>JAZFAV010000007.1:12500-1373750 GCA_037954035.1 Rosalia funebris
TAACCTAACCTAACCTAACCTAACCTAACCTAACCTAACCTAACCTAACCTAACCTAACCTAACCTAACCTAACCTAACCTAACCTAACCTAACCTAACCTAACCTAACCTAACCTAACCTAACCTAACCTAACCTAACCTAACCTAACCTAACCTAACCTAACCTAACCTAACCTAACCTAACCTAACCTAACCTAACCTAACCTAACCTAACCTAACCTAACCTAACCTAACCTAACCTAACCTAACCTAACCTAACCTAACCTAACCTAACCTAACCTAACCTAACCTAACCTAACCTAACCTAACCTAACCTAACCTAACCTAACCTAACCTAACCTAACCTAACCTAACCTAACCTAACCTAACCTAACCTAACCTAACCTAACCTAACCTAACCTAACCTAACCTAACCTAACCTAACCTAACCTAACCTAACCTAACCTAACCTAACCTAACCTAACCTAACCTAACCTAACCTAACCTAACCTAACCTAACCTAACCTAACCTAACCTAACCTAACCTAACCTAACCTAACCTAACCTAACCTAACCTAACCTAACCTAACCTAACCTAACCTAACCTAACCTAACCTAACCTAACCTAACCTAACCTAACCTAACCTAACCTAACCTAACCTAACCTAACCTAACCTAACCTAACCTAACCTAACCTAACCTAACCTAACCTAACCTAACCTAACCTAACCTAACCTAACCTAACCTAACCTAACCTAACCTAACCTAACCTAACCTAACCTAACCTAACCTAACCTAACCTAACCTAACCTAACCTAACCTAACCTAACCTAACCTAACCTAACCTAACCTAACCTAACCTAACCTAACCTAACCTAACCTAACCTAACCTAACCTAACCTAACCTAACCTAACCTAACCTAACCTAACCTAACCTAACCTAACCTAACCTAACCTAACCTAACCTAACCTAACCTAACCTAACCTAACCTAACCTAACCTAACCTAACCTAACCTAACCTAACCTAACCTAACCTAACCTAACCTAACCTAACCTAACCTAACCTAACCTAACCTAACCTAACCTAACCTAACCTAACCTAACCTAACCTAACCTAACCTAACCTAACCTAACCTAACCTAACCTAACCTAACCTAACCTAACCTAACCTAACCTAACCTAACCTAACCTAACCTAACCTAACCTAACCTAACCTAACCTAACCTAACCTAACCTAACCTAACCTAACCTAACCTAACCTAACCTAACCTAACCTAACCTAACCTAACCTAACCTAACCTAACCTAACCTAACCTAACCTAACCTAACCTAACCTAACCTAACCTAACCTAACCTAACCTAACCTAACCTAACCTAACCTAACCTAACCTAACCTAACCTAACCTAACCTAACCTAACCTAACCTAACCTAACCTAACCTAACCTAACCTAACCTAACCTAACCTAACCTAACCTAACCTAACCTAACCTAACCTAACCTAACCTAACCTAACCTAACCTAACCTAACCTAACCTAACCTAACCTAACCTAACCTAACCTAACCTAACCTAACCTAACCTAACCTAACCTAACCTAACCTAACCTAACCTAACCTAACCTAACCTAACCTAACCTAACCTAACCTAACCTAACCTAACCTAACCTAACCTAACCTAACCTAACCTAACCTAACCTAACCTAACCTAACCTAACCTAACCTAACCTAACCTAACCTAACCTAACCTAACCTAACCTAACCTAACCTAACCTAACCTAACCTAACCTAACCTAACCTAACCTAACCTAACCTAACCTAACCTAACCTAACCTAACCTAACCTAACCTAACCTAACCTAACCTAACCTAACCTAACCTAACCTAACCTAACCTAACCTAACCTAACCTAACCTAACCTAACCTAACCTAACCTAACCTAACCTAACCTAACCTAACCTAACCTAACCTAACCTAACCTAACCTAACCTAACCTAACCTAACCTAACCTAACCTAACCTAACCTAACCTAACCTAACCTAACCTAACCTAACCTAACCTAACCTAACCTAACCTAACCTAACCTAACCTAACCTAACCTAACCTAACCTAACCTAACCTAACCTAACCTAACCTAACCTAACCTAACCTAACCTAACCTAACCTAACCTAACCTAACCTAACCTAACCTAACCTAACCTAACCTAACCTAACCTAACCTAACCTAACCTAACCTAACCTAACCTAACCTAACCTAACCTAACCTAACCTAACCTAACCTAACCTAACCTAACCTAACCTAACCTAACCTAACCTAACCTAACCTAACCTAACCTAACCTAACCTAACCTAACCTAACCTAACCTAACCTAACCTAACCTAACCTAACCTAACCTAACCTAACCTAACCTAACCTAACCTAACCTAACCTAACCTAACCTAACCTAACCTAACCTAACCTAACCTAACCTAACCTAACCTAACCTAACCTAACCTAACCTAACCTAACCTAACCTAACCTAACCTAACCTAACCTAACCTAACCTAACCTAACCTAACCTAACCTAACCTAACCTAACCTAACCTAACCTAACCTAACCTAACCTAACCTAACCTAACCTAACCTAACCTAACCTAACCTAACCTAACCTAACCTAACCTAACCTAACCTAACCTAACCTAACCTAACCTAACCTAACCTAACCTAACCTAACCTAACCTAACCTAACCTAACCTAACCTAACCTAACCTAACCTAACCTAACCTAACCTAACCTAACCTAACCTAACCTAACCTAACCTAACCTAACCTAACCTAACCTAACCTAACCTAACCTAACCTAACCTAACCTAACCTAACCTAACCTAACCTAACCTAACCTAACCTAACCTAACCTAACCTAACCTAACCTAACCTAACCTAACCTAACCTAACCTAACCTAACCTAACCTAACCTAACCTAACCTAACCTAACCTAACCTAACCTAACCTAACCTAACCTAACCTAACCTAACCTAACCTAACCTAACCTAACCTAACCTAACCTAACCTAACCTAACCTAACCTAACCTAACCTAACCTAACCTAACCTAACCTAACCTAACCTAACCTAACCTAACCTAACCTAACCTAACCTAACCTAACCTAACCTAACCTAACCTAACCTAACCTAACCTAACCTAACCTAACCTAACCTAACCTAACCTAACCTAACCTAACCTAACCTAACCTAACCTAACCTAACCTAACCTAACCTAACCTAACCTAACCTAACCTAACCTAACCTAACCTAACCTAACCTAACCTAACCTAACCTAACCTAACCTAACCTAACCTAACCTAACCTAACCTAACCTAACCTAACCTAACCTAACCTAACCTAACCTAACCTAACCTAACCTAACCTAACCTAACCTAACCTAACCTAACCTAACCTAACCTAACCTAACCTAACCTAACCTAACCTAACCTAACCTAACCTAACCTAACCTAACCTAACCTAACCTAACCTAACCTAACCTAACCTAACCTAACCTAACCTAACCTAACCTAACCTAACCTAACCTAACCTAACCTAACCTAACCTAACCTAACCTAACCTAACCTAACCTAACCTAACCTAACCTAACCTAACCTAACCTAACCTAACCTAACCTAACCTAACCTAACCTAACCTAACCTAACCTAACCTAACCTAACCTAACCTAACCTAACCTAACCTAACCTAACCTAACCTAACCTAACCTAACCTAACCTAACCTAACCTAACCTAACCTAACCTAACCTAACCTAACCTAACCTAACCTAACCTAACCTAACCTAACCTAACCTAACCTAACCTAACCTAACCTAACCTAACCTAACCTAACCTAACCTAACCTAACCTAACCTAACCTAACCTAACCTAACCTAACCTAACCTAACCTAACCTAACCTAACCTAACCTAACCTAACCTAACCTAACCTAACCTAACCTAACCTAACCTAACCTAACCTAACCTAACCTAACCTAACCTAACCTAACCTAACCTAACCTAACCTAACCTAACCTAACCTAACCTAACCTAACCTAACCTAACCTAACCTAACCTAACCTAACCTAACCTAACCTAACCTAACCTAACCTAACCTAACCTAACCTAACCTAACCTAACCTAACCTAACCTAACCTAACCTAACCTAACCTAACCTAACCTAACCTAACCTAACCTAACCTAACCTAACCTAACCTAACCTAACCTAACCTAACCTAACCTAACCTAACCTAACCTAACCTAACCTAACCTAACCTAACCTAACCTAACCTAACCTAACCTAACCTAACCTAACCTAACCTAACCTAACCTAACCTAACCTAACCTAACCTAACCTAACCTAACCTAACCTAACCTAACCTAACCTAACCTAACCTAACCTAACCTAACCTAACCTAACCTAACCTAACCTAACCTAACCTAACCTAACCTAACCTAACCTAACCTAACCTAACCTAACCTAACCTAACCTAACCTAACCTAACCTAACCTAACCTAACCTAACCTAACCTAACCTAACCTAACCTAACCTAACCTAACCTAACCTAACCTAACCTAACCTAACCTAACCTAACCTAACCTAACCTAACCTAACCTAACCTAACCTAACCTAACCTAACCTAACCTAACCTAACCTAACCTAACCTAACCTAACCTAACCTAACCTAACCTAACCTAACCTAACCTAACCTAACCTAACCTAACCTAACCTAACCTAACCTAACCTAACCTAACCTAACCTAACCTAACCTAACCTAACCTAACCTAACCTAACCTAACCTAACCTAACCTAACCTAACCTAACCTAACCTAACCTAACCTAACCTAACCTAACCTAACCTAACCTAACCTAACCTAACCTAACCTAACCTAACCTAACCTAACCTAACCTAACCTAACCTAACCTAACCTAACCTAACCTAACCTAACCTAACCTAACCTAACCTAACCTAACCTAACCTAACCTAACCTAACCTAACCTAACCTAACCTAACCTAACCTAACCTAACCTAACCTAACCTAACCTAACCTAACCTAACCTAACCTAACCTAACCTAACCTAACCTAACCTAACCTAACCTAACCTAACCTAACCTAACCTAACCTAACCTAACCTAACCTAACCTAACCTAACCTAACCTAACCTAACCTAACCTAACCTAACCTAACCTAACCTAACCTAACCTAACCTAACCTAACCTAACCTAACCTAACCTAACCTAACCTAACCTAACCTAACCTAACCTAACCTAACCTAACCTAACCTAACCTAACCTAACCTAACCTAACCTAACCTAACCTAACCTAACCTAACCTAACCTAACCTAACCTAACCTAACCTAACCTAACCTAACCTAACCTAACCTAACCTAACCTAACCTAACCTAACCTAACCTAACCTAACCTAACCTAACCTAACCTAACCTAACCTAACCTAACCTAACCTAACCTAACCTAACCTAACCTAACCTAACCTAACCTAACCTAACCTAACCTAACCTAACCTAACCTAACCTAACCTAACCTAACCTAACCTAACCTAACCTAACCTAACCTAACCTAACCTAACCTAACCTAACCTAACCTAACCTAACCTAACCTAACCTAACCTAACCTAACCTAACCTAACCTAACCTAACCTAACCTAACCTAACCTAACCTAACCTAACCTAACCTAACCTAACCTAACCTAACCTAACCTAACCTAACCTAACCTAACCTAACCTAACCTAACCTAACCTAACCTAACCTAACCTAACCTAACCTAACCTAACCTAACCTAACCTAACCTAACCTAACCTAACCTAACCTAACCTAACCTAACCTAACCTAACCTAACCTAACCTAACCTAACCTAACCTAACCTAACCTAACCTAACCTAACCTAACCTAACCTAACCTAACCTAACCTAACCTAACCTAACCTAACCTAACCTAACCTAACCTAACCTAACCTAACCTAACCTAACCTAACCTAACCTAACCTAACCTAACCTAACCTAACCTAACCTAACCTAACCTAACCTAACCTAACCTAACCTAACCTAACCTAACCTAACCTAACCTAACCTAACCTAACCTAACCTAACCTAACCTAACCTAACCTAACCTAACCTAACCTAACCTAACCTAACCTAACCTAACCTAACCTAACCTAACCTAACCTAACCTAACCTAACCTAACCTAACCTAACCTAACCTAACCTAACCTAACCTAACCTAACCTAACCTAACCTAACCTAACCTAACCTAACCTAACCTAACCTAACCTAACCTAACCTAACCTAACCTAACCTAACCTAACCTAACCTAACCTAACCTAACCTAACCTAACCTAACCTAACCTAACCTAACCTAACCTAACCTAACCTAACCTAACCTAACCTAACCTAACCTAACCTAACCTAACCTAACCTAACCTAACCTAACCTAACCTAACCTAACCTAACCTAACCTAACCTAACCTAACCTAACCTAACCTAACCTAACCTAACCTAACCTAACCTAACCTAACCTAACCTAACCTAACCTAACCTAACCTAACCTAACCTAACCTAACCTAACCTAACCTAACCTAACCTAACCTAACCTAACCTAACCTAACCTAACCTAACCTAACCTAACCTAACCTAACCTAACCTAACCTAACCTAACCTAACCTAACCTAACCTAACCTAACCTAACCTAACCTAACCTAACCTAACCTAACCTAACCTAACCTAACCTAACCTAACCTAACCTAACCTAACCTAACCTAACCTAACCTAACCTAACCTAACCTAACCTAACCTAACCTAACCTAACCTAACCTAACCTAACCTAACCTAACCTAACCTAACCTAACCTAACCTAACCTAACCTAACCTAACCTAACCTAACCTAACCTAACCTAACCTAACCTAACCTAACCTAACCTAACCTAACCTAACCTAACCTAACCTAACCTAACCTAACCTAACCTAACCTAACCTAACCTAACCTAACCTAACCTAACCTAACCTAACCTAACCTAACCTAACCTAACCTAACCTAACCTAACCTAACCTAACCTAACCTAACCTAACCTAACCTAACCTAACCTAACCTAACCTAACCTAACCTAACCTAACCTAACCTAACCTAACCTAACCTAACCTAACCTAACCTAACCTAACCTAACCTAACCTAACCTAACCTAACCTAACCTAACCTAACCTAACCTAACCTAACCTAACCTAACCTAACCTAACCTAACCTAACCTAACCTAACCTAACCTAACCTAACCTAACCTAACCTAACCTAACCTAACCTAACCTAACCTAACCTAACCTAACCTAACCTAACCTAACCTAACCTAACCTAACCTAACCTAACCTAACCTAACCTAACCTAACCTAACCTAACCTAACCTAACCTAACCTAACCTAACCTAACCTAACCTAACCTAACCTAACCTAACCTAACCTAACCTAACCTAACCTAACCTAACCTAACCTAACCTAACCTAACCTAACCTAACCTAACCTAACCTAACCTAACCTAACCTAACCTAACCTAACCTAACCTAACCTAACCTAACCTAACCTAACCTAACCTAACCTAACCTAACCTAACCTAACCTAACCTAACCTAACCTAACCTAACCTAACCTAACCTAACCTAACCTAACCTAACCTAACCTAACCTAACCTAACCTAACCTAACCTAACCTAACCTAACCTAACCTAACCTAACCTAACCTAACCTAACCTAACCTAACCTAACCTAACCTAACCTAACCTAACCTAACCTAACCTAACCTAACCTAACCTAACCTAACCTAACCTAACCTAACCTAACCTAACCTAACCTAACCTAACCTAACCTAACCTAACCTAACCTAACCTAACCTAACCTAACCTAACCTAACCTAACCTAACCTAACCTAACCTAACCTAACCTAACCTAACCTAACCTAACCTAACCTAACCTAACCTAACCTAACCTAACCTAACCTAACCTAACCTAACCTAACCTAACCTAACCTAACCTAACCTAACCTAACCTAACCTAACCTAACCTAACCTAACCTAACCTAACCTAACCTAACCTAACCTAACCTAACCTAACCTAACCTAACCTAACCTAACCTAACCTAACCTAACCTAACCTAACCTAACCTAACCTAACCTAACCTAACCTAACCTAACCTAACCTAACCTAACCTAACCTAACCTAACCTAACCTAACCTAACCTAACCTAACCTAACCTAACCTAACCTAACCTAACCTAACCTAACCTAACCTAACCTAACCTAACCTAACCTAACCTAACCTAACCTAACCTAACCTAACCTAACCTAACCTAACCTAACCTAACCTAACCTAACCTAACCTAACCTAACCTAACCTAACCTAACCTAACCTAACCTAACCTAACCTAACCTAACCTAACCTAACCTAACCTAACCTAACCTAACCTAACCTAACCTAACCTAACCTAACCTAACCTAACCTAACCTAACCTAACCTAACCTAACCTAACCTAACCTAACCTAACCTAACCTAACCTAACCTAACCTAACCTAACCTAACCTAACCTAACCTAACCTAACCTAACCTAACCTAACCTAACCTAACCTAACCTAACCTAACCTAACCTAACCTAACCTAACCTAACCTAACCTAACCTAACCTAACCTAACCTAACCTAACCTAACCTAACCTAACCTAACCTAACCTAACCTAACCTAACCTAACCTAACCTAACCTAACCTAACCTAACCTAACCTAACCTAACCTAACCTAACCTAACCTAACCTAACCTAACCTAACCTAACCTAACCTAACCTAACCTAACCTAACCTAACCTAACCTAACCTAACCTAACCTAACCTAACCTAACCTAACCTAACCTAACCTAACCTAACCTAACCTAACCTAACCTAACCTAACCTAACCTAACCTAACCTAACCTAACCTAACCTAACCTAACCTAACCTAACCTAACCTAACCTAACCTAACCTAACCTAACCTAACCTAACCTAACCTAACCTAACCTAACCTAACCTAACCTAACCTAACCTAACCTAACCTAACCTAACCTAACCTAACCTAACCTAACCTAACCTAACCTAACCTAACCTAACCTAACCTAACCTAACCTAACCTAACCTAACCTAACCTAACCTAACCTAACCTAACCTAACCTAACCTAACCTAACCTAACCTAACCTAACCTAACCTAACCTAACCTAACCTAACCTAACCTAACCTAACCTAACCTAACCTAACCTAACCTAACCTAACCTAACCTAACCTAACCTAACCTAACCTAACCTAACCTAACCTAACCTAACCTAACCTAACCTAACCTAACCTAACCTAACCTAACCTAACCTAACCTAACCTAACCTAACCTAACCTAACCTAACCTAACCTAACCTAACCTAACCTAACCTAACCTAACCTAACCTAACCTAACCTAACCTAACCTAACCTAACCTAACCTAACCTAACCTAACCTAACCTAACCTAACCTAACCTAACCTAACCTAACCTAACCTAACCTAACCTAACCTAACCTAACCTAACCTAACCTAACCTAACCTAACCTAACCTAACCTAACCTAACCTAACCTAACCTAACCTAACCTAACCTAACCTAACCTAACCTAACCTAACCTAACCTAACCTAACCTAACCTAACCTAACCTAACCTAACCTAACCTAACCTAACCTAACCTAACCTAACCTAACCTAACCTAACCTAACCTAACCTAACCTAACCTAACCTAACCTAACCTAACCTAACCTAACCTAACCTAACCTAACCTAACCTAACCTAACCTAACCTAACCTAACCTAACCTAACCTAACCTAACCTAACCTAACCTAACCTAACCTAACCTAACCTAACCTAACCTAACCTAACCTAACCTAACCTAACCTAACCTAACCTAACCTAACCTAACCTAACCTAACCTAACCTAACCTAACCTAACCTAACCTAACCTAACCTAACCTAACCTAACCTAACCTAACCTAACCTAACCTAACCTAACCTAACCTAACCTAACCTAACCTAACCTAACCTAACCTAACCTAACCTAACCTAACCTAACCTAACCTAACCTAACCTAACCTAACCTAACCTAACCTAACCTAACCTAACCTAACCTAACCTAACCTAACCTAACCTAACCTAACCTAACCTAACCTAACCTAACCTAACCTAACCTAACCTAACCTAACCTAACCTAACCTAACCTAACCTAACCTAACCTAACCTAACCTAACCTAACCTAACCTAACCTAACCTAACCTAACCTAACCTAACCTAACCTAACCTAACCTAACCTAACCTAACCTAACCTAACCTAACCTAACCTAACCTAACCTAACCTAACCTAACCTAACCTAACCTAACCTAACCTAACCTAACCTAACCTAACCTAACCTAACCTAACCTAACCTAACCTAACCTAACCTAACCTAACCTAACCTAACCTAACCTAACCTAACCTAACCTAACCTAACCTAACCTAACCTAACCTAACCTAACCTAACCTAACCTAACCTAACCTAACCAACCTAAAACACTGTTCCCCTCTTTTTTCCCTCTGTCTTTTTTCCCTCTCTCTTTTCTCTCTCCTCTCTTTTCTTTCTCTCCTTTCTTTTCTCTCTCTCTCCTCTTTTTTCACTCTTTCCCCTCTTTCCCCTCTCTTTTCTCTCTTTTCTCTCTTTTCTCTTTCTCCCCCTCTTTTCTTCCTTTCCTCTCTTTTCCCTCTCCCCTTTCTTTCACATCTCCCCTCTCTACCTTTCCACCCTCTATTTTTACCCTTTTCCCTCTCTCTTTTCCTTCTCTCCTTTCTCCCCTCTTTTTCTCTCCTTTCCCTCTCTATTTTCTTCCTTTCCTCTCTTTTCTTCTCTTTTCCCTGTCTCTTTTCTTCCTCCCCTTTTTATTCCCCCTCTCTTCCCCTTTCCTCTTCCTTTTCTCTTTTTTTCCCTCTCCCCTCTATCTCCTTTTTTTCTCCCTCCCCCTTTTTTCTCTCTTATCTCTCTCTTTTCTCTCCACTCTCTTCTTCCCTCTCTTCCCCCTTTTTCTTCCTCTCTTTTTTCCCTCCCCTCTCTCTTCCTCTCCTCTCTTTCCCTCTCTTTTCTTTCTCCCCTCTCTTCTCTCTTTCTCTTTCATCTCTCCTTTACCTCCCCTCCTACCTTCTCTCTTTTTCCCTTCCCTTCTGTCCCTCTTTTTCCTCTCTCTCTCTCTCCCTTCCCTTCCCCCTCTTTCTCCCTCTAATAAAAATTTCAAATAAAAAAATCAACCAAAATATTCAAGCCAAAATTTCAACCAAAAAATTCAACCCACAAAATCAATCAAAGAATTCCCCCCTCTTTCCCCTTTCCTTCCCCCCTTACCCCTCTTTCCTCCCTCTTTCACCCCTCTTCATCTTTCTTCTCCCCTCGTTCTCTCTCTTTCTTTTCTTCCCTCTCTCCCCCTCCCTTTCCCCCTACCTTTCTCCCTCTCCCCCTCTCTTTTCCCCCTTCTCTCTCTTTCTTCTCTCTCTTTCTTCTCTCTTTTTCTTCTCTCTTTTCGCCTTTCTCCTTCTCTCCCCCCCTCTATTCTCTCTTTTCTCTCTAATTTTCTTACCCTCTCTCTTTTCCCCTCTATTTTTCTTCTTCTCTCTTCCCTCCCTATCACTTTTCTTCTCTCTATATCTCTCTTCTTCTCTTTCTTTTCCCTCTATCTCTCTTCTTCGCTCTCTTTCCACTCTATTTGCCTTCTTCGCTCTCTTTTCTCTCTATTTCTCTTCTCCGCTCTCTTTTCTCTCTGTTCCTCTTCTCCGCTCTCCTTTCTCTCGATTTCTCTTCTTCGCTCTCTTCTCTCTCTCTATTTCTCTTCTTCTATCTCTTCTCTCTACTTCTCTCCTTCTCTCTCCTTTCTCTCTATTTCACTCTATTTCTCTTCTCTCTCTTTTTTCTCTACTTCTCTCCTTTCCTCTCTTTTTTCTCTCTCTTTACCTTCTTCTCTCTCTTTTCCTTCTTCTCTTTCTTTTCCTTCTTCTCTTTCTTTTCCTTCTTCTCTTTCTTTTCCTTCTTCTCTTTCTTTTCCTTCTTCTCTTTCTTTTCCTTCTTCTCTCTCTTTACCTTCTTCTCTCTCTTTTCTCTTCTTCTTTCTCTTTCCTCTTATTCTCACTCTTTCCTCTTCTTCTCTCTCTTTCCTCTTCTTCTCTCTCTTTCCTCTTCTTCTCTCTCTTTCCTCTTCTTCTCTCTCTTTCCTCTTCTCTCTCTTTCCTCTTCTTCTCTCTCTTTCCTCTTCTTCTCTCTCTTTCCTCTTCTTCTCTCTCTTTCCTCTTCTTTTCTCTGTTTCCTCTTCTTCTCTCACTTTCCTCTTCTTCTCTCTCTTTTCTCTCTATTTTTCTTCTTACCTCTTTTCTCTCTATTTCACTTCTTCCCTCTTTTCTCTCTATTTCACTTCTTCCCTCTTTTCTCTATATTTTTCTTCTTCTCTCTTTTTTCTCTATTTCTCTTCTTCTCTCTTTTCTCTCTTTTCTTTCTATTTCTCTACTTCATCTCTTTCTCTTTTCTCTCTATTTCTCTCCTTCTTCTCTCTCTCTTTTCTCTCTATTTCTTTTCTTCCCTCTCTTTTTTCTCTATTTCTCTTCTTCTCTCTCTTGCCTCTTTTTCGACTCCCTCTCTTCTTTCCTCCCTCTCTCTTTTCCCTTCTTTCTCTTCCCTCCCTTTCCTGTCTTTTATCTCTTTTTCCTCTCTCTTTCCCCTTTCACTTTTCTCTCTATTCCCTTCTCTCTCTTTCCTATCTTTTTCTGCTATTTTGGCGGGCTCCACCCGCACATAATTTCAAAAAAAATTACACCTCAATTTACCATAAATACAAAAGCTACCACCACTCCAATTTAGGGGAGCTTCGCCCTCCCATCAAATTTTCGAAAAAAATAACACCTCTAAATTTACCATGACTTAAAATTACCACCACTCCAATCTAAGGGGACTTCGCCCCCAACTGTCGAGCTCCGCCCTCCATCAAAATTTTACAAAAAATTACACCTATCAATTTATCAACAATCCAAACTAATCACATTTTCCAGAAATTCCCTCTCTCTCTCTCTCACCCTTTCCCTCTCTTTTTCTCTCTCTCTCTCTTCTCTCTCTTTTCCCCTCTCATCTCTCTTCCCCCTCTCTCTTTTTCTCTCTATCCTATCTTTTCATTTTCTCTCCCATCTCTTTCTCTTTTCTTCCTTTTTCTCTCTCTTTTCTCCCCGTTTCTCTACCCCCCATTTATTTTCTCTCTTCTCTCTCTTCTTCCCCCTTCTCTTTCTTCCCCTTCTTCTTTCTTCTCTCTTTCCTCCCCCCCTTTCTTTTCTCTTTTCTCTATTTTTCTCTCTCTTGTTTCTCATCCCTCTATTTTCTCTCCCCCTCCCAACAAAAAAAATCAAGCAAAAAAATCAACCAAAAAAATCAACCAAAAAAATCAACCAAAAAAATCAACCAAAAAAATCAACCAAAAAAATCAACCAAAAAAATCAACCAAAAAAATCAACCAAAAAAATCAACCAAAAAAATCAACCAAAAAAATCAACCAAAAAAATCAACCAAAAAAATCAACCAAAAAAATCAACCAAAAAAATCAACCAAAAAAATCAACCAAAAAAATCAACCAAAAAAATCAACCAAAAAATCAACCAAAAAAATCAACCAAAAAAATCAACCAAAAAAATCAACCAAAAAAATCAACCAAAAAAATCAACCAAAAAAATCAACCAAAAAAATCAACCAAAAAAATCAACCAAAAAAATCAACCAAAAAAATCAACCAAAAAAATCAACCAAAAAAATCAACCAAAAAAATCAACCAAAAAAATCAACCAAAAAAATCAACCAAAAAAATCAACCAAAAAAATCAACCAAAAAAATCAACCAAAAAAATCAACCAAAAAAATCAACCAAAAAAATCAACCAAAAAAATCAACCAAAAAAATCAACCAAAAAAATCAACCAAAAGAATCAACCAAAAAAATCAACCAAAAAAATCAACCAAAAAAATCAACCAAAAAAATCAACCATAAAATTCAACCAAAAAATTCAACCCAAAAAATTCAACCAAAAAGTTCAACCAAAAATTTCAACGAAAAAATTTAACCAAAATAATCAAGCCAAAATTGCAACCCAAAAATTCAACCAAAAAGTTCAACCAAAATATTCAACCCAAAAAATTAACCAAAATATTCTACCAAAATATTCATCTAAAAAATTCTACCAAACTATTTACCAAAAAATTCTACCAAAATATTCAACCTAAAAATTCATCCAAAAAATTTCATCTCCAATCATCTCCAATCATCACCAATCAATCATCCCCAATCTCGAATCATCTCCAATCATCCCCAATCAATCATCTTCAATCATCCCCAATCAATCATCTCCAATCATCACCAACCAATCATCCCCAATCAATCATCGCCAATCATCCCAATCATCACCAATCAATCATCGCCAATCATCCCCAATCAATCATCTCCAATCAACCATCGCCAATCATCCCCAATCAATCATCTCCAATCATTCCCAATCTCCAATCATTCTCAATCTCCAATCATCCCCAATCATCCCCAATCATCTCCAATCATCCCCAATCATCTCCAATCATTAGCAATCAATCATCCCCAATCAATCATCGCCAATCATCCCCAATCAATCATCTGCAATCTTCCCCACTCTCCAATCATTCCGAATCTCCAATCATTCTCAATCTCCAATCATCTCCAATCATCCCCAATCATCTCCAATCATCCCCAATCATCTCCAATCATCCTCAATCATCTCCAATCATCCCCAATCATCTCCAATCATCCGTAATCATCTCCAATCATCCTCAATCATCTCCAACCATCCCCAATCATCTCCAATCATCTCCAATCATCCCCAATCATCTCAAATCATCCCCAATCATTTCCAATCATCCCCAGTCATCTCCAATCATCCCCAATCATCTACAATCATCCCTAATCATCTCCAATCATCCCCAATCATCCCCAATAAATCATCTCCAATCAATCATCTCCAATCATCCCCAATCTCCAATCATTCCCAATCTCCAATCATTCTCAATCTCCAATCATCTCCGAATATCCCCAATCATCTCCAATCATCACCAATCAATCATCCCCAATCAATCATCGCCAATCATCCCCAATCATCCCCAATCAATCATCTGCAATCTTCCCCACTGTCCAATCATTCCCAATCTCCAATCATTCTCAATCTCCAATTATCTCCAATCATCCCCAATCTTCTCCAATCATCCCCAATCATCTCCAACCATCCCCAATCATCTCAAATCATCTCCAATCATCCCCAGTCATCTCCAATCATCCACAATCATCTACAATCATCCCTAATCATCTCCAATCATCCCCAATCAATCATCCCCAATAAATCATCTCCAATCAATCATCTCCAATCATCCCCAATCTCCAATCATTCCCAATCTCCAATCATTCTCAATCTCCAATCATCTCCAAATATGCCCAATCATTTCCAATCATCACCAATCAATCATCCCCAATCAATCATCGCCAATCATCCCCAATCATCACCAATCAATCATCTCCAATCATCCCCAATCAATCATCTCCAATCATTCCCAATCTCCAATCATTCTCAATCTCCAATCATCCCCAATCATCTCCAGTCATCCCCAATGATCTCCAATCATCCCCAATCAATCATCTCCAATCATCCCCAATCTCCAATCATTCCCAATCTCCAATCATTCTCAATCTCCAATCATCTCCAAATATCCCCAATCATCTCCAATCATCACCAATCAATCATCCCCAGTCAATCATCCCCAATAATCTCCAATCATCCCCAATCATCCCCAATCATCCCCAATCATCTCCAATCATCCCCAATCATCCCCAATTATCTCCAATCATCCTCAATCATCTCCAATGATCCCCAATCATCTCCAATCATCCCCAATCATCCCCAATCAACTCCTATCATCCCCAATCATCTCCAATCATCCCCAATCATCTCAAATCATCCCCAATCATCTCCAATCATCCCCAGTCATCTCCAATCATCCCCAATTATCTACAGTCATCCCTAATCATCTCCAATCATCCCCAATCATCCCCAATCAATCATCCCCAATAAATCATCTCCAATCAATCATCTCCAATCATCCCCAATCTCCAATCATTCCCAATCTCCAATCATTCTCAATCTCCAATCATCTCCAAATATCCCCAATCATCTCCAATCATCACCAATCAATCATCCCCAATCAATCATCGCCAATCATCCCCAATCAATCATCTGCAATCTTCCCCACTCTCCAATCATTCCCAATCTCCAATCATTCTCAATCTCCAATCATCTCCAATCATCCCCAATCATTCGCAATTATCTCCAATCATCTCCAATCATCCCCAATCATCTCAAATCATCCCCAATCATGTCCAATCATCCCCAGTCATCTCTAATCATCCCCAATCATCTACAATCATCCCTAATCATCCCCAATCATTCCCAATCAATCATCCCCAATCAATCATCCCCAATAAATCATCTCCAATCAATCATCTCCAATCATCCCCAATCTCCAATCATTCTCAATCTCCAATCATCTCCAAATATCCCCAATCATCTCCAATCATCACCAATCAATCATCCCCAATCAATCATCGCCAATCATCCCCAATCAATCATCTGCAATCTTCCCCACTCTCCAATCATTCCCAATCTCCAATCATTCCCAATCTCCAATCATTCCCAATCTCCAATCATTCTCAATCTCCAATCATCTCCAATCATCTCCAATCATCCCTAATCATCCCCAATCATCTCCAATCATCCCCAATCATCTCAAATCATCCCCAATCATCTCCAATCATCCCCAGTCATCTCCAATCATCCCCAATCATCTACAATCATCCCTAATCATCTCCAATCATCCCCAATCATTCCCAATCAATCATCCCCAATAAATCATCTCCAATCAATCATCTCCAATCATCCCCAATCTCCAATCATCTCCAAATATCCCCAATCATCTCCAATCAATCATCCCCAGTCAATCATCCCCAATAATCTCCAATCATCCCCAATCATCTCCAATCATCCCCAATCATCCCCAATTATCTCCAATCATCCCCAATCATCTCCAATCATCCCCAATAATCTCCAATCATCCCCAATCATCTCCAATCATCCCCAATCATCTCCAATCATCCCCAGTCATCTCCAATCATCCCCAATCATCTACAATCATCCCTAATCATCCCCAATCATTCCCAATCAATCATCCCCAATCAATCATCCCCAATAAATCATCTCCAATCAATCATCTCCAATCATCCCCAATCTCCACTCATTCCCAATCTCCAATCATTCTCAATCTCCAATCATCTCCAAATATCCCCAATCATCTCCAATCATCACCAATCAATCATCCCCAATCAATCATCGCCAATCATCCCCAATCAATCATCTGCAATCTTCCCCACTCTCCAATCATTCCCAATCTCCAATCATTCTCAATCTCCAATCATCTCCAATCATCCCCAATCATCCCCAATCATCCCCAATCATCCCCAATCATCCCCAATCATCCCCGATCATCTCAAATCATCCCCAATCATCTCCAATCATCCCCAATCATCTCCAATCATCCCCAATCATCTCCAATCATCCCCAATCATCTCCAATCATCCCCAATCATCTCCAATCATCCCCAATCATCCCCAATCAATCATCCCCAATAAATCATCTCCAATCAATCATCTCCAATCATCCCCAATCTCCAATCATTCCCAATCTACAATCATTCTCAATCTCCAATCATCTCCAAATATCCCCAATCATCTCCAATCATCACCAATCAATCATCCCCAATCAATCATCACCAATCAATCATCCCCAATCAATCATCGCCAATCATCCCCAATCAATCATCTGCAATCTTCCCCACTCTCCAATCATTCCCAATCTCCAATCATTCTCAATCTCCAATCATCTCCAATCATCTCCAATCATCCCCAATCATTCCCAATCATCTCCAATCATCTCCAATCATCCCCAATCATCTCAAATCATCCCCAATCATGTCCAATCATCCCCAGTCATCTCTAATCATCCCCAATCATCTACAATCATCCCTAATCATCCCCAATCATTCCCAATCAATCATCCCCAATCAATCATCCCCAATAAATCATCTCCAATCAATCATCTCCAATCATCCCCAATCTCCAATCATTCCCAATCTCCAATCATTCTCAATCTCCAATCATCTCCAAATATCCCCAATCATCTCCAATCATCACCAATCAATCATCCCCAATCAATCATCGCCAATCATCCCCAATCAATCATCTGCAATCTTCCCCACTCTCCAATCATTCCCAATCTCCAATCATTCCCAATCTCCAATCATTCCCAATCTAGAATCATTCTCAATCTCCAATCATCTCCAATCATCTCCAATAATCCCTAATCATCCCCAATCATCTCCAATCATCCCCAATCATCTCAAATCATCCCCAATCATCTTCAATCATCCCCAGTCATCTCCAATCATCCCCAATCATCTACAATCATCCCTAATCATCTCCAATCATCCCCAATCATTCCCAATCAATCATCCCCAATAAATCATCTCCAATCAATCATCTCCAATCATCCCCAATCTCCAATCATCTCCAAATATCCCCAATCATCTCCAATCAATCATCCCCAGTCAATCATCCCCAATAATCTCCAATCATCCCCAATCATCCCCAATCATCTCCAATCATCCCCAATCATCCCCAATTATCTCCAATCATCCCCAATCATCTCCAATGATCCCCAATCATCCCCAATCATCTCCAATCATCCCCAATCATCTCCAATCATCCCCAATCATCTCAAATCATCCCCAATCATCTCCAATCATCCCCAGTCATCTCCAATCATCCCCAATCATCTACAATCATCCCTAATCATCCCCAATCATTCCCAATCAATCATCCCCAATCAATCATCCCCAATAAATCATCTCCAATCAATCATCTCCAATCATCCCCAATCTCCAATCATTCCCAATCTCCAATCATTCTCAATCTCCAATCATCTCCAAATATCCCCAATCATCTCCAATCATCACCAATCAATCATCCCCAATCAATCATCGCCAATCATCCCCAATCAATCATCTGCAATCTTCCCCACTCTCCAATCATTCCCAATCTCCAATCATTCTCAATCTCCAATCATCTCCAATCATCCCCAATCATCTCCAATCATCCCCAATCATCTCCAATCATCCCCAATCATCTCCAATCATCCCCAATCATCTCCAATCATCCCCAATCATCTCCAATCATCCCCAATCATCTCCAATCATCCCCAATCAACTCCAATCATCCCCAATCATCTCCAATCATCCCCAATAATCTCCAATCATCCCCAATCATCTCCAATCATCCCCAGTCATCTCCAATCATCCCAAATCATCTCCAAATATCCCCAATCATCTCCAATCATCCCCAATCAATCATCGCCAATCATCCCCAATCATCCCCAATCAATCATCTGCAATCTTCCCCACTCTCCAATCATTCCCAATCTCCAATCATTCTCAATCTCCAATCATCTCCAATCATCTCCAATCATCTCCAATCATCCCCAATCATCCCCAATCATCTCCAATCATCCCCAATCATCTCAAATCATCCCCAATCATCTCCAATCATCCCCAGTCATCTCCAATCATCCCCAATCATCTACAATCATCTTTAATCATCTCCAATCATCCCCAATCATTCCCAATCAATCATCCCCAATAAATCATCTCCAATCAATCATCTCCAATCATCCCCAATCTCCAATCATTTCCAATCTCCAATCATTCTCAATCTCCAATCATCTCCAAATATCCCCAATCATCTCCAATCATCACCAATCAATCATCCCCAATCAATCATCGCCAATCATCTGCAATCTTCCCCACTCTCCAATCATTCCCAATCTCCAATCATTCTCAATCTCCAATCATCTCCAATCATCCCCAATCATTCCCAATCAATCATCCCCAATAAATCATCTCCAATCAATCATCTCCAATCATCCCCTATCTCCAATCATTCTCAATCTCCAATCATCTCCAAATATCCCCAATCATCTCCAATCATCACCAATCAATCATCCCCAGTCAATCATCCCCAATAATCTCCAATCATCCCCAATCATCTCCAATCATCCCCAATCATCTCCAATCATCCCCAATCATCTCCAATCATCCCCAATCATCTCCAATCATCCCCAATCATCTCCAATCATCCCCAATCATCTCCAATCATCCCCAATCATCTCCAATCATCTCCAATCATCCCCAATCATCTCCAATCATCCCCAGTCATCTCCAATCATCCCAAATCATCTCCAATCATTCCCAATCATCTCCAATCATCCCCAATCATCTCTAATCATCCCCAATGATCTCCAATCAATCATCTCCAATCATCCCCAATCATCCCCAATTACCTCCAATCATCTCCAATCATCCCCAATCATCCCCAATCATCTCCAATCATCCCCAGTCATCTCCAATCATCCCAAATCATCTCCAATCATCCCCAATCATCTCCAATCATCCCCAATCATCCCCAATCATCTTCAATCATCCCCAATCGTCTCCAATCATCCCCAATCTTCTCCAATCATCCCCAATCATCTTCAATCATCCCCAATCATCTCCAATCATCCTCAATCATCTCCAATCATCCCCAATCATCTCCAATCATCCCCAATCATCTCCAATCACCCCCAATCATCTCACACATCAGACACGAGATACAGACACGAGACACAGACACGACACGAGACACAGACACACACAGAGACACTGACACAGAGACACACAGACACACAGAGACACAGACACACACAGACACGACACGACACACAGACATGACACACAGAGACACAGACACGAGATACAGACACGAGACACAGACACGACACGAGACACAGACACACACAGAACCGACAGACACACACAGAGACACTGACACAGAGACACACAGAGACACACACAGACACACAGAGACACAGACACACACACAGACACGACACGACACACAGACATGACACACAGACACACAGAGACACAGAGACACAGACACGAGATACAGACACGAGACACAGACACGACACGAGACACAGACACACACAGAACCGACAGACACACACAGAGACACAGACACACACAGACATACACACAGACACACACAGACATACACACAGACACACACAGACATACACACAGACATACACACAGACACACACAGACATACACACAGACACGACACGACACGACACGACACGACACGACACGACACGACACGACACGACACAGACGCGACACACAGACACGACACTCAGACACGACACAGAGACACAACATACAGACGCGACACACAGACGCGACACAGAGACACGACACGCCACGACACGATACGACACGACACGACACGACACGACACGACACGACACGACACGACACGACACGACACGACACGACACGACACGACACGACACGACACGACACGACACGACACGACACGACACGACACGACACGACACGACACGACACACAGACGCGACACCCAGACGCACACGACACACAGACGCGACACCCAGACGCACACGACACGACACGACACCCAGACGCGACACCCAGACGCGACACCCAGACGCGACACCCAGACGCGACACACAACACGACACGACACGACACGCAGACGCGACACCCAGACGCACACAACACGACACGACACCCAGACGCGACACCCAGACGCGACACCCAGACGCGACACCCAGACGCGACACCCAGACGCGACACACAGACGCGACACACAGACGCGACACACAGACACGACACACAGACACACACAGAGCCGACAGTCACACACAGACACGAGACACAGACACGAGGCACAGACACGACACAGAGACACGACACACAGACATGACACACAGACACACAGAGACACAGACACGAGATACAGACACGAGACACAGACACACACAGAACCGACAGACACACACAGAGACACTGACACAGAGACACACACAGACACACAGAGACACAGACACACACACAGACACGACACGACACACAGACATGACACACAGACACACAGAGACACAGACACGAGATACAGACACGAGACACAGACACGACACGAGACACAGACACACACAGAACCGACAGACACACACAGAGACACAGACACACACAGACACACACAGACACACACAGACATACACACAGACACAGACGCGACACACAGACTCGACACACAGACACAGACACGACACACAGACACGACACACAGAGACACAGACACACACAGACACACACAGACATACACACAGACACGACACGACACGACACGACACGACACGACACGACACGACACGACACGACACGACACGACACGACACGACACGACACGACACGACACGACACGACACGACACGACACGACACGACACGACACGACACGACACGACACGACACGACACGACACGACACGACACGACACGACACGACACGACACGACACGACACGACACGACACGACACGACACGACACGACACGACACGACACGACACGACACGACACGACACGACACGACACGACACGACACGACACACAGACATGACACACAGACACACAGAGACACAGACACACACACAGACACACACACAGACATACACACAGACACAAACGCGGCACACAGACGCGACACACAGACGCGACACACAGACGCGACACACAGACACAGACACGACACGACACGACACGACACGACACAGAGACACAGACACACACACACACACACACACAGACACACACAAATACACAGATACACACACACAGATACACACACAGATACACACAGACACACACACAGACACGACACGACACGACACGACACGACACGACACGACACGACACGCAGACGCGACACACAGACGCGACACACAGACACAGACACGACACGATACAGAGACACAGACACACACACACACACACAGACACACACAAATACACAGATACACACACACAGATACACACACAGATACACACAGACACACACACAGACACACACACAGACACGACACGACACGACACGACACGACACGACACGACACGACACGACACGACACGACACGACACGACACGACACGACACGACACGACACGACACGACACGACACGACACGACACGACACGACACGACACGACACGACACGACACGACACGACACGACACGACACGACACGACACGACACGACACGACACGACACGACACGACACGACACGACACGACACGACACGACACGACACGACACGACACGACACGACACGACACGACACGACACGACACGAGACACAGACACGACACAGAGACACGACACACAGACATGACACACAGACACACAGAGACACAGACACACACACAGACACACACACAGACATACACACAGACACAGACGCGACACACAGACGCGGCACACAGACGCGACACACAGACTCGACACACAAACGCGACACAGAGACACAGACACACAAACACGACATACAGACACGACACACAAACACGACACACATGCACACACAGAACCGACAGACACGACACGACACGACACGACACGCAGGCGCGACACACAGACACGACACCAAGACGCGACACCCAGACGCGACACCCAGACGCGACACCCAGACGCGACACCCAGACGCGACACCCAGACGCGACACCCAGACGCGACACACAGACGCGACACACAGACACGACACACAGACATACACACAGACACAGACACAGACGCGACACACAGACCCGACACACAGACACGACACACAGACACATCACACAGACACAAGACACATACACGAGACACAGACGCGAGACACAAACACAGACACGACACACAGACATGACACACAGATACACAGACACACACACAGACATACACACAGACACAGACACAGACGCGACACACAGGCGCGACACACAGACCCGACACACAGACACGACACACAGACACATCACACAGACACAAGACACATACACGAGACACAGACGCGAGACACAAACACAGACACGACACAGAGACTCGACACGCAGACACACAGAGACACACACAGACACACAGAGACACAGACACACACACAGACACACACACAGACATACACACAGACACAAACGCGGCACACAGACGCGACACACAGACGCGACACACAGACGCGACACACAGACACAGACACGACACGACACGACACGACACGACACGACACAGAGACACAGACACACACACACACAGACACACACAAATACACAGATACACACACACAGATACACACAGACACACACACAGACACACACACAGACACGACACGACACGACACGACACGACACGACACGACACGACACGACACGACACGACACGACACGCAGACGCGACACACAGACGCGACACACAGACACGACACAGAGACACGACACACAAACACGACATACAGACACGACACACAAACACGACACACAGGCACACACAGAACCGACAGACACGACACGACACGACACGCAGGCAGGACACGCAGACGCAACACACAGACACGACACCCAGACGCGACACACAGACGCGACACCCAGACGCGACACACAGACACGACACACAGACACGACACACAGACACACACAGAGCCGACAGACACGAGACACAGACACGAGACACAGACACGAGACACAGACACGAGACACAGACACGAGACACAGACACAGACACGACACGACACGACACGACACGACACGACACGACACGACACGACACGACACGACACGACACGACACGACACGACACGACACGACACGACACACAGACGCGACACCCAGACGCACACGACACACAGACGCGACACCCAGACGCACACGACACGACACGACACGACACGACACGACACGACACGACACGACACGACACGACACGACACGACACGACTGCCAGCGACACCCAGACGCGACACCCAGACGCGACACAGAGACGCGACACAGAGACACGACACACAGACACGACACACAGACACACACAGAGCCGACAGACACACACAGACACGAGACACAGACACGACACAGAGACGCGACACAACACGACACGCAGACGCGACACACAGACGCGACACCCAGACGCACACGACACGACACGACACCCAGACGCGACACCCAGACGCGACACCCAGACGCGACACCCAGACGCGACACCCAGACGCGACACAGAGACACGACATACAGACACGACACAGAGACACGACACACAGACACGACACACAGACACACACAGAGCCGACAGACACACACAGACACGAGACACAGACACGACACAGAGACACGACACACAGACATGACACACAGATACACAGAGACACAGACACACACACAGACATACACACAGACACAGACACAGACGCGACACACAGACGCGACACACAGACCCGACACACAGACACGACACACAGACACATCACACAGACACAAGACACATACACGAGACACAGACGCGAGACACGACACAGAGACTCGACACGCAGACACACAGAGACACACACAGACACACAGAGGCACACAGAGACACAGACACACACACACACAGACACACACAAATACACAGATACACACACAGATACACACATAGATACACACAGACACACACACAGACACACACACAGACGCGACACACAGACACACACACACAGACACGACACGACACGACACGACACGACACGACACGACACGACACGACACGACACGACACGACACGACACGACACGACACGACACGACACGACACGACACGACACGACACGACACGACACGACACGACACGACACGACACGACACGACACGACACGACACGACACGACACGACACGACACGACACGACACGACACGACACGACACGACACGACACGACACGACACGACACGACACGACACGACACGACACGACACGACACGACACGACACGACACGACACGACACGACACGACACGACACGACACGACACGACACGACACGACACGACACGACACGACACGACACGACACGACACGACACGACACGACACGACACGACACGACACGACACGACACGACACGACACGACACGACACGACACGACACGACACGACACGACACGACACGACACGACACGACACGACACGACACGACACGACACGACACGACACGACACGACACGACACGACACGACACGACACGACACGACACGACACGACACGACACGACACGACACGACACGACACGACACGACACGACACGACACGACACGACACGACACGACACGACACGACACGACACGACACGACACGACACGACACGACACGACACGACACGACACGACACGACACGACACGACACGACACGACACGACACGACACGACTGCCAGCGACACCCAGACGCGACACACAGACACGACACAGAGACACGACATACAGACACGACACAGAGACACGACACACAGACACGACACACAGACACGACACACAGACACACACAGAGACACGACACACAGACATGACACACAGACACACACACAGACACACACACAGTGTCTGTGTGTGTGTCTGTGTCTCTGTGTGCCTCTGTGTGTCTGTGTGTGTCTCTGTGTGTCTCCGTGTCGAGTCTCTGTGTCGTGTCTGTGTTTGTGTCTGTGTTTGTGTCTCGCGTCTGTGTCTCGTGTATGTGTCTTGTGTCTGTGTGATGTGTCTGTGTGTCGTGTCTGTGTGTCGGGTCTGTGTGTCGCGTCTGTGTGTCGCGTCTGTGTGTCGCGTCTGTGTCTGTGTCGTGTCGTGTCGTGTCGTGTCGTGTCGTGTCGTGTCGTGTCGTGTCGTGTCGTGTGTCGCGTCTGGGTGTCGCGTCTGGGTGTCGCGTCTGGGTGTCGTGTCGTGTCGTGTGCGTCTGGGTGTCGCGTCTGTGTGTCGCGTCTGCGTGTCGCGTCTCTGTGTCGTGTCTGTGTGTCGTGTCTGTGTGTCGTGTCTCTGTGTCGCGTCTGGGTGTCGCGTCTGTGTGTCGTGTCGTGTCGTGTCGTGTCGTGTCGTGTCGTGTCGTGTCGTGTCGTGTCGTGTCGTGGCGTGTCGTGTCTCTGTGTCGCGTCTGTGTGTCGCGTCTGTATGTTATGTCTCTGTGTCGTGTCGTGTCGTGTCGTGTCGTGTCGTGTCGTGTCGTGTCGTGTCGTGTCGTGTCGTGTCGTGTCGTGTCGTGTCGTGTCGTGTCGTGTCGTGCCGTGCCGTGTCGTGTCGTGTCGTGCCTGTGTGTGTGTCTGTGTGTGTGTCTGTGTGTATCTGTGTGTGTGTCTGTGTCTCTGTGTATCTGTGTGTCATGTCTGTGTGTCGTGTCGTGTCGTGTCGTGTCTCTGTGTCGTGTCGTGTCGTGTCGTGTCTGTGTGTGTCTGTCGGCTCTGTGTGTGTCTGTGTGTCTGTGTGTCGTGTCTGTGTGTCGTGTCTTTGTGTCGCGTCTGGGTGTCGCGTCTGTGTGTCGTGTCGTGTCGTGTCGTGTCGTGTCGTGTCGTGTCGTGTCGTGTCGTGTCGTGTCGTGTCGTGTCGTGTCGTGTCGTGTCGTGTCTGTGTGTATGTCTGTGTGTGTCTGTGTGTATGTCTGTGTGTGTCTGTGTCTCTGTGTGTGTCTGTCGGTTCTGTGTGTGTCTGTGTCTCGTGTCGTGTCTGTGTCTCGTGTCTGTATCTCGTGTCTGTGTCTCTGTGTGTCTGTGTGTCATGTCTGTGTGTCGGGTCGTGTCTGTGTGTGTGTCTGTGTCTCTGTGTGTCTGTGTGTGTCTCTGTGTCAGTGTCTCTGTGTGTGTCTGTCGGTTCTGTGTGTGTCTGTGTCTCGTGTCTGTATCTCGTGTCTGTGTCTCTGTGTGTCTGTGTGTCATGTCTGTGTGTCGTGTCTCTGTGTCGTGTCTGTGCCTCGTGTCTGTGTCTCGTGTCTGTGTGTGTCTGTCGGCTCTGTGTGTGTCTGTGTGTCGTGTCTGTGTGTCGCGTCTGTGTGTCGCGTCTGGGTGTCGCGTCTGGGTGTCGCGTCTGGGTGTCGCGTCTGGGTGTCGCGTCTGGGTGTCGCGTCTGGGTGTCGCGTCTGGGTGTCGCGTCTGGGTGTCGCGTCTGGGTGTCGCGTCTGGGTGTCGTGTCGTGTCGTGTGCGTCTGGGTGTCGTGTCGTGTCGTGTTGTGTGTCGCGTCTGGGTGTCGCGTCTGGGTGTCGCGTCTGGGTGTCGCGTCTGGGTGTCGCGTCTGGGTGTCGTGTCGTGTCGTGTGCGTCTGGGTGTCGCGTCTGTGTGTCGCGTCTGCGTGTCGTGTTGTGTCGCGTCTCTGTGTCGTGTCTGTGTCTCGTGTCTGTGTGTGTCTGTCGGCTCTGTGTGTGTCTGTGTGTCGTGTCTGTGTGTCGTGTCTCTGTGTCGCGTCTGGGTGTCGCGTCTGTGTGTCGTGTCGTGTCGTGTCGTGTCGTGTCGTGTCGTGTCGTGTCGTGTCGTGTCGTGTCGTGTCGTGTCGTGTCGTGTCGTGTCGTGTCGTGTCGTGTCGTGTCGTGTCGTGTCTGTGTGTGTGTCTGTGTGTATGTCTGTGTGTGTCTGTGTGTGTCTGTGTCTCTGTGTGTGTCTGTCGGTTCTGTGTGTGTCTGTGTCTCGTGTCGTGTCTGTGTCTCGTGTCTGTATCTCGTGTCTGTGTCTCTGTGTGTCTGTGTGTCATGTCTGTGTGTCGGGTCGTGTCTGTGTGTGTGTCTGTGTCTCTGTGTGTCTGTGTGTGTCTCTGTGTCAGTGTCTCTGTGTGTGTCTGTCGGCTCTGTGTGTGTCTGTGTGTCGCGTCTGTGTGTCGCGTCTGTGTGTCGCGTCTGGGTGTCGCGTCTGGGTGTCGCGTCTGGGTGTCGCGTCTGGGCGTCGCGTCTGGGTGTCGCGTCTGGGTGTCGCGTCTGGGTGTCGTGTCGTGTCGTGTCGTGTGCGTCTGGGTGTCGCGTCTGCGTGTCGTGTCGTGTCGTGTTGTGTGTCGCGTCTGGTTGTCGCGTCTGGGTGTCGCGTCTGGGTGTCGCGTCTGGGTGTCGCGTCTGGGTGTCGTGTCGTGTCGTGTGCGTCTGGGTGTCGCGTCTGTGTGTCGCGTCTGCGTGTCGTGTTGTGTCGCGTCTCTGTGTCGTGTCTGTGTCTCGTGTCTGTGTGTGTCTGTCGGCTCTGTGTGTGTCTGTGTGTCGTGTCGTGTCGTGTCGTGTCGTGTCGTGTCGTGTCGTGTCGTGTCGTGTCGTGTCGTGTCGTGTCGTGTCGTGTCGTGTCGTGTCGTGTCGTGTCGTGTCGTGTCGTGTCGTGTCGTGTCGTGTCGTGTCGTGTCGTGTCGTGTCGTGTCGTGTCGTGTCGTGTCGTGTCGTGTCGTGTCGTGTCGTGTCGTGTCGTGTCGTGTCGTGTCGTGTCGTGTCGTGGCGTGTCGTGTCTCTGTGTCGCGTCTGTGTGTCGCGTCTGTATGTTATGTCTCTGTGTCGTGTCGTGTCGTGTCGTGTCGTGTCGTGTCGTGTCGTGTCGTGTCGTGTCTGTGTGTGTGTCTGTGTGTGTGTCTGTGTGTGTGTCTGTGTGTGTCTGTGTGTATCTGTGTGTGTGTCTGTGTGTATCTGTGTGTGTATCTGTGTGTGTGTATCTGTGTATTTGTGTGTGTCTGTGTGTGTGTGTCTGTGTCTCTGTGTGCCTCTGTGTGTCTGTGTGTGTCTCTGTGTGTCTGCGTGTCGAGTCTCTGTGTCGTGTCTGTGTTTGTGTCTCGCGTCTGTGTCTCGTGTATGTGTCTTGTGTCTGTGTGATGTGTCTGTGTGTCGTGTCTGTGTGTCGGGTCTGTGTGTCGCGTCTGTGTGTCGCGTCTGTGTCTGTGTCTGTGTCTGTGTGTATGTCTGTGTATGTGTCTGTGTCTCTGTGTATCTGTGTGTCATGTCTGTGTGTCGTGTCGTGTCGTGTCGTGTCGTGTCGTGTCTGTGTGTCGCGTCTGTGTGTCGCGTCTGGGTGTCGCGTCTGGGTGTCGCGTCTGGGTGTCGCGTCTTGGTGTCGTGTCTGTGTGTCGCGCCTGCGTGTCGTGTCGTGTCGTGTCTGTCGGTTCTGTGTGTGCCTGTGTGTCGTGTTTGTGTGTCGTGTCTGTATGTCGTGTTTGTGTGTCTGTGTCTCTGTGTCGCGTCTGTGTGTCGAGTCTGTGTGTCGCGTCTGTGTGCCGCGTCTGTGTGTCGCGTCTGTGTCTGTGTGTATGTCTGTGTGTCATGTCTGTGTGTGTGTGTGTCTGTGTGTGTGTCTGTGTGTCGTGTCTGTGTGTCATGTCTGTGTGTCGTGTCTCTGTGTGTGTCTGTGTGTCGTGTCTGTGTGTCGTGTCTCTGTGTCGTGTCTGTATGTCGTGTCTCTGTGTCGTGTCTGTGTGTCGCGTCTGGGTGTCGCTGGCAGTCGTGTCGTGTCGTGTCGTGTCGTGTCGTGTCGTGTCGTGTCGTGTCGTGTCGTGTCGTGTCTGTCGGTTCTGTGTGTGCCTGTGTGTCGTGTTTGTGTGTCGTGTCTGTATGTCGTGTTTGTGTGTCTGTGTCTCTGTGTCGCGTCTGTGTGTCGAGTCTGTGTATCGCGTCTGTGTGCCGCGTCTGTGTGTCGCGTCTGTGTCTGTGTGTATGTCTGTGTGTGTGTCTGTGTGTGTGTCTGTGTCTCTGTGTGTCTGTGTGTCATGTCTGTGTGTCGTGTCTGTGTCTCGTGTCCGTGTGTGTCTGTCGGCTCTGTGTGTGTCTGTGTCTCGTGTCTGTGTGTCGCGTCTGGGTGTCGTGTCGTGTCGTGTCGTGTCGTGTCGTGTCGTGTCGTGTCGTGTCGTGTCGTGTCGTGCCGTGTCGTGTCGTGTCGTGTCGTGTCGTGTCGTGTCGTGTCGTGTCGTAATATAACTTTCTGGTGAGAGGTGCACAACTACCGAGATATTTAGAAAAAACCGATTACCTCCAAAACCACGGGTCCTAGAAGATGGTTTAAATGGGAAGAATTGTAGGGGGAATTATTCTCCACAACTTTGCTATATAACTTTCTGGTGGGAGGTGCAAAACTACCGAGATATTTAGAAAAAACCGATTACCTCCAAAACCACGGGTCCTAGAAGATGGTTTAAATGAGAAGAATTATAGGGGGAATTATTCTCCACAACTTTGCAATATAACTTTCTGGTGAGAGGTGCACAACTACCGAGATATTTAGAAAAAACCGATTACCTCCAAAACCACGGGTCCTAGAAGATGGTTTAAATGGGAAGAATTGTAGGGGGAATTATTCTCCACAACTTTGCTATATAACTTTCTGGTGGGAGGTGCAAAACTACCGAGATATTTAGAAAAAACCGATTACCTCCAAAACCACGGGTCGTAGAAGATGGTTTAAATGAGAAGAACTATAGGGGGAATTATTCTCCACAACTTTTCAATATAACTTTCTGGTGAGAGGTGCACAACTACCGAGATATTTAGAAAAAACCGATTACCTCCAAAACCACGGGTCCTAGAAGATGGTTTAAATGAGAAGAATTATAGGGGGAATTATTCTCCACAACTTTGCAATATAACTTTCTGGTGAGAGGTGCACAACTACCGAGATATTTAGAAAAAACCGATTACCTCCAAAACCACGGGTCCTAGAAGATGGTTTAAATGGGAAGAATTGTAGGGGGAATTATTCTCCACAACTTTGCTATATAACTTTCTGGTGGGAGGTGCAAAACTACCGAGATATTTAGAAAAAACCGATTATCTCCAAAACCACGGGTCCTAGAAGATGGTTTAAATGAGAAGAATTATAGGGGGAATTATTCTCCACAACTTTGCATATAACTTTCTGGTGGGAGGTGCAAAACGACCGAGATATTTAGAAAAAACCGATTATCTCCAAAACCACGGGTCCTAGAAGATGGTTTAAATGAGAAGAATTATAGGGGGAATTATTCTCCACAACTTTGCTATATAACTTTCTGGTGGGAGGTGCAAACTACCGAGATATTTAGAAAAAACCGATTACCTCCAAAACCACGGGTCCTAGAAGATGGTTTAAATGAGAAGAATTATAGGGGGAATTATTCGCCACAACTTTGCTATATAACTTTCTGGTGGGAGGTGCAAAACTACCGAGATATTTAGAAAAAACCGATTATCTCCAAAACCACGGGTCCTAGAAGATGGTTTAAATGAGAAGAATTATAGGGGGAATTATTCTCCACAACTTTGCAATATAACTTTCTGGTGAGAGGTGCACAACTACCGAAATATTTAGAAAAAACCGATTACCTCCAAAACCACGGGTCCTAGAAGATGGTTTAAATGAGAAGAATTATAGGGGGAATTATTCTCCACAACTTTGCAATATAACTTTCTGGTGAGAGGTGCACAACTACCGAGATATTTAGAAAAAACCGATTACCTCCAAAACCACGGGTCCTAGGAGATGGTTTAAATGGGACGAATTATGGAGAGAATTATTCTCCACAACTTTGCTATATAACTTTCTGGTGGGAGGTGCAAAACTACCGAGATATTTAGAAAAAACCGATTATCTCCAAAACCACGGGTCCTAGAAGATGGTTTAAATGGGACGAATTATAGAGCGAATTATTCTTCACAACTTTGCTATATAACTTTCTGGTGAGAGATGCAAAACTACGGAGATATTTAGAAAAAACCGATTATCTCCAAAACCACGGGTCCTAGAAGATGGTTTAAATGGGACGAATTATGGAGGGAATTATTCTCCACAACTTTGCCATATAACTTTCTGGTGGGAGGTGCAAAACGACCGAGATATTTAGAAAAAACCGATTATCTCCAAAACCACGGGTCCTAGAAGATGGTTTAAATGAGAAGAATTATAGGGGGAATTATTCTCCACAACTTTGCAATATAACTTTCTGGTGAGAGGTGCACAACTACCGAGATATTTAGAAAAAACCGATTATCTTCAAAACCACAGGTCCTAGAAGATGGTTTAAATGGGACGAATTATGGAGGGAATTATTCTCCACAACTTTGCCATATAACTTTCTGGTGGGAGGTGCAAAACGACCGAGATATTTAGAAAAAACCGATTATCTCCAAAACCACGGGTCCTAGAAGATGGTTTAAATGAGAAGAATTATAGGGGGAATTATTCTCCACAACTTTGCCATATAACTTTCTGGTGGGAGGTGCAAAACTACCGAGATATTTAGAAAAAACCGATTATCTCCAAAACCACGGGTCCTAGAAGATGGTTTAAATGAGAAGAATTATAGGGGGAATTATTCTCCACAACTTTGCAATATAACTTTCTGGTGAGAGGTGCACAACTACCGAGATATTTAGAAAAAACCGATTACCTCCAAAACCACGGGTCCTAGAAGATGGTTTAAATGGGAAGAATTGTAGGGGGAATTATTCTCCACAACTTTGCTATATAACTTTCTGGTGGGAGGTGCAAAACTACCGAGATATTTAGAAAAAACCGATTACCTCCAAAACCACGGGTCCTAGAAGATGGTTTAAATGAGAAGAATTATAGGGGGAATTATTCTCCACAACTTTGCAATATAACTTTCTGGTGAGAGGTGCACAACTACCGAGATATTTAGAAAAAACCGATTACCTCCAAAACCACGGGTCCTAGAAGATGGTTTAAATAGGACGAATTATGGAGGGAATTATTCTCCACAACTTTGCTATATAACTTTCTGGTGGGAGGTGCAAAACTACCGAGATATTTAGAAAAAACCGATTATCTCCAAAACCACGGGTCCTAGAAGATGGTTTAAATGAGAAGAATTATAGGGGGAATTATTCTCCACAACTTTGCCATATAACTTTCTGGTGGGAGGTGCAAAACTACCGAGATATTTAGAAAAAACCGATTATCTCCAAAACCACGGGTCCTAGGAGATGGTTTAAATGGGACGAATTGTAGGGGGAATTATTCTCCACAACTTTGCTATATAACTTTCTGGTGGGAGGTGCAAAACTACCGAGATATTTAGAAAAAACCGATTACCTCCAAAACCACGGGTCCTAGAAGATGGTTTAAATGAGAAGAATTATAGGGGGAATTAATCTCCACAACTTTGCTATATAACTTTCTGGTGGGAGGTGCAAAACTACCGAGATATTTAGAAAAAACCGATTATCTCCAAAACCACGGGTCCTAGAAGATGGTTCAAATGAGAAGAATTATAGGGGGAATTATTCTCCACAACTTTGCCATATAACTTTCTGGTGGGAGGTGCAAAACTACCGAGATATTTAGAAAAAACCGATTATCTCCAAAACCACGGGTCCTAGAAGATGGTTTAAATGAGAAGAATTATAGGGGGAATTATTCTCCACAACTTTGCCATTTAACTTTCTGGTGGGAGGTGCAAAACTACCGAGATATTTAGAAAAAACCGATTATCTCCAAAACCACGGGTCCTAGAAGATGGTTTAAATGAGATGAATTATAGGGGGAATTATTCTCCACAACTTTGCAATATAACTTTCTGGTGAGAGGTGCACAACTACCGAGATATTTAGAAAAAACCGATTACCTCCAAAACCACGGGTCCCAGAAACCATCTTCTAGGACCCGTGGTTTTGGAGATAATCGGTTTTTTCTAAATATCTCGGTAGTTTTGCACCTCCCACCAGAAAGTTATATAGCAAAGTTGTGGAGAATAATTCCCTCCATAATTCGTCCCATTTAAACCATCTTCTAGGACCCGTGGTTTTGGAGGTAATCGGTTTTTTCTAAATATCTCGGTAGTTGTGCACCTCTCACCAGAAAGTTATATTGCAAAGTTGTGGAGAATAATTCCCCCTATAATTCTTCTCATTTAAACCATCTTCTAGGACCCGTGGTTTTGGAGATAATCGGTTTTTTCTAAATATCTCGGTAGTTTTGCACCTCCCACCAGAAAGTTATATAGCAAAGTTGTGGAGAATAATTCCCCCTACAATTCGTCCCATTTAAACCATCTCCTAGGACCCGTGGTTTTGGAGATAATCGGTTTTTTCTAAATATCTCGGTAGTTTTGCACCTCCCACCAGAAAGTTATATAGCAAAGTTGTGGAGAATAATTCCCCCTATAATTCTTCTCATTTAAACCATCTTCTAGGACCCGTGGTTTTGGAGATAATCGGTTTTTTCTAAATATCTCGGTAGTTTTGCACCTCCCACCAGAAAGTTATATGGCAAAGTTGTGGAGAATAATTCCCCCTATAATTCTTCTCATTTAAACCATCTTCTAGGACCCGTTGTTTTGGAGATAATCGGTTTTTTCTAAATATCTCGGTAGTTGTGCACCTCTCACCAGAAAGTTATATTGCAAAGTTGTGGAGAATAATTCCCCCTATAATTCTTCTCATTTAAACCATCTTCTAGGACCCGTGGTTTTGGAGATAATCGGTTTTTTCTAAATATCTCGGTAGTTTTGCACCTCCCACCAGAAAGTTATATGGCAAAGTTGTGGAGAATAATTCCCCCTATAATTCTTCTCATTTAAACCATCTTCTAGGACCCGTGGTTTTGGAGATAATCGGTTTTTTCTAAATATCTCGGTCGTTTTGCACCTCCCACCAGAAAGTTATATGGCAAAGTTGTGGAGAATAATTCCCCCTATAATTCTTCTCATTTAAACCATCTTCTAGGACCCGTGGTTTTGGAGATAATCGGTTTTTTCTAAATATCTCGGTAGTTTTGCACCTCCCACCAGAAAGTTATATAGCAAAGTTGTGGAGAATAATTCCCCCTACAATTCTTCCCATTTAAACCATCTTCTAGGACCCGTGGTTTTGGAGGTAATCGGTTTTTTCTAAATATCTCGGTAGTTGTGCACCTCTCACCAGAAAGTTATATTGCAAAGTTGTGGAGAATAATTCCCCCTATAATTCTTCTCATTTAAACCATCTTCTAGGACCCGTGGTTTTGGAGGTAATCGGTTTTTTCTAAATATCTCGGTAGTTTTGCACCTCCCACCAGAAAGTTATATAGCAAAGTTGTGGAGAATAATTCCCCCTACAATTCTTCCCATTTAAACCATCTTCTAGGACCCGTGGTTTTGGAGGTAATCGGTTTTTTCTAAATATCTCGGTAGTTGTGCACCTCTCACCAGAAAGTTATATTGCAAAGTTGTGGAGAATAATTCCCCCTATAATTCTTCTCATTTAAACCATCTTCTAGGACCCGTGGTTTTGGAGGTAATCGGTTTTTTCTAAATATCTCGGTAGTTTTGCACCTCCCACCAGAAAGTTATATAGCAAAGTTGTGGAGAATAATTCCCCCTACAATTCTTCCCATTTAAACCATCTTCTAGGACCCGTGGTTTTGGAGGTAATCGGTTTTTTCTAAATATCTCGGTAGTTGTGCACCTCTCACCAGAAAGTTATATTGCAAAGTTGTGGAGAATAATTCCCCCTATAATTCTTCTCATTTAAACCATCTTCTAGGACCCGTGGTTTTGGAGATAATCGGTTTTTTCTAAATATCTCGGTAGTTTTGCACCTCCCACCAGAAAGTTATATAGCAAAGTTGTGGAGAATAATTCCCCCTACAATTCTTCCCATTTAAACCATCTTCTAGGACCCGTGGTTTTGGAGGTAATCGGTTTTTTCTAAATATCTCGGTAGTTGTGCACCTCTCACCAGAAAGTTATATTGCAAAGTTGTGGAGAATAATTCCCCCTATAATTCTTCTCATTTAAACCATCTTCTAGGACCCGTGGTTTTGGAGGTAATCGGTTTTTTCTAAATATCTCGGTAGTTTTGCACCTCCCACCAGAAAGTTATATTGCAAAGTTGTGGAGAATAATTCCCCCTATAATTCTTCTCATTTAAACCATCTTCTAGGACCCGTTGTTTTGGAGATAATCGGTTTTTTCTAAATATCTCGGTAGTTTTGCACCTCCCACCAGAAAGTTATATGGCAAAGTTGTGGAGAATAATTCCCCCTATAATTCTTCTCATTTAAACCATCTTCTAGGACCCGTGGTTTTGGAGATAATCGGTTTTTTCTAAATATCTCGGTAGTTTTGCACCTCCCACCAGAAAGTTATATAGCAAAGTTGTGGAGAATAATTCCCTCCATAATTCGTCCCATTTAAACCATCTTCTAGGACCCGTGGTTTTGGAGGTAATCGGTTTTTTCTAAATATCTCGGTAGTTGTGCACCTCTCACCAGAAAGTTATATTGCAAAGTTGTGGAGAATAATTCCCCCTATAATTCTTCTCATTTAAACCATCTTCTAGGACCCGTGGTTTTGGAGATAATCGGTTTTTTCTAAATATCTCGGTAGTTTTGCACCTCCCACCAGAAAGTTATATGGCAAAGTTGTGGAGAATAATTCCCCCTATAATTCTTCTCATTTAAACCATCTTCTAGGACCCGTGGTTTTGGAGATAATCGGTTTTTTCTAAATATCTCGGTCGTTTTGCACCTCCCACCAGAAAGTTATATGGCAAAGTTGTGGAGAATAATTCCCCCTATAATTCTTCTCAGTTAAACCATCGTCTAGGACCCGTGGTTTTGGAGATAATCGGTTTTTTCTAAATATCTCGGTAGTTGTGCACCTCTCACCAGAAAGTTATATTGCAAAGTTGTGGAGAATAATTCCCCCTATAATTCTTCTCATTTAAACCATCTTCTAGGACCCGTGGTTTTGGAGGTAATCGGTTTTTTCTAAATATCTCGGTAGTTTTGCACCTCCCACCAGAAAGTTATATAGCAAAGTTGTGGAGAATAATTCCCCCTACAATTCTTCCCATTTAAACCATCTTCTAGGACCCGTGGTTTTGGAGGTAATCGGTTTTTTCTAAATATCTCGGTAGTTGTGCACCTCTCACCAGAAAGTTATATTGCAAAGTTGTGGAGAATAATTCCCCCTATAATTCTTCTCATTTAAACCATCTTCTAGGACCCGTGGTTTTGGAGGTAATCGGTTTTTTCTAAATATCTCGGTAGTTGTGCACCTCCCACCAGAAAGTTATATAGCAAAGTTGTGGAGAATAATTCCCCCTATAATTCTTCTCATTTAAACCATCTTCTAGGACCAGTGGTTTTGGAGGTAATCGGTTTTTTCTAAATATCTCGGTAGTTTTGCACCTCCCACCAGAAAGTTATATAGCAAAGTTGTGGAGAATAATTCCCCCTACAATTCTTCCCATTTAAACCATCTTCTAGGACCCGTGGTTTTGGAGGTAATCGGTTTTTTCTAAATATCTCGGTAGTTGTGCACCTCTCACCAGAAAGTTATATTGCAAAGTTGTGGAGAATAATTCCCCCTATAATTCTTCTCATTTAAACCATCTTCTAGGACCCGTGGTTTTGGAGGTAATCGGTTTTTTCTAAATATCTCGGTAGTTTTGCACCTCCCACCAGAAAGTTATATAGCAAAGTTGTGGAGAATAATTCCCCCTACAATTCTTCCCATTTAAACCATCTTCTAGGACCCGTGGTTTTGGAGGTAATCGGTTTTTTCTAAATATCTCGGTAGTTGTGCACCTCTCACCAGAAAGTTATATTGCAAAGTTGTGGAGAATAATTCCCCCTATAATTCTTCTCATTTAAACCATCTTCTAGGACCCGTGGTTTTGGAGGTAATCGGTTTTTTCTAAATATCTCGGTAGTTTTGCACCTCCCACCAGAAAGTTATATAGCAAAGTTGTGGAGAATAATTCCCCCTACAATTCTTCCCATTTAAACCATCTTCTAGGACCCGTGGTTTTGGAGGTAATCGGTTTTTTCTAAATATCTCGGTAGTTGTGCACCTCTCACCAGAAAGTTATATTGAAAAGTTGTGGAGAATAATTCCCCCTATAATTCTTCTCATTTAAACCATCTTCTAGGACCCGTGGTTTTGGAGATAATCGGTTTTTTCTAAATATCTCGGTAGTTTTGCACCTCCCACCAGAAAGTTATATAGCAAAGTTGTGGAGAATAATTCCCTCCATAATTCGTCCCATTTAAACCATCTTCTAGGACCCGTGGTTTTGGAGGTAATCGGTTTTTTCTAAATATCTCGGTAGTTGTGCACCTCTCACCAGAAAGTTATATTGCAAAGTTGTGGAGAATAATTCCCCCTATAATTCTTCTCATTTAAACCATCTTCTAGGACCCGTGGTTTTGGAGATAATCGGTTTTTTCTAAATATCTCGGTAGTTTTGCACCTCCCACCAGAAAGTTATATGGCAAAGTTGTGGAGAATAATTCCCCCTATAATTCTTCTCATTTAAACCATCTTCTAGGACCCGTGGTTTTGGAGATAATCGGTTTTTTCTAAATATCTCGGTCGTTTTGCACCTCCCACCAGAAAGTTATATGGCAAAGTTGTGGAGAATAATTCCCCCTATAATTCTTCTCAGTTAAACCATCTTCTAGGACCCGTGGTTTTGGAGATAATCGGTTTTTTCTAAATATCTCGGTAGTTGTGCACCTCTCACCAGAAAGTTATATTGCAAAGTTGTGGAGAATAATTCCCCCTATAATTCTTCTCATTTAAACCATCTTCTAGGACCCGTGGTTTTGGAGGTAATCGGTTTTTTCTAAATATCTCGGTAGTTTTGCACCTCCCACCAGAAAGTTATATAGCAAAGTTGTGGAGAATAATTCCCCCTACAATTCTTCCCATTTAAACCATCTTCTAGGACCCGTGGTTTTGGAGGTAATCGGTTTTTTCTAAATATCTCGGTAGTTGTGCACCTCTCACCAGAAAGTTATATTGCAAAGTTGTGGAGAATAATTCCCCCTATAATTCTTCTCATTTAAACCATCTTCTAGGACCCGTGGTTTTGGAGGTAATCGGTTTTTTCTAAATATCTCGGTAGTTGTGCACCTCCCACCAGAAAGTTATATAGCAAAGTTGTGGAGAATAATTCCCCCTATAATTCTTCTCATTTAAACCATCTTCTAGGACCAGTGGTTTTGGAGGTAATCGGTTTTTTCTAAATATCTCGGTAGTTTTGCACCTCCCACCAGAAAGTTATATAGCAAAGTTGTGGAGAATAATTCCCCCTACAATTCTTCCCATTTAAACCATCTTCTAGGACCCGTGGTTTTGGAGGTAATCGGTTTTTTCTAAATATCTCGGTAGTTGTGCACCTCTCACCAGAAAGTTATATTGCAAAGTTGTGGAGAATAATTCCCCCTATAATTCTTCTCATTTAAACCATCTTCTAGGACCCGTGGTTTTGGAGGTAATCGGTTTTTTCTAAATATCTCGGTAGTTTTGCACCTCCCACCAGAAAGTTATATAGCAAAGTTGTGGAGAATAATTCCCCCTACAATTCTTCCCATTTAAACCATCTTCTAGGACCCGTGGTTTTGGAGGTAATCGGTTTTTTCTAAATATCTCGGTAGTTGTGCACCTCTCACCAGAAAGTTATATTGCAAAGTTGTGGAGAATAATTCCCCCTATAATTCTTCTCATTTAAACCATCTTCTAGGACCCGTGGTTTTGGAGGTAATCGGTTTTTTCTAAATATCTCGGTAGTTTTGCACCTCCCACCAGAAAGTTATATAGCAAAGTTGTGGAGAATAATTCCCCCTACAATTCTTCCCATTTAAACCATCTTCTAGGACCCGTGGTTTTGGAGGTAATCGGTTTTTTCTAAATATCTCGGTAGTTGTGCACCTCTCACCAGAAAGTTATATTGCAAAGTTGTGGAGAATAATTCCCCCTATAATTCTTCTCATTTAAACCATCTTCTAGGACCCGTGGTTTTGGAGATAATCGGTTTTTTCTAAATATCTCGGTAGTTTTGCACCTCCCACCAGAAAGTTATATTGCAAAGTTGTGGAGAATAATTCCCCCTATAATTCTTCTCATTTAAACCATCTTCTAGGACCCGTGGTTTTGGAGGTAATCGGTTTTTTCTAAATATCTCGGTAGTTTTGCACCTCCCACCAGAAAGTTATATAGCAAAGTTGTGGAGAATAATTCCCCCTACAATTCGTCCCATTTAAACCATCTCCTAGGACCCGTGGTTTTGGAGATAATCGGTTTTTTCTAAATATCTCGGTAGTTTTGCACCTCCCACCAGAAAGTTATATAGCAAAGTTGTGGAGAATAATTCCCCCTATAATTCTTCTCATTTAAACCATCTTCTAGGACCCGTGGTTTTGGAGATAATCGGTTTTTTCTAAATATCTCGGTAGTTTTGCACCTCCCACCAGAAAGTTATATGGCAAAGTTGTGGAGAATAATTCCCCCTATAATTCTTCTCATTTAAACCATCTTCTAGGACCCGTTGTTTTGGAGATAATCGGTTTTTTCTAAATATCTCGGTAGTTGTGCACCTCTCACCAGAAAGTTATATTGCAAAGTTGTGGAGAATAATTCCCCCTATAATTCTTCTCATTTAAACCATCTTCTAGGACCCGTGGTTTTGGAGATAATCGGTTTTTTCTAAATATCTCGGTAGTTTTGCACCTCCCACCAGAAAGTTATATGGCAAAGTTGTGGAGAATAATTCCCCCTATAATTCTTCTCATTTAAACCATCTTCTAGGACCCGTGGTTTTGGAGATAATCGGTTTTTTCTAAATATCTCGGTCGTTTTGCACCTCCCACCAGAAAGTTATATGGCAAAGTTGTGGAGAATAATTCCCCCTATAATTCTTCTCATTTAAACCATCTTCTAGGACCCGTGGTTTTGGAGATAATCGGTTTTTTCTAAATATCTCGGTCGTTTTGCACCTCCCACCAGAAAGTTATATGGCAAAGTTGTGGAGAATAATTCCCCCTATAATTCTTCTCATTTAAACCATCTTCTAGGACCCGTGGTTTTGGAGATAATCGGTTTTTTCTAAATATCTCGGTAGTTTTGCACCTCCCACCAGAAAGTTATATAGCAAAATTGTGGAGAATAATTCCCTCCATAATTCGTCCCATTTAAACCATCTTCTAGGACCCGTGGTTTTGGAGGTAATCGGTTTTTTCTAAATATCTCGGTAGTTGTGCACCTCTCACCAGAAAGTTATATTGCAAAGTTGTGGAGAATAATTCCCCCTATAATTCTTCTCATTTAAACCATCTTCTAGGACCCGTGGTTTTGGAGGTAATCGGTTTTTTCTAAATATCTCGGTAGTTTTGCACCTCCCACCAGAAAGTTATATAGCAAAGTTGTGGAGAATAATTCCCCCTACAATTCTTCCCATTTAAACCATCTTCTAGGACCCGTGGTTTTGGAGGTAATCGGTTTTTTCTAAATATCTCGGTAGTTGTGCACCTCTCACCAGAAAGTTATATTGCAAAGTTGTGGAGAATAATTCCCCCTATAATTCTTCTCATTTAAACCATCTTCTAGGACCCGTGGTTTTGGAGGTAATCGGTTTTTTCTAAATATCTCGGTAGTTTTGCACCTCCCACCAGAAAGTTATATAGCAAAGTTGTGGAGAATAATTCCCCCTACAATTCTTCCCATTTAAACCATCTTCTAGGACCCGTGGTTTTGGAGGTAATCGGTTTTTTCTAAATATCTCGGTAGTTGTGCACCTCTCACCAGAAAGTTATATTGCAAAGTTGTGGAGAATAATTCCCCCTATAATTCTTCTCATTTAAACCATCTTCTAGGACCCGTGGTTTTGGAGATAATCGGTTTTTTCTAAATATCTCGGTAGTTTTGCACCTCCCACCAGAAAGTTATATGGCAAAGTTGTGGAGAATAATTCCCCCTATAATTCTTCTCATTTAAACCATCTTCTAGGACCCGTGGTTTTGGAGATAATCGGTTTTTTCTAAATATCTCGGTAGTTGTGCACCTCTCACCAGAAAGTTATATTGCAAAGTTGTGGAGAATAATTCCCCCTATAATTCTTCTCATTTAAACCATCTTCTAGGACCCGTGGTTTTGGAGATAATCGGTTTTTTCTAAATATCTCGGTAGTTTTGCACCTCCCACCAGAAAGTTATATTGCAAAGTTGTGGAGAATAATTCCCCCTATAATTCTTCTTATTTAAACCATCTTCTAGGACCCGTGGTTTTGGAGGTAATCGGTTTTCTCTAAATATCTCGGTAGTTTTGCACCTCCCACCAGAAAGTTATATAGCAAAGTTGTGGAGAATAATTCCCCCTACAATTCGTCCCATTTAAACCATCTCCTAGGACCCGTGGTTTTGGAGATAATCGGTTTTTTCTAAATATCTCGGTAGTTTTGCACCTCCCACCAGAAAGTTATATGGCAAAGTTGTGGAGAATAATTCCCCCTATAATTCTTCTCATTTAAACCATCTTCTAGGACCCGTGGTTTTGGAGGTAATCGGTTTTTTCTAAATATCTCGGTAGTTTTGCACCTCCCACCAGAAAGTTATATAGCAAAGTTGTGGAGAATAATTCCCCCTACAATTCTTCCCATTTAAACCATCTTCTAGGACCCGTGGTTTTGGAGGTAATCGGTTTTTTCTAAATATCTCGGTAGTTGTGCACCTCTCACCAGAAAGTTATATAGCAAAGTTGTGGAGAATAATTCCCCCTACAATTCTTCCCATTTAAACCATCTTCTAGGACCCGTGGTTTTGGAGGTAATCGGTTTTTTCTAAATATCTCGGTAGTTGTGCACCTCTCACCAGAAAGTTATATTGCAAAGTTGTGGAGAATAATTCCCCCTATAATTCTTCTCATTTAAACCATCTTCTAGGACCCGTGGTTTTGGAGGTAATCGGTTTTTTCTAAATATCTCGGTAGTTTTGCACCTCCCACCAGAAAGTTATATGGCAAAGTTGTGGAGAATAATTCCCCCTATAATTCTTCTCATTTAAACCATCTTCTAGGACCCGTTGTTTTGGAGATAATCGGTTTTTTCTAAATATCTCGGTAGTTGTGCACCTCTCACCAGAAAGTTATATTGCAAAGTTGTGGAGAATAATTCCCCCTATAATTCTTCTCATTTAAACCATCTTCTAGGACCCGTGGTTTTGGAGATAATCGGTTTTTTCTAAATATCTCGGTAGTTTTGCACCTCCCACCAGAAAGTTATATGGCAAAGTTGTGGAGAATAATTCCCCCTATAATTCTTCTCATTTAAACCATCTTCTAGGACCCGTGGTTTTGGAGATAATCGGTTTTTTCTAAATATCTCGGTAGTTTTGCACCTCCCACCAGAAAGTTATATGGCAAAGTTGTGGAGAATAATTCCCCCTATAATTCTTCTCATTTAAACCATCTTCTAGGACCCGTGGTTTTGGAGATAATCGGTTTTTTCTAAATATCTCGGTCGTTTTGCACCTCCCACCAGAAAGTTATATGGCAAAGTTGTGGAGAATAATTCCCCCTATAATTCTTCTCATTTAAACCATCTTCTAGGACCCGTGGTTTTGGAGATAATCGGTTTTTTCTAAATATCTCGGTAGTTTTGCACCTCCCACCAGAAAGTTATATAGCAAAGTTGTGGAGAATAATTCCCCCTACAATTCTTCCCATTTAAACCATCTTCTAGGACCCGTGGTTTTGGAGGTAATCGGTTTTTTCTAAATATCTCGGTAGTTGTGCACCTCTCACCAGAAAGTTATATTGCAAAGTTGTGGAGAATAATTCCCCCTATAATTCTTCTCATTTAAACCATCTTCTAGGACCCGTGGTTTTGGAGGTAATCGGTTTTTTCTAAATATCTCGGTAGTTTTGCACCTCCCACCAGAAAGTTATATAGCAAAGTTGTGGAGAATAATTCCCCCTACAATTCTTCCCATTTAAACCATCTTCTAGGACCCGTGGTTTTGGAGGTAATCGGTTTTTTCTAAATATCTCGGTAGTTGTGCACCTCTCACCAGAAAGTTATATTGCAAAGTTGTGGAGAATAATTCCCCCTATAATTCTTCTCATTTAAACCATCTTCTAGGACCCGTGGTTTTGGAGATAATCGGTTTTTTCTAAATATCTCGGTAGTTTTGCACCTCCCACCAGAAAGTTATATTGCAAAGTTGTGGAGAATAATTCCCCCTATAATTCTTCTCATTTAAACCATCTTCTAGGACCCGTGGTTTTGGAGGTAATCGGTTTTCTCTAAATATCTCGGTAGTTTTGCACCTCCCACCAGAAAGTTATATAGCAAAGTTGTGGAGAATAATTCCCCCTACAATTCGTCCCATTTAAACCATCTCCTAGGACCCGTGGTTTTGGAGATAATCGGTTTTTTCTAAATATCTCGGTAGTTTTGCACCTCCCACCAGAAAGTTATATAGCAAAGTTGTGGAGAATAATTCCCCCTACAATTCTTCCCATTTAAACCATCTTCTAGGACCCGTGGTTTTGGAGGTAATCGGTTTTTTCTAAATATCTCGGTAGTTGTGCACCTCTCACCAGAAAGTTATATTGCAAAGTTGTGGAGAATAATTCCCCCTATAATTCTTCTCATTTAAACCATCTTCTAGGACCCGTGGTTTTGGAGGTAATCGGTTTTTTCTAAATATCTCGGTAGTTTTGCACCTCCCACCAGAAAGTTATATAGCAAAGTTGTGGAGAATAATTCCCCCTACAATTCTTCCCATTTAAACCATCTTCTAGGACCCGTGGTTTTGGAGGTAATCGGTTTTTTCTAAATATCTCGGTAGTTGTGCACCTCTCACCAGAAAGTTATATTGCAAAGTTGTGGAGAATAATTCCCCCTATAATTCTTCTCATTTAAACCATCTTCTAGGACCCGTGGTTTTGGAGATAATCGGTTTTTTCTAAATATCTCGGTAGTTTTGCACCTCCCACCAGAAAGTTATATGGCAAAGTTGTGGAGAATAATTCCCCCTATAATTCTTCTCATTTAAACCATCTTCTAGGACCCGTGGTTTTGGAGATAATCGGTTTTTTCTAAATATCTCGGTAGTTTTGCACCTCCCACCAGAAAGTTATATAGCAAAGTTGTGGAGAATAATTCCCCCTACAATTCTTCCCATTTAAACCATCTTCTAGGACCCGTGGTTTTGGAGGTAATCGGTTTTTTCTAAATATCTCGGTAGTTGTGCACCTCTCACCAGAAAGTTATATTGCAAAGTTGTGGAGAATAATTCCCCCTATAATTCTTCTCATTTAAACCATCTTCTAGGACCCGTGGTTTTGGAGGTAATCGGTTTTTTCTAAATATCTCGGTAGTTTTGCACCTCCCACCAGAAAGTTATATAGCAAAGTTGTGGAGAATAATTCCCCCTACAATTCTTCCCATTTAAACCATCTTCTAGGACCCGTGGTTTTGGAGGTAATCGGTTTTTTCTAAATATCTCGGTAGTTGTGCACCTCTCACCAGAAAGTTATATTGCAAAGTTGTGGAGAATAATTCCCCCTATAATTCTTCTCATTTAAACCATCTTCTAGGACCCGTGGTTTTGGAGATAATCGGTTTTTTCTAAATATCTCGGTAGTTTTGCACCTCCCACCAGAAAGTTATATTGCAAAGTTGTGGAGAATAATTCCCCCTATAATTCTTCTCATTTAAACCATCTTCTAGGACCCGTGGTTTTGGAGGTAATCGGTTTTCTCTAAATATCTCGGTAGTTTTGCACCTCCCACCAGAAAGTTATATAGCAAAGTTGTGGAGAATAATTCCCCCTACAATTCGTCCCATTTAAACCATCTCCTAGGACCCGTGGTTTTGGAGATAATCGGTTTTTTCTAAATATCTCGGTAGTTTTGCACCTCCCACCAGAAAGTTATATAGCAAAGTTGTGGAGAATAATTCCCCCTACAATTCTTCCCATTTAAACCATCTTCTAGGACCCGTGGTTTTGGAGGTAATCGGTTTTTTCTAAATATCTCGGTAGTTGTGCACCTCTCACCAGAAAGTTATATTGCAAAGTTGTGGAGAATAATTCCCCCTATAATTCTTCTCATTTAAACCATCTTCTAGGACCCGTGGTTTTGGAGGTAATCGGTTTTTTCTAAATATCTCGGTAGTTTTGCACCTCCCACCAGAAAGTTATATAGCAAAGTTGTGGAGAATAATTCCCCCTACAATTCTTCCCATTTAAACCATCTTCTAGGACCCGTGGTTTTGGAGGTAATCGGTTTTTTCTAAATATCTCGGTAGTTGTGCACCTCTCACCAGAAAGTTATATTGCAAAGTTGTGGAGAATAATTCCCCCTATAATTCTTCTCATTTAAACCATCTTCTAGGACCCGTGGTTTTGGAGATAATCGGTTTTTTCTAAATATCTCGGTAGTTTTGCACCTCCCACCAGAAAGTTATATTGCAAAGTTGTGGAGAATAATTCCCCCTATAATTCTTCTCATTTAAACCATCTTCTAGGACCCGTGGTTTTGGAGGTAATCGGTTTTTTCTAAATATCTCGGTAGTTTTGCACCTCCCACCAGAAAGTTATATAGCAAAGTTGTGGAGAATAATTCCCCCTACAATTCGTCCCATTTAAACCATCTCCTAGGACCCGTGGTTTTGGAGATAATCGGTTTTTTCTAAATATCTCGGTAGTTTTGCACCTCCCACCAGAAAGTTATATAGCAAAGTTGTGGAGAATAATTCCCCCTATAATTCTTCTCATTTAAACCATCTTCTAGGACCCGTGGTTTTGGAGATAATCGGTTTTTTCTAAATATCTCGGTAGTTTTGCACCTCCCACCAGAAAGTTATATGGCAAAGTTGTGGAGAATAATTCCCCCTATAATTCTTCTCATTTAAACCATCTTCTAGGACCCGTTGTTTTGGAGATAATCGGTTTTTTCTAAATATCTCGGTAGTTTTGCACCTCCCACCAGAAAGTTATATGGCAAAGTTGTGGAGAATAATTCCCCCTATAATTCTTCTCATTTAAACCATCTTCTAGGACCCGTGGTTTTGGAGATAATCGGTTTTTTCTAAATATCTCGGTAGTTTTGCACCTCCCACCAGAAAGTTATATGGCAAAGTTGTGGAGAATAATTTCCCCTATAATTCTTCTCATTTAAACCATCTTCTAGGACCCGTGGTTTTGGAGATAATCGGTTTTTTCTAAATATCTCGGTCGTTTTGCACCTCCCACCAGAAAGTTATATGGCAAAGTTGTGGAGAATAATTCCCCCTATAATTCTTCTCATTTAAACCATCTTCTAGGACCCGTGGTTTTGGAGATAATCGGTTTTTTCTAAATATCTCGGTAGTTTTGCACCTCCCACCAGAAAGTTATATAGCAAAATTGTGGAGAATAATTCCCTCCATAATTCGTCCCATCTAAACCATCTTCTAGGACCCGTGGTTTTGGAGGTAATCGGTTTTTTCTAAATATCTCGGTAGTTGTGCACCTCTCACCAGAAAGTTATATTGCAAAGTTGTGGAGAATAATTCCCCCTATAATTCTTCTCATTTAAACCATCTTCTAGGACCCGTGGTTTTGGAGGTAATCGGTTTTTTCTAAATATCTCGGTAGTTTTGCACCTCCCACCAGAAAGTTATATAGCAAAGTTGTGGAGAATAATTCCCCCTACAATTCTTCCCATTTAAACCATCTTCTAGGACCCGTGGTTTTGGAGGTAATCGGTTTTTTCTAAATATCTCGGTAGTTGTGCACCTCTCACCAGAAAGTTATATTGCAAAGTTGTGGAGAATAATTCCCCCTATAATTCTTCTCATTTAAACCATCTTCTAGGACCCGTGGTTTTGGAGGTAATCGGTTTTTTCTAAATATCTCGGTAGTTTTGCACCTCCCACCAGAAAGTTATATAGCAAAGTTGTGGAGAATAATTCCCCCTACAATTCTTCCCATTTAAACCATCTTCTAGGACCCGTGGTTTTGGAGGTAATCGGTTTTTTCTAAATATCTCGGTAGTTGTGCACCTCTCACCAGAAAGTTATATTGCAAAGTTGTGGAGAATAATTCCCCCTATAATTCTTCTCATTTAAACCATCTTCTAGGACCCGTGGTTTTGGAGGTAATCGGTTTTTTCTAAATATCTCGGTAGTTTTGCACCTCCCACCAGAAAGTTATATAGCAAAGTTGTGGAGAATAATTCCCTCCATAATTCGTCCCATTTAAACCATCTTCTAGGGCCCGTGGTTTTGGAGATAATCGGTTTTTTCTAAATATCTCGGTAGTTTTGCACCTCCCACCAGAAAGTTATATAGCAAAGTTGTGGAGAATAATTCCCCCTATAATTCTTCTCATTTAAACCATCTTCTAGGACCAGTGGTTTTGGAGGTAATCGGTTTTTTCTAAATATCTCGGTAGTTTTGCACCTCCCACCAGAAAGTTATATTGCAAAGTTGTGGAGAATAATTCCCCCTATAATTCTTCTCATTTAAACCATCTTCTAGGACCCGTGGTTTTGGAGGTAATCGGTTTTTTCTAAATATCTCGGTAGTTTTGCACCTCCCACCAGAAAGTTATATAGCAAAGTTGTGGAGAATAATTCCCCCTACAATTCGTCCCATTTAAACCATCTCCTAGGACCCGTGGTTTTGGAGATAATCGGTTTTTTCTAAATATCTCGGTAGTTTTGCACCTCCCACCAGAAAGTTATATAGCAAAGTTGTGGAGAATAATTCCCCCTATAATTCTTCTCATTTAAACCATCTTCTAGGACCCGTGGTTTTGGAGATAATCGGTTTTTTCTAAATATCTCGGTAGTTTTGCACCTCCCACCAGAAAGTTATATGGCAAAGTTGTGGAGAATAATTCCCCCTATAATTCTTCTCATTTAAACCATCTTCTAGGACCCGTTGTTTTGGAGATAATCGGTTTTTTCTAAATATCTCGGTAGTTGTGCACCTCTCACCAGAAAGTTATATTGCAAAGTTGTGGAGAATAATTCCCCCTATAATTCTTCTCATTTAAACCATCTTCTAGGACCCGTGGTTTTGGAGATAATCGGTTTTTTCTAAATCTCTCGGTAGTTTTGCACCTCCCACCAGAAAGTTATATGGCAAAGTTGTGGAGAATAATTCCCCCTATAATTCTTCTCATTTAAACCATCTTCTAGGACCCGTGGTTTTGGAGGTAATCGGTTTTTTCTAAATATCTCGGTAGTTGTGCACCTCTCACCAGAAAGTTATATTGCAAAGTTGTGGAGAATAATTCCCCCTATAATTCTTCTCATTTAAACCATCTTCTAGGACCCGTGGTTTTGGAGGTAATCGGTTTTTTCTAAATATCTCGGTAGTTTTGCACCTCCCACCAGAAAGTTATATAGCAAAGTTGTGGAGAATAATTCCCCCTACAATTCTTCCCATTTAAACCATCTTCTAGGACCCGTGGTTTTGGAGGTAATCGGTTTTTTCTAAATATCTCGGTAGTTGTGCACCTCTCACCAGAAAGTTATATTGCAAAGTTGTGGAGAATAATTCCCCCTATAATTCTTCTCATTTAAACCATCTTCTAGGACCCGTGGTTTTGGAGATAATCGGTTTTTTCTAAATATCTCGGTAGTTTTGCACCTCCCACCAGAAAGTTATATGGCAAAGTTGTGGAGAATAATTCCCCCTATAATTCTTCTCATTTAAACCATCTTCTAGGACCCGTGGTTTTGGAGATAATCGGTTTTTTCTAAATATCTCGGTAGTTGTGCACCTCTCACCAGAAAGTTATATTGCAAAGTTGTGGAGAATAATTCCCCCTATAATTCTTCTCATTTAAACCATCTTCTAGGACCCGTGGTTTTGGAGATAATCGGTTTTTTCTAAATATCTCGGTAGTTTTGCACCTCCCACCAGAAAGTTATATTGCAAAGTTGTGGAGAATAATTCCCCCTATAATTCTTCTTATTTAAACCATCTTCTAGGACCCGTGGTTTTGGAGGTAATCGGTTTTCTCTAAATATCTCGGTAGTTTTGCACCTCCCACCAGAAAGTTATATAGCAAAGTTGTGGAGAATAATTCCCCCTACAATTCGTCCCATTTAAACCATCTCCTAGGACCCGTGGTTTTGGAGATAATCGGTTTTTTCTAAATATCTCGGTAGTTTTGCACCTCCCACCAGAAAGTTATATAGCAAAGTTGTGGAGAATAATTCCCCCTATAATTCTTCTCATTTAAACCATCTTCTAGGACCCGTGGTTTTGGAGATAATCGGTTTTTTCTAAATATCTCGGTAGTTTTGCACCTCCCACCAGAAAGTTATATGGCAAAGTTGTGGAGAATAATTCCCCCTATAATTCTTCTCATTTAAACCATCTTCTAGGACCCGTGGTTTTGGAGATAATCGGTTTTTTCTAAATATCTCGGTAGTTTTGCACCTCCCACCAGAAAGTTATATGGCAAAGTTGTGGAGAATAATTCCCCCTATAATTCTTCTCATTTAAACCATCTTCTAGGACCCGTGGTTTTGGAGATAATCGGTTTTTTCTAAATATCTCGGTCGTTTTGCACCTCCCACCAGAAAGTTATATGGCAAAGTTGTGGAGAATAATTCCCCCTATAATTCTTCTCATTTAAACCATCTTCTAGGACCCGTGGTTTTGGAGATAATCGGTTTTTTCTAAATATCTCGGTAGTTTTGCACCTCCCACCAGAAAGTTATATAGCAAAATTGTGGAGAATAATTCCCTCCATAATTCGTCCCATTTAAACCATCTTCTAGGACCCGTGGTTTTGGAGGTAATCGGTTTTTTCTAAATATCTCGGTAGTTGTGCACCTCTCACCAGAAAGTTATATTGCAAAGTTGTGGAGAATAATTCCCCCTATAATTCTTCTCATTTAAACCATCTTCTAGGACCCGTGGTTTTGGAGGTAATCGGTTTTTTCTAAATATCTCGGTAGTTTTGCACCTCCCACCAGAAAGTTATATAGCAAAGTTGTGGAGAATAATTCCCCCTACAATTCTTCCCATTTAAACCATCTTCTAGGGCCCGTGGTTTTGGAGGTAATCGGTTTTTTCTAAATATCTCGGTAGTTGTGCACCTCTCACCAGAAAGTTATATTGCAAAGTTGTGGAGAATAATTCCCCCTATAATTCTTCTCATTTAAACCATCTTCTAGGACCCGTGGTTTTGGAGATAATCGGTTTTTTCTAAATATCTCGGTCGTTTTGCACCTCCCACCAGAAAGTTATATGGCAAAGTTGTGGAGAATAATTCCCCCTATAATTCTTCTCATTTAAACCATCTTCTAGGACCCGTGGTTTTGGAGATAATCGGTTTTTTCTAAATATCTCGGTAGTTTTGCACCTCCCACCAGAAAGTTATATAGCAAAATTGTGGAGAATAATTCCCTCCATAATTCGTCCCATTTAAACCATCTTCTAGGACCCGTGGTTTTGGAGGTAATCGGTTTTTTCTAAATATCTCGGTAGTTGTGCACCTCTCACCAGAAAGTTATATTGCAAAGTTGTGGAGAATAATTCCACCTATAATTCTTCTCATTTAAACCATCTTCTAGGACCCGTGGTTTTGGAGGTAATCGGTTTTTTCTAAATATCTCGGTAGTTTTGCACCTCCCACCAGAAAGTTATATAGCAAAGTTGTGGAGAATAATTCCCCCTACAATTCTTCCCATTTAAACCATCTTCTAGGACCCGTGGTTTTGGAGGTAATCGGTTTTTTCTAAATATCTCGGTAGTTGTGCACCTCTCACCAGAAAGTTATATTGCAAAGTTGTGGAGAATAATTCCCCCTATAATTCTTCTCATTTAAACCATCTTCTAGGACCCGTGGTTTTGGAGGTAATCGGTTTTTTCTAAATATCTCGGTAGTTTTGCACCTCCCACCAGAAAGTTATATAGCAAAGTTGTGGAGAATAATTCCCCCTACAATTCTTCCCATTTAAACCATCTTCTAGGACCCGTGGTTTTGGAGGTAATCGGTTTTTTCTAAATATCTCGGTAGTTGTGCACCTCTCACCAGAAAGTTATATTGCAAAGTTGTGGAGAATAATTCCCCCTATAATTCTTCTCATTTAAACCATCTTCTAGGACCCGTGGTTTTGGAGGTAATCGGTTTTTTCTAAATATCTCGGTAGTTGTGCACCTCTCACCAGAAAGTTATATTGCAAAGTTGTGGAGAATAATTCCCCCTATAATTCTTCTCATTTAAACCATCTTCTAGGACCCGTGGTTTTGGAGGTAATCGGTTTTTTCTAAATATCTCGGTAGTTTTGCACCTCCCACCAGAAAGTTATATAGCAAAGTTGTGGAGAATAATTCCCCCTACAATTCTTCCCATTTAAACCATCTTCTAGGACCCGTGATTTTGGAGGTAATCGGTTTTTTCTAAATATCTCGGTAGTTGTGCACCTCTCACCAGAAAGTTATATTGCAAAGTTGTGGAGAATAATTCTCCCTATAATTCTTCTCATTTAAACCATCTTCTAGGACCCGTGGTTTTGGAGGTAATCGGTTTTTTCTAAATATCTCGGTAGTTTTGCACCTCCCACCAGAAAGTTATATAGCAAAGTTGTGGAGAATAATTCCCCCTACAATTCTTCCCATTTAAACCATCTTCTAGGACCCGTGGTTTTGGAGGTAATCGGTTTTTTCTAAATATCTCGGTAGTTGTGCACCTCTCACCAGAAAGTTATATTGCAAAGTTGTGGAGAATAATTCCCCCTATAATTCTTCTCATTTAAACCATCTTCTAGGACCCGTGGTTTTGGAGGTAATCGGTTTTTTCTAAATATCTCGGTAGTTGTGCACCTCTCACCAGAAAGTTATATTGCAAAGTTGTGGAGAATAATTCCCCCTACAATTCTTCCCATTTAAACCATCTTCTAGGACCCGTGGTTTTGGAGGTAATCGGTTTTTTCTAAATATCTCGGTAGTTGTGCACCTCTCACCAGAAAGTTATATTGCAAAGTTGTGGAGAATAATTCCCCCTACAATTCTTCCCATTTAAACCATCTTCTAGGACCCGTGGTTTTGGAGGTAATCGGTTTTTTCTAAATATCTCGGTAGTTGTGCACCTCTCACCAGAAAGTTATATAGCAAAGTTGTGGAGAATAATTCCCCCTACAATTCTTCCCATTTAAACCATCTTCTAGGACCCGTGGTTTTGGAGGTAATCGGTTTTTTCTAAATATCTCGGTAGTTGTGCACCTCTCACCAGAAAGTTATATTGCAAAGTTGTGGAGAATAATTCCCCCTATAATTCTTCTCATTTAAACCATCTTCTAGGACCCGTGGTTTTGGAGGTAATCGGTTTTTTCTAAATATCTCGGTAGTTTTGCACCTCCCACCAGAAAGTTATATAGCAAAGTTGTGGAGAATAATTCCCCCTATAATTCTTCTCATTTAAACCATCTTCTAGGACCCGTGGTTTTGGAGATAATCGGTTTTTTCTAAATATCTCGGTAGTTTTGCACCTCCCACCAGAAAGTTATATGGCAAAGTTGTGGAGAATAATTCCCCCTATAATTCTTCTCATTTAAACCATCTTCTAGGACCCGTGGTTTTGGAGATAATCGGTTTTTTCTAAATATCTCGGTAGTTTTGCACCTCCCACCAGAAAGTTATATGGCAAAGTTGTGGAGAATAATTCCCCCTATAATTCTTCTCATTTAAACCATCTTCTAGGACCCGTGGTTTTGGAGATAATCGGTTTTTTCTAAATATCTCGGTAGTTTTGCACCTCCCACCAGAAAGTTATATGGCAAAGTTGTGGAGAATAATTTCCCCTATAATTCTTCTCATTTAAACCATCTTCTAGGACCCGTGGTTTTGGAGATAATCGGTTTTTTCTAAATATCTCGGTCGTTTTGCACCTCCCACCAGAAAGTTATATGGCAAAGTTGTGGAGAATAATTCCCCCTATAATTCTTCTCATTTAAACCATCTTCTAGGACCCGTGGTTTTGGAGATAATCGGTTTTTTCTAAATATCTCGGTAGTTTTGCACCTCCCACCAGAAAGTTATATAGCAAAATTGTGGAGAATAATTCCCTCCATAATTCGTCCCATCTAAACCATCTTCTAGGACCCGTGGTTTTGGAGGTAATCGGTTTTTTCTAAATATCTCGGTAGTTGTGCACCTCTCACCAGAAAGTTATATTGCAAAGTTGTGGAGAATAATTCCCCCTATAATTCTTCTCATTTAAACCATCTTCTAGGACCCGTGGTTTTGGAGGTAATCGGTTTTTTCTAAATATCTCGGTAGTTTTGCACCTCCCACCAGAAAGTTATATAGCAAAGTTGTGGAGAATAATTCCCCCTACAATTCTTCCCATTTAAACCATCTTCTAGGACCCGTGGTTTTGGAGGTAATCGGTTTTTTCTAAATATCTCGGTAGTTGTGCACCTCTCACCAGAAAGTTATATTGCAAAGTTGTGGAGAATAATTCCCCCTATAATTCTTCTCATTTAAACCATCTTCTAGGACCCGTGGTTTTGGAGGTAATCGGTTTTTTCTAAATATCTCGGTAGTTTTGCACCTCCCACCAGAAAGTTATATAGCAAAGTTGTGGAGAATAATTCCCTCCATAATTCGTCCCATTTAAACCATCTTCTAGGGCCCGTGGTTTTGGAGATAATCGGTTTTTTCTAAATATCTCGGTAGTTTTGCACCTCCCACCAGAAAGTTATATAGCAAAGTTGTGGAGAATAATTCCCCCTATAATTCTTCTCATTTAAACCATCTTCTAGGACCAGTGGTTTTGGAGGTAATCGGTTTTTTCTAAATATCTCGGTAGTTTTGCACCTCCCACCAGAAAGTTATATTGCAAAGTTGTGGAGAATAATTCCCCCTATAATTCTTCTCATTTAAACCATCTTCTAGGACCCGTGGTTTTGGAGGTAATCGGTTTTTTCTAAATATCTCGGTAGTTTTGCACCTCCCACCAGAAAGTTATATAGCAAAGTTGTGGAGAATAATTCCCCCTACAATTCGTCCCATTTAAACCATCTCCTAGGACCCGTGGTTTTGGAGATAATCGGTTTTTTCTAAATATCTCGGTAGTTTTGCACCTCCCACCAGAAAGTTATATAGCAAAGTTGTGGAGAATAATTCCCCCTATAATTCTTCTCATTTAAACCATCTTCTAGGACCCGTGGTTTTGGAGATAATCGGTTTTTTCTAAATATCTCGGTAGTTTTGCACCTCCCACCAGAAAGTTATATGGCAAAGTTGTGGAGAATAATTCCCCCTACAATTCTTCCCATTTAAACCATCTTCTAGGACCCGTGGTTTTGGAGGTAATCGGTTTTTTCTAAATATCTCGGTAGTTGTGCACCTCTCACCAGAAAGTTATATTGCAAAGTTGTGGAGAATAATTCCCCCTATAATTCTTCTCATTTAAACCATCTTCTAGGACCCGTGGTTTTGGAGGTAATCGGTTTTTTCTAAATATCTCGGTAGTTTTGCACCTCCCACCAGAAAGTTATATAGCAAAGTTGTGGAGAATAATTCCCCCTACAATTCTTCCCATTTAAACCATCTTCTAGGACCCGTGGTTTTGGAGGTAATCGGTTTTTTCTAAATATCTCGGTAGTTGTGCACCTCTCACCAGAAAGTTATATTGCAAAGTTGTGGAGAATAATTCCCCCTATAATTCTTCTCATTTAAACCATCTTCTAGGACCCGTGGTTTTGGAGGTAATCGGTTTTTTCTAAATATCTCGGTAGTTTTGCACCTCCCACCAGAAAGTTATATAGCAAAGTTGTGGAGAATAATTCCCCCTACAATTCTTCCCATTTAAACCATCTTCTAGGACCCGTGGTTTTGGAGATAATCGGTTTTTTCTAAATATCTCGGTAGTTGTGCACCTCTCACCAGAAAGTTATATTATAAAGTTGTGGAGAATAATTCCCCCTATAATTCTTCTCATTTAAACCATCTTCTAGGACCCGTGGTTTTGGAGATAATCGGTTTTTTCTAAATATCTCGGTAGTTTTGCACCTCCCACCAGAAAGTTATATTGCAAAGTTGTGGAGAATAATTCCCCCTATAATTCTTCTCATTTAAACCATCTTCTAGGACCCGTGGTTTTGGAGGTAATCGGTTTTTTCTAAATATCTCGGTAGTTTTGCACCTCCCACCAGAAAGTTATATAGCAAAGTTGTGGAGAATAATTCCCCCTACAATTCGTCCCATTTAAACCATCTCCTAGGACCCGTGGTTTTGGAGATAATCGGTTTTTTTTAAATATCTCGGTAGTTTTGCACCTCCCACCAGAAAGTTATATAGCAAAGTTGTGGAGAATAATTCCCCCTATAATTCTTCTCATTTAAACCATCTTCTAGGACCCGTGGTTTTGGAGATAATCGGTTTTTTCTAAATATCTCGGTAGTTTTGCACCTCCCACCAGAAAGTTATATGGCAAAGTTGTGGAAAATAATTCCCCCTATAATTCTTCTCATTTAAACCATCTTCTAGGACCCGTTGTTTTGGAGATAATCGGTTTTTTCTAAATATCTCGGTAGTTGTGCACCTCTCACCAGAAAGTTATATTGCAAAGTTGTGGAGAATAATTCCCCCTATAATTCTTCTCATTTAAACCATCTTCTAGGACCCGTGGTTTTGGAGATAATCGGTTTTTTCTAAATATCTCGGTAGTTTTGCACCTCCCACCAGAAAGTTATATGGCAAAGTTGTGGAGAATAATTCCCCCTATAATTCTTCTCATTTAAACCATCTTCTAGGACCCGTGGTTTTGGAGATAATCGGTTTTTTCTAAATATCTCGGTAGTTTTGCACCTCCCACCAGAAAGTTATATGGCAAAGTTGTGGAGAATAATTCCCCCTATAATTCTTCTCATTTAAACCATCTTCTAGGACCCGTGGTTTTGGAGATAATCGGTTTTTTCTAAATATCTCGGTAGTTTTGCACCTCCCACCAGAAAGTTATATCGCAAAGTTGTGGAGAATAATTCCCCCTACAATTCTTCCCATTTAAACCATCTTCTAGGACCCGTGGTTTTGGAGGTAATCGGTTTTTTCTAAATATCTCGGTAGTTGTGCACCTCTCACCAGAAAGTTATATTGCAAAGTTGTGGAGAATAATTCCCCCTATAATTCTTCTCATTTAAACCATCTTCTAGGACCCGTGGTTTTGGAGGTAATCGGTTTTTTCTAAATATCTCGGTAGTTTTGCACCTCCCACCAGAAAGTTATATAGCAAAGTTGTGGAGAATAATTCCCCCTACAATTCTTCCCATTTAAACCATCTTCTAGGACCAGTGGTTTTGGAGGTAATCGGTTTTTTCTAAATATCTCGGTAGTTTTGCACCTCCCACCAGAAAGTTATATAGCAAAGTTGTGGAGAATAATTCCCCCTACAATTCTTCCCATTTAAACCATCTTCTAGGACCCGTGGTTTTGGAGGTAATCGGTTTTTTCTAAATATCTCGGTAGTTGTGCACCTCTCACCAGAAAGTTATATTGCAAAGTTGTGGAGAATAATTCCCCCTATAATTCTTCTCATTTAAACCATCTTCTAGGACCCGTGGTTTTGGAGGTAATCGGTTTTTTCTAAATATCTCGGTAGTTTTGCACCTCCCACCAGAAAGTTATATAGCAAAGTTGTGGAGAATAATTCCCCCTACAATTCTTCCCATTTAAACCATCTTCTAGGACCCGTGGTTTTGGAGGTAATCGGTTTTTTCTAAATATCTCGGTAGTTGTGCACCTCTCACCAGAAAGTTATATTGCAAAGTTGTGGAGAATAATTCCCCCTATAATTCTTCTCATTTAAACCATCTTCTAGGACCCGTGGTTTTGGAGATAATCGGTTTTTTCTAAATATCTCGGTAGTTTTGCACCTCCCACCAGAAAGTTATATGGCAAAGTTGTGGAGAATAATTCCCCCTATAATTCTTCTCATTTAAACCATCTTCTAGGACCCGTGGTTTTGGAGATAATCGGTTTTTTCTAAATATCTCGGTAGTTGTGCACCTCTCACCAGAAAGTTATATTGCAAAGTTGTGGAGAATAATTCCCCCTATAATTCTTCTCATTTAAACCATCTTCTAGGACCCGTGGTTTTGGAGATAATCGGTTTTTTCTAAATATCTCGGTAGTTTTGCACCTCCCACCAGAAAGTTATATTGCAAAGTTGTGGAGAATAATTCCCCCTATAATTCTTCTTATTTAAACCATCTTCTAGGACCCGTGGTTTTGGAGGTAATCGGTTTTCTCTAAATATCTCGGTAGTTTTGCACCTCCCACCAGAAAGTTATATAGCAAAGTTGTGGAGAATAATTCCCCCTACAATTCGTCCCATTTAAACCATCTCCTAGGACCCGTGGTTTTGGAGATAATCGGTTTTTTCTAAATATCTCGGTAGTTTTGCACCTCCCACCAGAAAGTTATATAGCAAAGTTGTGGAGAATAATTCCCCCTATAATTCTTCTCATTTAAACCATCTTCTAGGACCCGTGGTTTTGGAGATAATCGGTTTTTTCTAAATATCTCGGTAGTTTTGCACCTCCCACCAGAAAGTTATATGGCAAAGTTGTGGAGAATAATTCCCCCTATAATTCTTCTCATTTAAACCATCTTCTAGGACCCGTGGTTTTGGAGATAATCGGTTTTTTCTAAATATCTCGGTAGTTTTGCACCTCCCACCAGAAAGTTATATGGCAAAGTTGTGGAGAATAATTCCCCCTATAATTCTTCTCATTTAAACCATCTTCTAGGACCCGTGGTTTTGGAGATAATCGGTTTTTTCTAAATATCTCGGTCGTTTTGCACCTCCCACCAGAAAGTTATATGGCAAAGTTGTGGAGAATAATTCCCCCTATAATTCTTCTCATTTAAACCATCTTCTAGGACCCGTGGTTTTGGAGATAATCGGTTTTTTCTAAATATCTCGGTAGTTTTGCACCTCCCACCAGAAAGTTATATAGCAAAATTGTGGAGAATAATTCCCTCCATAATTCGTCCCATTTAAACCATCTTCTAGGACCCGTGGTTTTGGAGGTAATCGGTTTTTTCTAAATATCTCGGTAGTTGTGCACCTCTCACCAGAAAGTTATATTGCAAAGTTGTGGAGAATAATTCCCCCTATAATTCTTCTCATTTAAACCATCTTCTAGGACCCGTGGTTTTGGAGGTAATCGGTTTTTTCTAAATATCTCGGTAGTTTTGCACCTCCCACCAGAAAGTTATATAGCAAAGTTGTGGAGAATAATTCCCCCTACAATTCTTCCCATTTAAACCATCTTCTAGGGCCCGTGGTTTTGGAGGTAATCGGTTTTTTCTAAATATCTCGGTAGTTGTGCACCTCTCACCAGAAAGTTATATTGCAAAGTTGTGGAGAATAATTCCCCCTATAATTCTTCTCATTTAAACCATCTTCTAGGACCCGTGGTTTTGGAGATAATCGGTTTTTTCTAAATATCTCGGTCGTTTTGCACCTCCCACCAGAAAGTTATATGGCAAAGTTGTGGAGAATAATTCCCCCTATAATTCTTCTCATTTAAACCATCTTCTAGGACCCGTGGTTTTGGAGATAATCGGTTTTTTCTAAATATCTCGGTAGTTTTGCACCTCCCACCAGAAAGTTATATAGCAAAATTGTGGAGAATAATTCCCTCCATAATTCGTCCCATTTAAACCATCTTCTAGGACCCGTGGTTTTGGAGGTAATCGGTTTTTTCTAAATATCTCGGTAGTTGTGCACCTCTCACCAGAAAGTTATATTGCAAAGTTGTGGAGAATAATTCCACCTATAATTCTTCTCATTTAAACCATCTTCTAGGACCCGTGGTTTTGGAGGTAATCGGTTTTTTCTAAATATCTCGGTAGTTTTGCACCTCCCACCAGAAAGTTATATAGCAAAGTTGTGGAGAATAATTCCCCCTACAATTCTTCCCATTTAAACCATCTTCTAGGACCCGTGGTTTTGGAGGTAATCGGTTTTTTCTAAATATCTCGGTAGTTGTGCACCTCTCACCAGAAAGTTATATTGCAAAGTTGTGGAGAATAATTCCCCCTATAATTCTTCTCATTTAAACCATCTTCTAGGACCCGTGGTTTTGGAGGTAATCGGTTTTTTCTAAATATCTCGGTAGTTTTGCACCTCCCACCAGAAAGTTATATAGCAAAGTTGTGGAGAATAATTCCCCCTACAATTCTTCCCATTTAAACCATCTTCTAGGACCCGTGGTTTTGGAGGTAATCGGTTTTTTCTAAATATCTCGGTAGTTGTGCACCTCTCACCAGAAAGTTATATTGCAAAGTTGTGGAGAATAATTCCCCCTATAATTCTTCTCATTTAAACCATCTTCTAGGACCCGTGGTTTTGGAGGTAATCGGTTTTTTCTAAATATCTCGGTAGTTGTGCACCTCTCACCAGAAAGTTATATTGCAAAGTTGTGGAGAATAATTCCCCCTATAATTCTTCTCATTTAAACCATCTTCTAGGACCCGTGGTTTTGGAGGTAATCGGTTTTTTCTAAATATCTCGGTAGTTTTGCACCTCCCACCAGAAAGTTATATAGCAAAGTTGTGGAGAATAATTCCCCCTACAATTCTTCCCATTTAAACCATCTTCTAGGACCCGTGATTTTGGAGGTAATCGGTTTTTTCTAAATATCTCGGTAGTTGTGCACCTCTCACCAGAAAGTTATATTGCAAAGTTGTGGAGAATAATTCTCCCTATAATTCTTCTCATTTAAACCATCTTCTAGGACCCGTGGTTTTGGAGGTAATCGGTTTTTTCTAAATATCTCGGTAGTTTTGCACCTCCCACCAGAAAGTTATATAGCAAAGTTGTGGAGAATAATTCCCCCTACAATTCTTCCCATTTAAACCATCTTCTAGGACCCGTGGTTTTGGAGGTAATCGGTTTTTTCTAAATATCTCGGTAGTTGTGCACCTCTCACCAGAAAGTTATATTGCAAAGTTGTGGAGAATAATTCCCCCTATAATTCTTCTCATTTAAACCATCTTCTAGGACCCGTGGTTTTGGAGGTAATCGGTTTTTTCTAAATATCTCGGTAGTTGTGCACCTCTCACCAGAAAGTTATATTGCAAAGTTGTGGAGAATAATTCCCCCTACAATTCTTCCCATTTAAACCATCTTCTAGGACCCGTGGTTTTGGAGGTAATCGGTTTTTTCTAAATATCTCGGTAGTTGTGCACCTCTCACCAGAAAGTTATATTGCAAAGTTGTGGAGAATAATTCCCCCTACAATTCTTCCCATTTAAACCATCTTCTAGGACCCGTGGTTTTGGAGGTAATCGGTTTTTTCTAAATATCTCGGTAGTTGTGCACCTCTCACCAGAAAGTTATATAGCAAAGTTGTGGAGAATAATTCCCCCTACAATTCTTCCCATTTAAACCATCTTCTAGGACCCGTGGTTTTGGAGGTAATCGGTTTTTTCTAAATATCTCGGTAGTTGTGCACCTCTCACCAGAAAGTTATATTGCAAAGTTGTGGAGAATAATTCCCCCTATAATTCTTCTCATTTAAACCATCTTCTAGGACCCGTGGTTTTGGAGGTAATCGGTTTTTTCTAAATATCTCGGTAGTTTTGCACCTCCCACCAGAAAGTTATATAGCAAAGTTGTGGAGAATAATTCCCCCTATAATTCTTCTCATTTAAACCATCTTCTAGGACCCGTGGTTTTGGAGATAATCGGTTTTTTCTAAATATCTCGGTAGTTTTGCACCTCCCACCAGAAAGTTATATGGCAAAGTTGTGGAGAATAATTCCCCCTATAATTCTTCTCATTTAAACCATCTTCTAGGACCCGTTGTTTTGGAGATAATCGGTTTTTTCTAAATATCTCGGTAGTTGTGCACCTCTCACCAGAAAGTTATATTGCAAAGTTGTGGAGAATAATTCCCCCTATAATTCTTCTCATTTAAACCATCTTCTAGGACCCGTGGTTTTGGAGATAATCGGTTTTTTCTAAATATCTCGGTAGTTTTGCACCTCCCACCAGAAAGTTATATGGCAAAGTTGTGGAGAATAATTCCCCCTATAATTCTTCTCATTTAAACCATCTTCTAGGACCCGTGGTTTTGGAGATAATCGGTTTTTTCTAAATATCTCGGTAGTTTTGCACCTCCCACCAGAAAGTTATATGGCAAAGTTGTGGAGAATAATTCCCCCTATAATTCTTCTCATTTAAACCATCTTCTAGGACCCGTGGTTTTGGAGATAATCGGTTTTTTCTAAATATCTCGGTCGTTTTGCACCTCCCACCAGAAAGTTATATGGCAAAGTTGTGGAGAATAATTCCCCCTATAATTCTTCTCATTTAAACCATCTTCTAGGACCCGTGGTTTTGGAGATAATCGGTTTTTTCTAAATATCTCGGTAGTTTTGCACCTCCCACCAGAAAGTTATATAGCAAAGTTGTGGAGAATAATTCCCCCTACAATTCTTCCCATTTAAACCATCTTCTAGGACCCGTGGTTTTGGAGGTAATCGGTTTTTTCTAAATATCTCGGTAGTTGTGCACCTCTCACCAGAAAGTTATATTGCAAAGTTGTGGAGAATAATTCCCCCTATAATTCTTCTCATTTAAACCATCTTCTAGGACCCGTGGTTTTGGAGGTAATCGGTTTTTTCTAAATATCTCGGTAGTTTTGCACCTCCCACCAGAAAGTTATATAGCAAAGTTGTGGAGAATAATTCCCCCTACAATTCTTCCCATTTAAACCATCTTCTAGGACCCGTGGTTTTGGAGGTAATCGGTTTTTTCTAAATATCTCGGTAGTTGTGCACCTCTCACCAGAAAGTTATATTGCAAAGTTGTGGAGAATAATTCCCCCTATAATTCTTCTCATTTAAACCATCTTCTAGGACCCGTGGTTTTGGAGATAATCGGTTTTTTCTAAATATCTCGGTAGTTTTGCACCTCCCACCAGAAAGTTATATTGCAAAGTTGTGGAGAATAATTCCCCCTATAATTCTTCTCATTTAAACCATCTTCTAGGACCCGTGGTTTTGGAGGTAATCGGTTTTCTCTAAATATCTCGGTAGTTTTGCACCTCCCACCAGAAAGTTATATAGCAAAGTTGTGGAGAATAATTCCCCCTACAATTCGTCCCATTTAAACCATCTCCTAGGACCCGTGGTTTTGGAGATAATCGGTTTTTTCTAAATATCTCGGTAGTTTTGCACCTCCCACCAGAAAGTTATATAGCAAAGTTGTGGAGAATAATTCCCCCTACAATTCTTCCCATTTAAACCATCTTCTAGGACCCGTGGTTTTGGAGGTAATCGGTTTTTTCTAAATATCTCGGTAGTTGTGCACCTCTCACCAGAAAGTTATATTGCAAAGTTGTGGAGAATAATTCCCCCTATAATTCTTCTCATTTAAACCATCTTCTAGGACCCGTGGTTTTGGAGGTAATCGGTTTTTTCTAAATATCTCGGTAGTTTTGCACCTCCCACCAGAAAGTTATATAGCAAAGTTGTGGAGAATAATTCCCCCTACAATTCTTCCCATTTAAACCATCTTCTAGGACCCGTGGTTTTGGAGGTAATCGGTTTTTTCTAAATATCTCGGTAGTTGTGCACCTCTCACCAGAAAGTTATATTGCAAAGTTGTGGAGAATAATTCCCCCTATAATTCTTCTCATTTAAACCATCTTCTAGGACCCGTGGTTTTGGAGATAATCGGTTTTTTCTAAATATCTCGGTAGTTTTGCACCTCCCACCAGAAAGTTATATTGCAAAGTTGTGGAGAATAATTCCCCCTATAATTCTTCTCATTTAAACCATCTTCTAGGACCCGTGGTTTTGGAGGTAATCGGTTTTTTCTAAATATCTCGGTAGTTTTGCACCTCCCACCAGAAAGTTATATAGCAAAGTTGTGGAGAATAATTCCCCCTACAATTCGTCCCATTTAAACCATCTCCTAGGACCCGTGGTTTTGGAGATAATCGGTTTTTTCTAAATATCTCGGTAGTTTTGCACCTCCCACCAGAAAGTTATATAGCAAAGTTGTGGAGAATAATTCCCCCTATAATTCTTCTCATTTAAACCATCTTCTAGGACCCGTGGTTTTGGAGATAATCGGTTTTTTCTAAATATCTCGGTAGTTTTGCACCTCCCACCAGAAAGTTATATGGCAAAGTTGTGGAGAATAATTCCCCCTATAATTCTTCTCATTTAAACCATCTTCTAGGACCCGTTGTTTTGGAGATAATCGGTTTTTTCTAAATATCTCGGTAGTTTTGCACCTCCCACCAGAAAGTTATATGGCAAAGTTGTGGAGAATAATTCCCCCTATAATTCTTCTCATTTAAACCATCTTCTAGGACCCGTGGTTTTGGAGATAATCGGTTTTTTCTAAATATCTCGGTAGTTTTGCACCTCCCACCAGAAAGTTATATGGCAAAGTTGTGGAGAATAATTTCCCCTATAATTCTTCTCATTTAAACCATCTTCTAGGACCCGTGGTTTTGGAGATAATCGGTTTTTTCTAAATATCTCGGTCGTTTTGCACCTCCCACCAGAAAGTTATATGGCAAAGTTGTGGAGAATAATTCCCCCTATAATTCTTCTCATTTAAACCATCTTCTAGGACCCGTGGTTTTGGAGATAATCGGTTTTTTCTAAATATCTCGGTAGTTTTGCACCTCCCACCAGAAAGTTATATAGCAAAATTGTGGAGAATAATTCCCTCCATAATTCGTCCCATCTAAACCATCTTCTAGGACCCGTGGTTTTGGAGGTAATCGGTTTTTTCTAAATATCTCGGTAGTTGTGCACCTCTCACCAGAAAGTTATATTGCAAAGTTGTGGAGAATAATTCCCCCTATAATTCTTCTCATTTAAACCATCTTCTAGGACCCGTGGTTTTGGAGGTAATCGGTTTTTTCTAAATATCTCGGTAGTTTTGCACCTCCCACCAGAAAGTTATATAGCAAAGTTGTGGAGAATAATTCCCCCTACAATTCTTCCCATTTAAACCATCTTCTAGGACCCGTGGTTTTGGAGGTAATCGGTTTTTTCTAAATATCTCGGTAGTTGTGCACCTCTCACCAGAAAGTTATATTGCAAAGTTGTGGAGAATAATTCCCCCTATAATTCTTCTCATTTAAACCATCTTCTAGGACCCGTGGTTTTGGAGGTAATCGGTTTTTTCTAAATATCTCGGTAGTTTTGCACCTCCCACCAGAAAGTTATATAGCAAAGTTGTGGAGAATAATTCCCCCTACAATTCTTCCCATTTAAACCATCTTCTAGGACCCGTGGTTTTGGAGGTAATCGGTTTTTTCTAAATATCTCGGTAGTTGTGCACCTCTCACCAGAAAGTTATATTGCAAAGTTGTGGAGAATAATTCCCCCTATAATTCTTCTCATTTAAACCATCTTCTAGGACCCGTGGTTTTGGAGGTAATCGGTTTTTTCTAAATATCTCGGTAGTTTTGCACCTCCCACCAGAAAGTTATATAGCAAAGTTGTGGAGAATAATTCCCTCCATAATTCGTCCCATTTAAACCATCTTCTAGGGCCCGTGGTTTTGGAGATAATCGGTTTTTTCTAAATATCTCGGTAGTTTTGCACCTCCCACCAGAAAGTTATATAGCAAAGTTGTGGAGAATAATTCCCCCTATAATTCTTCTCATTTAAACCATCTTCTAGGACCAGTGGTTTTGGAGGTAATCGGTTTTTTCTAAATATCTCGGTAGTTTTGCACCTCCCACCAGAAAGTTATATTGCAAAGTTGTGGAGAATAATTCCCCCTATAATTCTTCTCATTTAAACCATCTTCTAGGACCCGTGGTTTTGGAGGTAATCGGTTTTTTCTAAATATCTCGGTAGTTTTGCACCTCCCACCAGAAAGTTATATAGCAAAGTTGTGGAGAATAATTCCCCCTACAATTCGTCCCATTTAAACCATCTCCTAGGACCCGTGGTTTTGGAGATAATCGGTTTTTTCTAAATATCTCGGTAGTTTTGCACCTCCCACCAGAAAGTTATATAGCAAAGTTGTGGAGAATAATTCCCCCTATAATTCTTCTCATTTAAACCATCTTCTAGGACCCGTGGTTTTGGAGATAATCGGTTTTTTCTAAATATCTCGGTAGTTTTGCACCTCCCACCAGAAAGTTATATGGCAAAGTTGTGGAGAATAATTCCCCCTATAATTCTTCTCATTTAAACCATCTTCTAGGACCCGTTGTTTTGGAGATAATCGGTTTTTTCTAAATATCTCGGTAGTTGTGCACCTCTCACCAGAAAGTTATATTGCAAAGTTGTGGAGAATAATTCCCCCTATAATTCTTCTCATTTAAACCATCTTCTAGGACCCGTGGTTTTGGAGATAATCGGTTTTTTCTAAATCTCTCGGTAGTTTTGCACCTCCCACCAGAAAGTTATATGGCAAAGTTGTGGAGAATAATTCCCCCTATAATTCTTCTCATTTAAACCATCTTCTAGGACCCGTGGTTTTGGAGGTAATCGGTTTTTTCTAAATATCTCGGTAGTTGTGCACCTCTCACCAGAAAGTTATATTGCAAAGTTGTGGAGAATAATTCCCCCTATAATTCTTCTCATTTAAACCATCTTCTAGGACCCGTGGTTTTGGAGGTAATCGGTTTTTTCTAAATATCTCGGTAGTTTTGCACCTCCCACCAGAAAGTTATATAGCAAAGTTGTGGAGAATAATTCCCCCTACAATTCTTCCCATTTAAACCATCTTCTAGGACCCGTGGTTTTGGAGGTAATCGGTTTTTTCTAAATATCTCGGTAGTTGTGCACCTCTCACCAGAAAGTTATATTGCAAAGTTGTGGAGAATAATTCCCCCTATAATTCTTCTCATTTAAACCATCTTCTAGGACCCGTGGTTTTGGAGGTAATCGGTTTTTTCTAAATATCTCGGTAGTTGTGCACCTCTCACCAGAAAGTTATATTGCAAAGTTGTGGAGAATAATTCCCCCTATAATTCTTCTCATTTAAACCATCTTCTAGGACCCGTGGTTTTGGAGGTAATCGGTTTTTTCTAAATATCTCGGTAGTTTTGCACCTCCCACCAGAAAGTTATATAGCAAAGTTGTGGAGAATAATTCCCCCTACAATTCTTCCCATTTAAACCATCTTCTAGGACCCGTGATTTTGGAGGTAATCGGTTTTTTCTAAATATCTCGGTAGTTGTGCACCTCTCACCAGAAAGTTATATTGCAAAGTTGTGGAGAATAATTCCCCCTATAATTCTTCTCATTTAAACCATCTTCTAGGACCCGTGGTTTTGGAGGTAATCGGTTTTTTCTAAATATCTCGGTAGTTTTGCACCTCCCACCAGAAAGTTATATAGCAAAGTTGTGGAGAATAATTCCCCCTACAATTCTTCCCATTTAAACCATCTTCTAGGACCCGTGGTTTTGGAGGTAATCGGTTTTTTCTAAATATCTCGGTAGTTGTGCACCTCTCACCAGAAAGTTATATTGCAAAGTTGTGGAGAATAATTCCCCCTATAATTCTTCTCATTTAAACCATCTTCTAGGACCCGTGGTTTTGGAGATAATCGGTTTTTTCTAAATATCTCGGTCGTTTTGCACCTCCCACCAGAAAGTTATATGGCAAAGTTGTGGAGAATAATTCCCCCTATAATTCTTCTCATTTAAACCATCTTCTAGGACCCGTGGTTTTGGAGATAATCGGTTTTTTCTAAATATCTCGGTAGTTTTGCACCTCCCACCAGAAAGTTATATAGCAAAATTGTGGAGAATAATTCCCTCCATAATTCGTCCCATCTAAACCATCTTCTAGGACCCGTGGTTTTGGAGGTAATCGGTTTTTTCTAAATATCTCGGTAGTTGTGCACCTCTCACCAGAAAGTTATATTGCAAAGTTGTGGAGAATAATTCCCCCTATAATTCTTCTCATTTAAACCATCTTCTAGGACCCGTGGTTTTGGAGGTAATCGGTTTTTTCTAAATATCTCGGTAGTTTTGCACCTCCCACCAGAAAGTTATATAGCAAAGTTGTGGAGAATAATTCCCCCTACAATTCTTCCCATTTAAACCATCTTCTAGGACCCGTGGTTTTGGAGGTAATCGGTTTTTTCTAAATATCTCGGTAGTTGTGCACCTCTCACCAGAAAGTTATATTGCAAAGTTGTGGAGAATAATTCCCCCTATAATTCTTCTCATTTAAACCATCTTCTAGGACCCGTGGTTTTGGAGGTAATCGGTTTTTTCTAAATATCTCGGTAGTTTTGCACCTCCCACCAGAAAGTTATATAGCAAAGTTGTGGAGAATAATTCCCCCTACAATTCTTCCCATTTAAACCATCTTCTAGGACCCGTGGTTTTGGAGGTAATCGGTTTTTTCTAAATATCTCGGTAGTTGTGCACCTCTCACCAGAAAGTTATATTGCAAAGTTGTGGAGAATAATTCCCCCTATAATTCTTCTCATTTAAACCATCTTCTAGGACCCGTGGTTTTGGAGGTAATCGGTTTTTTCTAAATATCTCGGTAGTTTTGCACCTCCCACCAGAAAGTTATATAGCAAAGTTGTGGAGAATAATTCCCTCCATAATTCGTCCCATTTAAACCATCTTCTAGGGCCCGTGGTTTTGGAGATAATCGGTTTTTTCTAAATATCTCGGTAGTTTTGCACCTCCCACCAGAAAGTTATATAGCAAAGTTGTGGAGAATAATTCCCCCTATAATTCTTCTCATTTAAACCATCTTCTAGGACCAGTGGTTTTGGAGGTAATCGGTTTTTTCTAAATATCTCGGTAGTTTTGCACCTCCCACCAGAAAGTTATATTGCAAAGTTGTGGAGAATAATTCCCCCTATAATTCTTCTCATTTAAACCATCTTCTAGGACCCGTGGTTTTGGAGGTAATCGGTTTTTTCTAAATATCTCGGTAGTTTTGCACCTCCCACCAGAAAGTTATATAGCAAAGTTGTGGAGAATAATTCCCCCTACAATTCGTCCCATTTAAACCATCTCCTAGGACCCGTGGTTTTGGAGATAATCGGTTTTTTCTAAATATCTCGGTAGTTTTGCACCTCCCACCAGAAAGTTATATAGCAAAGTTGTGGAGAATAATTCCCCCTATAATTCTTCTCATTTAAACCATCTTCTAGGACCCGTGGTTTTGGAGATAATCGGTTTTTTCTAAATATCTCGGTAGTTTTGCACCTCCCACCAGAAAGTTATATGGCAAAGTTGTGGAGAATAATTCCCCCTATAATTCTTCTCATTTAAACCATCTTCTAGGACCCGTTGTTTTGGAGATAATCGGTTTTTTCTAAATATCTCGGTAGTTGTGCACCTCTCACCAGAAAGTTATATTGCAAAGTTGTGGAGAATAATTCCCCCTATAATTCTTCTCATTTAAACCATCTTCTAGGACCCGTGGTTTTGGAGATAATCGGTTTTTTCTAAATCTCTCGGTAGTTTTGCACCTCCCACCAGAAAGTTATATGGCAAAGTTGTGGAGAATAATTCCCCCTATAATTCTTCTCATTTAAACCATCTTCTAGGACCCGTGGTTTTGGAGGTAATCGGTTTTTTCTAAATATCTCGGTAGTTGTGCACCTCTCACCAGAAAGTTATATTGCAAAGTTGTGGAGAATAATTCCCCCTATAATTCTTCTCATTTAAACCATCTTCTAGGACCCGTGGTTTTGGAGGTAATCGGTTTTTTCTAAATATCTCGGTAGTTTTGCACCTCCCACCAGAAAGTTATATAGCAAAGTTGTGGAGAATAATTCCCCCTACAATTCTTCCCATTTAAACCATCTTCTAGGACCCGTGGTTTTGGAGGTAATCGGTTTTTTCTAAATATCTCGGTAGTTGTGCACCTCTCACCAGAAAGTTATATTGCAAAGTTGTGGAGAATAATTCCCCCTATAATTCTTCTCATTTAAACCATCTTCTAGGACCCGTGGTTTTGGAGGTAATCGGTTTTTTCTAAATATCTCGGTAGTTGTGCACCTCTCACCAGAAAGTTATATTGCAAAGTTGTGGAGAATAATTCCCCCTATAATTCTTCTCATTTAAACCATCTTCTAGGACCCGTGGTTTTGGAGGTAATCGGTTTTTTCTAAATATCTCGGTAGTTTTGCACCTCCCACCAGAAAGTTATATAGCAAAGTTGTGGAGAATAATTCCCCCTACTATTCTTCCCATTTAAACCATCTTCTAGGACCCGTGATTTTGGAGGTAATCGGTTTTTTCTAAATATCTCGGTAGTTGTGCACCTCTCACCAGAAAGTTATATTGCAAAGTTGTGGAGAATAATTCCCCCTATAATTCTTCTCATTTAAACCATCTTCTAGGACCCGTGGTTTTGGAGGTAATCGGTTTTTTCTAAATATCTCGGTAGTTTTGCACCTCCCACCAGAAAGTTATATAGCAAAGTTGTGGAGAATAATTCCCCCTACAATTCATCCCATTTAAACCATCTTCTAGGACCCGTGGTTTTGGAGGTAATCGGTTTTTTCTAAATATCTCGGTAGTTGTGCACCTCTCACCAGAAAGTTATATTGCAAAGTTGTGGAGAATAATTCCCCCTATAATTCTTCTCATTTAAACCATCTTCTAGGACCCGTGGTTTTGGAGGTAATCGGTTTTTTCTAAATATCTCGGTAGTTGTGCACCTCTCACCAGAAAGTTATATTGCAAAGTTGTGGAGAATAATTCCCCCTATAATTCTTCTCATTTAAACCATCTTCTAGGACCCGTGGTTTTGGAGGTAATCGGTTTTTTCTAAATATCTCGGTAGTTTTGCACCTCCCACCAGAAAGTTATATAGCAAAGTTGTGGAGAATAATTCCCCCTACAATTCTTCCCATTTAAACCATCTTCTAGGACCCGTGGTTTTGGAGGTAATCGGTTTTTTCTAAATATCTCGGTAGTTGTGCACCTCTCACCAGAAAGTTATATTGCAAAGTTGTGGAGAATAATTCCCCCTATAATTCTTCTCATTTAAACCATCTTCTAGGGCCCGTGGTTTTGGAGGTAATCGGTTTTTTCTAAATATCTCGGTAGTTGTGCACCTCTCACCAGAAAGTTATATTGCAAAGTTGTGGAGAATAATTCCCCCTACAATTCTTCCCATTTAAACCATCTTCTAGGACCCGTGGTTTTGGAGATAATCGGTTTTTTCTAAATATCTCGGTAGTTTTGCACCTCCCACCAGAAAGTTATATGGCAAAGTTGTGGAGAATAATTCCCCCTATAATTCTTCTCATTTAAACCATCTTCTAGGACCCGTGGTTTTGGAGATAATCGGTTTTTTCTAAATATCTCGGTCGTTTTGCACCTCCCACCAGAAAGTTATATGGCAAAGTTGTGGAGAATAATTCCCCCTATAATTCTTCTCATTTAAACCATCTTCTAGGACCCGTGGTTTTGGAGATAATCGGTTTTTTCTAAATATCTCGGTAGTTTTGCACCTCCCACCAGAAAGTTATATAGCAAAGTTGTGGAGAATAATTCCCTCCATAATTCGTCCCATTTAAACCATCTTCTAGGACCCGTGGTTTTGGAGGTAATCGGTTTTTTCTAAATATCTCGGTAGTTGTGCACCTCTCACCAGAAAGTTATATTGCAAAGTTGTGGAGAATAATTCCACCTATAATTCTTCTCATTTAAACCATCTTCTAGGACCCGTGGTTTTGGAGGTAATCGGTTTTTTCTAAATATCTCGGTAGTTTTGCACCTCCCACCAGAAAGTTATATAGCAAAGTTGTGGAGAATAATTCCCCCTACAATTCTTCCCATTTAAACCATCTTCTAGGACCCGTGGTTTTGGAGGTAATCGGTTTTTTCTAAATATCTCGGTAGTTGTGCACCTCTCACCAGAAAGTTATATTGCAAAGTTGTGGAGAATAATTCCCCCTATAATTCTTCTCATTTAAACCATCTTCTAGGACCCGTGGTTTTGGAGGTAATCGGTTTTTTCTAAATATCTCGGTAGTTGTGCACCTCTCACCAGAAAGTTATATTGCAAAGTTGTGGAGAATAATTCCCCCTATAATTCTTCTCATTTAAACCATCTTCTAGGACCCGTGGTTTTGGAGGTAATCGGTTTTTTCTAAATATCTCGGTAGTTTTGCACCTCCCACCAGAAAGTTATATAGCAAAGTTGTGGAGAATAATTCCCCCTACAATTCTTCCCATTTAAACCATCTTCTAGGACCCGTGGTTTTGGAGGTAATCGGTTTTTTCTAAATATCTCGGTAGTTGTGCACCTCTCACCAGAAAGTTATATTGCAAAGTTGTGGAGAATAATTCCCCCTATAATTCTTCTCATTTAAACCATCTTCTAGGACCCGTGGTTTTGGAGGTAATCGGTTTTTTCTAAATATCTCGGTAGTTTTGCACCTCCCACCAGAAAGTTATATAGCAAAGTTGTGGAGAATAATTCCCCCTACAATTCTTCCCATTTAAACCATCTTCTAGGACCCGTGGTTTTGGAGGTAATCGGTTTTTTCTAAATATCTCGGTAGTTGTGCACCTCTCACCAGAAAGTTATATTGCAAAGTTGTGGAGAATAATTCCCCCTATAATTCTTCTCATTTAAACCATCTTCTAGGACCCGTGGTTTTGGAGGTAATCGGTTTTTTCTAAATATCTCGGTAGTTTTGCACCTCCCACCAGAAAGTTATATAGCAAAGTTGTGGAGAATAATTCCCCCTACAATTCTTCCCATTTAAACCATCTTCTAGGACCCGTGGTTTTGGAGGTAATCGGTTTTTTCTAAATATCTCGGTAGTTGTGCACCTCTCACCAGAAAGTTATATAGCAAAGTTGTGGAGAATAATTCCCCCTACAATTCTTCCCATTTAAACCATCTTCTAGGACCCGTGGTTTTGGAGGTAATCGGTTTTTTCTAAATATCTCGGTAGTTGTGCACCTCTCACCAGAAAGTTATATTGCAAAGTTGTGGAGAATAATTCCCCCTATAATTCTTCTCATTTAAACCATCTTCTAGGACCCGTGGTTTTGGAGGTAATCGGTTTTTTCTAAATATCTCGGTAGTTTTGCACCTCCCACCAGAAAGTTATATAGCAAAGTTGTGGAGAATAATTCCCCCTATAATTCTTCTCATTTAAACCATCTTCTAGGACCCGTGGTTTTGGAGATAATCGGTTTTTTCTAAATATCTCGGTAGTTTTGCACCTCCCACCAGAAAGTTATATGGCAAAGTTGTGGAGAATAATTCCCCCTATAATTCTTCTCATTTAAACCATCTTCTAGGACCCGTTGTTTTGGAGATAATCGGTTTTTTCTAAATATCTCGGTAGTTGTGCACCTCTCACCAGAAAGTTATATTGCAAAGTTGTGGAGAATAATTCCCCCTATAATTCTTCTCATTTAAACCATCTTCTAGGACCCGTGGTTTTGGAGATAATCGGTTTTTTCTAAATATCTCGGTAGTTTTGCACCTCCCACCAGAAAGTTATATGGCAAAGTTGTGGAGAATAATTCCCCCTATAATTCTTCTCATTTAAACCATCTTCTAGGACCCGTGGTTTTGGAGATAATCGGTTTTTTCTAAATATCTCGGTAGTTTTGCACCTCCCACCAGAAAGTTATATGGCAAAGTTGTGGAGAATAATTCCCCCTATAATTCTTCTCATTTAAACCATCTTCTAGGACCCGTGGTTTTGGAGATAATCGGTTTTTTCTAAATATCTCGGTCGTTTTGCACCTCCCACCAGAAAGTTATATGGCAAAGTTGTGGAGAATAATTCCCCCTATAATTCTTCTCATTTAAACCATCTTCTAGGACCCGTGGTTTTGGAGATAATCGGTTTTTTCTAAATATCTCGGTAGTTTTGCACCTCCCACCAGAAAGTTATATAGCAAAATTGTGGAGAATAATTCCCTCCATAATTCGTCCCATTTAAACCATCTTCTAGGACCCGTGGTTTTGGAGGTAATCGGTTTTTTCTAAATATCTCGGTAGTTGTGCACCTCTCACCAGAAAGTTATATTGCAAAGTTGTGGAGAATAATTCCACCTATAATTCTTCTCATTTAAACCATCTTCTAGGACCCGTGGTTTTGGAGGTAATCGGTTTTTTCTAAATATCTCGGTAGTTTTGCACCTCCCACCAGAAAGTTATATAGCAAAGTTGTGGAGAATAATTCCCCCTACAATTCTTCCCATTTAAACCATCTTCTAGGACCCGTGGTTTTGGAGGTAATCGGTTTTTTCTAAATATCTCGGTAGTTGTGCACCTCTCACCAGAAAGTTATATTGCAAAGTTGTGGAGAATAATTCCCCCTATAATTCTTCTCATTTAAACCATCTTCTAGGACCCGTGGTTTTGGAGGTAATCGGTTTTTTCTAAATATCTCGGTAGTTTTGCACCTCCCACCAGAAAGTTATATAGCAAAGTTGTGGAGAATAATTCCCCCTACAATTCTTCCCATTTAAACCATCTTCTAGGACCCGTGGTTTTGGAGGTAATCGGTTTTTTCTAAATATCTCGGTAGTTGTGCACCTCTCACCAGAAAGTTATATTGCAAAGTTGTGGAGAATAATTCCCCCTATAATTCTTCTCATTTAAACCATCTTCTAGGACCCGTGGTTTTGGAGGTAATCGGTTTTTTCTAAATATCTCGGTAGTTGTGCACCTCTCACCAGAAAGTTATATTGCAAAGTTGTGGAGAATAATTCCCCCTATAATTCTTCTCATTTAAACCATCTTCTAGGACCCGTGGTTTTGGAGGTAATCGGTTTTTTCTAAATATCTCGGTAGTTTTGCACCTCCCACCAGAAAGTTATATAGCAAAGTTGTGGAGAATAATTCCCCCTACAATTCTTCCCATTTAAACCATCTTCTAGGACCCGTGATTTTGGAGGTAATCGGTTTTTTCTAAATATCTCGGTAGTTGTGCACCTCTCACCAGAAAGTTATATTGCAAAGTTGTGGAGAATAATTCTCCCTATAATTCTTCTCATTTAAACCATCTTCTAGGACCCGTGGTTTTGGAGGTAATCGGTTTTTTCTAAATATCTCGGTAGTTTTGCACCTCCCACCAGAAAGTTATATAGCAAAGTTGTGGAGAATAATTCCCCCTACAATTCTTCCCATTTAAACCATCTTCTAGGACCCGTGGTTTTGGAGGTAATCGGTTTTTTCTAAATATCTCGGTAGTTGTGCACCTCTCACCAGAAAGTTATATTGCAAAGTTGTGGAGAATAATTCCCCCTATAATTCTTCTCATTTAAACCATCTTCTAGGACCCGTGGTTTTGGAGGTAATCGGTTTTTTCTAAATATCTCGGTAGTTGTGCACCTCTCACCAGAAAGTTATATTGCAAAGTTGTGGAGAATAATTCCCCCTATAATTCTTCTCATTTAAACCATCTTCTAGGACCCGTGGTTTTGGAGGTAATCGGTTTTTTCTAAATATCTCGGTAGTTTTGCACCTCCCACCAGAAAGTTATATAGCAAAGTTGTGGAGAATAATTCCCCCTACAATTCTTCCCATTTAAACCATCTTCTAGGACCCGTGGTTTTGGAGGTAATCGGTTTTTTCTAAATATCTCGGTAGTTGTGCACCTCTCACCAGAAAGTTATATTGCAAAGTTGTGGAGAATAAGTCCCCCTATAATTCTTCTCATTTAAACCATCTTCTAGGACCCGTGGTTTTGGAGGTAATCGGTTTTTTCTAAATATCTCGGTAGTTTTGCACCTCCCACCAGAAAGTTATATAGCAAAGTTGTGGAGAATAATTCCCCCTACAATTCTTCCCATTTAAACCATCTTCTAGGACCCGTGGTTTTGGAGGTAATCGGTTTTTTCTAAATATCTCGGTAGTTGTGCACCTCTCACCAGAAAGTTATATAGCAAAGTTGTGGAGAATAATTCCCCCTACAATTCTTCCCATTTAAACCATCTTCTAGGACCCGTGGTTTTGGAGGTAATCGGTTTTTTCTAAATATCTCGGTAGTTGTGCACCTCTCACCAGAAAGTTATATTGCAAAGTTGTGGAGAATAATTCCCCCTATAATTCTTCTCATTTAAACCATCTTCTAGGACCCGTGGTTTTGGAGGTAATCGGTTTTTTCTAAATATCTCGGTAGTTTTGCACCTCCCACCAGAAAGTTATATGGCAAAGTTGTGGAGAATAATTCCCCCTATAATTCTTCTCATTTAAACCATCTTCTAGGACCCGTTGTTTTGGAGATAATCGGTTTTTTCTAAATATCTCGGTAGTTGTGCACCTCTCACCAGAAAGTTATATTGCAAAGTTGTGGAGAATAATTCCCCCTATAATTCTTCTCATTTAAACCATCTTCTAGGACCCGTGGTTTTGGAGATAATCGGTTTTTTCTAAATATCTCGGTAGTTTTGCACCTCCCACCAGAAAGTTATATGGCAAAGTTGTGGAGAATAATTCCCCCTATAATTCTTCTCATTTAAACCATCTTCTAGGACCCGTGGTTTTGGAGGTAATCGGTTTTTTCTAAATATCTCGGTAGTTTTGCACCTCCCACCAGAAAGTTATATGGCAAAGTTGTGGAGAATAATTCCCCCTATAATTCTTCTCATTTAAACCATCTTCTAGGACCCGTGGTTTTGGAGATAATCGGTTTTTTCTAAATATCTCGGTCGTTTTGCACCTCCCACCAGAAAGTTATATGGCAAAGTTGTGGAGAATAATTCCCCCTATAATTCTTCTCATTTAAACCATCTTCTAGGACCCGTGGTTTTGGAGATAATCGGTTTTTTCTAAATATCTCGGTAGTTTTGCACCTCCCACCAGAAAGTTATATAGCAAAGTTGTGGAGAATAATTCCCCCTACAATTCTTCCCATTTAAACCATCTTCTAGGACCCGTGGTTTTGGAGGTAATCGGTTTTTTCTAAATATCTCGGTAGTTGTGCACCTCTCACCAGAAAGTTATATTGCAAAGTTGTGGAGAATAATTCCCCCTATAATTCTTCTCATTTAAACCATCTTCTAGGACCCGTGGTTTTGGAGGTAATCGGTTTTTTCTAAATATCTCGGTAGTTTTGCACCTCCCACCAGAAAGTTATATAGCAAAGTTGTGGAGAATAATTCCCCCTACAATTCTTCCCATTTAAACCATCTTCTAGGACCCGTGGTTTTGGAGGTAATCGGTTTTTTCTAAATATCTCGGTAGTTGTGCACCTCTCACCAGAAAGTTATATTGCAAAGTTGTGGAGAATAATTCCCCCTATAATTCTTCTCATTTAAACCATCTTCTAGGACCCGTGGTTTTGGAGATAATCGGTTTTTTCTAAATATCTCGGTAGTTTTGCACCTCCCACCAGAAAGTTATATTGCAAAGTTGTGGAGAATAATTCCCCCTATAATTCTTCTCATTTAAACCATCTTCTAGGACCCGTGGTTTTGGAGGTAATCGGTTTTCTCTAAATATCTCGGTAGTTTTGCACCTCCCACCAGAAAGTTATATAGCAAAGTTGTGGAGAATAATTCCCCCTACAATTCGTCCCATTTAAACCATCTCCTAGGACCCGTGGTTTTGGAGATAATCGGTTTTTTCTAAATATCTCGGTAGTTTTGCACCTCCCACCAGAAAGTTATATAGCAAAGTTGTGGAGAATAATTCCCCCTACAATTCTTCCCATTTAAACCATCTTCTAGGACCCGTGGTTTTGGAGGTAATCGGTTTTTTCTAAATATCTCGGTAGTTGTGCACCTCTCACCAGAAAGTTATATTGCAAAGTTGTGGAGAATAATTCCCCCTATAATTCTTCTCATTTAAACCATCTTCTAGGACCCGTGGTTTTGGAGGTAATCGGTTTTTTCTAAATATCTCGGTAGTTTTGCACCTCCCACCAGAAAGTTATATAGCAAAGTTGTGGAGAATAATTCCCCCTACAATTCTTCCCATTTAAACCATCTTCTAGGACCCGTGGTTTTGGAGGTAATCGGTTTTTTCTAAATATCTCGGTAGTTGTGCACCTCTCACCAGAAAGTTATATTGCAAAGTTGTGGAGAATAATTCCCCCTATAATTCTTCTCATTTAAACCATCTTCTAGGACCCGTGGTTTTGGAGATAATCGGTTTTTTCTAAATATCTCGGTAGTTTTGCACCTCCCACCAGAAAGTTATATTGCAAAGTTGTGGAGAATAATTCCCCCTATAATTCTTCTCATTTAAACCATCTTCTAGGACCCGTGGTTTTGGAGGTAATCGGTTTTTTCTAAATATCTCGGTAGTTTTGCACCTCCCACCAGAAAGTTATATAGCAAAGTTGTGGAGAATAATTCCCCCTACAATTCGTCCCATTTAAACCATCTCCTAGGACCCGTGGTTTTGGAGATAATCGGTTTTTTCTAAATATCTCGGTAGTTTTGCACCTCCCACCAGAAAGTTATATAGCAAAGTTGTGGAGAATAATTCCCCCTATAATTCTTCTCATTTAAACCATCTTCTAGGACCCGTGGTTTTGGAGATAATCGGTTTTTTCTAAATATCTCGGTAGTTTTGCACCTCCCACCAGAAAGTTATATGGCAAAGTTGTGGAGAATAATTCCCCCTATAATTCTTCTCATTTAAACCATCTTCTAGGACCCGTTGTTTTGGAGATAATCGGTTTTTTCTAAATATCTCGGTAGTTGTGCACCTCTCACCAGAAAGTTATATTGCAAAGTTGTGGAGAATAATTCCCCCTATAATTCTTCTCATTTAAACCATCTTCTAGGACCCGTGGTTTTGGAGATAATCGGTTTTTTCTAAATATCTCGGTAGTTTTGCACCTCCCACCAGAAAGTTATATGGCAAAGTTGTGGAGAATAATTCCCCCTATAATTCTTCTCATTTAAACCATCTTCTAGGACCCGTGGTTTTGGAGATAATCGGTTTTTTCTAAATATCTCGGTAGTTTTGCACCTCCCACCAGAAAGTTATATGGCAAAGTTGTGGAGAATAATTTCCCCTATAATTCTTCTCATTTAAACCATCTTCTAGGACCCGTGGTTTTGGAGATAATCGGTTTTTTCTAAATATCTCGGTCGTTTTGCACCTCCCACCAGAAAGTTATATGGCAAAGTTGTGGAGAATAATTCCCCCTATAATTCTTCTCATTTAAACCATCTTCTAGGACCCGTGGTTTTGGAGATAATCGGTTTTTTCTAAATATCTCGGTAGTTTTGCACCTCCCACCAGAAAGTTATATAGCAAAATTGTGGAGAATAATTCCCTCCATAATTCGTCCCATCTAAACCATCTTCTAGGACCCGTGGTTTTGGAGGTAATCGGTTTTTTCTAAATATCTCGGTAGTTGTGCACCTCTCACCAGAAAGTTATATTGCAAAGTTGTGGAGAATAATTCCCCCTATAATTCTTCTCATTTAAACCATCTTCTAGGACCCGTGGTTTTGGAGGTAATCGGTTTTTTCTAAATATCTCGGTAGTTTTGCACCTCCCACCAGAAAGTTATATAGCAAAGTTGTGGAGAATAATTCCCCCTACAATTCTTCCCATTTAAACCATCTTCTAGGACCCGTGGTTTTGGAGGTAATCGGTTTTTTCTAAATATCTCGGTAGTTGTGCACCTCTCACCAGAAAGTTATATTGCAAAGTTGTGGAGAATAATTCCCCCTATAATTCTTCTCATTTAAACCATCTTCTAGGACCCGTGGTTTTGGAGGTAATCGGTTTTTTCTAAATATCTCGGTAGTTTTGCACCTCCCACCAGAAAGTTATATAGCAAAGTTGTGGAGAATAATTCCCCCTACAATTCTTCCCATTTAAACCATCTTCTAGGACCCGTGGTTTTGGAGGTAATCGGTTTTTTCTAAATATCTCGGTAGTTGTGCACCTCTCACCAGAAAGTTATATTGCAAAGTTGTGGAGAATAATTCCCCCTATAATTCTTCTCATTTAAACCATCTTCTAGGACCCGTGGTTTTGGAGGTAATCGGTTTTTTCTAAATATCTCGGTAGTTTTGCACCTCCCACCAGAAAGTTATATAGCAAAGTTGTGGAGAATAATTCCCTCCATAATTCGTCCCATTTAAACCATCTTCTAGGGCCCGTGGTTTTGGAGATAATCGGTTTTTTCTAAATATCTCGGTAGTTTTGCACCTCCCACCAGAAAGTTATATAGCAAAGTTGTGGAGAATAATTCCCCCTATAATTCTTCTCATTTAAACCATCTTCTAGGACCAGTGGTTTTGGAGGTAATCGGTTTTTTCTAAATATCTCGGTAGTTTTGCACCTCCCACCAGAAAGTTATATTGCAAAGTTGTGGAGAATAATTCCCCCTATAATTCTTCTCATTTAAACCATCTTCTAGGACCCGTGGTTTTGGAGGTAATCGGTTTTTTCTAAATATCTCGGTAGTTTTGCACCTCCCACCAGAAAGTTATATAGCAAAGTTGTGGAGAATAATTCCCCCTACAATTCGTCCCATTTAAACCATCTCCTAGGACCCGTGGTTTTGGAGATAATCGGTTTTTTCTAAATATCTCGGTAGTTTTGCACCTCCCACCAGAAAGTTATATAGCAAAGTTGTGGAGAATAATTCCCCCTATAATTCTTCTCATTTAAACCATCTTCTAGGACCCGTGGTTTTGGAGATAATCGGTTTTTTCTAAATATCTCGGTAGTTTTGCACCTCCCACCAGAAAGTTATATGGCAAAGTTGTGGAGAATAATTCCCCCTACAATTCTTCCCATTTAAACCATCTTCTAGGACCCGTGGTTTTGGAGGTAATCGGTTTTTTCTAAATATCTCGGTAGTTGTGCACCTCTCACCAGAAAGTTATATTGCAAAGTTGTGGAGAATAATTCCCCCTATAATTCTTCTCATTTAAACCATCTTCTAGGACCCGTGGTTTTGGAGGTAATCGGTTTTTTCTAAATATCTCGGTAGTTTTGCACCTCCCACCAGAAAGTTATATAGCAAAGTTGTGGAGAATAATTCCCCCTACAATTCTTCCCATTTAAACCATCTTCTAGGACCCGTGGTTTTGGAGGTAATCGGTTTTTTCTAAATATCTCGGTAGTTGTGCACCTCTCACCAGAAAGTTATATTGCAAAGTTGTGGAGAATAATTCCCCCTATAATTCTTCTCATTTAAACCATCTTCTAGGACCCGTGGTTTTGGAGGTAATCGGTTTTTTCTAAATATCTCGGTAGTTTTGCACCTCCCACCAGAAAGTTATATAGCAAAGTTGTGGAGAATAATTCCCCCTACAATTCTTCCCATTTAAACCATCTTCTAGGACCCGTGGTTTTGGAGATAATCGGTTTTTTCTAAATATCTCGGTAGTTGTGCACCTCTCACCAGAAAGTTATATTATAAAGTTGTGGAGAATAATTCCCCCTATAATTCTTCTCATTTAAACCATCTTCTAGGACCCGTGGTTTTGGAGATAATCGGTTTTTTCTAAATATCTCGGTAGTTTTGCACCTCCCACCAGAAAGTTATATTGCAAAGTTGTGGAGAATAATTCCCCCTATAATTCTTCTCATTTAAACCATCTTCTAGGACCCGTGGTTTTGGAGGTAATCGGTTTTTTCTAAATATCTCGGTAGTTTTGCACCTCCCACCAGAAAGTTATATAGCAAAGTTGTGGAGAATAATTCCCCCTACAATTCGTCCCATTTAAACCATCTCCTAGGACCCGTGGTTTTGGAGATAATCGGTTTTTTTTAAATATCTCGGTAGTTTTGCACCTCCCACCAGAAAGTTATATAGCAAAGTTGTGGAGAATAATTCCCCCTATAATTCTTCTCATTTAAACCATCTTCTAGGACCCGTGGTTTTGGAGATAATCGGTTTTTTCTAAATATCTCGGTAGTTTTGCACCTCCCACCAGAAAGTTATATGGCAAAGTTGTGGAAAATAATTCCCCCTATAATTCTTCTCATTTAAACCATCTTCTAGGACCCGTTGTTTTGGAGATAATCGGTTTTTTCTAAATATCTCGGTAGTTGTGCACCTCTCACCAGAAAGTTATATTGCAAAGTTGTGGAGAATAATTCCCCCTATAATTCTTCTCATTTAAACCATCTTCTAGGACCCGTGGTTTTGGAGATAATCGGTTTTTTCTAAATATCTCGGTAGTTTTGCACCTCCCACCAGAAAGTTATATGGCAAAGTTGTGGAGAATAATTCCCCCTATAATTCTTCTCATTTAAACCATCTTCTAGGACCCGTGGTTTTGGAGATAATCGGTTTTTTCTAAATATCTCGGTAGTTTTGCACCTCCCACCAGAAAGTTATATGGCAAAGTTGTGGAGAATAATTCCCCCTATAATTCTTCTCATTTAAACCATCTTCTAGGACCCGTGGTTTTGGAGATAATCGGTTTTTTCTAAATATCTCGGTAGTTTTGCACCTCCCACCAGAAAGTTATATCGCAAAGTTGTGGAGAATAATTCCCCCTACAATTCTTCCCATTTAAACCATCTTCTAGGACCCGTGGTTTTGGAGGTAATCGGTTTTTTCTAAATATCTCGGTAGTTGTGCACCTCTCACCAGAAAGTTATATTGCAAAGTTGTGGAGAATAATTCCCCCTATAATTCTTCTCATTTAAACCATCTTCTAGGACCCGTGGTTTTGGAGGTAATCGGTTTTTTCTAAATATCTCGGTAGTTTTGCACCTCCCACCAGAAAGTTATATAGCAAAGTTGTGGAGAATAATTCCCCCTACAATTCTTCCCATTTAAACCATCTTCTAGGACCCGTGGTTTTGGAGGTAATCGGTTTTTTCTAAATATCTCGGTAGTTGTGCACCTCTCACCAGAAAGTTATATTGCAAAGTTGTGGAGAATAATTCCCCCTACAATTCTTCCCATTTAAACCATCTTCTAGGACCCGTGGTTTTGGAGATAATCGGTTTTTTCTAAATATCTCGGTAGTTTTGCACCTCCCACCAGAAAGTTATATGGCAAAGTTGTGGAGAATAATTCCCCCTATAATTCTTCTCATTTAAACCATCTTCTAGGACCCGTGGTTTTGGAGATAATCGGTTTTTTCTAAATATCTCGGTCGTTTTGCACCTCCCACCAGAAAGTTATATGGCAAAGTTGTGGAGAATAATTCCCCCTATAATTCTTCTCATTTAAACCATCTTCTAGGACCCGTGGTTTTGGAGATAATCGGTTTTTTCTAAATATCTCGGTAGTTTTGCACCTCCCACCAGAAAGTTATATAGCAAAGTTGTGGAGAATAATTCCCTCCATAATTCGTCCCATTTAAACCATCTTCTAGGACCCGTGGTTTTGGAGGTAATCGGTTTTTTCTAAATATCTCGGTAGTTGTGCACCTCTCACCAGAAAGTTATATTGCAAAGTTGTGGAGAATAATTCCACCTATAATTCTTCTCATTTAAACCATCTTCTAGGACCCGTGGTTTTGGAGGTAATCGGTTTTTTCTAAATATCTCGGTAGTTTTGCACCTCCCACCAGAAAGTTATATAGCAAAGTTGTGGAGAATAATTCCCCCTACAATTCTTCCCATTTAAACCATCTTCTAGGACCCGTGGTTTTGGAGGTAATCGGTTTTTTCTAAATATCTCGGTAGTTGTGCACCTCTCACCAGAAAGTTATATTGCAAAGTTGTGGAGAATAATTCCCCCTATAATTCTTCTCATTTAAACCATCTTCTAGGACCCGTGGTTTTGGAGGTAATCGGTTTTTTCTAAATATCTCGGTAGTTGTGCACCTCTCACCAGAAAGTTATATTGCAAAGTTGTGGAGAATAATTCCCCCTATAATTCTTCTCATTTAAACCATCTTCTAGGACCCGTGGTTTTGGAGGTAATCGGTTTTTTCTAAATATCTCGGTAGTTTTGCACCTCCCACCAGAAAGTTATATAGCAAAGTTGTGGAGAATAATTCCCCCTACAATTCTTCCCATTTAAACCATCTTCTAGGACCCGTGGTTTTGGAGGTAATCGGTTTTTTCTAAATATCTCGGTAGTTGTGCACCTCTCACCAGAAAGTTATATTGCAAAGTTGTGGAGAATAATTCCCCCTATAATTCTTCTCATTTAAACCATCTTCTAGGACCCGTGGTTTTGGAGGTAATCGGTTTTTTCTAAATATCTCGGTAGTTTTGCACCTCCCACCAGAAAGTTATATAGCAAAGTTGTGGAGAATAATTCCCCCTACAATTCTTCCCATTTAAACCATCTTCTAGGACCCGTGGTTTTGGAGGTAATCGGTTTTTTCTAAATATCTCGGTAGTTGTGCACCTCTCACCAGAAAGTTATATTGCAAAGTTGTGGAGAATAATTCCCCCTATAATTCTTCTCATTTAAACCATCTTCTAGGACCCGTGGTTTTGGAGGTAATCGGTTTTTTCTAAATATCTCGGTAGTTTTGCACCTCCCACCAGAAAGTTATATAGCAAAGTTGTGGAGAATAATTCCCCCTACAATTCTTCCCATTTAAACCATCTTCTAGGACCCGTGGTTTTGGAGGTAATCGGTTTTTTCTAAATATCTCGGTAGTTGTGCACCTCTCACCAGAAAGTTATATAGCAAAGTTGTGGAGAATAATTCCCCCTACAATTCTTCCCATTTAAACCATCTTCTAGGACCCGTGGTTTTGGAGGTAATCGGTTTTTTCTAAATATCTCGGTAGTTGTGCACCTCTCACCAGAAAGTTATATTGCAAAGTTGTGGAGAATAATTCCCCCTATAATTCTTCTCATTTAAACCATCTTCTAGGACCCGTGGTTTTGGAGGTAATCGGTTTTTTCTAAATATCTCGGTAGTTTTGCACCTCCCACCAGAAAGTTATATAGCAAAGTTGTGGAGAATAATTCCCCCTATAATTCTTCTCATTTAAACCATCTTCTAGGACCCGTGGTTTTGGAGATAATCGGTTTTTTCTAAATATCTCGGTAGTTTTGCACCTCCCACCAGAAAGTTATATGGCAAAGTTGTGGAGAATAATTCCCCCTATAATTCTTCTCATTTAAACCATCTTCTAGGACCCGTTGTTTTGGAGATAATCGGTTTTTTCTAAATATCTCGGTAGTTGTGCACCTCTCACCAGAAAGTTATATTGCAAAGTTGTGGAGAATAATTCCCCCTATAATTCTTCTCATTTAAACCATCTTCTAGGACCCGTGGTTTTGGAGATAATCGGTTTTTTCTAAATATCTCGGTAGTTTTGCACCTCCCACCAGAAAGTTATATGGCAAAGTTGTGGAGAATAATTCCCCCTATAATTCTTCTCATTTAAACCATCTTCTAGGACCCGTGGTTTTGGAGATAATCGGTTTTTTCTAAATATCTCGGTAGTTTTGCACCTCCCACCAGAAAGTTATATGGCAAAGTTGTGGAGAATAATTCCCCCTATAATTCTTCTCATTTAAACCATCTTCTAGGACCCGTGGTTTTGGAGATAATCGGTTTTTTCTAAATATCTCGGTCGTTTTGCACCTCCCACCAGAAAGTTATATGGCAAAGTTGTGGAGAATAATTCCCCCTATAATTCTTCTCATTTAAACCATCTTCTAGGACCCGTGGTTTTGGAGATAATCGGTTTTTTCTAAATATCTCGGTAGTTTTGCACCTCCCACCAGAAAGTTATATAGCAAAATTGTGGAGAATAATTCCCTCCATAATTCGTCCCATTTAAACCATCTTCTAGGACCCGTGGTTTTGGAGGTAATCGGTTTTTTCTAAATATCTCGGTAGTTGTGCACCTCTCACCAGAAAGTTATATTGCAAAGTTGTGGAGAATAATTCCACCTATAATTCTTCTCATTTAAACCATCTTCTAGGACCCGTGGTTTTGGAGGTAATCGGTTTTTTCTAAATATCTCGGTAGTTTTGCACCTCCCACCAGAAAGTTATATAGCAAAGTTGTGGAGAATAATTCCCCCTACAATTCTTCCCATTTAAACCATCTTCTAGGACCCGTGGTTTTGGAGGTAATCGGTTTTTTCTAAATATCTCGGTAGTTGTGCACCTCTCACCAGAAAGTTATATTGCAAAGTTGTGGAGAATAATTCCCCCTATAATTCTTCTCATTTAAACCATCTTCTAGGACCCGTGGTTTTGGAGGTAATCGGTTTTTTCTAAATATCTCGGTAGTTTTGCACCTCCCACCAGAAAGTTATATAGCAAAGTTGTGGAGAATAATTCCCCCTACAATTCTTCCCATTTAAACCATCTTCTAGGACCCGTGGTTTTGGAGGTAATCGGTTTTTTCTAAATATCTCGGTAGTTGTGCACCTCTCACCAGAAAGTTATATTGCAAAGTTGTGGAGAATAATTCCCCCTATAATTCTTCTCATTTAAACCATCTTCTAGGACCCGTGGTTTTGGAGGTAATCGGTTTTTTCTAAATATCTCGGTAGTTGTGCACCTCTCACCAGAAAGTTATATTGCAAAGTTGTGGAGAATAATTCCCCCTATAATTCTTCTCATTTAAACCATCTTCTAGGACCCGTGGTTTTGGAGGTAATCGGTTTTTTCTAAATATCTCGGTAGTTTTGCACCTCCCACCAGAAAGTTATATAGCAAAGTTGTGGAGAATAATTCCCCCTACAATTCTTCCCATTTAAACCATCTTCTAGGACCCGTGATTTTGGAGGTAATCGGTTTTTTCTAAATATCTCGGTAGTTGTGCACCTCTCACCAGAAAGTTATATTGCAAAGTTGTGGAGAATAATTCTCCCTATAATTCTTCTCATTTAAACCATCTTCTAGGACCCGTGGTTTTGGAGGTAATCGGTTTTTTCTAAATATCTCGGTAGTTTTGCACCTCCCACCAGAAAGTTATATAGCAAAGTTGTGGAGAATAATTCCCCCTACAATTCTTCCCATTTAAACCATCTTCTAGGACCCGTGGTTTTGGAGGTAATCGGTTTTTTCTAAATATCTCGGTAGTTGTGCACCTCTCACCAGAAAGTTATATTGCAAAGTTGTGGAGAATAATTCCCCCTATAATTCTTCTCATTTAAACCATCTTCTAGGACCCGTGGTTTTGGAGGTAATCGGTTTTTTCTAAATATCTCGGTAGTTGTGCACCTCTCACCAGAAAGTTATATTGCAAAGTTGTGGAGAATAATTCCCCCTATAATTCTTCTCATTTAAACCATCTTCTAGGACCCGTGGTTTTGGAGGTAATCGGTTTTTTCTAAATATCTCGGTAGTTTTGCACCTCCCACCAGAAAGTTATATAGCAAAGTTGTGGAGAATAATTCCCCCTACAATTCTTCCCATTTAAACCATCTTCTAGGACCCGTGGTTTTGGAGGTAATCGGTTTTTTCTAAATATCTCGGTAGTTGTGCACCTCTCACCAGAAAGTTATATTGCAAAGTTGTGGAGAATAAGTCCCCCTATAATTCTTCTCATTTAAACCATCTTCTAGGACCCGTGGTTTTGGAGGTAATCGGTTTTTTCTAAATATCTCGGTAGTTTTGCACCTCCCACCAGAAAGTTATATAGCAAAGTTGTGGAGAATAATTCCCCCTACAATTCTTCCCATTTAAACCATCTTCTAGGACCCGTGGTTTTGGAGGTAATCGGTTTTTTCTAAATATCTCGGTAGTTGTGCACCTCTCACCAGAAAGTTATATAGCAAAGTTGTGGAGAATAATTCCCCCTACAATTCTTCCCATTTAAACCATCTTCTAGGACCCGTGGTTTTGGAGGTAATCGGTTTTTTCTAAATATCTCGGTAGTTGTGCACCTCTCACCAGAAAGTTATATTGCAAAGTTGTGGAGAATAATTCCCCCTATAATTCTTCTCATTTAAACCATCTTCTAGGACCCGTGGTTTTGGAGGTAATCGGTTTTTTCTAAATATCTCGGTAGTTTTGCACCTCCCACCAGAAAGTTATATGGCAAAGTTGTGGAGAATAATTCCCCCTATAATTCTTCTCATTTAAACCATCTTCTAGGACCCGTTGTTTTGGAGATAATCGGTTTTTTCTAAATATCTCGGTAGTTGTGCACCTCTCACCAGAAAGTTATATTGCAAAGTTGTGGAGAATAATTCCCCCTATAATTCTTCTCATTTAAACCATCTTCTAGGACCCGTGGTTTTGGAGATAATCGGTTTTTTCTAAATATCTCGGTAGTTTTGCACCTCCCACCAGAAAGTTATATGGCAAAGTTGTGGAGAATAATTCCCCCTATAATTCTTCTCATTTAAACCATCTTCTAGGACCCGTGGTTTTGGAGGTAATCGGTTTTTTCTAAATATCTCGGTAGTTTTGCACCTCCCACCAGAAAGTTATATGGCAAAGTTGTGGAGAATAATTCCCCCTATAATTCTTCTCATTTAAACCATCTTCTAGGACCCGTGGTTTTGGAGATAATCGGTTTTTTCTAAATATCTCGGTCGTTTTGCACCTCCCACCAGAAAGTTATATGGCAAAGTTGTGGAGAATAATTCCCCCTATAATTCTTCTCATTTAAACCATCTTCTAGGACCCGTGGTTTTGGAGATAATCGGTTTTTTCTAAATATCTCGGTAGTTTTGCACCTCCCACCAGAAAGTTATATAGCAAAGTTGTGGAGAATAATTCCCCCTACAATTCTTCCCATTTAAACCATCTTCTAGGACCCGTGGTTTTGGAGGTAATCGGTTTTTTCTAAATATCTCGGTAGTTGTGCACCTCTCACCAGAAAGTTATATTGCAAAGTTGTGGAGAATAATTCCCCCTATAATTCTTCTCATTTAAACCATCTTCTAGGACCCGTGGTTTTGGAGGTAATCGGTTTTTTCTAAATATCTCGGTAGTTTTGCACCTCCCACCAGAAAGTTATATAGCAAAGTTGTGGAGAATAATTCCCCCTACAATTCTTCCCATTTAAACCATCTTCTAGGACCCGTGGTTTTGGAGGTAATCGGTTTTTTCTAAATATCTCGGTAGTTGTGCACCTCTCACCAGAAAGTTATATTGCAAAGTTGTGGAGAATAATTCCCCCTATAATTCTTCTCATTTAAACCATCTTCTAGGACCCGTGGTTTTGGAGATAATCGGTTTTTTCTAAATATCTCGGTAGTTTTGCACCTCCCACCAGAAAGTTATATTGCAAAGTTGTGGAGAATAATTCCCCCTATAATTCTTCTCATTTAAACCATCTTCTAGGACCCGTGGTTTTGGAGGTAATCGGTTTTCTCTAAATATCTCGGTAGTTTTGCACCTCCCACCAGAAAGTTATATAGCAAAGTTGTGGAGAATAATTCCCCCTACAATTCGTCCCATTTAAACCATCTCCTAGGACCCGTGGTTTTGGAGATAATCGGTTTTTTCTAAATATCTCGGTAGTTTTGCACCTCCCACCAGAAAGTTATATAGCAAAGTTGTGGAGAATAATTCCCCCTACAATTCTTCCCATTTAAACCATCTTCTAGGACCCGTGGTTTTGGAGGTAATCGGTTTTTTCTAAATATCTCGGTAGTTGTGCACCTCTCACCAGAAAGTTATATTGCAAAGTTGTGGAGAATAATTCCCCCTATAATTCTTCTCATTTAAACCATCTTCTAGGACCCGTGGTTTTGGAGGTAATCGGTTTTTTCTAAATATCTCGGTAGTTTTGCACCTCCCACCAGAAAGTTATATAGCAAAGTTGTGGAGAATAATTCCCCCTACAATTCTTCCCATTTAAACCATCTTCTAGGACCCGTGGTTTTGGAGGTAATCGGTTTTTTCTAAATATCTCGGTAGTTGTGCACCTCTCACCAGAAAGTTATATTGCAAAGTTGTGGAGAATAATTCCCCCTATAATTCTTCTCATTTAAACCATCTTCTAGGACCCGTGGTTTTGGAGATAATCGGTTTTTTCTAAATATCTCGGTAGTTTTGCACCTCCCACCAGAAAGTTATATTGCAAAGTTGTGGAGAATAATTCCCCCTATAATTCTTCTCATTTAAACCATCTTCTAGGACCCGTGGTTTTGGAGGTAATCGGTTTTTTCTAAATATCTCGGTAGTTTTGCACCTCCCACCAGAAAGTTATATAGCAAAGTTGTGGAGAATAATTCCCCCTACAATTCGTCCCATTTAAACCATCTCCTAGGACCCGTGGTTTTGGAGATAATCGGTTTTTTCTAAATATCTCGGTAGTTTTGCACCTCCCACCAGAAAGTTATATAGCAAAGTTGTGGAGAATAATTCCCCCTATAATTCTTCTCATTTAAACCATCTTCTAGGACCCGTGGTTTTGGAGATAATCGGTTTTTTCTAAATATCTCGGTAGTTTTGCACCTCCCACCAGAAAGTTATATGGCAAAGTTGTGGAGAATAATTCCCCCTATAATTCTTCTCATTTAAACCATCTTCTAGGACCCGTTGTTTTGGAGATAATCGGTTTTTTCTAAATATCTCGGTAGTTGTGCACCTCTCACCAGAAAGTTATATTGCAAAGTTGTGGAGAATAATTCCCCCTATAATTCTTCTCATTTAAACCATCTTCTAGGACCCGTGGTTTTGGAGATAATCGGTTTTTTCTAAATATCTCGGTAGTTTTGCACCTCCCACCAGAAAGTTATATGGCAAAGTTGTGGAGAATAATTCCCCCTATAATTCTTCTCATTTAAACCATCTTCTAGGACCCGTGGTTTTGGAGATAATCGGTTTTTTCTAAATATCTCGGTAGTTTTGCACCTCCCACCAGAAAGTTATATGGCAAAGTTGTGGAGAATAATTTCCCCTATAATTCTTCTCATTTAAACCATCTTCTAGGACCCGTGGTTTTGGAGATAATCGGTTTTTTCTAAATATCTCGGTCGTTTTGCACCTCCCACCAGAAAGTTATATGGCAAAGTTGTGGAGAATAATTCCCCCTATAATTCTTCTCATTTAAACCATCTTCTAGGACCCGTGGTTTTGGAGATAATCGGTTTTTTCTAAATATCTCGGTAGTTTTGCACCTCCCACCAGAAAGTTATATAGCAAAATTGTGGAGAATAATTCCCTCCATAATTCGTCCCATCTAAACCATCTTCTAGGACCCGTGGTTTTGGAGGTAATCGGTTTTTTCTAAATATCTCGGTAGTTGTGCACCTCTCACCAGAAAGTTATATTGCAAAGTTGTGGAGAATAATTCCCCCTATAATTCTTCTCATTTAAACCATCTTCTAGGACCCGTGGTTTTGGAGGTAATCGGTTTTTTCTAAATATCTCGGTAGTTTTGCACCTCCCACCAGAAAGTTATATAGCAAAGTTGTGGAGAATAATTCCCCCTACAATTCTTCCCATTTAAACCATCTTCTAGGACCCGTGGTTTTGGAGGTAATCGGTTTTTTCTAAATATCTCGGTAGTTGTGCACCTCTCACCAGAAAGTTATATTGCAAAGTTGTGGAGAATAATTCCCCCTATAATTCTTCTCATTTAAACCATCTTCTAGGACCCGTGGTTTTGGAGGTAATCGGTTTTTTCTAAATATCTCGGTAGTTTTGCACCTCCCACCAGAAAGTTATATAGCAAAGTTGTGGAGAATAATTCCCCCTACAATTCTTCCCATTTAAACCATCTTCTAGGACCCGTGGTTTTGGAGGTAATCGGTTTTTTCTAAATATCTCGGTAGTTGTGCACCTCTCACCAGAAAGTTATATTGCAAAGTTGTGGAGAATAATTCCCCCTATAATTCTTCTCATTTAAACCATCTTCTAGGACCCGTGGTTTTGGAGGTAATCGGTTTTTTCTAAATATCTCGGTAGTTTTGCACCTCCCACCAGAAAGTTATATAGCAAAGTTGTGGAGAATAATTCCCTCCATAATTCGTCCCATTTAAACCATCTTCTAGGGCCCGTGGTTTTGGAGATAATCGGTTTTTTCTAAATATCTCGGTAGTTTTGCACCTCCCACCAGAAAGTTATATAGCAAAGTTGTGGAGAATAATTCCCCCTATAATTCTTCTCATTTAAACCATCTTCTAGGACCAGTGGTTTTGGAGGTAATCGGTTTTTTCTAAATATCTCGGTAGTTTTGCACCTCCCACCAGAAAGTTATATTGCAAAGTTGTGGAGAATAATTCCCCCTATAATTCTTCTCATTTAAACCATCTTCTAGGACCCGTGGTTTTGGAGGTAATCGGTTTTTTCTAAATATCTCGGTAGTTTTGCACCTCCCACCAGAAAGTTATATAGCAAAGTTGTGGAGAATAATTCCCCCTACAATTCGTCCCATTTAAACCATCTCCTAGGACCCGTGGTTTTGGAGATAATCGGTTTTTTCTAAATATCTCGGTAGTTTTGCACCTCCCACCAGAAAGTTATATAGCAAAGTTGTGGAGAATAATTCCCCCTATAATTCTTCTCATTTAAACCATCTTCTAGGACCCGTGGTTTTGGAGATAATCGGTTTTTTCTAAATATCTCGGTAGTTTTGCACCTCCCACCAGAAAGTTATATGGCAAAGTTGTGGAGAATAATTCCCCCTACAATTCTTCCCATTTAAACCATCTTCTAGGACCCGTGGTTTTGGAGGTAATCGGTTTTTTCTAAATATCTCGGTAGTTGTGCACCTCTCACCAGAAAGTTATATTGCAAAGTTGTGGAGAATAATTCCCCCTATAATTCTTCTCATTTAAACCATCTTCTAGGACCCGTGGTTTTGGAGGTAATCGGTTTTTTCTAAATATCTCGGTAGTTTTGCACCTCCCACCAGAAAGTTATATAGCAAAGTTGTGGAGAATAATTCCCCCTACAATTCTTCCCATTTAAACCATCTTCTAGGACCCGTGGTTTTGGAGGTAATCGGTTTTTTCTAAATATCTCGGTAGTTGTGCACCTCTCACCAGAAAGTTATATTGCAAAGTTGTGGAGAATAATTCCCCCTATAATTCTTCTCATTTAAACCATCTTCTAGGACCCGTGGTTTTGGAGGTAATCGGTTTTTTCTAAATATCTCGGTAGTTTTGCACCTCCCACCAGAAAGTTATATAGCAAAGTTGTGGAGAATAATTCCCCCTACAATTCTTCCCATTTAAACCATCTTCTAGGACCCGTGGTTTTGGAGATAATCGGTTTTTTCTAAATATCTCGGTAGTTGTGCACCTCTCACCAGAAAGTTATATTATAAAGTTGTGGAGAATAATTCCCCCTATAATTCTTCTCATTTAAACCATCTTCTAGGACCCGTGGTTTTGGAGATAATCGGTTTTTTCTAAATATCTCGGTAGTTTTGCACCTCCCACCAGAAAGTTATATTGCAAAGTTGTGGAGAATAATTCCCCCTATAATTCTTCTCATTTAAACCATCTTCTAGGACCCGTGGTTTTGGAGGTAATCGGTTTTTTCTAAATATCTCGGTAGTTTTGCACCTCCCACCAGAAAGTTATATAGCAAAGTTGTGGAGAATAATTCCCCCTACAATTCGTCCCATTTAAACCATCTCCTAGGACCCGTGGTTTTGGAGATAATCGGTTTTTTTTAAATATCTCGGTAGTTTTGCACCTCCCACCAGAAAGTTATATAGCAAAGTTGTGGAGAATAATTCCCCCTATAATTCTTCTCATTTAAACCATCTTCTAGGACCCGTGGTTTTGGAGATAATCGGTTTTTTCTAAATATCTCGGTAGTTTTGCACCTCCCACCAGAAAGTTATATGGCAAAGTTGTGGAAAATAATTCCCCCTATAATTCTTCTCATTTAAACCATCTTCTAGGACCCGTTGTTTTGGAGATAATCGGTTTTTTCTAAATATCTCGGTAGTTGTGCACCTCTCACCAGAAAGTTATATTGCAAAGTTGTGGAGAATAATTCCCCCTATAATTCTTCTCATTTAAACCATCTTCTAGGACCCGTGGTTTTGGAGATAATCGGTTTTTTCTAAATATCTCGGTAGTTTTGCACCTCCCACCAGAAAGTTATATGGCAAAGTTGTGGAGAATAATTCCCCCTATAATTCTTCTCATTTAAACCATCTTCTAGGACCCGTGGTTTTGGAGATAATCGGTTTTTTCTAAATATCTCGGTAGTTTTGCACCTCCCACCAGAAAGTTATATGGCAAAGTTGTGGAGAATAATTCCCCCTATAATTCTTCTCATTTAAACCATCTTCTAGGACCCGTGGTTTTGGAGATAATCGGTTTTTTCTAAATATCTCGGTAGTTTTGCACCTCCCACCAGAAAGTTATATCGCAAAGTTGTGGAGAATAATTCCCCCTACAATTCTTCCCATTTAAACCATCTTCTAGGACCCGTGGTTTTGGAGGTAATCGGTTTTTTCTAAATATCTCGGTAGTTGTGCACCTCTCACCAGAAAGTTATATTGCAAAGTTGTGGAGAATAATTCCCCCTATAATTCTTCTCATTTAAACCATCTTCTAGGACCCGTGGTTTTGGAGGTAATCGGTTTTTTCTAAATATCTCGGTAGTTTTGCACCTCCCACCAGAAAGTTATATAGCAAAGTTGTGGAGAATAATTCCCCCTACAATTCTTCCCATTTAAACCATCTTCTAGGACCCGTGGTTTTGGAGGTAATCGGTTTTTTCTAAATATCTCGGTAGTTGTGCACCTCTCACCAGAAAGTTATATTGCAAAGTTGTGGAGAATAATTCCCCCTATAATTCTTCTCATTTAAACCATCTTCTAGGACCCGTGGTTTTGGAGATAATCGGTTTTTTCTAAATATCTCGGTAGTTTTGCACCTCCCACCAGAAAGTTATATTGCAAAGTTGTGGAGAATAATTCCCCCTATAATTCTTCTCATTTAAACCATCTTCTAGGACCCGTGGTTTTGGAGGTAATCGGTTTTCTCTAAATATCTCGGTAGTTTTGCACCTCCCACCAGAAAGTTATATAGCAAAGTTGTGGAGAATAATTCCCCCTACAATTCGTCCCATTTAAACCATCTCCTAGGACCCGTGGTTTTGGAGATAATCGGTTTTTTCTAAATATCTCGGTAGTTTTGCACCTCCCACCAGAAAGTTATATAGCAAAGTTGTGGAGAATAATTCCCCCTATAATTCTTCTCATTTAAACCATCTTCTAGGACCCGTGGTTTTGGAGATAATCGGTTTTTTCTAAATATCTCGGTAGTTTTGCACCTCCCACCAGAAAGTTATATGGCAAAGTTGTGGAGAATAATTCCCCCTATAATTCTTCTCATTTAAACCATCTTCTAGGACCCGTGGTTTTGGAGATAATCGGTTTTTTCTAAATATCTCGGTAGTTTTGCACCTCCCACCAGAAAGTTATATGGCAAAGTTGTGGAGAATAATTCCCCCTATAATTCTTCTCATTTAAACCATCTTCTAGGACCCGTGGTTTTGGAGATAATCGGTTTTTTCTAAATATCTCGGTCGTTTTGCACCTCCCACCAGAAAGTTATATGGCAAAGTTGTGGAGAATAATTCCCCCTATAATTCTTCTCATTTAAACCATCTTCTAGGACCCGTGGTTTTGGAGATAATCGGTTTTTTCTAAATATCTCGGTAGTTTTGCACCTCCCACCAGAAAGTTATATAGCAAAATTGTGGAGAATAATTCCCTCCATAATTCGTCCCATTTAAACCATCTTCTAGGACCCGTGGTTTTGGAGGTAATCGGTTTTTTCTAAATATCTCGGTAGTTGTGCACCTCTCACCAGAAAGTTATATTGCAAAGTTGTGGAGAATAATTCCCCCTATAATTCTTCTCATTTAAACCATCTTCTAGGACCCGTGGTTTTGGAGGTAATCGGTTTTTTCTAAATATCTCGGTAGTTTTGCACCTCCCACCAGAAAGTTATATAGCAAAGTTGTGGAGAATAATTCCCCCTACAATTCTTCCCATTTAAACCATCTTCTAGGACCCGTGGTTTTGGAGGTAATCGGTTTTTTCTAAATATCTCGGTAGTTGTGCACCTCTCACCAGAAAGTTATATTGCAAAGTTGTGGAGAATAATTCCCCCTATAATTCTTCTCATTTAAACCATCTTCTAGGACCCGTGGTTTTGGAGGTAATCGGTTTTTTCTAAATATCTCGGTAGTTTTGCACCTCCCACCAGAAAGTTATATAGCAAAGTTGTGGAGAATAATTCCCCCTACAATTCTTCCCATTTAAACCATCTTCTAGGGCCCGTGGTTTTGGAGGTAATCGGTTTTTTCTAAATATCTCGGTAGTTGTGCACCTCTCACCAGAAAGTTATATTGCAAAGTTGTGGAGAATAATTCCCCCTATAATTCTTCTCATTTAAACCATCTTCTAGGACCCGTGGTTTTGGAGATAATCGGTTTTTTCTAAATATCTCGGTCGTTTTGCACCTCCCACCAGAAAGTTATATGGCAAAGTTGTGGAGAATAATTCCCCCTATAATTCTTCTCATTTAAACCATCTTCTAGGACCCGTGGTTTTGGAGATAATCGGTTTTTTCTAAATATCTCGGTAGTTTTGCACCTCCCACCAGAAAGTTATATAGCAAAATTGTGGAGAATAATTCCCTCCATAATTCGTCCCATTTAAACCATCTTCTAGGACCCGTGGTTTTGGAGGTAATCGGTTTTTTCTAAATATCTCGGTAGTTGTGCACCTCTCACCAGAAAGTTATATTGCAAAGTTGTGGAGAATAATTCCACCTATAATTCTTCTCATTTAAACCATCTTCTAGGACCCGTGGTTTTGGAGGTAATCGGTTTTTTCTAAATATCTCGGTAGTTTTGCACCTCCCACCAGAAAGTTATATAGCAAAGTTGTGGAGAATAATTCCCCCTACAATTCTTCCCATTTAAACCATCTTCTAGGACCCGTGGTTTTGGAGGTAATCGGTTTTTTCTAAATATCTCGGTAGTTGTGCACCTCTCACCAGAAAGTTATATTGCAAAGTTGTGGAGAATAATTCCCCCTATAATTCTTCTCATTTAAACCATCTTCTAGGACCCGTGGTTTTGGAGGTAATCGGTTTTTTCTAAATATCTCGGTAGTTTTGCACCTCCCACCAGAAAGTTATATAGCAAAGTTGTGGAGAATAATTCCCCCTACAATTCTTCCCATTTAAACCATCTTCTAGGACCCGTGGTTTTGGAGGTAATCGGTTTTTTCTAAATATCTCGGTAGTTGTGCACCTCTCACCAGAAAGTTATATTGCAAAGTTGTGGAGAATAATTCCCCCTATAATTCTTCTCATTTAAACCATCTTCTAGGACCCGTGGTTTTGGAGGTAATCGGTTTTTTCTAAATATCTCGGTAGTTGTGCACCTCTCACCAGAAAGTTATATTGCAAAGTTGTGGAGAATAATTCCCCCTATAATTCTTCTCATTTAAACCATCTTCTAGGACCCGTGGTTTTGGAGGTAATCGGTTTTTTCTAAATATCTCGGTAGTTTTGCACCTCCCACCAGAAAGTTATATAGCAAAGTTGTGGAGAATAATTCCCCCTACAATTCTTCCCATTTAAACCATCTTCTAGGACCCGTGATTTTGGAGGTAATCGGTTTTTTCTAAATATCTCGGTAGTTGTGCACCTCTCACCAGAAAGTTATATTGCAAAGTTGTGGAGAATAATTCTCCCTATAATTCTTCTCATTTAAACCATCTTCTAGGACCCGTGGTTTTGGAGGTAATCGGTTTTTTCTAAATATCTCGGTAGTTTTGCACCTCCCACCAGAAAGTTATATAGCAAAGTTGTGGAGAATAATTCCCCCTACAATTCTTCCCATTTAAACCATCTTCTAGGACCCGTGGTTTTGGAGGTAATCGGTTTTTTCTAAATATCTCGGTAGTTGTGCACCTCTCACCAGAAAGTTATATTGCAAAGTTGTGGAGAATAATTCCCCCTATAATTCTTCTCATTTAAACCATCTTCTAGGACCCGTGGTTTTGGAGGTAATCGGTTTTTTCTAAATATCTCGGTAGTTGTGCACCTCTCACCAGAAAGTTATATTGCAAAGTTGTGGAGAATAATTCCCCCTATAATTCTTCTCATTTAAACCATCTTCTAGGACCCGTGGTTTTGGAGGTAATCGGTTTTTTCTAAATATCTCGGTAGTTTTGCACCTCCCACCAGAAAGTTATATAGCAAAGTTGTGGAGAATAATTCCCCCTACAATTCTTCCCATTTAAACCATCTTCTAGGACCCGTGGTTTTGGAGGTAATCGGTTTTTTCTAAATATCTCGGTAGTTGTGCACCTCTCACCAGAAAGTTATATTGCAAAGTTGTGGAGAATAATTCCCCCTATAATTCTTCTCATTTAAACCATCTTCTAGGACCCGTGGTTTTGGAGGTAATCGGTTTTTTCTAAATATCTCGGTAGTTTTGCACCTCCCACCAGAAAGTTATATAGCAAAGTTGTGGAGAATAATTCCCCCTACAATTCTTCCCATTTAAACCATCTTCTAGGACCCGTGGTTTTGGAGGTAATCGGTTTTTTCTAAATATCTCGGTAGTTGTGCACCTCTCACCAGAAAGTTATATAGCAAAGTTGTGGAGAATAATTCCCCCTACAATTCTTCCCATTTAAACCATCTTCTAGGACCCGTGGTTTTGGAGGTAATCGGTTTTTTCTAAATATCTCGGTAGTTTTGCACCTCCCACCAGAAAGTTATATAGCAAAGTTGTGGAGAATAATTCCCCCTATAATTCTTCTCATTTAAACCATCTTCTAGGACCCGTGGTTTTGGAGATAATCGGTTTTTTCTAAATATCTCGGTAGTTTTGCACCTCCCACCAGAAAGTTATATGGCAAAGTTGTGGAGAATAATTCCCCCTATAATTCTTCTCATTTAAACCATCTTCTAGGACCCGTTGTTTTGGAGATAATCGGTTTTTTCTAAATATCTCGGTAGTTGTGCACCTCTCACCAGAAAGTTATATAGCAAAGTTGTGGAGAATAATTCCCCCTATAATTCTTCTCATTTAAACCATCTTCTAGGACCCGTGGTTTTGGAGATAATCGGTTTTTTCTAAATATCTCGGTAGTTTTGCACCTCCCACCAGAAAGTTATATGGCAAAGTTGTGGAGAATAATTCCCCCTATAATTCTTCTCATTTAAACCATCTTCTAGGACCCGTGGTTTTGGAGATAATCGGTTTTTTCTAAATATCTCGGTCGTTTTGCACCTCCCACCAGAAAGTTATATGGCAAAGTTGTGGAGAATAATTCCCCCTATAATTCTTCTCATTTAAACCATCTTCTAGGACCCGTGGTTTTGGAGATAATCGGTTTTTTCTAAATATCTCGGTAGTTTTGCACCTCCCACCAGAAAGTTATATAGCAAAGTTGTGGAGAATAATTCCCCCTACAATTCTTCCCATTTAAACCATCTTCTAGGACCCGTGGTTTTGGAGGTAATCGGTTTTTTCTAAATATCTCGGTAGTTGTGCACCTCTCACCAGAAAGTTATATTGCAAAGTTGTGGAGAATAATTCCCCCTATAATTCTTCTCATTTAAACCATCTTCTAGGACCCGTGGTTTTGGAGGTAATCGGTTTTTTCTAAATATCTCGGTAGTTTTGCACCTCCCACCAGAAAGTTATATAGCAAAGTTGTGGAGAATAATTCCCCCTACAATTCTTCCCATTTAAACCATCTTCTAGGACCCGTGGTTTTGGAGGTAATCGGTTTTTTCTAAATATCTCGGTAGTTGTGCACCTCTCACCAGAAAGTTATATTGCAAAGTTGTGGAGAATAATTCCCCCTATAATTCTTCTCATTTAAACCATCTTCTAGGACCCGTGGTTTTGGAGATAATCGGTTTTTTCTAAATATCTCGGTAGTTTTGCACCTCCCACCAGAAAGTTATATTGCAAAGTTGTGGAGAATAATTCCCCCTATAATTCTTCTCATTTAAACCATCTTCTAGGACCCGTGGTTTTGGAGGTAATCGGTTTTCTCTAAATATCTCGGTAGTTTTGCACCTCCCACCAGAAAGTTATATAGCAAAGTTGTGGAGAATAATTCCCCCTACAATTCGTCCCATTTAAACCATCTCCTAGGACCCGTGGTTTTGGAGATAATCGGTTTTTTCTAAATATCTCGGTAGTTTTGCACCTCCCACCAGAAAGTTATATAGCAAAGTTGTGGAGAATAATTCCCCCTACAATTCTTCCCATTTAAACCATCTTCTAGGACCCGTGGTTTTGGAGGTAATCGGTTTTTTCTAAATATCTCGGTAGTTGTGCACCTCTCACCAGAAAGTTATATTGCAAAGTTGTGGAGAATAATTCCCCCTATAATTCTTCTCATTTAAACCATCTTCTAGGACCCGTGGTTTTGGAGGTAATCGGTTTTTTCTAAATATCTCGGTAGTTTTGCACCTCCCACCAGAAAGTTATATAGCAAAGTTGTGGAGAATAATTCCCCCTACAATTCTTCCCATTTAAACCATCTTCTAGGACCCGTGGTTTTGGAGGTAATCGGTTTTTTCTAAATATCTCGGTAGTTGTGCACCTCTCACCAGAAAGTTATATTGCAAAGTTGTGGAGAATAATTCCCCCTATAATTCTTCTCATTTAAACCATCTTCTAGGACCCGTGGTTTTGGAGATAATCGGTTTTTTCTAAATATCTCGGTAGTTTTGCACCTCCCACCAGAAAGTTATATTGCAAAGTTGTGGAGAATAATTCCCCCTATAATTCTTCTCATTTAAACCATCTTCTAGGACCCGTGGTTTTGGAGGTAATCGGTTTTTTCTAAATATCTCGGTAGTTTTGCACCTCCCACCAGAAAGTTATATAGCAAAGTTGTGGAGAATAATTCCCCCTACAATTCGTCCCATTTAAACCATCTCCTAGGACCCGTGGTTTTGGAGATAATCGGTTTTTTCTAAATATCTCGGTAGTTTTGCACCTCCCACCAGAAAGTTATATAGCAAAGTTGTGGAGAATAATTCCCCCTATAATTCTTCTCATTTAAACCATCTTCTAGGACCCGTGGTTTTGGAGATAATCGGTTTTTTCTAAATATCTCGGTAGTTTTGCACCTCCCACCAGAAAGTTATATGGCAAAGTTGTGGAGAATAATTCCCCCTATAATTCTTCTCATTTAAACCATCTTCTAGGACCCGTTGTTTTGGAGATAATCGGTTTTTTCTAAATATCTCGGTAGTTTTGCACCTCCCACCAGAAAGTTATATGGCAAAGTTGTGGAGAATAATTCCCCCTATAATTCTTCTCATTTAAACCATCTTCTAGGACCCGTGGTTTTGGAGATAATCGGTTTTTTCTAAATATCTCGGTAGTTTTGCACCTCCCACCAGAAAGTTATATGGCAAAGTTGTGGAGAATAATTTCCCCTATAATTCTTCTCATTTAAACCATCTTCTAGGACCCGTGGTTTTGGAGATAATCGGTTTTTTCTAAATATCTCGGTCGTTTTGCACCTCCCACCAGAAAGTTATATGGCAAAGTTGTGGAGAATAATTCCCCCTATAATTCTTCTCATTTAAACCATCTTCTAGGACCCGTGGTTTTGGAGATAATCGGTTTTTTCTAAATATCTCGGTAGTTTTGCACCTCCCACCAGAAAGTTATATAGCAAAATTGTGGAGAATAATTCCCTCCATAATTCGTCCCATCTAAACCATCTTCTAGGACCCGTGGTTTTGGAGGTAATCGGTTTTTTCTAAATATCTCGGTAGTTGTGCACCTCTCACCAGAAAGTTATATTGCAAAGTTGTGGAGAATAATTCCCCCTATAATTCTTCTCATTTAAACCATCTTCTAGGACCCGTGGTTTTGGAGGTAATCGGTTTTTTCTAAATATCTCGGTAGTTTTGCACCTCCCACCAGAAAGTTATATAGCAAAGTTGTGGAGAATAATTCCCCCTACAATTCTTCCCATTTAAACCATCTTCTAGGACCCGTGGTTTTGGAGGTAATCGGTTTTTTCTAAATATCTCGGTAGTTGTGCACCTCTCACCAGAAAGTTATATTGCAAAGTTGTGGAGAATAATTCCCCCTATAATTCTTCTCATTTAAACCATCTTCTAGGACCCGTGGTTTTGGAGGTAATCGGTTTTTTCTAAATATCTCGGTAGTTTTGCACCTCCCACCAGAAAGTTATATAGCAAAGTTGTGGAGAATAATTCCCCCTACAATTCTTCCCATTTAAACCATCTTCTAGGACCCGTGGTTTTGGAGGTAATCGGTTTTTTCTAAATATCTCGGTAGTTGTGCACCTCTCACCAGAAAGTTATATTGCAAAGTTGTGGAGAATAATTCCCCCTATAATTCTTCTCATTTAAACCATCTTCTAGGACCCGTGGTTTTGGAGGTAATCGGTTTTTTCTAAATATCTCGGTAGTTTTGCACCTCCCACCAGAAAGTTATATAGCAAAGTTGTGGAGAATAATTCCCTCCATAATTCGTCCCATTTAAACCATCTTCTAGGGCCCGTGGTTTTGGAGATAATCGGTTTTTTCTAAATATCTCGGTAGTTTTGCACCTCCCACCAGAAAGTTATATAGCAAAGTTGTGGAGAATAATTCCCCCTATAATTCTTCTCATTTAAACCATCTTCTAGGACCAGTGGTTTTGGAGGTAATCGGTTTTTTCTAAATATCTCGGTAGTTTTGCACCTCCCACCAGAAAGTTATATTGCAAAGTTGTGGAGAATAATTCCCCCTATAATTCTTCTCATTTAAACCATCTTCTAGGACCCGTGGTTTTGGAGGTAATCGGTTTTTTCTAAATATCTCGGTAGTTTTGCACCTCCCACCAGAAAGTTATATAGCAAAGTTGTGGAGAATAATTCCCCCTACAATTCGTCCCATTTAAACCATCTCCTAGGACCCGTGGTTTTGGAGATAATCGGTTTTTTCTAAATATCTCGGTAGTTTTGCACCTCCCACCAGAAAGTTATATAGCAAAGTTGTGGAGAATAATTCCCCCTATAATTCTTCTCATTTAAACCATCTTCTAGGACCCGTGGTTTTGGAGATAATCGGTTTTTTCTAAATATCTCGGTAGTTTTGCACCTCCCACCAGAAAGTTATATGGCAAAGTTGTGGAGAATAATTCCCCCTATAATTCTTCTCATTTAAACCATCTTCTAGGACCCGTTGTTTTGGAGATAATCGGTTTTTTCTAAATATCTCGGTAGTTGTGCACCTCTCACCAGAAAGTTATATTGCAAAGTTGTGGAGAATAATTCCCCCTATAATTCTTCTCATTTAAACCATCTTCTAGGACCCGTGGTTTTGGAGATAATCGGTTTTTTCTAAATCTCTCGGTAGTTTTGCACCTCCCACCAGAAAGTTATATGGCAAAGTTGTGGAGAATAATTCCCCCTATAATTCTTCTCATTTAAACCATCTTCTAGGACCCGTGGTTTTGGAGGTAATCGGTTTTTTCTAAATATCTCGGTAGTTGTGCACCTCTCACCAGAAAGTTATATTGCAAAGTTGTGGAGAATAATTCCCCCTATAATTCTTCTCATTTAAACCATCTTCTAGGACCCGTGGTTTTGGAGGTAATCGGTTTTTTCTAAATATCTCGGTAGTTTTGCACCTCCCACCAGAAAGTTATATAGCAAAGTTGTGGAGAATAATTCCCCCTACAATTCTTCCCATTTAAACCATCTTCTAGGACCCGTGGTTTTGGAGGTAATCGGTTTTTTCTAAATACCTCGGTAGTTGTGCACCTCTCACCAGAAAGTTATATTGCAAAGTTGTGGAGAATAATTCCCCCTATAATTCTTCTCATTTAAACCATCTTCTAGGACCCGTGGTTTTGGAGGTAATCGGTTTTTTCTAAATATCTCGGTAGTTGTGCACCTCTCACCAGAAAGTTATATTGCAAAGTTGTGGAGAATAATTCCCCCTATAATTCTTCTCATTTAAACCATCTTCTAGGACCCGTGGTTTTGGAGGTAATCGGTTTTTTCTAAATATCTCGGTAGTTTTGCACCTCCCACCAGAAAGTTATATAGCAAAGTTGTGGAGAATAATTCCCCCTACAATTCTTCCCATTTAAACCATCTTCTAGGACCCGTGATTTTGGAGGTAATCGGTTTTTTCTAAATATCTCGGTAGTTGTGCACCTCTCACCAGAAAGTTATATTGCAAAGTTGTGGAGAATAATTCCCCCTATAATTCTTCTCATTTAAACCATCTTCTAGGACCCGTGGTTTTGGAGGTAATCGGTTTTTTCTAAATATCTCGGTAGTTTTGCACCTCCCACCAGAAAGTTATATAGCAAAGTTGTGGAGAATAATTCCCCCTACAATTCTTCCCATTTAAACCATCTTCTAGGACCCGTGGTTTTGGAGGTAATCGGTTTTTTCTAAATATCTCGGTAGTTGTGCACCTCTCACCAGAAAGTTATATTGCAAAGTTGTGGAGAATAATTCCCCCTATAATTCTTCTCATTTAAACCATCTTCTAGGACCCGTGGTTTTGGAGGTAATCGGTTTTTTCTAAATATCTCGGTAGTTGTGCACCTCTCACCAGAAAGTTATATTGCAAAGTTGTGGAGAATAATTCCCCCTATAATTCTTCTCATTTAAACCATCTTCTAGGACCCGTGGTTTTGGAGGTAATCGGTTTTTTCTAAATATCTCGGTAGTTTTGCACCTCCCACCAGAAAGTTATATAGCAAAGTTGTGGAGAATAATTCCCCCTACAATTCTTCCCATTTAAACCATCTTCTAGGACCCGTGGTTTTGGAGGTAATCGGTTTTTTCTAAATATCTCGGTAGTTGTGCACCTCTCACCAGAAAGTTATATTGCAAAGTTGTGGAGAATAATTCCCCCTATAATTCTTCTCATTTAAACCATCTTCTAGGGCCCGTGGTTTTGGAGGTAATCGGTTTTTTCTAAATATCTCGGTAGTTGTGCACCTCTCACCAGAAAGTTATATTGCAAAGTTGTGGAGAATAATTCCCCCTATAATTCTTCTCATTCAAACCATCTTCTAGGACCCGTGGTTTTGGAGATAATCGGTTTTTTCTAAATATCTCGGTAGTTTTGCACCTCCCACCAGAAAGTTATATAGCAAAGTTGTGGAGAATAATTCCCCCTACAATTCTTCCCATTTAAACCATCTTCTAGGACCCGTGGTTTTGGAGGTAATCGGTTTTTTCTAAATATCTCGGTAGTTGTGCACCTCTCACCAGAAAGTTATATTGCAAAGTTGTGGAGAATAATTCCCCCTATAATTCTTCTCATTTAAACCATCTTCTAGGACCCGTGGTTTTGGAGGTAATCGGTTTTTTCTAAATATCTCGGTAGTTTTGCACCTCCCACCAGAAAGTTATATAGCAAAGTTGTGGAGAATAATTCCCCCTACAATTCTTCCCATTTAAACCATCTTCTAGGACCCGTGGTTTTGGAGGTAATCGGTTTTTTCTAAATATCTCGGTAGTTGTGCACCTCTCACCAGAAAGTTATATTGCAAAGTTGTGGAGAATAATTCCCCCTATAATTCTTCTCATTTAAACCATCTTCTAGGACCCGTGGTTTTGGAGGTAATCGGTTTTTTCTAAATATCTCGGTAGTTTTGCACCTCCCACCAGAAAGTTATATAGCAAAGTTGTGGAGAATAATTCCCCCTACAATTCTTCCCATTTAAACCATCTTCTAGGACCCGTGGTTTTGGAGATAATCGGTTTTTTCTAAATATCTCGGTAGTTGTGCACCTCTCACCAGAAAGTTATATTATAAAGTTGTGGAGAATAATTCCCCCTATAATTCTTCTCATTTAAACCATCTTCTAGGACCCGTGGTTTTGGAGATAATCGGTTTTTTCTAAATATCTCGGTAGTTTTGCACCTCCCACCAGAAAGTTATATTGCAAAGTTGTGGAGAATAATTCCCCCTATAATTCTTCTCATTTAAACCATCTTCTAGGACCCGTGGTTTTGGAGGTAATCGGTTTTTTCTAAATATCTCGGTAGTTTTGCACCTCCCACCAGAAAGTTATATAGCAAAGTTGTGGAGAATAATTCCCCCTACAATTCGTCCCATTTAAACCATCTCCTAGGACCCGTGGTTTTGGAGATAATCGGTTTTTTTTAAATATCTCGGTAGTTTTGCACCTCCCACCAGAAAGTTATATAGCAAAGTTGTGGAGAATAATTCCCCCTATAATTCTTCTCATTTAAACCATCTTCTAGGACCCGTGGTTTTGGAGGTAATCGGTTTTTTCTAAATATCTCGGTAGTTTTGCACCTCCCACCAGAAAGTTATATAGCAAAGTTGTGGAGAATAATTCCCCCTACAATTCTTCCCATTTAAACCATCTTCTAGGACCCGTGGTTTTGGAGGTAATCGGTTTTTTCTAAATATCTCGGTAGTTGTGCACCTCTCACCAGAAAGTTATATTGCAAAGTTGTGGAGAATAATTCCCCCTACAATTCTTCCCATTTAAACCATCTTCTAGGACCCGTGGTTTTGGAGGTAATCGGTTTTTTCTAAATATCTCGGTAGTTGTGCACCTCTCACCAGAAAGTTATATTGCAAAGTTGTGGAGAATAATTCCCCCTATAATTCTTCTCATTTAAACCATCTTCTAGGACCCGTGGTTTTGGAGGTAATCGGTTTTTTCTAAATATCTCGGTAGTTGTGCACCTCTCACCAGAAAGTTATATTGCAAAGTTGTGGAGAATAATTCCCCCTATAATTCTTCTCATTTAAACCATCTTCTAGGACCCGTGGTTTTGGAGGTAATCGGTTTTTTCTAAATATCTCGGTAGTTTTGCACCTCCCACCAGAAAGTTATATAGCAAAGTTGTGGAGAATAATTCCCCCTACAATTCTTCCCATTTAAACCATCTTCTAGGACCCGTGGTTTTGGAGGTAATCGGTTTTTTCTAAATATCTCGGTAGTTGTGCACCTCTCACCAGAAAGTTATATTGCAAAGTTGTGGAGAATAATTCCCCCTATAATTCTTCTCATTTAAACCATCTTCTAGGACCCGTGGTTTTGGAGGTAATCGGTTTTTTCTAAATATCTCGGTAGTTTTGCACCTCCCACCAGAAAGTTATATAGCAAAGTTGTGGAGAATAATTCCCCCTACAATTCTTCCCATTTAAACCATCTTCTAGGACCCGTGGTTTTGGAGGTAATCGGTTTTTTCTAAATATCTCGGTAGTTGTGCACCTCTCACCAGAAAGTTATATTGCAAAGTTGTGGAGAATAATTCCCCCTATAATTCTTCTCATTTAAACCATCTTCTAGGACCCGTGGTTTTGGAGGTAATCGGTTTTTTCTAAATATCTCGGTAGTTGTGCACCTCTCACCAGAAAGTTATATTGCAAAGTTGTGGAGAATAATTCCCCCTATAATTCTTCTCATTTAAACCATCTTCTAGGACCCGTGGTTTTGGAGGTAATCGGTTTTTTCTAAATATCTCGGTAGTTTTGCACCTCCCACCAGAAAGTTATATAGCAAAGTTGTGGAGAATAATTCCCCCTACAATTCTTCCCATTTAAACCATCTTCTAGGACCCGTGATTTTGGAGGTAATCGGTTTTTTCTAAATATCTCGGTAGTTGTGCACCTCTCACCAGAAAGTTATATTGCAAAGTTGTGGAGAATAATTCCCCCTATAATTCTTCTCATTTAAACCATCTTCTAGGACCCGTGGTTTTGGAGGTAATCGGTTTTTTCTAAATATCTCGGTAGTTTTGCACCTCCCACCAGAAAGTTATATAGCAAAGTTGTGGAGAATAATTCCCCCTACAATTCTTCCCATTTAAACCATCTTCTAGGACCCGTGGTTTTGGAGGTAATCGGTTTTTTCTAAATATCTCGGTAGTTGTGCACCTCTCACCAGAAAGTTATATTGCAAAGTTGTGGAGAATAATTCCCCCTATAATTCTTCTCATTTAAACCATCTTCTAGGACCCGTGGTTTTGGAGGTAATCGGTTTTTTCTAAATATCTCGGTAGTTGTGCACCTCTCACCAGAAAGTTATATTGCAAAGTTGTGGAGAATAATTCCCCCTATAATTCTTCTCATTTAAACCATCTTCTAGGACCCGTGGTTTTGGAGGTAATCGGTTTTTTCTAAATATCTCGGTAGTTTTGCACCTCCCACCAGAAAGTTATATAGCAAAGTTGTGGAGAATAATTCCCCCTACAATTCTTCCCATTTAAACCATCTTCTAGGACCCGTGGTTTTGGAGGTAATCGGTTTTTTCTAAATATCTCGGTAGTTGTGCACCTCTCACCAGAAAGTTATATTGCAAAGTTGTGGAGAATAATTCCCCCTATAATTCTTCTCATTTAAACCATCTTCTAGGGCCCGTGGTTTTGGAGGTAATCGGTTTTTTCTAAATATCTCGGTAGTTGTGCACCTCTCACCAGAAAGTTATATTGCAAAGTTGTGGAGAATAATTCCCCCTATAATTCTTCTCATTCAAACCATCTTCTAGGACCCGTGGTTTTGGAGATAATCGGTTTTTTCTAAATATCTCGGTAGTTTTGCACCTCCCACCAGAAAGTTATATAGCAAAGTTGTGGAGAATAATTCCCCCTACAATTCTTCCCATTTAAACCATCTTCTAGGACCCGTGGTTTTGGAGGTAATCGGTTTTTTCTAAATATCTCGGTAGTTGTGCACCTCTCACCAGAAAGTTATATTGCAAAGTTGTGGAGAATAATTCCCCCTATAATTCTTCTCATTTAAACCATCTTCTAGGACCCGTGGTTTTGGAGGTAATCGGTTTTTTCTAAATATCTCGGTAGTTTTGCACCTCCCACCAGAAAGTTATATAGCAAAGTTGTGGAGAATAATTCCCCCTACAATTCTTCCCATTTAAACCATCTTCTAGGACCCGTGGTTTTGGAGGTAATCGGTTTTTTCTAAATATCTCGGTAGTTGTGCACCTCTCACCAGAAAGTTATATTGCAAAGTTGTGGAGAATAATTCCCCCTATAATTCTTCTCATTTAAACCATCTTCTAGGACCCGTGGTTTTGGAGGTAATCGGTTTTTTCTAAATATCTCGGTAGTTTTGCACCTCCCACCAGAAAGTTATATAGCAAAGTTGTGGAGAATAATTCCCCCTACAATTCTTCCCATTTAAACCATCTTCTAGGACCCGTGGTTTTGGAGATAATCGGTTTTTTCTAAATATCTCGGTAGTTGTGCACCTCTCACCAGAAAGTTATATTATAAAGTTGTGGAGAATAATTCCCCCTATAATTCTTCTCATTTAAACCATCTTCTAGGACCCGTGGTTTTGGAGATAATCGGTTTTTTCTAAATATCTCGGTAGTTTTGCACCTCCCACCAGAAAGTTATATTGCAAAGTTGTGGAGAATAATTCCCCCTATAATTCTTCTCATTTAAACCATCTTCTAGGACCCGTGGTTTTGGAGGTAATCGGTTTTTTCTAAATATCTCGGTAGTTTTGCACCTCCCACCAGAAAGTTATATAGCAAAGTTGTGGAGAATAATTCCCCCTACAATTCGTCCCATTTAAACCATCTCCTAGGACCCGTGGTTTTGGAGATAATCGGTTTTTTTTAAATATCTCGGTAGTTTTGCACCTCCCACCAGAAAGTTATATAGCAAAGTTGTGGAGAATAATTCCCCCTATAATTCTTCTCATTTAAACCATCTTCTAGGACCCGTGGTTTTGGAGGTAATCGGTTTTTTCTAAATATCTCGGTAGTTTTGCACCTCCCACCAGAAAGTTATATAGCAAAGTTGTGGAGAATAATTCCCCCTACAATTCTTCCCATTTAAACCATCTTCTAGGACCCGTGGTTTTGGAGGTAATCGGTTTTTTCTAAATATCTCGGTAGTTGTGCACCTCTCACCAGAAAGTTATATTGCAAAGTTGTGGAGAATAATTCCCCCTATAATTCTTCTCATTTAAACCATCTTCTAGGACCCGTTGTTTTGGAGATAATCGGTTTTTTCTAAATATCTCGGTAGTTTTGCACCTCCCACCAGAAAGTTATATGGCAAAGTTGTGGAGAATAATTCCCCCTATAATTCTTCTCATTTAAACCATCTTCTAGGACCCGTTGTTTTGGAGATAATCGGTTTTTTCTAAATATCTCGGTAGTTGTGCACCTCTCACCAGAAAGTTATATTGCAAAGTTGTGGAGAATAATTCCCCCTATAATTCTTCTCATTTAAACCATCTTCTAGGACCCGTGGTTTTGGAGATAATCGGTTTTTTCTAAATATCTCGGTAGTTTTGCACCTCCCACCAGAAAGTTATATGGCAAAGTTGTGGAGAATAATTCCCCCTATAATTCTTCTCATTTAAACCATCTTCTAGGACCCGTGGTTTTGGAGATAATCGGTTTTTTCTAAATATCTCGGTCGTTTTGCACCTCCCACCAGAAAGTTATATGGCAAAGTTGTGGAGAATAATTCCCTCCATAATTCGTCCCATTTAAACCATCTTCTAGGACCCGTGGTTTTGGAGGTAATCGGTTTTTTCTAAATATCTCGGTAGTTGTGCACCTCTCACCAGAAAGTTATATTGCAAAGTTGTGGAGAATAATTCCCCCTATAATTCTTCTCATTTAAACCATCTTCTAGGACCCGTGGTTTTGGAGGTAATCGGTTTTTTCTAAATATCTCGGTAGTTTTGCACCTCCCACCAGAAAGTTATATAGCAAAGTTGTGGAGAATAATTCCCCCTACAATTCTTCCCATTTAAACCATCTTCTAGGACCCGTGGTTTTGGAGGTAATCGGTTTTTTCTAAATATCTCGGTAGTTGTGCACCTCTCACCAGAAAGTTATATTGCAAAGTTGTGGAGAATAATTCCCCCTATAATTCTTCTCATTTAAACCATCTTCTAGGACCCGTGGTTTTGGAGGTAATCGGTTTTTTCTAAATATCTCGGTAGTTGTGCACCTCTCACCAGAAAGTTATATTGCAAAGTTGTGGAGAATAATTCCCCCTATAATTCTTCTCATTTAAACCATCTTCTAGGACCCGTGGTTTTGGAGGTAATCGGTTTTTTCTAAATATCTCGGTAGTTTTGCACCTCCCACCAGAAAGTTATATAGCAAAGTTGTGGAGAATAATTCCCCCTACAATTCTTCCCATTTAAACCATCTTCTAGGACCCGTGGTTTTGGAGATAATCGGTTTTTTCTAAATATCTCGGTAGTTGTGCACCTCTCACCAGAAAGTTATATTATAAAGTTGTGGAGAATAATTCCCCCTATAATTCTTCTCATTTAAACCATCTTCTAGGACCCGTGGTTTTGGAGATAATCGGTTTTTTCTAAATATCTCGGTAGTTTTGCACCTCCCACCAGAAAGTTATATTGCAAAGTTGTGGAGAATAATTCCCCCTATAATTCTTCTCATTTAAACCATCTTCTAGGACCCGTGGTTTTGGAGGTAATCGGTTTTTTCTAAATATCTCGGTAGTTTTGCACCTCCCACCAGAAAGTTATATAGCAAAGTTGTGGAGAATAATTCCCCCTACAATTCGTCCCATTTAAACCATCTCCTAGGACCCGTGGTTTTGGAGATAATCGGTTTTTTTTAAATATCTCGGTAGTTTTGCACCTCCCACCAGAAAGTTATATAGCAAAGTTGTGGAGAATAATTCCCCCTATAATTCTTCTCATTTAAACCATCTTCTAGGACCCGTGGTTTTGGAGGTAATCGGTTTTTTCTAAATATCTCGGTAGTTTTGCACCTCCCACCAGAAAGTTATATAGCAAAGTTGTGGAGAATAATTCCCCCTACAATTCTTCCCATTTAAACCATCTTCTAGGACCCGTGGTTTTGGAGGTAATCGGTTTTTTCTAAATATCTCGGTAGTTGTGCACCTCTCACCAGAAAGTTATATTGCAAAGTTGTGGAGAATAATTCCCCCTATAATTCTTCTCATTTAAACCATCTTCTAGGACCCGTTGTTTTGGAGATAATCGGTTTTTTCTAAATATCTCGGTAGTTTTGCACCTCCCACCAGAAAGTTATATGGCAAAGTTGTGGAGAATAATTCCCCCTATAATTCGTCCCATTTAAACCATCTCCTAGGACCCGTGGTTTTGGAGATAATCGGTTTTTTTTAAATATCTCGGTAGTTTTGCACCTCCCACCAGAAAGTTATATAGCAAAGTTGTGGAGAATAATTCCCTCCATAATTCGTCCCATTTAAACCATCTTCTAGGACCCGTGGTTTTGGAGGTAATCGGTTTTTTCTAAATATCTCGGTAGTTGTGCACCTCTCACCAGAAAGTTATATTGCAAAGTTGTGGAGAATAATTCCCCCTATAATTCTTCTCATTTAAACCATCTTCTAGGACCCGTGGTTTTGGAGGTAATCGGTTTTTTCTAAATATCTCGGTAGTTGTGCACCTCTCACCAGAAAGTTATATTGCAAAGTTGTGGAGAATAATTCCCCCTATAATTCTTCTCATTTAAACCATCTTCTAGGACCCGTGGTTTTGGAGGTAATCGGTTTTTTCTAAATATCTCGGTAGTTTTGCACCTCCCACCAGAAAGTTATATAGCAAAGTTGTGGAGAATAATTCCCCCTACAATTCTTCCCATTTAAACCATCTTCTAGGACCCGTGGTTTTGGAGATAATCGGTTTTTTCTAAATATCTCGGTAGTTGTGCACCTCTCACCAGAAAGTTATATTATAAAGTTGTGGAGAATAATTCCCCCTATAATTCTTCTCATTTAAACCATCTTCTAGGACCCGTGGTTTTGGAGATAATCGGTTTTTTCTAAATATCTCGGTAGTTTTGCACCTCCCACCAGAAAGTTATATTGCAAAGTTGTGGAGAATAATTCCCCCTATAATTCTTCTCATTTAAACCATCTTCTAGGACCCGTGGTTTTGGAGGTAATCGGTTTTTTCTAAATATCTCGGTAGTTGTGCACCTCTCACCAGAAAGTTATATTATAAAGTTGTGGAGAATAATTCCCCCTATAATTCTTCTCATTTAAACCATCTTCTAGGACCCGTGGTTTTGGAGATAATCGGTTTTTTCTAAATATCTCGGTAGTTTTGCACCTCCCACCAGAAAGTTATATTGCAAAGTTGTGGAGAATAATTCCCCCTATAATTCTTCTCATTTAAACCATCTTCTAGGACCCGTGGTTTTGGAGGTAATCGGTTTTTTCTAAATATCTCGGTAGTTTTGCACCTCCCACCAGAAAGTTATATAGCAAAGTTGTGGAGAATAATTCCCCCTACAATTCGTCCCATTTAAACCATCTCCTAGGACCCGTGGTTTTGGAGATAATCGGTTTTTTTTAAATATCTCGGTAGTTTTGCACCTCCCACCAGAAAGTTATATAGCAAAGTTGTGGAGAATAATTCCCCCTATAATTCTTCTCATTTAAACCATCTTCTAGGACCCGTGGTTTTGGAGGTAATCGGTTTTTTCTAAATATCTCGGTAGTTTTGCACCTCCCACCAGAAAGTTATATAGCAAAGTTGTGGAGAATAATTCCCCCTACAATTCTTCCCATTTAAACCATCTTCTAGGACCCGTGGTTTTGGAGGTAATCGGTTTTTTCTAAATATCTCGGTAGTTGTGCACCTCTCACCAGAAAGTTATATTGCAAAGTTGTGGAGAATAATTCCCCCTATAATTCTTCTCATTTAAACCATCTTCTAGGACCCGTTGTTTTGGAGATAATCGGTTTTTTCTAAATATCTCGGTAGTTTTGCACCTCCCACCAGAAAGTTATATGGCAAAGTTGTGGAGAATAATTCCCCCTATAATTCTTCTCATTTAAACCATCTTCTAGGACCCGTTGTTTTGGAGATAATCGGTTTTTTCTAAATATCTCGGTAGTTGTGCACCTCTCACCAGAAAGTTATATTGCAAAGTTGTGGAGAATAATTCCCCCTATAATTCTTCTCATTTAAACCATCTTCTAGGACCCGTGGTTTTGGAGATAATCGGTTTTTTCTAAATATCTCGGTAGTTTTGCACCTCCCACCAGAAAGTTATATGGCAAAGTTGTGGAGAATAATTCCCCCTATAATTCTTCTCATTTAAACCATCTTCTAGGACCCGTGGTTTTGGAGATAATCGGTTTTTTCTAAATATCTCGGTCGTTTTGCACCTCCCACCAGAAAGTTATATGGCAAAGTTGTGGAGAATAATTCCCTCCATAATTCGTCCCATTTAAACCATCTTCTAGGACCCGTGGTTTTGGAGGTAATCGGTTTTTTCTAAATATCTCGGTAGTTGTGCACCTCTCACCAGAAAGTTATATTGCAAAGTTGTGGAGAATAATTCCCCCTATAATTCTTCTCATTTAAACCATCTTCTAGGACCCGTGGTTTTGGAGGTAATCGGTTTTTTCTAAATATCTCGGTAGTTTTGCACCTCCCACCAGAAAGTTATATAGCAAAGTTGTGGAGAATAATTCCCCCTACAATTCTTCCCATTTAAACCATCTTCTAGGACCCGTGGTTTTGGAGGTAATCGGTTTTTTCTAAATATCTCGGTAGTTGTGCACCTCTCACCAGAAAGTTATATTGCAAAGTTGTGGAGAATAATTCCCCCTATAATTCTTCTCATTTAAACCATCTTCTAGGACCCGTGGTTTTGGAGGTAATCGGTTTTTTCTAAATATCTCGGTAGTTGTGCACCTCTCACCAGAAAGTTATATTGCAAAGTTGTGGAGAATAATTCCCCCTATAATTCGTCCCATTTAAACCATCTTCTAGGGCCCGTGGTTTTGGAGATAATCGGTTTTTTCTAAATATCTCGGTAGTTTTGCACCTCCCACCAGAAAGTTATATAGCAAAGTTGTGGAGAATAATTCCCCCTATAATTCTTCTCATTTAAACCATCTTCTAGGACCAGTGGTTTTGGAGGTAATCGGTTTTTTCTAAATATCTCGGTAGTTTTGCACCTCCCACCAGAAAGTTATATTGCAAAGTTGTGGAGAATAATTCCCCCTATAATTCTTCTCATTTAAACCATCTTCTAGGACCCGTGGTTTTGGAGGTAATCGGTTTTTTCTAAATATCTCGGTAGTTTTGCACCTCCCACCAGAAAGTTATATAGCAAAGTTGTGGAGAATAATTCCCCCTACAATTCGTCCCATTTAAACCATCTCCTAGGACCCGTGGTTTTGGAGATAATCGGTTTTTTCTAAATATCTCGGTAGTTTTGCACCTCCCACCAGAAAGTTATATAGCAAAGTTGTGGAGAATAATTCCCCCTATAATTCTTCTCATTTAAACCATCTTCTAGGACCCGTGGTTTTGGAGATAATCGGTTTTTTCTAAATATCTCGGTAGTTTTGCACCTCCCACCAGAAAGTTATATGGCAAAGTTGTGGAGAATAATTCCCCCTATAATTCTTCTCATTTAAACCATCTTCTAGGACCCGTTGTTTTGGAGATAATCGGTTTTTTCTAAATATCTCGGTAGTTGTGCACCTCTCACCAGAAAGTTATATTGCAAAGTTGTGGAGAATAATTCCCCCTATAATTCTTCTCATTTAAACCATCTTCTAGGACCCGTGGTTTTGGAGATAATCGGTTTTTTCTAAATATCTCGGTAGTTTTGCACCTCCCACCAGAAAGTTATATGGCAAAGTTGTGGAGAATAATTCCCCCTATAATTCTTCTCATTTAAACCATCTTCTAGGACCCGTGGTTTTGGAGATAATCGGTTTTTTCTAAATATCTCGGTAGTTTTGCACCTCCCACCAGAAAGTTATATGGCAAAGTTGTGGAGAATAATTCCCCCTATAATTCTTCTCATTTAAACCATCTTCTAGGACCCGTGGTTTTGGAGATAATCGGTTTTTTCTAAATATCTCGGTCGTTTTGCACCTCCCACCAGAAAGTTATATGGCAAAGTTGTGGAGAATAATTCCCCCTATAATTCTTCTCATTTAAACCATCTTCTAGGACCCGTGGTTTTGGAGATAATCGGTTTTTTCTAAATATCTCGGTAGTTTTGCACCTCCCACCAGAAAGTTATATAGCAAAATTGTGGAGAATAATTCCCTCCATAATTCGTCCCATTTAAACCATCTTCTAGGACCCGTGGTTTTGGAGGTAATCGGTTTTTTCTAAATATCTCGGTAGTTGTGCACCTCTCACCAGAAAGTTATATTGCAAAGTTGTGGAGAATAATTCCACCTATAATTCTTCTCATTTAAACCATCTTCTAGGACCCGTGGTTTTGGAGGTAATCGGTTTTTTCTAAATATCTCGGTAGTTTTGCACCTCCCACCAGAAAGTTATATAGCAAAGTTGTGGAGAATAATTCCCCCTACAATTCTTCCCATTTAAACCATCTTCTAGGACCCGTGGTTTTGGAGGTAATCGGTTTTTTCTAAATATCTCGGTAGTTGTGCACCTCTCACCAGAAAGTTATATTGCAAAGTTGTGGAGAATAATTCCCCCTATAATTCTTCTCATTTAAACCATCTTCTAGGACCCGTGGTTTTGGAGGTAATCGGTTTTTTCTAAATATCTCGGTAGTTTTGCACCTCCCACCAGAAAGTTATATAGCAAAGTTGTGGAGAATAATTCCCCCTACAATTCTTCCCATTTAAACCATCTTCTAGGACCCGTGGTTTTGGAGGTAATCGGTTTTTTCTAAATATCTCGGTAGTTGTGCACCTCTCACCAGAAAGTTATATTGCAAAGTTGTGGAGAATAATTCCCCCTATAATTCTTCTCATTTAAACCATCTTCTAGGACCCGTGGTTTTGGAGGTAATCGGTTTTTTCTAAATATCTCGGTAGTTGTGCACCTCTCACCAGAAAGTTATATTGCAAAGTTGTGGAGAATAATTCCCCCTATAATTCTTCTCATTTAAACCATCTTCTAGGACCCGTGGTTTTGGAGGTAATCGGTTTTTTCTAAATATCTCGGTAGTTTTGCACCTCCCACCAGAAAGTTATATAGCAAAGTTGTGGAGAATAATTCCCCCTACAATTCTTCCCATTTAAACCATCTTCTAGGACCCGTGATTTTGGAGGTAATCGGTTTTTTCTAAATATCTCGGTAGTTGTGCACCTCTCACCAGAAAGTTATATTGCAAAGTTGTGGAGAATAATTCCCCCTATAATTCTTCTCATTTAAACCATCTTCTAGGACCCGTGGTTTTGGAGGTAATCGGTTTTTTCTAAATATCTCGGTAGTTTTGCACCTCCCACCAGAAAGTTATATAGCAAAGTTGTGGAGAATAATTCCCCCTACAATTCTTCCCATTTAAACCATCTTCTAGGACCCGTGGTTTTGGAGGTAATCGGTTTTTTCTAAATATCTCGGTAGTTGTGCACCTCTCACCAGAAAGTTATATTGCAAAGTTGTGGAGAATAATTCCCCCTATAATTCTTCTCATTTAAACCATCTTCTAGGACCCGTGGTTTTGGAGGTAATCGGTTTTTTCTAAATATCTCGGTAGTTGTGCACCTCTCACCAGAAAGTTATATTGCAAAGTTGTGGAGAATAATTCCCCCTATAATTCTTCTCATTTAAACCATCTTCTAGGACCCGTGGTTTTGGAGGTAATCGGTTTTTTCTAAATATCTCGGTAGTTTTGCACCTCCCACCAGAAAGTTATATAGCAAAGTTGTGGAGAATAATTCCCCCTACAATTCTTCCCATTTAAACCATCTTCTAGGACCCGTGGTTTTGGAGGTAATCGGTTTTTTCTAAATATCTCGGTAGTTGTGCACCTCTCACCAGAAAGTTATATTGCAAAGTTGTGGAGAATAATTCCCCCTATAATTCTTCTCATTTAAACCATCTTCTAGGACCCGTGGTTTTGGAGGTAATCGGTTTTTTCTAAATATCTCGGTAGTTTTGCACCTCCCACCAGAAAGTTATATAGCAAAGTTGTGGAGAATAATTCCCCCTACAATTCTTCCCATTTAAACCATCTTCTAGGACCCGTGGTTTTGGAGGTAATCGGTTTTTTCTAAATATCTCGGTAGTTGTGCACCTCTCACCAGAAAGTTATATTGCAAAGTTGTGGAGAATAATTCCCCCTATAATTCTTCTCATTTAAACCATCTTCTAGGACCCGTGGTTTTGGAGATAATCGGTTTTTTCTAAATATCTCGGTAGTTTTGCACCTCCCACCAGAAAGTTATATTGCAAAGTTGTGGAGAATAATTCCCCCTATAATTCTTCTCATTTAAACCATCTTCTAGGACCCGTGGTTTTGGAGGTAATCGGTTTTTTCTAAATATCTCGGTAGTTTTGCACCTCCCACCAGAAAGTTATATAGCAAAGTTGTGGAGAATAATTCCCCCTATAATTCTTCTCATTTAAACCATCTTCTAGGACCCGTGGTTTTGGAGATAATCGGTTTTTTCTAAATATCTCGGTAGTTTTGCACCTCCCACCAGAAAGTTATATGGCAAAGTTGTGGAGAATAATTCCCCCTATAATTCTTCTCATTTAAACCATCTTCTAGGACCCGTTGTTTTGGAGATAATCGGTTTTTTCTAAATATCTCGGTAGTTGTGCACCTCTCACCAGAAAGTTATATTGCAAAGTTGTGGAGAATAATTCCCCCTATAATTCTTCTCATTTAAACCATCTTCTAGGACCCGTGGTTTTGGAGATAATCGGTTTTTTCTAAATATCTCGGTAGTTTTGCACCTCCCACCAGAAAGTTATATGGCAAAGTTGTGGAGAATAATTCCCCCTATAATTCTTCTCATTTAAACCATCTTCTAGGACCCGTGGTTTTGGAGATAATCGGTTTTTTCTAAATATCTCGGTAGTTTTGCACCTCCCACCAGAAAGTTATATGGCAAAGTTGTGGAGAATAATTCCCCCTATAATTCTTCTCATTTAAACCATCTTCTAGGACCCGTGGTTTTGGAGATAATCGGTTTTTTCTAAATATCTCGGTCGTTTTGCACCTCCCACCAGAAAGTTATATGGCAAAGTTGTGGAGAATAATTCCCCCTATAATTCTTCTCATTTAAACCATCTTCTAGGACCCGTGGTTTTGGAGATAATCGGTTTTTTCTAAATATCTCGGTAGTTTTGCACCTCCCACCAGAAAGTTATATAGCAAAGTTGTGGAGAATAATTCCCCCTACAATTCTTCCCATTTAAACCATCTTCTAGGACCCGTGGTTTTGGAGGTAATCGGTTTTTTCTAAATATCTCGGTAGTTGTGCACCTCTCACCAGAAAGTTATATTGCAAAGTTGTGGAGAATAATTCCCCCTATAATTCTTCTCATTTAAACCATCTTCTAGGACCCGTGGTTTTGGAGGTAATCGGTTTTTTCTAAATATCTCGGTAGTTTTGCACCTCCCACCAGAAAGTTATATAGCAAAGTTGTGGAGAATAATTCCCCCTACAATTCTTCCCATTTAAACCATCTTCTAGGACCCGTGGTTTTGGAGGTAATCGGTTTTTTCTAAATATCTCGGTAGTTGTGCACCTCTCACCAGAAAGTTATATTGCAAAGTTGTGGAGAATAATTCCCCCTATAATTCTTCTCATTTAAACCATCTTCTAGGACCCGTGGTTTTGGAGATAATCGGTTTTTTCTAAATATCTCGGTAGTTTTGCACCTCCCACCAGAAAGTTATATTGCAAAGTTGTGGAGAATAATTCCCCCTATAATTCTTCTCATTTAAACCATCTTCTAGGACCCGTGGTTTTGGAGGTAATCGGTTTTCTCTAAATATCTCGGTAGTTTTGCACCTCCCACCAGAAAGTTATATAGCAAAGTTGTGGAGAATAATTCCCCCTACAATTCGTCCCATTTAAACCATCTCCTAGGACCCGTGGTTTTGGAGATAATCGGTTTTTTCTAAATATCTCGGTAGTTTTGCACCTCCCACCAGAAAGTTATATAGCAAAGTTGTGGAGAATAATTCCCCCTACAATTCTTCCCATTTAAACCATCTTCTAGGACCCGTGGTTTTGGAGGTAATCGGTTTTTTCTAAATATCTCGGTAGTTGTGCACCTCTCACCAGAAAGTTATATTGCAAAGTTGTGGAGAATAATTCCCCCTATAATTCTTCTCATTTAAACCATCTTCTAGGACCCGTGGTTTTGGAGGTAATCGGTTTTTTCTAAATATCTCGGTAGTTTTGCACCTCCCACCAGAAAGTTATATAGCAAAGTTGTGGAGAATAATTCCCCCTACAATTCTTCCCATTTAAACCATCTTCTAGGACCCGTGGTTTTGGAGGTAATCGGTTTTTTCTAAATATCTCGGTAGTTGTGCACCTCTCACCAGAAAGTTATATTGCAAAGTTGTGGAGAATAATTCCCCCTATAATTCTTCTCATTTAAACCATCTTCTAGGACCCGTGGTTTTGGAGATAATCGGTTTTTTCTAAATATCTCGGTAGTTTTGCACCTCCCACCAGAAAGTTATATTGCAAAGTTGTGGAGAATAATTCCCCCTATAATTCTTCTCATTTAAACCATCTTCTAGGACCCGTGGTTTTGGAGGTAATCGGTTTTTTCTAAATATCTCGGTAGTTTTGCACCTCCCACCAGAAAGTTATATAGCAAAGTTGTGGAGAATAATTCCCCCTACAATTCGTCCCATTTAAACCATCTCCTAGGACCCGTGGTTTTGGAGATAATCGGTTTTTTCTAAATATCTCGGTAGTTTTGCACCTCCCACCAGAAAGTTATATAGCAAAGTTGTGGAGAATAATTCCCCCTATAATTCTTCTCATTTAAACCATCTTCTAGGACCCGTGGTTTTGGAGATAATCGGTTTTTTCTAAATATCTCGGTAGTTTTGCACCTCCCACCAGAAAGTTATATGGCAAAGTTGTGGAGAATAATTCCCCCTATAATTCTTCTCATTTAAACCATCTTCTAGGACCCGTTGTTTTGGAGATAATCGGTTTTTTCTAAATATCTCGGTAGTTGTGCACCTCTCACCAGAAAGTTATATTGCAAAGTTGTGGAGAATAATTCCCCCTATAATTCTTCTCATTTAAACCATCTTCTAGGACCCGTGGTTTTGGAGATAATCGGTTTTTTCTAAATATCTCGGTAGTTTTGCACCTCCCACCAGAAAGTTATATGGCAAAGTTGTGGAGAATAATTCCCCCTATAATTCTTCTCATTTAAACCATCTTCTAGGACCCGTGGTTTTGGAGATAATCGGTTTTTTCTAAATATCTCGGTAGTTTTGCACCTCCCACCAGAAAGTTATATGGCAAAGTTGTGGAGAATAATTTCCCCTATAATTCTTCTCATTTAAACCATCTTCTAGGACCCGTGGTTTTGGAGATAATCGGTTTTTTCTAAATATCTCGGTCGTTTTGCACCTCCCACCAGAAAGTTATATGGCAAAGTTGTGGAGAATAATTCCCCCTATAATTCTTCTCATTTAAACCATCTTCTAGGACCCGTGGTTTTGGAGATAATCGGTTTTTTCTAAATATCTCGGTAGTTTTGCACCTCCCACCAGAAAGTTATATAGCAAAATTGTGGAGAATAATTCCCTCCATAATTCGTCCCATCTAAACCATCTTCTAGGACCCGTGGTTTTGGAGGTAATCGGTTTTTTCTAAATATCTCGGTAGTTGTGCACCTCTCACCAGAAAGTTATATTGCAAAGTTGTGGAGAATAATTCCCCCTATAATTCTTCTCATTTAAACCATCTTCTAGGACCCGTGGTTTTGGAGGTAATCGGTTTTTTCTAAATATCTCGGTAGTTTTGCACCTCCCACCAGAAAGTTATATAGCAAAGTTGTGGAGAATAATTCCCCCTACAATTCTTCCCATTTAAACCATCTTCTAGGACCCGTGGTTTTGGAGGTAATCGGTTTTTTCTAAATATCTCGGTAGTTGTGCACCTCTCACCAGAAAGTTATATTGCAAAGTTGTGGAGAATAATTCCCCCTATAATTCTTCTCATTTAAACCATCTTCTAGGACCCGTGGTTTTGGAGGTAATCGGTTTTTTCTAAATATCTCGGTAGTTTTGCACCTCCCACCAGAAAGTTATATAGCAAAGTTGTGGAGAATAATTCCCCCTACAATTCTTCCCATTTAAACCATCTTCTAGGACCCGTGGTTTTGGAGGTAATCGGTTTTTTCTAAATATCTCGGTAGTTGTGCACCTCTCACCAGAAAGTTATATTGCAAAGTTGTGGAGAATAATTCCCCCTATAATTCTTCTCATTTAAACCATCTTCTAGGACCCGTGGTTTTGGAGGTAATCGGTTTTTTCTAAATATCTCGGTAGTTTTGCACCTCCCACCAGAAAGTTATATAGCAAAGTTGTGGAGAATAATTCCCTCCATAATTCGTCCCATTTAAACCATCTTCTAGGGCCCGTGGTTTTGGAGATAATCGGTTTTTTCTAAATATCTCGGTAGTTTTGCACCTCCCACCAGAAAGTTATATAGCAAAGTTGTGGAGAATAATTCCCCCTATAATTCTTCTCATTTAAACCATCTTCTAGGACCAGTGGTTTTGGAGGTAATCGGTTTTTTCTAAATATCTCGGTAGTTTTGCACCTCCCACCAGAAAGTTATATTGCAAAGTTGTGGAGAATAATTCCCCCTATAATTCTTCTCATTTAAACCATCTTCTAGGACCCGTGGTTTTGGAGGTAATCGGTTTTTTCTAAATATCTCGGTAGTTTTGCACCTCCCACCAGAAAGTTATATAGCAAAGTTGTGGAGAATAATTCCCCCTACAATTCGTCCCATTTAAACCATCTCCTAGGACCCGTGGTTTTGGAGATAATCGGTTTTTTCTAAATATCTCGGTAGTTTTGCACCTCCCACCAGAAAGTTATATAGCAAAGTTGTGGAGAATAATTCCCCCTATAATTCTTCTCATTTAAACCATCTTCTAGGACCCGTGGTTTTGGAGATAATCGGTTTTTTCTAAATATCTCGGTAGTTTTGCACCTCCCACCAGAAAGTTATATGGCAAAGTTGTGGAGAATAATTCCCCCTATAATTCTTCTCATTTAAACCATCTTCTAGGACCCGTTGTTTTGGAGATAATCGGTTTTTTCTAAATATCTCGGTAGTTGTGCACCTCTCACCAGAAAGTTATATTGCAAAGTTGTGGAGAATAATTCCCCCTATAATTCTTCTCATTTAAACCATCTTCTAGGACCCGTGGTTTTGGAGATAATCGGTTTTTTCTAAATCTCTCGGTAGTTTTGCACCTCCCACCAGAAAGTTATATGGCAAAGTTGTGGAGAATAATTCCCCCTATAATTCTTCTCATTTAAACCATCTTCTAGGACCCGTGGTTTTGGAGGTAATCGGTTTTTTCTAAATATCTCGGTAGTTGTGCACCTCTCACCAGAAAGTTATATTGCAAAGTTGTGGAGAATAATTCCCCCTATAATTCTTCTCATTTAAACCATCTTCTAGGACCCGTGGTTTTGGAGGTAATCGGTTTTTTCTAAATATCTCGGTAGTTTTGCACCTCCCACCAGAAAGTTATATAGCAAAGTTGTGGAGAATAATTCCCCCTACAATTCTTCCCATTTAAACCATCTTCTAGGACCCGTGGTTTTGGAGGTAATCGGTTTTTTCTAAATATCTCGGTAGTTGTGCACCTCTCACCAGAAAGTTATATTGCAAAGTTGTGGAGAATAATTCCCCCTATAATTCTTCTCATTTAAACCATCTTCTAGGACCCGTGGTTTTGGAGGTAATCGGTTTTTTCTAAATATCTCGGTAGTTGTGCACCTCTCACCAGAAAGTTATATTGCAAAGTTGTGGAGAATAATTCCCCCTATAATTCTTCTCATTTAAACCATCTTCTAGGACCCGTGGTTTTGGAGGTAATCGGTTTTTTCTAAATATCTCGGTAGTTTTGCACCTCCCACCAGAAAGTTATATAGCAAAGTTGTGGAGAATAATTCCCCCTACAATTCTTCCCATTTAAACCATCTTCTAGGACCCGTGATTTTGGAGGTAATCGGTTTTTTCTAAATATCTCGGTAGTTGTGCACCTCTCACCAGAAAGTTATATTGCAAAGTTGTGGAGAATAATTCCCCCTATAATTCTTCTCATTTAAACCATCTTCTAGGACCCGTGGTTTTGGAGGTAATCGGTTTTTTCTAAATATCTCGGTAGTTTTGCACCTCCCACCAGAAAGTTATATAGCAAAGTTGTGGAGAATAATTCCCCCTACAATTCTTCCCATTTAAACCATCTTCTAGGACCCGTGGTTTTGGAGGTAATCGGTTTTTTCTAAATATCTCGGTAGTTGTGCACCTCTCACCAGAAAGTTATATTGCAAAGTTGTGGAGAATAATTCCCCCTATAATTCTTCTCATTTAAACCATCTTCTAGGACCCGTGGTTTTGGAGGTAATCGGTTTTTTCTAAATATCTCGGTAGTTGTGCACCTCTCACCAGAAAGTTATATTGCAAAGTTGTGGAGAATAATTCCCCCTATAATTCTTCTCATTTAAACCATCTTCTAGGACCCGTGGTTTTGGAGGTAATCGGTTTTTTCTAAATATCTCGGTAGTTTTGCACCTCCCACCAGAAAGTTATATAGCAAAGTTGTGGAGAATAATTCCCCCTACAATTCTTCCCATTTAAACCATCTTCTAGGACCCGTGGTTTTGGAGGTAATCGGTTTTTTCTAAATATCTCGGTAGTTGTGCACCTCTCACCAGAAAGTTATATTGCAAAGTTGTGGAGAATAATTCCCCCTATAATTCTTCTCATTTAAACCATCTTCTAGGGCCCGTGGTTTTGGAGGTAATCGGTTTTTTCTAAATATCTCGGTAGTTGTGCACCTCTCACCAGAAAGTTATATTGCAAAGTTGTGGAGAATAATTCCCCCTATAATTCTTCTCATTCAAACCATCTTCTAGGACCCGTGGTTTTGGAGATAATCGGTTTTTTCTAAATATCTCGGTAGTTTTGCACCTCCCACCAGAAAGTTATATAGCAAAGTTGTGGAGAATAATTCCCCCTACAATTCTTCCCATTTAAACCATCTTCTAGGACCCGTGGTTTTGGAGGTAATCGGTTTTTTCTAAATATCTCGGTAGTTGTGCACCTCTCACCAGAAAGTTATATTGCAAAGTTGTGGAGAATAATTCCCCCTATAATTCTTCTCATTTAAACCATCTTCTAGGACCCGTGGTTTTGGAGGTAATCGGTTTTTTCTAAATATCTCGGTAGTTTTGCACCTCCCACCAGAAAGTTATATAGCAAAGTTGTGGAGAATAATTCCCCCTACAATTCTTCCCATTTAAACCATCTTCTAGGACCCGTGGTTTTGGAGGTAATCGGTTTTTTCTAAATATCTCGGTAGTTGTGCACCTCTCACCAGAAAGTTATATTGCAAAGTTGTGGAGAATAATTCCCCCTATAATTCTTCTCATTTAAACCATCTTCTAGGACCCGTGGTTTTGGAGGTAATCGGTTTTTTCTAAATATCTCGGTAGTTTTGCACCTCCCACCAGAAAGTTATATAGCAAAGTTGTGGAGAATAATTCCCCCTACAATTCTTCCCATTTAAACCATCTTCTAGGACCCGTGGTTTTGGAGATAATCGGTTTTTTCTAAATATCTCGGTAGTTGTGCACCTCTCACCAGAAAGTTATATTATAAAGTTGTGGAGAATAATTCCCCCTATAATTCTTCTCATTTAAACCATCTTCTAGGACCCGTGGTTTTGGAGATAATCGGTTTTTTCTAAATATCTCGGTAGTTTTGCACCTCCCACCAGAAAGTTATATTGCAAAGTTGTGGAGAATAATTCCCCCTATAATTCTTCTCATTTAAACCATCTTCTAGGACCCGTGGTTTTGGAGGTAATCGGTTTTTTCTAAATATCTCGGTAGTTTTGCACCTCCCACCAGAAAGTTATATAGCAAAGTTGTGGAGAATAATTCCCCCTACAATTCGTCCCATTTAAACCATCTCCTAGGACCCGTGGTTTTGGAGATAATCGGTTTTTTTTAAATATCTCGGTAGTTTTGCACCTCCCACCAGAAAGTTATATAGCAAAGTTGTGGAGAATAATTCCCCCTATAATTCTTCTCATTTAAACCATCTTCTAGGACCCGTGGTTTTGGAGATAATCGGTTTTTTCTAAATATCTCGGTAGTTTTGCACCTCCCACCAGAAAGTTATATGGCAAAGTTGTGGAAAATAATTCCCCCTATAATTCTTCTCATTTAAACCATCTTCTAGGACCCGTGGTTTTGGAGATAATCGGTTTTTTCTAAATATCTCGGTAGTTTTGCACCTCCCACCAGAAAGTTATATGGCAAAGTTGTGGAGAATAATTCCCCCTATAATTCTTCTCATTTAAACCATCTTCTAGGACCCGTGGTTTTGGAGATAATCGGTTTTTTCTAAATATCTCGGTAGTTTTGCACCTCCCACCAGAAAGTTATATGGCAAAGTTGTGGAGAATAATTCCCCCTATAATTCTTCTCATTTAAACCATCTTCTAGGACCCGTGGTTTTGGAGATAATCGGTTTTTTCTAAATATCTCGGTAGTTTTGCACCTCCCACCAGAAAGTTATATCGCAAAGTTGTGGAGAATAATTCCCCCTACAATTCTTCCCATTTAAACCATCTTCTAGGACCCGTGGTTTTGGAGGTAATCGGTTTTTTCTAAATATCTCGGTAGTTGTGCACCTCTCACCAGAAAGTTATATTGCAAAGTTGTGGAGAATAATTCCCCCTATAATTCTTCTCATTTAAACCATCTTCTAGGACCCGTGGTTTTGGAGGTAATCGGTTTTTTCTAAATATCTCGGTAGTTTTGCACCTCCCACCAGAAAGTTATATAGCAAAGTTGTGGAGAATAATTCCCCCTACAATTCTTCCCATTTAAACCATCTTCTAGGACCCGTGGTTTTGGAGGTAATCGGTTTTTTCTAAATATCTCGGTAGTTGTGCACCTCTCACCAGAAAGTTATATTGCAAAGTTGTGGAGAATAATTCCCCCTATAATTCTTCTCATTTAAACCATCTTCTAGGACCCGTGGTTTTGGAGATAATCGGTTTTTTCTAAATATCTCGGTAGTTTTGCACCTCCCACCAGAAAGTTATATTGCAAAGTTGTGGAGAATAATTCCCCCTATAATTCTTCTCATTTAAACCATCTTCTAGGACCCGTGGTTTTGGAGGTAATCGGTTTTCTCTAAATATCTCGGTAGTTTTGCACCTCCCACCAGAAAGTTATATAGCAAAGTTGTGGAGAATAATTCCCCCTACAATTCGTCCCATTTAAACCATCTCCTAGGACCCGTGGTTTTGGAGATAATCGGTTTTTTCTAAATATCTCGGTAGTTGTGCACCTCTCACCAGAAAGTTATATTGCAAAGTTGTGGAGAATAATTCCCCCTATAATTCTTCTCATTTAAACCATCTTCTAGGACCCGTGGTTTTGGAGATAATCGGTTTTTTCTAAATATCTCGGTAGTTTTGCACCTCCCACCAGAAAGTTATATTGCAAAGTTGTGGAGAATAATTCCCCCTATAATTCTTCTCATTTAAACCATCTTCTAGGACCCGTGGTTTTGGAGGTAATCGGTTTTCTCTAAATATCTCGGTAGTTTTGCACCTCCCACCAGAAAGTTATATAGCAAAGTTGTGGAGAATAATTCCCCCTACAATTCGTCCCATTTAAACCATCTCCTAGGACCCGTGGTTTTGGAGATAATCGGTTTTTTCTAAATATCTCGGTAGTTTTGCACCTCCCACCAGAAAGTTATATAGCAAAGTTGTGGAGAATAATTCCCCCTATAATTCTTCTCATTTAAACCATCTTCTAGGACCCGTGGTTTTGGAGATAATCGGTTTTTTCTAAATATCTCGGTAGTTTTGCACCTCCCACCAGAAAGTTATATGGCAAAGTTGTGGAGAATAATTCCCCCTATAATTCTTCTCATTTAAACCATCTTCTAGGACCCGTGGTTTTGGAGATAATCGGTTTTTTCTAAATATCTCGGTAGTTTTGCACCTCCCACCAGAAAGTTATATGGCAAAGTTGTGGAGAATAATTCCCCCTATAATTCTTCTCATTTAAACCATCTTCTAGGACCCGTGGTTTTGGAGATAATCGGTTTTTTCTAAATATCTCGGTCGTTTTGCACCTCCCACCAGAAAGTTATATGGCAAAGTTGTGGAGAATAATTCCCCCTATAATTCTTCTCATTTAAACCATCTTCTAGGACCCGTGGTTTTGGAGATAATCGGTTTTTTCTAAATATCTCGGTAGTTTTGCACCTCCCACCAGAAAGTTATATAGCAAAATTGTGGAGAATAATTCCCTCCATAATTCGTCCCATTTAAACCATCTTCTAGGACCCGTGGTTTTGGAGGTAATCGGTTTTTTCTAAATATCTCGGTAGTTGTGCACCTCTCACCAGAAAGTTATATTGCAAAGTTGTGGAGAATAATTCCCCCTATAATTCTTCTCATTTAAACCATCTTCTAGGACCCGTGGTTTTGGAGGTAATCGGTTTTTTCTAAATATCTCGGTAGTTTTGCACCTCCCACCAGAAAGTTATATAGCAAAGTTGTGGAGAATAATTCCCCCTACAATTCTTCCCATTTAAACCATCTTCTAGGACCCGTGGTTTTGGAGGTAATCGGTTTTTTCTAAATATCTCGGTAGTTGTGCACCTCTCACCAGAAAGTTATATTGCAAAGTTGTGGAGAATAATTCCCCCTATAATTCTTCTCATTTAAACCATCTTCTAGGACCCGTGGTTTTGGAGGTAATCGGTTTTTTCTAAATATCTCGGTAGTTTTGCACCTCCCACCAGAAAGTTATATAGCAAAGTTGTGGAGAATAATTCCCCCTACAATTCTTCCCATTTAAACCATCTTCTAGGGCCCGTGGTTTTGGAGGTAATCGGTTTTTTCTAAATATCTCGGTAGTTGTGCACCTCTCACCAGAAAGTTATATTGCAAAGTTGTGGAGAATAATTCCCCCTATAATTCTTCTCATTTAAACCATCTTCTAGGACCCGTGGTTTTGGAGGTAATCGGTTTTTTCTAAATATCTCGGTAGTTTTGCACCTCCCACCAGAAAGTTATATAGCAAAGTTGTGGAGAATAATTCGCTCCATAATTCGTCCCATTTAAACCATCTTCTAGGGCCCGTGGTTTTGGAGATAATCGGTTTTTTCTAAATATCTCGGTAGTTTTGCACCTCCCACCAGAAAGTTATATAGCAAAGTTGTGGAGAATAATTCCCCCTACAATTCTTTCCATTTAAACCATCTTCTAGGACCCGTGGTTTTGGAGGTAATCGGTTTTTTCTAAATATCTCGGTAGTTGTGCACCTCTCACCAGAAAGTTATATTGCAAAGTTGTGGAGAATAATTCCCCCTACAATTCTTCCCATTTAAACCATCTTCTAGGACCCGTGGTTTTGGAGGTAATCGGTTTTTTCTAAATATCTCGGTAGTTTTGCACCTCCCACCAGAAAGTTATATAGCAAAGTTGTGGAGAATAATTCCCCCTATAATTCTTCCCATTTAAACCATCTTCTAGGACCCGTGGTTTTGGAGATAATCGGTTTTTTCTAAATATCTCGGTAGTTTTGCACCTCCCACCAGAAAGTTATATAGCAAAGTTGTGGAGAATAATTCCCTCCATAATTCGTCCCATTTAAACCATCTTCTAGGACCTGTGGTTTTGAAGATAATCGGTTTTTTCTAAATATCTCGGTAGTTGTGCACCTCTCACCAGAAAGTTATATTGCAAAGTTGTGGAGAATAATTCCCCCTATAATTCTTCTCATTTAAACCATCTTCTAGGACCCGTGGTTTTGGAGATAATCGGTTTTTTCTAAATATCTCAGTAGTTTTGCACCTCCCACCAGAAAGTTAAATAGCAAAGTTGTGAAGAATAATTCCCTCCATAATTCGTCCTATTTAAACCATCTTCTAGGACCTGTGGTTTTGGAGATAATCGGTTTTTTCTAAATATCTCGGTAGTTGTGCACCTCTCACCAGAAAGTTATATTGCAAAGTTGTGGAGAATAATTCCCCCTATAATTCTTCTCATTTAAACCATCTTCTAGGACCCGTGGTTTTGGAGGTAATCGGTTTTTTCTAAATATCTCGGTAGTTTTGCACCTCCCACCAGAAAGTTATATAGCAAAGTTGTGGAGAATAATTCCCCCTACAATTCTTCCCATTTAAACCATCTTCTAGGACCCGTGGTTTTGGAGGTAATCGGTTTTTTCTAAATATCTCGGTAGTTTTGCACCTCCCACCAGAAAGTTATATAGCAAAGTTGTGGAGAATAATTCCCCCTACAATTCTTCCCATTTAAACCATCTTCTAGGACCCGTGGTTTTGGAGGTAATCGGTTTTTTCTAAATATCTCGGTAGTTGTGCACCTCTCACCAGAAAGTTATATTGCAAAGTTGTGGAGAATAATTCCCCCTATAATTCTTCTCATTTAAACCATCTTCTAGGACCCGTGGTTTTGGAGGTAATCGGTTTTTTCTAAATATCTCGGTAGTTTTGCACCTCCCACCATAAAGTTATATAGCAAAGTTGTGGAGAATAATTCCCCCTACAATTCTTCCCATTTAAACTATCTTCTAGGACCCGTGGTTTTGGAGGTAATCGGTTTTTTCTAAATATCTCGGTAGTTTTGCACCTCCCACCAGAAAGTTATATAGCAAAGTTGTGGAGAATAATTCCCTCCATAATTCGTCCCATTTAAATCATCTTCTAGGACCCGTGGTTTTGGAGATAATCGGTTTTTTCTAAATATCTCGGTAGTTTTGCACCTCCCACCAGAAAGTAATATAGCAAAGTTGTGGAGAATAATTCCCCCTATAATTCTTCTCATTTAAACCATCTTCTAGGACCCGTGGTCTTGGAGATAATCGGTTTTTTCTAAATATCTCGGTAGTTTTGCACCTCCCACCAGAAAGTTATATAGCAAAGTTGTGGAGAATAATTCCCCCTATAATTCTTCCCATTTAAACCATCTTCTAGGACCCGTGGTTTTGGAGGTAATCGGTTTTTTCTAAATATCTCGGTAGTTTTGCACCTCCCACCAGAAAGTTATATAGAAAAGTTGTGGAGAATAATTCCCTCCATAATTCGTCCCATTTAAACCATCTTCTAGGACCCGTGGTTTTGGAGGTAATCGGTTTTTTCTAAATATCTCGGTAGTTGTGCACCTCTCACCAGAAAGTTATATTGCAAAGTTGTGGAGAATAATTCCCCCTATAATTCTTCTTATTTAAACCATCTTCTAGGACCCGTGGTTTTGGAGGTAATCGGTTTTCTATAAATATCTCGGTAGTTTTGCACCTCCCACCAGAAAGTTATATAGCAAAGTTGTGGAGAATAATTCCCCCTACAATTCTTCCCATTTAAACCATCTTCTAGGACCCGTGGTTTTGGAGGTAATCGGTTTTTTCTAAATATCTCGGTAGTTGTGCACCTCTCACCAGAAAGTTATATTGCAAAGTTGTGGAGAATAATTCCCCCTATAATTCTTCTCATTTAAACCATCTTCTAGGACCCGTGGTTTTGGAGATAATCGGTTTTTTCTAAATATCTCGGTAGTTTTGCACCTCCCATCAGAAAGTTATATAGCAAAGTTGTGGAGAATAATTCCCTCCATAATTCGTCCCGTTTAAACCATCTTCTAGGACCTGTGGTTTTGGAGATAATCGGTTTTTTCTAAATATCTCGGTAGTTGTGCACCTCTCACCAGAAAGTTATATTGCAAAGTTGTGGAGAATAATTCCCCCTACAATTCTTCCCATTTAAACCATCTTCTAGGACCCATGGTTTTGGAGGTAATCGGTTTTTTCTAAATATCTCGGTAGTTTTGCACCTCCCACCAGAAAGTTATATAGCAAAGTTGTGGATAATAATTCCCCCTATAATTCTTCTCATTTAAACCATCTTCTAGGACCCGTGGTTTTGGAGATAAGCGGTTTTTTCTAAATATCTCGGTAGTTTTGCACCTCCCACCAGAAAGTTATATAGCAAAGTTGTGGAGAATAATTCCCTCCATAATACGTCTCATTTAAACCATCTTCTAGGACCCGTGGTTTTGGAGATAATCGGTTTTTTCTAAATATCTCGGTAGTTTTGCACCTCTCACCAGAAAGTTATATTGCAAAGATGTGGAGAATAATTGCCCCTATAATTCTTCTCATTTAAACCATCTTCTAGGACCCGTGGTTTTGGAGATAATCGGTTTTTTCTAAATATCTCGGTAGTTTTGCACCTCCCACCAGAAAGTTATATAGCAAAGTTGTGGAGAATAATTCCCCCTATAATTCTTCCCATTTAAACCATCTTCTAGGACCCGTGGTTTTGGAGATAATCGGTTTTTTCTAAATATCTCGGTAGTTTTGCACCTCCCACCAGAAAGTTATATAGCAAAGTTGTGGAGAATAATTCCCCCTATAATTCTTCCTATTTAAACCATCTTCTAGGACCCGTGGTTTTGGAGGTAATCGGTTTTTTCTAAATGTCTCGGTAGTTTTGCACCTCCCACCAGAAAGTTATATAGCAAAGTTGTGGAGAATAATTCCCTCCATAATTCGTCCCATTTAAACCATCTTCTAGGACCTGTGGTTTTGGAGATAATCGGTTTTTCCTAAATATCTCGGTAGTTGTGCACCTCTCACCAGAAAGTTATATTGCAAAGTTGTGGAGAATAATTCCCCCTACAATTCTTCCCATTTAAACCATCTTCTAGGACCCATGGTTTTGGAGGTAATCGGTTTTTTCTAAATATCTCGGTAGTTTTGCACCTCCCACCAGAAAGTTATATAGCAAAGTTGTGGATAATAATTCCCCCTATAATTCTTCTCATTTAAACCATCTTCTAGGACCCGTGGTTTTGGAGATAAGCGGTTTTTTCTAAATATCTCGGTAGTTTTGCACCTCCCACCAGAAAGTTATATAGCAAAGTTGTGGAGAATAATTCCCTCCATAATACGTCTCATTTAAACCATCTTCTAGGACCCGTGGTTTTGGAGATAATCGGTTTTTTCTAAATATCTCGGTAGTTTTGCACCTCTCACCAGAAAGTTATATTGCAAAGATGTGGAGAATAATTGCCCCTATAATTCTTCTCATTTAAACCATCTTCTAGGACCCGTGGTTTTGGAGATAATCGGTTTTTTCTAAATATCTCGGTAGTTTTGCACCTCCCACCAGAAAGTTATATAGCAAAGTTGTGGAGAATAATTCCCCCTATAATTCTTCCCATTTAAACCATCTTCTAGGACCCGTGGTTTTGGAGATAATCGGTTTTTTCTAAATATCTCGGTAGTTTTGCACCTCCCACCAGAAAGTTATATAGCAAAGTTGTGGAGAATAATTCCCCCTATAATTCTTCCTATTTAAACCATCTTCTAGGACCCGTGGTTTTGGAGGTAATCGGTTTTTTCTAAATGTCTCGGTAGTTTTGCACCTCCCACCAGAAAGTTATATAGCAAAGTTGTGGAGAATAATTCCCCCTACAATTCTTCCCATTTAAGCCATCTTCTAGGACCCGTGGTTTTGGAGGTAATCGGTTTTTTCTAAATATCTCGGTAGTTTTGCACCTCCCACCAGAAAGTTATATAGCAAAGTTGTGGAGAATAATTCCCTCCATAATTCGTCCCATTTAAACCATCTTCTAGGACCTGTGGTTTTGGAGATAATCGGTTTTTCCTAAATATCTCGGTAGTTGTGCACCTCTCACCAGAAAGTTATATTGCAAAGTTGTGGAGAATAATTCCCCCTATAATTCTTCCCATTTAAACCATCTTAGCAGGAAAGAATTACCAGAATGATGTATTGATCTCGACATCTCAAGAGTTTTTGTCGGTTTGCGAGAAAACCGTGCATTTTACAGAAAAACGGAAGGTAGTGCCGCATTCGGGAGGCTTCCTTACGTAGCTTTCGCTATAATCTACGTGGATGTGAGCCTTTCAGATTTTCTTAAAAATTAGCATGCTATGTCCATCGAATTTTTCTCTCTAAAAAGCTTTTTCTCGAGAACAAAGCCGCAAGGATTAGTATAGACGTAAGAAAGCCTCGAGAATGCAATGGCGCTCTCAGTTTCCTTCTAAAGTTGAAGGTTCTCTTGGCAAGACAGAATTTCCAGAATGATGTATTGATCTCGACATCTCAAGAGTTTTTGTCGGTTTGCGAGGCGACCGTGCATTCTACAGAAAAACGGAAGGTAGTGCCGCATTCGGGAGGCCTCTTTCCCTAGCTCTCGCTATAATTTACGTGGATGTGAGCCTTTCAGATTTTCTTAAAAATTGACATGCTATAGTCCATCGAATTTTTCTCTCTAAAAAGCTGTTTCTCGAGAACAAAGCCGCAAAGATTAGTATAGACGTAAGAAAGCCTCGAGAATGCAATGGCGCTGTCAGTTTCCTTCTAAAGTTGAAGGTTCTCTTGGCAGGACAGAATTTCCAAAATGATGTATTGATCTCGACATCTCAAGAGTTTTTGTCGGTTTCCGAGGAAACCGTGCATTCTACAGAAAAACGGAAGGTAGTACCGCATTCGGGAGGCTTTTTACGTAGCTTTCGCTATAATTTACGTGGATGTGAGTCTTTCAGATTTTTTTAGAAATTGACATGCTATAGTCTATCGAATTTTTCTCTCTAAAAAGGTTTTTCTCGAGAACAAAGCCTCAACGATTAGTATGGACGTAAGAAAGCCTCGATAATGCAATAGCGCTCTCAGCTTCCTTCTAAAGTTGAAGGTTCTCTTGGCAGAATAGAATTTCCAGAATGACGTATTAATCTCGACATCTCAAGAGTTTTTGTCGGTTTGCCAGGAAACCGTGTATTCTACAGAAAAACGGAAGGTAGTGCCGCATTCGGGAGGCTTCTATACGTAGCTTTCGCTATAATTTACGTGGATGTGAGTCTTTCAGATTTTTTTTAAAATTGACATGCTATAGTCCATCGAATTTTTCTCTCCAAAAAGCTTTTTCTCCAGAACAAAGTCGCAAAGATTAGTATAGACGTAAGAAAGCCTCGATAATGCAATGGCGCTCTCAGTTTCCTTCTAAAGTTGAAGGTTCTATTGGCAGGACAGAGTTTCCAGAATGACGTATTAATCTCGACATCTCAAGAGTTTTTGTCGGTTTGCCAGGAAGCCGTGCATTCAACAGAAAAACGGAAGGTAGTGCCTCATTCGGGAGCCTATTTTACGTAGCTTTCGCTATAATTTACGTGGATGTGAGCCTTTCAGATTTTCTTAAAAATTGACATGCTATAGTCCATCGAATTTTTCTCTCTAAAGAGCTCTTTCTCGAGAGCAAAGCCGCAAAGTTTAGCATAGACGTAATAAAGCCTCAAGAATGCAATGGCGCTCTCAGTTTCCTTCTAAAGTTGAAGGATCTCTTGGCAGCACAGAATTTCCAGAATGATGTATTGATCTTGACATCTCAAGAGTTTTTGTCGGTTTGCGAGGACACCGTGCATTCTACAGAAAAACGGAAGGTAGTGCCGCATTCTGGAGGCTTTTTTACGTAGCTTTCGCTATAATTTACGTGGATGTAAGCTTTTCAGATTTTTTTAAAAATTTACATGCTATAGTCCATCGAATTTTTCTTTCTAAAAAGCTTTTTCTCGAGAAAAAAGCCGCAAAGATTAGTATAGACGTAAGAAAGCCTCGAGAATGCAATGGCGCTCTCAGTTTCCTTCTAAAGCTGAAGGTTCTCTTGGCAGGACAGAGTTTCCAGAATGACGTATTAATCTCGACTTCTCAAGAGTTCTTGTCGGTTTGCGAGGACACCGTGCATTCTACAGAAAAACGGAAGGTAGTGCCGCATTCGGGAGGCCTTTTTATGTAGCTTTCGCTATAATTTACATGGATGTGAGCCTTTCAGATTTTCTTAAAAATTGACATGCCATAGTCCATCGAATTTTTCTCTCTAAAAGGCTTTTTCTCGAGAACAAAGCCGCGAAGATTAGTACAGACGTAAGAAAGCATCGAGAATGCAATGGCGCTCTCAGCTTCCTTCTAAAGTTGAAGGTCCTCTTGGCAGGACAGAATTTCCAGAATGACGTATTAATCTCGACATCTCAAGAGTTTTTGTCGGTTTGTAAGGAAACCGTGCATTCTACAGAAAAACGGAAGGTACTGCCGCATTCTGGAGGCTTTTTTACGTAGCTTTCGCTATAATTTACGTGGATGTGAGCTTTTCAGATTTTTTTAAAAATTGACATGCTATAGTCCATCGAATTTTTCTTTCTAAAAAGCTTTTTCTCGAGAAAAAAGCCGCAAAGATTAGTATAGACGTAAGAAAGCCTCGAGAATGCAATGGCGCTCTCAGTTTCCTTCTAAAGCTGAAGGTTCTCTTGGCAGGACAGAATTTCCAGAATGATGTATTGATCTCGACATCTCAAGAGTTTTTGTCGGTTTGCGAGGAAACGGTGCATTCTACAGAAAAACGGAAGGTAGTGCCGCATTCGGGAGGCCTTTTTACGTAGCTTTCGCTATAATTTACGTGGATGTGAGCCTTTCAGATTTTCTTAAAAATTGACATGCTATAGTCCATCGAATTTTTCTCTCTAAAAAGCTTTTTCTCGAGAACAAAGCCGCAAAGATTAGTATAGACGTAAGAAAGCCTCGAGAATGCAATGGCGCTCTCAGCTTCCTTCTAAAGCTGAAGGTTCTATTGGCAGAATAGAATTTCCAGAATGATGTATTAATCTCGACATCTCAAGAGTTTTTGTCGGTTTTCGAGGAAACCGTGCATTCTACAGAAAAACGGAAGGTAGTGCCGCATTCGGGAGGCTTCTATACGTAGCTTTCGCTATAATTTACGTGGATGTGAGTCTTTCAGATTTTTTTTAAAATTGACATGCTATAGTCCATCGAATTTTTCTCTCCAAAAAGCTTTTTCTCCAGAACAAAGTCGCAAAGATTAGTATAGACGTAAGAAAGCCTCGAGAATGCAATGGCGCTCTCAGTTTCCTTCTAAAGCTGAAGGTTCTCTTGGCAGGACAGAGTTTCCAGAATGACGTATTAATCTCGACTTCTCAAGAGTTCTTGTCGGTTTGCGAGGACACCGTGCATTCTACAGAAAAACGGAAGGTAGTGCCGCATTCGGGAGGCCTTTTTATGTAGCTTTCGCTATAATCTACATGGATGTGAGCCTTTCAGATTTTCTTAAAAATTGACATGCCATAGTCCATCGAATTTTTCTCTCTAAAAGGCTTTTTCTCGAGAACAAAGCCGCGAAGATTAGTACAGACGTAAGAAAGCATCGAGAATGCAATGGCGCTCTCAGCTTCCTTCTAAAGTTGAAGGTCCTCTTGGCAGGACAGAATTTCCAGAATGACGTATTGATCTCGACATCTCAAGAGTTTTTGTCGGTTTGCGAGGAAACGGTGCATTCTACAGAAAAACGGAAGGTAGTGCCGCATTCGGGAGGCCTTTTTACGTAGCTTTCGCTATAATTTACGTGGATGTGAGCCTTTCAGATTTTCTTAAAAATTGACATGCTATAGTCCATCGAATTTTTCTCTCTAAAAAGCTTTTTCTCGAGAACAAAGCCGCAAAGATTAGTATAGACGTAAGAAAGCCTCGAGAATGCAATGGCGCTCTCAGCTTCCTTCTAAAGCTGAAGGTTCTATTGGCAGAATAGAATTTCCAGAATGATGTATTGATCTTGACATCTCAAGAGTTTTTGTCGGTTTGCGAGGACACCGTGCATTCTACAGAAAAACGGAAGGTAGTGCCGCATTCTGGAGGCTTTTTTACGTAGCTTTCGCTATAATTTACGTGGATGTAAGCTTTTCAGATTTTTTTAAAAATTTACATGCTATAGTCCATCGAATTTTTCTTTCTAAAAAGCTTTTTCTCGAGAAAAAAGCCGCAAAGATTAGTATAGACGTAAGAAAGCCTCGAGAATGCAATGGCGCTCTCAGCTTCCTTCTAAAGCTGAAGGTTCTATTGGCAGAATAGAATTTCCAGAATGATGTATTGATCTTGACATCTCAAGAGTTTTTGTCGGTTTGCCAGGAAGCCGTGCATTCAACAGAAAAACGGAAGGTAGTGCCTCATTCGGGAGCCTATTTTACGTAGCTTTCGCTATAATTTACGTGGATGTGAGCCTTTCAGATTTTCTTAAAAATTGACATGCTATAGTCCATCGAATTTTTCTCTCTAAAGAGCTCTTTCTCGAGAGCAAAGCCGCAAAGTTTAGCATAGACGTAATAAAGCCTCAAGAATGCAATGGCGCTCTCAGTTTCCTTCTAAAGTTGAAGGATCTCTTGGCAGCACAGAATTTCCAGAATGATGTATTGATCTTGACATCTCAAGAGTTTTTGTCGGTTTGCGAGGAAACCGTGCATTCCACAGAAGAACGGAAGGTAGTGCCGCATTCGGGAGGCTTTTTTACGTTGCTTTCGCTATAATTTACGTGGATGTGAGTCTTTCCGATTTTTTTAAAAATTGACAAGCTATAGTCTATCGAATTTTTCTCTCTAAATAGCTTTTTCTCGAGAACAAAGCCGCAAAGATTAGTATGGACGTAACAAAGCCTCGAGAATGCAATGGCGCTCCCAGTTTCCTTCTAAAGTTGAAGGTCCTCTTGGCAGGACAGAATTTCCAGAATGACGTATTAATCTCGACATCTCAAGAGTTTGTGTCGGTTTGACAGGAAACCTTGCATTCTACAGAAAAGCGGAAGGTAGTGCCGCATTCGGGAGGCTTTTTTACGTAGCTTTCGCTATAATTTACGTGGATGTGAGTCTTTCAGATTTTTTAAATAATTGACATGCTATAGTCCATCGAATTTTTCTCTCTAAAAAGCTTTTTCTCGAGAACAAAGCCGCAAAGATTAGTATAGACGTAAGAAAGTCTCGAGAATGCAATGGCGCTCTCAGTCTCCTTCTAAAGTTGAAGGTTCTCTTGGCAGGACAGAATTTCCAGAATGATGTATTGATCTCGACATCTCAAGAGTTTTTGTCGGTTTGCGAGGAAACGGTGCATTCTACAGAAAAACGGAAGGTAGTGCCGCATTCTGGAGGCTTTTTTACGTAGCTTTCGCTATAATTTACGTGGATGTAAGCTTTTCAGATTTTTTTAAAAATTTACATGCTATAGTCCATCGAATTTTTCTTTCTAAAAAGCTTTTTCTCGAGAAAAAAGCCGCAAAGATTAGTATAGACGTAAGAAAGCCTCGAGAATGCAATGGCGCTCTCAGTTTCCTTCTAAAGCTGAAGGTTCTCTTGGCAGGACAGAGTTTCCAGAATGACGTATTAATCTCGACTTCTCAAGAGTTCTTGTCGGTTTGCGAGGACACCGTGCATTCTACAGAAAAACGGAAGGTAGTGCCGCATTCGGGAGGCCTTTTTATGTAGCTTTCGCTATAATTTACATGGATGTGAGCCTTTCAGATTTTCTTAAAAATTGACATGCCATAGTCCATCGAATTTTTCTCTCTAAAAGGCTTTTTCTCGAGAACAAAGCCGCGAAGATTAGTACAGACGTAAGAAAGCATCGAGAATGCAATGGCGCTCTCAGCTTCCTTCTAAAGTTGAAGGTCCTCTTGGCAGGACAGAATTTCCAGAATGACGTATTAATCTCGACATCTCAAGAGTTTTTGTCGGTTTGTAAGGAAACCGTGCATTCTACAGAAAAACGGAAGGTACTGCCGCATTCTGGAGGCTTTTTTACGTAGCTTTCGCTATAATTTACGTGGATGTGAGTCTTTCAGATTTTTTAAATAATTGACATGCTATAGTCCATCGAATTTTTCTCTCTAAAAAGCTTTTTCTCGAGAACAAAGCCGCAAAGATTAGTATAGACGTAAGAAAGTCTCGAGAATGCAATGGCGCTCTCAGTCTCCTTCTAAAGTTGAAGGTTCTCTTGGCAGGACAGAATTTCCAGAATGATGTATTGATCTCGACATCTCAAGAGTTTTTGTCGGTTTGCGAGGAAACGGTGCATTCTACAGAAAAACGGAAGGTAGTGCCGCATTCGGGAGGCCTTTTCACGTAGCTTTCGCTATAATTTACGTGGATGTGAGCCTTTCAGATTTTCTTAAAAATTGACATGCTATAGTCCATCGAATTTTTCTCTCTAAAAAGCCGTTTCTCGAGAACAAAGCCGCAAAGATTAGTATAGACGTAAGAAAGCCTCGAGAATGCAATGGCGCTGTCAGTTTCCTTGTAAAGTTGAAGGTTCTCTTGGCAGGGCAGAATTTCCAAAATGATGTATTGATCTCGACATCTCAAGAGTTTTTGTCGGTTTCCGAGGAAACCATGCATTCTACAGAAAAACGGAAGGTAGTGCCGCATTCGGAAGGCTTCCTTACGTAGCTTTCGCTATAATTTACGTGGATGTGAGCCTTTCAGATTTTCTTAAAAATTGACATGCTATAGTCCATCGAATTTTTCTCTCTAAAAAGCCTTTTCTCGAGAACAAAGCCTCAAAGATTAGTATAGACGTAAGAAAGCCTCGAGAATACAATGGCGCTCTCAGTTTCCTTCTAAAGTTGAAGGTTCTCTTGGCAGGAAAGAATTTCCAGAATGATGTATTGATCTCGACATCTCAAGAGTTTTTGTCGGTTTGCGAGGAGACCGTGCATTCTACAGAAAAGCGGAAGGTAGTGCCGCATTCTGGAGGCTCTTTTACGTAACTTTCGCTATAATTTACGTGGATGTAAGTCTTTCAGATTTCTTTAAAAATTGACATGCTATAGTCTACCGAATTTTTCTCTCTAAGAAGCTTTTTCTCGAAAACAAAGCCGCAAAGATTAGTATAGACGTAAGAAAGCCTCGAGAATGCAATGGCGCTCTCAGTTTCCTTCGAAAGTTGAAGGTTCTCTTGGCAGGAAAGAATTTCCAGAATGATGTATTGATCTCGACATCTCAAGAGTTTTTGTCGGTTTGCGAGGAGACCGTGCATTCTACAGAAAAGCGGAAGGTAGTGCCGCATTCTGGAGGCTCTTTTACGTAACTTTCGCTATAATTTACGTGGATGTAAGTCTTTCAGATTTCTTTAAAAATTGACATGCTATAGTCTACCGAATTTTTCTCTCTAAGAAGCTTTTTCTCGAAAACAAAGCCGCAAAGATTAGTATAGACGTAAGAAAGCCTCGAGAATGCAATGGCGCTCTCAGTTTCCTTCGAAAGTTGAAGGTTCTCTTGGCAGGAAAGAATTTCCAGAATGATGTATTGATCTCGACTTCTCAAGAGTTTTTGTCGGTTTGCGAGGAAACCGTGCATTCTACAGAAAAACGGAAGGTAGTGCCGCATTCGGGAGGCCTTTTTACGCAGCTTTCGCTATAATTTACGTGGATGTGAGCCTTTCAGATTTTCTTAAAAATTGACGTGCTATAGTCCATCGAATTTTTCTCCTCAGGCGCCACAGTTGTATGTGATAATCCAGATACACTAAGAAGTTTCAAAGAATACTAACATATTATCACCATTGAAAGATACCTTTCGAAATATATCGATTGCAAATTGCCTTGCAACGTACGATAAATATTAAGATGCGTATTTAATGATTTAATGATTTAAATATTAAGATGTGTATTTAATTCTACGTAAGTTTAACAGTTTCATTGTCTGAATAAGATAAGACACCCATCTAACGGGAATATCATTAACAAACTTAAAACTTATTATAATCATAGATGAGTTGTAATAATGTCCACTATTTAATTTCTTCTTTCTTGTAAGTAATACTAACCCTGAAATGAATAATATTCAATACAGATACAAAAGCAAGATACACACATAATAAAATAAGTATGTTAGCTATGGGATTGTAGGAATTAAATGCTTTGTCGGATAATTAATATTTTACTCACTTCTGGACGTCTGTTGGAAGGAAAATATTCCTGTTTCTTCCATTTCTCGTCTCTGTGTAGTTCTATTTATCTTTTGTCTCGAGATTTACGGTACAGTTATTTGGATGTCTTTCATAAATTCGGCTCGGGAAATTCCCGTCATCTAATCCTTCTACGAAATGTTGTAAGTTGTTTTCCCATTGAAGACCTCGTTTGCTTTGTGCCTGGACCTGATCTGTTAACCTGATTCGTCTCTCCTACCTCCTATCTGATAAATTCGTTGATTTCCTCTTCGTGCCGCGGTTACATGATTGAATTTCCTCCCAGACGGTTTGCAACTCTATCTAAAACATTTCTGCATTAACGTGGAAAAAGTTATTTTCACAACAGGCGCCGAACAGGCAGTCGAGTGCAGGGAAGACACCTTCCGCACGAGTTAGATAAGGCGGACATATTAACAACGCCATAAATATTTTAAGTGACAAAGTAAAAAAAAAATATTGAAATAATTCGATGCATACACAACGATATTACCATAGATATCTATCTGTCCGTTACTGTTTATCATGACATATCCTGAATATTTTGTTACCTCACCTTGAAGGCGCCGTTCGCCGTTCGCGAGGAAACTTGTCGGGCATCGGAGGGACGTGACAGTTATTCTTCGTTCGTCCTACGACAACCATCCCGAGATGTTCTTCACGGACAAACATAAACCCTTCTCCCGTGATCGCGACAGACCGTCGCGTCAGTCATATACTTTGAACTTTAAGCCGTTATAATGATATATATAATTTCCTTCCTGAAAAGTAAAAATCGCAAATAATTTAAGGTTAAGTTAGCCGGCCCGGGGATTGGGGCGCCATCTCGTGGGAACGTTACGGACCACCGGTCACGGAAACTCGTCGCGTAAAGATCCCTAATTACGGACTTGGCCGCCATCTGGCGGCCGATAGCCGCAACCGAATGCGAAATTGATTCCCGTCTCATGTAATCTGTACGACACGAGCATCGATGACAGATGGGGTTCGCACAGTTCCTACGAGATGGCGCTGCAGACAGCATTTTGATGATTCCCACGTACATGCATACGATCGCCTTTCGCGGGGACACCTTCACAGAAAGGAGAACGCCGAAAACGTGCGTAAAGCAGTAGGAAGGGCAGACGAATTCAACGGTACCTTCACATTTATCCTGAATCCACAGGTGCCCCAGGTAGGCGTCAGTTTCTCAGGCGGTTACCTCGAACGTACCGTTTCGGCGAAGGGCTTTCTCGATTTCGCAGGAAACCGGACGGTTTTTCATTGAAAATGAGACGCCCATCGCAATGGGGAGGTCGACATACGTATGCGTCACCGACGATTCGGGCCGATTTCGAGCGCGGCATCCGTATCTTCCACGAAATTCCCTTACTGCACGATGGGATGGGTTCCGTCGAATTTCTTACGCAAAACACACATTCTACCTCTCACGGTAGAATCCTGAAAAAGTTCGTACAGTTCAAGGAGGGGCAGCAGACGAACGCATCGAACGAGGCGCCATCGGATGTATCCTAGATTACGTGTTGTTAACTTACCTCGAAGGCGTGCATTCACGACGAAAATTGTCCGGCATCTCTGTGGAGGGGGACAGTTTCTCATTGAAACGGCGATTTTCCATCGTATTCGGGAGACCGATTTCAGGCCGCCTTCATTTTAATTTGCGACGATTCCGAGGCGGGGGTATTTTCCACATATTTCCGTAGCTATATTATAGGTCCGTCGATCGCCTTTCTCCGAACAAACGTTGTGCCTAGGACGAACCCGAGAAAATTCGTATAGACTAAAGAGGGGCAGACGAATTGAACGGTACCTTCACGTTTATCCTGAATCCGGAGCTCATCCGGGTGGGCAGGGACTTGCATGTCATCGCATTGAATCTGCAGTTCGATGAAACAGTTTTCCCCTTACTCCGAAAAACTTCGACAAACGGCAATCCAGTTAGGGGGCTAGGGGGCGGTCGATTGTATTGCGGCCTGTGTCGCAACCCATTGCTGCCTCCTGCTTCCGTACGCTCTGTCGACGTTTCGCGGGCATCTCGTACCGGCGGCGTTAACTGGGAGACGTCCACAATAGACGTTGAATTCGACAAGGGACGCCCCTCGACGTGTAAAGTAAATAAAACGAAGCGAATAACCCGTCTCCGAACGCCTAACCTAATCTGACAGTTGGTTGACAGCACACTACGGTGGTAAAAGACACAACACGACACGTTGCGCTGATTGGTCGGCGGGCGCGTCCCGATTTAAATTTCGGCGGGTTTCGCGTTTGTAAAAAGTGATATGTTATTTGCATTTTACGATTCGTTTAACGTCTAAATAAAAAAAAAGTAATAACAGATTTACCTATTCCTTCATTTAAAAATTTTTAATGTTGCGCCTATCTAATGAACTGAAAGTAGATAGGTAATATTTTAGGTTTAAAATGTAATGCAGTGTATCTGAATAAAAATAGGTAAATAGTTGGTAACATCTTCTTTATTATTATCATTTATTTATTTATTTTCCTTCTTTGTTTCAGTTAGTACTATTTACTCAAATAGCTTTTTTACAATAATCAATACAATATTTGAAAACATTGTTTAATCAACAAATTAGCTCGAGCATAAATATTTAAAGCAGACTGCAGAAGTCAAACAGGAATTCACAAAATTGAAGGGAACTCACGCAACGACATGTTCGACAAATTATTTGGCACACATGCGGTGATGGTTAGTCAGCATCTCTAGAACATCATACTGCATACAATTAGTATTATGTTGAAAGTTGAAGGTTCTCTTGGCAGGACAGAATTTCCAGAATGATGTATTGATCTCGACATCTCAAGAGTTTTTGTCGGTTTGCGAGGAAACCGTGCATTCTACAGAAACACGGAAGGTAGTGCCGCATTCGGGAGGCTTCTTTACGTAGCTTTCGCTATAATTTACGTGGATGTGAGCCTTTCAGATTTTCTTAAAAATTGACATGCTATAGTCCATCGAATTTTTCTCTCTAAAAAGCTGTTTCTCGAGAACAAAGCCGCAAAGATTAGTATAGACGTAAGAAAGCCTCGAGAATGCAATGGCGCTCTCAGTGTCCTTCTAAAGTTGAAGATTCTCTTGGCAGGACAGAATTTCCAGAATGATGTATTGATCTCGACATCTCAAGAGTTTTTGTCGGTTTGCGAGAAAACCGTGCATTCTACAGAAAAACGGAAGGTAGTGCCGCATTCAGGAGGCCTTTTTACGTAGCTCTCGCTATAATTTACGTGAATGTGAGCCTTTCAGATTTTCTTAAAAATTGACATGCTATGGTCCATCGAATTTTTCTCTCTAAAAAACTTTCTCTCGAGAACAAAGTCGCAAAGATTAGTATAGACGTAAGAAAGCCTCGAGAATGCAATGGCGCTCTCAATTTCCTTCTAAAGTTGAAGGTTCTCTTGGCAGGACAGAATTTCCAGAATGATGTATTGATCTCGACATCTCAAGAGTTTTTGTCGGTTTGCGAGAAAACCGTGCATTCTACAGAAAAACGGAAGGTAGTGCCGCATTCAGGAGGCCTTTTTACGTAGCTCTCGCTATAATTTACGTGAATGTGAGCCTTTCAGATTTTCTTAAAAATTGACATGCTATAGTCCATCGAATTTTTCTCTCTAAAAAGCTGTTTCTCGAGAACAAAGCCGCAAAGATTAGTATAGACGTAAGAAAGCCTCGAGAATGCAATGGCGCTCTCAGTGTCCTTCTAAAGTTGAAGATTCTCTTGGCAGGACAGAATTTCCAGAATGATGTATTGATCTCGACATCTCAAGAGTTTTTGTCGGTTTGCGAGAAAACCGTGCATTCTACAGAAAAACGGAAGGTAGTGCCGCATTCAGGAGGCCTTTTTACGTAGCTCTCGCTATAATTTACGTGAATGTGAGCCTTTCAGATTTTCTTAAAAATTGACATGCTATAGTCCATCGAATTTTTCTCTCTAAAAAGCTGTTTCTCGAGAACAAAGCCGCAAAGATTAGTATAGACGTAAGAAAGCCTCGAGAATGCAATGGCGCTCTCAGTGTCCTTCTAAAGTTGAAGATTCTCTTGGCAGGACAGAATTTCCAGAATGATGTATTGATCTCGACATCTCAAGAGTTTTTGTCGGTTTGCGAGAAAACCGTGCATTCTACAGAAAAACGGAAGGTAGTGCCGCATTCAGGAGGCCTTTTTACGTAGCTCTCGCTATAATTTACGTGAATGTGAGCCTTTCAGATTTTCTTAAAAATTGACATGCTATGGTCCATCGAATTTTTCTCTCTAAAAAACTTTCTCTCGAGAACAAAGTCGCAAAGATTAGTATAGACGTAAGAAAGCCTCGAGAATGCAATGGCGCTGTCAGTTTCCTTCTAAAGTTGAAGGTTCTCTTGGCAGGACAGAATTTCCAAAATGATGTATTGATCTCGACATCTCAAGAGTTTTTGTCGGTTTCCGAGGAAACCGTGCATTCTACAGAAAAACGGAAGGTAGTGCCGCATTCAGGAGGCCTTTTTACGTAGCTCTCGCTATAATTTACGTGAATGTGAGCCTTTCAGATTTTCTTAAAAATTGACATGCTATGGTCCATCGAACTTTTCTCTCTAAAAAACTTTTTCTCGAGAACAAAGTCGCAAAGATTAGTATAGACGTAAGAAAGCCTCGAGAATGCAATGGCGCTCTCAATTTCCTTCTAAAGTTGAAGGTTCTCTTGGCAGGACAGAATTTCCAGAATGATGTATTGATCTCGACATCTCAAGAGTTTTTGTCGGTTTGCGAGGAAACCGTGCATTCTACAGAAACACGGAAGGTAGTGTCGCATTCGGGAGGCTGCTTTACGTAGCTTTCGCTATAATTTACGTGGATGTGAGCCTTTCAGATTTTCTTAAAAATTGACATGCTATAGTCCATCGAATTTTTCTCTCTAAAAAGCTTTTTCTCGAGAACAAAGCCGCAAAGATTAGTATAGACGTAAGAAAGCCTCGAGAATGCAATGGCGCTCTCAGTTTCCTTCTAAAGTTGAAGGTTCTCTTGGCAGGACAGAATTTCCAGAATGATGTATTGATCTCGACATCTCAAGAGTTTTTGTCGGTTTGCGAGGAAACCGTGCATTCTACAGAAACACGGAAGGTAGTGCCGCATTCGGGAGGCTGCTTTACGTAGCTTTCGCTATAATTTACGTGGATGTGAGCCTTTCAGATTTTCTTAAAAATTGACATGCTATAGTCCATCGAATTTTTCTCTCTAAAAAGCTTTTTCGCGAGAACAAAGCCGCAAAGATTAGTATAGACGTAAGAAAGCCTCGAGAATGCAATGGCGCTCTCAGTTTCCTTCTAAAGTTGAAGGTTCTCTTGGCAGGACAGAATTTCCAGAATGATGTATTGATCTCGACATCTCAAGAGTTTTTGTCGGTTTGCGAGGAAACCGTGCATTCTACAGAAACACGGAAGGTAGTGCCGCATTCGGGAGGCTGCTTTACGTAGCTTTCGCTATAATTTACGTGGATGTGAGCCTTTCAGATTTTCTTAAAAATTGACATGCTATAGTCCATCGAATTTTTCTCTCTAAAAAGCTTTTTCTCGAGAACAAAGCCGCAAAGATTAGTATAGACGTAAGAAAGCCTCGAGAATGCAATGGCGCTCTCAGTTTCCTTCTAAAGTTGAAGGTTCTCTTGGCAGGACAGAATTTCCAGAATGATGTATTGATCTCGACATCTCAAGCGTTTTTGTCGGTTTGCGAGGAGACCGTGCATTCTACAGAAACACGGAAGGTAGTGCCGCATTCGGGAGGCTGCTTTACGTAGCTTTCGCTATAATTTACGTGGATGTGAGCCTTTCAGATTTTCTTAAAAATTGACATGCTATAGTCCATCGAATTTTTCTCTCTAAAAAGCTTTTTCTCGAGAACAAAGCCGCAAAGATTAGTATAGACGTAAGAAAGTCTCGAGAATGCAATGGCGCTCTCAGTGCCCTTCTAAAGTTGAAGGTTCTCTTGGCAGGACAGAATTTCCAGAATGATGTATTGATCTCGACATCTCAAGAGTTTTTGTCGGTTTGCGAGGAGACCGTGCATTCTACAGAAAAACGGAAGGTAGTGCCGCATTCGGGAGGCTTCTTTACGTAGCTTTCGCTATAATTTACGTGGATGTGAGTCTTTCAGATTTTTTAAATAATTGACATGCTATAATTCATCGAATTTTTCTCTCTAAAAAGCTTTTTCTCGAGAACAAAGCCGCAAAGATTAGTATAGACGTAAGAAAGCCCCGAGAATGCAATGGCTCTCTTAGTTTCCTTCTAAAGTTGAAGGTTCTCTTGGCAGGACAGAATTTCCAAAATGATGTATTGATCTCGAAATCTCAAGAGTTTTTGTCGGTTTGCGAGGAAACCGTGCATTCTACAGAAAAACGGAAGGTAGTGCCGCATTCGGGAGGACTTTTTACGTAGCTTTCGCTTTAATTTACGTGGATGTGAGCCTTTCAGATTTTCTTAAAAATTGACATGCTATAGTCCATCGAATTTTTCTCTCTAAAAAGCTTTTTCTCGAGAACAAAGCCTCAGAGATTAGTATAGACGTAAGAAAGCCTCGAGAATGCAATGGCGCTCTCAGTTTCCTTCTAAAGCTGAAGGTTCTCTTGGCAGGACAGAATTTCCAGAATGACGTATTAATCTCGACATCTCAAGAGTTTTTGTCGGTTTGCGAGGAAACCGTGCATTCTACAGAAAAACGGAAGGCAGTGCCGCATTAGGAAGGCATTTTTATGTACCTTTCGCTATAATTTACGTGGATGTGAGTCTTTCAGATTTTTTTAGAAATTGACATGCTATAGTCCATCGAATTTTTCTCTCTAAAAAACTTTTTCTCGAGAACAAAGCCGCAAAGATTAGTATAGACGTAAGGAAGCCTCGAGAATGCAATGGCGCTCCCAGTTTCCTTCTAAAGTTGAAGGTTCTCTTGGCAGGACAGAATTTCCAGAATGACGTATTAATCTCGACATCTCAAGAGTTTTTGTCGGTTTGCCAGGAAACCGTGCATTCTACAGAAAAACGGAAGGTAGTACCGCATTCGGCAGGCTTTTTTACGTAGCTTTCGCTATAATTTACGTGGATGTGAGCCTTTCAGATTTTCTTAAAAATTGACATGCTATAGTCCATCGAATTTTTCTCTCTAAAAAACTTTTTCTCGAGAACAAAGCCGCAAAGATTAGTATAGACGTAAGAAAGCCTCGAGAATGCAATGGCGCTCCCAGTTTCCTTCTAAAGTTGAAGGTTCTCTTGGCAGGACAGAATTTCCAGAATGATGTATTGATCTCGACTTCTCAAGAGTTTTTGTCGGTTTGCGAGGAAACCGTGCATTCTACAGAAAAACGGAAGGTAGTGCCGCATTCGGGAGGCCTTTTTACGCAGCTTTCGCTATAATTTACGTGGATGTGAGTCTTTCAGATTTTTTTTAAAATTGACATGCTATAGTCCATCGAATTTTTCTCTCTAAAAAGCTGTTTCTCGAGAACAAAGCCGCAAAGATTAGTATAGACGTAAGAAAGCCTCGAGAATGCAATGGCGCTGTCAGTTTCCTTCTAAAGTTGGAGGTTCTCTTGGCAGGACAGAATTTCCAGAATGACGTATTCATCTCGACATCTCAAGAGTTTTTGTCGGTTTGCGAGGAAACCGTGCATTCTACAGAAAAACGGAAGGTAGTGCCGCATTCTGGAGGCTTTTTTACGTAGCTTTCGCTATAATTTACGTGGATGTGAGCCTTTCAGATTTTCTTAAAAATTGACATGCTATAGTCTATCGAATTTTTCTCCTCAGGCGCCACAGTTGTATGTGATAATCCAGATACACTAAGAAGTTTCAAAGAATACTAACATATTATCACCATTGAAAGATACCTCTCGAAATATATCGATTGCAAATTGTCTTGCAACGTACGATAAATATTAAGATGCGTATTTAATGATTTAATGATTTAAATATTAAGATGTGTATTTAATTATACGTAAGTTTAACAGTTTCATTGTCTGAATAAGATAAGACACCCATCTAACGGGAATATCATTAACAAACTTAAAACTTATTATAATCATAGATGAGTTGTAATAATGTCCACTATTTAATTTCTTCTTTCTTGTAAGTAATCCTAACCCTGAAATGAATAATATTCAATACAGATACAAAAGCAAGATACACACATAATAAAATAAGTATGTTAGCTATGGGATTGTAGGAATTAAATGCTTTGTCGGATAATTAACATTTTACTCACTTCTGGACGTCTGTTGGAAGGAAAATATTCCTGTTTCTTCCATTTCTCGTCTCTGTGTAGTTCTATTCATCTTTTGTCTCGAGATTTACGGTACAGTTCCTTGGATGTCTTTCATAAATTCCGTTCGGGAAATTCCCGTCATCTAATCCTTCTACGAAATGTTGTAAGTTGTTTTCCCATTGAAGACCTCGTTTGCTTTGTGCCTGGACCTGATCTGTTAACCTGATTCGTCTCTCCTACCTCCTATCTGATAAATTCGTTGATTTCCTCTTCGTGCCGCGGTTACATGATTGAATTTCCTCCCAGACGGTTTGCAACTCTATCTAAAACATTTCTGCATTAACGTGGAAAAAGTTATTTTCACAACAGGCGCCGAACAGGCAGTCGAGTGCAGGGAAGACACCTTCCGCACGAGTTAGATAAGGCGGACATATTAACAACGCCATAAATATTTTAAGTGACAAAGTAAAAAAAAAATATTGAAATAATTCGATGCATACACAACGATATTACCATAGATATCTATCTGTCCGTTACTGTTTATCATGACATATCCTGAATATTTTGTTACCTCACCTTGAAGGCGTCGTTCGCCGTTCGCGAGGAAACTTGTCGGGCATCGGAGGGACGTGACAGTTATTCTTCGTTCGTCCTACGACAACCATCCCGAGATGTTCTTCACGGACAAACATAAAACCTTCTCCCGTGATCGCGACAGACCGTCGCGTCAGTCATATACTTTGAACTTTAAGCCGTTATAATGATATATATAATTTTCTTCCTGAAAAGTAAAAATCGTAAATAATTTAAGGTTAAGTTAGCTGGCCCGGGGATTGGGGCGCCATCTCGTGGGAACGTTACGGACCACCGGTCACGAATACTCGTCGCGTAAAGATCCCTAATCACGGAATTAGTCGCCATCTGGCGGCCGATAGCCGCAACCGAATGCGTAATTGATTCCCGTCTCATGTAATCTGTACGACACGAGCATCGATGACAGATGGGGTTCGCACAGTTCCTACGAGATGGCGCTGCAGACAGTATTTTGATGATTCCCACGTACATGCATACGATCGCCTTTCGCGGGGACACCTTCACAGGAAGGAGAACGCCGAAAACGTGCGTAAAGCAGTAGGAAGGGCAGACGAATTCAACGGTACCTTCACATTTATCCTGAATCCACAGGTGCCCCAGGTAGGCGTCTGTTTCTCAGGCGGTTACCTCGAACGTACCGTTTCGGCGAAGGGCTTTCTCGATTTCGCAGGAAACCGGACGGTTTTTCATTGAAAATGAGACGCCCATCGCAATGGGGAGGTCGACATACGTATGCGTCACCGACGATTCGGGCCGATTTCGAGCGCGGCATCCGTATCTTCCACGAAATTCCCTTACTGCACGATGGGATGGGTCCGTCAAATTTCTCACGCAAAACACACATTCTACCTCTCAAGGTAGAATCCTGAAAAAGTTCGTACAGTTCAAGGAGGGGCAGCAGACGAACGCATCGAACGAGGCGCCATCGGATGTATTCTAGATTACGTGTTGTTAACTTACCTCGCAGGCGTGCATTCACGACGAAAATTGTCCGGCATCTCTGTGGAGGGGGACAGTTTCTCATTGAAACGGCGATTTTCCATCGTATTCGGGAGACCGATTTCAGGCCGCCTTCATTTTAATTTGCGACGATTCCGAGGCGGGGGTATTTTCCACATATTCCCGTAGCTATATTATAGGTCCGTCGATCGCCTTTCTATCCGAACAAACGTTGTGCCTAGGACGAACCCGAGAAAATTCGTATAGACTAAAGAGGGGCAGACGAATTGAACGGTACCTTCACGTTTATCCTGAATCCGGAGCTCATCCGGGTGGGCAGGGACTTGCATGTCGTCGCATTGAATCTGCAGTTCGATGAAACAGTTTTCCCCTTACTCCGCAAAACTTCGACAAACGGCAATCCAGTTAGGGGGCTAGGGGGCGGACGATTGTATTGCGGCCTGTGTCGCAACCCATTGCTGCCTCCTGCTTCCGTACGTTCTGTCGACGTTTCGCGGGCATCTCGTACCGGCGGCGTTAACTGGGAGACGTCCACAATAGACGTTGAATTCGACAAGGGACGCCCCTCGACGTGTAAAGTAAATAAAACGAAGCGAATAACCCGTCTCCGAACGCCTAACCTAATCTGACAGTTGGTTGACAGCAGACTACGGTGGTAAAAGACACAACCCGACACGTTGCGCTGATTGGTCGGCGGGCGCGTCCCGATTTAAATTTCCGCGGGTTTCGCGTTTGTAAAAAGTGATACGTTATTTGCATTTTACGATTCGTTTAACGTCTAAAGAAAAAAAAAGTAATAACAGATTTACCTATTCCTTCATTTAAAAATTTTTAATGTTGCGCCTATCTAATGAACTGAAAGTAGATAGGTAATATTTTAGGTTTAAAATGTAATGTAGTGTATCTGAATAAAAATAGGTAAATAGTTGGTAACATCTTCTTTATTATTATCATTTATTTATTTATTTATTTTCCTTCTTTGTTTCAGTTAGTACTATTTACTCAAATAGCTTTTTTACAATAATCAATCCAATATTTGAAGACATTGTTTAATCAACAAATTAACTCGAGCATAAATATTTAAAGCAGACTGCAGAAGTCAAACAGGAATTCACAAAATTGAAGGGAACTCACGCAACGACATGTTCGACAAATTATTTGGCACACATGCGGTGATGGTTAGTCAGCATCTCTAGAACATCATACTGCATACAAAGCAGATGTATTAAGTTACTTCTTTATAAACTACGCGCACCATATTTATTAAAACAATCAATTTCTCTTCCTAAATGCGAACTTGCTATACCATTTCTCATTGGTAACATTTATAGACTAGGTATTCAGTATTTGCGGACATTCTTTTGTCCTAATAATCGGTTGTGTCAACTATTTCTGTCTACTACAAGTTCCAATTACTGTCATTGAAATCCATTTGGTTATTAACATAGCAAAGGCCTGATAAAGATAAAAATCACAATTGAGGGAAACTCAAGAAGTTCTTCTAGAGCTACAATTATTGAGACAATTTTTAATTAAGAAAAGCAGAAGAGAAAAAAGTTAACTTAATAAAAAGCTTTTTCTCGAGAACAAAGTCGCAAAGATTAGTATAGACGTAAGAAAGCCTCGCGATTGCAATGGCGCTCTCAGTTTCCTTCTAAAGTTGAAGGTTCTCTTGTCAGGACAGAATTTCCAGAATGACGTATTAATCTCGACATCTCAAGAGTTTTTGTCGGTTTGCCAGGAAACCGTGCATTCTACAGAAAAACGGAAGGTAGTACCGCATTCGGCAGGCTTTTTTACGTAGCTTTCGCTATAATTTACGCGGATGTGAGCCTTTCAGATTTTCTTAAAAATTGACATGCTATAGTCCATCGAATTTTTCTCTCTAAAAAGCTTTTTTTCGAGAACAAAGCCGCAAAGATTAGTATAGACGTAAGAAAGCCTCGAGAATGCAATGGCTCTCTCAGTTTCCTTCTAAAGTTGAAGGTTCTCTTCGCAGGACAGAATTTCCAAAATGATGTATTGATCTCGAAATCTCAAGAGTTCTTGTCGGTTTGCGAGGAAACCGTGCATTCTACAGAAAAACGGAAGGTAGTGCCGCATTCGGGAGGACTTTTTACGTAGCTTTCGCTATAATTTACGTGGATGTGAGCCTTTCAGATTTTCTTAAAAATTGACATGCTATAGTCCATCGAATTTTTCTCTCTAAAAAGCTGTTTCTCGAGAACAAAACCGCAAAGATTAGTATAGACGTAAGAAAGCCTCGAGAATGCAATGGCGCTCTCAGTTTCCTTCTACAGCTGAAGGTTCTCTTGGCAGGATAGAATTTCCAGAATGATGTATTGATCTCGACATCTCAAGAGTTTTTGTCGGCTTGCGAGGAAACCGTGCATTCTACAGAAAAGCGGAAGGTAGTGCCGCATACGGGAGGCTCTTTTACGTAGCTTTCGCTATAATTTACGTGGATGTGAGCTTTTCAGATTTTTTTAAAAATTGACATGCTATAGTCTATCGAATTTTTCTCCTCAGGCGCCACAGTTGTATGTGATAATCCAGATACACTAAGAAGTTTCAAAGAATACTAACATATTATCACCATTGAAAGATACCTTTCGAAATATATCGATTGCAAATTGCCTTGCAACGTACGATAAATATTAAGATGCGTATTTAATGATTTAATGATTTAAATATTAAGATGTGTATTTAATTCTACGTAAGTTTAACAGTTTCATTGTCTGAATAAGATAAGACACCCATCTAACGGGAATATCATTAACAAACTTAAAACTTATTATAATCTTAGATGAGTTGTAATAATGTCCACTATTTAATTTCTTCTTTCTTGTAAGTAATCCTAACCCTGAAATGAATAATATTCAATACAGATACAAAAGCAAGATACACACATAATAAAATAAGTATGTTAGGTATGGGATTGTAGGAATTAAATGCTTTGTCGGATAATTAATATTTTACTCACTTCCGGACGTCTGTTGGAAGGAAAATATTCCTGTTTCTTCCATTTCTCGTCTCTGTGTGGTTCTATTCATCTTTTGTCTCGAGATTTACGGTACAGTTATTTGGATGTCTTTCATAAATTCGGCTCGGGAAATTCCCGTCATCTAATCCTTCTACGAAATGTTGTAAGTTGTTTTCCCATTGAAGACCTCGTTTGCTTTGTGCCTGGACCTGATCTGTTAACCTGATTCGTCTCTCCTACCTCCTATCTGATAAATTCGTTGATTTCCTCTTCGTGCCGCGGTTACATGATTGAATTTCCTCCCAGACGGTTTGCAACTCTATCTAAAACATTTCTGCATTAACGTGGAAAAAGTTATTTTCACAACAGGCGCCGAACAGGCAGTCGAGTGCAGGGAAGACACCTTCCGCACGAGTTAGATAAGGCGGACATATTAACAACGCCATAAATATTTTAAGTGACAAAGTAAAAAAAAAAATATTGAAATAATTCGATGCATACACAACGATATTACCATAGATATCTATCTGTCCGTTACTGTTTATCATGACATATCCTGAATATTTTGTTACCTCACCTTGAAGGCGCCGTTCGCCGTTCGCGAGGAAACTTGTCGGGCATCGGAGGGACGTGACAGTTATTCTTTGTTCGTCCTACGATAACCATCCCGAGATGTTCTTCACGGACAAACATAAAACCTTCTCCCGTGATCGCGACAGACCGTCGCGTCAGTCATATACTTTGAACGTTAAGCCGTTATAATGATATATATAATTTCCTTCCTGAAAAGTAAAAATCGTAAATAATTTAAGGTTAAGTTAGCCGGCCCGGGGATTGGGGCGCCATCTCGTGGAAACGTTACGGACCACCGGTCACGGATACTCGTCGCGTAAAGATCCCTAATCACGGAATTGTCCGCCATCTGGCGGCCGATAGCCGCAACCGAATGTGTAATTGATTCCCGTCTCATGTAATCTGTACCACACGAGCATCGATGACAGATGGAGTTCGCACGGTTCCTATGAGATGGCGCTGCAGACAGCATTTTGATGATTCCCAGGTACCTGTCTAAGATCGCCTTTCGCGGGGACCCCTTCACTGGAAGGAGAACGCCGAAAACGTGCGTAAAGCAGTAGGAAGGGCAGACGAATTCAACGGTACCTTCACATTTATCCTGACTCCACAGGTGCCCCAGGTAGGCGTCAGTTTCTCAGGCGGTTACCTCGAACGTACCGTTTCGGCGAAGGGCTTTCTCGATTTCGCAGGAAACCGGACGGTTTTTCATTGAAAATGAGACGCCCGTCACAATGGGGAGGTCGATTTACGCATGGGTCACCGACGATTCGGGCCGATTTCGAGCGCGGCATCCGTATCTTCCACGAAATTCCCTTACTGCACGATGAAATGGGTCCGTCGAATTTCTTACGCAAAACACACATTCTACCTCTCAAGGTAGAATCCTGAAAAAGTTCGTACAGTTCAAGGAGGGGCAGCAGACTTACGCATCGAACGAGGCGCCATCGGATGTATCCTAGATTACGTGTTGTTAACTTACCTCGAAGGCATGCATTCACGAGGAAAATTGTCCGGCATCTCTGTGGAGGGGAACAGTTTCTCATTGAAATGGCGATTTTCCACCGTATTCGAGAGACCGATTTCAGGCCGCCTTCATTTTAATTTGCGACGATTCCGAGGCGGGGGTATTTTCCACATATTCCCGTAGCTATATTATAGGTCCGTCGATCGCCTTTTGCCGAACAAACGTTGTGCCTAGGACGAACCCGAGAAAATTCGTATAGACTAAAGAGGGGCAGACGAATTGAACGGTACCTTCACGTTTATCCTGAGTCCGGAGCTCATCCGGGTGGGCAGGGACTTGCATGTCGTCGCGTTGAATCTGCAGTTCGATGAAACAGTTTTCCCCTTACTCCCCAAAACTTCGACCAACGGCAATCCAGTTAGGGGGCTAGGGGACGGTCGACTGTATTGCGGCCTGTGTCGCAACCCATTGCTGCCTCCTGCTTCCGTACGCTCTGTCGACGTTTCGCGGGATCGTACCGGCGGCGTTAACTGGGAGACGTCCGGTTGCCCGTCAGGTGGGAGACGTCCACAATAGACGTTGAATTCGACAAGGGACGCACCTCAACGTGTAAAGTAAATAAAACGAAGCGAATAACATAACCCGTCTCCGGACACCTAACCTAATCTGACATTTGGTTGACAGCAGACTACGGTGGTAAAAGACACAACCCGACACGTTGCGCTGATTGGTCGGCGGGCGCGTCCCGATTTAAATTTCGGCGGGTTTCGCGTTTGTAAAAAGTGAGCATAAATATTTAAAACAGACTGCAGAAGTCAAACAGGAATTCACAAAATTGAAGGGAACTCACGCAACGACATGTTCGACAAATTATTTGGCACACATGCGGTGATGGTTAGTCAGCATCTCTAGAACATCATACTGCATACAAAGGAGATGTATTAAGTTACTTCTTTATAAACTACGCGCACCATATTTATTAAAACAATCAATTTCTCTTCCTAAATGCGAACTTGCTATGCCATTTCTCATTGGTAACATTTATAGACTAGGTATTTAGTATTTTCGGACATTCTTTTGTCCTAATAATCGGTTGTGTCAACTATTTCTGTCTACTACATGTTCCAACTACTGTCATTGAAATCCAATTGGTTATTAACATAGCAATGGCCTGATAAAGATAAAAATGACAATTGAGGGAAACTCAAGAAGTTCTTCTAGAGCTACAATTATTGAGACAATTTTTAATTAAGAAAAGCAGAAGAGAAAAAAGTTAACTTAATAAAAAGCTTTTTCTCGAGAACAAAACCGCAAAGATTAGTATAGACGTAAGAAAGCCTCGAGAATGCAATGGCGCTCTCAGTTTCCTTCTAAAGCTGAAGGTTCTATTGGCAGGACAGAATTTCCAGAATGATGTATTGATCTCGATATCTCAAGAGTTTTTGTCGGTTTGCGAGGAAACCGTGCATTCTACAGAAAAACGGAAGGTAGTGCCGCATTCGGGAGGCTTTTTTACGTAGCTTTCGCTATAATTTACGTGGATGTGAGCCTTTCAGATTTTCTTAAAAATTGACATGCTATAGTCCATCGAATTTTTCTCTCTAAAAAGCTTTTTCTCGAGAACAAAACCGCAAAGATTAGTATAGACGTAAGAAAGCCTCGAGAATGCAATGGCGCTCTCAGTTTCCTTCTAAAGCTGAAGGTTCTATTGGCAGGACAGAATTTCCAGAATGATGTATTGATCTCGACATCTCAAGAGCTTTTGTCGGTTTGCGAGGAAACCGTGCATTCTACAGAAAAACGGAGGGTAGTGCCGCATTCTGGAGGCTTTTTTACGTAGCTTTCGCTATAATTTACGTGGATGTGAGTCTTTCAGATTTTCTTAAAAATTGACATGCTATAGTCCATCGAATTTTTCTCTCTAAAAAGCTGTTTCTCGAGAACAAAGCCGCAAAGATTAGTATAGACGTAAGAAAGCCTCGAGAATGCAATGGCGCTGTCAGTTTCCATCTAAAGTTGAAGGTTCTCTTGGCAGGACAGAATTTCCAGAATGACGTATTGATCTCGACATCTCAAGAGTTTTTGTCGGTTTGCGAGGAAACCGTGCACTCTACAGAAAAACGGAAGGTAGTGCCGCATTCGGGAGGCTTCTTTACGTAGCTTTCGCTATAATTTACGTGGATGTGAGTCTTTCAGATTTTTTTTAAAATTGACATGCTATAGTCCATCGAATTTTTCTCTCTAAAAAGCTTCTTCTCGAGAACAAAGCCGCAAAGATTAGTATAGACGTAAGAAAGCCTCGAGAATGCAATGGCGCTCTCAGTTTCCTTCTAAAGCTGAAGGTTCTCTTGGCAGGACAGAATTTCCTGAATGACGTATTGATCTCGACATCTCAAGAGTTTTTGTCGGTTTGCGAGGAAACCGTGCACTCTACAGAAAAACGGAAGGTAGTGCCGCATTCGGGAGGCTTCTTTACGTAGCTTTCGCTATAATTTACGTGGATGTGAGTCTTTCAGATTTTTTTAAAAATTGACATGCTATAGTCCATCGAATTTTTCTCTCTAAAAAGCTTTTTCTCGAGAACAAAGCCGCAAAGATTAGTATAGACGTAAGAAAGCCTCGAGAATGCAATGGCGCTCTCAGTTTCCTTCTAAAGCTGAAGGTTCTATTGGCAGGACAGAATTTCCAGAATGATGTATTGATCTCGACATCTCAAGAGTTTTTGTCGGTTTGCGAGGAAACCGTGCATTCTACAGAAAAACGGAAGGCAGTGCCGCATTAGGAAGGCCTTTTTATGTACCTTTCGCTATAATTTACGTGGATGTGAGTCTTTCAGATTTTTTTAGAAATTGACATGCTATAGTCCATCGAATTTTTCTCTCTAAAAAGTTTTTTCTCGAGAACAAAGCCTCAGAGATTAGTATAGACGTAAGAAAGCCTCGAGAATGCAATGGCGCTCTCAGTTTCCTTCTAAAGCTGAAGGTTCTATTGGCAGGACAGAATTTCCAGAATGATGTATTGATCTCGACATCTCAAGAGCTTTTGTCGGTTTGCGAGGAAACCGTGCATTCTACAGAAAAACGGAAGGTAGTGCCGCATTCGGGAGGCTTTTTTACGTAGCTTTCGCTATAATTTACGTGGATGTGAGCCTTTCAGATTTTCTTAAAAATTGACATGCTATAGTCCATCGAATTTTTCTCTCTAAAAAGCTTTTTCTCGAGAACAAAACCGCAAAGATTAGTATAGACGTAAGAAAGCCTCGAGAATGCAATGGCGCTCTCAGTTTCCTTCTAAAGCTGAAGGTTCTATTGGCAGGACAGAATTTCCAGAATGATGTATTGATCTCGACATCTCAAGAGCTTTTGTCGGTTTGCGAGGAAACCGTGCATTCTACAGAAAAACGGAGGGTAGTGCCGCATTCTGGAGGCTTTTTTACGTAGCTTTCGCTATAATTTACGTGGATGTGAGCCTTTCAGATTTTCTTAAAAATTGACATGTTATAGTCCATCGAATTTTTCTCTCTAAAAAGCTTTTTCTCGAGAACAAAACCGCAAAGATTAGTATAGACGTAAGAAAGCCTCGAGAATGCAATGGCGCTCTCAGTGCCCTTCTAAAGTTGAAGGTTCTCTTGGCAGGACAGAATTTCCAGAATGATGTATTGATCTCGACATCTCAAGAGTTTTTGTCGGTTTGCGAGGAGACCGTGCATTCTACAGAAAAACGGAAGGTAGTGCCGCATTCGGGAGGCTTCTTTACGTAGCTTTCGCTATAATTTACGTGGATGTGAGTCTTTCAGATTTTTTAAATAATTGACATGCTATAATTCATCGAATTTTTCTCTCTAAAAAGCTTTTTCTCGAGAACAAAGCCGCAAAGATTAGTATAGACGTAAGAAAGCCCCGAGAATGCAATGGCTCTCTTAGTTTCCTTCTAAAGTTGAAGGTTCTCTTGGCAGGACAGAATTTCCAAAATGACGTATTGATCTCGACATCTCAAGAGTTTTTGTCGGTTTGCGAGGAAACCGTGCATTCTAGAGAAAAACGGAAGGCAGTGCCGCATTAGGAAGGCCTTTTTATGTACCTTTCGCTATAATTTACGTGGATGTGAGTCTTTCAGATTTTTTTAGAAATTGACATGCTATAGTCCATCGAATTTTTCTCTCTAAAAAGCTTTTTCTCGAGAACAAAGCCTCAGAGATTAGTATAGACGTAAGAAAGCCTCGAGAATGCAATGGCGCTCTCAGTTTCCTTCTAAAGCTGAAGGTTCTCTTGGCAGGACAGAATTTCCAGAATGACGTATTGATCTCGACATCTCAAGAGTTTTTGTCGGTTTGCGAGGAAACCGTGCACTCTACAGAAAAACGGAAGGTAGTGCCGCATTCGGGAGGCTTCTTTACGTAGCTTTCGCTATAATTTACGTGGATGTGAGTCTTTCAGATTTTTTTAAAAATTGACATGCTATAGTCCATCGAATTTTTCTCTCTAAAAAGCTTTTTCTCGAGAACAAAGCCGCAAAGAATACTATAGACGTAAGAAAGCCTCGAGAATGCAATGGCGCTCTCAGATTCCTTCTAAAGCTGAAGGTTCTCTTGGCAGGACAGAATTTCCAGAATGACGTATTGATCTCGACATCTCAAGAGTTTTTGTCGGTTTGCGAGGAAACCGTGCACTCTACAGAAAAACGGAAGGTAGTGCCGCATTCGGGAGGCTTCTTTACGTAGCTTTCGCTATAATTTACGTGGATGTGAGTCTTTCAGATTTTTTTAAAAATTGACATGCTATAGTCCATCGAATTTTTCTCTCTAAAAAGCTTTTTCTCGAGAACAAAGCCGCAAAGATTAGTATAGACGTAAGAAAGCCTCGAGAATGCATTGGCGCTCTCAGTTTCCTTCTAAAGCTGAAGGTTCTCTTGGCAGGACAGAATTTCCAGAATGACGTATTGATCTCGACATCTCAAGAGTTTTTGTCGGTTTGCGAGGAAACCGTGCACTCTACAGAAAAACGGAAGGTAGTGCCGCATTCGGGAGGCTTCTTTACGTAGCTTTCGCTATAATTTACGTGGATGTGAGTCTTTCAGATTTTTTAAATAATTGACATGCTATAATTCATCGAATTTTTCTCTCTAAAAAGCTTTTTCTCGAGAACAAAGCCGCAAAGATTAGTATAGACGTAAGAAAGCCTCGAGAATGCATTGGCGCTCTCAGTTTCCTTCTAAAGCTGAAGGTTCTATTGGCAGGACAGAATTTCCAGAATGATGTATTGATCTCGACATCTCAAGAGTTTTTGTCGGTTTGCGAGGAAACCGTGCATTCTACAGAAAAACGGAAGGCAGTGCCGCATTAGGAAGGCCTTTTTATGTACCTTTCGCTATAATTTACGTGGATGTGAGTCTTTCAGATTTTTTTAGAAATTGACATGCTATAGTCCATCGAATTTTTCTCTCTAAAAAGTTTTTTCTCGAGAACAAAGCCTCAGAGATTAGTATAGACGTAAGAAAGCCTCGAGAATGCAATGGCGCTCTCAGTTTCCTTCTAAAGCTGAAGGTTCTATTGGCAGGACAGAATTTCCAGAATGATGTATTGATCTCGACATCTCAAGAGCTTTTGTCGGTTTGCGAGGAAACCGTGCATTCTACAGAAAAACGGAAGGTAGTGCCGCATTCGGGAGGCTTTTTTACGTAGCTTTCGCTATAATTTACGTGGATGTGAGCCTTTCAGATTTTCTTAAAAATTGACATGCTATAGTCCATCGAATTTTTCTCTCTAAAAAGCTTTTTCTCGAGAACAAAACCGCAAAGATTAGTATAGACGTAAGAAAGCCTCGAGAATGCAATGGCGCTCTCAGTTTCCTTCTAAAGCTGAAGGTTCTATTGGCAGGACAGAATTTCCAGAATGATGTATTGATCTCGACATCTCAAGAGCTTTTGTCGGTTTGCGAGGAAACCGTGCATTCTACAGAAAAACGGAGGGTAGTGCCGCATTCTGGAGGCTTTTTTACGTAGCTTTCGCTATAATTTACGTGGATGTGAGCCTTTCAGATTTTCTTAAAAATTGACATGTTATAGTCCATCGAATTTTTCTCTCTAAAAAGCTTTTTCTCGAGAACAAAACCGCAAAGATTAGTATAGACGTAAGAAAGCCTCGAGAATGCAATGGCGCTCTCAGTGCCCTTCTAAAGTTGAAGGTTCTCTTGGCAGGACAGAATTTCCAGAATGATGTATTGATCTCGACATCTCAAGAGTTTTTGTCGGTTTGCGAGGAGACCGTGCATTCTACAGAAAAACGGAAGGTAGTGCCGCATTCGGGAGGCTTCTTTACGTAGCTTTCGCTATAATTTACGTGGATGTGAGTCTTTCAGATTTTTTAAATAATTGACATGCTATAATTCATCGAATTTTTCTCTCTAAAAAGCTTTTTCTCGAGAACAAAGCCGCAAAGATTAGTATAGACGTAAGAAAGCCCCGAGAATGCAATGGCTCTCTTAGTTTCCTTCTAAAGTTGAAGGTTCTCTTGGCAGGACAGAATTTCCAAAATGACGTATTGATCTCGACATCTCAAGAGTTTTTGTCGGTTTGCGAGGAAACCGTGCATTCTAGAGAAAAACGGAAGGCAGTGCCGCATTAGGAAGGCCTTTTTATGTACCTTTCGCTATAATTTACGTGGATGTGAGTCTTTCAGATTTTTTTAGAAATTGACATGCTATAGTCCATCGAATTTTTCTCTCTAAAAAGCTTTTTCTCGAGAACAAAGCCTCAGAGATTAGTATAGACGTAAGAAAGCCTCGAGAATGCAATGGCGCTCTCAGTTTCCTTCTAAAGCTGAAGGTTCTCTTGGCAGGACAGAATTTCCAGAATGACGTATTGATCTCGACATCTCAAGAGTTTTTGTCGGTTTGCGAGGAAACCGTGCACTCTACAGAAAAACGGAAGGTAGTGCCGCATTCGGGAGGCTTCTTTACGTAGCTTTCGCTATAATTTACGTGGATGTGAGTCTTTCAGATTTTTTTAAAAATTGACATGCTATAGTCCATCGAATTTTTCTCTCTAAAAAGCTTTTTCTCGAGAACAAAGCCGCAAAGAATACTATAGACGTAAGAAAGCCTCGAGAATGCAATGGCGCTCTCAGATTCCTTCTAAAGCTGAAGGTTCTCTTGGCAGGACAGAATTTCCAGAATGACGTATTGATCTCGACATCTCAAGAGTTTTTGTCGGTTTGCGAGGAAACCGTGCACTCTACAGAAAAACGGAAGGTAGTGCCGCATTCGGGAGGCTTCTTTACGTAGCTTTCGCTATAATTTACGTGGATGTGAGTCTTTCAGATTTTTTTAAAAATTGACATGCTATAGTCCATCGAATTTTTCTCTCTAAAAAGCTTTTTCTCGAGAACAAAGCCGCAAAGATTAGTATAGACGTAAGAAAGCCTCGAGAATGCATTGGCGCTCTCAGTTTCCTTCTAAAGCTGAAGGTTCTCTTGGCAGGACAGAATTTCCAGAATGACGTATTGATCTCGACATCTCAAGAGTTTTTGTCGGTTTGCGAGGAAACCGTGCACTCTACAGAAAAACGGAAGGTAGTGCCGCATTCGGGAGGCTTCTTTACGTAGCTTTCGCTATAATTTACGTGGATGTGAGTCTTTCAGATTTTTTAAATAATTGACATGCTATAATTCATCGAATTTTTCTCTCTAAAAAGCTTTTTCTCGAGAACAAAGCCGCAAAGATTAGTATAGACGTAAGAAAGCCTCGAGAATGCATTGGCGCTCTCAGTTTCCTTCTAAAGCTGAAGGTTCTCTTGGCAGGACAGAATTTCCAGAATGACGTATTGATCTCGACATCTCAAGAGTTTTTGTCGGTTTGCGAGGAAACCGTGCACTCTACAGAAAAACGGAAGGTAGTGCCGCATTCGGGAGGCTTCTTTACGTAGCTTTCGCTATAATTTACGTGGATGTGAGTCTTTCAGATTTTTTTTAAAATTGACATGCTATAGTCCATCGAATTTTTCTCTCTAAAAAGCTTTTTCTCGAGAACAAAGCCTCAGAGATTAGTATAGACGTAAGAAAGCCTCGAGAATGCAATGGCGCTCTCAGTTTCCTTCTAAAGCTGAAGGTTCTATTGGCAGGACAGAATTTCCAGAATGATGTATTGATCTCGACATCTCAAGAGTTTTTGTCGGTTTCCGAGGAAACCGTGCATTCTACAGAAAAACGGAAGGTAGTGCCGCATTCGGGAGGCTTTTTTACGTAGCTTTCGCTATAATTTACGTGGATGTGAGCCTTTCAGATTTTCTTAAAAATTGACATGCTATAGTCCATCGAATTTTTCTCTCTAAAAAGCTGTTTCTCGAGAACAAAGCCACAAAGATTAGTATAGACGTAAGAAAGCCTCGAGAATGCAATGGCGCTCTCAGTTTCCTTCTAAAGCTGAAGGTTCTCTTGGCAGCAAAGAATTTCCAGAATGATGTATTGATCTCGACATCTCAAGAGTTTTTGTCGGTTTCCGAGGAAACCGTGCATTCTACAGAAAAGCGGAAGGTAGTGCCGCATTCGGGAGGCTTTTTACGATGCTTTCGCTATAATTTACGTGGATGTGAGCTTTTCAGATTTTTTAAATAATTGACATGCTATAGTCTATCGAATTTTTCTCCTCAGGCGCCACAGTTGTATGTGATAATCCAGATACACTAAGAAGTTTCAAAGAATACTAACATATTATCACCATTGAAAGATACCTTTCGAAATATATCGATTGCAAATTGCCTTGCAACGTACGATAAATATTAAGATGCGTATTTAATTATTTAATGATTTAAATATTAAGATGTGTATTTAATTATACGTAAGTTTAACAGTTTCATTGTCTGAATAAGATAAGACACCCATCTAACAGGAATATCATTAACAAACTTAAAACTTATTATAATCATAGATGAGTTGTAATAATGTCCACTATTTAATTTCTTCTTTCTTGTAAGTAATCCTAACCCTGAAATGAATAATATTCAATACAGATACAAAAGCAAGATACACACATAATAAAATAAGTATGTTAGGTATGGGATTGTAGGAATTAAATGTTTTGTCGGATAATTAATATTTTACTCACTTCTGGACGTCTGTTGGAAGGAAAATATTCCTGTTTCTTCCATTTCTCGTCTCTGTGTAGTTCTATTTATCTTTTGTCTCGAGATTTACGGTACAGTTATTTGGATGTCTTTCATAAATTCGGCTCGGGAAATTCCCGTCATCTAATCCTTCTACGAAATGTTGTAAGTTGTTTTCCCATTGAAGACCTCGTTTGCTTTGTGCCTGGACCTGATCTGTTAACCTGATTCGTCTCTCCTACCTCCTATCTGATAAATTCGTTGATTTCCTCTTCGTGCCGCGGTTACATGATTGAATTTCCTCCCAGACGGTTTGCAACTCTATCTAAAACATTTCTGCATTAACGTGGAAAAAGTTATTTTCTCAACAGGCGCCGAACAGGCAGTCGAGTGCAGGGAAGACACCTTCCGCACGAGTTAGATAAGGCGGACATATTAGCAACGCCATAAATATTTTAAGTGACAAAGTAAAACCAAAATATTGAAATAATTCGATGCATACACAACGATATTACCATAGATATCTATCTGTCCGTTACTGTTTATCATGACATATCCTGAATATTTTGTTACCTCACCTTGAAGGCGCCGTTCGCGAGGAAACTTGTCGGGCATCGGAGGGACGTGACAGTTATTCTTCGTTCGTCCTACGACTACCATCCCGAGATGTTCTTCACGGACAAATATAAAACCTTCTCCCGTGATCGCGACAGACTGTCGCGTCAGTCATATACTTTGAACTTTAAGCCGTTATAATGATATATATAATTTCCTTCCTGAAAAGTAAAAATCGTAAATAATTTAAGGTTAAGTTAGCTGGCCCGGGGATTGGGGCGCCATCTCGTGGGAACGTTACGGACCACCGGTCACGAATACTCGTCGCGTAAAGATCCCTAATCACGGAATTAGCCGCCATCTGGCGGCCGATAGCCGCAACCGAATGCGTAATTGATTCCCGTCTCATGTAATCTGTACGACACGAGCATCGACGACAGATGGGGTTCGCACAGTTCCTACGAGATGGCGCTGCAGACAGTACTTTGATTATTCCCACTTACATGCATACGATCGCCTTTCGCGGGGACACCTTCACAGGAAGGAGAACGCCGAAAACGTGCGTAAAGCAGTAGGAAGGGCAGACGAATTCAACGGTACCTTCACATTTATCCTGACTCCACAGGTGCCCCAGGTAGGCGTCAGTTTCTCAGGCGGTTACCTCGAACGTACCGTTTCGGCGAAGGGCTTTCTCGATTTCGCAGGAAACCGGACGGTTTTTCATTGAAAATGAGACGCCCATCGCAATGGGGAGGTCGACATACGTATGCGTCACCGACGATTCGGGCCGATTTCTAGCGCGGCATCAGTATCTTCCACGAAATTCCCTTACTGCACGATGGGATGGGTCCGTCGAATTTCTTACGCAAAACACACATTCTACCTCTCAAGGTAGAATCCTGAAAAAGTTCGTACAGTTCAAGGAGGGGCAGCAGACGAACGCATCGAACGAGGCGCCATCGGATGTATCCTAGATTACGTGTTGTTAACTTACCTCGAAGGCGTGCATTCACGAGGAAAATTGTCCGGCATCTCTGTGGAGGGGGACAGTTTCTCATTGAAATGGCGATTTTCCACCGTATTCGAGAGACCGATTTCAGGCCGCCTTCATTTTAATTTGCGACGATTCCGAGGCGGGGGTATTTTCCACATATTCCCGTAGCTATATTATAAGTCCATCGATGGCCTTTTGCCGAACAAACGTTGTGCCTAGGACGAACCCGAGAAAATTCGTATAGACCAAAGAGGGGCAGACGAATTGAACGGTACCTTCACGTTTATCCTGAATCCGGAGCTCATCCGGGTGGGCAGGGACTTGCATGTCGTCGCGTTGAATCTGCAGTTCGATGAAACAGTTTTCCCCTTACTCCGCAAAACTTCGACCAACGGCAATCCAGTTAGAGGGCTAGGGGGCGGTCGACTGTATTGCGGCCTGTGTCGCAACCCATTGCTGCCTCCTGCTTCCGTACGCTCTGTCGACGTTTCGCGGGCTCGTACCGGCGGCGTTAACTGGGAGACGTCCGGGTGCCCGTCAGGTGGGAGACGTCCACAATAGCCGTTGAATTCGACAAGGGACGCCCCTCAACGTGTAAAGTAAATAAAACGAAGCGAATAACATAACCCGTCCCCGGACGCCTAACTTAATCTGACAGTTGGTTGACAGCAGACTACGGTGGTAAAAGACACAACCCGACACGTTGCGCTGATTGGTCGGCGGGCGCGTCCCGATTTAAATATAGGCGGGTTTCGCGTTTGTAAAAAGTGATATGTTATTTGCATTTTACGATTCGTTTAACGTCTAAATAAAAAAAAAGTAATAACAGATTTACCTATTCCTTCATTTAAAAATTTTTAATGTTGCGCCTATCTAATGAACTGAAAGTAGATAGGTAATATTTTAGGTTTAAAATGTAATGCAGTGTATCTGAATAAAAATAGGTAAATAGTTGGTAACATCTTCTTTATTATTATCATTTATTTATTTATTTTCCTTCTTTGTTTCAGTTAGTACTATTTACTCAAATAGCTTTTTTACAATAATCAATACAATATTTGAAAACATTGTTTAATCAACAAATTAGCTCGAGCATAAATATTTAAAGCAGACTGCAGAAGTCAAACAGGAATTCACAAAATTGAAGGGAACTCACGCAACGACATGTTCGACAAATTATTTGGCACACATGCGGTGATGGTTAGTCAGCATCTCTAGAACATCATACTGCATACAATTAGTATTATGTTGAAAGTTGAAGGTTCTCTTGGCAGGACAGAATTTCCAGAATGATGTATTGATCTCGACATCTCAAGAGTTTTTGTCGGTTTGCGAGGAAACCGTGCATTCTACAGAAACACGGAAGGTAGTGCCGCATTCGGGAGGACTTTTTACGTAGCTTTCGCTATAATTTACGTGGATGTGAGCCTTTCAGATTTTCTTAAAAATTGACATGCTATAGTCCATCGAATTTTTCTCTCTAAAAAGCTTTTTCTCGAGAACAAAGCCGCAAAGATTAGTATAGACGTAAGAAAGCCTCGAGAATGCAATGGCGCTCTCAACTTCCTTCTAAAGCTGAAGGTTCTATTGGCAGGACAGAATTTCCAGAATGATGTATTGATCTCGACATCTCAAGAGCTTTTGTCGGTTTGCGAGGAAACCGTGCATTCTACAGAAAAACGGAGGGTAGTGCCGCATTCTGGAGGCTTTTTTACGTAGCTTTCGCTATAATTTACGTGGATGTGAGTCTTTCAGATTTTTTTAAAAATTGACATGCTATAGTCCATCGAATTTTTCTCTCTAAAAAGCTGTTTCTCGAGAACAAAACCGCAAAGATTAGTATAGACGTAAGAAAGCCTCGAGAATGCAATGGCGCTCTCAACTTCCTTCTAAAGCTGAAGGTTCTATTGGCAGGACAGAATTTCCAGAATGATGTATTGATCTCGACATCTCAAGAGCTTTTGTCGGTTTGCGAGGAAACCGTGCATTCTACAGAAAAACGGAGGGTAGTGCCGCATTCTGGAGGCTTTTTTACGTAGCTTTCGCTATAATTTACGTGGATGTGAGTCTTTCAGATTTTTTTAAAAATTGACATGCTATAGTCCATCGAATTTTTCTCTCTAAAAAGCTGTTTCTCGAGAACAAAACCGCAAAGATTAGTATAGACGTAAGAAAGCCTCGAGAATGCAATGGCGCTCTCAGTTTCCTTCTAAAGCTGAAGGTTCTCTTGGCAGGACAGAATTTCCAGAATGATGTATTGATCTCGACATCTCAAGAGTTTTTGTCGGTTTGCGAGGAGACCGTGCATTCTACAGAAAAACGGAAGGTAGTGCCGCATTCGGGAGGCTTTTTTACGTAGCTTTCGCTATAATTTACGTGGATGTGAGCCTTTCAGATTTTCTTAAAAATTGACATGCTATAGTCCATCGAATTTTTCTCTCTAAAAAGCTGTTTCTCGAGAACAAAGCCGCAAAGATTAGTATAGACGTAAGAAAGCCTCGAGAATGCAATGGCGCTGTCAGTTTCCTTCTAAAGTTGAAGGTTCTCTTGGCAGGAAAGAATTTCCAGAATGACGTATTAATGTCGACATCTCAAGAGTTTTTGTCGGTTTGCGAGGAAACCGTGCATTCTACAGAAACACGGAAGGTAGTGCCGCATTCTGGAGGCTTTTTTACGTAGCTTTCGCTATAATTTACGTGGATGTGAGCCTTTCAGATTTTCTTAAAAATTGACATGCTATAGTCCATCGAATTTTTCTCTCTAAAAAGCTTTTTCTCGAGAACAAAACCGCAAAGATTAGTATAGACGTAAGAAAGCCTCGAGAATGCAATGGCGCTCTCAGTTTCCTTCTAAAGCTGAAGGTTCTATTGGCAGGACAGAATTTTCAGAATGATGTATTGATCTCGACATCTCAAGAGCTTTTGTCGGTTTGCGAGGAAACCGTGCATTCTACAGAAAAACGGAGGGTAGTGCCGCATTCTGGAGGCTTTTTTACGTAGCTTTCGCTATAATTTACGTGGATGTGAGCCTTTCAGATTTTCTTAAAAATTGACATGCTATAGTCCATCGAATTTTTCTCTCTAAAAAGCTTTTTCTCGAGAACAAAACCGCAAAGATTAGTATAGACGTAAGAAAGCCTCGAGAATGCAATGGCGCTCTCAACTTCCTTCTAAAGCTGAAGGTTCTATTGGCAGGACAGAATTTCCAGAATGATGTATTGATCTCGACATCTCAAGAGCTTTTGTCGGTTTGCGAGGAAACCGTGCATTCTACAGAAAAACGGAGGGTAGTGCCGCATTCTGGAGGCTTTTTTACGTAGCTTTCGCTATAATTTACGTGGATGTGAGTCTTTCAGATTTTTTTAAAAATTGACATGCTATAGTCCATCGAATTTTTCTCTCTAAAAAGCTTTTTCTCGAGAACAAAACCGCAAAGATTAGTATAGACGTAAGAAAGCCTCGAGAATGCAATGGCGCTCTCAGTGCCCTTCTAAAGTTGAAGGTTCTCTTGGCAGGACAGAATTTCCAGAATGATGTATTGATCTCGACATCTCAAGAGTTTTTGTCGGTTTGCGAGGAGACCGTGCATTCTACAGAAAAACGGAAGGTAGTGCCGCATTCGGGAGGCTTCTTTACGTAGCTTTCGCTATAATTTACGTGGATGTGAGTCTTTCAGATTTTTTAAATAATTGACATGCTATAATTCATCGAATTTTTCTCTCTAAAAAGCTTTTTCTCGAGAACAAAGCCGCAAAGATTAGTATAGACGTAAGAAAGCCTCGAGAATGCAATGGCGCTCTCAGTTTCCTTCTAAAGTTGAAGGTTCTCTTGGCAAGACAGAATTTCCAGAATGACGTATTAATCTCGACATCTCAAGAGTTTTTGTCGGTTTGCGAGGAGACCGTGCATTCTACAGAAAAACGGAAGGTAGTGCCGCATTCGGGAGGCTTCTTTACGTAGCTTTCGCTATAATTTACGTGGATGTGAGTCTTTCAGATTTTTTTTAAAATTGACATGCTGTAGTCCATCGAATTTTTCTCTCTAAAAAGCTTTTTCTCGAGAACAAAGTCACAAAGATTAGTATAGACGTAAGAAAGCCTCGCGATTGCAATGACGCTCTCAGTTTCCTTCTAAAGTTGAAGGTTCTCTTGGCAAGACAGAATTTCCAGAATGACGTATTAATCTCGACATCTCAAGAGTTTTGGTCGGTTTGCGAGGAGACCGTGCATTCTACAGAAAAACGGAAGGTAGTGCTGCATTCGGGAGGCTTCTTTACGTAGCTTTCGCTATAATTTACGTGGATGTGAGTCTTTCAGATTTTTTTTAAAATTGACATGCTATAGTCCATCGAATTTTTCTCTCTAAAAAGCTTTTTCTCGAGAACAAAGCCGCAAAGATTAGTATAGACGTAAGAAAGCCTCGAGAATGCAAAGGCGCTCTCAGCTTCCTTCTAAAGTTGAAGGTTCTCTTGGCAGGACAGAATTTCCAGAATGACGTATTAATCTCGACATCTCAAGAGTTTTTGTCGGTTTGCGAGGAGACCGTGCATTCTACAGAAAAACGGAAGGTAGTGCCGCATTCGGGAGGCTTCTTTACGTAGCTTTCGCTATAATTTACGTGGATGTGAGTCTTTCAGATTTTTTTTAAAATTGACATGCTATAAGTCCATCGAATTTTTCTCTCTAAAAAGCTTTTTCTCGAGAACAAAGCCGCAAAGATTAGTATAGACGTAAGAAAGCCTCGCGATTGCAATGGCGCTCTCAGTTTCCTTCTAAAGTTGAAGGTTCTCTTGGCAAGACAGAATTTCCAGAATGACGTATTAATCTCGACATCTCAAGAGTTTTTGTCGGTTTGCGAGGAGACCGTGCATTCTACAGAAAAACGGAAGGTAGTGCCGCATTCGGGAGGCTTCTTTACGTAGCTTTCGCTATAATTTACGTGGATGTGAGTCTTTCAGATTTTTTTTAAAATTGACATGATATAGTCCATCGAATTTTTCTCTCTAAAAAGCTTTTTCTCGAGAACAAAGTCGCAAAGATTAGTATAGACGTAAGAAAGCCTCGCGATTGCAATGGCGCTCTCAGTTTCCTTCTAAAGTTGAAGGTTCTCTTGGCAAGACAGAATTTCCAGAATGACGTATTAATCTCGACATCTCAAGAGTTTTTGTCGGTTTGCGAGGAGACCGTGCATTCTACAGAAAAACGGAAGGTAGTGCCGCATTCGGGAGGCTTCTTTACGTAGCTTTCGCTATAATTTACGTGGATGTGAGTCTTTCAGATTTTTTTTAAAATTGACATGCTATAAGTCCATCGAATTTTTCTCTCTAAAAAGCTTTTTCTCGAGAACAAAGCCGCAAAGATTAGTATAGACGTAAGAAAGCCTCGAGAATGCAAAGGCGCTCTCAGCTTCCTTCTAAAGTTGAAGGTTCTCTTGGCAGGACAGAATTTCCAGAATGACGTATTAATCTCGACATCTCAAGAGTTTTTGTCGGTTTGCGAGGAGACCGTGCATTCTACAGAAAAACGGAAGGTAGTGCCGCATTCGGGAGGCTTCTTTACGTAGCTTTCGCTATAATTTACGTGGATGTGAGTCTTTCAGATTTTTTTTAAAATTGACATGCTATAGTCCATCGAATTTTTCTCTCTAAAAAGCTTTTTCTCGAGAACAAAGCCGCAAAGATTAGTATAGACGTAAGAAAGCCTCGAGAATGCAAAGGCGCTCTCAGCTTCCTTCTAAAGTTGAAGGTTCTCTTGGCAGGACAGAATTTCCAGAATGACGTATTAATCTCGACATCTCAAGAGTTTTTGTCGGTTTGCGAGGAGACCGTGCATTCTACAGAAAAACGGAAGGTAGTGCCGCATTCGGGAGGCTTCTTTACGTAGATTTCGCTATAATTTACGTGGATGTGAGTCTTTCAGATTTTTTTTAAAATTGACATGCTATAGTCCATCGAATTTTTCTCTCTAAAAAGCATTTTCTCGAGAACAAAGCCGCAAAGATTAGTATAGACGTAAGAAAGCCTCACGATTGCAATGGCGCTCTCAGTTTCCTTCTAAAGTTGAAGGTTCTCTTGGCAAGACAGAATTTCCAGAATGACGTATTAATCTCGACATCTCAAGAGTTTTTGTCGGTTTGCGAGGAGACCGTGCATTCTACAGAAAAACGGAAGGTAGTGCCGCATTCGGGAGGCTTCTTTACGTAGCTTTCGCTATAATTTACGTGGATGTGAGTCTTTCAGATTTTTTTTAAAATTGACATGCTATAGTCCATCGAATTTTTCTCTCTAAAAAGCTTTTTCTCGAGAACAAAGCCGCAAAGATTAGTATAGACGTAAGAAAGCCTCGCGATTGCAATGGCGCTCTCAGTTTCCTTCTAAAGTTGAAGGTTCTCTTGGCAAGACAGAATTTCCAGAATGACGTATTAATCTCGACATCTCAAGAGTTTTTGTCGGTTTGCGAGGAGACCGTGCATTCTACAGAAAAACGGAAGGTAGTGCCGCATTCGGGAGGCTTCTTTACGTAGCTTTCGCTATAATTTACGTGGATGTGAGTCTTTCAGATTTTTTTTAAAATTGACATGCTATAGTCCATCGAATTTTTCTCTCTAAAAAACTTTTTCTCGAGAACAAAGTCGCAAAGATTAGTATAGACGTAAGAAAGCCTCGAGAATGCAATGGCGCTCTCAATTTCCTTCTAAAGTTGAAGGTTCTCTTGGCAGGACAGAATTTCCAGAATGATGTATTGATCTCGACATCTCAAGAGTTTTTGTCGGTTTGCGAGGAAACCGTGCATTCTACAGAAACACGGAAGGTAGTGCCGCATTCGGGAGGTTGCTTTACGTAGCTTTCGCTATAATTTACGTGGATGTGAGCCTTTCAGATTTTCTTAAAAATTGACATGCTATAGTCCATCGAATTTTTCTCTCTAAAAAGCTTTTTCTCGAGAACAAAGCCGCAAAGATTAGTATGGACGTAAGAAAGCCTCGAGAATGCAATGGCGCTCTCAGTTTCCTTCTAAAGCTGAAGGTTCTATTGGCAGGACAGAATTTCCAGAATGATGTATTGATCTCGACATCTCAAGAGTTTTTGTCGGTTTGCGAGGAGACCGTGCATTCTACAGAAAAGCGGAAGGTAGTGCCGCATTCTGGAGGCTCTTTTACGTAACTTTCGCTATAATTTACGTGGATGTGAGTCTTTCAGATTTTTTTAGAAATTGACATGCTATAGTCCATCGAATTTTTCTCTCTAAAAAGCTTTTTCTCGAGAACTAAGCCTCAGAGATTACTATAGACGTAAGAAAGCCTCGAGAATGCAATGGCGCTCTCAGTTTCCTTCTAAAGCTGAAGGTTCTATTGGCAGGACAGAATTTCCAGAATGATGTATTGATCTCGACATCTCAAGAGTTTTTGTCGGTTTGCGAGGAGACCGTGCATTCTACAGAAAAGCGGAAGGTAGTGCCGCATTCTGGAGGCTCTTTTACGTAACTTTCGCTATAATTTACGTGGATGTAAGTCTTTCAGATTTCTTTAAAAATTGACATGCTATAGTCCATCGAATTTTTCTCTCTAAAAAGCTTTTTCTCGAGAACAAAACCGCAAAGATTAGTATAGACGTAAGAAAGCCTCGAGAATGCAATGGCGCTCTCAGTTTCCTTCTAAAGCTGAAGGTTCTATTGGCAGGACAGAATTTCCAGAATGATGTATTGATCTCGACATCTCAAGAGTTTTTGTCGGTTTGCGAGGAGAACGTGCATTCTACAGAAAAACGGAAGGTAGTGCCGCATTCGGGAGGCTTTTTTACGTAGCTTTCGCTATAATTTACGTGGATGTGAGTCTTTCAGATTTTTTTAAAAATTGACATGCTATAGTCCATCGAATTTTTCTCTCTAAAAAGCTTTTTCTCGAGAACAAAGCCTCAGAGATTACTATAGACGTAAGAAAGCCTCGAGAATGCAATGGCGCTCTCAGTTTCCTTCTAAAGCTGAAGGTTCTATTGGCAGGACAGAATTTCCAGAATGATGTATTGATCTCGACATCTCAAGAGCTTTTGTCGGTTTGCGAGGAAACCGTGCATTCTACAGAAAAACGGAAGGTAGTGCCGCATTCGGGAGGCTTTTTTACGTAGCTTTCGCTATAATTAACGTGGATGAGAGTCTTTCAGATTTTTTTAAAAATTGACATGCTATAGTCCATCGAATTTTTCTCTCTAAAAAGCTGTTTCTCGAGAACAAAGCCGCAAAGATTAGTATGGACGTAAGAAAGCCTCGAGAATGCAATGGCGCTCTCAGTTTCCTTCTAAAGCTGAAGGTTCTATTGGCAGGACAGAATTTCCAGAATGATGTATTGATCTCGACATCTCAAGAGTTTTTGTCGGTTTGCGAGGAGACCGTGCATTCTACAGAAAAGCGGAAGGTAGTGCCGCATTCTGGAGGCTCTTTTACGTAACTTTCGCTATAATTTACGTGGATGTGAGTCTTTCAGATTTTTTTAGAAATTGACATGCTATAGTCCATCGAATTTTTCTCTCTAAAAAGCTTTTTCTCGAGAACTAAGCCTCAGAGATTACTATAGACGTAAGAAAGCCTCGAGAATGCAATGGCGCTCTCAGTTTCCTTCTAAAGCTGAAGGTTCTATTGGCAGGACAGAATTTCCAGAATGATGTATTGATCTCGACATCTCAAGAGTTTTTGTCGGTTTGCGAGGAGACCGTGCATTCTACAGAAAAGCGGAAGGTAGTGCCGCATTCTGGAGGCTCTTTTACGTAACTTTCGCTATAATTTACGTGGATGTAAGTCTTTCAGATTTCTTTAAAAATTGACATGCTATAGTCCATCGAATTTTTCTCTCTAAAAAGCTTTTTCTCGAGAACAAAACCGCAAAGATTAGTATAGACGTAAGAAAGCCTCGAGAATGCAATGGCGCTCTCAGTTTCCTTCTAAAGCTGAAGGTTCTATTGGCAGGACAGAATTTCCAGAATGATGTATTGATCTCGACATCTCAAGAGTTTTTGTCGGTTTGCGAGGAGAACGTGCATTCTACAGAAAAACGGAAGGTAGTGCCGCATTCGGGAGGCTTTTTTACGTAGCTTTCGCTATAATTTACGTGGATGTGAGTCTTTCAGATTTTTTTAAAAATTGACATGCTATAGTCCATCGAATTTTTCTCTCTAAAAAGCTTTTTCTCGAGAACAAAGCCTCAGAGATTACTATAGACGTAAGAAAGCCTCGAGAATGCAATGGCGCTCTCAGTTTCCTTCTAAAGCTGAAGGTTCTATTGGCAGGACAGAATTTCCAGAATGATGTATTGATCTCGACATCTCAAGAGCTTTTGTCGGTTTGCGAGGAAACCGTGCATTCTACAGAAAAACGGAAGGTAGTGCCGCATTCGGGAGGCTTTTTTACGTAGCTTTCGCTATAATTAACGTGGATGAGAGTCTTTCAGATTTTTTTAAAAATTGACATGCTATAGTCCATCGAATTTTTCTCTCTAAAAAGCTGTTTCTCGAGAACAAAGCCGCAAAGATTAGTATAGACGTAAGAAAGCCTCGAGAATGCAATGGCGCTCTCAGTGTCCTTCTAAAGTTGAAGGTTCTCTTGGCAGGACAGAATTTCCAAAATGATGTATTGATCTCGACATCTCAAGAGTTTTTGTCGGTTTGCGAGGAGACCGTGCATTCTACAGAAAAGCGGAAGGTAGTGCCGCATTCTGGAGGCTCTTTTACGTAACTTTCGCTATAATTTACGTGGATGTAAGTCTTTCAGATTTCTTTAAAAATTGACATGCTATAGTCTACCGAATTTTTCTCTCTAAGAAGCTTTTTCTCGAAAACAAAGCCGCAAAGATTAGTATAGACGTAAGAAAGCCTCGAGAATGCAATGGCGCTCTCAGTTTCCTTCTAAAGTTGAAGGTTCTCTTGGCAGGACAGAATTTCCAAAATGATGTATTGATCTCGACATCTCAAGAGTTTTTGTCGGTTTGCGAGGAGACCGTGCATTCTACAGAAAAGCGGAAGGTAGTGCCGCATTCTGGAGGCTCTTTTACGTAACTTTCGCTATAATTTACGTGGATGTAAGTCTTTCAGATTTCTTTAAAAATTGACATGCTATAGTCTACCGAATTTTTCTCTCTAAGAAGCTTTTTCTCGAAAACAAAGCCGCAAAGATTAGTATAGACGTAAGAAGGCCTCGAGAATGCAATGGCGCTCTCAGTTTCCTTCTAAAGTTGAAGGTTCTCTTGGCAGGACAGAATTTCCAGAATGATGTATTGATCTCGACATCTCAAGAGTTTTTGTCGGTTTGCGAGGAGACCGTGCATTCTACAGAAAAACGGAAGGTAGTGCCGCATTCGGGAGGCTTCTTTACGTAGCTTTCGCTATAATTTACGTGGATGTGAGTCTTTCAGATTTTTTTTAAAATTGACATGCTATAGTCCATCGAATTTTTCTCTCTAAAAAGCTTTTTCTCGAGAACAAAGCCGCAAAGATTAGTATAGACGTAAGAAAGCCTCGAGAATGCAAAGGCGCTCTCAGCTTCCTTCTAAAGTTGAAGGTTCTATTGGCAGGACAGAATTTCCAGAATGATGTATTGATCTCGACATCTCAAGAGTTTTTGTCGGTTTGCGAGGAGACCGTGCATTCTACAGAAAAACGGAAGGTAGTGCCGCATTCGGGAGGCTTCTTTACGTAGCTTTCGCTATAATTTACGTGGATGTGAGTCTTTCAGATTTTTTTAAAAATTGACATGCTATAGTCCATCGAATTTTTCTCTCTAAAAAGCTTTTTCTCGAGAACAAAGCCGCAAAGATTAGTATAGACGTAAGAAAGCCTCGAGAATGCAATGGCGCTCTCAGTTTCCTTCTAAAGTTGAAGGTTCTCTTGGCAGGACAGAATTTCCAGAATGATGTATTGATCTCGACATCTCAAGAGTTTTTGTCGGTTTGCGAGGAGACCGTGCATTCTACAGAAACACGGAAGGTAGTGCCGCATTCGGGAGGACTTTTTACGTAGCTTTCGCTATAATTTACGTGGATGTGAGCCTTTCAGATTTTCTTAAAAATTGACATGCTATAGTCCATCGAATTTTTCTCCTCAGGCGCCACAGTTGTATGTGATAATCCAGATACACTAAGAAGTTTCAAAGAATACTAACATATTATCACCATTGAAAGATACCTTTCGAAATATATCGATTGCAAATTGTCTTGCAACGTACGATAAATATTAAGATGCGTATTTAATGATTTAAATATTGAGATGTGTATTTAATTATACGTAAGTTTAACAGTTTCATTGTCTGAATAAGATAAGACACCCATCTAACGGGAATATCATTAACAAACTTAAAACTTATTATAATCATAGATGAGTTGTAATAATGTCCACTATTTAATTTCTTCTTTCTTGTAAGTAATCCTAACCCTGAAATGAATAATATTCAATACAGATACAAAAGCAAGATACACACATAATAAAATAAGTATGTTAGGTATGGGATTGTAGGAATTAAATGCTTTGTCGGATAATTAATATTTTACTCACTTCCGGACGTCTGTTGGAAGGAAAATATTCCTGTTTCATCTTCCATTTTTCGTCTCTGTGTAGTTCTATTTATCTTTTGTCTCGAGGTTTACGGTACAGTTCCTTGGATGTCTTTCATAAATTCGGTTCGGGAAATTCCCGTCATCTAATCCTTCTACGAAATGTTGTAAGTTGTTTTCCTATTGAAGACCTCGTTTGCTTTGTGCCTGGACCTGATCTGTTAACCTGATTCGTCTCTCCTACCTCCTATCTGATAAATTCGTTGATTTCCTCTTCGTGCCGCGGTTACATGATTGAATTTCCTCCCAGACGGTTTGCAACTCTATCTAAAACATTTCTGCATTAACGTGGAAAAAGTTATTTTCACAACAGGCGCCGAACAGGCAGTCGAGTGCAGGGAAGACACCTTCCGCACGAGTTAGATAAGGCGGACATATTAACAACGCCATAAATATTTTAAGTGACAAAGTAAAACCAAAATATTGAAATAATTCGATGCATACACAACGATATTACCATAGATATCTATCTGTCCGTTACTGGTTATCATGACATATCCTGAATATTTTGTTACCTCACCTTGAAGGCGCCGTTCGCCGTTCGCGAGGAAACTTGTCGGGCATCGGAGGGACGTGACAGTTATTCTTTGTTCGTCCTACGATAACCATCCCGAGATGTTCTTCACGGACAAACATAAAACCTTCTCCCGTGATCGCGACAGACCGTCGCGTCAGTCATATACTTTGAACGTTAAGCCGTTATAATGATATATATAATTTCCTTCCTGAAAAGTAAAAATCGTAAATAATTTAAGGTTAAGTTAGCCGGCCCGGGGATTGGGGCGCCATCTCGTGGAAACGTTACGGACCACCGGTCACGGATACTCGTCGCGTAAAGATCCCTAATCACGGAATTGTCCGCCATCTGGCGGCCGATAGCCGCAACCGAATGTGTAATTGATTCCCGTCTCATGTAATCTGTACGACACGAGCATCGATGACAGATGGAGTTCGCACGGTTCCTACGAGATGGCGCTGCAGACAGCATTTTGATGATTCCCAGGTACCTGTCTAAGATCGCCTTTCGCGGGGACCCCTTCACTGGAAGGAGAACGCCGAAAACGTGCGTAAAGCAGTAGGAAGGGCAGACGAATTCAACGGTACCTTCACATTTATCCTGACTCCACAGGTGCCCCAGGTAGGCGTCTGTTTCTCAGGCGGTTACCTCGAACATACCATTTCGCCGAAGGGCTTTCTCGATTTCGCAGGAAACCGGACGGTTTTTCATTGAAAATGAGACGCCCATCGCAATGGGGAGGTCGATATACGTATGCGTCACCGACGATTCGGGCCGATTTCTAGCGCGGCATCAGTATCTTCCACGAAATTCCCTTACTGCACGATGAAATGGGTCCGTCGAATTTCTTACGCAAAACACACATTCTACCTCTCAAGGTAGAATCCTGAAAAAGTTCGTACAGTTCAAGGAGGGGCAGCAGACTTACGCATCGAACGAGGCGCCATCGGATGTATCCTAGATTACGTGTTGTTAACTTACCTCGAAGGCATGCATTCACGAGGAAAATTGTCCGGCATCTCTGTGGAGGGGAACAGTTTCTCATTGAAATGGCGATTTTCCACCGTATTCGAGAGACCGATTTCAGGCCGCCTTCATTTTAATTTGCGACGATTCCGAGGCGGGGGTATTTTCCACATATTCCCGTAGCTATATTATAGGTCCGTCGATCGCCTTTTGCCGAACAAACGTTGTGCCTAGGACGAACCCGAGAAAATTCGTATAGACTAAAGAGGGGCAGACGAATTGAACGGTACCTTCACGTTTATCCTGAGTCCGGAGCTCATCCGGGTGGGCAGGGACTTGCATGTCGTCGCGTTGAATCTGCAGTTCGATGAAACAGTTTTCCCCTTACTCCCCAAAACTTCGACCAACGGCAATCCAGTTAGGGGGCTAGGGGACGGTCGACTGTATTGCGGCCTGTGTCGCAACCCATTGCTGCCTCCTGCTTCCGTACGTTCTGTCGACGTTTCGCGGGCTCGTACCGGCGGCGTTAACTGGGAGACGTCCGGGTGCCCGTCAGGTGGGAGACGTCCACAATAGACGTTGAATTCGACAAGGGACGCACCTCAACGTGTAAAGTAAATAAAACGAAGCGAATAACATAACCCGTCTCCGGACACCTAACCTAATCTGACAGTTGGTTGACAGCAGACTACGGTGGTAAAAGACACAACCCGACACGTTGCGCTGATTGGTCGGCGGGCGCGTCCCGATTTAAATTTCGGCGGGTTTCGCGTTTGTAAAAAGTGAGCATAAATATTTAAAACAGACTGCAGAAGTCAAACAGGAATTCACAAAATTGAAGGGAACTCACGCAACGACATGTTCGACAAATTATTTGGCACACATGCGGTGATGGTTAGTCAGCATCTCTAGAACATCATACTGCATACAAAGGAGATGTATTAAGTTACTTCTTTATAAACTACGCGCACCATATTTATTAAAACAATCAATTTCTCTTCCTAAATGCGAACTTGCTATGCCATTTCTCATTGGTAACATTTATAGACTAGGTATTTAGTATTTTCGGACATTCTTTTGTCCTAATAATCGGTTGTGTCAACTATTTCTGTCTACTACATGTTCCAACTACTGTCATTGAAATCCAATTGGTTATTAACATAGCAATGGCCTGATAAAGATAAAAATGACAATTGAGGGAAACTCAAGAAGTTCTTCTAGAGCTACAATTATTGAGACAATTTTTAATTAAGAAAAGCAGAAGAGAAAAAAGTTAACTTAATAAAAAGCTTTTTCTCGAGAACAAAACCGCAAAGATTAGTATAGACGTAAGAAAGCCTCGAGAATGCAATGGCGCTCTCAGTTTCCTTCTAAAGCTGAAGGTTCTATTGGCAGGACAGAATTTCCAGAATGATGTATTGATCTCGACATCTCAAGAGCTTTTGTCGGTTTGCGAGGAAATCGTGCATTCTACAGAAAAACGGAGGGTAGTGCCGCATTCTGGAGGCTTTTTTACGTAGCTTTCGCTATAATTTACGTGGATGTGAGCCTTTCAGATTTTCTTAAAAATTGACATGCTATAGTCCATCGAATTTTTCTCTCTAAAAAGCTTTTTCTCGAGAACAAAGCCGCAAAGATTAGTATAGACGTAAGAAAGCCTCGAGAATGCAATGGCGCTCTCAGTTTCCTTCTAAAGCTGAAGGTTCTATTGGCAGGACAGAATTTCCAGAATGATGTATTGATCTCGACATCTCAAGAGCTTTTGTCGGTTTGCGAGGAAACCGTGCATTCTACAGAAAAACGGAGGGTAGTGCCGCATTCTGGAGGCTTTTTTACGTAGCTTTCGCTATAATTTACGTGGATGTGAGTCTTTCAGATTTTTTTAAAAATTGACATGCTATAGTCCATCGAATTTTTCTCTCTAAAAAGCTTTTTCTCGAGAACAAAACCGCAAAGATTAGTATAGACGTAAGAAAGCCTCGAGAATGCAATGGCGCTCTCAGTTTCCTTCTAAAGCTGAAGGTTCTATTGGCAGGACAGAATTTCCAGAATGATGTATTGATCTCGACATCTCAAGAGTTTTTGTCGGTTTGCGAGGAAACCGTGCATTCTATAGAAAAACGGAGGGTAGTGCCGCATTCTGGAGGCTTTTTTACGTAGCTTTCGCTATAATTTACGTGGATGTGAGTCTTTCAGATTTTCTTAAAAATTGACATGCTATAGTCCATCGAATTTTTCTCTCTAAAAAGCTGTTTCTCGAGAACAAAGCCGCAAAGATTAGTATAGACGTAAGAAAGCCTCGAGAATGCAATGGCGCTGTCAGTTTCCATCTAAAGTTGAAGGTTCTCTTGGCAGGACAGAATTTCCAGAATGACGTATTGATCTCGACATCTCAAGAGTTTTTGTCGGTTTGCGAGGAAACCGTGCACTCTACAGAAAAACGGAAGGTAGTGCCGCATTCGGGAGGCTTCTTTACGTAGCTTTCGCTATAATTTACGTGGATGTGAGTCTTTCAGATTTTTTTTAAAATTGACATGCTATAGTCCATCGAATTTTTCTCTCTAAAAAGCTTCTTCTCGAGAACAAAGCCGCAAAGATTAGTATAGACGTAAGAAAGCCTCGAGAATGCAATGGCGCTCTCAGTTTCCTTCTAAAGCTGAAGGTTCTCTTGGCAGGACAGAATTTCCAGAATGACGTATTGATCTCGACATCTCAAGAGTTTTTGTCGGTTTGCGAGGAAACCGTGCACTCTACAGAAAAACGGAAGGTAGTGACGCATTCGGGAGGCTTCTTTACGTAGCTTTCGCTATAATTTACGTGGATGTGAGTCTTTCAGATTTTTTTAAAAATTGACATGCTATAGTCCATCGAATTTTTCTCTCTAAAAAGCTTTTTCTCGAGAACAAAGCCGCAAAGATTAGTATAGACGTAAGAAAGCCTCGAGAATGCAATGGCGCTCTCAGTTTCCTTCTAAAGCTGAAGGTTCTATTGGCAGGACAGAATTTCCAGAATGATGTATTGATCTCGACATCTCAAGAGTTTTTGTCGGTTTGCGAGGAAACCGTGCATTCTACAGAAAAACGGAAGGCAGTGCCGCATTAGGAAGGCCTTTTTATGTACCTTTCGCTATAATTTACGTGGATGTGAGTCTTTCAGATTTTTTTAGAAATTGACATGCTATAGTCCATCGAATTTTTCTCTCTAAAAAGTTTTTTCTCGAGAACAAAGCCTCAGAGATTAGTATAGACGTAAGAAAGCCTCGAGAATGCAATGGCGCTCTCAGTTTCCTTCTAAAGCTGAAGGTTCTATTGGCAGGACAGAATTTCCAGAATGATGTATTGATCTCGACATCTCAAGAGCTTTTGTCGGTTTGCGAGGAAACCGTGCATTCTACAGAAAAACGGAAGGTAGTGCCGCATTCGGGAGGCTTTTTTACGTAGCTTTCGCTATAATTTACGTGGATGTGAGCCTTTCAGATTTTCTTAAAAATTGACATGCTATAGTCCATCGAATTTTTCTCTCTAAAAAGCTTTTTCTCGAGAACAAAACCGCAAAGATTAGTATAGACGTAAGAAAGCCTCGAGAATGCAATGGCGCTCTCAGTTTCCTTCTAAAGCTGAAGGTTCTATTGGCAGGACAGAATTTCCAGAATGATGTATTGATCTCGACATCTCAAGAGCTTTTGTCGGTTTGCGAGGAAACCGTGCATTCTACAGAAAAACGGAGGGTAGTGCCGCATTCTGGAGGCTTTTTTACGTAGCTTTCGCTATAATTTACGTGGATGTGAGCCTTTCAGATTTTCTTAAAAATTGACATGCTATAGTCCATCGAATTTTTCTCTCTAAAAAGCTTTTTCTCGAGAACAAAACCGCAAAGATTAGTATAGACGTAAGAAAGCCTCGAGAATGCAATGGCGCTCTCAGTGCCCTTCTAAAGTTGAAGGTTCTCTTGGCAGGACAGAATTTCCAGAATGATGTATTGATCTCGACATCTCAAGAGTTTTTGTCGGTTTGCGAGGAGACCGTGCATTCTACAGAAAAACGGAAGGTAGTGCCGCATTCGGGAGGCTTCTTTACGTAGCTTTCGCTATAATTTACGTGGATGTGAGTCTTTCAGATTTTTTAAATAATTGACATGCTATAATTCATCGAATTTTTCTCTCTAAAAAGCTTTTTCTCGAGAACAAAGCCGCAAAGATTAGTATAGACGTAAGAAAGCCCCGAGAATGCAATGGCTCTCTTAGTTTCCTTCTAAAGTTGAAGGTTCTCTTGGCAGGACAGAATTTCCAAAATGATGTATTGATCTCGAAATCTCAAGAGTTCTTGTCGGTTTGCGAGGAAACCGTGCATTCTACAGAAAAACGGAAGGTAGTGCCGCATTCGGGAGGCTTCTTTACGTAGCTTTCGCTATAATTTACGTGGATGTGAGTCTTTCAGATTTTTTTAAAAATTGGCATGCTATAGTCCATCGAATTTTTCTCTCTAAAAAGCTTTTTCTCGAGAACAAAGCCGCAAAGATTAGTATGGACGTAAGAAAGCCTCGAGAATGCAATGGCGCTCTCAGTTTCCTTCTAAAGCTGAAGGTTCTATTGGCAGGACAGAATTTCCAGAATGATGTATTGATCTCGACATCTCAAGAGTTTTTGTCGGTTTGCGAGGAAACCGTGCATTCTACAGAAAAACGGAAGGCAGTGCCGCATTAGGAAGGCCTTTTTATGTACCTCTCGCTATAATTTACGTGGATGTGAGTCTTTCAGATTTTTTTAGAAATTGACATGCTATAGTCCATCGAATTTTTCTCTCTAAAAAGCTTTTTCTCGAGAACAAAGCCTCAGAGATTACTATAGACGTAAGAAAGCCTCGAGATTGCAATGGCGCTCTCAGTTTCCTTCTAAAGCTGAAGGTTCTATTGGCAGGACAGAATTTCCAGAATGATGTATTGATCTCGACATCTCAAGAGCTTTTGTCGGTTTGCGAGGAAACCGTGCATTCTACAGAAAAACGGAAGGTAGTGCCGCATTCTGGAGGCTTTTTTACGTAGCTTTCGCTATAATTTACGTGGATGTGAGTCTTTCAGATTTTTTTAAAAATTGACATGCTATAGTCCATCGAATTTTTCTCTCTAAAAAGCTTTTTCTCGAGAACAAAACCGCAAAGATTAGTATAGACGTAAGAAAGCCTCGAGAATGCAATGGCGCTCTCAGTTTCCTTCTAAAGCTGAAGGTTCTATTGGCAGGACAGAATTTCCAGAATGATGTATTGATCTCGACATCTCAAGAGTTTTTGTCGGTTTGCGAGGAGACCGTGCATTCTACAGAAAAACGGAAGGTAGTGCCGCATTCGGGAGGCTTCTTTACGTAGCTTTCGCTATAATTTACGTGGATGTGAGTCTTTCAGATTTTTTAAATAATTGACATGCTATAATTCATCGAATTTTTCTCTCTAAAAAGCTTTTTCTCGAGAACAAAGCCGCAAAGATTAGTATAGACGTAAGAAAGCCCCGAGAATGCAATGGCTCTCTTAGTTTCCTTCTAAAGTTGAAGGTTCTCTTGGCAGGACAGAATTTCCAAAATGATGTATTGATCTCGAAATCTCAAGAGTTCTTGTCGGTTTGCGAGGAAACCGTGCATTCTACAGAAAAACGGAAGGTAGTGCCGCATTCGGGAGGACTTTTTACGTAGCTTTCGCTATAATTTACGTGGATGTGAGCCTTTCAGATTTTCTTAAAAATTGACATGCTATAGTCCATCGAATTTTTCTCTCTAAAAAGCTTTTTCTCGAGAACAAAGCCGCAAAGATTAGTATAGACGTAAGAAAGCCTCGAGAATGCAATGGCGCTCTCAACTTCCTTCTAAAGCTGAAGGTTCTCTTGGCAGGACAGAATTTCCAGAATGACGTATTGATCTCGACATCTCAAGAGTTTTTGTCGGTTTGCGAGGAAACCGTGCATTCTACAGAAAAACGGAAGGCAGTGCCGCATTAGGAAGGCCTTTTTATGTACCTTTCGCTATAATTTACGTGGATGTGAGTCTTTCAGATTTTTTTAGAAATTGACATGCTATAGTCCATCGAATTTTTCTCTCTAAAAAGCTTTTTCTCGAGAACAAAGCCTCAGAGATTAGTATAGACGTAAGAAAGCCTCGAGAATGCAATGGCGCTCTCAGTTTCCTTCTAAAGCTGAAGGTTCTCTTGGCAGGACAGAATTTCCAGAATGACGTATTGATCTCGACATCTCAAGAGTTTTTGTCGGTTTGCGAGGAAACCGTGCACTCTACAGAAAAACGGAAGGTAGTGCCGCATTCGGGAGGCTTCTTTACGTAGCTTTCGCTATAATTTACGTGGATGTGAGTCTTTCAGATTTTTTTAAAAATTGACATGCTATAGTCCATCGAATTTTTCTCTCTAAAAAGCTTTTTCTCGAGAACAAAGCCGCAAAGATTAGTATAGACGTAAGAAAGCCTCGAGAATGCAATGGCGCTCTCAGTTTCCTTCTAAAGCTGAAGGTTCTCTTGGCAGGACAGAATTTCCAGGATGACGTATTGATCTCGACATCTCAAGAGTTTTTGTCGGTTTGCGAGGAAACCGTGCACTCTACAGAAAAACGGAAGGTAGTGCCGCATTCGGGAGGCTTCTTTACGTAGCTTTCGCTATAATTTACGTGGATGTGAGTCTTTCAGATTTTTTTAAAAATTGGCATGCTATAGTCCATCGAATTTTTCTCTCTAAAAAGCTTTTTCTCGAGAACAAAGCCGCAAAGATTAGTATGGACGTAAGAAAGCCTCGAGAATGCAATGGCGCTCTCAGTTTCCTTCTAAAGCTGAAGGTTCTATTGGCAGGACAGAATTTCCAGAATGATGTATTGATCTCGACATCTCAAGAGTTTTTGTCGGTTTGCGAGGAAACCGTGCATTCTACAGAAAAACGGAAGGCAGTGCCGCATTAGGAAGGCCTTTTTATGTACCTCTCGCTATAATTTACGTGGATGTGAGTCTTTCAGATTTTTTTAGAAATTGACATGCTATAGTCCATCGAATTTTTCTCTCTAAAAAGCTTTTTCTCGAGAACAAAGCCTCAGAGATTACTATAGACGTAAGAAAGCCTCGAGATTGCAATGGCGCTCTCAGTTTCCTTCTAAAGCTGAAGGTTCTATTGGCAGGACAGAATTTCCAGAATGATGTATTGATCTCGACATCTCAAGAGTTTTTGTCGGTTTGCGAGGAGACCGTGCATTCTACAGAAAAACGGAAGGTAGTGCCGCATTCTGGAGGCTTTTTTACGTAGCTTTCGCTATAATTTACGTGGATGTGAGTCTTTCAGATTTTTTTAAAAATTGACATGCTATAGTCCATCGAATTTTTCTCTCTAAAAAGCTTTTTCTCGAGAACAAAACCGCAAAGATTAGTATAGACGTAAGAAAGCCTCGAGAATGCAATGGCGCTCTCAGTTTCCTTCTAAAGCTGAAGGTTCTATTGGCAGGACAGAATTTCCAGAATGATGTATTGATCTCGACATCTCAAGAGTTTTTGTCGGTTTGCGAGGAGACCGTGCATTCTACAGAAAAACGGAAGGTAGTGCCGCATTCTGGAGGCTTTTTTACGTAGCTTTCGCTATAATTTACGTGGATGTGAGCCTTTCAGATTTTCTTAAAAATTGACATGCTATAGTCCATCGAATTTTTCTCTCTAAAAAGCTTTTTCTCGAGAACAAAGCCGCAAAGATTAGTATAGACGTAAGAAAGCCTCGAGAATGCAATGGCGCTCTCAACTTCCTTCTAAAGCTGAAGGTTCTATTGGCAGGACAGAATTTCCAGAATGATGTATTGATCTCGACATCTCAAGAGCTTTTGTCGGTTTGCGAGGAAACCGTGCATTCTACAGAAAAACGGAAGGTAGTGCCGCATTCTGGAGGCTTTTTTACGTAGCTTTCGCTATAATTTACGTGGATGTGAGTCTTTCAGATTTTTTTAGAAATTGACATGCTATAGTCCATCGAATTTTTCTCTCTAAAAAGCTTTTTTTCGAGAACAAAGCCGCAAAGATTAGTATAGACGTAAGAAAGCCTCGAGAATGCAATGGCTCTCTCAGTTTCCTTCTAAAGTTGAAGGTTCTCTTCGCAGGACAGAATTTCCAAAATGATGTATTGATCTCGACATCTCAAGAGTTCTTGTCGGTTTGCGAGGAAACCGTGCATTCTACAGAAAAACGGAAGGTAGTGCCGCATTCGGGAGGACTTTTTACGTAGCTTTCGCTATAATTTACGTGGATGTGAGTCTTTCAGATTTTCTTAAAAATTGACATGCTATAGTCCATCGAATTTTTCTCTCTAAAAAGCTTTTTCTCGAGAACAAAACCGCAAAGATTAGTATAGACGTAAGAAAGCCTCGAGAATGCAATGGCGCTCTCAGTTTCCTTCTAAAGCTGAAGGTTCTATTGGCAGGACAGAATTTCCAGAATGATGTATTGATCTCGACATCTCAAGAGTTTTTGTCGGTTTGCGAGGAGACCGTGCATTCTACAGAAAAACGGAAGGTAGTGCCGCATTCTGGAGGCTTTTTTACGTAGCTTTCGCTATAATTTACGTGGATGTGAGCCTTTCAGATTTTCTTAAAAATTGACATGCTATAGTCCATCGAATTTTTCTCTCTAAAAAGCTTTTTCTCGAGAACAAAGCCGCAAAGATTAGTATAGACGTAAGAAAGCCTCGAGAATGCAATGGCGCTCTCAACTTCCTTCTAAAGCTGAAGGTTCTATTGGCAGGACAGAATTTCCAGAATGATGTATTGATCTCGACATCTCAAGAGCTTTTGTCGGTTTGCGAGGAAACCGTGCATTCTACAGAAAAACGGAGGGTAGTGCCGCATTCTGGAGGCTTTTTTACGTAGCTTTCGCTATAATTTACGTGGATGTGAGTCTTTCAGATTTTTTTAAAAATTGACATGCTATAGTCCATCGAATTTTTCTCTCTAAAAAGCTGTTTCTCGAGAACAAAACCGCAAAGATTAGTATAGACGTAAGAAAGCCTCGAGAATGCAATGGCGCTCTCAGTTTCCTTCTAAAGCTGAAGGTTCTATTGGCAGGACAGAATTTCCAGAATGATGTATTGATCTCGACATCTCAAGAGTTTTTGTCGGTTTGCGAGGAGACCGTGCATTCTACAGAAAAACGGAAGGTAGTGCCGCATTCTGGAGGCTTTTTTACGTAGCTTTCGCTATAATTTACGTGGATGTGAGCCTTTCAGATTTTCTTAAAAATTGACATGCTATAGTCCATCGAATTTTTCTCTCTAAAAAGCTTTTTCTCGAGAACAAAGCCGCAAAGATTAGTATAGACGTAAGAAAGCCTCGAGAATGCAATGGCGCTCTCAACTTCCTTCTAAAGCTGAAGGTTCTATTGGCAGGACAGAATTTCCAGAATGATGTATTGATCTCGACATCTCAAGAGCTTTTGTCGGTTTGCGAGGAAACCGTGCATTCTACAGAAAAACGGAGGGTAGTGCCGCATTCTGGAGGCTTTTTTACGTAGCTTTCGCTATAATTTACGTGGATGTGAGTCTTTCAGATTTTTTTAAAAATTGACATGCTATAGTCCATCGAATTTTTCTCTCTAAAAAGCTGTTTCTCGAGAACAAAACCGCAAAGATTAGTATAGACGTAAGAAAGCCTCGAGAATGCAATGGCGCTCTCAGTTTCCTTCTAAAGCTGAAGGTTCTCTTGGCAGGATAGAATTTCCAGAATGATGTATTGATCTCGACATCTCAAGAGTTTTTGTCGGTTTGCGAGGAGACCGTGCATTCTACAGAAAAACGGAAGGTAGTGCCGCACTCTGGAGGCTTTTTTACGTAGCTTTCGCTATAATTTACGTGGATGTGAGCCTTTCAGATTTTCTTAAAAATTGACATGCTATAGTCCATCGAATTTTTCTCTCTAAAAAGCTTTTTCTCGAGAACAAAGCCGCAAAGATTAGTATAGACGTAAGAAAGCCTCGAGAATGCAATGGCGCTCTCAACTTCCTTCTAAAGCTGAAGGTTCTATTGGCAGGACAGAATTTCCAGAATGATGTATTGATCTCGACATCTCAAGAGCTTTTGTCGGTTTGCGAGGAAACCGTGCATTCTACAGAAAAACGGAGGGTAGTGCCGCATTCTGGAGGCTTTTTTACGTAGCTTTCGCTATAATTTACGTGGATGTGAGCCTTTCAGATTTTCTTAAAAATTGACATGCTATAGTCCATCGAATTTTTCTCTCTAAAAAGCTGTTTCTCGAGAACAAAGCCGCAAAGATTAGTATAGACGTAAGAAAGCCTCGCGAATGCAATGGCGCTCTCAGTTTCCTTCTAAAGTTGAGGTTCTCTTGGCAGGACAGAATTTCCAGAATGATGTATTGATCTCGACATCTCAAGAGTTTTTGTCGGCTTGCGAGGAAACCGTGCATTCTACAGAAAAGCGGAAGGTAGTGCCGCATACGGGAGGCTCTTTTACGTAGCTTTCGCTATAATTTACGTGGATGTGAGCTTTTCAGATTTTTTTAAAAATTGACATGCTATAGTCTATCGAATTTTTCTCCTCAGGCGCCACAGTTGTATGTGATAATCTAGATACACTAAGAAGTTTCAAAGAATACTAACATATTATCACCATTGAAAGATACCTTTCGAAATATATCGATTGCAAATTGCCTTGCAACGTACGATAAATATTAAGATGCGTATTTAATGATTTAATGATTTAAATATTAAGATGTGTATTTAATTCTACGTAAGTTTAACAGTTTCATTGTCTGAATAAGATAAGACACCCATCTAACGGGAATATCATTAACAAACTTAAAACTTATTATAATCTTAGATGAGTTGTAATAATGTCCACTATTTAATTTCTTCTTTCTTGTAAGTAATCCTAACCCTGAAATGAATAATATTCAATACAGATACAAAAGCAAGATACACACATAATAAAATAAGTATGTTAGGTATGGGATTGTAGGAATTAAATGCTTTGTCGGATAATTAATATTTTACTCACTTCCGGACGTCTGTTGGAAGGAAAATATTCCTGTTTCTTCCATTTCTCGTCTCTGTGTAGTTCTATTTATCTTTTGTCTCGAGATTTACGGTACAGTTATTTGGATGTCTTTCATAAATTCGGCTCGGGAAATTCCCGTCATCTAATCCTTCTACGAAATGTTGTAAGTTGTTTTCCCATTGAAGACCTCGTTTGCTTTGTGCCTGGACCTGATCTGTTAACCTGATTCGTCTCTCCTACCTCCTATCTGATAAATTCGTTGATTTCCTCTTCGTGCCGCGGTTACATGATTGAATTTCCTCCTAGACGGTTTGCAACTCTATCTAAAACATTTCTGCATTAACGTGGAAAAAGTTATTTTCTCAACAGGCGCCGAACAGGCAGTCGAGTGCAGGGAAGACACCTTCCGCACGAGTTAGATAAGGCGGACATATTAGCAACGCCATAAATATTTTAAGTGACAAAGTAAAACCAAAATATTGAAATAATTCGATGCATACACAACGATATTAACATAGATATCTATCTGTCCGTTACTGTTTATCATGACATATCCTGAATATTTTGTTACCTCACCTTGAAGGCGCCGTTCGCGAGGAAACTTGTCGGGCATCGGAGGGACGTGACAGTTATTCTTCGTTCGTCCTACGACTACCATCCCGAGATGTTCTTCACGGACAAATATAAAACCTTCTCCCGTGATCGCGACAGACTGTCGCGTCAGTCATATACTTTGAACTTTAAGCCGTTATAATGATATATATAATTTCCTTCCTGAAAAGTAAAAATCGTAAATAATTTAAGGTTAAGTTAGCCGGCCCGGGGATTGGGGCGCCATCTCGTGGGAACGTTACGGACCACCGGTCATGGATACTCGTTGCGTAAAGATCCCTAATCACGGAATTGGTCGCCATCTGGCGGCCGATAGCCGCAACCGAATGTGTAATTGATTCCCGTCTCATGTAATCTGTACGACACGAGCATCGATGACAGATGGAGTTCGCACGGTTCCTACGAGATGGCGCTGCAGACAGCATTTTGATGATTCCCAGGAACCTGTCTAAGATCGCCTTTCGCGGGGACCCATTCACTGGAAGGAGAACGCCGAAAACGTGCGTAAAGCAGTAGGAAGGGCAGACGAATTCAACGGTACCTTCACATTTATCCTGACTCCACAGGTGCCCCAGGTAGGCGTCAGTTTCTCAGGCGGTTACCTCGAACGTACCGTTTCGGCGAAGGGCTTTCTCGATTTCGCAGGAAACCGGACGGTTTTTCATTGAAAATGAGACGCCCGTCACAATGGGGAGGTCGATTTACGCATGGGTCACCGACGATTCGGGCCGATTTCGAGCGCGGCATCCGTATCTTCCACGAAATTCCCTTACTGCACGATGGGATGGGTACGTCGAATTTCTTACGCAAAACACACATTTTACCTCTCAAGGTAGAATCCTGAAAAAGTTCGTACAGTTCAAGGAGGGGCAGCAGACTTACGCATCGAACGAGGCGCCATCGGATGTATCCTAGATTACGTGTTGTTAACTTACCTCGAAGGCGTGCATTCACGAGGAAAATTGTCCGGCATCTCTGTGGAGGGGGACAGTTTCTCATTGAAACGGCGATTTTCCATCGTATTCGGGAGACCGATTTCAGGCCGCCTTCATTTTAATTTGCGACGATTCCGAGGCGGGGGTATTTTCCACATATTCCCGTAGCTATATTATAGGTCCGTCGATCGCCTTTTGCCGAACAAACGTTGTGCCTAGGACGAACCCGAGAAAATTCGTATAGACTAAAGAGGGGCAGACGAATTGAACGGTACCTTCACGTTTATCCTGAGTCCGGAGCTCATCCGGGTGGGCAGGGACTTGCATGTCGTCGCCTTGAATCTGCAGTTCGATGAAACAGTTTTCCCCTTACTCCGAAAAACTTCGACAAACGGCAATCCAGTTAGGGGGCTAGGGGGCGGTCGATTGTATTGCGGCCTGTGTCGCAACCCATTGCTGCCTCCTGCTTCCGTACGTTCTGTCGACGTTTCGCGAGCATCTCGTACCGGCGGCGTTAACTGGGAGACGTCCGGGTGCCCGTCAGGTGGGAGACGTCCACAATAGACGTTGAATTCGACAAGGGACGCCCCTCAACGTGTAAAGTAAATAAAACGAAGCGAATAACATAACCCGTCTCCGGACACCTAACCTAATCTGACAGTTGGTTGACAGCAGACTACGGTGGTAAAAGACACAACCCGACACGTTGCGCTGATTGGTCGGCGGGCGCGTCCCGATTTAAATTTCGGCGGGTTTCGCGTTTGTAAAAAGTGAGCATAAATATTTAAAACAGACTGCAGAAGTCAAACAGGAATTCACAAAATTGAAGGGAACTCACGCAACGACATGTTCGACAAATTATTTGGCACACATGCGGTGATGGTTAGTCAGCATCTCTAGAACATCATACTGCATACAAAGGAGATGTATTAAGTTACTTCTTTATAAACTACGCGCACCATATTTATTAAAACAATCAATTTCTCTTCCTAAATGCGAACTTGCTATGCCATTTCTCATTGGTAACATTTATAGACTAGGTATTTAGTATTTTCGGACATTCTTTTGTCCTAATAATCGGTTGTGTCAACTATTTCTGTCTACTACATGTTCCAACTACTGTCATTGAAATCCAATTGGTTATTAACATAGCAATGGCCTGATAAAGATAAAAATGACAATTGAGGGAAACTCAAGAAGTTCTTCTAGAGCTACAATTATTGAGACAATTTTTAATTAAGAAAAGCAGAAGAGAAAAAAGTTAACTTAATAAAAAGCTTTTTCTCGAGAACAAAACCGCAAAGATTAGTATAGACGTAAGAAAGCCTCGAGAATGCAATGGCGCTCTCAGTTTCCTTCTAAAGCTGAAGGTTCTATTGGCAGGACAGAATTTCCAGAATGATGTATTGATCTCGATATCTCAAGAGTTTTTGTCGGTTTGCGAGGAAACCGTGCATTCTACAGAAAAACGGAAGGTAGTGCCGCATTCGGGAGGCTTTTTTACGTAGCTTTCGCTATAATTTACGTGGATGTGAGCCTTTCAGATTTTCTTAAAAATTGACATGCTATAGTCCATCGAATTTTTCTCTCTAAAAAGCTTTTTCTCGAGAACAAAACCGCAAAGATTAGTATAGACGTAAGAAAGCCTCGAGAATGCAATGGCGCTCCCAGTTTCCTTCTAAAGTTGAAGGTTCTATTGGCAGGACAGAATTTCCAGAATGATGTATTGATCTCGACATCTCAAGAGCTTTTGTCGGTTTGCGAGGAAATCGTGCATTCTACAGAAAAACGGAGGGTAGTGCCGCATTTTGGAGGCTTTTTACGTAGCTTTCGCTATAATTTACGTGGATGTGAGCCTTTCAGATTTTCTTAAAAATTGCCATGCCATAGTCCATCGAATTTTTCTCTCTAAAAAGCTGTTTCTCGAGAATAAAGCCGCAAAGATTAGTATAGACGTAAGAGAGCCTCGAGAATGCAATGGCGCTCTCAGTTTCCTTCTAAAGTTGAAGGTTCTCTTGGCAGGAAAGAATTTCCAGAATGATGTATTGATCTCGACATCTCAAGAGTTTTTGTCGGTTTGCGAGGAAACCGTGCATTCTACAGAAAAACGGAAGGTAGTGCCGCATTCGGGAGGCTTCTTTACGTAGCTTTCGCTATAATTTACGTGGATGTAAGTCTTTCAGATTTTCTTAAAAATTGACATGCTATAGTCCATCGAATTTTTCTCTCTAAAAAGCTGTTTCTCGGGAACAAAGTCGCAAAGATTAGTATAGACGTAAGAAAGCCTCGAGAATGCAATGGCGCTCTCAGTTTCCTTCTAAAGTTGAAGGTTCTCTTGGCCGGACACAATTTCCAGAATGATGTATTGATCTCGACATCTCAAGAGTTTTTGTCGGTTTGCGAGGAAACCGTGCATTCTACAGAAAAACGGAAGGAAGTGCCGCATTCTGGAGGCTTTTTTACGTAGCTTTCGCTATAATTTACGTGGATGTGAGCTTTTCAGATTTTTTAAATAATTGACATGCTATAGTCTATCGAATTTTTCTCCTCAGGCGCCACAGTTGTATGTGATAATCCAGATACACTAAGAAGTTTCAAAGAATACTAACATATTATCACCATAGAAAGATACCTTTCGAAATATATCGATTGCAAATTGCCTTGCAACGTACGATAAATATTAAGATGCGTATTTAATTATACGTAAGTTTAACAGTTTCATTGTCTGAATAAGATAAGACACCCATCTAACGGGAATATCATTAACAAACTTAAAACTTATTATAATCATAGATGAGTTGTGATAATGTCCACTATTTAATTTCTTCTTTCTTGTAAGTAATCCTAACCCTGAAATGAATAATATTCAATACAGATACAAAAGCAAGATACACACATAATAAAATAAGTATGTTAGGTATGGGATTGTAGGAATTAAATGCTTTGTCGGATAATTAATATTTTACTCACTTCTGGACGTCTGTTGGAAGGAAAATATTCCTGTTTCTTCCATTTCTCGTCTCTGTGTAGTTCTATTCATCTTTTGTCTCGAGATTTACGGTACAGTTCCTTGGATGTCTTTCATAAATTCCGTTCGGGAAATTCCCGTCATCTAATCCTTCTACGAAATGTTGTAAGTTGTTTTCCTATTGAAGACCTCGTTTGCTTTGTGCCTGGACCTGATCTGTTAACCTGATTCGTCTCTCCTACCTCCTATCTGATAAATTCGTTGATTTCCTCTTCGTGCCGCGGTTACATGATTGAATTTCCTCCCAGACGGTTTGCAACTCTATCTAAAACATTTCTGCATTAACGTGGAAAAAGTTATTTTCTCAACAGGCGTCAAACAGGCAGTCGAGTGCAGGGAAGACACCTTCCGCACGAGTTAGATAAGGCGGACATATTAGCAACGCCATAAATATTTTAAGTGACAAAGTAAAACCAAAATATTGAAATAATTCGATGCATACACAGCGATATTACCATAGATATCTATCTGTCCGTTACTGTTTATCATGACATATCCTGAATATTTTGTTACCTCACCTTGAAGGCGCCGTTCGCCGTTCGCGAGGAAACTTGTCGGGCATCGGAGGGACGTGACAGTTATTCTTCGTTCGTCCTACGACAACCATCCCGAGATGTTCTTCACGGACAAACATAAAACCTTCTCCCGTGATCGCGACAGACCGTCGCGTCAGTCATATACTTTGAACTTTAAGCCGTTATAATGATATATATAATTTCCTTCCTGAAAAGTAAAAATCGTAAATAATTTAAGGTTAAGTTAGCCGGCCCGGGGATTGGGGCGCCTTCTCGTGGGAACGTTACGGACCACCGGTCACGGATACTCGTCGCGTAAAGATCCCTAATCACGGACTTGGCCGCCATCTGGCGGCCGATAGCCGCAACCGAATGCGCAATTGATTCCCGTCTCATGTAATCTGTACGACACGAGCATCGATGACAGATGGGGTTCGCACAGTTCCTACGAGATGGCGCTGCAGACAGCATTTTGATGATTCCCACGTACATGCATACGATCGCCTTTCGCGGGGACACCATCACAGGAAGAACACCGAAAACGTGCGTAAAGCAGTAGGAAGGGCAGACGAATTCAACGGTACCTTCACATTTATCCTGACTCCACAGGTGCCCCAGGTAGGCGTCAGTTTCTCAGGCGGTTACCTCGAACGTACCGTTTCGGCGAAGGGCTTTCTCGATTTCGCAGGAAACCGGACGGTTTTTCATTGAAAATGAGACGCCCGTCACAATGGGGAGGTCGATTTACGCATGGGTCACCGACGATTCGGGCCGATTTCGAGCGCGGCATCCGTATCTTCCACGAAATTCCCTTACTGCACGATGAAATGGGTCCGTCGAATTTCTTACGCAAAACACACATTCTACCTCTCGAGGTAGAATCCTGAAAAAGTTCGTACAGTTCAAGGAGGGGCAGCAGACGAACGCATCGAACGAGGCGCCATCGGATGTATCCTAGATTACGTGTTGTTAACTTACCTCGAAGGCGTGCATTCACGAGGAAAATTTTCCGGCATCTCTGTGGAGGGGGACAGTTTCTCATTGAAATGGCGATTTTCCACCGTATTCGAGAGACCGATTTCAGGCCGCCTTTATTTTAATTTGCGACGATTCCGAGGCGGGGGTATTTTCCACATATTCCCGTAGCTATATTATAGGTCCGTCGATCGCCTTTCGCCGAACAAACGTTGTGCCTAGGACGAGCCCGAGAAAATTCGTATAGACTAAAGAGGGGCAGACGAATTGAACGGTAACTTCACGTTTATCCTGAATCCGGAGCTCATCCGGGTGGGCAGGGACTTGCATGTCGTCGCGTTGAATCTGCAGTTCGATGAAACAGTTTTCCCCTTACTCCGCAAAACTTCGACAAACGGCAAACCAGTTAGGGGACTAGGGGGCGGTCGATTATATTGCGGCCTGTGTCGCAACCCCTTGCTGCCTCCTGCTTCCGTACGTTCTATCGACGTTTCGCGGGCATCTCGTACTGGCGGCGTTAACTGGGAGACGTCCACAATAGACGTTGAATTCGACAAGGGACGCCCCTCGACGTGTAAAGTAAATAAAACGAAGCGAATAACCCGTCACCGGACGCCTAACCTAATCTGACAGTTGGTTGACAGCAGACTACGGTGGTAAAAGACACAACCCGACACGTTGCGCTGATTGGTCGGCGGGCGCGTCCCGATTTAAATATCGGCGGGTTTCGCGTTCGTAAAAAATAATATGTTATTTGCATTTTACGATTCGTTTAACGTCTAAATAAAAAAAAAACTAATAACAGATTTACCTATTCCTTCATTTAAAAATTTTTAATGTTGCGCCTATCTAATGAACTGAAAGTAGATAGGTAATATTTTAGGTTTAAAATGTAATGTAGTGTTTCTGAATAAAAATAGGTAAATAGTTGGTAACATCTTTATTATTATCATTTATTTATTTATTTATTTTCCTTCTTTGTTTCAGTTAGTACTATTTACTCAAATAGCTTTTTTACAATAATCAATACAATATTTGAAGACATTGTTTAATCAACAAATTAACTCGAGCATAAATATTTAAAGCAGACTGCAGAAGTCAAACAGGAATTCACAAAATTGAAGGGAACTCACGCAACGACATGTTCCACAAATTATTTGGCACACATGCGGTGATGGTTAGTCAGCATCTCTAGAACATCATATTGCATACAAAGGAGATGTATTAAGTTACTTCTTTATAAACTACGCGCACCATATTTATTAAAACAATCAATTTCTCTTCCTAAATGCGAACTTGCCATGCCATTTCTCATTGGTAACATTTATAGACTAGGTATTTAGTATTTGCGGACATTCCTTTGTCCTAATAATCGGTTGTGTCAACTATTTCTGTCTACTACATGTTCCAACTACTGTCATTGAAATCCATTTGGTTATTAACATAGCAATGGCCTGATAAAGATAAAAATGACAATTGAGGGAAACTCAAGAAGTTCTTCTAGAGCTACAATTATTGAGACAATTTTTAATTAAGAAAAGCAGAAGAGAAAAAAGTTAACTTAATAAAAAGCTTTTTCTCGAGAACAAAGCCGCAAAGATTAGTATAGACGTAAGAAAGCCTCGAGAATGCAATGGCGCTCCCAGTTTCCTTCTAAAGTTGAAGGTTCTCTTGGCAGAACAGAATTTCCAGAATGACGTATTAATGTCGACATCTCAAGAGTTTTTGTCGGTTTGCGAGGAAACCGTGCATTCTACAGAAACACGGAAGGTAGTGCCGCATTCGGGAGGCTTCGTTACGTAGCTTTCGCTATAATTTACGTGGATGTAAGTCTTTCAGATTTCTTTAAAAATTGACATGCTATAGTCTACCGAATTTTTCTCTCTAAGAAGCTTTTTCTCGAAAACAAAGCCGCAAAGATTTGTATAGACGTAAGAAAGCCTCGTGAATGCAATGGCGCTCTCAGTTTCCTCCTAAAGTTGAAGGTTCTCTTGGCAGAACAGAATTTCCAGAATGATGTATTAATGTCGACATCTCAAGAGTTTTTGTCGGTTTGCGAGGAAACCGTGCATTCTACAGAAAAGCGGAAGGTAGTGCCGCATTCTGGAGGCTTTTTTACGTAGCTTTCGCTATAATTTACGTGGATGTGAGCCTTTCAGATTTTCTTAAAAATTGACATGCTATAGTCCATCGAATTTTTCTCTCTAAAAAGCTGTTTCTCGAGAACAAAGCCGCAAAGATTAGTATAGACGTAAGAAAGCCTCGAGAATGCAATGGCGCTCTCAGTTTCCTTCTAAAGCTGAAGGTTCTATTGGCAGGACAGAATTTCCAGAATGATGTATTGATCTCGACATCTCAAGAGCTTTTGTCGGTTTGCGAGGAAACCGTGCATTCTACAGAAAAGCGGAAGGTAGTGCCGCATTCTGGAGGCATTTTTACGTAGCTTTCGCTATAATTTACGTGGATGTGAGCCTTTCAGATTTTCTTAAAAATTGACATGCTATAGTCCATCGAATTTTTCTCTCTAAAAAGCTTTTTCTCGAGAACAAAACCGCAAAGATTAGTATAGACGTAAGAAAGCCTCGAGAATGCAATGGCGCTCCCAGTTTCCTTCTAAAGTTGAAGGTTCTCTTGGCAGGAAAGAATTTCCAGAATGACGTATTGATCTCGACATCTCAAGAGTTTTTGTCGGCTTGCGAGGAAACCGTGCATTCTACAGAAAAACGGAGGGTAGTGCCGCATTTTGGAGGCTTTTTACGTAGCTTTCGCTATAATTTACGTGGATGTGAGCCTTTCAGATTTTCTTAAAAATTGCCATGCCATAGTCCATCGAATTTTTCTCTCTAAAAAGCTGTTTCTCGAGAATAAAGCCGCAAAGATTAGTATAGACGTAAGAGAGCCTCTAGAATGCAATGGCGCTCTCAGTTTCCTTCTAAAGTTGAAGGTTCTCTTGGCAGGAAAGAATTTCCAGAATGATGTATTGATCTCGACATCTCAAGAGTTTTTGTCGGTTTGCGAGGAAACCGTGCATTCTACAGAAAAACGGAAGGTAGTGCCGCATTCGGGAGGCTTCTTTACGTAGCTTTCGCTATAATTTACGTGGATGTGAGCCTTTCAGATTTTCTTAAAAATTGACATGCTATAGTCCATCGAATTTTTCTCTCTAAAAAACTTTTTCTCGGGAACAAAGTCGCAAAGATTAGTATAGACGTAAGAAAGCCTCGAGAATGCAATGGCGCTCTCAATTTCCTTCTAAAGTTGAAGGTTCTCTTGGCAGGACACAATTTCCAGAATGATGTATTGATCTCGACATCTCAAGAGTTTTTGTCGGTTTGCGAGGAAACCGTGCATTCTACAGAAACACGGAAGGTAGTGCCGCATTCGGGAGGCTTCTTTACGTAGCTTTCGCTATAATTTACGTGGATGTGAGCCTTTCAGATTTTCTTAAAAATTGACATGCTATAGTCCATCGAATTTTTCTCTCTAAAAAGCTGTTTCTCGAGAACAAAGCCGCAAAGATTATTATAGACGTAAGAAAGCCTCGAGAATGCAATGGCGCTCCCAGTTTCCTTCTAAAGTTGAAGGTTCTCTTGGCAGGAAAGAATTTCCAGAATGATGTATTGATCTCGACATCTCAAGAGCTTTTGTCGGTTTGCGAGGAAACCGTGCATTCTTCAGAAAAGCGGAAGGTAGTGCCGCATTCTGGAGGCTTTTTTACGTAGCTTTCGCTATAATTTACGTGGATGTGAGCCTTTCAGATTTTCTTAAAAATTGACATGCTATAGTCCATCGAATTTTTCTCTCTAAAAAGCTGTTTCTCGAGAACAAAGCCGCAAAGATTAGTATAGACGTAAGAAAGCCTCGAGAATGCAATGGCGCTCTCAGTTTCCTTCTAAAGCTGAAGGTTCTATTGGCAGGACAGAATTTCCAGAATGATGTATTGATCTCGACATCTCAAGAGCTTTTGTCGGTTTGCGAGGAAACCGTGCATTCTACAGAAAAACGGAGGGTAGTGCCGCATTCTGGAGGCTTTTTTGCGTAGCTTTCGCTATAATTTACGTGGATGTGAGTCTTTCAGATTTTTTTAGAAATTGACATGCTATAGTCCATCGAATTTTTCTCTCTAAAAAGCTTTTTCTCGAGAACAAAGCCGCAAAGATTAGTATAGACGTAAGAAAGCCTCGAGAATGCGATGGCGCTCTCAGTTTCCTTCTAAAGTTGAAGGTTCTCTTGGCAGGACAGAATTTCCAGAATGACGCATTAATTTCGACATCTCAAGAGTTTTTGTCGGTTTGCCAGGAAACCGTGCATTCTACAGAAAAACGGAAGGCAGTGCCGCATTCGGGAGGCTTTTTTACGTAGCTTTCGCTATAATTTACGTGGATGTGAGTCTTTCAGATTTTTTTTAAAATTGACATGCTATAGTCCATCGAATTTTTCTCTCTAAAAAGCTTTTTCTCGAGAACAAAGCCTCAGAGATAAGTATAGACGTAAGAAAGCCTCGAGAATGCAATGGCGCTCTCAACTTCCTTCTAAAGTTGAAGGTTCTCTTGGCAGGATAGAATTTCCAGAATGATGTATTGATCTCGACATCTCAAGAGTTTTTGTCGGTTTCCGAGGAAACCGTGCATTCTACAGAAAAACGGAAGGTAGTGCCGCATTCGGGAGGCTTTTTACGTAGCTTTCGCTATAATTTACGTGGATGTGAGTCTTTCAGATTTTTTTTAAAATTGACATGCTATAGTCCATCGAATTTTTCTCTCTAAAAAGCTGTTTCTCGAGAACAAAGCCGCAAAGATTAGTATAGACGTAAGAAAGCCTCGAGAATGCAATGGCGCTGTCAGTTTCCTTCTAAAGTTGAAGGTTCTCTTGGCAGGACAGAATTTCCAAAATGATGTATTGATCTCGACATCTCAAGAGTTTTTGTCGGTTTCCGAGGAAACCGTGCATTGTACAGAAAAGCGGAAGGTAGTTCCGCATTCTGGAGGCTTTTTTACGTAGCTTTCGCTATAATTTACGTGGATGTGAGCCTTTCAGATTTTCTTAAAAATTGACATGCTATAGTCCATCGAATTTTTCTCTCTAAAAAGCTGTTTCTCGAGAACAAAGCCACAAAGATTAGTATAGACGTAAGAAAGCCTCGAGAATGCAATGGCGCTCCCAGTTTCCTTCTAAAGTTGAAGGTTATCTTGGCAGGAAAGAATTTCCAGAATGATGTATTGATCTCGACATCTCAAGAGTTTTTGTCGGTTTCCGAGGAAACCGTGCATTCTACAGAAAAACGGAGGGTAGTGCCGCATTCTGGAGGCTTTTTTACGTAGCTTTCGCTATAATTTACGTGGATGTGAGCCTTTCAGATTTTCTTAAAAATTGACATGCTATAGTCCATCGAATTTTTCTCTCTAAAAAGCTTTTTCTCGAAAACAAAGCCGCAAAGATTAGTATAGACGTAAGAAAGCCTCGAGAATGCAATGGCGCTCTCAGTTTCCTTCTAAAGTTGAAGGTTATCTTGGCAGGAAAGAATTTCCAGAATGATGTATTGATCTCGACATCTCAAGAGTTTTTGTCGGTTTCCGAGGAAACCGTGCATTCTACAGAAAAACGGAAGGTAGTGCCGCATTCGGGAGGCTCTTTTTCGTAGCTTTCGCTATAACTTACGTGGATGTGAGCCTTTCAGATTTTCTTAAAAATTGACATGCTATAGTCCATCGAATTTTTCTCTCTAAAAAGCTGTTTCTCGAGAACAAAGCCACAAAGATTAGTATAGACGTAAGAAAGCCTCGCGATTGCAATGGCGCTCTCAGTTTCCTTCTAAAGTTGAAGGTTATCTTGGCAGGAAAGAATTTCCAGAATGATGTATTGATCTCGACATCTCAAGAGTTTTTGTCGGTTTCCGAGGAAACCGTGCATTCTACAGAAAAACGGAAGGTAGTGCCGCATTCGGGAGGCTCTTTTTCGTAGCTTTCGCTATAATTTACGTGGATGTGAGCCTTTCAGATTTTCTTAAAAATTGACATGCTATAGTCCATCGAATTTTTCTCTCTAAAAAGCTGTTTCTCGAGAACAAAGCCACAAAGATTAGTATAGACGTAAGAAAGCCTCGAGAATGCAATGGCGCTCCCAGTTTCCTTCTAAAGTTGAAGGTTCTCTTGGCAGGACAGAATTTCCAGAATGACGTATTAATTTCGACATCTCAAGAGTTTTTGTCGGTTTGCCAGGAAACCGTGCATTCTACAGAAAAACGGAAGGCAGTGCCGCATTAGGAAGGCCTTTTTACGTACCTTTCACTATAATTTACGTGGATGTGAGTCTTTCAGATTTTTTTAGAAATTGACATGCTATAGTCCATCGAATTTTTCTCTCTAAAAAGCTGTTTCTCGAGAACAAAGCCGCAAAGATTAGTATAGACGTAAGAAAGCCTCGAGAATGCAATGGCGCTCCCAGTTTCCTTCTAAAGTTGAAGGTTATCTTGGCAGGAAAGAATTTCCAGAATGATGTATTGATCTCGAAATCTCAAGAGTTTTTGTCGGTTTGCGAGGAAACCGTGCATTCTACAGAAAAACGGAAGGTAGTGCCGCATTCGGGAGGCTCTTTTTCGTAGCTTTCGCTATAATTTACGTGGATGTGAGCCTTTCAGATTTTCTTAAAAATTGACATGCTATAGTCCATCGAATTTTTCTCTCTAAAAAGCTGTTTCTCGAGAACAAAGCCGCAAAGATTAGTATAGACGTAAGAAAGCCTCGAGAATGCAATGGCGCTCCCAGTTTCCTTCTAAAGTTGAAGGTTCTCTTGGCAGGACAGAATTTCCAGAATGACGTATTAATTTCGACATCTCAAGAGTTTTTGTCGGTTTGCCAGGAAACCGTGCATTCTACAGAAAAACGGAAGGCAGTGCCGCATTAGGAAGGCCTTTTTACGTACCTTTCACTATAATTTACGTGGATGTGAGTCTTTCAGATTTTTTTAGAAATTGACATGCTATAGTCCATCGAATTTTTCTCTCTAAAAAGCTGTTTCTCGAGAACAAAGCCGCAAAGATTAGTATAGACGTAAGAAAGCCTCGAGAATGCAATGGCGCTCCCAGTTTCCTTCTAAAGTTGAAGGTTATCTTGGCAGGAAAGAATTTCCAGAATGATGTATTGATCTCGAAATCTCAAGAGTTTTTGTCGGTTTGCGAGGAAACCGTGCATTCTACAGAAAAACGGAAGGTAGTGCCGCATTCGGGAGGCTCTTTTTCGTAGCTTTCGCTATAATTTACGTGGATGTGAGCCTTTCAGATTTTCTTAAAAATTGACATGCTATAGTCCATCGAATATTTCTCTCTAAAAAGCTTTTTCTCGAGAACAAAGCCGCAAAGATTAGTATAGACGTAAGAAAGCCTCGTCAATGCAATGGCGCTCTCAGTTTCCTCCTAAAGTTGAAGGTTCTCTTGGCAGGACAGAATTTCCAAAATGATGTATTGATCTCGACTTCTCAAGAGTTTTTGTCGGTTTGTGAGGAAACCGTGCATTCTACAGAAAAACGGAAGGTAGTGCCGCATTCGGGAGGCTTTTTTACGTAGCTTTCGCTATAATTTACGTGGATGTGAGCCTTTCAGATTTTCTTAAAAATTGACATGCTATAGTCCATCGAATTTTTCTCTCTAAAAAGCTTTTTCTCGAGAACAAAGCCGCAAAGATTAGTATAGACGTAAGAAAGCCTCGAGAATGCAAAGGCGCTCTCAGCTTCCTTCTAAAGTTGAAGATTCTCTTGGCAGGACAGAATTTCCAGAATGATGTATTCATCTCGACATCTCAAGAGTTTTTGTCGGTTTCCGAGGAAACCGTGCATTCTACAGAAAAACGGAAGGTAGTGCCGCATTCTGGAGGCTTTTTTATGTAGCTTTCGCTATAATTTACGTGGATGTGAGCTTTTCAGATTTTTTAAATAATTGACATGCTATAGTCTATCGAATTTTTCTCCTCAGGCGCCACAGTTGTATGTGATAATCCAGATACACTAAGAAGTTTCAAAGAATACTAACATATTATCACCATTGAAAGATACCTTTCGAAATATATCGATTGCAAATTGCCTTGCAACGTACGATAAATATTAAGATGCGTATTTAATGATTTAATGATTTAAATATTAAGATGTGTATTTAATTATACGTAAGTTTAACAGTTTCATTGTCTGAATAAGATAAGACACCCATCTAACAGGAATATCATTAACAAACTTAAAACTTATTATAATCATAGATGAGTTGTAATAATGTCCACTATTTAATTTCTTCTTTCTTGTAAGTAATCCTAACCCTGAAATGAATAATATTCAATACAGATACAAAAGCAAGATACACACATAATAAAATAAGTATGTTAGGTATGGGATTGTAGGAATTAAATGTTTTGTCGGATAATTAATATTTTACTCACTTCTGGACGTCTGTTGGAAGGAAAATATTCCTGTTTCTTCCATTTCTCGTCTCTGTGTAGTTCTATTTATCTTTTGTCTCGAGATTTACGGTACAGTTATTTGGATGTCTTTCATAAATTCGGCTCGGGAAATTCCCGTCATCTAATCCTTCTACGAAATGTTGTAAGTTGTTTTCCCATTGAAGACCTCGTTTGCTTTGTGCCTGGACCTGATCTGTTAACCTGATTCGTCTCTCCTACCTCCTATCTGATAAATTCGTTGATTTCCTCTTCGTGCCGCGGTTACATGATTGAATTTCCTCCTAGACGGTTTGCAACTCTATCTAAAACATTTCTGCATTAACGTGGAAAAAGTTATTTTCTCAACAGGCGCCGAACAGGCAGTCGAGTGCAGGGAAGACACCTTCCGCACGAGTTAGATAAGGCGGACATATTAGCAACGCCATAAATATTTTAAGTGACAAAGTAAAACCAAAATATTGAAATAATTCGATGCATACACAACGATATTACCATAGATATCTATCTGTCCGTTACTGTTTATCATGACATATCCTGAATATTTTGTTACCTCACCTTGAAGGCGCCGTTCGCCGTTCGCGAGGAAACTTGTCGGGCATCGGAGGGACGTGACAGTTATTCTTTGTTCGTCCTACGATAACCATCCCGAGATGTTCTTCACGGACAAACATAAAACCTTCTCCCGTGATCGCGACAGACTGTCGCGTCAGTCATATACTTTGAACGTTAAGCCGTTATAATGATATATATAATTTCCTTCCTGAAAACTAAAAATCGTAAATAATTTAAGGTTAAGTTAGCCGGCCCGGGGATTGGGGCGCCATCTCGTGGGAACGTTACGGACCACCGGTCACGGATACTCGTCGCGTAAAGATCCCTAATCACGGAATTAGCCGCCATCTGGCGGCCGATAGCCGCAACCGAATGCGTAATTGATTCCCGTCTCACGTAATTTCTACGACACGAGCATCGATGACAGATGGGGTTCGCACGGTTCCTACGAGATGGCGCTGCAGACAGCATTTTGATGATTCCCAGGAACCTGTCTAAGATCGCCTTTCGCGGGGACCCATTCACTGGAAGGAGAACCCCGAAAACGTGCTTAAAGCAGTAGGAAGGGCAGACGAATTCAACGGTACCTTCACATTTATCCTGACTCCACAGGTGCCCCAGGTAGGCGTCAGTTTCTCAGGCGGTTACCTCGAACGTACCGTTTCGGCGAAGGGCTTTCTCGATTTCGCAGGAAACCGGACGGTTTTTCATTGAAAATGAGACGCCCATCGCAATGGGGAGGTCGACATACGTATGCGTCACCGACGATTCGGGCCGATTTCGAGCGCGGCATCCGTATCTTCCACGAAATTCCCTTACTGCACGATGGGATGGGTCTGTCGAATTTCTTACGCAAAACACACATTCTACCTCTCAAGGTAGAATCCTGAAAAAGTTCGTACAGTTCAAGGAGGGGCAGCAGACGAACGCATCGAACGAGGCGCCATCGGATGTATCCTAGATTACATGTTGTTAACTTACCTCGAAGGCATGCATTCACGACGAAAATTGTCCGGCATCTCTGTGGAGGGGGACACTTTCTCATTGAAACGGCGATTCTCCACCGTATTCGGGAGACCGATTTAGGCCGCCTTCATTTTAATTTGCGACGATTCCGAGGCGGGGGTATTTTCCACATATTCCCGTAGCTATATTACAGGTCCGTCCATCGCCTTTCGCCGAACAAACGTTGTGCCTAGGACGAACCCGAGAAAATTCGTATAGACCAAAGAGGGGCAGACGAATTGAACGGTACCTTCACGTTTATCCTGAATCCGGAGCTCATCCGGGTGGGCAGGGACTTGCATGTCGTCGCGTTGAATCTGCAGTTCGATGAAACAGTTTTCCCTTACTCCGCAAAACTTCGACAAACGGCAATCTAGTTAGGGGGCTAGGGGGCGGTCGATTGTATTGCGGCCTGTGTCGCAACCCATTGCTGCCTCCTGCTTCCGTACGCTCTGTCGACGTTTCGCGGGCATCTCGTACCGGCGGCGTTAACTGGGAGACGTCCACAATAGACGTTGAATTCGACAAGGGACGCCCCTCGACGTGTAAAGTAAATAAAACGAAGCGAATAACCCGTCTCCGAACGCCTAACCTAATCTGACAGTTGGTTGACAGCACACTACGGTGGTAAAAGACACAACACGACACGTTGCGCTGATTGGTCGCCGGGCGCGTTCCGATTTAAATTTCGGCGGCTTTCGCGTTTGTAAAAAGTGATATGTTATTTGCATTTTACGATTCGTTTAACGTCTAAATAAAAAAAAAGTAATAACAGATTTACCTATTCCTTCATTTAAAAATTTTTAATGTTGCGCCTATCTAATGAACTGAAAGTAGATAGGTAATATTTTAGGTTTAAAATGTAATGTAGTGTATTTGAATAAAAATAGGTAAATAGTTGGTAACATCTTCTTTATTATTATCATTTATTTATTTATTTTCCTTCTTTGTTTCAGTTAGTACTATTTACTAAAATAGCTTTTTTACAATAATCAATACAATATTTGAAAACATTGTTTAATCAACAAATTAACTCGAGCATAAATATTTAAAGCAGACTGCAGAAGTCAAACAGGAATTCACAAAATTGAAGGGAACTCACGCAACGACATGTTCCACAAATTATTTGGCACACATGCGGTGATGGTTAGTCAGCATCTCTAGAACATCATATTGCATACAAAGGAGATGTATTAAGTTACTTCTTTATAAACTACGCGCACCATATTTATTAAAACAATCAATTTCTCTTCCTAAATGCGAACTTGCTATGCCATTTCTCATTGGTAACATTTACAGACTAGGTATTTAGTATTTGCGGACATTCTTTTGTCCTAATAATCGGTTGTGTCAACTATTTCTGTCTACTACATGTTCCAACTACTGTCATTGAAATCCATTTGGTTATTAACATAGCAATGGCCTGATAAAGATAAAAATGACAATTGAGGGAAACTCAAGAAGTTCTTCTAGAGCTACAATTATTGAGACAATTTTTAATTAAGAAAAGCAGAAGAGAAAAAAGTTAACTTAATAAAAAGCTTTTTCTCGAGAACAAAGCCGCAAAGGTATGGATAGACGTAAGAAAGCCTCGAGAATGCAATGGCGCTCCCAGTTTCCTTCTAAAGTTGAAGGTTCTCTTGGCAGGACAGAATTTCCAGAATGACGTATTAATTTCGACATCTCAAGAGTTTTTGTCGGTTTGCCAGGAAACCGTGCATTCTACAGAAAAACGGAAGGTAGTGCCGCATTCGGGAGGCTTTTTTACGTAGCTTTCGCTATAATTTACGTGGATGTGAACCTTTCAGATTTTCTTAAAAATTGACATGCTATAGTCCATCGAATTTTTCTCTCTAAAAAGCTGTTTCTCGAGAACAAAGCCGCAAAGATTAGTATAGACGTAAGAAAGCCTCGAGAATGCAATGGCGCTGTCAGTTTCCTTCTAAAGTTGAAGGTTCTCTTGGCAGGACAGAATTTCCAAAATGATGTATTGATCTCGACATCTCAAGAGTTTTTGTCGGTTTCCGAGGAAACCGTGCATTCTACAGAAAAACGGAAGGTAGTGCCGCATTCGGGAGGCTTTCTTACGTAGCATTCGCTATAATTTACGTGGATGTGAGTCTTTCAGATTTTTTTAGAAATTGACATGCTATAGTCCATCGAATTTTTCTCTCTAAAAAGCTTTTTCTCGAGAACAAAGCCTCAGAGATTAGTATAGACGTAAGAAAGCCTCGAGAATGCAATGGCGCTCTCAACTTCCTTCTAAAGTTGAAGGTTCTCTTGGCAGGATAGAATTTCCAGAATGATGTATTGATCTCGACATCTCAAGAGTTTTTGTCGGTTTCCGAGGAAACCGTGCATTCTACAGAAAAACGGAAGGTAGTGCCGCATTCGGGAGGCTTTTTACGTAGCTTTCGCTATAATTTACGTGGATGTGAGTCTTTCAGATTTTTTTTAAAATTGACATGCTATAGTCCATCGAATTTTTCTCTCTAAAAAGCTTTTTCTCGAGAACAAAGCCGCAAAGATTAGTATAGACGTAAGAAAGCCTCGAGAATGCGATGGCGCTCTCAGTTTCCTTCTAAAGTTGAAGGTTCTCTTGGCAGGACAGAATTTCCAGAATGACGCATTAATTTCGACATCTCAAGAGTTTTTGTCGGTTTGCCAGGAAACCGTGCATTCTACAGAAAAACGGAAGGCAGTGCCGCATTCGGGAGGCTTTTTTACGTAGCTTTCGCTATAATTAGGTGGATGTGAGTCTTTCAGATTTTTTTTAAAATTGACATGCTATAGTCCATCGAATTTTTCTCTCTAAAAAGCTTTTTCTCGAGAACAAAGCCGCAAAGATTAGTATAGACGTAAGAAAGCCTCGAGAATGCAATGGCGCTCTCAGTTTCCTCCTAAAGTTGAAGGTTCTCTTGGCAGGACAGAATTTCCAGAATGACGTATTAATTTCGACATCTCAAGAGTTTTTGTCGGTTTGCCAGGAAACCGTGCATTCTACAGAAAAACGGAAGGTAGTGCCGCATTCGGGAGGCTTTTTTACGTAGCTTTCGCTATAATTTACGTGGATGTGAACCTTTCAGATTTTTTTAAAAATTGACATGCTATAGTCCATCGAATTTTTCTCTCTAAAAAGCTGTTTCTCGAGAACAAAGCCGCAATGATTAGTATAGACGTAAGAAAGCCTCGAGAATGCAATGGCGCTGTCAGTTTCCTTCTAAAGTTGAAGGTTCTCTTGGCAGGACAGAATTTCCAAAATGATGTATTGATCTCGACATCTCAAGAGTTTTTGTCGGTTTCCGAGGAAACCGTGCATTCTACAGAAAAGCGGAAGGTAGTTCCGCATTCTGGAGGCTTGTTTACGTAGCTTTCGCTATATTTTACGTGGATGTGAGCCTTTCAGATTTTCTTAAAAATTGACATGCTATAGTCCATCGAATTTTTCTCTCTAAAAAGCTGTTTCTCGAGAACAAAGCCGCAAAGATTAGTATAGACGTAAGAAAGCCTCGAGAATGCAATGGCGCTCCCAGTTTCCTTCTAAAGTTGCAGGTTCTCTTGGCAGGACAGAATTTCCAGAATGACGTATTAATTTCGACATCTCAAGAGTTTTTGTCGGTTTGCCAGGAAACCGTGCATTCTACAGAAAAACGGAAGGCAGTGCCGCATTAGGAAGGCCTTTTTACGTACCTTTCACTATAATTTACGTGGATGTGAGTCTTTCAGATTTTTTTAGAAATTGACATGCTATAGTCCATCGAATTTTTCTCTCTAAAAAGCTGTTTCTCGAGAACAAAGCCGCAAAGATTAGTATAGACGTAAGAAAGCCTCGAGAATGCGATGGCGCTCTCAGTTTCCTTCTAAAGTTGAAGGTTCTCTTGGCAGGACAGAATTTCCAGAATGACGCATTAATTTCGACATCTCAAGAGTTTTTGTCGGTTTGCCAGGAAACCGTGCATTCTACAGAAAAACGGAAGGCAGTGCCGCATTCGGGAGGCTTTTTTACGTAGCTTTCGCTATAATTTACGTGGATGTGAGTCTTTCAGATTTTTTTTAAAATTGACATGCTATAGTCCATCGAATTTTTCTCTCTAAAAAGCTTTTTCTCGAGAACAAAGCCTCAGAGATTAGTATAGACGTAAGAAAGCCTCGAGAATGCAATGGCGCTCTCAACTTCCTTCTAAAGTTGAAGGTTCTCTTGGCAGGATAGAATTTCCAGAATGATGTATTGATCTCGACATCTCAAGAGTTTTTGTCGGTTTCCGAGGAAACCGTGCATTCTACAGAAAAACGGAAGGTAGTGCCGCATTCGGGAGGCTTTTTACGTAGCTTTCGCTATAATTTACGTGGATGTGAGTCTTTCAGATTTTTTTTAAATTGACATGCTATAGTCCATCGAATTTTTCTCTCTAAAAAGCTGTCTCTCGAGAACAAAGCCGCAAAGATTAGTATAGACGTAAGAAAGCCTCGAGAATGCAATGGCGCTGTCAGTTTCCTTCTAAAGTTGAAGGTTCTCTTGGCAGGACAGAATTTCCAAAATGATGTATTGATCTCGACATCTCAAGAGTTTTTGTCGGTTTCCGAGGAAACCGTGCATTGTACAGAAAAGCGGAAGGTAGTTCCGCATTCTGGAGGCTTTTTTACGTAGCTTTCGCTATAATTTACGTGGATGTGAGCCTTTCAGATTTTCTTAAAAATTGACATGCTATAGTCCATCGAATTTTTCTCTCTAAAAAGCTGTTTCTCGAGAACAAAGCCACAAAGATTAGTATAGACGTAAGAAAGCCTCGAGAATGCAATGGCGCTCCCAGTTTCCTTCTAAAGTTGAAGGTTATCTTGGCAGGAAAGAATTTCCAGAATGATGTATTGATCTCGACATCTCAAGAGTTTTTGTCGGTTTCCGAGGAAACCGTGCATTCTACAGAAAAACGGAGGGTAGTGCCGCATTCTGGAGGCTTTTCTACGTAGCTTTCGCTATAATTTACGTGGATGTGAGCCTTTCAGATTTTCTTAAAAATTGACATGTCCATCGAATTTTTCTCTCTAAAAAGCTTTTTCTCGAGAACAAAGCCTCAGAGATAAGTATAGACGTAAGAAAGCCTCGAGAATGCAATGGCGCTCTCAACTTCCTTCTAAAGTTGAAGGTTCTCTTGGCAGGATAGAATTTCCAGAATGATGTATTGATCTCGACATCTCAAGAGTTTTTGTCGGTTTCCGAGGAAACCGTGCATTCTACAGAAAAACGGAAGGTAGTGCCGCATTCGGGAGGCTTTTTACGTAGCTTTCGCTATAATTTACGTGGATGTGAGTCTTTCAGATTTTTTTTAAAATTGACATGCTATAGTCCATCGAATTTTTCTCTCTAAAAAGCTGTTTCTCGAGAACAAAGCCGCAAAGATTAGTATAGACGTAAGAAAGCCTCGAGAATGCAATGGCGCTGTCAGTTTCCTTCTAAAGTTGAAGGTTCTCTTGGCAGGACAGAATTTCCAAAATGATGTATTGATCTCGACATCTCAAGAGTTTTTGTCGGTTTCCGAGGAAACCGTGCATTCTACAGAAAAGCGGAAGGTAGTTCCGCATTCTGGAGGCTTGTTTACGTAGCTTTCGCTATATTTTACGTGGATGTGAGCCTTTCAGATTTTCTTAAAAATTGACATGCTATAGTCCATCGAATTTTTCTCTCTAAAAAGCTGTTTCTCGAGAACAAAGCCGCAAAGATTAGTATAGACGTAAGAAAGCCTCGAGAATGCAATGGCGCTGTCAGTTTCCTTCTAAAGTTGAAGGTTCTCTTGGCAGGACAGAATTTCCAAAATGATGTATTGATCTCGACATCTCAAGAGTTTTTGTCGGTTTCCGAGGAAACCGTGCATTCTACAGAAAAACGGAAGGTAGTGCCGCATTCGGGAGGCTTTTTACGTAGCTTTCGCTATAATTTACGTGGATGTGAGTCTTTCAGATTTTTTTTAAAATTGACATGCTATAGTCCATCGAATTTTTCTCTCTAAAAAGCTGTTTCTCGAGAACAAAGCCGCAAAGATTAGTATAGACGTAAGAAAGCCTCGAGAATGCAATGGCGCTGTCAGTTTCCTTCTAAAGTTGAAGGTTCTCTTGGCAGGACAGAATTTCCAAAATGATGTATTGATCTCGACATCTCAAGAGTTTTTGTCGGTTTCCGAGGAAACCGTGCATTCTACAGAAAAGCGGAAGGTAGTTCCGCATTATGGAGGCTTGTTTACGTAGCTTTCGCTATATTTTACGTGGATGTGAGCCTTTCAGATTTTCTTAAAAATTGACATGCTATAGTCCATCGAATTTTTCTCTCTAAAAAGCTGTTTCTCGAGAACAAAGCCGCAAAGATTAGTATAGACGTAAGAAAGCCTCGAGAATGCAATGGCGCTCCCAGTTTCCTTCTAAAGTTGAAGGTTCTCTTGGCAGGACAGAATTTCCAGAATGACGTATTAATTTCGACATCTCAAGAGTTTTTGTCGGTTTGCCAGGAAACCGTGCATTCTACAGAAAAACGGAAGGCAGTGCCGCATTCGGGAGGCTTTTTTACGTAGCTTTCGCTATAATTTACGTGGATGTGAGTCTTTCAGATTTTTTTTAAAATTGACATGCTATAGTCCATCGAATTTTTCTCTCTAAAAAGCTTTTTCTCGAGAACAAAGCCTCAGAGATTAGTATAGACGTAAGAAAGCCTCGAGAATGCAATGGCGCTCTCAACTTCCTTCTAAAGTTGAAGGTTCTCTTGGCAGGATAGAATTTCCAGAATGATGTATTGATCTCGACATCTCAAGAGTTTTTGTCGGTTTCCGAGGAAACCGTGCATTCTACAGAAAAACGGAAGGTAGTGCCGCATTCGGGAGGCTTTTTACGTAGCTTTCGCTATAATTTACGTGGATGTGAGTCTTTCAGATTTTTTTTTAAATTGACATGCTATAGTCCATCGAATTTTTCTCTCTAAAAAGCTGTCTCTCGAGAACAAAGCCGCAAAGATTAGTATAGACGTAAGAAAGCCTCGAGAATGCAATGGCGCTGTCAGTTTCCTTCTAAAGTTGAAGGTTCTCTTGGCAGGACAGAATTTCCAAAATGATGTATTGATCTCGACATCTCAAGAGTTTTTGTCGGTTTCCGAGGAAACCGTGCATTGTACAGAAAAGCGGAAGGTAGTTCCGCATTCTGGAGGCTTTTTTACGTAGCTTTCGCTATAATTTACGTGGATGTGAGCCTTTCAGATTTTCTTAAAAATTGACATGCTATAGTCCATCGAATTTTTCTCTCTAAAAAGCTGTTTCTCGAGAACAAAGCCACAAAGATTAGTATAGACGTAAGAAAGCCTCGAGAATGCAATGGCGCTCCCAGTTTCCTTCTAAAGTTGAAGGTTATCTTGGCAGGAAAGAATTTCCAGAATGATGTATTGATCTCGACATCTCAAGAGTTTTTGTCGGTTTCCGAGGAAACCGTGCATTCTACAGAAAAACGGAGGGTAGTGCCGCATTCTGGAGGCTTTTCTACGTAGCTTTCGCTATAATTTACGTGGATGTGAGCCTTTCAGATTTTCTTAAAAATTGACATGTCCATCGAATTTTTCTCTCTAAAAAGCTTTTTCTCGAGAACAAAGCCGCAAAGATTAGTATAGACGTAAGAAAGCCTCGAGAATGCAATGGCGCTCCCAGTTTCCTTCTAAAGTTGAAGGTTCTCTTGGCAGGACAGAATTTCCAGAATGACGTATTAATTTCGACATCTCAAGAGTTTTTGTCGGTTTGCCAGGAAACCGTGCATTCTACAGAAAAACGGAAGGCAGTGCCGCATTAGGAAGGCCTTTTTACGTACCTTTCACTATAATTTACGTGGATGTGAGTCTTTCAGATTTTTTTAGAAATTGACATGCTATAGTCCATCGAATTTTTCTCTCTAAAAAGCTGTTTCTCGAGAACAAAGCCGCAAAGATTAGTATAGACGTAAGAAAGCCTCGAGAATGCGATGGCGCTCTCAGTTTCCTTCTAAAGTTGAAGGTTCTCTTGGCAGGACAGAATTTCCAGAATGACGCATTAATTTCGACATCTCAAGAGTTTTTGTCGGTTTGCCAGGAAACCGTGCATTCTACAGAAAAACGGAAGGCAGTGCCGCATTCGGGAGGCTTTTTTACGTAGCTTTCGCTATAATTTACGTGGATGTGAGTCTTTCAGATTTTTTTTAAAATTGACATGCTATAGTCCATCGAATTTTTCTCTCTAAAAAGCTTTTTCTCGAGAACAAAGCCTCAGAGATTAGTATAGACGTAAGAAAGCCTCGAGAATGCAATGGCGCTCTCAACTTCCTTCTAAAGTTGAAGGTTCTCTTGGCAGGATAGAATTTCCAGAATGATGTATTGATCTCGACATCTCAAGAGTTTTTGTCGGTTTCCGAGGAAACCGTGCATTCTACAGAAAAACGGAAGGTAGTGCCGCATTCGGGAGGCTTTTTACGTAGCTTTCGCTATAATTTACGTGGATGTGAGTCTTTCAGATTTTTTTTAAAATTGACATGCTATAGTCCATCGAATTTTTCTCTCTAAAAAGCTGTTTCTCGAGAACAAAGCCGCAAAGATTAGTATAGACGTAAGAAAGCCTCGAGAATGCAATGGCGCTGTCAGTTTCCTTCTAAAGTTGAAGGTTCTCTTGGCAGGACAGAATTTCCAAAATGATGTATTGATCTCGACATCTCAAGAGTTTTTGTCGGTTTCCGAGGAAACCGTGCATTGTACAGAAAAGCGGAAGGTAGTTCCGCATTCTGGAGGCTTTTTTACGTAGCTTTCGCTATAATTTACGTGGATGTGAGCCTTTCAGATTTTCTTAAAAATTGACATGCTATAGTCCATCGAATTTTTCTCTCTAAAAAGCTGTTTCTCGAGAACAAAGCCACAAAGATTAGTATAGACGTAAGAAAGCCTCGAGAATGCAATGGCGCTCCCAGTTTCCTTCTAAAGTTGAAGGTTATCTTGGCAGGAAAGAATTTCCAGAATGATGTATTGATCTCGACATCTCAAGAGTTTTTGTCGGTTTCCGAGGAAACCGTGCATTCTACAGAAAAACGGAGGGTAGTGCCGCATTCTGGAGGCTTTTTTACGTAGCTTTCGCTATAATTTACGTGGATGTGAGCCTTTCAGATTTTCTTAAAAATTGACATGCTATAGTCCATCGAATTTTTCTCTCTAAAAAGCTTTTTCTCGAAAACAAATCTGCAAAGATTAGTATAGACGTAAGAAAGCCTCGCGATTGCAATGGCGCTCTCAGTTTCCTTCTAAAGTTGAAGGTTATCTTGGCAGGAAAGAATTTCCAGAATGATGTATTGATCTCGACATCTCAAGAGTTTTTGTCGGTTTCCGAGGAAACCGTGCATTGTACAGAAAAGCGGAAGGTAGTTCCGCATTCTGGAGGCTTTTTTACGTAGCTTTCGCTATAATTTACGTGGATGTGAGCCTTTCAGATTTTCTTAAAAATTGACATGCTATAGTCCATCGAATTTTTCTCTCTAAAAAGCTGTTTCTCGAGAACAAAGCCACAAAGATTAGTATAGACGTAAGAAAGCCTCGAGAATGCAATGGCGCTCCCAGTTTCCTTCTAAAGTTGAAGGTTATCTTGGCAGGAAAGAATTTCCAGAATGATGTATTGATCTCGACATCTCAAGAGTTTTTGTCGGTTTCCGAGGAAACCGTGCATTCTACAGAAAAACGGAGGGTAGTGCCGCATTCTGGAGGCTTTTTTACGTAGCTTTCGCTATAATTTACGTGGATGTGAGCCTTTCAGATTTTCTTAAAAATTGACATGCTATAGTCCATCGAATTTTTCTCTCTAAAAAGCTTTTTCTCGAAAACAAATCTGCAAAGATTAGTATAGACGTAAGAAAGCCTCGCGATTGCAATGGCGCTCTCAGTTTCCTTCTAAAGTTGAAGGTTATCTTGGCAGGAAAGAATTTCCAGAATGATGTATTGATCTCGACATCTCAAGAGTTTTTGTCGGTTTCCGAGGAAACCGTGCATTGTACAGAAAAGCGGAAGGTAGTTCCGCATTCTGGAGGCTTTTTTACGTAGCTTTCGCTATAATTTACGTGGATGTGAGCCTTTCAGATTTTCTTAAAAATTGACATGCTATAGTCCATCGAATTTTTCTCTCTAAAGAGCTGTTTCTCGAGAACAAAGCCGCAAAGATTAGTATAGACGTAAGAAAGCCTCGAGAATGCAATGGCGCTCCCAGTTTCCTTCTAAAGTTGAAGGTTCTCTTGGCAGGACAGAATTTCCAGAATGACGTATTAATTTCGACATCTCAAGAGTTTTTGTCGGTTTGCCAGGAAACCGTGCATTCTACAGAAAAACGGAAGGCAGTGCCGCATTAGGAAGGCCTTTTTACGTACCTTTCACTATAATTTACGTGGATGTGAGTCTTTCAGATTTTTTTAGAAATTGACATGCTATAGTCCATCGAATTTTTCTCTCTAAAAAGCTTTTTCTCGAGAACAAAGCCTCAGAGATTAGTATAGACGTAAGAAAGCCTCGAGAATGCAATGGCGCTCTCAACTTCCTTCTAAAGTTGAAGGTTCTCTTGGCAGGATAGAATTTCCAGAATGATGTATTGATCTCGACATCTCAAGAGTTTTTGTCGGTTTCCGAGGAAACCGTGCATTCTACAGAAAAACGGAAGGTAGTGCCGCATTCGGGAGGCTTTTTACGTAGCTTTCGCTATAATTTACGTGGATGTGAGTCTTTCAGATTTTTTTTAAAATTGACATGCTATAGTCCATCGAATTTTTCTCTCTAAAAAGCTTTTTCTCGAGAACAAAGCCGCAAAGATTAGTATAGACGTAAGAAAGCCTCGAGAATGCAATGGCGCTCTCAGTTTCCTCCTAAAGTTGAAGGTTCTCTTGGCAGGACAGAATTTCCAGAATGACGTATTAATTTCGACATCTCAAGAGTTTTTGTCGGTTTGCCAGGAAACCGTGCATTCTACAGAAAAACGGAAGGTAGTGCCGCATTCGGGAGGCTTTTTTACGTAGCTTTCGCTATAATTTACGTGGATGTGAACCTTTCAGATTTTTTTAAAAATTGACATGCTATAGTCCATCGAATTTTTCTCTCTAAAAAGCTGTTTCTCGAGAACAAAGCCGCAATGATTAGTATAGACGTAAGAAAGCCTCGAGAATGCAATGGCGCTGTCAGTTTCCTTCTAAAGTTGAAGGTTCTCTTGGCAGGACAGAATTTCCAAAATGATGTATTGATCTCGACATCTCAAGAGTTTTTGTCGGTTTCCGAGGAAACCGTGCATTCTACAGAAAAGCGGAAGGTAGTTCCGCATTCTGGAGGCTTGTTTACGTAGCTTTCGCTATATTTTACGTGGATGTGAGCCTTTCAGATTTTCTTAAAAATTGACATGCTATAGTCCATCGAATTTTTCTCTCTAAAAAGCTGTTTCTCGAGAACAAAGCCGCAAAGATTAGTATAGACGTAAGAAAGCCTCGAGAATGCAATGGCGCTCCCAGTTTCCTTCTAAAGTTGAAGGTTCTCTTGGCAGGACAGAATTTCCAGAATGACGTATTAATTTCGACATCTCAAGAGTTTTTGTCGGTTTGCCAGGAAACCGTGCATTCTACAGAAAAACGGAAGGCAGTGCCGCATTAGGAAGGCCTTTTTACGTACCTTTCACTATAATTTACGTGGATGTGAGTCTTTCAGATTTTTTTAGAAATTGACATGCTATAGTCCATCGAATTTTTCTCTCTAAAAAGCTGTTTCTCGAGAACAAAGCCGCAAAGATTAGTATAGACGTAAGAAAGCCTCGAGAATGCGATGGCGCTCTCAGTTTCCTTCTAAAGTTGAAGGTTCTCTTGGCAGGACAGAATTTCCAGAATGACGCATTAATTTCGACATCTCAAGAGTTTTTGTCGGTTTGCCAGGAAACCGTGCATTCTACAGAAAAACGGAAGGCAGTGCCGCATTCGGGAGGCTTTTTTACGTAGCTTTCGCTATAATTTACGTGGATGTGAGTCTTTCAGATTTTTTTTAAAATTGACATGCTATAGTCCATCGAATTTTTCTCTCTAAAAAGCTTTTTCTCGAGAACAAAGCCTCAGAGATTAGTATAGACGTAAGAAAGCCTCGAGAATGCAATGGCGCTCTCAACTTCCTTCTAAAGTTGAAGGTTCTCTTGGCAGGATAGAATTTCCAGAATGATGTATTGATCTCGACATCTCAAGAGTTTTTGTCGGTTTCCGAGGAAACCGTGCATTCTACAGAAAAACGGAAGGTAGTGCCGCATTCGGGAGGCTTTTTACGTAGCTTTCGCTATAATTTACGTGGATGTGAGTCTTTCAGATTTTTTTTTAAATTGACATGCTATAGTCCATCGAATTTTTCTCTCTAAAAAGCTGTCTCTCGAGAACAAAGCCGCAAAGATTAGTATAGACGTAAGAAAGCCTCGAGAATGCAATGGCGCTGTCAGTTTCCTTCTAAAGTTGAAGGTTCTCTTGGCAGGACAGAATTTCCAAAATGATGTATTGATCTCGACATCTCAAGAGTTTTTGTCGGTTTCCGAGGAAACCGTGCATTGTACAGAACAGCGGAAGGCAGTTCCGCATTCTGGAGGCTTTTTTACGTAGCTTTCGCTATAATTTACGTGGATGTGAGCCTTTCAGATTTTCTTAAAAATTGACATGCTATAGTCCATCGAATTTTTCTCTCTAAAAAGCTGTTTCTCGAGAACAAAGCCACAAAGATTAGTATAGACGTAAGAAAGCCTCGAGAATGCAATGGCGCTCCCAGTTTCCTTCTAAAGTTGAAGGTTATCTTGGCAGGAAAGAATTTCCAGAATGATGTATTGATCTCGACATCTCAAGAGTTTTTGTCGGTTTCCGAGGAAACCGTGCATTCTACAGAAAAACGGAGGGTAGTGCCGCATTCTGGAGGCTTTTCTACGTAGCTTTCGCTATAATTTACGTGGATGTGAGCCTTTCAGATTTTCTTAAAAATTGACATGTCCATCGAATTTTTCTCTCTAAAAAGCTTTTTCTCGAGAACAAAGCCTCAGAGATAAGTATAGACGTAAGAAAGCCTCGAGAATGCAATGGCGCTCTCAACTTCCTTCTAAAGTTGAAGGTTCTCTTGGCAGGATAGAATTTCCAGAATGATGTATTGATCTCGACATCTCAAGAGTTTTTGTCGGTTTCCGAGGAAACCGTGCATTCTACAGAAAAACGGAAGGTAGTGCCGCATTCGGGAGGCTTTTTACGTAGCTTTCGCTATAATTTACGTGGATGTGAGTCTTTCAGATTTTTTTTAAAATTGACATGCTATAGTCCATCGAATTTTTCTCTCTAAAAAGCTGTTTCTCGAGAACAAAGCCGCAAAGATTAGTATAGACGTAAGAAAGCCTCGAGAATGCAATGGCGCTGTCAGTTTCCTTCTAAAGTTGAAGGTTCTCTTGGCAGGACAGAATTTCCAAAATGATGTATTGATCTCGACATCTCAAGAGTTTTTGTCGGTTTCCGAGGAAACCGTGCATTCTACAGAAAAGCGGAAGGTAGTTCCGCATTCTGGAGGCTTGTTTACGTAGCTTTCGCTATATTTTACGTGGATGTGAGCCTTTCAGATTTTCTTAAAAATTGACATGCTATAGTCCATCGAATTTTTCTCTCTAAAAAGCTGTTTCTCGAGAACAAAGCCGCAAAGATTAGTATAGACGTAAGAAAGCCTCGAGAATGCAATGGCGCTCCCAGTTTCCTTCTAAAGTTGAAGGTTCTCTTGGCAGGACAGAATTTCCAGAATGACGTATTAATTTCGACATCTCAAGAGTTTTTGTCGGTTTGCCAGGAAACCGTGCATTCTACAGAAAAACGGAAGGCAGTGCCGCATTAGGAAGGCCTTTTTACGTACCTTTCACTATAATTTACGTGGATGTGAGTCTTTCAGATTTTTTTAGAAATTGACATGCTATAGTCCATCGAATTTTTCTCTCTAAAAAGCTGTTTCTCGAGAACAAAGCCGCAAAGATTAGTATAGACGTAAGAAAGCCTCGAGAATGCGATGGCGCTCTCAGTTTCCTTCTAAAGTTGAAGGTTCTCTTGGCAGGACAGAATTTCCAGAATGACGCATTAATTTCGACATCTCAAGAGTTTTTGTCGGTTTGCCAGGAAACCGTGCATTCTACAGAAAAACGGAAGGCAGTGCCGCATTCGGGAGGCTTTTTTACGTAGCTTTCGCTATAATTTACGTGGATGTGAGTCTTTCAGATTTTTTTTAAAATTGACATGCTATAGTCCATCGAATTTTTCTCTCTAAAAAGCTTTTTTTCGAGAACAAAGCCTCAGAGATTAGTATAGACGTAAGAAAGCCTCGAGAATGCAATGGCGCTCTCAACTTCCTTCTAAAGTTGAAGGTTCTCTTGGCAGGATAGAATTTCCAGAATGATGTATTGATCTCGACATCTCAAGAGTTTTTGTCGGTTTCCGAGGAAACCGTGCATTCTACAGAAAAACGGAAGGTAGTGCCGCATTCGGGAGGCTTTTTACGTAGCTTTCGCTATAATTTACGTGGATGTGAGTCTTTCAGATTTTTTTTAAAATTGACATGCTATAGTCCATCGAATTTTTCTCTCTAAAAAGCTGTTTCTCGAGAACAAAGCCGCAAAGATTAGTATAGACGTAAGAAAGCCTCGAGAATGCAATGGCGCTGTCAGTTTCCTTCTAAAGTTGAAGGTTCTCTTGGCAGGACAGAATTTCCAAAATGATGTATTGATCTCGACATCTCAAGAGTTTTTGTCGGTTTCCGAGGAAACCGTGCATTGTACAGAAAAGCGGAAGGTAGTTCCGCATTCTGGAGGCTTTTTTACGTAGCTTTCGCTATAATTTACGTGGATGTGAGCCTTTCAGATTTTCTTAAAAATTGACATGCTATAGTCCATCGAATTTTTCTCTCTAAAAAGCTGTTTCTCGAGAACAAAGCCACAAAGATTAGTATAGACGTAAGAAAGCCTCGAGAATGCAATGGCGCTCCCAGTTTCCTTCTAAAGTTGAAGGTTATCTTGGCAGGAAAGAATTTCCAGAATGATGTATTGATCTCGACATCTCAAGAGTTTTTGTCGGTTTCCGAGGAAACCGTGCATTCTACAGAAAAACGGAGGGTAGTGCCGCATTCTGGAGGCTTTTTTACGTAGCTTTCGCTATAATTTACGTGGATGTGAGCCTTTCAGATTTTCTTAAAAATTGACATGCTATAGTCCATCGAATTTTTCTCTCTAAAAAGCTTTTTCTCGAAAACAAATCTGCAAAGATTAGTATAGACGTAAGAAAGCCTCGCGATTGCAATGGCGCTCTCAGTTTCCTTCTAAAGTTGAAGGTTATCTTGGCAGGAAAGAATTTCCAGAATGATGTATTGATCTCGACATCTCAAGAGTTTTTGTCGGTTTCCGAGGAAACCGTGCATTGTACAGAAAAGCGGAAGGTAGTTCCGCATTCTGGAGGCTTTTTTACGTAGCTTTCGCTATAATTTACGTGGATGTGAGCCTTTCAGATTTTCTTAAAAATTGACATGCTATAGTCCATCGAATTTTTCTCTCTAAAAAGCTGTTTCTCGAGAACAAAGCCACAAAGATTAGTATAGACGTAAGAAAGCCTCGAGAATGCAATGGCGCTCCCAGTTTCCTTCTAAAGTTGAAGGTTATCTTGGCAGGAAAGAATTTCCAGAATGATGTATTGATCTCGACATCTCAAGAGTTTTTGTCGGTTTGCGAGGAAACCGTGCACTCTACAGAAAAACGGAAGGTAGTGCCGCATTCGGGAGGCTTCTTTACGTAGTTTTCGCTATAATTTACGTGGATGTGAGTCTTTCAGATTTTTTTAAAAATTGACATGCTATAGTCCATCGAATTTTTCTCTCTAAAAAGCTTTTTCTCGAGAACAAAGCCGCAAAGATTAGTATAGACGTAAGAAAGCCTCGAGAATGCAATGGCGCTCTCAGTTTCCTTCTAAAGCTGAAGGTTCTATTGGCAGGACAGAATTTCCAGAATGATGTATTGATCTCGACATCTCAAGAGTTTTTGTCGGTTTGCGAGGAAACCGTGCATTCTACAGAAAAACGGAAGGCAGTGCCGCATTAGGAAGGCCTTTTTATGTACCTTTCGCTATAATTTACGTGGATGTGAGTCTTTCAGATTTTTTTAGAAATTGACATGCTATAGTCCATCGAATTTTTCTCTCTAAAAAGCTTTTTCTCGAGAAAAAAGCCTCAGAGATTAGTATAGACGTAAGAAAGCCTCGAGAATGCAATGGCGCTCTCAGTTTCCTTCTAAAGCTGAAGGTTCTATTGGCAGGACAGAATTTCCAGAATGATGTATTAATCTCGACGACATCTCAAGAGTTTTTCTCGGTTTGCGAGGAAACCGTGCATTCTACAGAAAAACGGAGGGTAGTGCCGCATTCTGGAGGCTTTTTTACGTAGCTTTCGCTATAATTTACGTGGATGTGAGCCTTTCAGATTTTCTTAAAAATTGACATGCTATAGTCCATCGAATTTTTCTCTCTAAAAAGCTGTTTCTCGAGAACAAAGCCGCAAAGATTAGTATAGACGTAAGAAAGCCTCGAGAATGCAATGGCGCTGTCAGTTTCCATCTAAAGTTGAAGGTTCTCTTGGCAGGACAGAATTTCCAGAATGACGTATTGATCTCGACATCTCAAGAGTTTTTGTCAGTTTGCGAGGAAACCGTGCACTCTACAGAAAAACGGAAGGTAGTGCCGCATTCGGGAGGCTTCTTTACGTAGCTTTCGCTATAATTTACGTGGATGTGAGTCTTTCAGATTTTTTTAAAAATTGACATGCTATAGTCCATCGAATTTTTCTCTCTAAAAAGCTTTTTCTCGAGAACAAAGCCGCAAAGATTAGTATAGACGTAAGAAAGCCCCGAGAATGCAATGGCTCTCTTAGTTTCCTTCTAAAGTTGAAGGTTCTCTTGGCAGGACAGAATTTCCAAAATGATGTATTGATCTCGAAATCTCAAGAGTTTTTGTCGGTTTGCGAGGAAACCGTGCATTCTACAGAAAAACGGAAGGTAGTGCCGCATTCTGGAGGCTTTTTTATGTAGCTTTCGCTATAATTTACGTGGATGTGAGCTTTTCAGATTTTTTAAATAATTGACATGCTATAGTCCATCGAATTTTTCTCTCTAAAAAGCTGTTTCTCGAGAACAAAACCGCAAAGATTAGTATAGACGTAAGAAAGCCTCGAGAATGCAATGGCGCTCTCAGTTTCCTTCTAAAGCTGAAGGTTCTCTTGGCAGGACAGAATTTCCAGAATGACGTATTGATCTCGACATCTCAAGAGTTTTTGTCGGTTTGCGAGGAGACCGTGCATTCTACAGAAAAACGGAAGGTAGTGCCGCATTCTGGAGGCTTTTTTATGTAGCTTTCGCTATAATTTACGTGGATGTGAGCTTTTCAGATTTTTTAAATAATTGACATGCTATAGTCCATCGAATTTTTCTCCTCAGGCGCCACAGTTGTATGTGATAATCCAGATACACTAAGAAGTTTCAAAGAATACTAACATATTATCACCATTGAAAGATACCTTTCGAAATATATCGATTGCAAATTGCCTTGCAACGTACGATAAATATTAAGATGCGTATTTAATGATTTAAATATTAAGATGTGTATTTAATTCTACGTAAGTTTAACAGTTTCATTGTCTGAATAAGATAAGACACCCATCTAACGGGAATATCATTAACAAACTTAAAACTTATTATAATCATAGATGAGTTGTAATAATGTCCACTATTTAATTTCTTCTTTCTTGTAAGTAATCCTAACCCTGAAATGAATAATATTCAATACAGATACAAAAGCAAGATACACACATAATAAAATAAGTATGTTAGGTATGGGATTGTAGGAATTAAATGTTTTGTCGGATAATTAATATTTTACTCACTTCTGGACGTCTGTTGGAAGGAAAATATTCCTGTTTCTTCCATTTCTCGTCTCTGTGTAGTTCTATTTATCTTTTGTCTCGAGATTTACGGTACAGTTATTTGGATGTCTTTCATAAATTCGGCTCGGGAAATTCCCGTCATCTAATCCTTCTACGAAATGTTGTAAGTTGTTTTCCTATTGAAGACCTCGTTTGCTTTGTGCCTGGACCTGATCTGTTAACCTGATTCGTCTCTCCTACCTCCTATCTGATAAATTCGTTGATTTCCTCTTCGTGCCGCGGTTACATGATTGAATTTCCTCCCAGACGGTTTGCAACTGTATCTAAAACATTTCTGCATTAACGTGGAAAAAGTTATTTTCTCAACAGGCGCCGAACAGGCAGTCGAGTGCAGGGAAGACACCTTCCGCACGAGTTAGATAAGGCGAACATATTAACAACGCCATAAATATTTTAAGTGACAAAGTAAAACCAAAATATTGAAATAATTCGATGCATACACAACGATATTACCATAGATATCTATCTGTCCGTTACTGTTTATCATGACATATCCTGAATATTTTGTTACCTCACCTTGAAGGCGCCGTTCGCCGTTCGCGAGGAAACTTGTCGGGCATCGGAGGGACGTGACAGTTATTCTTCGTTCGTCCTACGACAACCATCCCGAGATGTTCTTCACGGACAAACATAAACCCTTCTCCCGTGATCGCGACAGACTGTCGCGTCAGTCATATACTTTGAACGTTAAGCCGTTATAATGATATATATAATTTCCTTCCTGAAAACTAAAAATCGTAAATAATTTAAGGTTAAGTTAGCCGGCCCGGGGATTGGGGCGCCATCTCGTGGGAACGTTACGGACCACCGGTCACGGATACTCGTCGCGTAAAGATCCCTAATCACGGAATTAGCCGCCATCTGGCGGCCGATAGCCGCAACCGAATGTATAATTGATTCCCGTCTCATGTAATCTGTACGACACGAGCATCGATGACAGATGGAGTTCGCACGGTTCCTACGAGATGGCGCTGCAGACAGCATTTTGATGATTCCCAGGTACCTGTCTAAGATCGCCTTTCGCGGGGACCCCTTCACTGGAAGGAGAACAACGAAAACGTGCTTAAAGCAGTAGGAAGGGCAGACGAATTCAACGGTACCTTCACATTTATCCTGACTCCACAGGTGCCCCAGGTAGGCGTCTGTTTCTCAGGCGGTTACCTCGAACATACCATTTCGCCGAAGGGCTTTCTCGATTTCGCAGGAAACCGGACGGTTTTTCATTGAAAATGAGACGCCCATCGCAATGGGGAGGTCGATATACGTATGCGTCACCGACGATTCGGGCCGATTTCTAGCGCGGCATCAGTATCTTCCACGAAATTCCCTTACTGCACGATGGGATGGGTCCGTCGAATTTCTTACGCAAAACACACATTCTACCTCTCAAGGTAGAATCCTGAAAAAGTTCGTACAGTTCAAGGAGGGGCAGCAGACTTACGCATCGAACGAGGCGCCATCGGATGTATCCTAGATTACGTGTTGTTAACTTACCTCGAAGGCATGCATTCACGAGGAAAATTGTCCGGCATCTCTGTGGAGGGGAACAGTTTCTCATTGAAATGGCGATTTTCCACCGTATTCGAGAGACCGATTTCAGGCCGCCTTCATTTTAATTTGCGACGATTCCGAGGCGGGGGTATTTTCCACATATTCCCGTAGCTATATTATAGGTCCGTGGATCGCCTTTCGCAGAACAAACGTTGTGCCTAGGACGAACCCGAGAAAATTCGTATAGACTAAAGAGGGGCAGACGAATTGAACGGTACCTTCACGTTTATCCTGAATCCGGAGCTCATCCGGGTGGGCAGGGACTTGCATGTCGTCGCGTTGAATCTGCAGTTCGATGAAACAGTTTTCCCCTTACTCCGCAAAACTTCGACCAACGGCAATCCAGTTAGGGGGCTAGGGGACGGTCGACTGTATTGCGGCCTGTGTCGCAACCCCTTGCTGCCTCCTGCTTCCGTACGCTCTGTCGACGTTTCGCGGGCTCGTACCGGCGGCGTTAACTGGGAGACGTCCGGGTGCCCGTCAGGTGGGAGACGTCCACAATAGACGTTGAATTCGACAAGGGACGCACCTCAACGTGTAAAGTAAATAAAACGAAGCGAATAACATAACCCGTCTCCGGACACCTAACCTAATCTGACAGTTGGTTGACAGCAGACTACGGTGGTAAAAGACACAACCCGACACGTTGCGCTGATTGGTCGGCGGGCGCGTCCCGATTTAAATTTCGGCGGGTTTCGCGTTTGTAAAAAGTGATATGTTATTTGCATTTTACGATTCGTTTAAAGTCTAAATAAAAAAAAAGTAATAACAGATTTACCTATTCCTTCATTTAAAAATTTTTAATGTTGCGCCTATCTAATGAACTGAAAGTAGATAGGTAATATTTTAGGTTTAAAATGTAATGCAGTGTAACTGAATAAAAATAGGTAAATAGTTGGTAACATCTTCTTTATTATTATCATTTATTTATTTATTTTCCTTCTTTGTTTCAGTTAGTACTATTTACTCAAATAGTTTTTTTACAATAATCAATACAATATTTGAAAACATTGTTTAATCAACAAATTAACTCGAGCATAAATATTTAAAGCAGTCTGCAGAAGTCAAACAGGAATTCACAAAATTGAAGGGAACTCACGCAACGACATGTTCGACAAATTATTTGGCACACATGCGGTGATGGTTAGTCAGCATCTCTAGAACATCATACTGCATACAATTAGTATTATGTTGAAAGTTGAAGGTTCTCTTGGCAGGACAGAATTTCCAGAATGATGTATTGATCTCGACATCTCAAGAGTTTTTGTCGGTTTGCGAGGAAACCGTGCATTCTACAGAAACACGGAAGGTAGTGCCGCATTCGGGAGGCTTCTTTACGTAGCTTTCGCTATAATTTACGTGGATGTGAGCCTTTCAGATTTTCTTAAAAATTTACATGCTATAGTCCATCGAATTTTTCTCTCTAAAAAGCTTTTTCTCGAGAACAAAGCCACAAGGATTAGTATAGACGTAAGAAAGCCTCGAGAATGCAATGGCGCTCTCAGTTTCCTTCTAAAGTTGAAGGTTCTCTTGGCAGGACAGAATTTCCAGAATGACGTATTCATCTCGACATCTCAAGAGTTTTTGTCGGTTTGCGAGGAGACCGTGCATTCTACAGAAAAACGGAAGGTAGTGTCGCATTCGGGAGGCTTCTTTACGTAGCTTTCGCTATAATTTACGTGGATGTGAGCCTTTCAGATTTTCTTAAAAATTGACATGCTATAGTCCATCGAATTTTTCTCTCTAAAAAGCTTTTTCTCGAGAACAAAACCGCAAAGATTAGTATAGACGTAAGAAAGCCTCGAGAATGCAATGGCGCTCTCAGTTTCCTTCTAAAGCTGAAGGTTCTATTGGCAGGACAGAATTTCCAGAATGATGTATTGATCTCGACATCTCAAGAGTTTTTGTCGGTTTGCGAGGAAACCGTGCATTCTACAGAAAAACGGAGGGTAGTGCCGCATTCTGGAGGCTTTTTTACGTAGCTTTCGCTATAATTTACGTGGATGTGAGCCTTTCAGATTTTCTTAAAAATTGACATGCTATAGTCCATCGAATTTTTCTCTCTAAAAAGCTTTTTCTCGAGAACAAAACCGCAAAGATTAGTATAGACGTAAGAAAGCCTCGAGAATGCAATGGCGCTCTCAGTTTCCTTCTAAAGCTGAAGGTTCTATTGGCAGGACAGAATTTCCAGAATGATGTATTGATCTCGACATCTCAAGAGTTTTTGTCGGTTTGCGAGGAAACCGTGCATTCTACAGAAAAACGGAGGGTAGTGCCGCATTCTGGAGGCTTTTTTACGTAGCTTTCGCTATAATTTACGTGGATGTGAGCCTTTCAGATTTTCTTAAAAATTGACATGCTATAGTCCATCGAATTTTTCTCTCTAAAAAGCTTTTTCTCGAGAACAAAACCGCAAAGATTAGTATAGACGTAAGAAAGCCTCGAGAATGCAATGGCGCTCTCAGTTTCCTTCTAAAGCTGAAGGTTCTATTGGCAGGACAGAATTTCCAGAATGATGTATTGATCTCGACATCTCAAGAGCTTTTGTCGGTTTGCGAGGAAACCGTGCATTCTACAGAAAAACGGAGGGTAGTGCCGCATTCTGGAGGCTTTTTTACGTAGCTTTCGCTATAATTTACGTGGATGTGAGCCTTTCAGATTTTCTTAAAAATTGACATGCTATAGTCCATCGAATTTTTCTCTCTAAAAAGCTTTTTCTCGAGAACAAAACCGCAAAGATTAGTATAGACGTAAGAAAGCCTCGAGAATGCAATGGCGCTCTCAGTTTCCTTCTAAAGCTGAAGGTTCTATTGGCAGGACAGAATTTCCAGAATGATGTATTGATCTCGACATCTCAAGAGTTTTTGTCGGTTTGCGAGGAAACCGTGCATTCTACAGAAACACGGAAGGTAGTGCCGCATTCGGGAGGCTTCTTTACGTAGCTTTCGCTATAATTTACGTGGATGTGAGCCTTTCAGATTTTCTTAAAAATTTACATGCTATAGTCCATCGAATTTTTCTCTCTAAAAAGCTTTTTCTCGAGAACAAAGCCACAAGGATTAGTATAGACGTAAGAAAGCCTCGAGAATGCAATGGCGCTCTCAGTTTCCTTCTAAAGTTGAAGGTTCTCTTGGCAGGACAGAATTTCCAGAATGACGTATTCATCTCGACATCTCAAGAGTTTTTGTCGGTTTGCGAGGAGACCGTGCATTCTACAGAAAAACGGAAGGTAGTGTCGCATTCGGGAGGCTTCTTTACGTAGCTTTCGCTATAATTTACGTGGATGTGAGCCTTTCAGATTTTCTTAAAAATTGACATGCTATAGTCCATCGAATTTTTCTCTCTAAAAAGCTTTTTCTCGAGAACAAAACCGCAAAGATTAGTATAGACGTAAGAAAGCCTCGAGAATGCAATGGCGCTCTCAGTTTCCTTCTAAAGCTGAAGGTTCTATTGGCAGGACAGAATTTCCAGAATGATGTATTGATCTCGACATCTCAAGAGTTTTTGTCGGTTTGCGAGGAAACCGTGCATTCTACAGAAAAACGGAGGGTAGTGCCGCATTCTGGAGGCTTTTTTACGTAGCTTTCGCTATAATTTACGTGGATGTGAGCCTTTCAGATTTTCTTAAAAATTGACATGCTATAGTCCATCGAATTTTTCTCTCTAAAAAGCTTTTTCTCGAGAACAAAACCGCAAAGATTAGTATAGACGTAAGAAAGCCTCGAGAATGCAATGGCGCTCTCAGTTTCCTTCTAAAGCTGAAGGTTCTATTGGCAGGACAGAATTTCCAGAATGATGTATTGATCTCGACATCTCAAGAGTTTTTGTCGGTTTGCGAGGAAACCGTGCATTCTACAGAAAAACGGAGGGTAGTGCCGCATTCTGGAGGCTTTTTTACGTAGCTTTCGCTATAATTTACGTGGATGTGAGCCTTTCAGATTTTCTTAAAAATTGACATGCTATAGTCCATCGAATTTTTCTCTCTAAAAAGCTTTTTCTCGAGAACAAAACCGCAAAGATTAGTATAGACGTAAGAAAGCCTCGAGAATGCAATGGCGCTCTCAGTTTCCTTCTAAAGTTGAAGGTTCTCTTGGCAGGACAGAATTTCCAGAATGATGTATTGATCTCGACATCTCAAGAGTTTTTGTCGGTTTGCGAGGAGACCGTGCATTCTACAGAAAAACGGAAGGTAGTGCCGCATTCGGGAGGCCTTTTTATGTACCTCTCGCTATAATTTACGTGGATGTGAGTCTTTCAGATTTTTTTAGAAATTGACATGCTATAGTCCATCGAATTTTTCTCTCTAAAAAGCTTTTTCTCGAGAACAAAGCCGCAAAGATTAGTATAGACGTAAGAAAGCCTCGAGAATGCAATGGCGCTCTCAGTTTCCTTCTAAAGCTGAAGGTTCTCTTGGCAGGACAGAATTTCCAGAATGACGTATTGATCTCGACATCTCAAGAGTTTTTGTCGGTTTGCGAGGAAACCGTGCACTCTACAGAAAAACGGAAGGTAGTGCCGCATTCGGGAGGCTTCTTTACGTAGCTTTCGCTATAATTTACGTGGATGTGAGTCTTTCAGATTTTTTTAAAAATTGACATGCTATAGTCCATCGAATTTTTCTCTCTAAAAAGCTTTTTCTCGAGAACAAAGCCTCAGAGATTACTATAGACGTAAGAAAGCCTCGAGAATGCAATGGCGCTCTCAGTTTCCTTCTAAAGCTGAAGGTTCTATTGGCAGGACAGAATTTCCAGAATGATGTATTGATCTCGACATCTCAAGAGCTTTTGTCGGTTTGCGAGGAAACCGTGCATTCTACAGAAAAACGGAGGGTAGTGCCGCATTCTGGAGGCTTTTTTACGTAGCTTTCGCTATAATTTACGTGGATGTGAGCCTTTCAGATTTTTTTAAAAATTGACATGCTATAGTCCATCGAATTTTTCTCTCTAAAAAGCTTTTTCTCGAGAACAAAGCCGCAAAGATTAGTATAGACGTAAGAAAGCCTCGAGAATGCAATGGCGCTCTCAGTTTCCTTCTAAAGCTGAAGGTTCTATTGGCAGGACAGAATTTCCAGAATGATGTATTGATCTCGACATCTCAAGAGCTTTTGTCGGTTTGCGAGGAAACCGTGCATTCTACAGAAAAACGGAGGGTAGTGCCGCATTCTGGAGGCTTTTTTACGTAGCTTTCGCTATAATTTACGTGGATGTGAGCCTTTCAGATTTTTTTAAAAATTGACATGCTATAGTCCATCGAATTTTTCTCTCTAAAAAGCTTTTTCTCGAGAACAAAGCCGCAAAGATTAGTATAGACGTAAGAAAGCCTCGAGAATGCAATGGCGCTCTCAGTTTCCTTCTAAAGCTGAAGGTTCTATTGGCAGGACAGAATTTCCAGAATGATGTATTGATCTCGACATCTCAAGAGCTTTTGTCGGTTTGCGAGGAAACCGTGCATTCTACAGAAAAACGGAGGGTAGTGCCGCATTCTGGAGGCTTTTTTACGTAGCTTTCGCTATAATTTACGTGGATGTGAGCCTTTCAGATTTTTTTAAAAATTGACATGCTATAGTCCATCGAATTTTTCTCTCTAAAAAGCTTTTTCTCGAGAACAAAGCCGCAAAGATTAGTATAGACGTAAGAAAGCCTCGAGAATGCAATGGCGCTCTCAGTTTCCTTCTAAAGCTGAAGGTTCTATTGGCAGGACAGAATTTCCAGAATGATGTATTGATCTCGACATCTCAAGAGCTTTTGTCGGTTTGCGAGGAAACCGTGCATTCTACAGAAAAACGGAGGGTAGTGCCGCATTCTGGAGGCTTTTTTACGTAGCTTTCGCTATAATTTACGTGGATGTGAGCCTTTCAGATTTTTTTAAAAATTGACATGCTATAGTCCATCGAATTTTTCTCTCTAAAAAGCTTTTTCTCGAGAACAAAGCCGCAAAGATTAGTATAGACGTAAGAAAGCCTCGAGAATGCAATGGCGCTCTCAGTTTCCTTCTAAAGCTGAAGGTTCTATTGGCAGGACAGAATTTCCAGAATGATGTATTGATCTCGACATCTCAAGAGCTTTTGTCGGTTTGCGAGGAAACCGTGCATTCTACAGAAAAACGGAGGGTAGTGCCGCATTCTGGAGGCTTTTTTACGTAGCTTTCGCTATAATTTACGTGGATGTGAGCCTTTCAGATTTTTTTAAAAATTGACATGCTATAGTCCATCGAATTTTTCTCTCTAAAAAGCTTTTTCTCGAGAACAAAGCCGCAAAGATTAGTATAGACGTAAGAAAGCCTCGAGAATGCAATGGCGCTCTCAGTTTCCTTCTAAAGTTGAAGGTTCTCTTGGCAGGACAGAATTTTCAGAATGACGTATTAATCTCGACATCTCAAGAGTTTTTGTCGGTTTGCGAGGAGACCGTGCATTCTACAGAAAAACGGAGGGTAGTGCCGCATTCTGGAGGCTTTTTTACGTAGCTTTCGCTATAATTTACGTGGATGTGAGTCTTTCAGATTTTTTTAAAAATTGACATGCTATAGTCCATCGAATTTTTCTCTCTAAAAAGCTGTTTCTCGAGAACAAAGCCGCAAAGATTAGTATAGACGTAAGAAAGCCTCGAGAATGCAATGGCGCTCTCAGTTTCCTTCTAAAGCTGAAGGTTCTATTGGCAGGACAGAATTTCCAGAATGATGTATTGATCTCGACATCTCAAGAGTTTTTGTCGGTTTGCGAGGAAACCGTGCATTCTACAGAAAAACGGAGGGTAGTGCCGCATTCTGGAGGCTTTTTTACGTAGCTTTCGCTATAATTTACGTGGATGTGAGCCTTTCAGATTTTCTTAAAAATTGACATGCTATAGTCCATCGAATTTTTCTCTCTAAAAAGCTGTTTCTCGAGAACAAAGCCACAAAGATTAGTATAGACGTAAGAAAGCCTCGAGAATGCAATGGCGCTCCCAGTTTCCTTCTAAAGTTGAAGGTTATCTTGGCAGGAAAGAATTTCCAGAATGATGTATTGATCTCGACATCTCAAGAGTTTTTGTCGGTTTCCGAGGAAACCGTGCATTGTACAGAAAAGCGGAAGGTAGTTCCGCATTCTGGAGGCTTTTTTACGTAGCTTTCGCTATAATTTACGTGGATGTGAGCCTTTCAGATTTTCTTAAAAATTGACATGCTATAGTCCATCGAATTTTTCTCTCTAAAAAGCTGTTTCTCGAGAACAAAGCCACAAAGATTAGTATAGACGTAAGAAAGCCTCGAGAATGCAATGGCGCTCCCAGTTTCCTTCTAAAGTTGAAGGTTATCTTGGCAGGAAAGAATTTCCAGAATGATGTATTGATCTCGACATCTCAAGAGTTTTTGTCGGTTTCCGAGGAAACCGTGCATTCTACAGAAAAACGGAGGGTAGTGCCGCATTCTGGAGGCTTTTTTACGTAGCTTTCGCTATAATTTACGTGGATGTGAGCCTTTCAGATTTTCTTAAAAATTGACATGCTATAGTCCATCGAATTTTTCTCTCTAAAAAGCTTTTTCTCGAAAACAAATCTGCAAAGATTAGTATAGACGTAAGAAAGCCTCGCGATTGCAATGGCGCTCTCAGTTTCCTTCTAAAGTTGAAGGTTATCTTGGCAGGAAAGAATTTCCAGAATGATGTATTGATCTCGACATCTCAAGAGTTTTTGTCGGTTTCCGAGGAAACCGTGCATTGTACAGAAAAGCGGAAGGTAGTTCCGCATTCTGGAGGCTTTTTTACGTAGCTTTCGCTATAATTTACGTGGATGTGAGCCTTTCAGATTTTCTTAAAAATTGACATGCTATAGTCCATCGAATTTTTCTCTCTAAAGAGCTGTTTCTCGAGAACAAAGCCGCAAAGATTAGTATAGACGTAAGAAAGCCTCGAGAATGCAATGGCGCTCCCAGTTTCCTTCTAAAGTTGAAGGTTCTCTTGGCAGGACAGAATTTCCAGAATGACGTATTAATTTCGACATCTCAAGAGTTTTTGTCGGTTTGCCAGGAAACCGTGCATTCTACAGAAAAACGGAAGGCAGTGCCGCATTAGGAAGGCCTTTTTACGTACCTTTCACTATAATTTACGTGGATGTGAGTCTTTCAGATTTTTTTAGAAATTGACATGCTATAGTCCATCGAATTTTTCTCTCTAAAAAGCTTTTTCTCGAGAACAAAGCCTCAGAGATTAGTATAGACGTAAGAAAGCCTCGAGAATGCAATGGCGCTCTCAACTTCCTTCTAAAGTTGAAGGTTCTCTTGGCAGGATAGAATTTCCAGAATGATGTATTGATCTCGACATCTCAAGAGTTTTTGTCGGTTTCCGAGGAAACCGTGCATTCTACAGAAAAACTGAAGGTAGTGCCGCATTCGGGAGGCTTTTTACGTAGCTTTCGCTATAATTTACGTGGATGTGAGTCTTTCAGATTTTTTTTAAAATTGACATGCTATAGTCCATCGAATTTTTCTCTCTAAAAAGCTTTTTCTCGAGAACAAAGCCGCAAAGATTAGTATAGACGTAAGAAAGCCTCGAGAATGCAATGGCGCTCTCAGTTTCCTCCTAAAGTTGAAGGTTCTCTTGGCAGGACAGAATTTCCAGAATGACGTATTAATTTCGACATCTCAAGAGTTTTTGTCGGTTTGCCAGGAAACCGTGCATTCTACAGAAAAACGGAAGGTAGTGCCGCATTCGGGAGGCTTTTTTACGTAGCTTTCGCTATAATTTACGTGGATGTGAACCTTTCAGATTTTTTTAAAAATTGACATGCTATAGTCCATCGAATTTTTCTCTCTAAAAAGCTGTTTCTCGAGAACAAAGCCGCAATGATTAGTATAGACGTAAGAAAGCCTCGAGAATGCAATGGCGCTGTCAGTTTCCTTCTAAAGTTGAAGGTTCTCTTGGCAGGACAGAATTTCCAAAATGATGTATTGATCTCGACATCTCAAGAGTTTTTGTCGGTTTCCGAGGAAACCGTGCATTCTACAGAAAAGCGGAAGGTAGTTCCGCATTCTGGAGGCTTGTTTACGTAGCTTTCGCTATATTTTACGTGGATGTGAGCCTTTCAGATTTTCTTAAAAATTGACATGCTATAGTCCATCGAATTTTTCTCTCTAAAAAGCTGTTTCTCGAGAACAAAGCCGCAAAGATTAGTATAGACGTAAGAAAGCCTCGAGAATGCAATGGCGCTCCCAGTTTCCTTCTAAAGTTGAAGGTTCTCTTGGCAGGACAGAATTTCCAGAATGACGTATTAATTTCGACATCTCAAGAGTTTTTGTCGGTTTGCCAGGAAACCGTGCATTCTACAGAAAAACGGAAGGCAGTGCCGCATTAGGAAGGCCTTTTTACGTACCTTTCACTATAATTTACGTGGATGTGAGTCTTTCAGATTTTTTTAGAAATTGACATGCTATAGTCCATCGAATTTTTCTCTCTAAAAAGCTGTTTCTCGAGAACAAAGCCGCAAAGATTAGTATAGACGTAAGAAAGCCTCGAGAATGCGATGGCGCTCTCAGTTTCCTTCTAAAGTTGAAGGTTCTCTTGGCAGGACAGAATTTCCAGAATGACGCATTAATTTCGACATCTCAAGAGTTTTTGTCGGTTTGCCAGGAAACCGTGCATTCTACAGAAAAACGGAAGGCAGTGCCGCATTCGGGAGGCTTTTTTACGTAGCTTTCGCTATAATTTACGTGGATGTGAGTCTTTCAGATTTTTTTTAAAATTGACATGCTATAGTCCATCGAATTTTTCTCTCTAAAAAGCTTTTTCTCGAGAACAAAGCCTCAGAGATTAGTATAGACGTAAGAAAGCCTCGAGAATGCAATGGCGCTCTCAACTTCCTTCTAAAGTTGAAGGTTCTCTTGGCAGGATAGAATTTCCAGAATGATGTATTGATCTCGACATCTCAAGAGTTTTTGTCGGTTTCCGAGGAAACCGTGCATTCTACAGAAAAACGGAAGGTAGTGCCGCATTCGGGAGGCTTTTTACGTAGCTTTCGCTATAATTTACGTGGATGTGAGTCTTTCAGATTTTTTTTTAAATTGACATGCTATAGTCCATCGAATTTTTCTCTCTAAAAAGCTGTCTCTCGAGAACAAAGCCGCAAAGATTAGTATAGACGTAAGAAAGCCTCGAGAATGCAATGGCGCTGTCAGTTTCCTTCTAAAGTTGAAGGTTCTCTTGGCAGGACAGAATTTCCAAAATGATGTATTGATCTCGACATCTCAAGAGTTTTTGTCGGTTTCCGAGGAAACCGTGCATTGTACAGAAAAGCGGAAGGCAGTTCCGCATTCTGGAGGCTTTTTTACGTAGCTTTCGCTATAATTTACGTGGATGTGAGCCTTTCAGATTTTCTTAAAAATTGACATGCTATAGTCCATCGAATTTTTCTCTCTAAAAAGCTGTTTCTCGAGAACAAAGCCACAAAGATTAGTATAGACGTAAGAAAGCCTCGAGAATGCAATGGCGCTCCCAGTTTCCTTCTAAAGTTGAAGGTTATCTTGGCAGGAAAGAATTTCCAGAATGATGTATTGATCTCGACATCTCAAGAGTTTTTGTCGGTTTCCGAGGAAACCGTGCATTCTACAGAAAAACGGAGGGTAGTGCCGCATTCTGGAGGCTTTTCTACGTAGCTTTCGCTATAATTTACGTGGATGTGAGCCTTTCAGATTTTCTTAAAAATTGACATGTCCATCGAATTTTTCTCTCTAAAAAGCTTTTTCTCGAGAACAAAGCCTCAGAGATAAGTATAGACGTAAGAAAGCCTCGAGAATGCAATGGCGCTCTCAACTTCCTTCTAAAGTTGAAGGTTCTCTTGGCAGGATAGAATTTCCAGAATGATGTATTGATCTCGACATCTCAAGAGTTTTTGTCGGTTTCCGAGGAAACCGTGCATTCTACAGAAAAACGGAAGGTAGTGCCGCATTCGGGAGGCTTTTTACGTAGCTTTCGCTATAATTTACGTGGATGTGAGTCTTTCAGATTTTTTTTAAAATTGACATGCTATAGTCCATCGAATTTTTCTCTCTAAAAAGCTGTTTCTCGAGAACAAAGCCGCAAAGATTAGTATAGACGTAAGAAAGCCTCGAGAATGCAATGGCGCTGTCAGTTTCCTTCTAAAGTTGAAGGTTCTCTTGGCAGGACAGAATTTCCAAAATGATGTATTGATCTCGACATCTCAAGAGTTTTTGTCGGTTTCCGAGGAAACCGTGCATTCTACAGAAAAGCGGAAGGTAGTTCCGCATTCTGGAGGCTTGTTTACGTAGCTTTCGCTATATTTTACGTGGATGTGAGCCTTTCAGATTTTCTTAAAAATTGACATGCTATAGTCCATCGAATTTTTCTCTCTAAAGAGCTGTTTCTCGAGAACAAAGCCGCAAAGATTAGTATAGACGTAAGAAAGCCTCGAGAATGCAATGGCGCTCCCAGTTTCCTTCTAAAGTTGAAGGTTCTCTTGGCAGGACAGAATTTCCAGAATGACGTATTAATTTCGACATCTCAAGAGTTTTTGTCGGTTTGCCAGGAAACCGTGCATTCTACAGAAAAACGGAAGGCAGTGCCGCATTAGGAAGGCCTTTTTACGTACCTTTCACTATAATTTACGTGGATGTGAGTCTTTCAGATTTTTTTAGAAATTGACATGCTATAGTCCATCGAATTTTTCTCTCTAAAAAGCTTTTTCTCGAGAACAAAGCCTCAGAGATTAGTATAGACGTAAGAAAGCCTCGAGAATGCAATGGCGCTCTCAACTTCCTTCTAAAGTTGAAGGTTCTCTTGGCAGGATAGAATTTCCAGAATGATGTATTGATCTCGACATCTCAAGAGTTTTTGTCGGTTTCCGAGGAAACCGTGCATTCTACAGAAAAACGGAAGGTAGTGCCGCATTCGGGAGGCTTTTTACGTAGCTTTCGCTATAATTTACGTGGATGTGAGTCTTTCAGATTTTTTTTAAAATTGACATGCTATAGTCCATCGAATTTTTCTCTCTAAAAAGCTTTTTCTCGAGAACAAAGCCGCAAAGATTAGTATAGACGTAAGAAAGCCTCGAGAATGCAATGGCGCTCTCAGTTTCCTCCTAAAGTTGAAGGTTCTCTTGGCAGGACAGAATTTCCAGAATGACGTATTAATTTCGACATCTCAAGAGTTTTTGTCGGTTTGCCAGGAAACCGTGCATTCTACAGAAAAACGGAAGGTAGTGCCGCATTCGGGAGGCTTTTTTACGTAGCTTTCGCTATAATTTACGTGGATGTGAACCTTTCAGATTTTTTTAAAAATTGACATGCTATAGTCCATCGAATTTTTCTCTCTAAAAAGCTGTTTCTCGAGAACAAAGCCGCAATGATTAGTATAGACGTAAGAAAGCCTCGAGAATGCAATGGCGCTGTCAGTTTCCTTCTAAAGTTGAAGGTTCTCTTGGCAGGACAGAATTTCCAAAATGATGTATTGATCTCGACATCTCAAGAGTTTTTGTCGGTTTCCGAGGAAACCGTGCATTCTACAGAAAAGCGGAAGGTAGTTCCGCATTCTGGAGGCTTGTTTACGTAGCTTTCGCTATATTTTACGTGGATGTGAGCCTTTCAGATTTTCTTAAAAATTGACATGCTATAGTCCATCGAATTTTTCTCTCTAAAAAGCTGTTTCTCGAGAACAAAGCCGCAAAGATTAGTATAGACGTAAGAAAGCCTCGAGAATGCAATGGCGCTCCCAGTTTCCTTCTAAAGTTGAAGGTTCTCTTGGCAGGACAGAATTTCCAGAATGACGTATTAATTTCGACATCTCAAGAGTTTTTGTCGGTTTGCCAGGAAACCGTGCATTCTACAGAAAAACGGAAGGCAGTGCCGCATTAGGAAGGCCTTTTTACGTACCTTTCACTATAATTTACGTGGATGTGAGTCTTTCAGATTTTTTTAGAAATTGACATGCTATAGTCCATCGAATTTTTCTCTCTAAAAAGCTGTTTCTCGAGAACAAAGCCGCAAAGATTAGTATAGACGTAAGAAAGCCTCGAGAATGCGATGGCGCTCTCAGTTTCCTTCTAAAGTTGAAGGTTCTCTTGGCAGGACAGAATTTCCAGAATGACGCATTAATTTCGACATCTCAAGAGTTTTTGTCGGTTTGCCAGGAAACCGTGCATTCTACAGAAAAACGGAAGGCAGTGCCGCATTCGGGAGGCTTTTTTACGTAGCTTTCGCTATAATTTACGTGGATGTGAGTCTTTCAGATTTTTTTTAAAATTGACATGCTATAGTCCATCGAATTTTTCTCTCTAAAAAGCTTTTTCTCGAGAACAAAGCCTCAGAGATTAGTATAGACGTAAGAAAGCCTCGAGAATGCAATGGCGCTCTCAACTTCCTTCTAAAGTTGAAGGTTCTCTTGGCAGGATAGAATTTCCAGAATGATGTATTGATCTCGACATCTCAAGAGTTTTTGTCGGTTTCCGAGGAAACCGTGCATTCTACAGAAAAACGGAAGGTAGTGCCGCATTCGGGAGGCTTTTTACGTAGCTTTCGCTATAATTTACGTGGATGTGAGTCTTTCAGATTTTTTTTTAAATTGACATGCTATAGTCCATCGAATTTTTCTCTCTAAAAAGCTGTCTCTCGAGAACAAAGCCGCAAAGATTAGTATAGACGTAAGAAAGCCTCGAGAATGCAATGGCGCTGTCAGTTTCCTTCTAAAGTTGAAGGTTCTCTTGGCAGGACAGAATTTCCAAAATGATGTATTGATCTCGACATCTCAAGAGTTTTTGTCGGTTTCCGAGGAAACCGTGCATTGTACAGAAAAGCGGAAGGCAGTTCCGCATTCTGGAGGCTTTTTTACGTAGCTTTCGCTATAATTTACGTGGATGTGAGCCTTTCAGATTTTCTTAAAAATTGACATGCTATAGTCCATCGAATTTTTCTCTCTAAAAAGCTGTTTCTCGAGAACAAAGCCACAAAGATTAGTATAGACGTAAGAAAGCCTCGAGAATGCAATGGCGCTCCCAGTTTCCTTCTAAAGTTGAAGGTTATCTTGGCAGGAAAGAATTTCCAGAATGATGTATTGATCTCGACATCTCAAGAGTTTTTGTCGGTTTCCGAGGAAACCGTGCATTCTACAGAAAAACGGAGGGTAGTGCCGCATTCTGGAGGCTTTTCTACGTAGCTTTCGCTATAATTTACGTGGATGTGAGCCTTTCAGATTTTCTTAAAAATTGACATGTCCATCGAATTTTTCTCTCTAAAAAGCTTTTTCTCGAGAACAAAGCCTCAGAGATAAGTATAGACGTAAGAAAGCCTCGAGAATGCAATGGCGCTCTCAACTTCCTTCTAAAGTTGAAGGTTCTCTTGGCAGGATAGAATTTCCAGAATGATGTATTGATCTCGACATCTCAAGAGTTTTTGTCGGTTTCCGAGGAAACCGTGCATTCTACAGAAAAACGGAAGGTAGTGCCGCATTCGGGAGGCTTTTTACGTAGCTTTCGCTATAATTTACGTGGATGTGAGTCTTTCAGATTTTTTTTAAAATTGACATGCTATAGTCCATCGAATTTTTCTCTCTAAAAAGCTGTTTCTCGAGAACAAAGCCGCAAAGATTAGTATAGACGTAAGAAAGCCTCGAGAATGCAATGGCGCTGTCAGTTTCCTTCTAAAGTTGAAGGTTCTCTTGGCAGGACAGAATTTCCAAAATGATGTATTGATCTCGACATCTCAAGAGTTTTTGTCGGTTTCCGAGGAAACCGTGCATTCTACAGAAAAGCGGAAGGTAGTTCCGCATTCTGGAGGCTTGTTTACGTAGCTTTCGCTATATTTTACGTGGATGTGAGCCTTTCAGATTTTCTTAAAAATTGACATGCTATAGTCCATCGAATTTTTCTCTCTAAAAAGCTGTTTCTCGAGAACAAAGCCGCAAAGATTAGTATAGACGTAAGAAAGCCTCGAGAATGCAATGGCGCTCCCAGTTTCCTTCTAAAGTTGAAGGTTCTCTTGGCAGGACAGAATTTCCAGAATGACGTATTAATTTCGACATCTCAAGAGTTTTTGTCGGTTTGCCAGGAAACCGTGCATTCTACAGAAAAACGGAAGGCAGTGCCGCATTAGGAAGGCCTTTTTACGTACCTTTCACTATAATTTACGTGGATGTGAGTCTTTCAGATTTTTTTAGAAATTGACATGCTATAGTCCATCGAATTTTTCTCTCTAAAAAGCTGTTTCTCGAGAACAAAGCCGCAAAGATTAGTATAGACGTAAGAAAGCCTCGAGAATGCGATGGCGCTCTCAGTTTCCTTCTAAAGTTGAAGGTTCTCTTGGCAGGACAGAATTTCCAGAATGACGCATTAATTTCGACATCTCAAGAGTTTTTGTCGGTTTGCCAGGAAACCGTGCATTCTACAGAAAAACGGAAGGCAGTGCCGCATTCGGGAGGCTTTTTTACGTAGCTTTCGCTATAATTTACGTGGATGTGAGTCTTTCAGATTTTTTTTAAAATTGACATGCTATAGTCCATCGAATTTTTCTCTCTAAAAAGCTTTTTCTCGAGAACAAAGCCTCAGAGATTAGTATAGACGTAAGAAAGCCTCGAGAATGCAATGGCGCTCTCAACTTCCTTCTAAAGTTGAAGGTTCTCTTGGCAGGATAGAATTTCCAGAATGATGTATTGATCTCGACATCTCAAGAGTTTTTGTCGGTTTCCGAGGAAACCGTGCATTCTACAGAAAAACGGAAGGTAGTGCCGCATTCGGGAGGCTTTTTACGTAGCTTTCGCTATAATTTACGTGGATGTGAGTCTTTCAGATTTTTTTTAAAATTGACATGCTATAGTCCATCGAATTTTTCTCTCTAAAAAGCTGTTTCTCGAGAACAAAGCCGCAAAGATTAGTATAGACGTAAGAAAGCCTCGAGAATGCAATGGCGCTGTCAGTTTCCTTCTAAAGTTGAAGGTTCTCTTGGCAGGACAGAATTTCCAAAATGATGTATTGATCTCGACATCTCAAGAGTTTTTGTCGGTTTCCGAGGAAACCGTGCATTGTACAGAAAAGCGGAAGGTAGTTCCGCATTCTGGAGGCTTTTTTACGTAGCTTTCGCTATAATTTACGTGGATGTGAGCCTTTCAGATTTTCTTAAAAATTGACATGCTATAGTCCATCGAATTTTTCTCTCTAAAAAGCTGTTTCTCGAGAACAAAGCCACAAAGATTAGTATAGACGTAAGAAAGCCTCGAGAATGCAATGGCGCTCCCAGTTTCCTTCTAAAGTTGAAGGTTATCTTGGCAGGAAAGAATTTCCAGAATGATGTATTGATCTCGACATCTCAAGAGTTTTTGTCGGTTTCCGAGGAAACCGTGCATTCTACAGAAAAACGGAGGGTAGTGCCGCATTCTGGAGGCTTTTTTACGTAGCTTTCGCTATAATTTACGTGGATGTGAGCCTTTCAGATTTTCTTAAAAATTGACATGCTATAGTCCATCGAATTTTTCTCTCTAAAAAGCTTTTTCTCGAAAACAAATCTGCAAAGATTAGTATAGACGTAAGAAAGCCTCGCGATTGCAATGGCGCTCTCAGTTTCCTTCTAAAGTTGAAGGTTATCTTGGCAGGAAAGAATTTCCAGAATGATGTATTGATCTCGACATCTCAAGAGTTTTTGTCGGTTTCCGAGGAAACCGTGCATTGTACAGAAAAGCGGAAGGTAGTTCCGCATTCTGGAGGCTTTTTTACGTAGCTTTCGCTATAATTTACGTGGATGTGAGCCTTTCAGATTTTCTTAAAAATTGACATGCTATAGTCCATCGAATTTTTCTCTCTAAAAAGCTGTTTCTCGAGAACAAAGCCACAAAGATTAGTATAGACGTAAGAAAGCCTCGAGAATGCAATGGCGCTCCCAGTTTCCTTCTAAAGTTGAAGGTTATCTTGGCAGGAAAGAATTTCCAGAATGATGTATTGATCTCGACATCTCAAGAGTTTTTGTCGGTTTGCGAGGAAACCGTGCACTCTACAGAAAAACGGAAGGTAGTGCCGCATTCGGGAGGCTTCTTTACGTAGCTTTCGCTATAATTTACGTGGATGTGAGTCTTTCAGATTTTTTTAAAAATTGACATGCTATAGTCCATCGAATTTTTCTCTCTAAAAAGCTTTTTCTCGAGAACAAAGCCGCAAAGATTAGTATAGACGTAAGAAAGCCTCGAGAATGCAATGGCGCTCTCAGTTTCCTTCTAAAGCTGAAGGTTCTATTGGCAGGACAGAATTTCCAGAATGATGTATTGATCTCGACATCTCAAGAGTTTTTGTCGGTTTGCGAGGAAACCGTGCATTCTACAGAAAAACGGAAGGCAGTGCCGCATTAGGAAGGCCTTTTTATGTACCTTTCGCTATAATTTACGTGGATGTGAGTCTTTCAGATTTTTTTAGAAATTGACATGCTATAGTCCATCGAATTTTTCTCTCTAAAAAGCTTTTTCTCGAGAAAAAAGCCTCAGAGATTAGTATAGACGTAAGAAAGCCTCGAGAATGCAATGGCGCTCTCAGTTTCCTTCTAAAGCTGAAGGTTCTATTGGCAGGACAGAATTTCCAGAATGATGTATTGATCTCGACATCTCAAGAGCTTTTGTCGGTTTGCGAGGAAACCGTGCATTCTACAGAAAAACGGAGGGTAGTGCCGCATTCTGGAGGCTTTTTTACGTAGCTTTCGCTATAATTTACGTGGATGTGAGCCTTTCAGATTTTCTTAAAAATTGACATGCTATAGTCCATCGAATTTTTCTCTCTAAAAAGCTGTTTCTCGAGAACAAAGCCGCAAAGATTAGTATAGACGTAAGAAAGCCTCGAGAATGCAATGGCGCTGTCAGTTTCCATCTAAAGTTGAAGGTTCTCTTGGCAGGACAGAATTTCCAGAATGACGTATTGATCTCGACATCTCAAGAGTTTTTGTCAGTTTGCGAGGAAACCGTGCACTCTACAGAAAAACGGAAGGTAGTGCCGCATTCGGGAGGCTTCTTTACGTAGCTTTCGCTATAATTTACGTGGATGTGAGTCTTTCAGATTTTTTTAAAAATTGACATGCTATAGTCCATCGAATTTTTCTCTCTAAAAAGCTTTTTCTCGAGAACAAAGCCGCAAAGATTAGTATAGACGTAAGAAAGCCCCGAGAATGCAATGGCTCTCTTAGTTTCCTTCTAAAGTTGAAGGTTCTCTTGGCAGGACAGAATTTCCAAAATGATGTATTGATCTCGAAATCTCAAGAGTTTTTGTCGGTTTGCGAGGAAACCGTGCATTCTACAGAAAAACGGAAGGTAGTGCCGCATTCTGGAGGCTTTTTTATGTAGCTTTCGCTATAATTTACGTGGATGTGAGCTTTTCAGATTTTTTAAATAATTGACATGCTATAGTCCATCGAATTTTTCTCTCTAAAAAGCTGTTTCTCGAGAACAAAACCGCAAAGATTAGTATAGACGTAAGAAAGCCTCGAGAATGCAATGGCGCTCTCAGTTTCCTTCTAAAGCTGAAGGTTCTCTTGGCAGGACAGAATTTCCAGAATGATGTATTGATCTCGACATCTCAAGAGTTTTTGTCGGTTTGCGAGGAGACCGTGCATTCTACAGAAAAACGGAAGGTAGTGCCGCATTCTGGAGGCTTTTTTATGTAGCTTTCGCTATAATTTACGTGGATGTGAGCTTTTCAGATTTTTTAAATAATTGACATGCTATAGTCCATCGAATTTTTCTCCTCAGGCGCCACAGTTGTATGTGATAATCCAGATACACTAAGAAGTTTCAAAGAATACTAACATATTATCACCATTGAAAGATACCTTTCGAAATATATCGATTGCAAATTGCCTTGCAACGTACGATAAATATTAAGATGCGTATTTAATGATTTAAATATTAAGATGTGTATTTAATTCTACGTAAGTTTAACAGTTTCATTGTCTGAATAAGATAAGACACCCATCTAACGGGAATATCATTAACAAACTTAAAACTTATTATAATCATAGATGAGTTGTGATAATGTCCACTATTTAATTTCTTCTTTCTTGTAAGTAATCCTAACCCTGAAATGAATAATATTCAATACAGATACAAAAGCAAGATACACACATAATAAAATAAGTATGTTAGGTATGGGATTGTAGGAATTAAATGTTTTGTCGGATAATTAATATTTTACTCACTTCTGGACGTCTGTTGGAAGGAAAATATTCCTGTTTCTTCCATTTCTCGTCTCTGTGTAGTTCTATTTATCTTTTGTCTCGAGATTTACGGTACAGTTATTTGGATGTCTTTCATAAATTCGGCTCGGGAAATTCCCGTCATCTAATCCTTCTACGAAATGTTGTAAGTTGTTTTCCTATTGAAGACCTCGTTTGCTTTGTGCCTGGACCTGATCTGTTAACCTGATTCGTCTCTCCTACCTCCTATCTGATAAATTCGTTGATTTCCTCTTCGTGCCGCGGTTACATGATTGAATTTCCTCCCAGACGGTTTGCAACTGTATCTAAAACATTTCTGCATTAACGTGGAAAAAGTTATTTTCTCAACAGGCGCCGAACAGGCAGTCGAGTGCAGGGAAGACACCTTCCGCACGAGTTAGATAAGGCGAACATATTAACAACGCCATAAATATTTTAAGTGACAAAGTAAAACCAAAATATTGAAATAATTCGATGCATACACAACGATATTACCATAGATATCTATCTGTCCGTTACTGTTTATCATGACATATCCTGAATATTTTGTTACCTCACCTTGAAGGCGCCGTTCGCCGTTCGCGAGGAAACTTGTCGGGCATCGGAGGGACGTGACAGTTATTCTTCGTTCGTCCTACGACAACCATCCCGAGATGTTCTTCACGGACAAACATAAACCCTTCTCCCGTGATCGCGACAGACTGTCGCGTCAGTCATATACTTTGAACGTTAAGCCGTTATAATGATATATATAATTTCCTTCCTGAAAACTAAAAATCGTAAATAATTTAAGGTTAAGTTAGCCGGCCCGGGGATTGGGGCGCCATCTCGTGGGAACGTTACGGACCACCGGTCACGGATACTCGTCGCGTAAAGATCCCTAATCACGGAATTAGCCGCCATCTGGCGGCCGATAGCCGCAACCGAATGTATAATTGATTCCCGTCTCATGTAATCTGTACGACACGAGCATCGATGACAGATGGAGTTCGCACGGTTCCTACGAGATGGCGCTGCAGACAGCATTTTGATGATTCCCAGGTACCTGTCTAAGATCGCCTTTCGCGGGGACCCCTTCACTGGAAGGAGAACAACGAAAACGTGCTTAAAGCAGTAGGAAGGGCAGACGAATTCAACGGTACCTTCACATTTATCCTGACTCCACAGGTGCCCCAGGTAGGCGTCTGTTTCTCAGGCGGTTACCTCGAACATACCATTTCGCCGAAGGGCTTTCTCGATTTCGCAGGAAACCGGACGGTTTTTCATTGAAAATGAGACGCCCATCGCAATGGGGAGGTCGATATACGTATGCGTCACCGACGATTCGGGCCGATTTCTAGCGCGGCATCAGTATCTTCCACGAAATTCCCTTACTGCACGATGAAATGGGTCCGTCGAATTTCTTACGCAAAACACACATTCTACCTCTCAAGGTAGAATCCTGAAAAAGTTCGTACAGTTCAAGGAGGGGCAGCAGACTTACGCATCGAACGAGGCGCCATCGGATGTATCCTAGATTACGTGTTGTTAACTTACCTCGAAGGCATGCATTCACGAGGAAAATTGTCCGGCATCTCTGTGGAGGGGAACAGTTTCTCATTGAAATGGCGATTTTCCACCGTATTCGAGAGACCGATTTCAGGCCGCCTTCATTTTAATTTGCGACGATTCCGAGGCGGGGGTATTTTCCACATATTCCCGTAGCTATATTATAGGTCCGTGGATCGCCTTTCGCAGAACAAACGTTGTGCCTAGGACGAACCCGAGAAAATTCGTATAGACTAAAGAGGGGCAGACGAATTGAACGGTACCTTCACGTTTATCCTGAATCCGGAGCTCATCCGGGTGGGCAGGGACTTGCATGTCGTCGCGTTGAATCTGCAGTTCGATGAAACAGTTTTCCCCTTACTCCGCAAAACTTCGACCAACGGCAATCCAGTTAGGGGGCTAGGGGACGGTCGACTGTATTGCGGCCTGTGTCGCAACCCCTTGCTGCCTCCTGCTTCCGTACGCTCTGTCGACGTTTCGCGGGCTCGTACCGGCGGCGTTAACTGGGAGACGTCCGGGTGCCCGTCAGGTGGGAGACGTCCACAATAGACGTTGAATTCGACAAGGGACGCACCTCAACGTGTAAAGTAAATAAAACGAAGCGAATAACATAACCCGTCTCCGGACACCTAACCTAATCTGACAGTTGGTTGACAGCAGACTACGGTGGTAAAAGACACAACCCGACACGTTGCGCTGATTGGTCGGCGGGCGCGTCCCGATTTAAATTTCGGCGGGTTTCGCGTTTGTAAAAAGTGATATGTTATTTGCATTTTACGATTCGTTTAAAGTCTAAATAAAAAAAAAGTAATAACAGATTTACCTATTCCTTCATTTAAAAATTTTTAATGTTGCGCCTATCTAATGAACTGAAAGTAGATAGGTAATATTTTAGGTTTAAAATGTAATGCAGTGTAACTGAATAAAAATAGGTAAATAGTTGGTAACATCTTCTTTATTATTATCATTTATTTATTTATTTTCCTTCTTTGTTTCAGTTAGTACTATTTACTCAAATAGTTTTTTTACAATAATCAATACAATATTTGAAAACATTGTTTAATCAACAAATTAACTCGAGCATAAATATTTAAAGCAGTCTGCAGAAGTCAAACAGGAATTCACAAAATTGAAGGGAACTCACGCAACGACATGTTCGACAAATTATTTGGCACACATGCGGTGATGGTTAGTCAGCATCTCTAGAACATCATACTGCATACAATTAGTATTATGTTGAAAGTTGAAGGTTCTCTTGGCAGGACAGAATTTCCAGAATGATGTATTGATCTCGACATCTCAAGAGTTTTTGTCGGTTTGCGAGGAAACCGTGCATTCTACAGAAACACGGAAGGTAGTGCCGCATTCGGGAGGCTTCTTTACGTAGCTTTCGCTATAATTTACGTGGATGTGAGCCTTTCAGATTTTCTTAAAAATTTACATGCTATAGTCCATCGAATTTTTCTCTCTAAAAAGCTTTTTCTCGAGAACAAAGCCACAAGGATTAGTATAGACGTAAGAAAGCCTCGAGAATGCAATGGCGCTCTCAGTTTCCTTCTAAAGTTGAAGGTTCTCTTGGCAGGACAGAATTTCCAGAATGACGTATTCATCTCGACATCTCAAGAGTTTTTGTCGGTTTGCGAGGAGACCGTGCATTCTACAGAAAAACGGAAGGTAGTGTCGCATTCGGGAGGCTTCTTTACGTAGCTTTCGCTATAATTTACGTGGATGTGAGCCTTTCAGATTTTCTTAAAAATTGACATGCTATAGTCCATCGAATTTTTCTCTCTAAAAAGCTTTTTCTCGAGAACAAAACCGCAAAGATTAGTATAGACGTAAGAAAGCCTCGAGAATGCAATGGCGCTCTCAGTTTCCTTCTAAAGCTGAAGGTTCTATTGGCAGGACAGAATTTCCAGAATGATGTATTGATCTCGACATCTCAAGAGTTTTTGTCGGTTTGCGAGGAAACCGTGCATTCTACAGAAAAACGGAGGGTAGTGCCGCATTCTGGAGGCTTTTTTACGTAGCTTTCGCTATAATTTACGTGGATGTGAGCCTTTCAGATTTTCTTAAAAATTGACATGCTATAGTCCATCGAATTTTTCTCTCTAAAAAGCTTTTTCTCGAGAACAAAACCGCAAAGATTAGTATAGACGTAAGAAAGCCTCGAGAATGCAATGGCGCTCTCAGTTTCCTTCTAAAGCTGAAGGTTCTATTGGCAGGACAGAATTTCCAGAATGATGTATTGATCTCGACATCTCAAGAGTTTTTGTCGGTTTGCGAGGAAACCGTGCATTCTACAGAAAAACGGAGGGTAGTGCCGCATTCTGGAGGCTTTTTTACGTAGCTTTCGCTATAATTTACGTGGATGTGAGCCTTTCAGATTTTCTTAAAAATTGACATGCTATAGTCCATCGAATTTTTCTCTCTAAAAAGCTTTTTCTCGAGAACAAAACCGCAAAGATTAGTATAGACGTAAGAAAGCCTCGAGAATGCAATGGCGCTCTCAGTTTCCTTCTAAAGCTGAAGGTTCTATTGGCAGGACAGAATTTCCAGAATGATGTATTGATCTCGACATCTCAAGAGCTTTTGTCGGTTTGCGAGGAAACCGTGCATTCTACAGAAAAACGGAGGGTAGTGCCGCATTCTGGAGGCTTTTTTACGTAGCTTTCGCTATAATTTACGTGGATGTGAGCCTTTCAGATTTTCTTAAAAATTGACATGCTATAGTCCATCGAATTTTTCTCTCTAAAAAGCTTTTTCTCGAGAACAAAACCGCAAAGATTAGTATAGACGTAAGAAAGCCTCGAGAATGCAATGGCGCTCTCAGTTTCCTTCTAAAGCTGAAGGTTCTATTGGCAGGACAGAATTTCCAGAATGATGTATTGATCTCGACATCTCAAGAGTTTTTGTCGGTTTGCGAGGAAACCGTGCATTCTACAGAAACACGGAAGGTAGTGCCGCATTCGGGAGGCTTCTTTACGTAGCTTTCGCTATAATTTACGTGGATGTGAGCCTTTCAGATTTTCTTAAAAATTTACATGCTATAGTCCATCGAATTTTTCTCTCTAAAAAGCTTTTTCTCGAGAACAAAGCCACAAGGATTAGTATAGACGTAAGAAAGCCTCGAGAATGCAATGGCGCTCTCAGTTTCCTTCTAAAGTTGAAGGTTCTCTTGGCAGGACAGAATTTCCAGAATGACGTATTCATCTCGACATCTCAAGAGTTTTTGTCGGTTTGCGAGGAGACCGTGCATTCTACAGAAAAACGGAAGGTAGTGTCGCATTCGGGAGGCTTCTTTACGTAGCTTTCGCTATAATTTACGTGGATGTGAGCCTTTCAGATTTTCTTAAAAATTGACATGCTATAGTCCATCGAATTTTTCTCTCTAAAAAGCTTTTTCTCGAGAACAAAACCGCAAAGATTAGTATAGACGTAAGAAAGCCTCGAGAATGCAATGGCGCTCTCAGTTTCCTTCTAAAGCTGAAGGTTCTATTGGCAGGACAGAATTTCCAGAATGATGTATTGATCTCGACATCTCAAGAGTTTTTGTCGGTTTGCGAGGAAACCGTGCATTCTACAGAAAAACGGAGGGTAGTGCCGCATTCTGGAGGCTTTTTTACGTAGCTTTCGCTATAATTTACGTGGATGTGAGCCTTTCAGATTTTCTTAAAAATTGACATGCTATAGTCCATCGAATTTTTCTCTCTAAAAAGCTTTTTCTCGAGAACAAAACCGCAAAGATTAGTATAGACGTAAGAAAGCCTCGAGAATGCAATGGCGCTCTCAGTTTCCTTCTAAAGCTGAAGGTTCTATTGGCAGGACAGAATTTCCAGAATGATGTATTGATCTCGACATCTCAAGAGTTTTTGTCGGTTTGCGAGGAAACCGTGCATTCTACAGAAAAACGGAGGGTAGTGCCGCATTCTGGAGGCTTTTTTACGTAGCTTTCGCTATAATTTACGTGGATGTGAGCCTTTCAGATTTTCTTAAAAATTGACATGCTATAGTCCATCGAATTTTTCTCTCTAAAAAGCTTTTTCTCGAGAACAAAACCGCAAAGATTAGTATAGACGTAAGAAAGCCTCGAGAATGCAATGGCGCTCTCAGTTTCCTTCTAAAGTTGAAGGTTCTCTTGGCAGGACAGAATTTCCAGAATGATGTATTGATCTCGACATCTCAAGAGTTTTTGTCGGTTTGCGAGGAGACCGTGCATTCTACAGAAAAACGGAAGGTAGTGCCGCATTCGGGAGGCCTTTTTATGTACCTCTCGCTATAATTTACGTGGATGTGAGTCTTTCAGATTTTTTTAGAAATTGACATGCTATAGTCCATCGAATTTTTCTCTCTAAAAAGCTTTTTCTCGAGAACAAAGCCGCAAAGATTAGTATAGACGTAAGAAAGCCTCGAGAATGCAATGGCGCTCTCAGTTTCCTTCTAAAGCTGAAGGTTCTCTTGGCAGGACAGAATTTCCAGAATGACGTATTGATCTCGACATCTCAAGAGTTTTTGTCGGTTTGCGAGGAAACCGTGCACTCTACAGAAAAACGGAAGGTAGTGCCGCATTCGGGAGGCTTCTTTACGTAGCTTTCGCTATAATTTACGTGGATGTGAGTCTTTCAGATTTTTTTAAAAATTGACATGCTATAGTCCATCGAATTTTTCTCTCTAAAAAGCTTTTTCTCGAGAACAAAGCCTCAGAGATTACTATAGACGTAAGAAAGCCTCGAGAATGCAATGGCGCTCTCAGTTTCCTTCTAAAGCTGAAGGTTCTATTGGCAGGACAGAATTTCCAGAATGATGTATTGATCTCGACATCTCAAGAGCTTTTGTCGGTTTGCGAGGAAACCGTGCATTCTACAGAAAAACGGAGGGTAGTGCCGCATTCTGGAGGCTTTTTTACGTAGCTTTCGCTATAATTTACGTGGATGTGAGCCTTTCAGATTTTTTTAAAAATTGACATGCTATAGTCCATCGAATTTTTCTCTCTAAAAAGCTTTTTCTCGAGAACAAAGCCGCAAAGATTAGTATAGACGTAAGAAAGCCTCGAGAATGCAATGGCGCTCTCAGTTTCCTTCTAAAGCTGAAGGTTCTATTGGCAGGACAGAATTTCCAGAATGATGTATTGATCTCGACATCTCAAGAGCTTTTGTCGGTTTGCGAGGAAACCGTGCATTCTACAGAAAAACGGAGGGTAGTGCCGCATTCTGGAGGCTTTTTTACGTAGCTTTCGCTATAATTTACGTGGATGTGAGCCTTTCAGATTTTTTTAAAAATTGACATGCTATAGTCCATCGAATTTTTCTCTCTAAAAAGCTTTTTCTCGAGAACAAAGCCGCAAAGATTAGTATAGACGTAAGAAAGCCTCGAGAATGCAATGGCGCTCTCAGTTTCCTTCTAAAGCTGAAGGTTCTATTGGCAGGACAGAATTTCCAGAATGATGTATTGATCTCGACATCTCAAGAGCTTTTGTCGGTTTGCGAGGAAACCGTGCATTCTACAGAAAAACGGAGGGTAGTGCCGCATTCTGGAGGCTTTTTTACGTAGCTTTCGCTATAATTTACGTGGATGTGAGCCTTTCAGATTTTTTTAAAAATTGACATGCTATAGTCCATCGAATTTTTCTCTCTAAAAAGCTTTTTCTCGAGAACAAAGCCGCAAAGATTAGTATAGACGTAAGAAAGCCTCGAGAATGCAATGGCGCTCTCAGTTTCCTTCTAAAGCTGAAGGTTCTATTGGCAGGACAGAATTTCCAGAATGATGTATTGATCTCGACATCTCAAGAGCTTTTGTCGGTTTGCGAGGAAACCGTGCATTCTACAGAAAAACGGAGGGTAGTGCCGCATTCTGGAGGCTTTTTTACGTAGCTTTCGCTATAATTTACGTGGATGTGAGCCTTTCAGATTTTTTTAAAAATTGACATGCTATAGTCCATCGAATTTTTCTCTCTAAAAAGCTTTTTCTCGAGAACAAAGCCGCAAAGATTAGTATAGACGTAAGAAAGCCTCGAGAATGCAATGGCGCTCTCAGTTTCCTTCTAAAGCTGAAGGTTCTATTGGCAGGACAGAATTTCCAGAATGATGTATTGATCTCGACATCTCAAGAGCTTTTGTCGGTTTGCGAGGAAACCGTGCATTCTACAGAAAAACGGAGGGTAGTGCCGCATTCTGGAGGCTTTTTTACGTAGCTTTCGCTATAATTTACGTGGATGTGAGCCTTTCAGATTTTTTTAAAAATTGACATGCTATAGTCCATCGAATTTTTCTCTCTAAAAAGCTTTTTCTCGAGAACAAAGCCGCAAAGATTAGTATAGACGTAAGAAAGCCTCGAGAATGCAATGGCGCTCTCAGTTTCCTTCTAAAGCTGAAGGTTCTATTGGCAGGACAGAATTTCCAGAATGATGTATTGATCTCGACATCTCAAGAGCTTTTGTCGGTTTGCGAGGAAACCGTGCATTCTACAGAAAAGCGGAGGGTAGTGCCGCATTCTGGAGGCTTTTTTACGTAGCTTTCGCTATAATTTACGTGGATGTGAGCCTTTCAGATTTTTTTAAAAATTGACATGCTATAGTCCATCGAATTTTTCTCTCTAAAAAGCTTTTTCTCGAGAACAAAGCCGCAAAGATTAGTATAGACGTAAGAAAGCCTCGAGAATGCAATGGCGCTCTCAGTTTCCTTCTAAAGCTGAAGGTTCTCTTGGCAGGATAGAATTTCCAGAATGATGTATTGATCTCGACATCTCAAGAGTTTTTGTCGGTTTGCGAGGAGACCGTGCATTCTACAGAAAAACGGAGGGTAGTGCCGCATTCTGGAGGCTTTTTTACGTAGCTTTCGCTATAATTTACGTGGATGTGAGTCTTTCAGATTTTTTTAAAAATTGACATGCTATAGTCCATCGAATTTTTCTCTCTAAAAAGCTGTTTCTCGAGAACAAAGCCGCAAAGATTAGTATAGACGTAAGAAAGCCTCGAGAATGCAATGGCGCTCTCAGTTTCCTTCTAAAGCTGAAGGTTCTATTGGCAGGACAGAATTTCCAGAATGATGTATTGATCTCGACATCTCAAGAGTTTTTGTCGGTTTGCGAGGAAACCGTGCATTCTACAGAAAAACGGAGGGTAGTGCCGCATTCTGGAGGCTTTTTTACGTAGCTTTCGCTATAATTTACGTGGATGTGAGCCTTTCAGATTTTTTTAAAAATTGACATGCTATAGTCCATCGAATTTTTCTCTCTAAAAAGCTTTTTCTCGAGAACAAAGCCGCAAAGATTAGTATAGACGTAAGAAAGCCTCGAGAATGCAATGGCGCTCTCAGTTTCCTTCTAAAGCTGAAGGTTCTATTGGCAGGACAGAATTTCCAGAATGATGTATTGATCTCGACATCTCAAGAGTTTTTGTCGGTTTGCGAGGAAACCGTGCATTCTACAGAAAAACGGAGGGTAGTGCCGCATTCTGGAGGCTTTTTTACGTAGCTTTCGCTATAATTTACGTGGATGTGAGCCTTTCAGATTTTTTTAAAAATTGACATGCTATAGTCCATCGAATTTTTCTCTCTAAAAAGCTGTTTCTCGAGAACAAAGCCGCAAAGATTAGTATAGACGTAAGAAAGCCTCGAGAATGCAATGGCGCTCTCAGTTTCCTTCTAAAGCTGAAGGTTCTCTTGGCAGCAAAGAATTTCCAGAATGATGTATTGATCTCGACATCTCAAGAGTTTTTGTCGGTTTGCGAGGAGACCGTGCATTCTACAGAAAAGCGGAAGGTAGTGCCGCATTCGGGAGGCTTTTTACGATGGTTTCGCTATAATTTACGTGGATGTGAGCTTTTCAGATTTTTTAAATAATTGACATGCTATAGTCTATCGAATTTTTCTCCTCAGGCGCCACAGTTGTATGTGATAATCCAGATACACTAAGAAGTTTCAAAGAATACTAACATATTATCACCATTGAAAGATACCTTTCGAAATATATCGATTGCAAATTGCCTTGCAACGTACGATAAATATTAAGATGCGTATTTAATGATTTAAATATTAAGATGTGTATTTAATTCTACGTAAGTTTAACAGTTTCATTGTCTGAATAAGATAAGACACCCATCTAACGGGAATATCATTAACAAACTTAAAACTTATTATAATCATAGATGAGTTGTGATAATGTCCACTATTTAATTTCTTCTTTCTTGTAAGTAATCCTAACCCTGAACTGAATAATATTCAATACAGATACAAAAGCAAGATACACACATAATAAAATAAGTATGTTAGGTATGGGATTGTAGGAATTAAATGTTTTGTCGGATAATTAATATTTTACTCACTTCTGGACGTCTGTTGGAAGGAAAATATTCCTGTTTCTTCCATTTCTCGTCTCTGTGTAGTTCTATTTATCTTTTGTCTCGAGATTTACGGTACAGTTATTTGGATGTCTTTCATAAATTCGGCTCGGGAAATTCCCGTCATCTAATCCTTCTACGAAATGTTGTAAGTTGTTTTCCCATTGAAGACCTCGTTTGCTTTGTGCCTGGACCTGATCTGTTAACCTGATTCGTCTCTCCTACCTCCTATCTGATAAATTCGTTGATTTCCTCTTCGTGCCGCGGTTACATGATTGAATTTCCTCCCAGACGGTTTGCAACTCTATCTAAAACATTTCTGCATTAACGTGGAAAAAGCTATTTTCACAACAGGCGCCGAACAGGCAGTCGAGTGCAGGGAAGACACCTTCCGCACGAGTTAGATAAGGCGGACATATTAACAACGCCATAAATATTTTAAGTGACAAAGTAAAACCAAAATATTAAAATAATTCGATGCATACACAACGATATTACCATAGATATCTATCTGTCCGTTACTGTTTATCATGACATATCCTGAATATTTTGTTACCTCACCTTGAAGGCGCCGTTCGCCGTTCGCGAGGAAACTTGTCGGGCATCGGAGGGACGTGACAGTTATTCTTTGTTCGTCCTACGATAACCATCCCGAGATGTTCTTCACGGACAAACATAAAACCTTCTCCCGTGATCGCGACAGACTGTCGCGTCAGTCATATACTTTGAACGTTAAGCCGTTATAATGATATATATAATTTCCTTCCTGAAAAGTAAAAATCGTAAATAATTTAAGGTTAAGTTAGCCGGCCCGGGGATTGGGGCGCCATCTCGTGGGAACGTTACGGACCACCGGTCACGGATACTCGTCGCGTAAAGATCCCTAATCACGGAATTGGCCGCCATCTGCCGGCCAATAGCCGCAACCGAATGCGTAATTGATTCCCGTCTCATGTAATCTGTACGACACGAGCATCGATGACAGATGGAGTTCGCACGGTTCCTACGAGATGGCGCTGCAGACAGCATTTTGATGATTCCCAGGTATCTGTGTAAGATCGCCTTTCGCGGGGACCCCTTCACTGGAAGGAGAACCCCGAAAACGTGCTTAAAGCAGTAGGAAGGGCAGACGAATTCAACGGTACCTTCATATTTATCCTGACTCCACAGGTGCCCCAGGTAGGCGTCAGTTTCTCAGGCGGTTACCTCGAACGTACCGTTTCGGCGAAGGGCTTTCTCGATTTCGCAGGGAACCGGACGGTTTTTCATTGAAAATGAGACGCCCGTCACAATGGGGAGGTCGATTTACGCATGGGTCACCGACGATTCGGGCCGATTTCGAGCGCGGCATCCGTAACTTCCACGAAATTCCCTTACTGCACGATGGGATGGGTCCGTCGAATTTCTTACGCAAAACACACATTCTACCTCTCAAGGTAGAATCCTGAAAAAGTTCGTACAGTTCAAGGAGGGGCAGCAGACGAACGCATCGAACGAGGCGCCATCGGATGTATTCTAGATTACGTGTTGTTAACTTACCTCGAAGGCGTGCATTCACGATGAAAATTGTCCGGCATCTCTGTGGAGGGGGACAGTTTCTCATTGAAACGGCGATCTTCCATCGTATTCGGGAGACCGATTTCAGGCCGCCTTCATTTTAATTTGCGACGATTCCGAGGCGGGGGTATTTTCCACATATTCCCGTAGCTATATTATAGGTCCGTCGATCGCCTTTCGCCGAACAAACGTTGTGCCTAGGACGAGCCCGAGAAAATTCGTATAGACTAAAGAGGGGCAGACGAATTGAACGGTAACTTCACGTTTATCCTGAATTCGGAGCTCATCCGGGTGGGCAGGGACTTGCATGTCGTCGCGTTGAATCTGCAGTTCGATGAAACAGTTTTCCCCTTACTCCGCAAAACTTCGACAAACGGCAAACCAGTTAGGGGGCTAGGGGGCGGTCGATTGTATTGCGGCCTGTGTCGCAACCCTTTGCTGCCTCCTGCTTCCGTACGTTCTGTCGACGTTTCGCGGGCATCTCGTACTGGCGGCGTTAACTGGGAGACGTCCACAATAGACGTTGAATTCGACAAGGGACGCCCCTCGACGTGTAAAGTAAATAAAACGAAGCTAATAACCAGTCTCCGGACACCTAACCCAATCTGACAGTTGGTTGACAGCAGACTACGATAGTTAAAGACACAACCCGACACGTTGCGCTGATTGGTCGGCGGGCGCGTCCCGATTTAAATTTCGGCGGGTTTCGCGTTCGTAAAAAGTAATATGTTATTTGCATTTTACGATTCGTTTAACGTCTAAATAAAAAAAAAACTAATAACAGATTTACCTATTTCTTCATTTAAAAATTTTTAATGTTGCGCCTATCTAATGAACTGAAAGTAGATAGGTAATATTTTAGGTTTAAAATGTAATGTAATGTATCTGAATAAAAATAGGTAAATAGTTGGTAACATCTTTATTATTATCATTTATTTATTTATTTATTTTCCTTCTTTGTTTCAGTTAGTACTATTTACTCAAATAGCTTTTTTACAATAATCAATACAATATTTGAAGACATTGTTTAATCAACAAATTAACTCGAGCATAAATATTTAAAGCAGACTGCAGAAGTCAAACAGGAATTCACAAAATTGAAGGGAACTCACGCAACGACATGTTCCACAAATTATTTGGCACACATGCGGTGATGGTTAGTCAGCATCTCTAGAACATCATATTGCATACAAAGGAGATGTATCAAGTTACTTCTTTATAAACTACGCGCACCATATTTATTAAAACAATCAATTTCTCTTCCTAAATGCGAACTTGCTATGCCATTTCTCATTGGTAACATTTATAGACTAGGTATTTAGTATTTGCGGACATTCTTTTGTCCTAATAATCGGTTGTCAACTATTTCTGTCTACTACATGTTCCAACTACTGTCAATGAAATCCATTTGGTTATTAACATAGCAATGGCCTGATAAAGATAAAAATGACAATTGAGGGAAACTCAAGAAGTTCTTCTAGAGCTACAATTATTGAGACAATTTTTAATTAAGAAAAGCAGAAGAGAAAAAAGTTAACTTAATAAAAAGCTTTTTCTCGAGAACAAAGCCGCAAAGATTAGTATAGACGTAAGAAAGCCTCGCGAATGCAATGGCGCTCTCAGTTTCCTTCTAAAGTTGAAGGTTCTCTTGGCAGGACAGAATTTCCAAAATGATGTATTGATCTCGAAATCTCAAGAGTTTTTGTCGGTTTGCCAGGAAACCGTGCATTCTACAGAAAAACGGAAGGTAGTGCCGCATTCGGGAGGACTTTTTACGTAGCTTTCGCTATAATTTACGTGGATGTGAGCCTTTCAGATTTTCTTAAAAATTGACATGCTATAGTCCATCGAATTTTTCTCTCTAAAAAGCTTTTTCTCGAGAACAAAGCCGCAATGATTAGTATAGACGTAAGAAAGCCTCGAGAATGCAATGGCGCTCTCAGTTTCCTTCTAAAGCTGAAGGTTCTATTGGCAGGACAGAATTTCCAGAATGATGTATTGATCTCGACATCTCAAGAGTTTTTGTCGGTTTGCGAGGAAACCGTGCATTCTACAGAAAAACGGAGGGTAGTGCCGCATTCTGGAGGCTTTTTTACGTAGCTTTCGCTATAATTTACGTGGATGTGAGTCTTTCAGATTTTCTTAAAAATTGACATGCTATAGTCCATCGAATTTTTCTCTCTAAAAAGCTGTTTCTCGAGAACAAAGCCGCAAAGATTAGTATAGACGTAAGAAAGCCTCGAGAATGCAATGGCGCTGTCAGTTTCCATCTAAAGTTGAAGGTTCTCTTGGCAGGACAGAATTTCCAGAATGACGTATTGATCTCGACATCTCAAGAGTTTTTGTCGGTTTGCGAGGAAACCGTGCACTCTACAGAAAAACGGAAGGTAGTGCCGCATTCGGGAGGCTTCTTTACGTAGCTTTCGCTATAATTTACGTGGATGTGAGTCTTTCAGATTTTTTTTAAAATTGACATGCTATAGTCCATCGAATTTTTCTCTCTAAAAAGCTTCTTCTCGAGAACAAAGCCGCAAAGATTAGTATAGACGTAAGAAAGCCTCGAGAATGCAATGGCGCTCTCAGTTTCCTTCTAAAGCTGAAGGTTCTCTTGGCAGGACAGAATTTCCAGAATGACGTATTGATCTCGACATCTCAAGAGTTTTTGTCGGTTTGCGAGGAAACCGTGCACTCTACAGAAAAACGGAAGGTAGTGCCGCATTCGGGAGGCTTCTTTACGTAGCTTTCGCTATAATTTACGTGGATGTGAGTCTTTCAGATTTTTTTAAAAATTGACATGCTATAGTCCATCGAATTTTTCTCTCTAAAAAGCTTTTTCTCGAGAACAAAGCCGCAAAGATTAGTATAGACGTAAGAAAGCCTCGAGAATGCAATGGCGCTCTCAGTTTCCTTCTAAAGCTGAAGGTTCTATTGGCAGGACAGAATTTCCAGAATGATGTATTGATCTCGACATCTCAAGAGTTTTTGTCGGTTTGCGAGGAAACCGTGCATTCTACAGAAAAACGGAAGGCAGTGCCGCATTAGGAAGGCCTTTTTATGTACCTTTCGCTATAATTTACGTGGATGTGAGTCTTTCAGATTTTTTTAGAAATTGACATGCTATAGTCCATCGAATTTTTCTCTCTAAAAAGCTTTTTCTCGAGAAAAAAGCCTCAGAGATTAGTATAGACGTAAGAAAGCCTCGAGAATGCAATGGCGCTCTCAGTTTCCTTCTAAAGCTGAAGGTTCTATTGGCAGGACAGAATTTCCAGAATGATGTATTGATCTCGACATCTCAAGAGCTTTTGTCGGTTTGCGAGGAAACCGTGCATTCTACAGAAAAACGGAGGGTAGTGCCGCATTCTGGAGGCTTTTTTACGTAGCTTTCGCTATAATTTACGTGGATGTGAGCCTTTCAGATTTTCTTAAAAATTGACATGCTATAGTCCATCGAATTTTTCTCTCTAAAAAGCTGTTTCTCGAGAACAAAGCCGCAAAGATTAGTATAGACGTAAGAAAGCCTCGAGAATGCAATGGCGCTGTCAGTTTCCATCTAAAGTTGAAGGTTCTCTTGGCAGGACAGAATTTCCAGAATGACGTATTGATCTCGACATCTCAAGAGTTTTTGTCGGTTTGCGAGGAAACCGTGCACTCTACAGAAAAACGGAAGGTAGTGCCGCATTCGGGAGGCTTCTTTACGTAGCTTTCGCTATAATTTACGTGGATGTGAGTCTTTCAGATTTTTTTAAAAATTGACATGCTATAGTCCATCGAATTTTTCTCTCTAAAAAGCTTTTTCTCGAGAACAAAGCCGCAAAGATTAGTATAGACGTAAGAAAGCCCCGAGAATGCAATGGCTCTCTTAGTTTCCTTCTAAAGTTGAAGGTTCTCTTGGCAGGACAGAATTTCCAAAATGATGTATTGATCTCGAAATCTCAAGAGTTTTTGTCGGTTTGCGAGGAAACCGTGCATTCTACAGAAAAACGGAAGGTAGTGCCGCATTCGGGAGGACTTTTTACGTAGCTTTCGCTTTAATTTACGTGGATGTGAGCCTTTCAGATTTTCTTAAAAATTGACATGCTATAGTCCATCGAATTTTTCTCTCTAAAAAGCTTTTTCTCGAGAACAAAGCCTCAGAGATTAGTATAGACGTAAGAAAGCCTCGAGAATGCAATGGCGCTCTCAGTTTCCTTCTAAAGCTGAAGGTTCTCTTGGCAGGACAGAATTTCCAGAATGACGTATTGATCTCGACATCTCAAGAGTTTTTGTCGGTTTGCGAGGAAACCGTGCATTCTACAGAAAAACGGAAGGCAGTGCCGCATTAGGAAGGCCTTTTTATGTACCTTTCGCTATAATTTACGTGGATGTGAGTCTTTCAGATTTTTTTAGAAATTGACATGCTATAGTCCATCGAATTTTTCTCTCTAAAAAGCTTTTTCTCGAGAACAAAGCCGCAAAGATTAGTATAGACGTAAGAAAGCCTCGAGAATGCAATGGCGCTCTCAGTTTCCTTCTAAAGCTGAAGGTTCTCTTGGCAGGACAGAATTTCCAGAATGACGTATTGATCTCGACATCTCAAGAGTTTTTGTCGGTTTGCGAGGAAACCGTGCACTCTACAGAAAAACGGAAGGTAGTGCCGCATTCGGGAGGCTTCTTTACGTAGCTTTCGCTATAATTTACGTGGATGTGAGTCTTTCAGATTTTTTTAAAAATTGACATGCTATAGTCCATCGAATTTTTCTCTCTAAAAAGCTTTTTCTCGAGAACAAAGCCGCAAAGATTAGTATAGACGTAAGAAAGCCTCGAGAATGCAATGGCGCTCTCAGTTTCCTTCTAAAGCTGAAGGTTCTCTTGGCAGGACAGAATTTCCAGAATGACGTATTGATCTCGACATCTCAAGAGTTTTTGTCGGTTTGCGAGGAAACCGTGCACTCTACAGAAAAACGGAAGGTAGTGCCGCATTCGGGAGGCTTCTTTACGTAGCTTTCGCTATAATTTACGTGGATGTGAGTCTTTCAGATTTTTTTAAAAATTGACATGCTATAGTCCATCGAATTTTTCTCTCTAAAAAGCTTTTTCTCGAGAACAAAGCCGCAAATATTAGTATGGACGTAAGAAAGCCTCGAGAATGCAATGGCGCTCTCAGTTTCCTTCTAAAGCTGAAGGTTCTATTGGCAGGACAGAATTTCCAGAATGATGTATTGATCTCGACATCTCAAGAGTTTTTGTCGGTTTGCGAGGAGACCGTGCATTCTACAGAAAAACGGAAGGCAGTGCCGCATTAGGAAGGCCTTTTTATGTACCTCTCGCTATAATTTACGTGGATGTGAGTCTTTCAGATTTTTTTAGAAATTGACATGCTATAGTCCATCGAATTTTTCTCTCTAAAAAGCTTTTTTTCGAGAACAAAGCCGCAAAGATTAGTATAGACGTAAGAAAGCCTCGAGAATGCAATGGCTCTCTCAGTTTCCTTCTAAAGTTGAAGGTTCTCTTCGCAGGACAGAATTTCCAAAATGATGTATTGATCTCGAAATCTCAAGAGTTCTTGTCGGTTTGCGAGGAAACCGTGCATTCTACAGAAAAACGGAAGGTAGTGCCGCATTCGGGAGGACTTTTTACGTAGCTTTCGCTATAATTTACGTGGATGTGAGCCTTTCAGATTTTCTTAAAAATTGACATGCTATAGTCCATCGAATTTTTCTCTCTAAAAAGCTTTTTCTCGAGAACAAAGCCGCAAAGATTAGTATAGACGTAAGAAAGCCTCGAGAATGCAATGGCGCTCTCAACTTCCTTCTAAAGCTGAAGGTTCTATTGGCAGGACAGAATTTCCAGAATGATGTATTGATCTCGACATCTCAAGAGCTTTTGTCGGTTTGCGAGGAAACCGTGCATTCTACAGAAAAACGGAGGGTAGTGCCGCATTCTGGAGGCTTTTTTACGTAGCTTTCGCTATAATTTACGTGGATGTGAGTCTTTCAGATTTTTTTAAAAATTGACATGCTATAGTCCATCGAATTTTTCTCTCTAAAAAGCTGTTTCTCGAGAACAAAACCGCAAAGATTAGTATAGACGTAAGAAAGCCTTGAGAATGCAATGGCTCTCTCAGTTTCCTTCTAAAGTTGAAGGTTCTCTTCGCAGGACAGAATTTCCAAAATGATGTATTGATCTCGAAATCTCAAGAGTTCTTGTCGGTTTGCGAGGAAACCGTGTATTCTACAGAAAAACGGAAGGTAGTGCCGCATTCGGGAGGACTTTTTACGTAGCTTTCGCTATAATTTACGTGGATGTGAGCCTTTCAGATTTTCTTAAAAATTGACATGCTATAGTCCATCGAATTTTTCTCTCTAAAAAGCTTTTTCTCGAGAACAAAGCCGCAAAGATTAGTATAGACGTAAGAAAGCCTCGAGAATGCAATGGCGCTCTCAACTTCCTTCTAAAGCTGAAGGTTCTATTGGCAGGACAGAATTTCCAGAATGATGTATTGATCTCGACATCTCAAGAGCTTTTGTCGGTTTGCGAGGAAACCGTGCATTCTACAGAAAAACGGAAGGCAGTGCCGCATTAGGAAGGCCTTTTTATGTACCTTTCGCTATAATTTACGTGGATGTGAGTCTTTCAGATTTTTTTAGAAATTGACATGCTATAGTCCATCGAATTTTTCTCTCTAAAAAGCTTTTTCTCGAGAACAAAGCCTCAGAGATTAGTATAGACGTAAGAAAGCCTCGAGAATGCAATGGCGCTCTCAGTTTCCTTCTAAAGCTGAAGGTTCTCTTGGCAGGACAGAATTTCCAGAATGACGTATTGATCTCGACATCTCAAGAGTTTTTGTCGGTTTGCGAGGAAACCGTGCACTCTACAGAAAAACGGAAGGTAGTGCCGCATTCGGGAGGCTTCTTTACGTAGCTTTCGCTATAATTTACGTGGATGTGAGTCTTTCAGATTTTTTTAAAAATTGACATGCTATAGTCCATCGAATTTTTCTCTCTAAAAAGCTTTTTCTCGAGAACAAAGCCGCAAAGATTAGTATAGACGTAAGAAAGCCTCGAGAATGCAATGGCGCTCTCAGTTTCCTTCTAAAGCTGAAGGTTCTCTTGGCAGGACAGAATTTCCAGAATGACGTATTGATCTCGACATCTCAAGAGTTTTTGTCGGTTTGCGAGGAAACCGTGCACTCTACAGAAAAACGGAAGGTAGTGCCGCATTCGGGAGGCTTCTTTACGTAGCTTTCGCTATAATTTACGTGGATGTGAGTCTTTCAGATTTTTTTAAAAATTGACATGCTATAGTCCATCGAATTTTTCTCTCTAAAAAGCTTTTTCTCGAGAACAAAGCCGCAAATATTAGTATGGACGTAAGAAAGCCTCGAGAATGCAATGGCGCTCTCAGTTTCCTTCTAAAGCTGAAGGTTCTATTGGCAGGACAGAATTTCCAGAATGATGTATTGATCTCGACATCTCAAGAGTTTTTGTCGGTTTGCGAGGAGACCGTGCATTCTACAGAAAAACGGAAGGCAGTGCCGCATTAGGAAGGCCTTTTTATGTACCTCTCGCTATAATTTACGTGGATGTGAGTCTTTCAGATTTTTTTAGAAATTGACATGCTATAGTCCATCGAATTTTTCTCTCTAAAAAGCTTTTTTTCGAGAACAAAGCCGCAAAGATTAGTATAGACGTAAGAAAGCCTCGAGAATGCAATGGCTCTCTCAGTTTCCTTCTAAAGTTGAAGGTTCTCTTCGCAGGACAGAATTTCCAAAATGATGTATTGATCTCGAAATCTCAAGAGTTCTTGTCGGTTTGCGAGGAAACCGTGCATTCTACAGAAAAACGGAAGGTAGTGCCGCATTCGGGAGGACTTTTTACGTAGCTTTCGCTATAATTTACGTGGATGTGAGCCTTTCAGATTTTCTTAAAAATTGACATGCTATAGTCCATCGAATTTTTCTCTCTAAAAAGCTTTTTCTCGAGAACAAAGCCGCAAAGATTAGTATAGACGTAAGAAAGCCTCGAGAATGCAATGGCGCTCTCAACTTCCTTCTAAAGCTGAAGGTTCTATTGGCAGGACAGAATTTCCAGAATGATGTATTGATCTCGACATCTCAAGAGCTTTTGTCGGTTTGCGAGGAAACCGTGCATTCTACAGAAAAACGGAGGGTAGTGCCGCATTCTGGAGGCTTTTTTACGTAGCTTTCGCTATAATTTACGTGGATGTGAGTCTTTCAGATTTTTTTAAAAATTGACATGCTATAGTCCATCGAATTTTTCTCTCTAAAAAGCTGTTTCTCGAGAACAAAACCGCAAAGATTAGTATAGACGTAAGAAAGCCTTGAGAATGCAATGGCTCTCTCAGTTTCCTTCTAAAGTTGAAGGTTCTCTTCGCAGGACAGAATTTCCAAAATGATGTATTGATCTCGAAATCTCAAGAGTTCTTGTCGGTTTGCGAGGAAACCGTGCATTCTACAGAAAAACGGAAGGTAGTGCCGCATTCGGGAGGACTTTTTACGTAGCTTTCGCTATAATTTACGTGGATGTGAGCCTTTCAGATTTTCTTAAAAATTGACATGCTATAGTCCATCGAATTTTTCTCTCTAAAAAGCTTTTTCTCGAGAACAAAGCCGCAAAGATTAGTATAGACGTAAGAAAGCCTCGAGAATGCAATGGCGCTCTCAACTTCCTTCTAAAGCTGAAGGTTCTATTGGCAGGACAGAATTTCCAGAATGATGTATTGATCTCGACATCTCAAGAGCTTTTGTCGGTTTGCGAGGAAACCGTGCATTCTACGGAAAAACGGAGGGTAGTGCCGCATTCTGGAGGCTTTTTTACGTAGCTTTCGCTATAATTTACGTGGATGTGAGTCTTTCAGATTTTCTTAAAAATTGACATGCTATAGTCCATCGAATTTTTCTCTCTAAAAAGCTGTTTCTCGAGAACAAAACCGCAAAGATTAGTATAGACGTAAGAAAGCCTCGAGAATGCAATGGCGCTCTCAGTTTCCTTCTAAAGCTGAAGGTTCTCTTGGCAGGACAGAATTTCCAGAATGATGTATTGATCTCGACATCTCAAGAGCTTTTGTCGGTTTGCGAGGAAACCGTGCATTCTACAGAAAAACGGAGGGTAGTGCCGCATTCTGGAGGCTTTTTTACGTAGCTTTCGCTATAATTTACGTGGATGTGAGTCTTTCAGATTTTCTTAAAAATTGACATGCTATAGTCCATCGAATTTTTCTCTCTAAAAAGCTGTTTCTCGAGAACAAAACCGCAAAGATTAGTATAGACGTAAGAAAGCCTCGAGAATGCAATGGCGCTCTCAGTTTCCTTCTAAAGCTGAAGGTTCTCTTGGCAGGACAGAATTTCCAGAATGATGTATTGATCTCGACATCTCAAGAGCTTTTGTCGGTTTGCGAGGAAACCGTGCATTCTACAGAAAAACGGAGGGTAGTGCCGCATTCTGGAGGCTTTTTTACGTAGCTTTCGCTATAATTTACGTGGATGTGAGCCTTTCAGATTTTCTTAAAAATTGACATGCTATAGTCCATCGAATTTTTCTCTCTAAAAAGCTGTTTCTCGAGAACAAAACCGCAAAGATTAGTATAGACGTAAGAAAGCCTCGAGAATGCAATGGCGCTCTCAACTTCCTTCTAAAGCTGAAGGTTCTCTTGGCAGGACAGAATTTCCAGAATGACGTATTGATCTCGACATCTCAAGAGTTTTTGTCGGTTTGCGAGGAGACCGTGCATTCTACAGAAAAACGGAAGGTAGTGCCGCATTCTGGAGGCTTTTTTATGTAGCTTTCGCTATAATTTACGTGGATGTGAGCTTTTCAGATTTTTTAAATAATTGACATGCTATAGTCCATCGAATTTTTCTCCTCAGGCGCCACAGTTGTATGTGATAATCCAGATACACTAAGAAGTTTCAAAGAATACTAACATATTATCACCATTGAAAGATACCTTTCGAAATATATCGATTGCAAATTGCCTTGCAACGTACGATAAATATTAAGATGCGTATTTAATGATTTAAATATTAAGATGTGTATTTAATTCTACGTAAGTTTAACAGTTTCATTGTCTGAATAAGATAAGACACCCATCTAACGGGAATATCATTAACAAACTTAAAACTTATTATAATCATAGATGAGTTGTGATAATGTCCACTATTTAATTTCTTCTTTCTTGTAAGTAATCCTAACCCTGAACTGAATAATATTCAATACAGATACAAAAGCAAGATACACACATAATAAAATAAGTATGTTAGCTATGGGATTGTAGGAATTAAATGCTTTGTCGGATAATTAACATTTTACTCACTTCTGGACGTCTGTTGGAAGGAAAATATTCCTGTTTCTTCCATTTCTCGTCTCTGTGTAGTTCTATTTATCTTTTGTCTCGAGATTTACGGTACAGTTATTTGGATGTCTTTCATAAATTCGGCTCGGGAAATTCCCGTCATCTAATCCTTCTACGAAATGTTGTAAGTTGTTTTCCCATTGAAGACCTCGTTTGCTTTGTGCCTGGACCTGATCTGTTAACCTGATTCGTCTCTCCTACCTCCTATCTGATAAATTCGTTGATTTCCTCTTCGTGCCGCGGTTACATGATTGAATTTCCTCCCAAACGGTTTGCAACTCTATCTAAAACATTTCTGCATTAACGTGGAAAAAGTTATTTTCTCAACAGGCGCCGAACAGGCAGTCGAGTGCAGGGAAGACACCTTCCGCACGAGTTAGATAAGGCGGACATATTAACAACGCCATAAATATTTTAAGTGACAAAGTAAAACCAAAATATTGAAATAATTCGATGCATACACAACGATATTACCATAGATATCTATCTGTCCGTTACTGTTTATCATGACATATCCTGAATATTTTGTTACCTCACCTTGAAGGCGCCGTTAGCGAGGAAACTTGTCGGGCATCGGAGGGACGTGACAGTTATTCTTCGTTCGTCCTACGACAACCATCCCGAGATGTTCTTCACGGACAAACATAAAACCTTCTCAGGTGATCGCGACAGACCGTCGCGTCTGTCATATACTTTGAACTTTAAGCCGTTATAATGATATATATAATTTCCTTCCTGAAAAGTAAAAATCGCAAATAATTTAAGGTTAAGTTAGCCGGCCCGGGGATTGGGGCGCCATCTCGTGGGAACGTTACGGACTACCGGTCACGGATACTCGTCGCGTAAAGATCCCTAATCACGGAATTAGCCGCCATCTGGCGGCCGATAGCCGCAACCGAATGTATAATCGATTCCCGTCTCATGTAATCTGTACGACACGAGTATCGATGACAGATGGAGTTCGCACGGTTCCTACGAGATGGCGCTGCAGACAGCATTTTGATGATTCCCGGGTACCTGTCTAAGATCGCCTTTCGCGGGGACCCCTTCACTGGAAGGAGAACAACGAAAACGTGCTTAAAGCAGTAGGAAGGGCAGACGAATTCAACAGTACCTTCACATTTATCCTGACTCCACAGGTGCCCCAGGTAGGCGTCTGTTTCTCAGGCGGTTACCTCGAACGTACCATTTCGCCGAAGGGCTTTCTCGATTTCGCAGGAAACCGGACGGTTTTTCATTGAAAATGAGACGCCCATCGCAATGGGGAGGTCGATATACGTATGCGTCACCGACGATTCGGGCCGATTTCTAGCGCGGCATCAGTATCTTCCACGAAATTCCCTTACTGCACGATGGGATGGGTCCGTCGAATTTCTTACGCAAAACACACATTCTACCTCTCAAGGTAGAATCCTGAAAAAGTTCGTACAGTTCAAGGAGGGGCAGCAGACTTACGCATCGAACGAGGCGCCATCGGATGTATCCTAGATTACGTGTTGTTAACTTACCTCGAAGGCATGCATTCACGAGGAAAATTGTCCGGCATCTCTGTGGAGGGGAACAGTTTCTCATTGAAATGGCGATTTTCCACCGTATTCGAGAGACCGATTTCAGGCCGCCTTCATTTTAATTTGCGACGATTCCGAGGCGGGGGTATTTTCCACATATTCCCGTAGCTATATTATAGGTCCGTGGATCGCCTTTCGCAGAACAAACGTTGTGCCTAGGACGAACCCGAGAAAATTCGTATAGACTAAAGAGGGGCAGACGAATTGAACGGTACCTTCACGTTTATCCTGAGTCCGGAGCTCATCCGGGTGGGCAGGGACTTGCATGTCGTCGCGTTGAATCTGCAGTTCGATGAAACAGTTTTCCCCTTACTCCGCAAAACTTCGACCAACGGCAATCCAGTTAGGGGGCTAGGGGACGGTCGACTGTATTGCGGCCTGTGTCGCAACCCATTGCTGCCTCCTGCTTCCGTACGCTCTGTCGACGTTTCGCGGGCTCGTACCGGCGGCGTTAACTGGGAGACGTCCGGGTGCCCGTCAGGTGGGAGACGTCCACAATAGACGTTGAATTCGACAAGGGACGCACCTCAACGTGTAAAGTAAATAAAACGAAGCGAATAACATAACCCGTCTCCGGACACCTAACCTAATCTGACAGTTGGTTGACAGCAGACTACGGTGGTAAAAGACACAACCCGACACGTTGCGCTGATTGGTCGGCGGGCGCGTCCCGATTTAAATTTCGGCGGGTTTCGCGTTTGTAAAAAGTGAGCATAAATATTTAAAACAGACTGCAGAAGTCAAACAGGAATTCACAAAATTGAAGGGAACTCACGCAACGACATGTTCGACAAATTATTTGGCACACATGCGGTGATGGTTAGTCAGCATCTCTAGAACATCATACTGCATACAAAGGAGATGTATTAAGTTACTTCTTTATAAACTACGCGCACCATATTTATTAAAACAATCAATTTCTCTTCCTAAATGCGAACTTGCTATGCCATTTCTCATTGGTAACATTTATAGACTAGGTATTTAGTATTTTCGGACATTCTTTTGTCCTAATAATCGGTTGTGTCAACTATTTCTGTCTACTACATGTTCCAACTACTGTCATTGAAATCCAATTGGTTATTAACATAGCAAAGGCCTGATAAAGATAAAAATCACAATTGAGGGAAACTCAAGAAGTTCTTCTAGAGCTACAATTATTGAGACAATTTTTAATTAAGAAAAGCAGAAGAGAAAAAAGTTAACTTAATAAAAAGCTTTTTCTCGAGAACAAAACCGCAAAGATTAGTATAGACGTAAGAAAGCCTCGAGAATGCAATGGCGCTCTCAGTTTCCTTCTAAAGCTGAAGGTTCTATTGGCAGGACAGAATTTCCAGAATGATGTATTGATCTCGACATCTCAAGAGTTTTTGTCGGTTTGCGAGGAAACCGTGCATTCTACAGAAAAACGGAAGGTAGTGCCGCATTCGGGAGGCTTCTTTACGTAGCTTTCGCTATAATTTACGTGGATGTGAGTCTTTCAGATTTTTTTAAAAATTGACATGCTATAGTCCATCGAATTTTTCTCTCTAAAAAGCTGTTTCTCGAGAACAAAGCCTCAAAGATTAGTATAGACGTAAGAAAGCCTCGAGAATGCAATGGCGCTCTCAGTTTCCTTCTAAAGTTGAAGGTTCTCTTGGCAGGACAGAATTTCCAGAATGACGTATTAATCTCGACATCTCAAGAGTTTTTGTCGGTTTGCCAGGAAACCGTGCATTCTACAGAAAAACGGAAGGTAGTACCGCATTCGGCAGGCTTTTTTACGTAGCTTTCGCTATAATTTACGTGGATGTGAGCCTTTCAGATTTTCTTAAAAATTGACATGCTATAGTCCATCGAATTTTTCTCTCTAAAAAACTTTTTCTCGAGAACAAAGCCGCAAAGATTAGTATAGACGTAAGAAAGCCTCGAGAATGCAATGGCGCTCCCAGTTTCCTTCTAAAGTTGAAGGTTCTCTTGGCAGGACAGAATTTCCAGAATGATGTATTCATCTCGACTTCTCAAGAGTTTTTGTCGGTTTGCGAGGAAACCGTGCATTCTACAGAAAAACGGAAGGTAGTGCCGCATTCGGGAGGCCTTTTTACGCAGCTTTCGCTATAATTTACGTGGATGTGAGCCTTTCAGATTTTCTTAAAAATTGACATGCTATAGTCCATCGAATTTTTCTCTCTAAAAAGCTTTTTCTCGAGAACAAAACCGCAAAGATTAGTATAGACGTAAGAAAGCCTCGAGAATGCAATGGCGCTCTCAGTGCCCTTCTAAAGTTGAAGGTTCTCTTGGCAGGACAGAATTTCCAGAATGATATATTGATCTCGACATCTCAAGAGTTTTTGTCGGCTTGCGAGGAAACCGTGCATTCTACAGAAAAACGGAGGGTAGTGCCGCATTCTGGAGGCTTTTTACGTAGCTTTCGCTATAATTTACGTGGATGTGAGCCTTTCAGATTTTCTTAAAAATTGACATGCTATAGTCCATCGAATTTTTCTCTCTAAAAAGCTGTTTCTCGAGAACAAAGCCGCAAAGATTAGTATAGACGTAAGAAAGCCTCGAGAATGCAATGGCGCTGTCAGTTTCCTTCTAAAGTTGAAGGTTCTCTTGGCAGGAAAGAATTTCCAGAATGACGTATTAATGTCGACATCTCAAGAGTTTTTGTCGGTTTGCGAGGAAACCGTGCATTCTACAGAAACACGGAAGGTAGTGCCGCATTCGGGAGGCTTCTTTACGTAGCTTTCGCTATAATTTACGTGGATGTGAGTCTTTCAGATTTTTTAAATAATTGACATGCTATAATTCATCGAATTTTTCTCTCTAAAAAGCTTTTTCTCGAGAACAAAGCCGCAAAGATTAGTATAGACGTAAGAAAGCCTCGAGAATGCAATGGCTCTCTTAGTTTCCTTCTAAAGTTGAAGGTTCTCTTGGCAGGACAGAATTTCCAAAATGATGTATTGATCTCGAAATCTCAAGAGTTTTTGTCGGTTTGCGAGGAAACCGTGCATTCTACAGAAAAACGGAAGGTAGTGCCGCATTCGGGAGGACTTTTTACGTAGCTTTCGCTTTAATTTACGTGGATGTCAGCCTTTCAGATTTTCTTAAAAATTGACATGCTATATATAGTCCATCGAATTTTTCTCTCTAAAAAACTTTTTCTCGTGACCAAAGCCGCAAAGATTAGTATAGACGTAAGAAAGCCTCGAGAATGCAATGGCGCTCTCAGTTTCCATCTAAAGTTGAAGGTTCTCTTGGCAGGACAGAATTTCCAGAATGACGTATTGATCTCGACATCTCAAGAGTTTTTGTCGGTTTGCGAGGAAACCGTGCACTCTACAGAAAAACGGAAGGTAGTGCCGCATTCGGGAGGCTTCTTTACGTAGCTTTCGCTATAATTTACGTGGATGTGAGTCTTTCAGATTTTTTTAAAAATTGACATGCTATAGTCCATCGAATTTTTCTCTCTAAAAAGCTTTTTCTCGAGAACAAAGCCGCAAAGATTAGTATAGACGTAAGAAAGCCTCGAGAATGCAATGGCGCTCTCAGATTCCTTCTAAAGCTGAAGGTTCTCTTGGCAGGACAGAATTTCCAGAATGACGTATTGATCTCGACATCTCAAGAGTTTTTGTCGGTTTGCGAGGAAACCGTGCACTCTACAGAAACACGGAAGGTAGTGCCGCATTCGGGAGGCTTCTTTACGTAGCTTTCGCTATAATTTACGTGGATGTGAGTCTTTCAGATTTTTTAAATAATTGACATGCTATAATTCATCGAATTTTTCTCTCTAAAAAGCTTTTTCTCGAGAACAAAGCCGCAAAGATTAGTATAGACGTAAGAAAGCCTCGAGAATGCAATGGCTCTCTTAGTTTCCTTCTAAAGTTGAAGGTTCTCTTGGCAGGACAGAATTTCCAAAATGATGTATTGATCTCGAAATCTCAAGAGTTTTTGTCGGTTTGCGAGGAAACCGTGCATTCTACAGAAAAACGGAAGGTAGTGCCGCATTCGGGAGGCTTCTTTACGTAGCTTTCGCTATAATTTACGTGGATGTGAGTCTTTCAGATTTTTTTAAAAATTGACATGCCATATAGTCCATCGAATTTTTCTCTCTAAAAAGCTTTTTCTCGAGAACAAAGCCGCAAAGATTAGTATAGACGTAAGAAAGCCTCGAGAATGCATTGGCGCTCTCAGTTTCCTTCTAAAGCTGAAGGTTCTCTTGGCAGGACAGAATTTCCAGAATGACGTATTGATCTCGACATCTCAAGGGTTTTTGTCGGTTTGCGAGGAAACCGTGCATTCTACAGAAAAACGGAAGGTAGTGCCGCATTCGGGAGGCTTTTTTACGTAGCTTTCGCTATAATTTACGTGGATGTGAGTCTTTCAGATTTTTTAAATAATTGACATGCTATAGTCCATCGAATTATTCTCTCTAAAAAGCTTTTTCTCGAGAACAAAGCCGCAAGGATTAGTATAGACGTAAGAAAGCCTCGTGAATTCAATGGCGCTCTCGGTTTCCTTCTAAAGTTGAAGGTTTTCCTGGTAGGACGGAATTTCCAGAATGATGTATTAATCTCGACGACATCTCAAGAGTTTTTCTCGGTTTGCGAGGAAACCGTGCGTTTTACAGAAAAACGGAAGGTAGTGCCGCATTCGAGAGGCCTTTTTACGTGGCTTTAGCTATAATTTACGTGGATGTGAGTCTTTCAGATTTTTTTAAAAATTGACATGCTATAGTCCATCGAATTTTTCTCTCTAAAAAGCTTTTTCTCGAGAACAAAGCCGCAAAGATTAGTATAGACGTAAGAAAGCCTCGCGAATGCAATGGCGCTCTCAGTTTCCTTCTAAAGTTGAAGATTCTCTTGGCAGGACAGAATTTCCAGAATGATGTATTGATCTCGACATCTCAAGAGTTTTTGTCGGTTTGCGAGGAAACCGTGCATTCTACAGAAAAACGGAAGGTAGTGCCGCATTAGGGAGGCCTTTTTACGTACCTTTCGCTATAATTTTTGTGGATGCGAGTCTTTCAGATTTTTTTAAAAACTGACATGCTATAGTCCATCGAATTTTTCTCTCTAAAAAGCTTTTTCTCGAGAACAAAGCCGCAAAGATTAGTATAGACGTAAGAAAGCCTCGAGAATGCAATGGCGCTCTCAGTGTCCTTCTAAAGTTGAAGGTTCTCTTGGCAGGACAGAATTACCAGAATGATGTATTGATCTCGACATCTCAAGGGTTTTTGTCGGTTTGCGAGGAAACCGTGCATTCTACAGAAAAACGGAAGGTAGTGCCGCATTCGGGAGGCTTTTTTACGTAGCTTTCGCTATAATTTACGTGGATGTGAGTCTTTCAGATTTTTTAAATAATTGACATGCTATAGTCCATCGAATTATTCTCTCTAAAAAGCTTTTTCTCGAGAACAAAGCCGCAAAGATTAGTATAGACGTAAGAAAGCCTCGTGAATTCAATGGCGCTCTCGGTTTCCTTCTAAAGTTGAAGGTTTTCCTGGTAGGACGGAATTTCCAGAATGATGTATTAATCTCGACGACATCTAAAGAGTTTTTCTCGGTTTGCGAGGAAACCGTGCGTTTTACAGAAAAACGGAAGGTAGTGCCGCATTCGAGAGGCCTTTTTACGTGGCTTTAGCTATAATTTACGTGGATGTGAGTCTTTCAGATTTTTTTAAAAATTGACATGCTATAGTCCATCGAATTTTTCTCTCTAAAAAGCTTTTTCTCGAGAACAAAGCCGCAAAGATTAGTATAGACGTAAGAAAGCCTCGCGAATGCAATGGCGCTCTCAGTTTCCTTCTAAAGTTGAAGATTCTCTTGGCAGGACAGAATTTCCAGAATGATGTATTGATCTCGACATCTCAAGAGTTTTTGTCGGTTTGCGAGGAAACCGTGCATTCTACAGAAAAACGGAAGGTAGTGCCGCATTAGGGAGGCCTTTTTACGTACCTTTCGCTATAATTTTCGTGGATGTGAGTCTTTCAGATTTTCTTAAAAATTGACATGTTATAGTCTATCGAATTTTTCTCCTCAGGCGCCACAGTTGTATGTGATAATCCAGATACACTAAGAAGTTTCAAAGAATACTAACATATTATCACCATTGAAGGATACCCTTCGAAATATATCAATTGCATATTGCCTTGCAACTTATGATAAATATTAAGATGTGTATTTAATGATTTGAATATTGAGATGTGTATTTAATCATACATAAGTTTAATAGTATCATTGTCTGAGTAAGATAAGACACTCATCCAACGGGAATAACCGCGGTAAACTCGAATAAAACACTGGATAGCTACGCTTAAAATGTGCTCTATTTAAAAGTCGGAAAATCAAAGGAGCAGGCGTCCATTTGGTGCGATGGCGGATGTGAAACCCCTCTAAACCTCCCCTAGGACCTAGTACAATCCGTTTCTAAAATTTCGAAAAACATCTGTGATTATAGGCGGTACATTAACGATTGTACATTATAATACTCAGCACCTCTGGACATCATACTTCATACTAAAGAGATGTACTGCACTACATATTTATAAACTATGCACCACATTTATTTAAGGTCGTCGCGTCGGTTTTGATGTGAGACTCAATGCGACTGAGTTATAACGCAAAAATGGTAACTCGAGAACGAGAAGTGCTAGAGCGACCGTTCATATGTCAGATTGTAGGTTAGACGGTCCTCTTCCAGGTCGTCGCGTCAGTTTTTGGTGTGAGACTCAATGCGAGTTATAACGCTATGTTATAACGATGAGTTGTAACGCAAAAATAGTAACTCGAGAACGAGAAGTGCTACAGCGACCGCTCATATGTCAGATTGTAGGGTAGACGGTCCTCTTCAAGGTCGTCGCATCAGTTTTAGTGTGAGACTCAATGCGACTGAGTTATAACGCAAAAATGGTAACTCGAGAACGAGAAGTGCTAGAGCGACCGTTCATATGTCAGATTGTAGGTTAGACGGTCCTCTTCCAGGTCGTCGCGTCAGTTTTTGGTGTGAGACTCAATGCGAGTTATAACGCTATGTTATAACGATGAGTTGTAACGCAAAAATAGTAACTCGAGAACGAGAAGTGCTACAGCGACCGCTCATATGTCAGATTGTAGGGCAGACGGTCCTCTTCAAGGTCGTCGCGTCAGTTTTAGTGTGAGACTCAATTCGACTGAGTTATAACGCAAAAATGGCAACTCGAGAACGAGAAGTGCTAGAGCGACCGTTCATATGTCAGATTGTAGGTTAGACGGTCCTCTTCCAGGTCGTCGCATCAGTTTTAGTGTGAGACTCAATGCGACTGAGTTATAACGCAAAAATAGTAACTCGAGAACCAGAAGTGCTAGAGCGACCGTTCATATGTCAGATTGTAGGGTAAACGGTCCTCTTCAAGGTCGTCGCGTCGGTTTTAGTGTGAGACTCAATGCGACTAAGTTATAACGCAAAAATAGTAACTCGAGAACGAGAAGTGCTAGAGCGACCGTTCATATGTCAGATTGTAGGGTGAACCGTCCTCTTCAAGGTCGTCGCGTCGGTTTTGATGTGAGACTCAATGCGACTGAGTTATAACGCAAAAATGGTAACTCGAGAACGAGAAGTGCTAGAGCGACCGTTCATATGTCAGATTGTAGGGTGAACCGTCCTCTTCAAGGTCGTCGCGTCGGTTTTGATGCGAGACTCAATGCGACTGAGTTATAACGCAAAAATGGTAACTCGAGAACGAGAAGTGCTAGAGCGACCGTTCATATGTCAGATTGTAGGGTGAACCGTCCTCTTCAAGGTCGTCGCGTCGGCTTTGATGTGAGACTCAGTGCGACTGAGTTATAACGCAAAAATGGTAACTCGAGAACGAGAAATGCTAGAGCGACCGTTCATATGTCAGATTGTAGGGTGAACCGTCCTCTTCAAGGTCGTCGCATCGGTTTTGATGTGAGACTCAATGCGACTGAGTTATAACGCAAAAATGGTAACTCGAGAACGAGAAGTGCTACAGCGACCGTTCATATGTCAGATTGTAGAGTGGACTGTCCTCTTCAAGGTCGTCGCATCAGTTTTGAAGTGAGACTCAATGCGACTGAGTTATAACGCAAAAATAGTAACTCGAGAACGAGAAGTGCTAGAGCGACCGTTGATATGTCAGATTGTAGGGTAGATGGTCCTCTTCAAGGTCGTCGCATCAGTTTTGGTGTGAGACTCAATGCGACTGAGTTATAACGCAAAAATGGTAACTCGAGAACGAGAAGTGCTAGAGCGACCGTTCATATGTCACATTGTAGGGTGAACCGTCCTCTTCAAGGTCGTCGCGTCGGTTTTGATGTGAGACTCAATGCGACTGAGTTATGACGCAAAAATGGTAACTCGAGAACGAGAAGTGCTAGAGCGACCGTTCATATGTCAGATTGTAGGGTGAACCGTCCTCTTCAAGGTCGTCGCGTCGGTTTTGATGTCAGACTCAATGCGACTGAGTTATAACGCAAAAATGGTAACTCGAGAACGAGAAGTGCTAGAGCGACCGTTCATATGTCACATTGTAGGGTGAACCGTCCTCTTCAAGGTCGTCGCGTCGGTTTTGATGTCAGACTCAATGCGACTGAGTTATAACGCAAAAATGGTAACTCGAGAACGAGAAGTGCTAGAGCGACCGTTCATATGTCACATTGTAGGGTGAACCGTCCTCTTCAAGGTCGTCGCGTCGGTTTTGATGCGAGACTCAATGCGACTGAGTTATAACGCAAAAATGGTAACTCGAGAACGAGAAGTGCTAGAGCGACCGTTCATATGTCAGATTGTAGGGTGAACCGTCCTCTTCAAGGTCGTCGCGTCGGTTTTGATGTGAGACTCAATGCGACTGAGTTATAACGCAAAAATGGTAACTCGAGAACGAGAAGTGCTATAGCGACCGTTCATATGTCAGATTGTAGGGTAGACGGTCCTCTTCAAGGTCGTCGCATCAGTTTTGGTGTGAGACTCAATGCGACTGAGTTATAACGCAAAAATGGTAACTCGAGAACGAGAAGTGCTAGAGCGACCGTTCATATGTCAGATTGTAGGGTAGACGGTCCTCTTCAAGGTCGTCGCATCAGTTTTGGTGTGAGACTCAATGCGACTGAGTTATAACGCAAAAATAGTAACTCGAGAACCACAAGTGCTAGAGCGACCGTTCATATGTCAGATTGTAGGGTAGACGGTCCTCTTCAAGGTCGTCGCGTCAGTTTTAGTGTGAGACTCAATGCGACTGAGTTATAACGCAAAAATGGCAACTCGAGAACGAGAAGTGCTACAGCGACCGTTCGTATGTCAGATTGTAGGTTAGACGGTCCTTTTCAAGGTCGTCGCATCAGTTTTGATGTGAGACTCAATGCGACTGAGTTATAACGTAAAAATGGTAACTTGAGAACGCGAAGTCCTACAGCGACCGTTCATATGTCAGATTGTAGGGTAGATGGTCCTCTTCAAGGTCGTCGCGTCAGTTTTAGTGTGAGACTCAATGCGACTGAGTTATAACGCGAAAATAGTAACTCGAGAACGAGAAGTGCTACAGCGACCGCTCATATGTCAGATTGTAGGGCAGACGGTCCTCTTCAAGGTCATCGCGTCAGTTTTAGTGTGAGACTCAATTCGACTGAGTTATAACGCAAAAATGGCAACTCGAGAACGAGAAGTGCTAGAGCGACCGTTCATATGTCAGATTGTAGGGTAGACGGTCCTCTTCAAGGTCGTCGCGTCAGTTTTAGTGTGAGACTCAATGCGACTGAGTTATAACGCAAAAATGGTAACTCGAGAACCAGAAGTGCTAGAGCGACCGTTCATATGTCAGATTGTAGGGTAGACGGTCCTCTTCAAGGTCGTCGCGTCGGTTTTAGTGTGAGACTCAATGCGACTGAGTTATAACGCAAAAATAGTAACTCGAGAACCAGAAGTGCTAGAGCGACCGTTCATATGTCAGATTGTAGGGTAGACGGTCCTCTTCAAGGTCGTCGCGTCGGCTTTGATGTCAGACTCAATGCGACTGAGTTATAACGCAAAAATGGTAACTCGAGAACGAGAAGTGCTATAGCGACCGTTCATATGTCAGATTGTAGGGTAGATGGTCCTCTTCAAGGTCGTCGCATCAGTTTTGGTGTGAGACTCAATGCGACTGAGTTATAACGCAAAAATGGTAACTCGAGAACGAGAAGTGCTAGAGCGACCGTTCATATGTCAGATTGTAGGGTAGACGGTCCTCTTCAAGGTCGTCGCATCAGTTTTGGTGTGAGACTCAATGCGACTGAGTTATAACGCAAAAATGGTAACTCGAGAACGAGAAGTGCTAGAGCGACCGTTCATATGTCAGATTGTAGGGTGAACCGTCCTCTTCAAGGTCGTCAGGTCGGTTTTGATGCGAGACTCAATGCGACTGAGTTATAACGCAAAAATGGTAACTCGAGAACGAGAAGTGCTACAGCGACCGTTCATATGTCAGATTGTAGGGTGGACTGTCCTCTTCAAGGTCGTCCCATCAGTTTTGAAGTGAGACTCAATGCGACTGAGTTATAACGCAAAAATAGTAACTCGAGAACGAGAAGTGCTAGAGCGACCGTTCATATGTCAGATTGTAGGGTAGACGGTCCTCTTCAAGGTCGTCGCGTCGGTTTTAGTGTGAGACTCAATGCGACTGAGTTATAACGCAAAAATGGTAACTCGAGAACGAGAAGTGCTAGAGCGACCGTTCATATGTCAGATTGTAGGGTGAACCGTCCTCTTCAAGGTCGTCGCGTCGGTTTTGATGTGAGACTCAATGCGACTGAGTTATAACGCAAAAATGGTAACTCGAGAACGAGAAGTGCTACAGCGACCGTTCATATGTCAGATTGTAGGGTGAACCGTCCTCTTCAAGGTCGTCGCGTCGGTTTTGATGTCAGACTCAATGCGACTGAGTTATAACGCAAAAATGGTAACTCGAGAACGAGAAGTGCTAGAGCGACCGTTCATATGTCACATTGTAGGGTGAACCGTCCTCTTCAAGGTCGTCGCGTCGGTTTTGATGTGAGACTCAATGCGACTGAGTTATAACGCAAAAATGGTAACTCAAGAACGAGAAGTGCTAGAGAGACCGTTCATATGTCAGATTGTAGGGTGAACCGTCCTCTTCAAGGTCGTCGCGTCGGTTTTGATGTGAGACTCAATGCGACTGAGTTATAACGCAAAAATGGTAACTCGAGAACGAGAAGTGCTATAGCGACCGTTCATATGTCAGATTGTAGGGTAGACGGTCCTCTTCAAGGTCGTCGCATCAGTTTTGGTGTGAGACTCAATGCGACTGAGTTATAACGCAAAAATGGTAACTCGAGAACGAGAAGTGCTAGAGCGACCGTTCATATGTCAGATTGTAGGGTAGACGGTCCTCTTCAAGGTCGTCGCATCAGTTTTGGTGTGAGACTCAATGCGACTGAGTTATAACGCAAAAATAGTAACTCGAGAACCACAAGTGCTAGAGCGACCGTTCATATGTCAGATTGTAGGGTAGACGGTCCTCTTCAAGGTCGTCGCGTCAGTTTTAGTGTGAGACTCAATGCGACTGAGTTATAACGCAAAAATGGCAACTCGAGAACGAGAAGTGCTACAGCGACCGTTCGTATGTCAGATTGTAGGTTAGACGGTCCTTTTCAAGGTCGTCGCATCAGTTTTGATGTGAGACTCAATGCGACTGAGTTATAACGTAAAAATGGTAACTTGAGAACGCGAAGTCCTACAGCGACCGTTCATATGTCAGATTGTAGGGTAGATGGTCCTCTTCAAGGTCGTCGCGTCAGTTTTAGTGTGAGACTCAATGCGACTGAGTTATAACGCGAAAATAGTAACTCGAGAACGAGAAGTGCTACAGCGACCGCTCATATGTCAGATTGTAGGGCAGACGGTCCTCTTCAAGGTCATCGCGTCAGTTTTAGTGTGAGACTCAATTCGACTGAGTTATAACGCAAAAATGGCAACTCGAGAACGAGAAGTGCTAGAGCGACCGTTCATATGTCAGATTGTAGGGTAGACGGTCCTCTTCAAGGTCGTCGCGTCAGTTTTAGTGTGAGACTCAATGCGACTGAGTTATAACGCAAAAATGGTAACTCGAGAACCAGAAGTGCTAGAGCGACCGTTCATATGTCAGATTGTAGGGTAGACGGTCCTCTTCAAGGTCGTCGCGTCGGTTTTAGTGTGAGACTCAATGCGACTGAGTTATAACGCAAAAATAGTAACTCGAGAACCAGAAGTGCTAGAGCGACCGTTCATATGTCAGATTGTAGGGTAGACGGTCCTCTTCAAGGTCGTCGCGTCGGCTTTGATGTCAGACTCAATGCGACTGAGTTATAACGCAAAAATGGTAACTCGAGAACGAGAAGTGCTATAGCGACCGTTCATATGTCAGATTGTAGGGTAGATGGTCCTCTTCAAGGTCGTCGCATCAGTTTTGGTGTGAGACTCAATGCGACTGAGTTATAACGCAAAAATGGTAACTCGAGAACGAGAAGTGCTAGAGCGACCGTTCATATGTCAGATTGTAGGGTAGACGGTCCTCTTCAAGGTCGTCGCATCAGTTTTGGTGTGAGACTCAATGCGACTGAGTTATAACGCAAAAATGGTAACTCGAGAACGAGAAGTGCTAGAGCGACCGTTCATATGTCAGATTGTAGGGTGAACCGTCCTCTTCAAGGTCGTCAGGTCGGTTTTGATGCGAGACTCAATGCGACTGAGTTATAACGCAAAAATGGTAACTCGAGAACGAGAAGTGCTACAGCGACCGTTCATATGTCAGATTGTAGGGTGGACTGTCCTCTTCAAGGTCGTCCCATCAGTTTTGAAGTGAGACTCAATGCGACTGAGTTATAACGCAAAAATAGTAACTCGAGAACGAGAAGTGCTAGAGCGACCGTTCATATGTCAGATTGTAGGGTAGACGGTCCTCTTCAAGGTCGTCGCGTCGGTTTTAGTGTGAGACTCAATGCGACTGAGTTATAACGCAAAAATGGTAACTCGAGAACGAGAAGTGCTAGAGCGACCGTTCATATGTCAGATTGTAGGGTGAACCGTCCTCTTCAAGGTCGTCGCGTCGGTTTTGATGTGAGACTCAATGCGACTGAGTTATAACGCAAAAATGGTAACTCGAGAACGAGAAGTGCTACAGCGACCGTTCATATGTCAGATTGTAGGGTGAACCGTCCTCTTCAAGGTCGTCGCGTCGGTTTTGATGTCAGACTCAATGCGACTGAGTTATAACGCAAAAATGGTAACTCGAGAACGAGAAGTGCTAGAGCGACCGTTCATATGTCACATTGTAGGGTGAACCGTCCTCTTCAAGGTCGTCGCGTCGGTTTTGATGTGAGACTCAATGCGACTGAGTTATAACGCAAAAATGGTAACTCAAGAACGAGAAGTGCTAGAGAGACCGTTCATATGTCAGATTGTAGGGTGAACCGTCCTCTTCAAGGTCGTCGCGTCGGTTTTGATGTGAGACTCAATGCGACTGAGTTATAACGCAAAAATGGTAACTCGAGAACGAGAAGTGCTATAGCGACCGTTCATATGTCAGATTGTAGGGTAGACGGTCCTCTTCAAGGTCGTCGCATCAGTTTTGGTGTGAGACTCAATGCGACTGAGTTATAACGCAAAAATGGTAACTCGAGAACGAGAAGTGCTAGAGCGACCGTTCATATGTCAGATTGTAGGGTAGACGGTCCTCTTCAAGGTCGTCGCATCAGTTTTGGTGTGAGACTCAATGCGACTGAGTTATAACGCAAAAATAGTAACTCGAGAACCAGAAGTGCTAGAGCGACCGTTCATATGTCAGATTGTAGGGTAGACGGTCCTCTTCAAGGTCGTCGCGTCAGTTTTAGTGTGAGACTCAATGCGACTGAGTTATAACGCAAAAATGGCAACTCGAGAACGAGAAGTGCTACAGCGACCGTTCGTATGTCAGATTGTAGGTTAGACGGTCCTTTTCAAGGTCGTCGCATCAGTTTTGATGTGAGACTCAATGCGACTGAGTTATAACGTAAAAATGGTAACTTGAGAACGCGAAGTCCTACAGCGACCGTTCATATGTCAGATTGTAGGGTAGATGGTCCTCTTCAAGGTCGTCGCGTCAGTTTTAGTGTGAGACTCAATGCGACTGAGTTATAACGCGAAAATAGTAACTCGAGAACGAGAAGTGCTACAGCGACCGCTCATATGTCAGATTGTAGGGCAGACGGTCCTCTTCAAGGTCGTCGCGTCAGTTTTAGTGTGAGACTCAATTCGACTGAGTTATAACGCAAAAATGGCAACTCGAGAACGAGAAGTGCTAGAGCGACCGTTCATATGTCAGATTGTAGGGTAGACGGTCCTCTTCAAGGTCGTCGCGTCAGTTTTAGTGTGAGACTCAATGCGACTGAGTTATAACGCAAAAATGGTAACTCGAGAACCAGAAGTGCTAGAGCGACCGTTCATATGTCAGATTGTAGGGTAGACGGTCCTCTTCAAGGTCGTCGCGTCGGCTTTGATGTCAGACTCAATGCGACTGAGTTATAACGCAAAAATGGTAACTCGAGAACGAGAAGTGCTATAGCGACCGTTCATATGTCAGATTGTAGGGTAGATGGTCCTCTTCAAGGTCGTCGCATCAGTTTTGGTGTGAGACTCAATGCGACTGAGTTATAACGCAAAAATGGTAACTCGAGAACGAGAAGTGCTAGAGCGACCGTTCATATGTCAGATTGTAGGGTAGACGGTCCTCTTCAAGGTCGTCGCATCAGTTTTGGTGTGAGACTCAATGCGACTGAGTTATAACGCAAAAATGGTAACTCGAGAACGAGAAGTGCTAGAGCGACCGTTCATATGTCAGATTGTAGGGTGAACCGTCCTCTTCAAGGTCGTCAGGTCGGTTTTGATGCGAGACTCAATGCGACTGAGTTATAACGCAAAAATGGTAACTCGAGAACGAGAAGTGCTACAGCGACCGTTCATATGTCAGATTGTAGGGTGGACTGTCCTCTTCAAGGTCGTCCCATCAGTTTTGAAGTGAGACTCAATGCGACTGAGTTATAACGCAAAAATAGTAACTCGAGAACCAGAAGTGCTAGAGCGACCGTTTATATGTCAGATTGTAGGGTAGACGGTCCTCTTCAAGGTCGTCGCGTCGGTTTTAGTGTGAGACTCAATGCGACTGAGTTATAACGCAAAAATGGTAACTCGAGAACGAGAAGTGCTAGAGCGACCGTTCATATGTCAGATTGTAGGGTAGACGGTCCTCTTCAAGGTCGTCGCATCAGTTTTGGTGTGAGACTCAATGCGACTGAGTTATAACGCAAAAATAGTAACTCGAGAACCAGAAGTGCTAGAGCGACCGTTTATATGTCAGATTGTAGGGTAGACGGTCCTCTTCAAGGTCGTCGCGTCAGTTTTAGTGTGAGACTCAATGCGACTGAGTTATAACGCAAAAATGGCAACTCGAGAACAAGAAGTGCTATAGCGACCGTTCATATGTCAGATTGTAGGGTAGATGGTCCTCTTCAAGGTCGTCGCATCAGTTTTGGTGTGAGACTCAATGCGACTGAGTTATAACGCAAAAATGGTAACTCGAGAACGAGAAGTGCTAGAGCGACCGTTCATATGTCAGATTGTAGGGTGAACCGTCCTCTTCAAGGTCGTCGCGTCGGTTTTGATGCGAGACTCAATGCGACTGAGTTATAACGCAAAAATGGTAACTCGAGAACGAGAAGTGCTAGAGCGACCGTTCATATGTCAGATTGTAGGGTGAACCGTCCTCTTCAAGGTCGTCGCGTCGGTTTTGATGTGAGACTCAATGCGACTGAGTTATAACGCAAAAATGGTAACTCGAGAACGAGAAGTGCTACAGCGACCGTTCATATGTCAGATTGTAGGGTGGACTGTCCTCTTCAAGGTCGTCGCATCAGTTTTGATGTGAGACTCAATGCGACTGAGTTATAACGCAAAAATGGTAACTCGAGAACGAGAAGTGCTACAGCGACCGTTCATATGTCAGATTGTAGGGTGAACCGTCCTCTTCAAGGTCGTCGCGTCGGTTTTGATGTCAGACTCAATGCGACTGAGTTATAACGCAAAAATGGTAACTCGAGAACGAGAAGTGCTAGAGCGACCGTTCATATGTCACATTGTAGGGTGAACCGTCCTCTTCAAGGTCGTCGCGTCGGTTTTGATGTGAGACTCAATGCGACTGAGTTATAACGCAAAAATGGTAACTCGAGAACGAGAAGTGCTATAGCGACCGTTCATATGTCAGATTGTAGGGTAGACGGTCCTCTTCAAGGTCGTCGCATCAGTTTTGGTGTGAGACTCAATGCGACTGAGTTATAACGCAAAAATGGTAACTCGAGAACGAGAAGTGCTAGAGCGACCGTTCATATGTCAGATTGTAGGGTAGACGGTCCTCTTCAAGGTCGTCGCATCAGTTTTGGTGTGAGACTCAATGCGACTGAGTTATAACGCAAAAATAGTAACTCGAGAACCAGAAGTGCTAGAGCGACCGTTCATATGTCAGATTGTAGGGTAGACGGTCCTCTTCAAGGTCGTCGCGTCAGTTTTAGTGTGAGACTCAATGCGACTGAGTTATAACGCAAAAATGGCAACTCGAGAACGAGAAGTGCTACAGCGACCGTTCGTATGTCAGATTGTAGGTTAGACGGTCCTTTTCAAGGTCGTCGCATCAGTTTTGATGTGAGACTCAATGCGACTGAGTTATAACGTAAAAATGGTAACTTGAGAACGCGAAGTCCTACAGCGACCGTTCATATGTCAGATTGTAGGGTAGACGGTCCTCTTCAAGGTCGTCGCGTCAGTTTTAGTGTGAGACTCAATGCGACTGAGTTATAACGCAAAAATGGTAACTCGAGAACGAGAAGTGCTACAGCGACCGTTCATATGTCAGATTGTAGGGTAGACGGTCCTCTTCAAGGTCGTCGCGTCGGTTTTAGTGTGAGACTCAATGCGACTGAGTTATAACGCAAAAATAGTAACTCGAGAACGAGAAGTGCTAGAGCGACCGTTCATATGTCAGATTGTAGGGTAGATGGTCCTCTTCAAGGTCGTCGCATCAGTTTTGGTGTGAGACTCAATGCGACTGAGTTATAACGCAAAAATGGTAACTCGAGAACGAGAAGTGCTAGAGCGACCGTTCATATGTCAGATTGTAGGGTGAACCGTCCTCTTCAAGGTCGTCGCGTCGGTATTGATGCGAGACTCAATGCGACTGAGTTATAACGCAAAAATGGTAACTCGAGAACGAGAAGTGCTAGAGCGACCGTTCATATGTCAGATTGTAGGGTGAACCGTCCTCTTCAAGGTCGTCGCGTCGGTTTTGATGTGAGACTCAATGCGACTGAGTTATAACGCAAAAATGGTAACTCGAGAACGAGAAGTGCTACAGCGACCGTTCATATGTCAGATTGTAGGGTGGACTGTCCTCTTCAAGGTCGTCGCATCAGTTTTGAAGTGAGACTCAATGCGACTGAGTTATAACGCAAAAATGGTAACTCGAGAACGAGAAGTGCTAGAGCGACCGTTCATATGTCAGATTGTAGGCTAGACGGTCCTCTTCAAGGTCGTCGCGTCAGTTTTGGTGTGAGACTCAATGCGACTGAGTTATAACGCAAAAATGGTAACTCGAGAACGAGAAGTGCTAGAGCGACCGTTCATATGTCAGATTGTAGGGTGAACCGTCCTCTTCAAGGTCGTCGCGTCGGTTTTGATGCGAGACTCAATGCGACTGAGTTATAACGCAAAAATGGTAACTCGAGAACGAGAAGTGCTAGAGCGACCGTTCATATGTCAGATTGTAGGGTGGACTGTCCTCTTCAAGGTCGTCGCATCAGTTTTGAAGTGAGACTCAATGCGACTGAGTTATAACGCAAAATAGGTAACTCGAGAACGAGAAGTGCTAGAGCGACCGTTCATATGTCAGATTGTAGGGTAGACGGTCCTCTTCAAGGTCGTCGCGTCGGTTTTAGTGTGAGACTCAATGCGACTGAGTTATAACGCAAAAATAGTAACTCGAGAACGAGAAGTGCTAGAGCGACCGTTCATATGTCACATTGTAGGGTGAACCGTCCTCTTCAAGGTCGTCGCGTCGGTTTTGATGTGAGACTCAATGCGACTGAGTTATAACGCAAAAATGGTAACTCGAGAGCGAGAAGTGCTACAGCGACCGTTCATATGTCAGATTGTAGGGTGGACTGTCCTCTTCAAGGTCGTCGCATCAGTTTTGAAGTGAGACTCAATGCGACTGAGTTATAGCGCAAAAATTGTAACTCGAGGACGCGAAGTGCTGAATTTTTCTCTCTAAAAAGCTTCTCGAGAACAAAGCTGCAAAGATTAGTATAGACGTAAGAAAGCCTCGTGAATGCAATGGCGCTCTCAGTTTCCTTCTAAAGTTGAAGGTTCTGTTGGCAGGACAGAATTTCCAGAGTGACGTATTAATCTCGACATCTCAAGAGTTTTTGTCGGTTTGCCAGGAAACCGTGCATTATACAGAAAAACGGAACGTAGTGCCGCATTCGGGAGGCTTCCTTACGTAGCTTTCGCTATAATTTACGTGGATGTGAGCCTTTCAGATTTTCTTAATAATTGACATGCTATAGTCCATCGAATCTTTCTCTCTAAAAAGCTCTTTCTCGAGAACAAAGCCGCAAAGATTAGTATAGACGTAAGAAAGCCTCGTGAATGCAATGGCGCTCTCAGTTTCCTTCTAAAGTTGAAGGTTCTCTTGGCAGGACAGAATTTCCAGAATGATGTATTGATCTCGACATCTCAAGAGTTTTTGTCGGTTTGCGAGGAAACCGTGCATTCTACAGAAAAGCGGAAGGTAGTGCCGCATTCGGGAGGCTTTTTTACGTAGCTTTCGCTATAATGTACGTGGATGTGAGCCTTTAAGATTTTCTTAAAAATTGACATGCTATAGTCCATCGAATTTTTCTCTCTAAAAAGCTTTTTCTCGAGAACAAAGCCGCAAAGGTTAGGATAGACGTAAGAAAGCCTCGTGAATGCAATGGCGCTCTCAGTTTCCTTCTAAAGTTGAAGGTTCTCTTGGCAGGACAGAATTTCCAAAATGATGTATTGATCTCGACATCTCAAGAGTTTTTGTCGGTTTCCGAGGAAACCGTGCATTCTACAGAAAAACGTAAGGTGGTGCCGCATTCGGGAGGCTTCCTTACGTAGCTTTCGCTATAATCTACGTGGATGTGAGCCTTTCAGATTTTCTTAAAAATTGACATGCTATATATAGTCCATCGAATTTTTCTCTCTAAAAAGCTTTTTCTCGAAAACAAAGCCGCAAAGATTAGTATAGACGTAAAAAAGCCTCGCGAATGCAATGGCGCTCTCAGTTTCCTTCTAAAGTTGAAGGTTCTCTTGGCAGGACAGAATTTCCAGAATGACGTATTAATCTCGACATCTCAAGAGTTTTTGTCGGTTTGCCAGGAAGCCGTGCATTCTACAGAAAAACGGAAGGTAGTGCCGCATTCGGGATGCTTTTTTACGTAGCTTTCGCTATAATTTACGTGGATGTAAGTCTTTCAGATTTCTTTAAAAATTGACATGCTATAGTCTACCGAATTTTTCTCTCTAAGAAGCTTTTTCTCGAGAACAAAGCAGCAAAGATTAGGATAGACGTAAGAAAGCCTCGAGAATACAATGGCGCTCTCAGTTTCCTTCTATAGTTGAAGGTTCTCTTGGCAGGATAGAATTTCCAGAATGATGTATTGATCTCGACATCTCAAGAGTTTTTGTCGGTTTCCGAGGAAACCGCGCATTCTACAGAAAAACGGAAGGTAGTGCCGCATTCGGGAGGCTTTTTTACGTAGCTTTCGCTATAATTTACGTGGATGTAAGTCTTTCAGATTTCTTTAAAAATTGACATGCTATAGTCTACCGAATTTTTCTCTCTAAGAAGCTTTTTCTCGAGAACAAAGCAGCAAAGATTAGTATAGACGTAAGAAAGCCTCGTGAATTCAATGGCGCTCTCGGTTTCCTTCTAAACTTGAAGGTTCTCTTGGCAGGACAGAATTTCCAGAATGACGTATTAATCTCGACATCTCAAGAGTTTTTGTCGGTTTGCCAGGAAGCCGTGCATTCTACAGAAAAACGGAAGGTAGTGCCGCATTCGGGAGGCTTATTTGCGTAGCTTCGCTATAATTTACGTGGATGTAAGTCTTTCAGATTTCTTTAAAAGTTGACATGCTATAGTCTATCGAATTTTTCTCTCTAAGAAGCTTTTTCTCGAGAACAAAGCCGCAAAGATTAGTATAGACGTAAGAAAGCCTCGAGATTTCAATGGCGCTCTTAGTTTCCTTCTAAAGTTGAAGGTTCAATTTTCAGGACAGAATTTCCAGAATGATGTATTGATCTCGACATCTCAAGAGTTATTGTCGGTTTTCCAGGAAACCGCGCATTCTACAGAAAAACGGAAGGTAGTGCCGCATTCGGGAGGCTTTTTTACGTAGCTTTCGCTATAATTTACGTGGTTGTAAGTCTTTCAGATTTCTTTAAAAATTGACATGCTATAGTCTACCGAATTTTTCTCTCTAAGAAGCTTTTTCTCGAGAACAAAGCAGCAAAGATTAGTATAGACGTAAGAAAGCCTCGAGAATACAATGGCGCTCTCAGTTTCCTTCTATAGTTGAAGGTTCTCTTGGCAGGATAGAATTTCCAGAATGATGTATTAATCTCGACATCTCAAGAGTTATTGTCGGTTTTCCAGGAAACCGCGCATTCTACAGAAAAACGGAAGGTAGTGCCGCATTCGGGAGGCTTTTTTACGTAGCTTTCGCTATAATTTACGTGGTTGTAAGTCTTTCAGATTTCTTTAAAAATTGACATGCTATAGTCTACCGAATTTTTCTCTCTAAGAAGCTTTTTCTCGAGAACAAAGCCGCAAAGATTAGTATAGACGTAAGAAAGCCTCGAGAATGCAATGGCGCTCTTAGTTTCCTTCTAAAGTTGAAGGTTCAATTTTCAGGACAGAATTTCCAGAATGATGTATTGATCTCGACATCTCAAGAGTTATTGTCGGTTTGCCAGGAAACCGTGCATTCTACAGAAAAACGGAAGGTAGTGCCTCATTCGGGAGGCCTTTTTACGTACCTTTCGATATAATCTACGTGGATGTGAGTCTTTCAGATTTTTTTAAAAATTGACATGCTATAGTCCATCGAAATTTTCTCTCTAAAAAGCTTTTTCTCGAGAACAAAGCCGCAAAGATTAGTATAGACGTAAGAAAGCCTCGAGAACGCAATGGCGCTCTCAGTGTCCTTCTAACGTTGAAGGTTCTCTTGGCAGGACAGAATTTCCAAAATGACGTATTAATCTCGACATCTCAAGAGTTTTTGTCGGTTTGCCAGGAAACCGTGCATTCTACAGAAAAACGGAAGGTAGTGCCGCATTCGGGAGGCCTCTTTACGCAGCTTTCGCTATAATTTACGTGGATGTGAGTCTTTCAGATTTTTTTAAAAATTGACATGCTATAGTCCATCGAATTTTTCTCTCTAAAAAGCTTTTTCTCGAGAACAAAGCCGCAAAGATTAGTATAGACGTAAGAAAGCCTCGTCAATGCAATGGAGCTCTCAGTTTCCTTCTAAAGTTGAAAGTTCTCTTGGCAGGAAAGAATTTCCAGAATGATGTATTGATCTCGACATCTCAAGAGTTTTTGTCGGTTTGCGAGGAGACCGTGCATTCTACAGAAAAACAGAACGTAGTGCCGCATTCGGGAGGCTTCTTTACATAGCTTTCGCTGTAATTTACGTGGATGTGAGCCTTTCAGATTTTCTTAAAAATTGACATGCTATAGTCCATCGAATTTTTCTCTCTAAAAAGGTTTTTCTCGAGAACAAAGCCGCAAGGATTAGTATAGACGTAAGAAAGCCTCGAGAATGCAATGGCGCTCTCAGTTTCCTTCTAAAGTTGAAGGTTCTCTTGGCAGGACAGAATTTCCAGAATGACGTATTAATCTCGACATCTCAAGAGTTTTTGTCGGTTTGCCAGGAAACCGTGCATTTTATAGAAAAACGGAAGATAGTGCCGCATTCGGGAGGCCTTTTTACGTAGCTTTCGCTATAATTTACGTGGATGTGAGTCTTTCAGATTTTTTTAAAAATTGACATGCTATAGTCCATCGAATTTTTCTCTCTAAAAAGGTTTTTCTCGAGAACAAAGCCGCAAAGATTAGTATAGACGTAAGACAGCCTCGTGAATGCAATGACGCTCTCAGTTTCCTTCTAAAGTTGAAGGTTGTCTTGGCAGGACAGAATTTCCAGAATGATGTATTGATCTCGACATCTCAAGAGTTTTTGTCGGTTTGCGAGGAAACCGTGCATTCTACAGAAAAACGGAAGGTAGTGCCGCATTCGAGAGGCTTCCTTACGTAGCTTTCGCTATAATTTACGTGGATGTGAGCCTTTCGGATTTTCTTAAAAATTGACATGCTATAGTCCATCGAATTTTTCTCTCTAAGAAGCTTTTTCTCGAGAACAAAGCCGCAAAGTTCAGTATAGACGTAAGAAAGCCTCGAGAATGCAATGGCGCTCTTAGTTTCCTTCTAAAGTTGAAGGTTCAATTTTCAGGACAGAATTTCCAGAATGATGTATTGATCTCGACATCTCAATAGTTTTTGTCGGTTTACCAGGAAACCGTGCATTCTACAGAAAAACGGAAGGTAGTGCCGCATTCGGGAGGCCTTTCTACGTACCTTTCAATATAATCTACGTGGATGTGAGTCTTTCAGATTTTTTTAAAAATTGACATGCTATAGTCCATCGAATTTTTCTCTCTAAAAAGCTTTTTCTCGAGAACAAAGCCGCAAAGATTAGTATAGACGTAAGAAAGCCTCGAGAATGCAATGGCGCTCTTAGTTTCCTTCTAAAGTTGAAGGTTCAATTCTCAGGACAGAATTTCCAGAATGATGTATTGATCTCGACATCTCAAGAGTTTTTGTCGGTTTGCCAGGAAACCGTGCATTCTACAGAAAAACGGAAGGTAGTGCCGCATTCGGGAGGCCTCTTTACGCAGCTTTCGCTATAATTTACGTGGATGTGAGTCTTTCAGATTTTTTTAAAAATTGACATGCAATAGTCCATCGAAATTTTCTCTCTAAAAAGCTTTTTCTCGAGAACAAAGCCGCAAAGATTAGTATAGACGTAAGAAAGCCTCGTGAATTCAATGGCGCTCTCAGTTTCCTTCTAAAGTTGAAGGTTCTCTTGGCAGGACAGAATTTCCAGAATGACGTATTAATCTCGACATCTCAAGAGTTTTTGTCGGTTTGCGAGGAAACCGTGCATTCTACAGAAAAACCGAAGGTAGTGCCGCATTCGGGAGGCTTCTTTACGTAGCTTTCGCTATAATTTACGTGGATGTGAGTCTTTCAGATTTTTTTAAAAATTGACATGCTATAGTCTATCGAATTTTTCTCCTCAGGCGTCGCAGTTGTATGTGATAATCCAGATACACTAAGAAGTTTCAAAGAATACTAACATATTATCACCATTGAAAGATACCTTTCGAAATATATCGATTGCAAATTGCCTTGCATCGTACGATATATATTAAGATGCGTATTAAATGATTTAATGATTTAAATATTAAGATGTGTATTTAATTATACGTAAGTTTAACAGTTTCATTGTCTGAATAAGATAAGACACCCATCTAACGGGAATATCATTAACAAACTTAAAACTTATTATAATCATAGATGAGTTGTAATAATGTCCACTATTTAATTTCTTCTTTCTTGTAAGTAATCCTAACCCTGAAATGAATAATATTCATTACAGATACGAAAGCAAGATACACACATAATAAAATAAGTATGTTAGGTATGGGATTGTAGGAATTAAATGTTTTGTCGGATAATTAATACTTTACTCACTTCTGGACGTCTGTTGGAAGGAAAATATTCCTGTTTCTTCTTCCATTTTTCGTCTCTGTGTAGTTTTATTTATCTTTTGTCTCGAGATTTACGGTACAGTTCCTTGGATGTCTTTCATAATTTCGGTTCGGGAAATTCCCGTCATCTAATCCTTCTACGAAATGTTGTAAGTTGTTTTCCCATTGAAAACCTCGTTTGCTTTGTGCCTGGACCTGATCTGTTAACCTGATGCGTCTCTCCTACCTCCCATCTGATAAATTCGTTGATTTCCTCTTCGTGCCGCGGCTACATGATTGAATTTCCTCCCAGACGCTTTGCAACTCTATCTAAAACATTTCTGCATTAACGTGGAAAAAGTTATTTGCACAACAGGTGTCGAACAGGCAGTCGAGTGCAGGGAAGACACCTTCCGCACGAGTTAGATGAGGCGGACATATTAACAACGCCATATATATTTTAAGTGACAAAGTAAAATCAAAATATTGAAATAATTCGATGCATAACAACAATATTACCATAGATATCTATCTGTCCGTTACTGTTTATCATGACATATCCTGAATATTGTGTTACCTCACCTTGAAGGCGCCGTTCGCGAGGAAACTTGTCGGGCATCGGAGGGACGTGACAGTTATTCTTCGTTCGTCTTACGACAACCATCCCGAGATGTTCTTCGCGGACAAACATGAAACCTTTCCCGTGATCGCGACAAACCGTCGCGTCAATTATACTTTGAACGTTAAGCCGTTATAATGACATATATAATTTCCTTCCTAAAATGTAAAAATCGTAAATAATTTAAGGTTAGGTTAGCCGACCGGGTAATGGTGCGCCATCTCGTAGGAACGTTACGGACTACCGGTCACGGATACTCGTCGCGTAAAGATCCCTAATCACGGAATCGGCCGCCATCTGGCGGCCGAAAGCCGCAACCGAATGCGTAATTGATTCCCGTCTTGTGTAATCTGTACGACAAAAGAATCGTTGACAGTTGGGGTTCGCGCAGTTCCCACTAGATGGCGCTGCCGACATCATTTCGACGGTTATGTGCGTACTTCCGTACGGTTTCCTTTTTCAGGGACGCTTCCTCTGGAAGGAGAACGCCGAAAACATGCGTATAGCTAGAGGAAGGGCACACCAATCCAACGGTACCTTCATGTTTATCCCGAATCCAGAGGTGCTCTAGGTACGCATCAGTTTCTTAGGCGGTTACCTCGAATGTACGGTTTCGGCGAAAGGCTTCTTCGATTTCACGGAAAATCTGGTGGTTTTTCATTGGAAATGAGATGCCCTTCGTAATCGGGAGGTCGATCTACGTATGCGTCACACACGATTCCCGCCGTTTTCGAGCGGCATCCGTATCTTCCACAAAATTCCCTTACTATACGATGGGTCCGTCGAATTTCTTACGCAGAACACCCATCCTCTCGAGGTAAAATCCTGAAAAACAACGTACAGTTCAAAGAGGGGCAGCATACTAACGCATAGGCGCCATCGAATTTATCCTAAATTACTTGTTAACTTACCTTGAAGGTGCGTTCACGAGGAAAATTTTCAGGTATCGGGGGAATGGTACAGTTTTCCATGGAAACGGCGATTTCCATCGTATTCAGGAGATCGATTTACTACGTCGCCTTCATTTTAATTAGCGACGGTTTCGACAAGGGAGTATTTTCTACAAATTTCCATAGTTTTATAGTCAATCCATCGATTGATTGCCTTTCGGCGAACAAACGTATTGCGCAGGAAAAACCTGAGAAAATTCGTATAGACCAAAGAAGGGCCGACGAATTCAACGGTACCTTCACGTTTATCTTGAATCCACAGCTCCTCCACGTAGGCAGGGATTTACATGTCCGTCACTTTGAATTTGCAATTCGATTAAACCGTTTTCTTTCCGCTTACTTCGGAAACTTCGACTTACGGCATTCCAGGTAGGAGGCGGAGCGGTCGATTGTATTGCGGCCTGTCGCAAATTGATTCCTGCGGCGCCCTCCTGCCTCTCCTACGCGGCAGGATTGATTCTGCCGACGTTTTGCGGGCACCTCCGTCGACGGGCCTCTCGTCTCGTACCGGCGCGGCGTTAACCGGGAGATGCCCAGATGCCCATTAGGTGGGAGATGTCCACAATAAACGTTGAATTCGACAAGGACGCTCCTTGACATGTCCGAATATAAACGAAAACGAATACCCCGAATACCTAACCTAATCCGACAGTGGCAGCTAGCTGTTCCAGGAATTGTTCAGTGTCTCACGCCACGGAATAATACTGGTCCTCTTCAACGTCATCGCAACAGTTTTGATGTGAGACTCAATGCGACTGAGTTATAACGAAAAAACGGTAACTCGAGAACGAGAAATGCTAGAGCGACCGTTAATATGTCCGATTGTAGGGTAGACGGTCCTCTTCAAAGTCATCGAATCAGCTTTAGTGTGAGGCTCAATGAGACTGAGTTATAACGCAAAAGCAGTAACTCGAGAACGAGAAGTGATATAGTGACCGTTTCATGTGTCCGTTTGTAGGGCAGACGGTCCTCTTAAACTTCATAGCAACATTCTTTATGTGGGACTCAATGCGACTGAGTTATAATGAAGAAATCGTAACTCGAGAATAAGAAGTGCGATAGCGACCGTTAATGTGTTCGATTGTAGGGTAGATAGCCCTCTTCAACGTAATCTCATCAGTTTTGGTGTGAGACGCAATGCGACTGAGTTATAACGCAAAAACTGTAACTCGAGAAAGCGAGATGCTAGAGCGATCGATAGTGTGTCCGATTGTAGGGTAGACGTACCGTTAGAGGTAGTTAGAGGTTGTAGGGTAGACCGTTAATGTGTCCGATTGTAGGGGTAGACTCTGCGCAACCTTATCTTCATGACAAAGGATCACTGCAGGCCACTACTAATTTACGAAGGGCTGTAAAATCACTTTAATATATTTTTTTTTATAGATGCTACGAGTTAATGGTAAGTAAATAATTTTCACGGGATCAAATTAAAAAGAAATCAGCATTCCTGGTAGGCCCTCTGCACCGTTTCTATTTACAACAGGCAATCCTTAAAGTTTCTACTAAGACGTTCTAATGATAAAATCGCCCGAACATTGTTCTTTTACAGCCCTTACGAACTGTTTTATCGAAAAAATATAAAACCTTTTGCGTAGTCACCACAAACACTCGCCTTATTACAGTAAATATTAACTCGTAATGTTTCCTTTTTAAAGAGTAAAAATCAGCCCCCTGGCACTGCCTATATGTTACGTAGTGCGATCTTGAAATTACGTGTACAACGGCCGTTAGGGGTGCTAGTGGTTATGCAGTGTCGTTTCCCCCTTTCTCTTACGTTTCTCACCTACAGTAACAGTAAACATAATCTCGCGTACATATAAACAAACGCGTAATCACAAGTTGTAATGAATCTGCAGTATATAAATATAATAGCGTAAAGTGGAGGATACGCCGAAAGTAAAAACGGAAATGCGTCGTGCGATACAACGTTACATAGTGCCCGCATGCAATTACGAAAAAGAATGTTCCGTAGAAGGTAAAAAAGTCCATTATTTTTATACGGTAAACAAAAATAATCGTTGCGTAATGTATTGTGGCTCAGATGATTGTCCTGTAAATTCATTTCGTTATTAATATTATAACATCCGTTACGTATATTATATTAAAATTCAAAAACATTTATGTTCAAATTTACCGACAATTTCGCACTGCAAGACAACTATTGCCCCTTGTATAGTCATTTACATGCGAACTACCGCGGTCAGAGGGCTGGTAAAAAATGTGAAAAATTTTAGGAGCTTTAATCTTGTAGGAATTCTATAAACTATTAGTTACGGATTCTTATCCTGTACACATTCCTAACGCGGAAATTGAATCTGGTAACAAATTCGACAGGGAGATGGTAACCAACATACAATTACATATTACAATTATAGATGGCGCAACCACTGCAGTAATGGCAGTAAGTGTAAAAATTTCTAAAATACCTGTATCCTTATAGCACACCATAATCGAATGATAAACGATTTGAGAAGTTTTTCCTCATTTATTTTGACTTTTCATTTTTCACATATATGCCATCAATACCATTCTTAATCAGATTATGTAAAAATAAATAATCATTTAGGTTAGCAATTGCAGAGAAGTAATCCTATCTAAATTGGTGAAACTATCCGGCTTGTCGATTAATAGTTTTGTTGGTGAGATGTTCATATAATAAAAATCATTCCAACGATAATTATGTGTTACCATTAAAGTTAATTAAGATCAAAATCATCTTATCAAAAATGATATTTAATTTAATATTAGTTTTGTGATTAACAGTACAAATATTTGATTAGCGTTGATAAGTCTTATATAAAAACCGAAAACAAATAGAAAAATTCGAAATAAAATGTTCGTATCGTTGATTTGCTTTATTTTGTTTTGGGTTGGCACAAACGCCAAGGAATATACGAACCCGATAGCGATCTCAGCCCCAGATCCATGGATACGATACTACAAGGGAAACTATTACTTAATAGTTACAACAGGCAGTGATGAAATTGGGATCAGAAAATCTAAGACACTAGGCGATTTGAAATATGTTGTAAATAGAATTGTTTACACTTTCGACGGGCATGGCCTGTGGGCCCCAGAAATTCACTTTATCGACGACAGGTGGTATTTATTCTATTCATCATGTGCGCCTAATGACAACGGTGGTGAATGCCACCGCAATCACGTTGCTCGGAGTGCTAGCGATGATCCTATGAGTCCATACACCTTCATGGTAAGCATTTTTCAACGATAAACATGTTTCTTAAATTTCCAAAAACGTTAGATTTATAATATTTGAAACAAGTAGTGAAAGCAGTATTCTATTTTCAAGCAAGTTATTTATTTATTTGGGGTACGTCCTTATTGTGTAGTATTGTACTAAATAAAATTTGTTGGTGGTAGGCTGATTTGAACGATCCAAATGATGACCTTATGGAGATAGATCCCAGTTACATAATGATTAATGATAAGCAATACCTGTTGGGATCTTTCGTTATCAATGGGGAGCAACAGCTGTATATCAGACCCATGAAGAATCCGTACACGCCAGAAGGACCGAGACATTCTATCGCCGCTCCGACTTATGACTGGGAATTAGATGGGGCACGTGTTAATGAAGCACCCGAACCTCTTTACCATGATGGAAGGATATTTGTTGTATATTCTGGAAGTCACTGTAGCACGCCCAACTATAAACTGGGTCTGATAGAATTTGTCGGAACTGATCCTTTGAATGGCACGCATTGGCATAAATATCCGGAGCCCGTTTTTCAGCGTAGCGATGAAAATCACGTGTATGCTCCGGGACATAACGGGTTCTTCAAATCCCCGGACGGCACAGAAGATTGGATAGTCTACCACGCTAATGCACTGGAGACACAGGGCTGTGGAGCGTCGAGGTCTTCCAGAGCACAGAAATTCACTTGGGGCGATGATGGTCTGCCTGTTTTTGGTGTTCCAGAACCTACCCAAGTTATATACGAAGGTCCCTCTGGAGAATAAATTTGAAACAGGCTTTAATTCATCTTGAAATATTTGACTTTAGACTGTAAGTAAGGAATAACCTGTTAAAGAATAAATATTTGGAAAAAAATGTATTTGAATTTTGTCATCTAAAACCTAATCTTGAAAGCATATTTGTAGTCGTGAATAGCAAACTGTTAATATAAAATGACATTACGTCCAGCTATTTGGTTATCGTGTTATTCAACAATGCGTTGCTTTTAGTGATTGAATTAAATTAATGAAATTTATTTACCCGCAATCAATTGACATGTTGAAAAGATAAAATCACATTTATACACGTATTACAAATAATACCATTAAGAAAATCAAATTCAGATAACTGATTTAATATCATCGTCTCACATGTGTGGATAAGATTTATCATAGCAGAATTTTCATGTCGGCTAAACACGATTCCAGGTGTGTTAACTTCTGAATTCGATTTGAAAAAATTACTATCAAAAATCACCTTGAATTCGAAATTTGTCAACTGAAATTATTTTTGATTTAAATAGGATAGAAGTTGCTTATCGATATTTACTATTTTGGACTTTGGATATCGACCATTACTGTGAAGTGGGTTCTAAATAAAATTATAATAGATACCTACAATCAGTAGATATACATATAGAGATTACACATAGATTATACATAAATAATTACGAGTGGAACAGCTTAGATAAACCTCAACTAATTTGCAATTAATTCATTATAATTTTAATGTTCCGGTATTTTTTATGTACTAAGTCATTTATAGAGTTCTATTTATTAAAATGAAAACATCTCACTGATTGTTTTTTATCTGAGTCCCACTTTTTAATAATTATTTTTTTAATTTAGGTGAACTTGCGATACGTAACGTAATTTTGAAAGAAAAATATGGTTCTCTAATTTGGCGCAAATTATATTGAAAACCTGGTAAACTTCCTCAAGCGAACTTCTTAATATGGTAGTAATAATCTTTTCTATTTTAATAGGAAACTATCATTTTTATTGTGAAACTAAAAGAAGTTATTTTAATCCCAAATTCAATATAATCAATTTCGAACCTCATATTTGCCTGGAGAACCTTTGGATTTGGAGCAAATTTGTAGATGCCATTACATTTGTCTGCTTCTCTTACATTTTCATTATTAATACGAATGTATTAATAAGATTTAATTAAATTTCTCTTATAGAAAAACTTTATTTATAACAAAAAATTCCATGGGCTATAGTAGGATTTTTTTTTGACAATATGAAAGTGGTAAGAGTGGTCGAGATTATTGTTGGACTGATTTTCAAGTGGTTCTGTACATTTTTTCTAGCATTCCTGCCTCTATTACATTCCTTTTTAAATGAACAAGAACTTCACAAATTACTGTACCAATCTATTAGTAATTTGGAAAACTACAAGCTTTAACCTAAGAGAACGTTAAGCAATCAAATTACCACTTCTGTTTATGCCATGGGGTATGCCAGTAGATATTCTAAATTCTTATGAGTCAGGTATCTGCTTGAGTCAGTGGTTGCGGTACTTTCTCAATTAAAGACATATTTTAATCCTAGGCTAAAATCTCAGATTTAACAGGCTTTTGCCCAATGACCAGGTTTATGCTTAGTCCCCTTCCCCCCAACAACTTAATGATTTTAAAATAATTATGTTGTTGTCTTTTAATTCACAAATAACTATAGGTTAGAGGTAGCTAATCGTAAAGTAACATAAGTTAATTTGCAATGAAATAATTCACTCATTATCGGCTTCTAGAAGAGCCTGTCAAATCATTACGAGAATTCAGTGTTGTCGTTTCAACAAAATTTTCGTGGCATCAACAGTATTTATAAGTAATTACTGTAAAAAAAGGGAGTCTTATCTTGTACTGTGTGAGTTACAGACTCTAAGAGACCTCTATTCTGGATATTGAAATTTCGGAGAGCGGAATGGTAGTTTTTCCTTTACTTTCTTTTCCCAAAAAATCTTGTAATTCTCCATAAAAAAATTCATACTCTCCGTAAAAAGAACTATTAAGGCGGATTTGTCTTTAGGGTGATTTAGTAGAGGTTCTCAGATGTATCTCTGATGGATGTCACTATTTTAGGGAGATTATTGGGGGTATAGTGTTTTTTAATTTTCTCTCCTTGAAAATGTCGCATAGTTTTCATTGAAAAATGTGTAGCGTTTGTAAAAAAAAAACATTATCTTTTGGGAGGCTTAACAGAGGCTCTAACTGTTATCTGTAATGGGTATGGAGATTTCAGAACGCCTACTAGCAGTATAGTGACTTCATTAGCCATATTTCTCTAAAAGTTTTGTACCTCTTTCATAAAAAGTTCGTACGATCTGTAAACAAAACATTAGAGCGGTACCTTCTTTAGATTAATTTAGTTGAGACCCTCAAGATTTTCTATGGCGATTGTCGTGGTTTCGGAGAGGTTACTATATCCCCAATAGTCTCTCCGAAACCTCGACAATCACAATCAGCAATACGTTTTATTTCTTCTCTTAAAATCATTATGTAACGTTTGTTAAATATATATATAACGGCGGTCTTACCTTTAGTGTGACCTAGTAGAAAACCTAAGGAGGTCTACCAAAGGGACATGTGGGTGAATATCAAAGATCCAGAGATACAATTGGGTGGTGCGATGATTTTTTTTAATTCGTATTCTCTAGAAGACTTGTATCTCCTTACGTTACAGAAAGATTTTAACATCCATAAAAAGAATATTAAGGCGATTCAATCTTTAGCGTGATTCAGTAACCACTCTAAGGATTGGCTGTTGTGAATATCGAGGTTCCAAAGCGTCTAATAGAGATCTGGGGAATTTTTTCCCCCTTGAATTTTCAATTCAATTTGATACAGGAGATATTAATGTTTTCAAAATCCTTTATTAATGCATACATGATTCTATTGGAATTAATCTCTTAATACCTCTAACTAAATTCGATACAGGACTACTTATTCAGGCGTACTTATTTCCAATATAGCAACTCTCTATTTCATAACTCAACCTCTAAAATTTAATTCAAGATAAACGATGAATTCTTTCAAAACGTTGTCCAAATATAAAGTATCACCGGCGACTCCGCCATAATGTTAAATAGTACACTCGGACTTCTTAATATATAAATGATCTTACTGGGCTTACTCTTTTATTACGTGCAATAGATACAGCGTATTTCAATCATAACAGCATAGTAACTCAATAATATTACGTAGCAACATAACTCCTAAAATTTAATTCGATGCAGGACATTTCAATCGTTTCAAAACGTTTTCCAAATGCAAAATAATACCATTACCGGCGACTCCGCCTCAATTTTAAATAATCGACGAACACATTACTGGAATAAATTATTTTACTGGAATTAGTCTTTTATCACGTGTTAGTAAGGACCGATTAGAGCTGTCTCATCTTTAGCGCGACTTATTAGATATTCTCAGGGTGCCTTGCCTCTGGTGGATATCGAGGTTTCAGAGTCCGCAAGGATAACATTAGGACATTTAAATATAAAAAGACTAACAGAAAGATGCTGGAAATGAAATTGGAAAATCGCCATAGAGGTAAAACCGCGGTAATATTCTCTTTTTTACACATACTACAAACATTTTTAGGGATGAAAATTGTAAAAATTTACCACTTCGCCAGTGGGCTTTCGGCAACCTTGCGATTGATGATAGATAACCCTTAGAATCTACTAAATTACTTTGGAAATAAACTTGTCCAAATATTCTTTTTAAAGATACTGGAGATTTCTTAATAAAGAACAATCAGAAATTAAACGAAGACGATTCGAAAAAAATTATCATATCCCCTAGTAGGCTTTCCACAATTTTCACATTCATGACAGATAACTATTAGAGCCTCTAATATACCGTTTCCCATATGGTGGGTAACGAACCGGCACCGGGCCACGAAAATAAAATATCGGGTCGCAGAATTGCTACGTGTTATTAAATTATTCCTAGTTAAAAATAAACAGCTCCATATTTATCACTAATAGTAGTCAACAAATGTCATTACAGTGTAAGTATTACATTATTGTTCAAAGTTAACGCTTCAATTATATCATACACTTCTCTGCAGACATTAAAATGTGTTTTATTTTGCCTATTTATACACTGAGATAGTTAAAAAACCTTTTAACGGTTACGAAGGGGAAGTATAAAATCTCCGGGGCAAAAAAAGTTTGAGAAACGCTGCTCTAATAGATAACCCTAAATATAAAATTGCCCTAATATGTTCTCATCTAATGAACGCAATTCATTAATGAAAAAGCTAAAAAATATTTGGGGATAAAATTAAAATAAAAACTACGACCCCGACAGGCTCTCTGCAAACTTTATATTTATCACAAACAACCATTACAGCCACTAATTTACGCTGTCTTAAAAACCACTCCAATATATATTATTTCACAGATGCTATGCATTAATGGTGAGTAAATAATATTCACGGAACCGAATTAAAAAGGAATCACCTCTCCTGCTATGTTCTCTGCAACGTTCCTATTCACAACAGGCAACCCTTAAAGTTTCAATTAAGACACTATAATGATAAAACCGACCTAACATTTGTCTTTTACAGCCTTTACGAATTGTTTTGTGGAAAAAATATAAAAGCTTTTGCGTAGTCACCACAAACACTCACCTCATTACAGTAAATATTCACTCGTAACGTTTCTGTTTTGGAAACAAAAATTGTGAATAATTTTAAGCCACCCCTGGCCAATTATAATAGCGCCATCTCCTAAGAATTCTTTTAACTATTAATTAGGTATTTCTATATTGTTCAGGTTCCTGTACGATCTGTATACGCGGAAAGTGAAACTGGTTGCAAGTTCCACCGGGATATGGTAACCAGCTTACAATTTAATATTACAATTGTAGATGGCGCAGCTACCTCAGTAATGGCAGTAAATTTAAATATGTATTTCCAAAATACCTGTATGTGTATACTGCCGTGCTAAGCAAAAGAGTCATGTCTTATTTTATAGTCTCATTTTACAGACGGCTGGTTTTGCCAAAAAATGCTTCAGATAGTTGGAGTGAAATTAATAAAATTATTATTCTTACCCCTTTCAGGTTCCGAAAACAATTTTAATAAGAAATTGAAATTAATGAATTCGTTAATACTGAAAAGTTAGCATTTTATAAGTTACGACTCTTTCGCTTAGCACGGCAGTATAATATACCATAATCTAATAATAAATAAGTTGAGAGTGTCTTCCTCATTTGAATACTTTTCACGTACATGCCATCAATATAATTTTTAATCAGATTATGTTAATACAAATAATCTTTACATTTTTTTGACGCAATTGCAACGACTTAATCTTATTTAAAGTGGAAACTAGATTGCTTGTTGATTATCAATACAAACGTAAGCATTCATATTTTTATTTACGAGATGCTTATGTAATAAAAATCATTCCAACGATAATAATGTGTTACCATTAAAGTTAATTAAGATCAAAATCATTCTGTCAAAAAAGATATTATTTAATTTATTATTGGTATTCTGATTAACAGAACAAATATTTGATTAGCGTTGATAAGTTTTATATAAAATCGAAAGGAAATATAAACGTGCAAGCAAATTCGAGATATAATGTTTATACCGTTGATTTGTTTTATTTTGTTTTGGGTCGGCATAAACGCCAATGATTATGCGAACCCGATAGCGATCTCAGCCCCTGATCCATGGATGGAATACTACAAGGGAAATTATTACCTAATATCTACAACAAATAGTAATAATGTTGGGATCAGAAAAGCTAAGATACTGGGCGACTTGATTAATGTTCCAAATACAATTGTTTACACGTTCGACGGGACTGACCTGTGGGCTCCAGAAATACACTTTATCGACCACAGATGGTATTTATTCTATGCGTCATGTGGGCCTAATGACGACGGTGGTGGCTGCCACCGCAATCGCGTTGCTCGGAGTGCTACCGATGATCCTATGGGTCCATACACCTTCATGGTAAGTATTTTCAACGATAAACATAATTTTTAACTTTCCCAAAACGTTAGATGCATAATATTTGAAACAAGTAGGGAAAGCAGTGCTCTATTTTTAAGCAAGGTATTTATTTATCCGTAGTATATTCTTATTGTACTAAATCAAATTTGTTTTTGGTAGGCTACTTTGGACGATCCAAACGACGACGCTGTGGAGATAGATCCCAGTTACATAATAATTAATGGTAAGCAATACTTGTTGGGTTCTTTCTATGTCAATGGGCTAGAGCAACAGCTGTACATTAGACCTATGAAAAATCCATACACCCCAGAAGGACCGAGACATTCTATTTCCGCTGCGACTTATGACTGGGAATTAGATGGGGGACGTGTTAATGAAGGGCCTGAACCTCTTTACCATGATGGAAGGATATTCGTTGTATATTCCGGAAGTCACTGTAGCACGAATAACTATAAACTGGGTCTTATAGAATTTGTGGGAACTAATCCGTTGAATGGTACGCATTGGCATAAACATCCGGAGCCCGTTTTTCAGCGTAGCGATAGAAATCACGTGTATGCTCCGGGACATAACGGGTTCTTCAAATCCCCGGACGGCACAGAAGACTGGATAGTCTACCACGCTAATGCACTTGAAAATCAGGGCTGTGGAACAGCGAGGTCTTCCAGAGCACAGAAATTCACTTGGGGCGATGACGGTCTCCCTGTTTTTGGTGTTCCAGAACCTACGGAAGTTATATACAAAGGTCCTTCCGGAGAATAAATTTGAAACAAGCTTTAATTGAACTTGAAATATTTGACTTTAAACTCTAAGTAAGGAATAACCTGTTGAAGAATAAATATTTGAAAAAACAATACTTAAGTATTTCAAATTTGTCACCTAAAACCTATTCTAGAAGGCATATTTGTAGTCGTAAATAGCAGATTTTTAATATAAAATTACATTAAATCCCGGCATTGGCTATAGTATTATTGAAAAATACGGTTGCTGCTAATGAGTGAATATTAATGAATGACTTCCTCTCATCTCTTCGCAATCGATTGATATATTAAGAAGATAAAATCACATTTATATACATATTACAAAGAATATCATTAAGACAATCATATACAGATAATTGACATATCATCGTCTGATATCTGCGGGTAAGAATAATCGTTGCAGAATTTTCATGTTAGCTAAACACGATTCCACGTATGTTGACTTGGACGTGAACAAAATTACTCTCGAAAATCACCTTGAATTCGAAGTTTGTCTACTAAAGTTATTTTTAATTTAAATACGACAGAATTTGCTCATCGACGTTTATTATTTTGGACTTTGGATGTCAACCATTACTGTGAAGTGGGTTCGAAACAAAGTTATAATAGATACATACATACAATCAATAGATATACATATAGAGATAATAAATGGATTGTATATAAATAATTACAGTGGAATAGTTTAGACATAACTCTAACTAATATGTAATTAACCCATTATAATTTTAATATTCTGGTATATTTTATAAAATATCAGGAACATTGTTTTTAATAATTAAAACTCATGAACAACGGGTTATAACTGCCTTTCTATATAGTCAATTAATAGGGTTATACAGCGTATTTCTTTCGAATATAATGGCTCCTTATTGTATAGCAACTTAATCCCTGAAATTTTAATCATTGCATGAAATTTCGGTTCCCTCAAAACGTTTTTCAAGTACAAAATGACACGACTACCGGCGACTCCACCACTATTTTAAATAAATACATGTTAAATAGGAGCACTTCTTATTGGCACAAATAATTTTATTAAAATTAATCTTTCACATTGAGTGCAAAATGTACAGTGTATCTGTTTTAAGCACCTTAGCCCATTATTACACAATAACTTAATAAATAATTCTGAAATTTTTTACATATACAAAATAACATCATCACCGGCGACTCCGCCACAATCTCGAATAATTGACACTCGCTGGTACACACTTATTAATAGATAAATTATTCTCCTGGAATTAGTCTCTTATCACGTGTTAATAGGGACTCACACGGTAGTCTGTGGTGTATGGAGTCCATTGGGTGTCTGTGTGTGTGTATACTAGTATTTCCTTAAAAATCATGTACTGTTTTCATAAAAAATTCGTAGCGTCCGCAAAAATAACATCAGAACAACTGAATACCAAAAGACTCATTACATGTTGAAAGCGAAACGGGAAAATCGCCCTCGAGATAAAGCCGTCCTAATATTTTATTTATACTCGTACACATACTACGAAAACTTTTAGGGATGAATATTAGAAAAAAAATTACTCCAGTAAGCTTTCAGAGACCTTACGAGTGACGTCAAATAACCTTAGAGCCTCTAATAGGCAAACCTGAGGCAGCCGTTATATTATCTTTTTTCAAACGCTGCGATTGTTTTATTGAAAAACTACTACTTTTAGAGAAGAAAAGCAGGAAAAAATCGCCACACCTCCAGTGGGTTTTCGAAAACCTCCATATTCACACCAAACAACCCTCAAAGCCGTTACTCAGTTACGTTAAAGGTAAAACTGCACTAACATATTTTTTACAGAAGTTATTTTAATATTAAAATAGCATCTTTCAATAAAAAAGGACAAGATTTTTTGGGGAGGTGATATTTAAGGCCGTCACACCCGCAGCATCCCTTCGGCTACTTTGATGTTTACGACAGACAATCTCTAAAAATTAAAAAGCTAAGAAGTATTTGGGGAGGAAGATTAAGAAAAATACTATGGCAGGCAACAGCATGGCCGCAGACTTTCCGCAAACTTCATATTCATGGCAAACAAGCCAGTACTAATTTACGTTAACTGTAAAACCACGCTAATATATTTGTTATAAGTGCTACAATTTAATGGTAAAGTAAATAATTTTTACGGAACTAAATTAACAAGGAATCACCATTCTTGATAGGCTCTCTGCAACGTTCATATTCACAACAGGTAACCCTTAAAGTTTCTACTAAGACGTTCTAATGATAAAACCGCCCTAACATTTTTTACAGCCTTTACGAACTGTTTTATCGAAAAAAATATAAACAATTTTGCGTGGTTATTACAAACACCTGCCTAATTACAGTAAAAATTGACTCGTAACGTTTCCTTCTTAGAAGTAAAAATTGTGAATAATTTTAAGCCGTTCCTGATCAATTATAAGTGGCATCTTGTAGGAATCCTATAGACTATTAGTTACGGATGCTTAACGTATACAGATTTCTAATACTGAAATTGAATCTGCTTACAAGTTCCACCGGAAGATGGCCCAACTTACAATGATAGATGGCGCAGTCACTTCAGTATGGCAGTAAATTTAAAAATTTCTAAAATACATTCTAGGCATTCCTAAAAGAGATCTGAAGCACAAAAAATTCTTAAATTGAATTAAAGACTTCTTAAATTGAATGTTGTCGGTTCAACCGACGCGACGTTAGTGAAACTTGAAATTCATCTTGAACATAATCTGACACAAATAAATACTATTTTTTCATAGTTTCTATCTACCACTGAGATAGATGCAAGGAGACACGTAATATACAAATATGTATGGATTCAAATCTGAATGGAGTAGGGCGCGCTGTTACCTTAAAAATAAAACCTCCCTAGTATTTTTTTTTAGTATGTACTTTTAATTTTAACCTTGATATTGATGACAGACAGAACTTAAGCCCCCTGTTATGTTACTCTAAAGATAAAACCACCCTAATATTCGAGTTATGAATGAGTTCAGAGACTCCTCCTCATTTGCTTTGGTTTAAAATACTTTTGACATGATATGACTTGATGATATTAATGCCATCAATATAATTCTTAATCAGATTATGCTAAAAATAAATAATCATTTAATTTGTTTGACACAATTGCGGCGACGTAATCTTATCTCTATTGGTGGAAAATAGCAAACTTGTTGACCTTCAATATAATAGGAATATGTATATTAGGCGTTAATATTTTATAAAATATAAATCATTCCAAGGATTATAACTATGTAACCAATAAAGTCAATTAAGAAGATCAAAATCATCTTATCAAAAATTATATTACTTAATTTACTATTGGTATTGTCATTAACAGAACAAATACACTATTTGATTAGCGTCGATAACTTGTATATAAAAACCGAAAGGAAATACAAATGTGCAAGTAAATTCTAGATAAAATGTTCGTACGGTTGATTTATTTCATTTTGTTTTGGGTTAGCATAAATGCCAACGATTATATGAATCCGATAGCGCTCGCAGCCCCTGATCCATGGATGCGATACTACAAGAGAAATTATTACTTAACAGCTACAACAGGTAGTAATAATATTGGGATCAGAAAAGCTAAGACACTAGGCGAGTTGATAGATGTTCCAAATACAATTGTTTACACATTCGAAGGGCATGACCTGTATGCTCCAGAAATTCACTTTATTGACGACAGGTGGTATTTATTCTATTCATCGTGTGGCCCTAATGACAACGGTCCCGGTGACTGTCACCGCAACCGCGTTGCCGAGAGTGCTACCGACGATCCTATGGGGCCATACACCTTCAAGGTAAGAGAATTTTTTAAAGATACAAACATTTCTTAAAATCCCCAAAACGTTAGATGTATGATAACTAAAATAGGTAGGAAAAGCATTGTTTTATTTTCAAGTTATTTATTTATCATCTTATTGTTTAGTATTATACTAAATCAAATTTGTTGGTGGTAGGCTGATTTGATCGATCCAGACGATGACCTTATGGAGATAGATCCCAGTTACATAATAATTAATGATAAGCAATACTTGTTGGGCTGCTTCCATGGCAGTGAGCCAGTGCAACAGCTGTACATCAGACCCATGAAAAATCCATACACGCCAGAAGGACCGAGACATCCTATCATCCCTCCGATTTATGACTGGGAACTAGATGGGGGACGTATTAATGAAGGGCCTGAACCTCTTTACCATGAAGGAAGGATATTCATTGTGTATTCCGCATGTGATTGTCACACGCCTAACTATAAACTGGGTCTGTTTATAATTTATCGGCACCGATCCGTTGAATGGCACGCATTGGCATAAATATACGGAGCCCGTTTTTCAGCGTAGCGATGAAAATCACGTGTATGCTCCGGGACATAACGGGTTCTTCAAATCTCCGGACGGCACAGAAGATTGGATAGTCTACCACGCTAATGCACTGGAAACACAGGGCTGTGGAGCGTCGAGGTCTTCCAGAGCACAGAAATTCACTTGGGGCGATGATGGTCTGCCTGTTTTTGGTGTTCCAGAACCTACCCAAGTTATATACGAAGGTCCTTCCGGAGAATAAATTTGAAACATGTTTTAATTTATTTTAAAACTTTTGACTTTAGACTGTGAGTAAGGAATAACCTGTTGAAGAATAAATATTTGAAAAAAAAAAATGTATTTCAATTTTGTCATTTAAAACCTAATCCTGAAAGCATATTTGTAGTTGTGAATAACAAACTGTTAATATAAAATGACATTACGCCCCGCTATTTGACTATCGTGTTATTCAACAATGCGTTGCTTTTAATGAATTAATTGAACTAATGAAATTCACTTCCCAGCAATCAATTGACATGTTAAAGAGATAAAATCACATTTATATAGGTATTACTAAGAATACCATCATATTCAGATAACTGATTTCATATAATCGTCTCACATGTGTGGATAAAATTCATCGTTGCATAATTTCGATGTGGTTAAACACGATTCCATGTATGTTGACTTCTGATTTCGATTTGAAAAAAATTGCTATCAAAGATTCACCTTAAATTAAGAATTTGTCTATTGAAATTATTTCTGATTTAAATAAGATAGAACTTGTTTGTCGATATTTACTATTTTGGACCTTGGATATCGATCACTACTGTGAAGGGGGTTCGAAACAAAATTATAATAAATACCTACAATCAATAGATATACTATAGAGACTACAAATACATTTTCTAGAAGACTTGTGCTTTCTTACTTTTACAACAAATTGCAGCGTCTATAAAAGGAATACTAAGGCGATCTAATCTTTAGCATGGTTTAGTAGCTATTCTAAGGATTGGCTGTTATGAATATCGAGGTCCGAAAGAACCTACTTTGGACGTGGGGACTCTCTTATTTACCTAAAAATCTTTCAATTTAATCCAACAGAGGAGATATTAATGTTTTCAGAATGCTTTCCAAATAAAAAATAACACCATCACCGGCGACTCCGCCATAACGCGAAATAATAGCCGCACGCTTATTAATGCATACAGGTACATGATTCTACTGGAATAATTCTCATAACACCCCGAATTTAATTCGATACAGGATATATCAATGTTACGAAGCGTACTTATTTCAAATATAGTATCTTTTTATTTCAAACCAACTTAACCTCTGGAATTTAATTCGATGCAAGAAATTAATTCCTTAAAAATGGTGCCAAAATACAAAATGTTACCGGCGAGTTCGCCATAATGTTAAACAGTACACTGGTTTCGTAATACATAAATGACTGAATTTTCTGGGATTACTCCTTTATTACGTGCAATATTATGTAGATTCTGCGTATTTATTTCGAATATAGTGGTTCCCTATTGCATAACAACTTAACCCCTGAAATTTAATTCGATTCCGGACATTTAAATCATTTCAAAACATTTTTTAAATACAAAATAATATCATTACCGATGGCTTCACCACAATTTTTAATAATAGACGCGCCCTTATTAATACGAGGCGTGTTCAAAAAATAACGGGAATTTTCGTTTTTTGGAAAGAATTTTATTTATTCATCTACATCAATGTTATCTCCTTCAAAATAGTCCCCATTAGATATTCTACACTTATGCCAGCGCTTCTTCCAATTCCCGAAACACTTCTGGAACTCGATCTTTAGGAATAGCGTTTAGCTCTCTCAGCGATGTGCTTTTAATCTCATCTATGCTTTCAAAACGACAGCCCTTTAAGGTTTTCTTTATTTATTGGGAACAGAGAGAGTCACGCGAGCCATATTTGGTGAATATGGAGGCCGAGGCATCATTACAGTGTTGTTTTATTTGTTTACAGAATTGCTTTACGCAAACGGAGTTGAACTTGAAGCTAGTACTCTTTATTGATCGTTTGACTTTGTGGCGAGAACTCTTGGTGCGCTATGCCGTTAAAATCGAAAAACACAGTGAGCACAGCCTTCACGTTCTACTGCACTTATCGAACTTTTTTCGGTCTTGGCAATCCAGACTGCCTCCAGTGGGACGATTGAGCTTTAGTCTCGACGTCATATCCGTAAATCCATGTTTTATCATCTATTATGACACATTTCAGTAGTTCTGAATCGTTGTTGACTTTATTAGGGACTCCTGAGCAATTTACATTCGCCGCTGTTTTTGTTCGAAAATCACCAATTTCAAATCAACAAATTTTGCTGCCACACGTTTCATAATCAAAACGCCATCAATTTTCATCATGCCATGAAAAAATTTCATGGCATGAGCCCATTCACATATCAACATTATCAGCGACTCTCTAATCGACATTCGGCGATCGTTCATAATCATCTTTTTCACCTCTTCCACATTTTCATTAGTTGTTGATGTGCTGAGGCGTCCAAGGCGCTCGTCGCCTCCAACGGCCTGGTAAACGCTTATACCACTCGTAAACCTTTGTTTCACTCATAGCAGACTTACCAAAAGCAATATTTAACATTTCTAAAACATTGCTGCAGTATATTATATTCTTATAGCAACATTTAATGCAAATTCTCTGACTCATTTTTAAAATAAATAAATAATCGACGAAAATGACAACACATTAAACATTCGATATGGCTAATTATTTACAGATACTCTTCAGACATGTTTATCAACACAATAACGAAAAGATCGTGCGAATCGGACTAATAGAACCCGCCAAATTATAAAATTTCCGTTACTCTTTGAACACACCTCGTATAATTAATAATTTTACTGAAATCAGTCTTTTACCGCGTGCAAAATGTTCAGAGCCTATTTCATTCAAGCCTATCATCACAGGATAATTTATTACTTCCAATTTAATTCAACTCCTGATGTAGAAATTCTTTCAGAAAATGTTTTCTATATGCAAAATAACATCTTCTCCATAATGTGAAATAATATACAGCCTTATTAATATATAAACGATTCCACGGGAATTAATCTTTCAAGGACTGCAACTCTATTACATGGCAAGATTTACGGCGTATTCTTTTCAAACGACACAATACGCAACAACTTAACACCTTGAATTTAATTCGATGCAAGAAATTAATCCTTTCAAAGCGTTTTCCAAATACAAAATAACCGCATTGCTGGCGACTCCGCAATAATGTTAAACAATAGACGCAGGCTTCTTAATACATAAATGATTCTAGTGGGCTTAGTCTTTTATTACGTGCAATATATACAGCATATTTCCTTCATAATAGACAGTAACTGTATATCACGTAGCAACCTAACCTCTAGAATTTAATGCAATGCAGAACATTTCAGCTCTTTTAAAACGTTCTCCAAATACAAAATAACACCATTACCGACGACTTCGCCACAATTTTAAATAATAGACTACATTGATACATATTGATATACAAATAATTTTATTGAAATGAATCTTTCATCACGTGCAAAATACACAGAGTATTTCTTTCAAGTGCCCTAGCTCATTTTAATGCAATAACTTAATATTTAAATTGTATTCAATTTCTGAAATATTCAACTCAGTTGTGAAATTGTTTCATGAACATAATTATCGTCAACTCCGCCAAATTTAAAATAATCGACGGATACTTATTATTTTACTGGAATAAATTATTTTCTTGGAATTAGCCTTGTGTGTGTGTGTGTGTGTGTGTGTGCGTGCGTGTGTGTGTGTGTGGGTGTGTGTGTGTGTACGCGAACAATTTTTTCCTTAATAATATTGTACTGTTCACATTAAAAACTTTATAGCCATTCTGATTCTAGAAAAAAATGCAACATTCTTTTATGCTGGATATTTTCAAAATATCTCGTACTCTTATAATTGAAAAATTTGTAGCGTCTAAAAATATTAGAGCTGTCTTATCTTTAACTCGACTTATTAAATACTCTCAGGGTTGTGTCTGGTGAATATCGAGGTTTCACAAAAATAACATTAGGACATTTGAATACAAGAAGACTAAAAGAAAGATGTTGGAAATGAAATTGGAAAATTGCTATGGAGATAAAACCGCCGTAATATTTTGATTTTTACACACACTACGAAAATTTTAAGGGATAAAAATTGGAGAAATTTACCACTCCGCCAGTGAGCTTTTGGGGACTTTGCGATTGATGACAGATAACTCTTAGAGACTCTACTAAGTTACCTTGGAAGTAAACTTGCCCCAATAAAGATAAAATTGCCCTAATATGTTCTCATCTAATTAACGCATTCATTAATGAAAAAGCTAAGACATATTTGGGGATAAAATAAACAAAAAATAACTACGACCCCGGTAGGTTCTCCGCAACCTTCATATTTATGACAATCAACCATTACGGCTACTAATTTATGTTGTCTGTAAAACAACTCTAATATTTTTTTCACAGATGCTATGAATTAATGGTAAGCAAATAATATTCACGGAACCGAGTTATAAAGGAATCACCTCTCCTGGCATGCTCTCTGCAATGTTTCTATTTACAACAGGCAATCCTTAAAGTTTCTACTAAGACGTTCTAATGATAAAATCGCCCGAACATTTTTCTTTTACAGCCTTTACGAATTGCTTTATGGAAGAAATACAAAAACTTTTACGTAGTGGCCACAAACACTCATTTCATTACAGTAAAATATTAACTCGTAATGTTTCCTTTCTGAAAATAAAAAATTGTGAATAATTTGAAGCCGCCTCTGGTCAATAATAATAGTACCTTCTTGTAGGAATTCTAAAAGCTATTTATTAATTATAGATTCTCATTCTGTACAGGTTTCTAACATTGAAGTTGAATTTGGTTACTGACAAATCTGAGATGGCAACCAACTTACAATTTTATATTACGATTATAGGTGGCGCAGCTGTCCTGTAATAGCAGTAAAACTAAAAATTTCTAAAGTACCTCTATGTGTATAAATAATATACCATAATCTAACGATAAACGAGTTGATAGGTTCTTCCTCATTTGAATATTTTTCACGTATATGCCATCAATATTATTCTTAATCAGATTATGTCAATAAAAACAATGATTAAATTTTTCTGACGCAATTGCAGCGATTTAATCTTATCTAAAGTGGAAACTAGATTACTTGTTGATTATCAATACAAACGTAAGCATTGATATTTTTATTTATGAGATGTTTATGTCATAAAAATCATTCCAACGATAATTACGTGTTACCAATTAAGACGTGTTAATTAAGATCAAAATCATCCTATCAAACATGACATTAAATTTATTATTGGTATTCTGATTAACAGAACAAATATTTGATTAGCGTTGATAAGTTTTATATAAAACAGAAAGAGAATATAAATGTGCAAACAAATTCGAGATAAAATGTTTGTATCGTTGAATTGTTTTATTTTGTTTTGGGTCGGCATAAACGCTAACGATTATGCGAACCCGATAGCGATCTCAGCCCCTGATCCATGGATGGAATACTACAAGGGAAATTATTACCTAATATCTACAACAAATAGTAATAATGTTGGTATCAGAAAAGCTAAGACACTAGGCGACATAATAAATGTTCCAAATACAATTGTTTACACTTTCGAAGGGCGTGACCTGTGGGCTCCAGAAATTCACTTTATCGACGACAGGTGGTATTTATTCTATGCATCATGTGCACCTAATGACGACGGTGGTGAGTGTCACCGCAATCACGTTTCCCAGAGTGCTACCGACGATCCTATGGGTCCATACAAGTTCATGGTGAGCATTTTTTAAAGATACACATGTTTATTAAAATTTCCAAAACGTTAGATTTTTTATATTCGAAATAGGTATGGAAAGCATTGTTCTATTTTCAAGTTATTTCGTTATCTTCTTATTGTTTAGTATTGTATTAAATCAAATTTGTTGGTGGTAGGCTGATTTAAACGATCCAAACGATGACCTTATGGAGATAGATCCCAGTTACATAATAATTAATAACAAACAATACTTGTTGGGCTCTTTCGTTATCAATGGGGAGCAACAGCTGTACATCAAACCCATGAAAAATCCATACACGCCAGAAGGACCGAGACATTCTATCGCCGCTCCGACTTATGATTGGGAATTAGATGGGGCACGTGTTAACGAAGGGCCTGAACCTCTTTATCATGACGGAAGGATATTCGTTGTATATTCCGGAAGTCACTGTAGCACGAACAACTATAAACTGGGTCTGATAGAATTTGTCGGAACTAATCCGTTGAATGGCACGCATTGGCATAAATATCCGGAGCCCGTTTTTCAGCGTAGCGATAAAAATCACGTGTATGCTCCGGGGCATAACGGGTTCTTCAAATCTCCGGACGGCAAAGAAGATTGGATAGTCTACCATGCTAATGCACTTGAAAATCAGGGCTGTGGTAGAGAGAGGTCTTCCAGAGCACAAAAATTCACTTGGGGCCATGACGGCCTGCCCGTTTTTGGTGTTCCAGAAGCTACCGAAGTTATATACAAAGGCCCTTCCGGGGAATAAATTTGAAACCGGCTTTAACTGAACTTGAAATATTTGACTTTAGACTCTAAGTAAGGAATAACCTATTGAAGAACAAATAAAAAATAAAAAAATACGTATTTCAAATTTCTCACCTAAAACCTATTCTAGAAAGTATATTTGTACTCATAAATAGAGAACTGTTAATATAAAATGGTATTACATCCCGGTATTTGGCTATAGTATTATTCAATAATACGGCTGCTTTTAATGGATGAATATTAATGAATGATTTCTTTCACTTCTTCGCAATCGACATTTAAAAAGTTAAAAAGGTTAAAAAGGATATGCTAAAAAGGTAAAACTACATTTATACACATATTATACACAATGCCATGAAGAAAATCATATTCAAATAACTGATTTCATACCATGGTCTGACATCTTCGGATAAGATTCATCGTTGCCAAATTTTCATGGCAGCTAAACACGATTCCACGTATGTTGACTTCTGATTTCGATGTGAACAAAATTACTATCAAAAATCACCTCGAATTCAGAGTTTCCCTACTAAAGATATTTTTGATTTAAATAAGACATAATTTGATCATCGATGTTTATTACGTTGGACTTTGGATGTCAACCATTACTGTGAAGTGGGTTCGAAACAAAATTATAATTGATACATACAATCAATAGATATACATATAGAGATTACAAATAGATTGTACATAAATAATTACGAGTGGTACAGCTTAGATATACCTCAACTAATATGTAATTAACCCATTATAATTTCAATATTAGACAAAATAATACCATTACCGTCAACTTTGCCACAACTTTAAATTGATAGAAGCCCTTCTTGTTGGCACATATGTAAATAATTTTATTAAAATTAACTTTTCATTGAGTGCAAAATATACATTGTATTTCTTTCAATCCCCTTAATCAATTACTACACAACAACTTAATAATTTTATTCAATTCCTGAAATATTCAATTCAATTCTAGAATTTTTCCATATCTAAAATAACAATTATCACCGGTGAATCCGCCATGATCTTGAATAATCGCCACTCCCTTATTAATAGATAAATCATTCTCCTGGAATTAGTCTTTTATCAGGTGTTAGTAGGGATTCTAACGGTTGTCTGTGGTGTATGGAGTCTACTGGGTGTCTATGTGTATGTGTATACTATTTCTTCCTTAAAAATTATGTACTATTTCCATAAAAAATTCGTAGCGTCCGCAAAATGACATTAGAACATTTGAAAACAAAAAAACTCATTAAATGTTGAAAGTGAAATTAGAAAATCGTCCCAGAGATAATATTTTATTTGAACTCGTACACATACTACGAAAATTTTTAGGGATGAAAATAAAAAAAGAATTAAATCTCTCCCAGTATGATTTCGGCGATCTTACGAGTGACGTCGAATAAACCTTAGATCCTCTAATAAGGCCAACCTTAGGCGAGAATAGCCCTTATATTATTTTTTCTTCTTACATTGCCATTCTATTAATGTAAAACTACTACTTCTAGGGAAGAAAAGTAGAAAAAAAAAACTCGTCAGACCTCCAGTAGGCGTTTCGGAACCTCCATATTCACGCCAAGCAACCTTCAGATCTGTTATTCAGTTACGTTAAAGTTAAAACTGCATTAATATATTTTTATAGACGTTATTTTAATATTAAAATAGCATCTTTTAATGAACGAGTACAAGATTTTTTGGGGAGGTGATTTTTAAAAAGCCATTACACCCGCAATACCCCTTCCGCTACCTTGATATTTACGGTAGGCAATCTCTAAAAATTAAAACACTAAGAAATATTTGGAGAGGAACATAAAAAATACTACAGCAGGCAACAGCGAGACTGCAGAGTTTCCGTAACCTTAATATTCATGACAAACAACCCTTACGGCCACTACTAATTTACGATAGCTATAAAACCACTCTAATATTTCCTTACAGAAGTTTTTTAAATTAATAGTAACTAAATAACTTTTATGGAAGTGAATTAAAAGAAATCACCACTCCTGGTAGGCTCTTTTCAACGTTCATATTCACAACCATCAACCCTAATCACCTTAATTACAATGATAAAACAACCCTAACCACCTTTTTCTTTTACAGGCTTTCTGAATTGTTTTATGTAAAAAATATAAAACGTTTTGCGTAATCACCACAAATACTCGCCTCAGTACAGTAAACATTGACTCGTAATGTTTTCTTCTTAAGAAGTAAAAATTGTGAGTAATTTTAAGCCGCCCCTGGTTAACTATAATCGTGACATCTTGTAGGAACTCCATAACTATAAGTTACTGATTCTTATCCTGTACGGATTCCTACTACGGAAATTGAACCTGGTTACAAGTTCGACCGGGAGATGGCATAAATATACAATTTCACATTGAAATAATAGATGGCGCAGCCACCTCAGTAATGGCAGTATATTTAAAAATTTCTAAAATACATTTTAGACATTCCTCCTAAAAGACATCTGAAGTAAAAACAATTATTACTAAGTCATCTCACATATAAAACTGCCATAATGCTTTTTAACAGACGTTGCGAATTTGTTAACGTAAATTGTACAAGGTTTTGAGTAAAGACGATTAGAAAAAAATCACCACGTCCTTAGTCGGCTTTCCATAACCTTTATATTTATAACTGATAACCCTTATACCCCATAATAAGTTACCCTAAAAGTAAAACTGCTCTAGTATATTTTTTAGCATTTTTAGAGAATAAAATAAAAAATACCACGGTCCTCAGTTTCAAGGTTCTTGATGTTGACGACAGACAAACCTTAGAGCTCCTACTATGTCACTCTAAAGATAAAGGTACATTAATATTTTTTTGAACACTCTGTGGAAGGATTTGGATTTTTAGAAAATAAAATTGGAAAGAAATCACCATACCTTCAGTGGACTTTCCACAACCTTGATTGAAGAAACAACCCATAGAGCCTCCATTAAGTTAGAACCACACTAATATTTTTCTTATAGGCGCTAAGTTTATTTTTAACATTCACAGGGTTGAAAATCAATAAAAAATTCAACTCAACATTTGCTTCTACAGCATTGGCGTTCACGATAGACAATCGTAGAGCCTGCTTTACAGAACTTTTACTGGTCACCTTAACGATAAAGTCACTGTAACTTTGTAACACTCTACCAATTGTTACTGCAGATTGAAGTCTTTTTAAAATTACGTTCTTAAAATCGCATACTTTTTCCATTAAATGTATGACGGCAGCTGCAAAAGAATGTTCGGGCGGTTTTACCTTTAGATTGACTTCTAAAGGAGATTTGTGGTGAAAATCGCCAAAGTTTAAGGCTTACTATCAAAGTGGCTATTTTCTTTATTATTTTCTCAGAAAATTGTAGATGTTTATAAAAAAATGTGTGGTATTTGTAAAAAATTATTATATCCTACAACCCTAATCATATATCCTATAATCCATCCTAATATCCGTTTAGGATGGCTTAATGGACTGTAAAGAATGTCTGTCGATTTGTCGTAGACATCCCTTAGAGTTTATCTAAATATATTATATGCAGTGAAATATCACGTGGATTAAGAGGGTATCTTTATAACATATCTATAATCGAGTTATAAACGAGTTGAGAGCTTTTTCCTCATTTCATTTGATTTCAAATATTTCACATGATATGACTTGATGATATTAGTGCCATCAATATCATTCTTAATCAGATTATGTTAAAAATAAATAACCATTTAACTTGTTTGACGCAATTGCGGCGATATAATCTTATCTCTATTGGTGTAAACTAGCAAACTTGTTGATTTTCAATACAAACACAATATATTAGGTATTAATATTTTATAAAATATATATCATTCCAGCGATTATAATTCCGTAATCATTAAAGTCAATGAAGGAGATTAAAATCATCTTATCAAAAATGATATTGCTTAATCTATTATTGGTATTGTCAATGACAGAACAAATATACTACTTGATTAGCGTTGATAAGTTTTGTATAAAAACCGAACGGAAATACAAATGTACAAGTAAATTCGTAATAAAGAAGAAGATAAAATGTTCGTACCGTTCGTACGGTTGATTTGTTTTATTTTGTTTTGGGTTGGCATAAATGCCAACGATTATGCGAACCCGATAGCGCTCGCAGCTCCTGATCCATGGATGGAATACTACAAGGGATATTATTACCTACTAGCTACAACAAATAGTAATAATATTGGGATCAGAAAAGCTAAGACACTAGGCGAGTTGATAGATGTTCCAAATAAAATTGTTTACAATTTCGAAGGGCGAGACTTGTATGCTCCAGAAATTCACCTTATCGGCAACAGGTGGTATTTATTCTATTCATCATGTGGCCCTAATGACAACGGTCCTGGTGACTGTCACCGCAACCGCGTTGCCGAAAGTACTACCGACGATCCTATGGGGCCATACACCTTCAAGGTAAGAGAATTTTTCAAAGATACACATATTTCTTAAAATTCCCAAAACGTTATAAGTATGATAATTGAAACAAGCAGGGAAAGCATTGTTCTATTTTAAAGTTATTTATTTATCTTCTTATTGTTTAGTATTGTACTAAATCAATTTTTTTGGCGATAGGCTGATTTGATCGATCCAAACGATGACCTTCTGGAGATAGATCCCAGTTACATAATAATTCATGGTAAGCAATACTTGTTGGGCTGCTTCCATGGCAGTGAGCCAGTGCAACAGCTGTACATCAGACCCATGAAAAATCCATACACACCAACAGGACCGAGACATATTATCATCCCTCCGATGTATGATTGGGAAATGGATGGGGGAGCTATTAATGAAGCGCCTGAACCCCTTTACCATAACGGAAGGATATTCATTGTGTATTCCGCATGCAACTGTAACGCTAACTATAAACTGGGCCTGTTAGAATTTGTCGGTACTGATCCGTTGAATGGTTCGCATTGGCATAAATACCCGGAGCCCGTTTTTCAGCGTAGCGATGAAAATCACGTGTATGCTCCGGGACATAACGGGTTCTTCAAATCCCCGGACGGCAAAGAAGATTGGATAGTCTACCACGCTAATCCACTTGACAATCAGGGCTGTGGAATGGCGAGGTCTTCCAGAGCACAAAAATTCACTTGGGGCCGTGATGGCCTGCCTGTTTTTGGTGTTCCAGAACCTACCGAAGTTATATACGCAGGGCCTTCCGGAGAATAAATTTGAAACTAGCTTTAATTCAACTTGAAACATTTGACTTTATAGAGACCAATGAAGGAATAACCTGTTAAGGGTAGATATTAAAAAAAATCACGTATTCATGAACTAAACGTATTTCAATTTTGTCACCTAAAACCTAATCCTGAAAGCATAGGTGTAGTCGTGCGTAGGAAACCATTATTAGAAAATGACATTACGTCCCGCTACTTGGCTATCGTGTTATTTAACAATACGTTGCTTTTAAAGAATTAACTAAATTAATGAATGACTTCCTTTCATTTCCCCGCAATCAAATGACATGTTAAAAAGACAAAAACACACAGAGATTGAATAATTTCGGATGTGAGAAATATTATAGTTTACTTCATCGCTATTTCTTTCGCTTGTTTTTATGGCTAGGCTCAGGTAGACTGTTCCGTTTATCGGGAAGATAAGTTTTTTTATTTGGAAAATAGCGATGAAATGAATAGTACTCTCGAAAATCACCTTGAGTTTAAAATTTTTCTACTGAAATTATTTCTGATTTAAATAAGACAGAATTTTCTTACCGATATTTGCCATATTGTACCTTGTATATTGACCATTACTGTGAAATGAGTTTCTGAACAAGATTATAATAGATACTTGAAATCAATAGATATAAATATAGAGATTACAAATGTACACAAATAATTACAAGTGGAATTGTTGAGATATAACTCAACTAACATGTGATTAACCCATTATAATTTTAATGTTCCGGTATTTTTGATAAGATAATAGAAATATTTATATATATTTTTTAAATAATTATTACTTAGGAACAACGGTCTTACTATATAGTCATTTATAGCGTTCTATTTATTAAAATGAAAACATTTCACTGATTATTTTTTATCTCAACCTCACTTTAGAATATATTTTTTTTTAATTCAGGTTAAGATACGTATGTTCAACTTAAGATATGTAAGGGAATTTTGCAAGAAAAATATGGGTTTACAAATCGACCTAAATTATCTGGTAAATCAATCTTCTTAATTTATAATAATAATCTCTGTCGTATTCTCGTATCGAAACCTGTCTGATCGTGCAGAAATATGAGAAAGGGATCGAGGATCGCTGTTAGGTGTAATTCAATACCTGCCGGGGCTTTAGCCCGAGGAGTAGTTGTTGCCTATAGTGATTACGTAATAGCCTTACTATTCGGGAACTACTTTGATAATCGCTTTGCGGTTTGATGGTTCCTTTCTCGATTTCCGACTTATAAGTTGCAATATTAATCTCTGTTTTAATGGGAAACTATCATTTTTGTTGTGGAACTAAAACAAGTGCTTCCCATCCCAAATTCAATATAATCGATTGTGAAACTCATACTTTCCTGGAGAACCTTTGGATTTGGAGTAAATTTGTACATTTCCATTGTCATTAAGACGATTTCTCTAAATTTATTTTATGAAAAAAGTTTCTTTATAGGAAACAGTTCCATGGATTACAGGAATATGGAGGAATTTTTCTAGATAATATGAAAGTATTTGGAGTAGTAATCAGGAGCAGTTTCCATCAACGGTTTTAAAAAGATATTATATTTGTGGCATCAACAGTATTCATAATTAATTACCTAATTCAATTTATCTGGCCAAATATTGTAATAACCTCTTAACACTTGTTTAACTTTTATATTCTACAAGTGAATTGGAAACAAGTCGAAGAAAATACCTCGTCAACATCGTAGACGATGTTAGAACATGGTATTGGTGTAATTGAGCTCTAGTAATAAATATTATACACAGTGCTAAATATGGAAAATCGGACCAAGTATTTTATTATACTATATTACTTCAAGGATCGTCTAGAGAACAACATACACATTTTAATTCAAAGGGTACAGTACTGTCTCTATGAAATACTTCAGTTGGGACTTTACCCGCTAGATATCGCAGCAATATAAGCGTAAATATTTTTGTCATATGCCAATAGATGGCGAATCGGCAAACATGATTTATTTATTAAGGTAAATTATGCGTTTTAATTCGCTAATGTAATAGTTTTTATCCTATAATATAACAGAGGATATATACGAAACGAAACAATTTTTGTTCGAAGTGTTTTATGAGGTCTTTGGTCAAAATGTACTATTTTATCGCAATTTTATATTAACATTGTCATATTGTTAATATTAAATATGAAAGGAAAACATATATAGTATGACTTTTTATACTATAAAAAGCTTCTTAAATAAATATAAAAGCCTTATAAAGGCTTTCTTGTAAAGATCATTTGAGAATCGTAGTGATTTAGTTCACAATTTTAATGATTTCAGGTTGATAGCCATTTATCGTTCATTCTTCTCCACATAAATTACAAGATATGCTAGAGAATGTGAAGTTCTCTAACACATTTAATCATATCATGTAGTTAAGGCTATTACTCTTTATGAAGAACGCAAAATGTTTTAGGTTCTGCGAACTCATTCATATAGCGCTTTGTCGAGTTAGATTTTGTGTCTAACGAGCCACTTGGTATTGGTTATTTGAATTATCAACGTAGATGAAGAATGGGAGACTTAATTTAGATAAAATATTTAATTACCAATTTACTGTTTTCTCATAGAATGAAATAGAATATTTATGAAATTACCTTGCATTTCAGTGAGTTTTCAGTCAATTATGCAAAGCAAATCGTGGCAGCATATTATATAGGGTAAAATTTCCTTTTTAACAATTACTATTCAACATAAAATTACCTTTCCACTAGTCTCTCAATGATGTTAATAATTGAGAGTCGATATCTGTTAGCTTGTTGTTATTCGAGTAAAAATGAGGTCGTATACGCCATCCTCATTTAGAATATATCGAATATATATATATATATATATATATATATATATATATATATATATATATATATATATATATATATATATATATATATATATATATATATATAGAGTGTTATAAAGAGCATCCATATCAGTACTCTTTTCACTATGCGCCCAATTACCTGCCTCCAGCATCCGAAGCAATGGACCGCCGTTCAGTTTACATCTGACGCTCACGACGCTAGTACGCCGCGACGCTGCGGGTAGCTTACGATAGTTGGTAACTTATGCCGGTTACATATTCAATGAGGTGTTAGTTCTCTCGTTGAGCCGATGCAATTTTGCGATGCAAGTTTAATAAGGTACGACTTATAAAGATCTCACGTAAATCTAGCACTGCTTGAAAAGAGAATAAGAAACATACCCACATGTATAATTTTGATAATGATAAGAGGGTGAAGTCTCATATTTAGTTACATGTAATTAACTTATTTATCTACTGAAAGTATTTTTCGTTTAACGTGAGGTTTTAATTTCATTGCCAAAAGAGATTTCTCTGAAATGATCATCAAGGGTTTACAAATATAACTCTGGAGAAAACATGTTGAATCGACATACAATATTTACTTAAAAACATCTATGTTTACCTAAAATTTATAACAGAAATATAAGTATATTGTGTTTTGTTAATCAACAATAGATATAATGTTAAATTCTAATATATAAGCAACGTATGAAAGGGAATTGGAATGTTTTCCAAACGATGGTACTTGTGGTTTCAAGTCTTATTTCGCTGTTATTTTTTGAAACGAATCCTATCACTACGAATTTTATATATTTTGAAAGTGTACTTTAATATAACTGAAATTTGGCAAGATATAATTTTGCTACCAAAACTAAACTAGCAGAATATTAGTTTACAGTATTACTTTAACAAGAGTACTTAGTGTACTACGAATACAGTATTTTCTAGAACGATGGATGTGGTCTTACGTTTTTTTATTATTTGTTCCTTGTTGTATATAATGATATAGCTGGGTGGATGAATATTAAAAATATTTACCAGTTGAATAAGAAATCTATACATATTTTAACATAAAAAACACAATTCTTTGTCGTATTCCGGGTATATAATTATTTTCTTTCATCGTTTATTTCTTTAATCTCGAAGTTTTAATATTGACGAATTATAATTTGATGTAGAAGCTGATGTAGACGGGCATAGAGCAGAAATTATTCTTGGCTTCCAATTAGAGAACAAAAGGCTTCATTCATGGGGAACAAAGGAATATATTTCAAAAATACTGTTATTCTGGATTTGAATAAATCAAAAGAAAATAAAACTCCAGTCCAGATGAATTCGCGAAAATTGATGTAGCGTCGTAAATTGTTAATGTAATATATACTTTATAACTTTCAATAAAACGTTTATCTATATATATATATATATATATATATATATATATATATATATATATATATATATATATTCAGATTTATAATGAATATGTATACTTAACACGAATAAATAACACCTGAAAATGTCTTAAATACGATTTAAAGTATCTTTATGTTAAATATTAAATGGATTCTTAAATAAAATGGCTTCTAAAATATATACTAAGCGCAGATTTATCACCATAAGCCGAAAAATCCGTAAATATACACATAATAAAGCAGAGACTAAGCTTTATAGAGAAAACAAACGATAAGACAAAACAAAAAAGAATAAATTTTTGTCAAAACTTTCTTGTCCTGATATATTCCAGTTTGAAATAGATTTCCTGTTATCTATACCTAATCGCAGCTGGCCATGATTTATCATATTTGTATCAGTACGAACAACTTGTGTCACTGTTGAAAGTTTTCATCGAAACCGATACAACGGAAGTAACTAGTTATTAGTTAGATAGTTATATGGGTTCAACTGACATACGTAATAGATTATAAAATGAGACGCTGATTCTAAAATTATCAAATCAGTCTAATAAATAGTCTCTTTTTTTAGTCAATCTTCGAATAACTCCGGTCGTAAAGCGGTTAAAATGTATCACGGACACCTCCGCCATATTTTTAAAATTATTTTGACCTCGTGGGTAATAAGTTTGTATGACAATTAAATATTTTAAAGCATTATTAACTACTGCTCTATATTGTTGGCCAAATCTAAAGACATTAAAATGTAGTATATCAGCTTTACAATATTAATTTCATTATATCAATTATGTACAACATATATATGTATGAACAATGTATAATATACAACTATATAAATATGTACATTTGAAAACTTAATTAAAGATCAAGTTTAAGTTAAAAACGCTTATTAGCAAACCCATTAATAAAGTACGTTTCTGAGTAACTAAATTAATTTCCAGTAGACACTTAATTAAAGGAGTTTAATCCCATTTAGGATCGTACTTCTTCCTCAGGACGACTTACATTTTACTTTTGTTAGGAGACGCTAATAGGATGTCAACAAAATAATTACAAGCTTTATTAAAAACTTTTAAATTAATCTCAGACAAAAGAGACAGGATGATATGGATCGGGCGACTCGGTTAATGATGGTACGAATTTACAACACATGATATTATATTAAACGCGTGGTCCTATCGGGAGTTAAGGGCCACTGCTATCAACTGGCCTGCAAATTTCTTATCTATTATTAATGATCTATTTTTATTTGGGGCAAAAAGATTTAACGGGCATCGGGTAGATAATATTTGGTGCATAACATTCTGGCTGACTGCATATTTCAATGATTTATCACGCTTAGAATTATAATAAATATGTTTCTATTCAAAACAGCTTTCTACTCAAAATCTGTTTTCGTAGCACTGGTGAACAGAAAATTTACATTTGGTATTTCGATATGTATTATAGGAATGAGACACCCTAATACATCCGTAGGGGTAGAGAAAAGTGGGAATCTTTTGCTGAAATTTGTGAGCTAATGGTATTTAAATTCCGTTTTATATTGAAGACTGCGAAGGCTTTGAAATTTTAATTAAAATAAAATAGGAGCTTTGATGTCGTAGAAGGGTTCAGGCCAATACGTATTTTTAATAAGCGTTGTTCCCATGGAAATATATGCTTTCACAACTTTTATCATCTATTATTAAAAAACTATAAGCAAAACATTTGATCGTTTCTATGTATAAGTGTATAATTTATCTCGAGTCTAATTTACAAAAATAATCTTGACGGAGAGTCTCTGCATTTCAAAAATAAGTTAGAGTGCTGAAATCGTAAACTTTTACGAGTTATCTTATCTGCCTTCACGTGTATACAATTTTCACTGATACAGTTAATTGAGCCGTCGACATTAACGATTTCATAAGTTCACCTCTACGTGGTTTTCTGAGAAATAAGACTAAATGCGATGTTTTCAAACTAGGTCCATATAACCGTATGAATCAAGTTTTATTTTAAATTTGTTCGATCATAAAATTTATTAGTGTTAGTAGCAAACCAAAAGTTATAAAATTAATAAGCCGAATAATGCCGATCGTAATAAATTCAACATGTTACGTATGTCGAGAAAATTATGTAACATTTGAACTGAAAACTTAATCTGATTCTTGAAGACATATTTTTTAATTTTAAGCTTACGATTGTTCTGTACGTTTCTGTCTACTTTAATGTTGATTTCTAACGTCATCCGAATGAATGATAATAAACTGAAGACGTGCGAAATTAAATTAAAATAGGGTCACAAAGAATCGTTCAATCGACATGAAGAGATGGCCGTATCTGTCTGTGTACTAGCATGTACATTCTTTATTGATTTATAATTGTTCAGTGATATCTGAGAATAATAAACCATGCGAAATACCTTTTTTTCTAACCTTTAGTGATTTCTCTAATGAGTCATTTACATAATATAAATGCTTACACATACAGATATATATATCTATGAATTTTGGATAGGTATATGTATATATTTATGAATGAAACATCAGGCATGCTTACATAATTATGGACTCTACCCGAATAGATTAATTAATAACGCATTATTACCACTTGTGTTATTAACTATAGCCCGGGGTGGTAAAGTCCGTATTACGACACATGTAGAACAGGTGCACGCAGAGGATTTACCGACAAACTACCCATTTAGTTATTTACCCTTCGGGTTCACATTTAGATCTCAATTTCAGTATTGAGTTCTATATGTTGACTGCTATGAATAATTTCGCTCTGCCAATTTCCCCAAAGATACGCCGAATTAGTCTGGAAAATCTGATGATGTTTTGCGCTAGCGTACATGGCGTCAGTTTTAGTCAATTACTAAATCTGGGTTATTCTGTAATTTCATTTTCCTGGATGAAATTTGCAGGTTAAAAATGAGTAACGCGTACTTAAGGGGTGCTTAAAAAGTGTCGTCTCTTTATACTTCACTTTGCCGAAGATAAAGTAGTTTTGTTTAATGTGATATTAAAAGAATTTATAACATCACATGAAGATGTTCTGTATAAGATAATTTAAAAAAATTATATGAAAAATGATGGCTTTTTACGACTTCTCCCTCGTCATCGTATTTTCCGACGGTCTCGGGCGGAAAGACAAATCCTTGATAAAGTAGCCAATCTCGTCGATTTGAGAGACCTTAAGAGAAAAAAGAATATTAGATTATTCTGTCTATTTTTGTTAAGAGACCACCCGGAGCGATATTCGATTACATTACTTGTTGCGTCGCTGTCTTCGATAATATGAATCGTCCTGGAAGGAAAACAAATTCGGGATAATGGCTTAAAAGCATGTTCCCAGGCTCTCAGGTACTCCATATATAGTCTCAGGGTTAAATTAAATTAGATGCAAGATCCAATATCGGCTGCTTATTATATAAGCATGGTTAAAAGTTATTAAAATAAATAATGATGCTTCGGAGAAGCAGTTGTCTGCGTCTCATTGTTAGCTAGTTTAATATAGAACATTAATTAATATCCACTAAATTCGTCCGTATTGTCTGTAATACTAGTTATTCTGCTCAGTAGATATTTATCACAATTGATATGGAACCATTAAAGTTTCATTTAGATAATTGTGTTTCTCTTTTATAAAACAAATAATAAAGTCCGCACAAAGATGTTACAAGTCAAAAGTTAATGTCAAACGCCTTACTTAGTATTTATTATAAATAAAATTCACATTCTTCTAATTATGTGTGAACTAGATTACAGACGTTGGTATAAATACATATTTTTATGTAAATACCATTGACAGATAGTAGATATATTCAACCTGTTATCGCCTCCACGTTTCTCTTTAAAACTGAAACAAAGTTTGCTTATTTTCGCAACTGATATTACATAAAATAGGTAGTTTCGGTTCTGAAACAACGATTTCCACATATTCATCTCATAAAAATAGAAATTGAAAAAAAGAAACGAACGTTTACCATAAATTCTTAAAAAAATAGAACAATTTATTAGTACAAACAAATCGTCAGTTTATTAATACCTCTATAATTTATTGCGTCTGGTTAAATAAATAGTCAATTCAGTTTAAATCGAATTATACGCTCTACATTTCTTACAAACGTAAACATCAATTGTTTTAAAACTGTAGTTTAAATAGGCGGGATATTATTTTTGAGGAAGATTTATACCTGACATTGGAATTGAGGTTACTTCTAAAATTTCGCACATTATGAATCTCGTTATACTAACCAGGTACATATATCTTAAGTCTTACCTTAAGCCTTCTATCAAATAACTGGCATTCGTCCACAACATTTATTACTATTGTAGAGGCAAGTCAGGACGTTACTGTAATTCAGTTTTTGCCGACGCGACGGTTAATAATTCATTCTAATATTGCGTTCTTAAAATACCTAACCCAGATGCATCTGCAGAATACTAACGATGAGTAAGGGACTGACCTGTGGCGTATGCGGTTGTTTTCATTTCATTCGTGCATTAAACTGTGGAACGAATGCCTCAATTACGTCTTTTGAGCGTATGAGAGGAATACACGGGAACGAACATAGTGTGCTGCGAAGGATATACCAGAAATGCGATACCGCTTGGGATATTATTATTTTGATATTTTTTTTATGTAGAAATCAGTCATTTTAATAACTGGTGAGGCTGAGAATAAATGATTGTAAAATAAATTCTATTTGTTTGCTGATAAAAAATTCTATAATTATGCGTTATTGCTGTTTTATTTCTTTCGGTTATTAACTTACAAAATATCATCAAATACATCTGTAGGTAAGTGCGATTTACAGTAGAGAAAAATAAACCATCAAATGTTAGGACCAGATATTATAAAGCTGAAGGTTTTGTCAATTCATCAATTTCAATTTGATGTCTCGTCCTTGTACTCGACTAAGCGTGTTTGTTTTCTTAGGCAAGAATTCGAGGTCTCTCACGCCAGTGAATTACTATTTCGTTGAAACGGCATTGTGAAAGTGTAAACAGTCAATAACACTTACTGGGATTATTTCTGGGGTCTTCTGAGTTTTATTTACATCTGTATAATCTGTCAGTTCATCAACAAACATCTCAAAGGATATCGTGTTTAGGCTTTATTAGTTAAATTTTCTACATTTAATCCGGATTTTACGATTGAAAATCTGCCAGTCATTTGGTAATATTTTGTAAGCACAGGTGAACTGAATCATTTCGTTTTTGTTGAATTCTGATTCTTTTATCAGTGTATATTATATCCACTTTCCCCATGTGCTATTAGCTAATATTTCGTGCTCTCTTAGTCGAAATTTACTCCGATTTCGTTCCACTTTCTATTTTAGCACGAATTGCAGATTTAAATCGAGTTGTCTAATCGATTTATCAATGCTATTGAAGCTGTTGGAATATAGAGTGGATGCATTCAGAATATTTGATACGATTAATTCCAAATCCTACATTGCCCGGAATTTGAATCAAGTCGCACGTCGTAGCCTGGAAGAGATCATAATGAAGTCAATTTCATTATGACACAATAACAATGGGTTCTGCATTTTCGCCTAACGACGACTGCAATTTGCTCACATCATAATACTACCGCCGTTAGTGTCTTCTTAATTTAATAAATAACTAAAGCCCTTTAACGACTCTATTGTAACGCTGGGAAATGCCCTCTTCGTTTATCTTTCCATTTTGCAGGGCATCGCAAAGTAATACTTTAGCGTTCGTTATACCGTTCTCTATATGACAGGTAGATAAAAGCTGCCAGCAGTACCTGTGTAGTCACCTGCAAGCAGTCACCCTCGGGAAATCTTTCCTTCTCACTTTATAGGACGGGATGCTGCCACTTTGCCCTCGGAATCGCATCGGATCCTCCTTTCGCCTTGACCTTCTGCCTACTGTCCAACACGTTTGCCATCGTCTGAATTGTGCCACCGATATCCACTGCACGTGTGTGCAAGTGCGGGATTTATTATTTTTTTGAACATCGTGCCAGATCCAGCAGGAAAATAACATGAGGTAGAAAGAGGGCACGAGATCAGTGGGGTTGTGTTTTGTAATAAAAATAAAGGCGATGCGTATGCGTATGCGGCATTCGGGCTCATTCGTCAGTCTTCATACAGAGTGTGACGTTACACACGTAACACATATCACCTACTGTCAACTGCATATTAAGCTCTTCTAAAATATAATCTTCTATTGACTTAAAGTAATATTTCTAACTTGACACAGGAGAATTAAGTATGTGTTATTGTAAGGTAAAAGGCAAAAAACGTAAAATTTTATGAAACACATATGTAATTATATTAAAAATATTTTGAAAATCCAAGTTAGATCACAAATAAGTAATGTGAACTCACTGGCGACGTTCATTATTTTTCATAAAAAAATCTCCATAATGGTCGACAAATAGCGCAACAGTAAATAAAGTATAATAATGGAATATTTGCTTTATCTTAACCGCCCGGGGATAATTCGTATCTATTACATAGAGCTTCTCTAAACACTAAAATATACGTAGTTTCATTGGCCCCACAGAAAGCTGGATAATACCCTCAACATTTCTAACAATTAGTATAAACCCCTCGAAAGCGCGGTACTTTGTTTTCGTTAATCGAGTTTTCCTGCCACCGCAATAATATCGAAAAAGTACTCTATTCTACGAACGAGGCATAAGGTAATATTTCATTGTCTAGGTTAAATTTTATGGTAATGAAAAACCACCACATCTTCCGTTATAGTATTTCATTGTTTATGCATAGAAAATAATGTAAAAGAGACAATACGGTTCCGGGGTAAAAATTGAATATGATTATAATTTAATTGGAAAATGACTCTTTTGTGTTTTATTGGTTAAAATTTTGCAATTCATAAAGTAAATATGTAGCGAAATGGACAATGCAATTGGAGTTTAAAAAGGTAATTGTTGCGGCACAATATAAAAATGGAATTCAAATTTCCGTTGTTGATTTTATTATCCATATTTGCCTGATTGTGCTCGTGTAAATGTTTACGTTTTACCATAAATGTTTTCTTTTATTCGTTACAATTAGCTAAAAGTCCAGGTCGTCGCAATATATAATAGTATTGTATGACTGCTAGAGAATGTTTATGCTGCGAAAATATAGCACATTTGTACTTTCCACATTAGCCGTCAAATAAACGATACCTTACTTGATTGATTGAGACTTGTAGATAGCTAAAGTTAAAACATGACTCTCATACTATATATTTTTTAACATATAGGTGGAGTTTTAAGAATAGTCTAGATTCCGCGGCTACGGACGTTTTAGGACACGAGAGAAGGGAAGCTAGGAAGCCCTGGATAACGGACGAAATCTTAAACTTAATTCAAAAGAGACGAGACTACAAAAACAGACGAGAGGAGGAAGGACTGAAAACTTATAAGTCAATAAAGTGGGAAATCATTAGAAAGTGTAGGAAATCGAAAGAACAATGGATAGAGGATAAATGCAAAGAAGTAGAAGATAAGCTCCACGTAGGTAAGACCGACGAGGCTTACAAAATAATTAAGAGGAACTTCAGGGATATAGGACCAATAAGTAGAAACGTTAGGAGTCAATCGGGGGACATACTGATCGGAAGAGAGGAGAAAGCGGATAGATGGAAGCAGTACTTAGGAAATTTATACGAGGGTCAGGAATTAGGAGAGATATTAGAGGAAGAGAATCTAGCATCGATAGGGAAGATGTAGGAAAACCTATATTGAGAGAGGAATTTGAAATAGCACTAAGGGGGCTAAAGAGCAATAAAGCGCCGGGTGTAGATAAAATACAGGCGGAATTTTGAAATGTGGGGGACAGAAAGTAGTAAATAGGATGTTCGAAGTGGCAAAATACATATATGAAACGGGCGAGATGCCGGAGGATTATAAGAGGAATATTATCGTTACTATACCGAAAAAGAGAGGAGCCGACAAATGCGAGAACTATAGAACGATTAGCCTAACTTCCCACGCGTCAAAAATCTTAACCAGAATAGTGCAGAAGAGGATGGAAAACAGAGCGAAGGAAATACTAGGAGAAGACCAATTCGGGTTTAGGCGAAATAGGGGAACTCGCGAAGCTATTCTGGCGCTAAGAATAATGTTAGAGAAAACAATAGAAAAAGGAAAGAACGCTTATATAGGATTTGTAGATTTAGAAAAAGCTTTTGATAATGTAAGATGGAAAAAAATGTTCGAGATACTAAAGAGCGCGGGAATGAAGTATAGAGATAGGAGAGTAGTACACAATCTATACAAAGAGCAAACTGTTGTTATAGAAGTAGAAGGGGAAAGAAGGGAAGTAGGTATTAGGAAAGGAGTAAGACAAGGATGTACGCTATCACCACTAATTTTTAATCTGTACATAGAAGAGGCGATTAATGTCGTAAAAGATGGAGTGGATTTCGGGATTAAAGTACAGGGACAGAAACTAAAAATGCTGAGATTCGCGGATGATATAGCAGTATTAGCATCTAGTAAAGAGGAATTATAATCAGCGTTGAACGAAATGGAGGCAGTGTTGACAGAAGAATACGAAATGAGGGTGAATAAAAACAAAACTAAAGTGTTAGTGTGCAGAGGGCGCGAGAGCAGAGCAAAAACGAAAGTACAAATTAATAATGAAAGATTGGAGGAAGTTAAAGACTTCACTTATTTAGGAAGTAAAATAAATTGGGATGGAAGAAGCGATAAAGATATAAAACAAAGAATAGCGCAGGGTCGAGTAGCTTTTAACAAAAAGAAAGCACTTTTATGCTCGGGGGTAATAAACTTATAAACAAGGAAGAGATTTTTGAAAACGTATGTATGGAGCACGGCACTATACGGTTGCGAAACCTGGACGGTAGGGGAAGCAAGTAGGAAGAAATTAGAAGCTTTTGAGATGTGGTGTTACCGAAGAATGATGAAAATACCGTGGACTGATAGGGTTATAAACGAAGAAGTATTAGAGAAAGTCGGCGAGAAAAGAAGTACGTGGAAAAACATAAAGAAGAGAAGAGATGGAATGGTAGGCCCCTTGCTGAGACATGGGGGAATAGTCCGCGACATTTTGGCGGCAGAAATAGGAGTGAAGTAAGGCAGAGGTAGGCCTAGATTAGACTACTACTCGCAAATAGTAAGGGATGTAGGTTGTAGCACGATTAGCGAAATGCGTAGGTTGGCACAAGATAGGAGAAGCTGGAGGTTAGCGTCCAACCAGTCTTAGGACTAATAATCTCATGATGATGAGGTGGAGTTTGCAAAATGCAAGAAAAACATAATATACTAGGCACAAAAATTAAGCGATGGAAAAAGTCCTAAATTAATAGGCGATTTTCAAAGGGCTGCCTGTAACTTGGAGAAAAATCGTTTCAAAGCAATTTTATATATATAAAAAAATCCATCATCAGTAGTTTTTGAGTAATTATAAGAAAATCATCGTAAAATATCCAAATTTTTTTATATATTCATTATAAAGTTTTTTTAGATAATTTTATCCTTTTACAATTTTTTTATTACAATAATTAACATTCTTTGATAAAAATATGGACTATTGTTAAAAAAACATTTTCCACCACAAAAAATTAATAAAAAAATGAAAACTTCATTCTTAAATGGATTTTAGCAAAAACGGAAAATTCAATTACATATTCTGAACACAATGGAAAAAAATTGCAGAACTTTGAAATTCTCAGGGCTTGTTGGTGATACATTAAGGTTGAAAAGAAACAGGCAACATTCTTAGTCTATCCATTATTTGCAATGTTATGCCAAGTTAAGCGAATATCCTTAAATACGCAATTTTTACCCCTTTTTCAATCAACATTCTCGCACCGAAAATTTTTTTCATCAACAATCAATAACTACGACTTTTAAAGATTACTGTTTAATTTTAAAACCCTATAGAATTTTCTATACAATCGTTATTTCCCTAGTAATTAATTGCCAAAGTCAAAAATGACTTTCTTGCTTTGAACTACGATAACTTGTAGTTCAAAGTGAAAAATGATCGTACAAAGCCTTTAGACAACTCAAATAAAAGAGAATAAAAGCATCTAACAGAATTATGATAAAATCACAAAAAAAAATGTATTAAAACCCTTGGACTTTTTGAAAGGCAATCAATAATTTGGAAATTTTTTTTAGATGGTTTTCTTATGCTTACTCAAAAACTGTTGATGGTAATAGAATTTCAACAAAAGATCTTAAAACTATAAACTTGGAGCTTCAATTTTCTCTTTTTAAAATTATTCTGCAACTATTGTTCTCCAAATAGCAGCCCTTTAAATATAACCTAAAAATTTAGGATGCCTTTTATATCGCTAATTTTTGTGCTTTGTCTATATATAAATTTCAGGATTATAACAGTTATTTTTATGCTTTATATTAAATAATTCGGTTACTATTATTAAAAGTTAAGTCTAATATCGGAAACGTTCCCAGGGAACGAAATTCACTCTACTAAAAGCTCTTTTACACCTAGTTAGGGCTTACTTAGGCAAGAATAACTCCCGCTTAGTGCAAATGAACACGCGAAGATCCATGAATATGTATTTGTAAGTTGAGCAAACCATCTAATGCGGACCTAATTCGATTTGTATGGTAATTTAGTCAGTTAGGTGCGAGATGAGTATTCATCCAGAAAATGTTTACATACCGGTAACTCTTCGAGTGTTTCCAACACTTTCGAGTACCATAGGCCGACAGGCGCTTTGTAATAATTTTAATCTACATTGATTTTATGGGGACGGGTATTCTAATTGACAGCACCTGTCGCGATCGGTCTCGACAAAGTGTTTTACGTACAGGTCGTCCCCTTATATATTACCAACATCAAAGAAAATTAGTTTGGCTAGGTGACAAAGGGCCATTGATTCGCTCTACTCAATCGCGGGACCAAATACACTTTTATTCATATGTATGAAGATGGATTATTTAATTTGAACTATATTCGATATGCCACGAAAAAGGACAAGAATGTAACGTGTCTATAAAGATAATCAAACAACAGGGGTAGACACCATCGTTTTGTGGTAGATTTAGTGTTATTGTCGCAAGTGATAGTTTTATTACGAAACCTCTTTGGATAAACCAATTTTTATTTACAGTTGTACATAAACTCTGCTTATCGTTGACGAAGTATTTGACATTTGAAACGGTTTAAGTAGGTTTAGACCATTATTTTGAGATTTAAATTGAAGCGCATGTTTTAAATTGCAAAATGCGACTTATCCAAAATAAATATTCCTAACATATTCGTACAGCAGAGAATCCGTGCAACTATAAAACGACTATATGTATATTTAAATAAGCTGCGAAGTTTCTCCCTGTGTTTATAATACTGCGAACTACTTTGCACAAATAATATTTCTTCGTAAAGTTTCCCCAGCATTACCTAAATAATTTATTTGAACCTTTAGAGAAGTTATAAAAGTAGGATTTCCTTTTTGTTGTTTTGTGATTTTTTCTAAAACTATAGAGAGAAATGTCGAGAAAAAGCTTGGGCTTGGTATACTGGGGCTTGGATAACTTCACTAAATAAAATATAAACTACGGGCTCTATGAAATTCGTAAATTATCGAATAAGAGAAACGCAAAGAGCCTACAGATCATCAATTAAAGTTGTTTAATATAAAAGGTTTTTAAAAATTAATAGTACTTAGGCCAGTCTTTGTTTTAGAAATACGATACTGCAAAATAACGAGACACATTTATGTGTAACAAGAAAGCAACCGTAATCTAGCCATATAGTAATAAAACTGCCCGGTAATATTTTATTTAGTTCGCCCCAAAGTGACACGCCGGAGATTAAATTCAACGAAAGATTTGTTGGTTTCAGGATATAAGGTATTAATCCCGGGGGATAGTGCAATGGCGTTATGGATGGTGAAAACCGCATCATCTTAAATGTTGGTGGGATCCGCTACGAGACCTACAAAGCCACACTGAAAAAAATCCCAGCCACCAGATTATCTCGGCTCACCGAAGCTCTGGCCAATTACGATCCGATACTGAACGAGTACTTCTTCGATAGGCATCCCGGGGTGTTTGCCCAAATTCTTAATTATTACAGGTAAGAGACAAGAAATATTATTTATTTAGTTGTGCATCAAACCAAAGAAAGTGTCACGAAATACTTACAATAGAAATATTTAAAACACCATGTCTTGGATATCAAGAGAAATGTAGTTTTATTTATGATAACATAGTGTCAACTGTTATAAAATAAAAAAAAACATTTCCTATTGAAAAGACCGATGGAATGTTATCGAACGCCGAACTGCTCTATAATTATGTTTCATTTTTATTTCTACCTTTTAACGATCGCAGTTAGTAGATCAAAGGCTCTCGTTGAGTTTTCATTAGGACCTATTGAAATGAAATCCATTACAGGAAGATAACTACGACCGCCACGTCAGGATGCGAAAATGTATAATTTGTATTACTGTAATTGTTGCCTGTTGGAGAAATAGCTGCATTGAAATTAGCTTTGGAATTACCAAATTATGCCATCAAATTAAGAGATGTCCATATAAAATGCATTAATTGTATTATTTTTAATTATAAGTCTTTGAAATGAAATCCATAATCAGGAATTGAATTAATTCGAAATGCATATGAGTTGTCACTCTTGGTTTCTCTAAAATTATCAAGAGAATATATCTAAAAATATACACGTAAAAAAATTACAATCACACTGTTTTTTATATACTGTAGAAGCTGTACTGATTTGCTAAAGCTTGTACGCAATCCATATTTTTATAACAAATCCATCCACTTTGTGGCTCAATACGGCGACAAACTTTCATGGTATATTTAAAATATAAAGCACCTGGAATGTATATACATATATGTATACTTGTCCTTCACTATCAAGCGTATCTGGTTTTACTATCAAGCGTAAACATTGTTAAAAGTTCTTGTCATCATTATAAAGCGAGATATACACGTGTGACTCTTTTAAAAAATAAATTTTCAGGACGGAATTTTTTCACTTTCAGTAGGAAACCTAATACTTCTGTAATCCATCAAACGAAAGGCAAGCAAATATAATTTATGCCCCAGTAAATCCGTTTGGATGACGGCCGTTCATAAGTGATAATCCATCTAATATTTCATGAATACTAATTATTTTGCAGTAATCGAAATTTCGCTCGGCGTAACCCCAGCGGTTATAAATAAAACAATTTGAGCACTTATAAATGAATGATTTATCAATCAGATAAGCCCGGCTCTTGTTACTAATTAAACCGGAGATGTTTCATCTGACCACGGATCCGGAAGTTATGAACATGCAGCTCTTATGTACATATTTCTTAGAAAATATTACATAAACCAAATTTGGTTAAAAATGATACTGTTGATTTCTTTTTCGACATTCTAAATAAATAAAAAAAATCTATATATTTTTAACATTTTGCATATTGCAATCAAACGTGAATACCTCCAGTAAATTGTTCCATAATAGTTGTAATTATTCTTAATAGAACTCGGAACGTTCACCAAATAATATTATATCATTTATTCCGGTACGAAAGGATCGTTCTTGTCTCATTCCTGTCAGCAATCTTCTGGATATGAAACTGTACAGTGACAAGATGTCTTAATTCTTGAGTAATGGGAGTTCGGCGACACATAAAAGATCATTCTCCAAATTTCTCAGTAATATAGTATGCCGTTTTATTAATTTAATAAGGACGATGTAAATTATATGTCTCAGAATGAAGGATAACTTATTTAACGTAATTATTCTTTTCTTGATAAATGGTAGCAGTGTATGCCAAAAATATGTATTTACATATTTACATATTGGTGGTACGGTTATGTTAAGTACATATATGACATTGTGTACCGTACTTTACTCCTATATATTATATATGATATATAGGAGTAAAGTACGTGACACAATGTCATATATGTACTTAACATAACCGTACCACCAATATACTGTGTAATGACTTTCTTCGACCCAACTGAATCAAATTAATATTATACAAGTTCTCGTTATTATCTATAATCATGACACTGAGTCAGAATAATATGGTGCCAGTTAGCTCTTGAATTATTAAACTTTTCGGTATGGTTATGAAAACGTAGGTAAATTTCTAGTTATATAATTTACGTAGTTGGAATTAAGTAACACATAGCAATTTGTAATGGCAGAAAATTTTACTATTATACAAAAATGAGCTTTAGCTAATTAAAATAAATATCTCCATGATTATAAATAAACGCAGTAGATTATATTTATCACAACCTAGGTAATCTACATACGTTTGAGCAATTTACAAGTTTCTTTCAAGACAATTTGGCTAAAATTATTAACACTTCGATATCACAAATTCAGTTCATCACGCTGATCTATGTTTATATTTTCAGTAAACATACGATTTTTCTTGGGCATAACTTAACTTTATCGATATATTCAGAGTATTTACAGAAAATAAAACAAATTTGATACAAACTCAAGATATCCATATATGTAAATTGAAAACGACAGCCCCTCAGGAAACAAAGCACACAAGAATGTGTCAGAAGTTATCACAGTTTTAAGGGTGGTCTCCTTCAATTTTCTCGAGTAGTCCACGTTATTCTTCGAATACAACTTGTTGTACTATTCATTTTTAGTATTCTGAAATGACGACACTTTTTTATAGCGGCACTATTGCTTTTTATAGCGGTATGTTTATCTTGTAGAACGGGAAAACTTCATTACCCTACAAATGTGTGCGGGCCATTATTCGAAGAGGAACTGGAGTTTTGGGGATTAGATTCGAATCAAGTGGAGCCCTGCTGTTGGAGCACGTATAGCGTCCATAGGGACACACAGGTAAGATGCCATGTGCACGATTGCCCCTGTTAATGTTTTATTGTACCTCTGTTCCTTGCGAGCCAATTATATCAGATGAAGATTTATTTCCCTGTTACAGAATATATTTTCTGCATAATAGCCTGTCAGTTTTTTTGAACGTTCATATTTAATTACGTTTAAATGGTAAACGAAGGATGGAAGAGTTATATATTGCCGTTAATTATACCGAAATTCGTACTGTACTTACTCACTGACTCATTATAAATTATAATTAATTATTAACAGGCAAAAATAAAAGCGTAAGTTGCGCCATTCCCATAAATCCTAACTAGCAGAAGTTTCAAAATATTTTATGAAAGTACGTAATAGAATCCTAGCCTTGGTTAGTTAAGATACCGCCGTGAAGTATATAATTAAAAGTTTGTCAGAAATATTACGAAAGTCATTGGAATAACGTGTAATAGCATGGCTCGTGAAGAAGTTGTCTTTAGAAATGGATACAGGTATACAGTTTTTTATTACGTTTCGTCAAGGTTTTAGGAAATATTTATTTATTTATTATTATTCTTAGTAACTAATATATATCGCCATTTGTAAGATAATGGCAAAAATACAGAAAGTAATGAGATCCTAAATCATCGCCTTCATCTGTGTTATAAGTAAGGTGGATGAAAAAAGTAAGATTTGACAATAATCCATACCCGTCATATTTGTGACCACGCCATATGTAATAATTTCGTTTCAGGCCACTTTGGCAATCCTGGACAAGTTGGACCTTGATGCCGAACGTCCGAGCGATGAGGAAGTGGCGCGCATGTTCGGCTACGAGGAGGCTTACCACGCAGGGACCCTTACAAGGTGGCAAAAACTCAAACCGAAAATTTGGGCCCTTTTCGACGAACCGTATTCCTCCTCTTCGGCCAAGGTACCCCCGCTCAATGTGCAGCATCGAAATGTGAATATTAATTTTGACTAACTTACTTACACCTAGTGTAGATAGGTAGTTAGCACCGGTAGATTTTATATAGGTTAACAAATATAAGCTATTATTAAAGTATTTAAAAATGTTCATCAACTATGCCACTGTCTTCGTAATGATCGATTTTGTGCGTGAGGTGCTGAAAAACTTTGTATCTCACCCTGATGAAACTGATTTATCAATGAAGCCTTCATTTCAAGCTTCATTTGCGTTCATTTATATTATGAACTAAATTATATAAATCGACAGCCATTATTTCAATTTACGATTCTGGGTGAGTGATAATTAAGTAGACGTACTTGGCTTAATGCTACTAAAAACGTTTTATTCCGCTCCAAGAGAATTATTTTGCTAATGGCATTGAATAACCGTTAAAATTTTGTCTTAACAATAATAGTGAGCATGGATGGCATTTTTATGTTAACGTTTAATAACAGATCTTTAGAAATAGTTCCCACATAAAAATAATAATGCCCACGTTCTTATGGATAGTGTGACCTGAAACGTATGTAAATCGTGAATTATACAACATGATTGAGTACCAAATTGAATTATGTTTTAATGTTTACCATGAAATAAAAAAGAATTAAGTAAAAATGAAATTTATATAAGACAAAAGTTTAGTGAAATATGAACGTAGAATTTTGTGTTCATTATCATTCTTGGTAAGTTATTCAATATTGGAATTTAATATCTTCAAGCTGTTACATTAAACTGTAATTACGAAACATTGAAAACATAAAAATATGTGGTCGTGTTTCCTATACAAAATTTGATCTAAAAAATGTTAATTGTAGTTTCCTTATTTGCATATTTGTGTTTAGTTTGCTATATAAATGCGGATACACTACATGCATGTATGTTAATTTAACACTTACTAACATTAGTTATTAATAACATACGTGTATTATCAAAACAAAGGCAAGAACATTATTAATATTTTTTAGATTTTCCATTTCTCTAAACACTTTCAGTTAGTTATAATCGTTTTTTTTTGTAATGAAAGTATACAGTTAGACGACTAATTTCGATGCAATAAATTAGTGTTGCTAATCCAAACAGATTCCGAAATTAAATGTGTAAATACCTAATATTATTTTCTGCGTTATAATACCTCCAGCGGTTAGTCAATGTTCCCGTAAAATTAATTTTAAATCCGGACTATGTACTATATTAGTAACATTCTAATAAAGCATTCTGTATACAAGCTATTTTAAAACATTAAGTAAATTATGATGTAAATATACACGTTTCTATAGCTTTTTTATGACTTACAATGTTCGAACACTGATTGTTTCAAATCATACGTTTATATGAAATTAAAAAAGCAACATTTCTGATTCACGCTTTTCGATAGTAAAAATAGATTTGCCATTTGTGAGGTTTTTAGGCTGTTTATATATAATTAACGCTAAGGAAATAAACTGTGTGGGAAACGTTTTTTTAACATAGGTATTCGCTTTAGTCTGTTAGCCATTTGTTTGTAGCCAATGTTGATGATACGAGACTACATTAACGCTTTATTTGTGTTTCAGATAGTAGCTGGGGCGTCAGTATTTTTCATATGTGTTTCAGTATTTTCATTTTGCTTGAAAACACACCCTGGAATGCGGGTGGAATGTGAGAATATTATGTATCCAGGGGTTAACTGTACCGAACCGCATCCTTATTTTCTCACCGTCGACCACTTTTGTAACGCCTGGTTTACTTTTGAACTCTCGGTTAGGTTAATTGTAAGTATTACAGGCTTATTATCACCTTTGTCCTTATCGTACGTTATCAAATAATAAGGATATTATCTATCGAATGTAAACAAATATTTATATAGGGATGTAAAAATTCTAAAGTTTTAGGTGATTCTCAAAAGGCTGTAACTTGGAGAAAAATAGTCGCAGAGCAATTTAAAAAAAAAAAAAAAAAAAGAAAATTGAAGCTATTCGGAAAATATGTGAAGAGATTAAAAATTTACCGTCAGCAGTTTTTGGGTAACCATAAGAGAATCATTGGAAAATAAATTTTCCAGCCTTTTTTTGCGTTTCAAAAGGTCCACGGACTTCAATAAATATTTTTCAGTGATTTTATCACAAAGCTTTTTTAGGTAATTTTATCATCTCTAATTTGAGTGGTCTAAAAGCCTTGTACGATGATTTTTCGCTGAGTTATCGTCATTCAAAATAAAAAAGCCAGTATGGATCAGTTGAAGTTGTAATTAATTGGTCAGGAAATAATGATCGAAAATTCAAGTAGGGTTTTAAAAACTGAAAAGTATTATTTACAGGTAGTAATTATTGGTTTTTGATACAAACATTTTTTAGTACGAGTGTCGATTGAAAAAGGGGTAAAAATTGCGTATTTAAGGATATTCGCTTAACTTGGCATAACGTTGCAAATAGTGGATAGACTAAGCATGTTGAACCTTCACGGCTTTAATATCCCAAAGAAACCCTGAAAATTTAAAATTTTTTACATCCCTTAATTTTTGCGCCTAGCGTATAATCTAGAATGTACCCACTTATTAAATTAATTATATAATAATTGAGTACATTTTTGATAAGAGTAATGTATTATTATTAGTAGATGTACAACAATAATCTAAACAAAAAATATCACGTAACTACCCAACTGAATAATCAACTTATGTTCAAATGGTTTGTCTGTCTTAAGAAGAAACCTAATCATTGTCATGACCAAATTCATTAAAACTAATAGATATTGTATATCTGAAATGTATGTTAAATTTTGACAACAGCGAATTTGTCAAAATTCTATTAGTTTTAATGAATTTGTTCATGACAACGACTAGGTTTGCTTCTTAAGACAGACAAAGCATTTGAACATAAGTTGATTATTCAGAAATCATAAGTAGAGGCGTTGCAAGACAATAGGGAAAATACACTTTCAATAAAAATTTTGTTTATTTTCAGTTTATAAACTTCACAGGATACAGTTTAGATTCCCAAAGGTCTAAACGATTTAATTTCTAAATTATGAACTTTATTTTAGGTTTATTTTTAAAGAAAACTTGTTAAAAAGCACCTCCATCTTTAATTTGGTTAGCATAGCTTGGTTTGCGTTCTCTTTTTTGCCCATATATATTTTAAAAGGAAATTTTCTCAGTATATAGGAAATTAAATTATAGCCCTCTGAACTACGCTAAAAATTGTTGCATAATTTTAGTTTAAAACATAAAGACTTATTTGAGTTTATATGAAAATTTTTCGTCCTCCATTCTCTTCGTTACACATACAATAAACAGTGTATTTTACAAAGAGGGTTTGCGTTCCGACAGTTTTCGTGAACCTGTTGATAGCAGCAGTTAACATATTTTATTACCTCTTTATCGCGCTTATTCCGTCCATTTGGTAATTTTGGACAAGGAAATTTGCCCTTTTATCGACACCTTCATTGTGTTGTGTGAACTCGAGCGTCATAAAACACGATACTCGAACCTCAAGATAGAAAACCTCCGAGGTTAATAAAATCTTATTCTGTTCCTGTCGGAAAGCAACGAATTTACTTAAGACAATATAAAAATAAACATTAGATATATTTGAATCGTCTCTATAACACCTCGGTCGAAATCTACGTAAAAAGTATACTTCGTACTACACTGACATAAAGCTTTCTGAACAATAACACGTTCCTGTGAATTAATTCGTTTGAAATTAAGAAACTTTTCATCTGTTATTGTTTTGTGTTAAAGTTACTTTAGTAACTATTCTATTTATATCAATATATAAAAAGGAATAATTTGAAACGATCGTCTTAAATTAGTATTCTCTTATGAACAGTAAACGAGAAAAACGTATTGTATATATTACTAGAATATACTTAAGAAAATGTGCAGAAGAAGTGCAACAAATGCGCGCTTCCAAAAAGAGCGAAAAATTTGAAAATATTCTCAATGATGCAGTAGTTAGTTTTCTCAGTTATATATGCTACGAAATGATCTTGGTAACTAAGAAATGAATTCGACGTGGCCGAATATACTCCCCTTTACGCAAGACTCGTTGCTTAGCAATTTGTCGGGTGCTAAATTGGCGTGGGAGGGTTTTATCTAATATATATTTAATTAAAGTGACATGAAAAACATCGGTGTGAGTGCTGACAAACAGAATGTATTTTTGAAGAACCGCACAAGCGTTATTTGGATTAACCACACCAAAGAGATTTAATTTTAAAATAACAAATGGAATAACATATATTACTTTGAAATATGCAACATTATGTTTTTAGTTTGGATATTATAAGATCTCTTTGATGGATAAAAGCGTTGTTTCGGAAGGTGGGCGGCGTGACGAGAGAGATATTTTTAATTGGATCCCAAGGTTATTTTTTATTTAGAAATTAGGGTTCCACTACAAAAAGTTATCGTTAAAAGGGTTGTTCCATTAGGTAATTACACCGTATCCGATAAAACTGAATGTAAAAAACCACCCCTGAAAATCTATCCGCCCTAATCGACTCTAACTTAGTTTCGTTCACTTTCTAGGTTGCTCCGAATGTTATAGAATTCCTCAAATCACCGGTTAATATAATAGACTTCACGGCCACTTTGAGTTTTTATATCGATATGATCCTGATATTCGAGAAGAAATCTCAGTTGCTGGACTTTTTCAGTATAATAAGGATATTGCGCTTATTCAAGTTGACCAGACATTCCCCGGGATTGAAGATCCTTATTCACACGTTCAAGGCGTCAGCCAAGGAGCTTGGATTGCTCGTCTTTTTTCTCATCTTGGGAATCGTCGTCTTCGCCAGTCTAGTTTATTATGCGGAGAAAATGCAGGTGAGTGCTTCCTTTCCATTGGCGGGTATTACTTATTTAGGAGACGGCGAAAATGGTTCATAAACAAACAATAAAGAAGAAATATGTTATTCTCTACTTAATATATCAGAAAATAGGACAATACGACCAATAGAACCATATCCTTAGATGATAATCCCCTTTCAAAAATAAAACAAGTCTAATACATTGTGTAATAGTATTTCATTAATAAAATATTATAAATTATATTTAAAACAAAACTATACGTAAAAGTAAGAAATAACTTTATGGAACGAGTATTTGTTGGAATTACTTATGACAAATTGCTCGTTAATTGTAATTTATAATTACTATAAGTACGAGAGTTTAGGATTTTATGTATAGAATTATCGTCTTGGTTCTGTTTATGATAAAGCGATTTGAATTCGTTTGAAAACATAAAAATGCGATAAAATTTCATGCTTTAACATTATCATATATAGCACGTAAATATTGTAACAAATTCATATACATTGTCTGAAATATGGCGTAAAATCACATTTTATACAATTTTCACAACATATAGGACACACCAGCTTGGAGTGAAGTGAAATCCGCAAGGCCGTGGTAGAATTTCACCATTCATTGGTATGAATTTTCATGCCAGTAATGAAGTAAAATCAATACGACGTCTTGAAGTTTTATTTCAATTTTACACCTTTTACTGTCTATATTGTATAATGAAGGAAAATAAAACGCCTTTGAGATAGAATACATATAGAATACACTTTTATTATATTTTTCTTTTTAACATACAAAGTTAATTTCTGTATTGCCTTAATGAAATATTGGTGTATATTATATTTATGTGCTAGTGCAAGCCTAGAAAATATTTATATAGTCGTAAACAACGAAACCAAATTCCCAACTATCATATTATTTGAAATAGTACTGGTATTATCGAGCTTTCCAATTAAATATTATAATCTTATCCTAATGTGAATGTTCTTCCGGGTTAATAAATAATAAATGTACTTTGGATACTGAAAATAAAAATTATAATTTAAACAGTGTTAATATAGTGGTAATGTAATCCAGAATGTACCCAATTATTTAATTAATTATTTAGTAATTGGATAAAGTTGAAAAAATATCACTTAACTATCTCTCCAACGAAATCTTCCAGCGGATTTATCAAAATTTAATATATTTTCAGACATATAATATCTATTAGTTTTAATAAACTTGACCATGACAAACACTGTGCTTCTTATGATATATAAACATAAATAATATAAACATAAGCAATTCAGAAATCATAAATAAGCGCATTACATCAGATTTTAACAATTGTTAATAATTATCCTTATTGGGGTTTATTTCTCGCCGAAAATAAATATTTGATTATATCCCTGGTAAAATTTTAGGTGTATATATCTGATATCTATTCGGTGAAATTATCCAGCGATTTTAAAATAAAACTCAACAGATAAAATTCAACACACTATTCAGTTACCTCGGCAATGAATTTTAATAAACGTGGACAACATAATTAATTTTTGCTTTTTGAGACACGTAAAAGCATAAGTTCGTTAATCAGAAATCACGAACAGCCATATTGCCATAAAGACTACATGGATGCGTACTCTAGTATAGTTACCACTAAGGGATTATACTCTACCCTACGTGGAGTAAAGTATACTATGTTGTGGTGTATTTATATTAGTTTGATACCTAAAATACAAAGTTTACAATTACAGAGGCGAGAAATTTTACTAATTACATTGCAATTAAGTTTTATACCAGATATAGTAAAATGGTACACAATTTTCATATCATTATATGAAGTAAAGTTTTACCATTGCTAATTTTCAACAGTATAGAGTGCAATTAGTTTATAGAAACAGTAACCGTTCGAAAATTTATTTTGTTCTTTTTTTAGAACCGTTGCTATTTCTCCATAAAAAATACGGGGTTATATATGCTCTTTTCAATGCACAAACTTTACTCTTTGGTGCATCAGTACACCAATAATAAATGAGGTTTAGCGATAGCGAGGAAACGTTTATAACTCCGGGCGTGGCCTCAAAAAAATGCCGAAATTGCCTTTTCGCCCCGACGATAGGCATAACTAATCGAACATCTGCAGAACGTTCCCATGCTTCAGACTCTTTAAAATATCAGTTCCATTCAGGATATGTACAATAAAAAGTAAACAGTGATGCGGGGATAATGTGGAGTACAAAAGTAGAGGTTGCGGTAAAACGTTTGGAAACGCACGGTGGTGGAGGGCTTGAATGCCCGGCTGAGTCTGGGGAATTTGCATGAAAGGAGTGGAAAGGGACCTTTTTTGTTGCGTCCATAAAAACATGGTGCATATAAGCGGATGCTGTGATGAAAAATTCAACTACCAATGTCAGCTTCATAGGGAAGCATGTATTATTCATAGAGAAAGATGAAGCACCCTATAGAAATAACGCATACTAATACTGGACATGTTGCTTATTATATATTTTTTTCATACAGACAGCGTATTTGACATATAAGCGACATAAAAGAAAATGATACTCTAAAAGCCTTTTCTTCGCGACTCCTACGTTACTTCTCCTTTTATGAAAGGCAACGAGAAGAGGCAACTGAAGATGTTACTATTTACACATACCTACGTAAAAAATATTGCAAGTATATTATTAATACACGAATCGTTAAATCAAAATTAAACTGAGTAGAGTAAATATTAGATAGTGGCTCTATATGTCATATATTCTAAATTACAATTCAGTTATGTAAAAATCATCCTTAAATTTTAAGGAATTATTGAAGTGAAGCTTCTATAGCGAGGTGAGTCCGAGAAACTGAAATGGAATTCAAAGTGAAACACTTTTGTGGCGGGGATATAAGCAGTGCATGCGAATGAATGAGAGTGGGGACGCGTGAAGAATGTAGAGGCGATATGCATAGGCTTGTGCGTCCGTAGTGTAAGGAATGAGTGGCTGTGCATTAGTCTCTGTGTAAATTGCGGTTTATATCGAGATATAACTTTCAAGATATAATTTTGACGCAGAATCGTCAGCATCTCTTGTAACTTTTCTGAGAGAAAAATTTTATCTGATAATGTCGAGTAATGTTGAGTGAGTGAGTACATGGAACAACACTAGACGCTATTTTGAGTCGATATTTACACAAAATGCGAATATTTGTATCGCATTTTAAGTTATCATAAGCCACCTGTAACATTTGTAAAAGAAAATGATCCAATGCATCAATAATATTATAAAGCACAACTCTAATAATTACTTCGCAAACTCAATTCCTAATATCTCTTTCAAAAGTTTCACTTCAATTGTGTGTTTATGAAGGTGAGGCACAATATATATTTTTTTAATCTTTCAAATTGAAGACAATGGTAGTTTTAAATGTAGAAAGATCCTTAAACAACCGGACTACATACCAGCAGATCACCATTTGTCGTACATGAATATTTCCACAAATTAATTGGCGTGGAATTTCGACAGAACCGGGTGGGGGGTGATATCGAATTCGTCAGCTTATTCCGTTAATTAATTAACCCAATGAGAAACGCACTCCACCAGAAAAGGTCGCCGTCAAATTAATAAGTCAATTTTTATTCACATCTGGCTTAGTGGATTTAAATCAAATAACTTCTCGTGCAAACAAAAAGTTCATAATGAGATTTTCATGTTTGATGCGATTTGTACAGATCGTGGACAAGGGTGGAATGGCGGAGATAGCGCCCGCTGATAACGGGATGAGCGTCGTGTAACGACATTTTGGGTGTACTGAACAAAGTGAGAATTGGTGTTTTGTGCTAGACCTGCAATTTTGCAGTTGTAGAGTATACTCTACAAGAAAATGTCCTAGAAAAGCGCTAATAGGTTCAGGAAATAAACGGAATCAGTAATAATGTTACATGGAAAACGTACAGGGAAACGGAAAATCGTTAGGGTTTTGTTAATACGTGACTATGGTTGAAATAAAAGAAAATTAAATTCTGTTTAGATGGTGCACTAGTTAAAATTACTAAAATAATTGCATTACAAATATAGCAATTATAACCATAACCACATATATAAATACAGTGCGCTAGAAAAGACTGGAATAAATTATGTTTTTTTTAATAGCTTAATACAGTGTATATAAACTTAATTATATAAAACAATTTCTTTCAAATTAAATATTAACAGAAATCTTAATTTCTCATTTTCCTTAATTCTTACAAAAAGCATTAAGAATAAGTTCAATATATTAGTGAGATATTTAACAAAGTTCTTTAGTTATACAAAAGCTCTATAATTATTATTAAGCTATATTGAATAATGTTCTTAACTTATGGCATATGCGACATTTTTCTATTGCGATGGCATTTGTCATTGGAATTTATGTCTCTTTAAGAAGGCTTTTTATATTTTACAGTTACAGCAACATTTATCATCCCTTTTTTTACTTCAATTACCGTTAAGTACAATTCTATTTCTTTCTGTCTATACGCTAATTGAAATGTCAGGTATAGGCTTTTAACTTAAATTTATTGTAATGAAAATGATATTTTATATTTTCACAGCCTTTGAAACAGACACGTCTTCATATGTATAATTAATGAAAATTATCCATTTCGCTTTATGAGCAGGGTATACTTTTCCATTTTGAGTACACATGAACATGTGGCATTAAATATTCCCTTATTTATAGGAGTAACATGCTAATATACGAATTTATATACGTATGAAAAAAAGAACGTTGAGTCCTAGCAGTCGTATATGATCCTTAACTGAAACGATTTTATTTCTTAATTTGTCAATTTATCATTTCTATATTACATGTTTACATTACTTTTTACGTTAATAAATCTTACATCTTTTTGCAAAGAGTATGTCGTGGCATTTTGTGCTATACTATACCAGGCACAAACATTAACGGACGTAAAAAAGTCCGAAATTTTTAGGTGATGATCAAAGGGCTCTAACTTGGATAAATATATTCGCAGAGTAATTTTAGAAAAAGAAAATTAATTCGCCCAGTTTTTAGTTTTTGGATATTGAGTTAAATTTTTTTATAATCGACAGTCTTAGAGTAACGATAAGAAATCTATGGGAAAAAAAATTCTAAATTTTTCCTTGACTTTCAAAAGGTCCACGGACTTTCTTTCAATAATTTATTTTCAGTAATTTCATAGTAAAACTTTTTCAAATAAATTTAGCCTCTTTAATTTGAGTGGTCTAAAAGCCTTGCTATCGTTGCTCAAAGCAAAAAAGTTAGTTTTGAGTTTGGTAATTAATTACTTGTCTAAGTCCGTGGACCTTTTGAAAGGCAAGCAAAATCTGATGATGGTAAGAAATTTTGAACACAAGGTCTGAAAACGAGAAACTTATAGCTTCAATTTGTATTTTTTAATTGCTCTGTGACAATTTTTCTACAAGTTATAGCCCTTCGAAAATCACCTAAAAATGTAGAATTTCTTTACATCCCTTAATTTTTTTTCCTAGTGTATTTATACAATACTAAAAATCACATATAGTGAACAGAGTAATATGCGTATTATTTTGGTAATAATGATATAGAATATTACCAGGTTGCTGAAATGTCCTAGACAGCATTAACAGTTATAGTTTATTTCATCGCTATTTGCCAAATAAAAAATATAAAAAATTTCCGGTGCCTTGTTTTTATTGCTAGGCTCAGGTAGAATGTTGCGTTTATCGGCAAGATAAGAGAGTTTTTTATCTGGCAAATAGCGATGACATGAATAGTACATTTGACGATGAACAAGTGGCCGTATATCAGCCACATGATGTACTATCTTGCCCACATTGCAAATAGAGAAAAAGGAGTAGAGTAAATAGGAGAATAAACGGACTGAAATTGGGATTCAATTGGGTGTGTAGCTTTGTTTTCCTCAAGTAATTACTTATGCTGCAATGCGTACCGTCGACTCCATTAAACATTATTTTACAATGTTGATTTTAGTCTGTTTGATACGGGCGATAATAATTAAGGTTTATTTAATTAACGGAATAAACGATTAGCAAATATTAGATTACCGATTAGTACATTTATGAAAATCATTTTTCGATATAAATATACGGCGTTGTTCTATATAACATTTCCATTTTCTTACATGAAATTTTAGTTGGTAAAACGGGCCAACTGATTATAACTAGAGCAGCTCGCTTCATCAGCGTACCAGAGGCGTCACATTCACACCTTAATATTTCAAATAAAATAAATTAAGTAATATTAAGTAATAATATAATAATAGGCATCTTGTTATATGTTATGATTTATACAACACTGCAAACTACTTACCCTTAGAGAAAATTGTTTTCGATTTGTTTCCGCACATATACTACATGCGTTTACAATACTCTGCGGTCTGGTAAATTCATCGTGGGATTATGTTTATCCTAGTAGTGTCCAAATGCTTGTCAATTAAGAAAAGTAAATGGTAAATTACAGTATATCAATATAAAAATGAAATCAAACATAAATTCAGTCCTTGGTCTTAAGCCACTTGTTTATATTTGTGCTGTGAACTGTTCACATGTCTCCTACAGTCCGCTTTGTCCCAGCACAATAAGGGTTTAATGCAAACCAAACATTTGCACCATCGTATGTTAAGTCAAATGCAAATTATCGTATAAAATTATTTAGTTGATCAACAAATGGTGGTTTTAACCCTACATACATTTAACATAATGAATTAACACTTTGGCAATGCAAATACGTTCTTATCAAAATGCACAATGCATTATTAAACATATATTAACAACTACTGAGGAAGTCGATCGAGCGAGCGGAGACGCTGATTCGCCGACTCACCGTCCTAACGTGTGCGCACATATACGGCAACAATATCCTCTTAATAAAATCGAGCGGATCTAATCACATCAAATTATTAGTAATAGTGAAGACTCAATTATTGTTTACGCATTCAAGAAGTAAAATTAACCTGTACAAGTTTTTGTGTATCACTCCGTAAAACTGATAGTGCTTCTAACACCATATTTTAGCTGTTCATTGTACATCTTGATATTAAGATAGCTTAGAAAGGATATTTTTGAATTAAAAAATACTCTCAGAAGGATGTATATTTGTGTCTTGTTTTGGAAAACCTTTTTCTAACTGTTTTGTATCTGAATTGCATTTGGAAGTCAATTTTGATGCCTTGTATTTTTCCAGGCAACCTTACATCCCACAAACCTTACTCTTGCAAACATTTTCCTCGGCAATACAAATTTAAAATCAATTACCATTAGGACCTGAAAATGCGGATGTTCCTTACAGTAGTTTGTCAACCTAGAATATTCATGAATCGTTCAGGAGTAGACGACCCTGTGGCGGTCTTAAGCTTAGAGAACTTCGAGTCACTTTAATAAGATTGGTCGACCGATGCACCACAGCCACTTCGACGTTGGGCTCGGGTCAGACGCAAATCCATTGGATTTATATATTTATTGCGCGTAGGCCAAACCAACATTGAGGGTCATGTAATATGGATCCATTGAGCGGAATAAAATCCTCGAGAGTTCAGGAGGTGTAGAATTGGCCGAACATATTGTTTGAAAGTGTATTTTATTTCTCTTACACGACGTCTTTTTGAGTACTAGTACAATAATCCTTTCCTCTAAATTTTTTCGAAATCTGCACAAAATTGCTGCTCGAATTGTACAGATTTTTACGTAATAATCAAGAAATATTCCTTTAAATAATTCCTCAGTTATTTAATAATTTTTACAATATAAATAATCTACGTTAAAGTGAGTGAAACATTTTCAGTTGAAACAATGTTGCTTTCGGTGATGTTGATGAGAATTACGACGTTCGTGCAAATTAAATGCCTTCCCTGTCTTAAACACACAGACGCGGAACGAAAACTACCTAAAATCTTCATTAAATTAACATCGAACTTAATCTAACGCATGTAAATTTCAAACATTCACGAAATAATGAACAGTCACGGGGGGGGGGGGGCGCCCTAAAGCTGATTAAACAACTGGCAGTTAACACTAAACTCTCTTTAATTCAACGTAATGAGTATGTTAGTTTTATTAGGGTCGATGTGGGATAGGAGTTGTATAATTGCTGCCAACAAAATTCGGGATCGAGTGTGCTGTACTATGGAAGTTGATAAATCGCCGAAGGGACTAAAAGTAGGATGTAAATTAAAAATTTAGCAGCGAGCCGTTCTGGGAGATCGCCCTTAACATAGACTTAATTTTTTATTTTTTGATTAATTCACGCAGAAAAAATATATTCACGATATGAAGATCATTGACGATAAAATCAGTAAATTATTTATTTTCGAGTATAGAATTTTTTCTGCAAGAATAACACGAGTTCCTAAATAACTTGCATTTGGTTCTGCATTGAGCGATTTAATTTTCTAATACAATGGTATAACCACAACAGTCAGATTCAGAAGGTAAATTGTGTGCTTGCATTTAGCGACTCAAACGACCTTATAACTTAATACAAAATTAAATTATACTATAAACCTCGTCATTCAAGTAATGACGATGTAACCTGAATCCAGTCCGTTCATATCTTTGTAATAACTAGCTACAATGTAGCATTTACATAACTTAATTAAAATATTCATTGCAAAGTTGTTATTGTTCCAAATGGATAATGGTAGGCATTGTGATGCCGGCAATGAGCAATCACTAAAATCCATTTTTATTATTTCCGAATACGTCAGGCACTGGCTCTCCAATTTTCATTAAATCCCAAATTCGCGTTGACACGTGAAAATGTTGTTAGTGTCGAATAGTTTTATCCGTCTCGTGTTTAACCAGTTTTACAGATTTTAGGAAATGTCGCTTGCAGCCCTCGGTTTTGCTCACGACACAGTACGGTTTTATAATTTGTGGAACGATATTTGTTGGATTTAATAACTTTAGTAATTTCGGATTTAATAGCGAAGACTGAAATAGGTTCAGATTTGGTAAAATTTAGCTCTGTACTAGATGTAAAAATTGGGTCAGATTACAATATATTTACTCAGTAATTGATAGAAAATTGCATTAAGAAATAGCTCAACAATTTGGAGAAATCATTATGTTATTACTGCTAAATATTCATGCTCAAAATCCTTGGAGTAATTTTAATATTACTTAATTATTTCTTGTCTACAAAATGTTATAAAATATTTATAGTATCTGCATGTACAAATTTACACTCTACTTCCCCTGACGTAATATCTTATAAAATACCCCTTATTAAAATACCAAAGTTTCAATACAACCTACATTAATTCATCTTACCTGATGAATTAATTATTGCGCGATAATTACTAGCCTTTCATGCTTTCCTCTTTAATTTTCAATCTTCTCCATTATCACGGTAAAAATATTGTTCTACTATATTGGAGTCTGGAGAACATCTGCGCCCAAGAAGTGTATTGAACTCCATTCTATACTTCACTGCAGAGTTTTAGCTATTTTGTCGCGTTCACATAAGCCAGCTCTAGTAACTACCTGAAGTTTCTTATAAAAGATACATAATAGATGTCTAACATATAGATTGACATTATATTTAAAGAAAAAGTGTTGTGTTCCATTATTTCACGCAAATACTTGATCATCATCCACATATTTTTGTCGTATTTGATATAGTAAAGCCCTTGCATTAAACGAATTAAAATGGCGTACGTTTTTTTAATGAAATATCTCTAGGATATTTATATTTATTGTATTACAGCTTTAATACTATTATTTTAGGATAATAAGGAAAACAGCTTCAAAAGCATACCAGAAGGATTATGGTGGGCCATAGTGACAATGACTACGGTCGGTTATGGTGACATGGCCCCGAAGACTTACGCGGGAATGTTTGTTGGGGCGCTCTGTGCCCTAGCAGGCGTCCTAACAATAGCCCTTCCTGTGCCCGTTATCGTATCCAATTTTTCAATGTTTTATTCTCATACTCAGGTAAGTCAAATGTTCATGTTTTAGGTTTTTTTTTCTGGAAAGCAACTGGTACAATATAATACTAACACAGAATTAGGTTCGTCATTTCTTGTCAGCAGGATTCTTCACTGGTCTTGAAGCTTGACTAGCTTCATCGGGATCCTCGCAAGCGTCATCGAAATTACGAAACTTCATCCACGGGGAACTTAGATCGAACTGTCGAAATTCTTGCGCCAGGTCTAGGGGTTCGCAAACGACCCGCTTTTTCTCATCGTCGTATCTCATTTGAACGTATCCGGTCTGTGGAAAATCTTTCCTAAAACATAAAAAATATGAAAATACTTATTCTAATGTTAATATAGTGATAGTACCGAAAAGGATGTCCTTGAAATCCATAATCAGTTAGAATCCGTCTAAGATCGGGGTGATTTGCGAAAAATACCCCATACATATCCCATATCTCGCGCTCCAACCAATTCGCCGATTTGTATAAGCAAGTCACTGAATCAAGAGGGGTCAATTCGTCAGTGTATGTCTTTACTGTAACGCGTGCGTTGTAACGATGGGAGAGGAGATTGTAAATTACTTCGAACCTGTAAGGGCGAGAGGGAATATCCATACCTTCAAATAGAAACGGTGGAAATGTTGGCAGTACTTACGAGTGGATACTATATTCCACATAAAATGTTCACAATAGGGATATCAAAAGCGGTAGGAGATATAAAATAAATTAAATCAAGTTAAAGTTGTACACTTGTATACCTATCGAATAATGATACCAACAAATCACGGATATCTGGGTAGGTTTTGGAAATGTTAGAAAAAAAAAAACAAAAGTCTAAAAAGTCCCTTTTACGATTTCCTGACGATTGAGAAGATATATTGGAAAAATAAAAGTACTTATTCATAGCCACTTTTAATTCTTCGTCAGATTTTTACGTTTAAAAATACGTTTACGATCTAAAAATACCCTTTTCTCAGCAAATGACAAATATGTATATAAAGAAAAACAAAATAACAAATATCTTAACGCTGATACAACTTTTTTAAATGAATTAGCGAGAGCAGGTTTCATATAACTTTAATATCTGTCTTATATTTTTTAGTACAGGCGTAAAATAAAACTCTAAATAAAATACGAACAGATTTATAACAAATTTGAATGGTATGCTTTAAAATGTAAAACAAGTAATTTAAGTTATAGAAAAAGTCTTAAAATCATCAACTGTAGAGTATATTGAAAATTGTTTAAGTGAATCATAGAGAATTGAGTATTGGATAATTGGAAATACTTTAGTTCACATTTTTAAAAGGTTTTCAAACATAGAGAGGTGATTATAGGATCATCGGATTTTTTTTAGATGCTTCGTGGTGTGTTGACCATCATCAGGTTTCTTATTTTAAAGATGTACCTACGGGTTTTATTCAATTTTCTCTTCAATAGTAGTCTTTCGTATGAACGTAAACTATTATTTTTTAATTTGACTCGTCGACGCGAATTGGATAAGTTAAATTAATTAATAATTAATAAAAAGTCACAACTTATATTTAAGTCACCCCACTGCAGAGCCCGTATTTCCGTCGAATGTAATAGAGACAGTTATTTGAACATGTAATGTAATGTAATGTAATGTTTTTTTGTTTTTCATAATTAGTTAATACGAAATTTTATTATCTTGTGCTGTAGTTTTATGATTAACGAATTTGAAATTGAGAATTTTTAATTTATTAATAAACCGAAATTATTAAATTCAAAACGTTTAAACTTAAGAACATATTATATCTCTATTTGAAAGGTGAAACAAAAAAGGTAATAAAATCTACATGTTCTTATTTAACATAATGAAACTGATGATAGTCTAGGCAAACACGAAACGTACCTAGGCATAGCTATGTTCACAGAATCTGACAAAGAATCAAAACTGACAGTGAAGAAGTAAGGTTACTTTTCTGATATAACTTCAAACAACGCCAGAAAATACTATAATAAAATAAATTTTACAGAATCTTGCCTTTGTAAATCCGTGATTTGTCGATATCATATTACTGAACTATTCAACTTTAACCTAGTTTAGTCTCTATTGAATTTTTTACCATTTAGGAGATCGCTATGGCGAGCCTATTATTACTGATACTGTGAGTAGATTTTCTTACCTGTGATGTTCATAAGGCTCTCAAACTGACAATTATGGTGGTCTTTCAGGAACTGCATAACGCATACTATGCCGTCTGGTTCAACGAGGATCTCCATTTCGTTGGTGCTAGTCATTTGGACCTTCTGTACGTACTTGGGTAAACAGTCTGCTACGTATTTTCCGAAGGACTTTAGGTGGTCCTTGGCAGACATCGGCTGCATGCACTCCCCACATATTTCTGCCACTTTCCGGCAATACTGTCGCGAATTTGTCTCGCATCGCCATAAGTATTTTTCCGCGATTCGCAACATCCACATTGTGAGAGAGCTGTCACATCGGTTTAGAAATTGTCAAATATCTGTCACGTTTTTATGTGTAACAACTGATGATACCTCAAGCGCCTTTGTAAATCTGTGTAATTTATTAAATAATTTCAGGCAAGGGCAAAGTTGCCTAAGCAGAGAAGGAGTGTTCTGCCAGTGGAACAACCGCGAAGGAAAAAAATAGAGAGTGCAACTAATAGAAGAATGAACGCCATCAAGCATCCTCCTGCTGTGTTTAAAGATGCGTTTGGTGGCGCAAAAATGGGTAATTTCCTAGAGAGAGCATAAGCGTTTATTACTATCATGACAAAAATATATTACCAGTACAAGAATATATTTTTGCAGTACATTTTTTATTCTCGTTAAAGCAATTGGTGTTTTTAAGAATTTTACTAGATAGTGCTGTGTATTAATTTCGGAGAATTAACGGATGTAAAAAAATCCAAAATTTTTAGGTGATTTTCAAAGGGCTGTATCTTGCAGAAAAATAATCTCAGAGTAATTTTATTAGCAATTCAGCAAATTGAAGTGCCAAGTTTCTAGTTTTCAGATGATCTTGAGTTCAACATTTTTTACCATCAGCAGCTTCTGAATAATCATAATAAAATCATAGGAAAAAAATCAAAATTTTTGTTTACCTTTGAAAAGGTCCATGGACTTCAATAATTCTCTCCCAGTAACTTTATCACAAATATTTTTTAGATAATTATATCCTCTTTAATTTGAGTGGTCTAAATGCCTCGTACGATGATTTAAAAAATTTTTTTTTAATTGTTTTAATTTTTTTTTAAAACATCTTTCATATTTTGTCTTACAATAATTAACATATTTTGATAAGAAAACAAGAATTATCGCAAAAAAATATTTTCAACCTCAAAAAATGAAAAATTCATCCTTAACTTGATGTTTAACAAAAACAACAAATTCAATCATTCCGAATACAATGAAAACTAAATCGCAATGCTTTGAAATTTTCAGGGTATTTTTAGGATACTCTGAGGTTGAAGAGAAATAGTCAATATCTTTAGTCTATCCATTACTTGTAAAGTTATGCTAAGTTAAGCGAATATCCATAAATAGACAATTTTTACCTCTTCTTCAATTAACATTCTCACCCCAAATTTTTTTTTTATCAAAAACCAGTCAAAATAAATCAACCAAAACTATGAATTGTAAAGAATACTTTGCGGTTTTCAAAACCCTGCGAGAATTTTTTGTACACTTATTATTTCCTGGGTAATTAATTACCAAAATGAAAACGAACTTTTTTTGCTTTGAACGACGATAACTTATCGTACAAGGCTTTTAGACCATAGAATTAAAGAAGATAAAACTATCTAAAAAATAATTATGATGAAATCACTGAACAGAAAGTCCGTGGACCTTTTGAAAGGCAAGCAAAAATTTGGAAATTTTTTTTCGATGGTCTCCCTATTATTACTCAAAAACTGCTAATGGTAAAAAATATCGAACTCAAGATGTGACAAATAGAAACTTGGAGGTTTAATTTTCTTTTTTTATAGTTGCTTTAAGTCTATTTTTCTCCAAGCTTTAGCCCTTTCAAAATCACCTAAAAATTTAGAATATTTTTACATCCCTTAATTTTTGCGCCTAGTGTATTTTAGAATACACAATTATTTTTCATTTTTGATCTCTGATGATAATATATTGATTCTCTTTGAATTGTTTGCTTATTCGATATGAAAAATGGTTAGAACACGCTAGGCAACCTAATAAGTAAAATACACCTTTCCACACCATATCCAATTCTTGAGATATGCAGAAGCGACAAAACGAACGGATAATTTCCCTTAACAGTTTCTGGTGCCAGAAATGGGAAATGCAATAACCGCTTTAGTAAATTAATGATGCGCCGCGAAATTTTATCATTCAAGTCAGCAGCCGAGAGAACTGACACAGACGGGATAATAAGTTCACTTAAAACTCTAAAGCGCGTCATAGGCTTTATGAAATAAACGTGTCAAATCGAAGTTTGCTTTAGTAGATTTACACTTGCAGATTCCGTCTACTGAATACTGAATTATTGAGTAAAGTTTCCTGACTTAAATTGAGTTGGCAGAAGAATAAACAACGCCGAGATTAAAACAAAATTGACATTGAACAAACCGACTTTTTTTTTTGTAAACAAAGTTTAATTTACTCTTTCCGAGTATAATTAAGTGTTGTGGTAAACCAATGAATGTATTGATTCGTGTTTTCAGCTTCTAAGCGATTTCAGTTATCTGTTACTAGTCTGCCATCTGGCGGCGCCAAGAAGTAAACTGTACAGTTACATAACCCTACGGTTGCCGGTATCTCTATACGCGTTTATAGAAGCATTCATATACGTCCTTTCATGAAAGATCAATAAACCAGTATTCAATTATTTGTAAAAAGTATACTCAATTCTAGATCATGCTAATAGTTTTCTTCAAGAGGATTTTACTCGGTTCAGAGTTCACGTATCAGATGGCCCTAACGGCATGCAATTTTATAGTATATACAGGCATCGACTCGCGCTGAATCAAGGGTTAAAAACTATGACAGTGTTAAGATTAATATAAACTGTATTTATGTATCCTTATGTACGTATGTCGTTTTCATTGATATATAATTATATTCTATTAGGTAATGTTAATGGTGTCAATGTCATAGGCCTAGCACTACAGGGTCCATCAATGCCAAGTATTGCCGTTCTCCACCACAACGGTCCATATAATATTGAATCATCTCCGGGTAAGCATGTTACAAAATGCCTGAAACTCATAAGCATGTGTATGTTTCAAACTTATCGCCAGTATGTAATTTGTGGTACACTGCAACAACTTGGCATTTAAATAACTATAAGAAATTCGAATTAATAGTAAAAAATATGGTACTGCCCCTTTGATAGATACTTGATCGTTCTATAACATTAAAAATGCTTTAGATTGTATTCTAAACGCTGCTGGTGGCTTTTTATGCAACACAAATCATCTGATTATGTTAATGAGTTAGCTAACGAGTCTAAAAAAGTTATATAGGAAATTCAAAGTTCTTTACCTTGTTGTTGTAGAGGTATGCGTCTCTACCGGAGTATCAGTCATCCCCTTGCAACCCCGTCCAGCAACCACTGGCAGCGTAGATGTTCTACCGCTCCAACCAAAGTACCTCCCAACATTCGACAGAGAGTATCGTTCAGAACCCCGCGAGTTGTCCCCCAAGATGCAACCGGATTGCAACACATCCACTTCCGACCAATTTTCCTCTAGATACTTTTCCGATATCAGCCCAGCAAACCCGATCGAAACCGAAATAAGCAGGGCCAGCGTCCCCGCTATGGCCATCGGTAGTTCGACCGAAGTATTAGTTAGCATAGTCGAGAACCAGTTAAGGAGAAATTCTTTTCTCTCAGTCAATTCCAGGTGTGACGCTAGTGAAACGAAAGAGGAGAACCTGAGGTCCCCCGATTTCGAGAATGTAAAATCGCCCAGCACGGAGTTTACTACCTCCACTGTGCAGTCCACTCCGGTGGAGGAAACTTCCAATTTAGACCCTAACGATAATGTAAACGTTTGTGATACCAGTCTGTGTAATGATTCGATTAAATATACTGTGTAAATGTAAATATTCGTTTGTTCGTTGAAGAGGCCAGCCAAGTAAAGGCAAACAATTGACGTGTCTACAAAATGGAGTATTTTTATTTGTGTTATTACTAAAAACTGTATAATCAATTTTTAAATATTATTTAAAAAGATGATACGATTGGTTTTTTGATTACATTTTTACATCACTCTCTACAAAAAATCGATTTGGATATAACGTCTAGGGTGTTTTATATATTTTCTAAATGGCATACAAATACATAAATTTACTTTTTCAGATTTTCTGTGTAATTAGTGTCTTAGATTTATCTCAAGAATTTCATAATCATTAAAGATTATATCCCTATAACCCATCCTATCCGCAAACTCCTTAGGTTTTAGGGGAAAGAAGTTGATTTTTGTATGTCCAAACTTTTTTTTTTATAATGTTAGTATCTTGAGAATAGTTCAATAATGTGTTACTTTTCCAATATAATTATGCCTCACTTACTACACTCCCAAATTGGAGGAATACATAAAGTAAATGCAGGTTAAACGATGACTATTTATCAGATAATTGAATCAAGTAGGAAATATAAATACTTTATGGAAATAATTTGATTTTATTTTGATTCCCATTATGTCTCTAAACTTTTTGCAACTTTCTTAAAGTTACAAAGTTAATATGGCTGTAATTTACGTTTATTACTATTGCAAAGTATTCATCAAAAATTGTTTTAAATAGATTATAATAAATACTGTGTTAACTCTAAACAGTCAGGAAATAAGTTACTTATTCGACATCACAGAGTAACAAATTGAACTACACCTACTAATCAAGTAGAAAAATGGTGAAATAGATTTTCGTCAATTATTTGCTATTTGCTTTGCTGCCCGTTTTGTAATAACTCCCCAATTTATTATCTTAAGGTGGGTTTAGAATATTTTTCCACACAAACCAATTAGAAAATAGTCTGAACCTTATATTTTTGTATGTTGTTACCTCACACTTTAGATTTCAGATTTCACTCAATACGAATGATTCAATGAGTACACAGGGTCAGCCTAAATGTCATTTAAAAATAATTACTCCGGTATTCTACGACTTGTTAGATGGCCCAATTCAACTACACGGTCCTCAGGTTTAAAATTACTTATTTTATTAATATACGGTTAAATTACAACTAATATTAACGGGTGCGACAGTTGCCATCTAGCAGAGTCTTAAGAAATGATGTCCCAAGTTTTTCTGGAAGCTCTGAATGTATTCGTGTATGCTGCGTTTTATAAAAGTAATAAAAAAATTGTTTCAAAGAACTAAGTTTTGTTTGTCTTGGCAACTATAATATGCATGTAAATTGTTAGTTATTATTATTATATTTGAACCTTTGCGATATAGTGTATTTCTAGTGACCTCTCGTTAAGTTTAAAATAAGTTTAGATTTGCCACTGTTATTAATTTTCAAATGTATTTTTTGTTTACATAAAGGTCTATAAAAATAAAAAGCATACACATTCTTTAAAAAGCGTTTTATTCTATAAACTACTTCAAGGTATATTTATGCTTCAGTTACGAAAGAACATAAAATTAGGCATTATTAATTAAAATAATTATAATAATAAATAATATTGATTATAATTAAAATAAGTAAATTACAAGTTACAGAATATTGACAGACTTATACCAATAATGATTATTCATATAATTCAACAAGTAATATATCCTTTTATATAATATAATACAAACATATATTATAATTATAAAACATGTATAATTATAAAATTATATAATATATACAAACTGTAAGTGTACAAAAATGTCTCTATTTGTTTTCGTATACTTTTAGTAAAATCCTGTAATATTTGTAGTCTATCATTGTATTTAATACTTTTAATTATCAAAATATAAAACTTACATTAGAGAGAGTTAAATCTGATCTAAAAGCCTATTAGTGGCTTCCTCCTTTTAATCTATGAAATTCGGAAAGCCTTCATCTAAGTAGGTGCTGAAATTGAGACGACCTAGTGGTGAGGTAAATCGTTCTGCTGGCCAAAGATATATTTACATATAACTGACCCAAAATGAGCCAAAATCGTAAGAGGATTATAAAAGCTTTGGGTATCTGTCAGCAGGTTTTATATTCCGAAAAAAAGACCAATGCGCATTTTCTGATTACAATAACATCACATGACATACGTAATTTTTATATTGCCTATGTGTCTTTATTACCCAATTCTTTTACCCGGTTAGAGACAGCTATTAAATTAAGAAAGTGAAATGAGGTAGATAAATTTATTCGATAATTGGTGCACTCCATCTTATATTTGTATTTCATTACTCAATATTTCGAGCTTCCTCTTCTCACTTAAATTCAACAATATTTATTTAATATATCATATATTTACATAGAAGCCACATTCGTAATAATCTTTGATAATAATTCCATCAAAAACCGACAAATCGTCGATGTGATCATTAAAAAATACTTCTTGATTTCCGTAAGAAATTGGATTATAAAAAAAATTTCGTCTTTAGGCTTCTTTATTTAGAACAGCCTTGGTTTCCAGAAAATATATCTTCAATTCTGAATTATCTGAAAAATAAAATACTGTGATAACAATTGACATTTAACCTGACAGAAGCGTCTGAGAGATTAAGAAAATAGCGTTATAGTGCTAGGTATGGTAGTATAACATTTCTTGAAGACTTTTATCTCGAAGACTGCTTGCGTGTCAAGTGGGTTGTTGAGTTACCCTCGTCTGCTAAGTGGAAATAATTAATATGACACGATATCTGAAGTTACATAACGCTAGTTTTTGAAACGTTCCCCAGCTAGCGCTAATTAATGCCTTACGTCAAATACCCTTTGTTTAGGAAGGATAATTTTGCGTTACTTGGGCCTTTCACTCCAGCGTCAATTAATTATACTTATTTAACCCTTTGTACCGTTACGTGTAGAAGCTGGGGGAAGTATTGGAACTATGGCGAAAGCCGGAAGTTATTACGTCTAGTGTATGATAACACAGAGAGCACTCATCAATTATAATGCATAACAAGTAAATCCACACTTTCACTCACGTATCTTAAATTAAGATTCTTTTTGACAGATTTTTTTAACAAAATCACCCAGTAGACTATGATGTTGATCCATCATGAATCTTTTAAAATTATCACTAATTTACTTTATGTATATATTTCATTATATACAGTTAATTTAATATTTTATGAAACGATATGACTGTAATAGCCACAGATTTTTTCACAAAAAACGTTAAAAAAACATTTAATCGAATGATTGCTATTATTGAGATATGTTCTAATTTTATACGACTGTGATAAAGTATCAACAGATTGTTTTCGTTATGAATTTTCCTTTTCTTTTTTGGGGGGTCTATGCTCTTCGCTATAATAATAATAATAATTTGTGCGTCCTTGAGGCCGAGCCTTTTTCACGATAAAGCGGAAGCGGTCTACTACGTTTGACCAACATTAGGGGTGTTGAAACCTTTGCTGAAAATCGATTATCGTTGAAAAGCAAGCGTGTCATATCGGGTTGAAAATAATAACATGGAAGAAATGACTTAAAATAATGATATGAAGTGGGTTTATACAGTAAGAGATTGTGTTATTATTTATTATACTTAACGGAATGTTTTATCATTTAGAGAATGTATATTAAAATTTATTATTAAAACTAAATTATATATTAGCTACACAATCAATGGATTTAATAGATATATTAAATGAAAGAGGAATTAATTTAGTACTGTACGACTGGCTAAAATATAATATTTTATATATTCTACTAAATATATAATATAAGAGAAGAAAACCTGCCTTCGGTACAATTCCTAATTTGATGAAATGATAGAATTGATGAATAATATATTTACAATTATGATCACTTTATTATATTATCACTATTATAAGAGAGATTTTGTAGTAATTCATTTTCCAATATTGGATTGTTCTTCAATTATATTATTATAATTTATTAATCGTTTTCGAATGTAATAATAAAATATAATCATTTGCTTCTTAATTGTTCTATTCTCAGGATGCATAAGAGTAATTTGCAGTTTATATAATGGTTGTCTATTAACTTTTGTTCATTTAAGTGATGCTGTGAAGTAAAATCTCATCAATCAATATCATTCATGTAAATTTGTTCATTAAAACGAGAAAAAAGCCAAATGAAAATTAATTTCCATATATTATTAACCAACTATCTATTTACGATTCGTTTATTATCATCATGAACATCTGTTTTCCTTTCTGATTTCCACTATTCATGATAATATTTATAGAATCCACATGATGTGTTCAAAAATATTGACTTGAATAATGTTGCGATGATGTAACATAGATAACGTCGTGTGTTTCAATAAAAGCCTTTAGAAAATAGAAAAGTAAATTCAGTCGTTTATATCTAGGATGCGTCTGCCATATCTGGGGAATTTTCATATTGTACTGGGGCCGAGGCAAGGAAATTCCTATACAATAATCATCATGAAGGGGTGCCTGTAGTATACGAATCTGAATAATCAATGATCTGAAAACAATGATGAAACGATAAGTAAGCTATTAAGCTACGTTAATCAAAACAAAAGATACAATTTAAATGTATCTATAGTTCTGTTATGTAACTTAAAGTAAGTTTGAGAAAAAATATCTGTATTTATTCTGTTGTGTAAACTTCATATGAACTTTATTCTTTTTATATGAAAATAGAGAGCCATAATGGATGTTCTAGAAACTATCCCTTTTAAATTGCAAAGAAAATAAATTTAACACTTCCTTTACCACAGGTTACGTTGCTGCACTTTCATTTCCATCAGATGCTCCATGAATGAAAACGGCCGTCATAGAGTCGTTTATCGTTATATCCTTCTATATAATGTTAGATTTCATGACGTTTTCGACACAAAAAATTCTACCAAAACTACCCACACTATGCATCACAGCTGAAGCAAATTAAAAACCAATAATGGGCTCAGTCTGCGAAAGCACCGACAAACGGAAATGTGTGAACCGCCGATTAGTGTATTGGATTTCTATTATACCCTTTTTCATCCACATATCTCTTATCGGCGCGGTCCTAATTTAAAATCGATATTTTCATTATTTAGGTAAATACGAGAAGGTGATAAATGGGACGGATTATGGGCGTTCATACCTATGGTCTGCCGTTAATATGTCGAATTTTGTAGGTGGGAATGGAGCCCCTCCGGTGGCAGGTGTCTAAAAGACTTAAAGAGAAATAAACCAGATAAAAAGCGGACATCAGGTGGTGCATGGAACATTAATTATATTTTGTGTAGAGTCAGAGGGTGGAATTTTATTTTATGTAAACACAGGATGTTTTTTAGAAACTCTATCAGTTGCTTAATTTCGTTAAGATGTTATATACAACTTTAATCATACCAGACAGAAGTGCTTGTTTCTTTTATGAGTTCGTTACAAAATATTTCAATTTAAAACAATGTAAAATTTTTGATAAATAAGTACGTAAATGGGTATCACAATAAAAAAAAATGTATTTAAATTCGACGTAATGGTTTTCATTAGAATTAATTTAAAATTAGAAACGATTTCTTTGATTCACTACTCAGGAAAAACGATTCACATAATTCCGATTTAAAGTGTCAAAGGTTCATTTTAGACAAGTAGAACCCTATTATTTTTTCACCTTCAAAAGATATTATTACTACGTTGGGAACTGTTTGCGCAGTACGTGTTACGGCACGTTTTTCATATCTCATATTTAATTGTTTGATACTTGCATTATACTTGATTACTTTGATTGCATTATACTTGACTGTGTGGCATATTTTAACTGACCAAAAATAGAAATTTATTTTTATTCATGTTAAGGGGTAGTTCGAGATTGCAGTGGTGTTATTTCGAATTTTTATTTTTAGATAAGCTTCTATTTTAGAATAACTATATATAAAAATAATCTATTGCTTCCTTTCTTAAAACAATACGAAATTATTTACTTCTCCAAAGCTAGATCTATCTTTAACATTAAATTTTATAAATTTTATTGTTAAGAAAAGCGATAATATAAAAGATTCATAAAAATACAAAGACTAACAGAACATTCAATGTTGCCTACAACTTTATATGATAATAAGCTAATAGTTATTAGTAGTATTACAGTAAAAAAATATCTAAAGCGTAATAAAACCCTCACGCGATGTCTGTACCAGACGATAATACAAAGTTACTTGTATATATATTTTTTTCAGGCCATGATAGTCCATCGAGTGTACCTAAATTAATTGCCATGTTAACAAATATTGTCCTTAAATTCTGTCGATTATACTAACATTTTTCTATTGCTCGTATATACAGAACAGCAGAGAAAATAGTGAGTCAGCAGTGTTCATTTCATGATTTTCACGCAACCTGAAAAGGGGTGGTGCCAACTACGTCAACTTCCCTTACTTGCAGGAGTTTCAGTATGTTTCAGAGCCTTGAAACGAACCCACGTCGCCCCGAAATGCGGTTCAATATTCGAATGGCATTTCGTAGTCGATTTTATTAGTATATCCAAGTTATATAAAAACTTTACGGACTTCTAATAACTTTATTAACGAATTTTGGTATTTTTACGCAAGCAACGAACGAAGCTGATATAGCGAAGTTATTTTATAAGGAAAGAAGGATTTTGTGAGACGAAGAATAATGTGAATGTTCTGTTTTGGAATATGATGTGAAATTTAGGTTATACTTAAAATCGATGTAATTTAACCTAGAGACGAAATATACAACTTAACTGGGTCAAGTTGAAGTGTCAGTGTTAAAATGTTGACAATTGAAATGTTTTTATTTCTGGAATGACATCTGTGGAATGCCCCAGCAAATGTGAGAAGCACAACACCAAGAAGAGAAAGGTAGGTTTAATTAGTGTTGAATCCTCAAGTTGGTATTTTCTTTGTGTATGAATGATATAGGACGGTATTTCTACATAAATAAATGTGAGCGTAATTTTAGAGAAATTACGGTTGTAGTAAAGTAATTGTTTCCATAGAAACAACGTGACATCTATAAGAGAAACATTCTAATAACTAATAAAATAAGTAATTACTAGAAAGAAATTCTAAGCCGGACTTGTGTCTTTCTATACCATCTTTTACATAACAATTTCTCCAAAAAGCATTCTTAATATTACAAAATTATTGTGGAGGAAGATGACAATAAATTAAGCGATACGAAATATAAGCAACGGTTAACAAAAACTAGTACTAAATTATATTGTTACTAAAATAATTCTGTAGAAAATTTTACATTGTGACAACTAAGATATGGAGAAATGAAACTGAAAACAAACTACACCCACTTCATTGTATATCTATTATTATTATTTTTAATTTTCGTAAATATATAGTAACAAATATATATTTTCCCTTATAAAATCTATAAATGATGTTTCTTTGTGATCGACTTAACTACAAATATTGTTATTTATTAATTTTATTTACTATACTATAATATACTCAATATTTAATATTAAAATGAATGAATTGATCTATAACATTTTTTGATCTTTCATATTATCTGAACAGTATAAAGTGAAAGGAACAGTTGGTGCATTTTGACAAACCATTTCAGGCTACTGCTGTGAAGATAAATTATTAGTACTATCAGTCATCCTGGCTGTCAAGTTAAAATACGATGTTCCTTTGATTTCTTTAAAAGCCCAGTAGAAAACCACTCCATCTCTTGATGCATGAAATGTGGAATACATTTTTCTAACAGCTTCCTGGAACATCAGCTTTTATTCGCAAAACACATAATAAAGTAGTAAAATAAGTTGAATGCATGAATTTCTGGAAATATAAATTTCAAGATATTAATCGAAGAATTAGTAAGAATATTTTTGTGTGTAGGTAAAAGTAAATGGGAAATATATACAAGGTACTACGAAAAATGGGTTACAGGTTTAGATTCTTGAGAAAAGGAAAATAAATGTTAAAATGTTCTCCAACCTGTAGTTCATATAGTTACCTCTTTTCCAAGTTGGAGGTAATTCTATAAAATAGTACCATCAAGATCTCTCCAATATATAAATAATTCTCTCCAATAATAAATAGAAAATGGTATAGGTTTAGAGTATTGGTTTAGCAGGTTTTCTATTAGAAACTTAAGAAATTGAGTCTTCGATAAAAGACATTTCAGTCGTATAAAGAAGAATAAGTACACTGAATAAATGAAAATATTTAATAATTGACAATACTAAATAAAAACCAAAATATGGATATTAAATCCCGGTACACCGAAAGTGTGAAATAAATTTTAATTTCCTTGAAGAATTTTGTTAGAGGCTAAGGGATTTTTACGGTTATAAGAGCTTGGGATGATCAATAAGTCCAATTGGTAAAAAACTTCCCCGCCTATAAATTACCACTGGAGGTTGAAGTGAAGAAATTGAAAACACCTAAAAGTTACTCTTTCAAGAGTAAAATATTGTTATCTTAAGTTGAACGAAATTAACTTAACAGAATAGCTAATTATTTTTTGTTGCGCATACAAAACAGTCTCCCCTAAATCCAAATTTAGGAGGATGCATAAATAACTTGGAGTAATAGAGATAAATGTTACAGGAGCGGGATCCCTATATTTTACATACATATAAATCTGCAAAGTTGAATAGTTCCCCAAGCTTGAACCTAATTAAATACTAGACGTGTGTCATTCTGCTGCGTGTAGCGCAACTTCTTTTTGGGCTGTGGGAGTTATAACTTTTATCAAATTTCGGTTTTGAATGACAGAGACATTCTCTTAGAAACAATGAGGCTCTCCCGGTGGTATACCGTCGTTTATTTTCATTAAAATCGATGGAACTGTTTCGTTGAATTTTACTTGCACGATAAATAACTTCCAAAGGTAATTTTTGACGGAGATCGCCTAATAAAATAATTAATTAGAAAGATAATAACTCAAAGTCGCTCGCTGGTGATTTTAATGGATTTGCGGGATCGTCTATTGTGCCAAAAGTCGTATTATATTGCGAATAATGCATTTTCTTCGAGATATAATGAAGACGCCGACCATGCGCTGTTATTCGATAAGTTTAACTTAATTTCAAGAAAACCCAGTTCATTCTAATTCCATATCATAGAAACTATTGTTACCGAAAGTTTTGTTTAATATACTTTGAGCTATTAACGCCAATGACTTGCTAGTATCAAGGCAAGGCCTAAAAGTCAACCTTAAAGAAAATATGCATTAAAAACATTATTCTGAAGTTATCACAATTTAGGTCATAAATAATGCCTTTGTTGTACATAATAACATAATAAAATATTGTGTTCAATGTCATATTGTTATTGGAACATATATTACGTAAAATTGTTAAATTTAATATTCAGTTAAAATTTTTTTTTTGGGATTTGAAACACGAAAAGGGTTTTTCTGTTGATGTAAATCTATAAAAAAGTACAGAAATATACCAAACTAGCTAGTTAGGTAATAGCGATTTATATGTTTCAACTAGATATATTTTTTTACTGTTAGTGTAAATATGACTCGCCTAATGGCAGGATGAATAAAGTAAAATCCCATATCTTGATTTCTGTGCGTTGATATACAATAAGAACGACGTAAGACGGACGACACGAAATGGAGAACCAACAACGCGAGCGGAAAGATATTTAACATATTTGGTTTTCATAAAAATGGCAAAATGTTTGCCCCGAATCCCACCGTAGTCTCACAGCAAATATTATAAATCTCCGAACTGGAGATCCTAGAATAACATTGTCAACTTCTATTCCGCATACTGTTAAAATGGTTTGTGAAATGCCTCCTCATAATGTGTTTGTATATGAACATAATTGCAATAACAGCACTGGAAAAGCCGACGTATTTATCTGGATGACAGCCAATTTAATTGATTTATTTTTGATAGCGAAAATAGCAGTTGTGTATAAAATCAGTTGAAATAAAATTTTACCAAAAACCAGTGTCACGTAAATATAATCTGGAATAAATGTCAATAGTAGGAGAAAGTGTCAATTGGAAATAAATTGAGGATAAGTGAATATAGTTTTTTTCCGTTTGTATTTTATTAACCGAAAAAAAGGCGGAGGTTCTTAATTTGTCTGTATATATATATATATATATATATATATATATATATATATATATATATATATATTTTTTGTATGTATGTTCGGGTATAAATGTTGTGTTTATGAACCGATATTAATTATTCTTTTTGCGTTGTGTTCAGTATAGCTTTTGGACTTCGAAGATAGATAACGGAACTTCTTATTCAAGTAGCCGCCGTTTTCTCATTAGCAAAGCATCCTTAGTAGGTCTACCCATCGCTTAAAATTGTAAAATAATAAGTTTAAAAAAAACCGACTTCAAAAAAGAGTAAATTAACTAAAAAGCAAGAAATAAGTGTTTTATACAACAATTTAATACTTATTTGTTGTTCCGTCTAAAGTAATTAAGGAATTATTGTTTATTATGTAATTACTATTAACTGTTTTATATAATTTTGAAGTCGGTGCCAAGTAAAACATAAAAAAATATATACCTTGCTACTATAATAGCGAGTTTACATTTAAAATTGCCGAGGGCCGAAATTCGCATTATTAATATTGTACGGCACCGACTTCAAAATTATATAAAACAATTAATAATAATTACACAATAAATAATAATTTCATAATTACATTAAACGGAACAACAAATAATTATTAAATTGTTGTAGAAAACATTTATTTCTTGCTTTTCAGTTAAGTTTTTTTTAAGTCGTTTGTTTTAAACTTATTGTAATTTAAATAATTTATATTGTTTAAAAAAAACTCGTTACATATTGGCATATATGAGGTAGTGCTTCGTGTAGTTTCATTTTCTTTAACCTTATTCAGCGTAAGACTTGATTTAACCCCAGCCTTACCTCACCTGGAAATGAACGCGATTTATCCAATCGCAAGTTCTAAGCAACTGAAAATTTCACATTCCATTTATAAACACACAAGTGAACTGGAAACCCTTTGAACGATATATGGAAACGCAAACATATTCTGATTTTATCGGCTGCACTTAATTAAATTAGGAACAGTTTCGTATAGAGTAACGAATTGTTTACATCACGGCTCTATAGTCTAACAGATGCCACACGTATTATCAAGTTATAATTAGTCTTGATGTTTTAAATAAAGCTAGTCGATATTCTGCAGACACGTTCGATTAATTATTTATTGAAAGGGGACGAGTTAACTATTTATTATATTACGGAAGTTTGTTTAGATATAATGTAATTATTATCAAAGTATTTTTCGTTAAAGTGTATAATTTATATTAGGAGATAATTACAGTTAATGTGTTCCAGTATAAACAAAACATAAAAATAATAGTATAAAATTACCTTCTTGTTTCCATTTAACATGTAAAGTGTAATTAAATGTTATTTTATTATGTCTACGTGTTTTGGCAAATTCTTAACGAGTGTAGTATTATAGTCAGAACTTTAATAAGAATCGTTGTAGAATGGTAGGTATAAAATAAGCTAACAACGAGGATGTTCCTAGATAGTTAATGTTTGTATCTATATAATTAAAACGTAAAGCTGATAGTAAACTTGGGTGCAATTCCTTGTTAGTTAATTAACAAGTTAAATTTATTACAGGCTCTCATTGCGATTAGTCTTATCCGACGTAAAGTTTCGTAAAATCGTGTAAATTTAAAATAAGTTTGAACGTCCGTAGAAGCTAAAACATATTTGATATAAGAAGGATTTACCTCGAGCTATTAATTCCTATTAATTAAGTAAATAAATTTAATACTAATTAACTAAAATAATCATATTAATTTTCATTTTTAATTTATTTTAAAATTATCGTTGATTTTTGTTAAACATTTTTATATATTTCATAATTTTTGCCAATATTTGTTACGAGCACGACGTGGTATTAAATCTTATTCCAATTCTACTACACTAGGCACAAAAATTATGTTTTTAGGTAATTTTCAAAGGGTTGTAACTTGGAGAAAAATACACACAGACAAAAATACAAATATACAAATCACAGAGCAAATTCAAAAAAAGTAAATTGAAGCTCCAAATTTATAGTTTCTAGATATTGAGATCAATATTTTTTACCCTTAGCGGTTTTTAAGTAATCATAAGAAAATCATCGGAAAGAAAATTTCCAAATTTTTGTTTGCCTTTCAAAAGGTTTAATAATTTTTTTTAAGTAACATCTATAAAGCTCTTTCAGATGATTTTATCCTCTTTAATTCAAATGGTCTAAAAGCCCTTGTACGATAAATATTCACTGAGATATCGTCATTTAAAGCAAGAAAGTCAGTAAAAAAGTCACTTTTTTCAACTAGAAACTTCGAGCTTTAATTTACTGTCTTAAAATTGATCTACGATAATTTGTTTCCAACTTATAGCTCTTTGAAAACCACCTAAAAATTTATGATTCTTTACATCCCTTAATTTCTGTGCGTAGTGTATAATAAATTTTCCACTATACACACGTGGCCTCTTTTAGTCTTAAAAAGGCAGCATTAGCTTCGTCCTGTGAACTTGGCACTTTAAGTTTGGATAACTGGACTCTAATAACAAATGGTGAACACGGTCGTCCAGAAAAAAGTATTAAGCTTTCAAAGCTTTTCCCCTCGTTTTTCTGGTTCAAAACATATATACCTTACTCGTTCGATGAGCTATCAATCTTAACCCGATAAGGGGAATATACAAAAAAGTTCGCAGAGCTTGGGCTTTGGGCAGATCTTTAGATTAATGATAGAAATGTACAAAAAAGTTAAAACGACAACACTGTCGTTCGAATTGTTGTTGTTTTTTAATAAACGGTGATAATTTTTTTATTACTGTCTACGATTCAATGAAGCCAGAGTTATTTTGAGTTAACTACGTCTGCTAAACTGCTATGGAAAGTTCATAGGAAAAGTATAAATTATGTACAAAAGGTTATTGTGAAAAACCCTATTATATCAATTCACGTTTTTAAAGAATAATAGTTGCAAAGTCAATTTTAAGGAACTAAGAAAATTTTAAAAATTAAAATTTGCTTTAATGTATTCCACTAAACAAAATATATCGTATTTGGTATACGAGTATATTTTAATGAATCACAGCTATAGAGTCGAAGACAGAATATCAGATTTTTTTATATCATTCTCCTTGAAGAAAACTCGTATATATGATAGAATTTCACTGGCTTCTTTTATCTCTGCTTGCGCTGTACATGTTCCTTTGTTTCTCGAATATTTGCGCAAGGATATAATAATAAAGATCTCGAATTGTAAAAGCGGTTTATAATTTAATCCTATTTGGATAAATGGATTACAATAAAGTATCACAAGTTGTGTTGTTAAATGTGTTGTTACTCTTAAGAGATTCGACTCAATACAACTTAAAAATGATACATTTTCATCACGGATAATATTAAAAAAATTGTCTATAGGTACCCTTGGATGATGAGAACTTTCAATGAAACTCTGTTATGTAATGCCATAGTTATCATGCGAACACATATACTTTGTATTTGTAAACATTCCGTTTGTGTTTTATATTTTGACAAATGTATACATCAACACATGTCACTTTGCTTGACTGGAATACAAATGATACGCCGGGTTTTATAAAATGTCACAAACATAAATCTATTTAAAATTCATAGAGGGATTTACTTTCGTCAAACCTAAATATAATGTCGAAGGCAATTTCATAATTAGAATGTATAGTTGCAAAATTGAATATGTGTCAGTTGAGAATCAGGAAACATTCATTACTTACACCTGGCGAGAATGGTCATAAATAGTTTCGCAGTCGACAGGAGTTGCAGGAAAATTGAAAGTGTTACTCCGGAAATAATCCAGGTGCATTAATTTTCCGCAGTTTGAGTTTCAGAAAATGGGAAAATATGGAATGTAAATTGTAAAATAAACTTCTCTCGACTCGTAAAGCTGTTCTGAAGGAAGAGTGTCATTTCCTTAAGATTTAGGTGATTTTTAAAGGGGTATTTCTACTGAAGTACATCATTTGGAGTTGATTACTCTAATTAAATATGTATAGTAAGTCAATGGGGTATGAATTTCAGTTAACGTTAATTTATATTAATGAAATTATCAGACAAATATGTATTTATATATTTTAAAATACTATTTAATTAATTATGGGCTTTATATAATAAGAAATGTAGATTAATTTATTAATTACAATATCTACATGAAAGAGTGATACGTTATATTGAGTGATATGATATTTGCGTAATAAAAATTGTTCACTGTATAATTAAAGGCGTATGAATTCTCCTATTTCAATATATGTGTATATTAATAAAATACCGAAGTGGCAATTTTAAACGATTCCAATGTAAATTAATTGAAATATTCATCCCTCGGCAAGGGATGGTTTCGGAATGAATTACTGAACGCAATGCATATCCGACTTTTCGTAACGCGTGAGAGAATTTGTATTTGGGTCAATAGGGTGGGGTGATTGTCCCAGGAATTGGGGAAGATGTTTTAATTTATGCATTGTATTGGGCGTCTCGACTCTCGGTTTGTGAATTATTCATACAAGTATTTATGTACAAAATTGCCCATTCACATCATAATAATATATTTATGTAGACTGAAATCGAAGTGTACTGGACAAATTAAAAGATCACTCGTTAGTAAGTTTAAAGAACATAAGAAAATAGCTTACAATGTATTTTTGAATACTTTCTTGAATATTAAGATTAAATATTTTTTGTAATAACGTTTTAAATCAGGATGCACAAGGTTAACTGATGTATAAATAATTAGCTGTTAGTCACAGCTTTAAAAAGCAATGGAAGGGAGTTTTTCTTAGTATATTATATAAATTCTATTATATTTTCTTAGTATATTTATAAATCGCCATAAATAGTATCCGACACTATTCACAAACTTAATTTAAGATACACTTCTTTTTAAAATAGGCAACTAAATTTCTAACGTAAACACTTTAAAATTAATTCGATTAAAAATAAATAAAATGTCAACAATTTACAAACATAACATCCATCAAGCTGATTATTTAACACTTTATATATCTTTTATCGCAGCAATAAAGCTGAGAATATTAAAACAACACTAGATAATAACTTACTAATAATATTTCTTGTTCTCTAAAATAACAAATTGTGGTTTTTATGTGTGGTTGAATGAAAATTGTAATTTATTATTTTTACATATTGCAAATACTGTATATACGAGAAACTAGATGTATCATATTTTGTGAAGACATGTAAGTAAAATAGTGTACACAGAAATAAAATAACGTACATATTTTAAAGGTAAATTACAATAAAGGATGTTAAAAAGTATTTACTTTTTTATATTATTATACAATTGTATTATTATGCAGTTACGTAAGTATTATAATTACGAGTAATTATAATACATTCTATTTTGCTCATTGCTTGATCGGACTTGATTGAAATTTAAATATAAAATGTAAACAAAAGTTGAGAAAAGGATCCATATATTTTCAAGTCCAAAGATTCAGTGTTTTACCATTTTTAATTATATTCGGTTCATAATTATCATTATTTCTAAAAAAATCTTGATATTTTAGTTTTATATCAACAAAATGGGGACCGTTCCAGAAAAGCAAAACATAAGTTAACGATTCTTGCTCCATTAAAGTACTAGATGAGTATATTATTGATTAATACTTTAAAGTGAATATATTTTATTTATAAATATGATGTTGTATTTTCTTAAATATACCACGTTTGCTAATAGTCGTTCTTGATTATGAAAAAAGTTGGTTACGTATCTGTATATTTCAAAGAGATGTAATGAGTTAATAATATCTGTTTGTATCCGTATTCTTTACCGATATCAATGTTCGTAACACTGAATAATAAAACAAGAGATTAAAAACTCTGGATTCTTTTGGCAAGGCTGAAATACAAAATTAAATTTCTCATTCCTTCCGATTTGTTACGAAAATTCTTCATAGCTAAAGGTGGAGTTGTATTTATTATATATTCCTTGAACTCTCAAGTAAGATATTTTGAAATATTACTAGCTGTAGTTTTACTATAGTTTCGATTTTAAAAAACGCTGTAGAATTAAATGACGCAATGCAGAGATTGAAAAATGGCATTTACACGAACTGGACAACTGTTGTCTCACCGCTTTGAATCGGGGGTGGATTGTGAAGCAAACAAAGACAATTTATATAAATTGTTTGACAGTCGTAGGAAAACTTTATGCGGTATTCTCATAAAATCTGTTTTATGATATAAATAACCGTTAAGCGAACAGTTTCCGAAATACGTATAGAGACCAATTATATACGTATTTGATAACGGTAATATTAAATTGTCGTCCTTTTCATGAAGACGGCGCTATGGTCCAAAATCGATTCTAATACCCACTGGCAGTTAGTTGTGCGTGCTGCACCTCAGATTCACACTGTATTAAAGCGTAGCCAAAACGACGTGAACACTGCCGACCTCTATTAAAAGACGATTGATCTTTCTACGCTTCGACCTAAGGTCTTTTAAGTACCCATCGAAGTTTAAGATAAACTCCGCAATTTTGCGGATTTACAACGGCGAAAAATGTTTAAATGTGAGATTCAGGAATTCGATATTAGCTGCTCATCACATTTAGTGTGTTCGGGTTGTTTTCATTCACATACGAATACGTTACAAGAGGTCTACACTTGCAATGGAAATTGCTGAGTTTCTAGTTCTTTACCAAAGCTATAGTAAAAGGCACTTTTAACTTGAAGTTCCTATCGCTGCCGATATTTATAATTACCCTTTATCATTCACATAATCCATTGGCTTCGGTTAAGTTTCACTTAAAAAGCATACTACAAAAGCTCACAACATTTAAAACAGCCGCAGGAGTGCCTATCCGTTCCATTTACTCGCGATCTATCCTTTCGCTAGGAGGTTTATTATCTGCTACAATGAGCCCTAAAAGGCGCTATGGCGTGCCAGAGGCACATTACACCGTGTTGCATACATCATACTTGCATAGTGCAGAAGCACTGTATTGCAAATATTGATTTCGGCTGAACGCCGTGCATGTATAGCTTTGCATAATAAAAGAGGAAAACCTTTGTAGAATGCAATTTGTGGAAGAATGCGAAATGAAATCTAGCATTCGTGCATCTTAGTATACGAATTGGAGTTCTTTTATGCGGAATACACGCCGAAGAATTATCTCGATACGTATTGCTTTATTTCTCGGTATTAGACGACTGCAAATTTTATAAAAGGCGATGGTTTCCAGATGATTCAAAATATATTTAAATTTTCAGTACGATGATCGAATATGTAGGTTTGAGGAAGATCCGTATATTGGGAAATGAATGCTCTGAAAAATGTTACAGGGATATTTCAAATTTTTTTTTTAGTTGTAAACGTATATTTGTGTAAGGCCTTAAAGCCCAATTTTTTTCTTCTGGCAGTGAATAAATATTATTCTTATACACAATATGACTATTGTAAGATATGGTTTTGTTTTCATAAATACGTGTAACATTCAATAAAATAAAAAAGGTAAATTGATACATACAAATTAAATATGTTTGAAATTCTGTGACAAATTGAAGACAAAATTAAATTTGGAAAAAGAGACTAGGCAAATAGAATACATTCAATATAAATATATCCATTTTTTTTAAATTGCTGAAGAATTTCCACTTCTCTAAACGTGTTAATTTTCCATGGCATCAGGCGCGTTCTTATTATCATTTATTAAAACAGCAAACATAATATAAACAGTGCTGTAATCATTGTTAGCAGCTTTACAACTTTCAAGTAAGCAAACTTTAACTCTAAATGGATTCAATTTAAAAATTTAATTTGCATTTATTTATAAATATGACACTTTGTTCTAAAGTTTAAGTATATAAGCTGCGAATTCATTATTTCCTCAATATTTGATTTTATTCTGTGAAACTAGAAGTGAGAGTAAATGTAAACAATGTGTTTGCTCAATACGGCCCTTCAACATCTAAATCTCAACAAGTGAATTTTCTCTTGAGCAAATCAAGGCGTATGCAATCTAAGTTGCCGCGATTTAATCCTCGCAGAACCGAGAAATTAATTCGTGTTTTAGAACGTCTCAAAAGGTGGATTTTCATAAACAAACAGTCCCCCCTCATAAATATGCATAAAAGAAAATTCCAAACAGCGGAAGGGTGGATGTGCCAACTTTATATTCGACGTTGCTGGTGTAGCAGCCGAAAGGTCTGCGGTGACATCAACAGACTGCCGGTTTCCCTCAAACTTTGACAAGTCTGCGAAACCGTCTCGGATTTGCCTCCTCGGGAATATATTAAGTGAGGTGGGTTTTGAGTGGAATTGTGGCGAGAGTCGTACTCAAATAAGCGTTTTGTAAATTATCGGTCTATATTGCTCGTAACTTTATTTCAAACACGTTCGGGATTTCAATAGAAAATAAATTTATAGCAAGAATTTAGAATTAGTCGGTAATTTAATCAGCATGTATATTAAACCGTTATGCTTATATATGTTCTTAAAAAAACAATAAATTAATATGAAATTTGTATTTGTCGATATTTTGGCGAATGCGCCAGGGATTATCGGATAATGTCTGATCGAATTTGCTCCCTCATTTACAGGATAAGTTTTTTTAAAACAAATATTCTTAAGCTTTCAATTGAAGGAATAAGTTTGTCAAATTTGTTTCATTATTAAAATCACCTGAAAACGTACCCATGCGTGTAAGTCAAATGTACATATGTATGTAGATGGAGTAGAATTGTTGATGTTAAAACGTTATTAGTTCCTTTTTCCCTATTCGCTATCGTCATATTTTTTATGTAAAAGTATAAAACATATACCGTAAGTCGGGGCTACTTTGGTATAGGTTTTTCATATTTTCGACTGTATCTTTCTTAATTTTAGAGATATCTAAAAAATCTTGGATCAAACCAAAGCTCTGCAGCTCAGATTCAAATTGGAGTATGAACTATTTCATTAATCTCAATAGGAAGCAGAAGGAGGGTTTTTTGTATTAATGTTACTCCTTGATACCCCAGTAAATTTGGATAAAGGTATTGTCACCATCAAAAGCACTTGTTTGAGTGCTTGTATCAATTTTACCCCTTTAAAATGCCAGCCTAAGTGTAAAATTAAAAAGCAAGTCCAGTTGTATTAAATTTTTCGCAGACTTTGCTCCTGAGTTTTTTTAAATTGAAAAATTATTCCAAAATCAGCTGAAATGTTCCTCTACACCACCAACAAATTCAGCTTGGCTGGATAAATAAACAGCAAAATCAAATGTTTTTATTATTGAAAAATATTCAAAAAACGAAAATAGGTAGCTTCAGATAAGTATACCAAGTTAGGTAACAGCCTTTAAATTGTATAAATCACAGAAACTGCCACCTAGTCTTCTTAAAACGAAATTTGTCATTTCAAATGTAAAAAAGAGGAGCAAATTTTGCGTATAAAAAAAGATCAATTAGGATATAAAAAATGTAGGTAGGTAGGTACTTAATGCAAGAACAAATACCTAGGTAGGATTAAATGAATAGATTGATAAATCAGTTCAAAGAACGTAGGTAACAATCAAGGTAATGGGTATCCAAAGGTACTTAGCAAAAGTAATCAGGGAAGAAGATGTTTCTACTGTTTTATATCAACGGAAAAGAGTTAATCTTCTTCAGAGACAAGCTTTGGAGCATGAATCCTTTGACGAATGCAACATGGTTTGAAACACACCTTATCTTCTTCATCTGGCCAGAGTCACCACTTTCTTCATTTCGCCATGCAGGTGATCTCATACTCACCACCATTTTCTTTGATAACTCTTCCGGGATATCCACGCCCACCATAAGTTATATCGATGTAATCCGCCTCACCAACAGCTTTTTCTTCTAATGTAGGCAGTAAGATTTCCTTCAGTTGCAGTGATCGAGGTTCATAGAGTCCTTGACTCATTGTTGGACCTGGTTGGTAGACTTGGTCCATCGTGAGCTGATGGCCCTCATTGTCTGATGATTCAATGATGCCTGATTTGGCAGACTGTTATGACTTTTAGTATATGATATGTCATCACTATTCAAGCTTAAGTTTGTGGAGAATTGAGAGTCATAAGTGGCACATCTCGCAGCCTTTTCTTTCCTTGGCTCCATATTATTTGCTTTCTGATTATTCCCAATTTATTCTTTTCCGGAAAGGCTGCAATTACTGTGGAGAGTACATCATCAGTTCTGATCCCTGTTCCAGGTGGTATCATTAGTTTTTTTTTGCATTTTATTAGTGCTACAGATTCATCACCAACAGCGTTGAGGTGATCCACAAAGCTCCACAAGTTACCCCGTCAATCTAAATATAAACAAACTAGTCTCAAAGTTACCTCGTCAACTACACAAACTTTATTTACTAATTGTAAAAAATAGGAGAATTAACTTACAGGAATGACAAGAAGCGAAAAATGTTCCTAGATAATTTTGTGATTAGGAAATAACTTAACTTGAACCGATGACTCTGAAAGTATCTTCCCGCCAGAGGAGGTTTGTAAGAGTTTTTGAAGACAGCCGTTATCACATGTACAGAAAAATGGCTCGAGGTGTACCAGGTTAGCCACTTGGAAAATATGCAGCGATTGCATTACACTCTATTGGTAATCCTTGAAACGATGAGACTAGTGGGAGGTCGCTAGCATCAAAACTGAGTCGGTCAGAACGATTGGAATGCAAAAAACCTGATTTTATAAAGTTACCCAGTCTGTTCAATGTAACCCCGTCTTACGGTACATAAATATATGTGGTATTATGTTATCATCTTTGGTAATTTTACCTTCTGTTTTATTTTTTTAAATCAAATATTCGTTTACCAAAATTTCTAGTTCATATAGGAAACAAATAAAAGCGCAACCAAAAAAGAGTTTTTCGAGAATCGATCTCTTCGTACTATAACTGAATTTGTAAGGGGACCGAAATTGCTGATTTCCAGCCTCGAACTAAAATCTTTGGGGATTTCGTATATTTCCATACGACATCGTCGTTGTTTTAGTTTTATACAAATTACCTGCGTCGCTATAAAGGTCGTTGTAAACATGAAATCGATAGTTGGGTTTCTAAACTATAAGGACACATTCTTTTTCTAATTTGACGAGAAGCACCTATTATATACATGGCTATTATCGACTCTGGTTTGAGAAATGCCACAACAGTTCTGGTTATTGTTATTTGCATTAGCCTATGGCTTAATGGGCGGATTTTGATAAATGGCTTGAATGTTTACATCCACAAAATTTATGTACCTATTGAAATGTCTACAAAATATTTAGGTATTGGGTTAGACCCAACAAAATATAACTTACTCGCATAACTTATAGTTAAAATTCTGAAACAGAATGCTTGTACTCATAAACTTAACTAAAGTAGCGATTAAATTAATAATTTTTGGGTTAACGAGGTAGGCGGTAAGAAGCATAAAAACCCAATTAAAATAAAAATTTTGTATTAGAGCAAGTCATCAGATTTTTACTGCTTGGTCCGTACTTACCGGCATCTTTTTTACGTCCATTCTAAGATTTAAGGTGTTGTTATAAAAACGGATATACTGATATCTTAAATGAAAAATTGCGGAAAGTGACAAAGAAGTACTTACCTGCGAGGCATACATTTTTTACAGGTCCTTATCACTTTCCAAAGTTTTATGGAAAGGGTCGTCGAAATACATTTTAAGAGAGTTTTATTATCCCTATAGGAAAAGAAAAGTAGGGTTATAAGGAAATGATGGTCATTTTATTTAGTTGAGTTTAAATAGGGGCGCAAAGTTAACCCGATTTACGTATATATTAATAAATAAATAATGCTCTAAAGTTCACAATGTATTAAGTTGATAATTCTATAAAGTATATTTTGTAGAAATAAAAGAACTATCATTCAATTTATCATTTACGTAGAAAACTTCATTTTTATACAAAATACATTCTTTGTAGTATTTATAAATAAATAATATAAAAATATTGTCACCACATTTTTAAAGAGTAGGAATGTGACAAGGGGGTGACAAATGTAAAGCACTTAGTGACATCTTTGCAAAAAATAAAACGAATAAATCTGATGCAATTGAGTAAAACAACTCAAGTTTTATACCACTATATTTACATAAAATCGTGACTGCAGTTTCGATACTTTCCATGTCATTTTCAAAACGATCATTCAACTAAGAATAAAATACAAAAATTCCTATAATATATACCTATACTAATCAATTACACAGAATAACGATTATACCAATAAACAGTTAATTAAGGTTTACAGTACGAATAAATAGCTAAAAGTTTTATTTTCCTATTTTAGGTAATTCTGTAGTCAAAAATCAAAACGGACGTAAAAAATATAAAAACTTAGGTTTAATAAACCAACCATTTACATAATCGTGAACATGATTCTCTGTAAATGAACATAGAGGCTCCAAATTAAGGGAGCTGCACACACAAATCAATGAAATTTAATTAATCAAATCCACGTTTACGTACCTTGTAATCTTCGCATTACCAGTTTTGATTGACGGATCGAACGGGACCCCACGGTTTAAGCCCCTGCCGCAGAAAAAGCTTCGGAAGACAAAAAAATCGCTAACAAAAACAGTTCATTATTTTTGTATTACTTGCTCCCAAGCAGCTACACTGCGTGGGTAGGTCTTCGTAATCATAAATAACGAAGGCTCCCATCCCGTTGTCGCGAAATGCCGTCCATTCAACAAATAAGAGAGCATCGTAAATAATTACCAAAGTACTAAGAAATAAAAGCCTGAAGATGGAAATAAGATTGGGTTAACAGGAGCCACATATATTTCTTTTATTTTAGTAAAATCCACTAGGGACAAAAAATAAGGGATGTAAAAAAATTTTAAATTTTTAGGTGATATTCAATGGGATGTAACTTGGAGAAAAATAGTCAACAGCAATTTAAAATAAGCAAATTGAATCTTAAAGTTTATAGTTTTTGAGATCAATTTTTTACTACCAGCAGTTTTTGATAATCATAAGGAAAAATTCATCAAAAGATTTTTCACTAAATTATTGATTGCCTTTCAAAATGTCCACAGACATTAATACATTTTTGTCAGTAATTTAATCACAGATTTTTTTAAGATAGCTTATACTCTTTAATTTGAGTGGTCTAATAGCTTTATAGGATGATTTTTCGCTGAGTTATTCTCATTTAAAGCAAATAAGTCAGTTTTGAATATGGTAATTAATTAATCGGGAAATAATGATCGTACAGAAAAATTTGTTTCTTATAATAATTAACATTGCCTACGTGATCCCCTCTTATTTGAGTTATTATCCATGCTATCCCATAAAAGGAGCAATTTAGGCACGTCCCCCGCCTTAAGCCTCGCCTCCTCTAGGATAACAGGTGTTCCTAATATAAGGAACCTCCTCTCCTCTAGTGCGGGGCAGGTGTAAAGAAGATGAATCGAGGTTTTCTCGTATTCTTTACAGTATCTGCAGGCCGCAACTTGTGCTTATACTAGTATGCATTCAGGCTACTATGGTGGCCCGTTGTGATTCTCACAAGGATTCTGGCTTTGCATCTGTTCAATTTAATGAATTTTTGGGCCCATTTTCTCAATATCTGAGTATTCGATGAAGAGTTTGGTTATTCGACAACCGGTTACTCCTCTCCATCTTTTATTGTGCTGGTCTCTTGCCCAGCCATTGATGCGGTCTCTGATCAGATTCCGACTTATTTCCACTGCAGGTTCTGATCCATAGATATTTTCCCTGTTCCCTAGTCTGACAGAGTCATCTGCAATTAGATTTCCCTCAATGCCATTATGCCCAGGTATCCATAAGAGTTCCACCGGTCCCTTCCCTGCCAAGTGGTTCAATGCTTCATAGCAATTATAGACCAGCTTCGACTTTGTCGTTGCTGAATTCAGGGCTGCCAACGCCGCCCTGCTATCCAAGCAGATACGTACCTTCTCCTGGGTCCGATTTTGGTCGGCCCCCAAAACACCGTATGTAATTGCAACTAGCTTAGCCTGAAGTGCGACCTATTTGATAAAAAATATAGATTATTGCTGAAAAACATTTTCAACCGTAAAAAATTAATAAAAAATGACAAATTCATCCTTAAATTGAATTTTAGCAAAAACGAAAAATTTAATCATTTCGAACAAAAAAATTACAACGCTTCGAAATTTTCAGGGTTTGTTTGGAATATTTTGAGGTTGATAATAAATGGTCAACATACTTAGTCTATCAATTATTTACAAAGCTATGCCAAGTTAAGCGAATATCTAAACTTAAGCGAAACAGAAATTAAGTAAAAACACCAATAAATATAGCTTATAAAGAATACTTTGTAGTTTTTAAAATCTACACGAATCTTTTGTATGATTACTATTTCCCGAGTAATTAACTACCTAAGCAAAAACAGAGTTTGGCGTTGAACGATGATAAGTCAGCGAAAAATGATCATAAAAGGCTTCTTAGGCCACTCAAATTAAAGAAAATGAAACCATACAAAAAACCTTTATGATAAAATTACTGGAAAAATATCATTGAGGTCCGTGGATCTTTTGAGAGGCAAACAAAAGTTTGTAATTTTTTTCCGTAGCTTCTCTTATGATTACTCAAGAACTCCCAAGGGTAATAAATTTTAAACTCAAAGTATGAAAACTAGAAGCTTGGAGATTCAATTTGATTTTTTTTAAATTGCTCTGTGACAATTTTTCTCCAACATGAATATAATCTAAAAATTTAGAATCCTTTAACATCCCTTAACTTTTGTGCCTAGTGTATACCCTGTATTTTATGAGGAAATATTTCAATTAATTGCTATTAAAACTATAAAAGTCTTAATTCATTAGATTTTCGAAAATCCCTCAGTAATATTATGTCTAAGTTAGCAATTTTTAAAGAAGTTGCAAATGAATTTGCGTAATTGTAACGTATTTCGATAAATATTTAAGAACTTTTGTACTTTCATTGTGTTCTTTCTTTTTGACCTTTGATCATCACGATGTACAGTCGTTTATAATTGTCCTATGTATTGGGGATGTTTTAGATAGAAAGAATAAAAAATATTTATATAAATTGTACTAGAACGAAATTCTCAACAATTTTTAAATAAATGGCGAGGTACTCGATGTTATTTGAAAATGCTTAGATATATTGTAATAGCTTTCTTCACGTACATTTACCTCATTTTCTAGTTGTATATGCGATGATTAGGAGTTAGAAAGGACAAATATAAGAAGTAACATTGGCGCATTCGCCAATATCTTAAATTTTATTTACTGGCTACTATAGATTTAAAATGATATTTTCACCTCTGCCATTAAAGTGCAAGTTGCTAGTTGTAGTTATTAATGACTTCTATAATCGTTAATGAATATTGTTATCTTTGATATCGTATATGTATGTGATAACGGCAAGTACATTAGGCTCGAATAATCTGACAGCAATCGGACGACGTCCAAAACGTGTTGTTCAATTTAGATATCGACCCTTAGTTTGCCGCAGCAGGTATAATAATTTCACCCAAACAATATGGCAATAGTAACAACCCGAATGGTTAGCCAAATGCCAGCAGTTAAATTTGAATAGCTCCGGGTATTATATTATAGGCCCAACAAGGGGAGAGTTTATGATCTATGGAGTTGTAAACACGATGATGTAGTGCCGTACCTATCTTCGGTATATTTATGTGAAATACTATCCTTACGTAGAGGTTAATTGTGGAATATGATTGGTGTTAAGTTTATTAATAATTGGCCTTATACGTATTTATTTTTTTTAAAGAATATTAACGTTTTTACAAATCATTTCCAGTTGAAGTACTACTTGAATCAAGAAGGAAAACGCAACACCAATCAGCCTTATTTACGAGAAACTTAAACATAAAGACTTTACTTAGACAATACTCTAGAAATGAAATTAATGTAATCCGATTATTTTCTTTTACTTCCCGCAAAGAGGATCTGCTAAGTATAATGGAATGACAGATATTGTTCCACGACAATTAGGGCCCTGGAGATGAATTACGCATTAGACGTTAGCACACAAAGTGTTTTTGCGATAATGCAAAAACCGAAGCCGGCGTAAAGTAAGTAATGCTTCCTTGAGGCTACGCCGCGGGCCGTTCATTCTGACGTTGTTGTACGATGGCGTACGTACGAAAGTTTGTTAAAGAAGAAAATGATAATTGCGTACTGCTGTCCTAATAGTCCTCGAGGGAGGCATATGTCTACAGAAACATGGGATATGGTAGTTCGCTGCAACAGGAACGCGAGGGATCGCGAGAATACACAGTACATTAATTGAAAACCATGTTAATGATTTTAAAATAAAAAAGAAATAATAATCGAGAAATATACCAAGAACAATATTCACAATATGCATAAAACATCTTAGATTTAATTAACAGGAGATAGCTTCAATAAATTAAAAACAATTTAAAACGTACAATATCATCACACAAAACAAAGAAATTGTTTAATAATCTATTTTAATCATTTTTACAAAAAAAAAACATATTGGCGCTTGTACGTCTTTTAGTTATGGCTCTAGAGGGCTGAATAGTAGCATATTTCCCCTACTATTATAGTAGTATAATAGTAGGAGGAAGGATTTTGAGGAGCTTGAAGCAGCGGTTGCGTATTTTATGAATTGCTTCCTGTTTTATTTGCTTCTCCTAATTATTTTTATTAATAGCTTTTCTAATTCTATTTACTTTAAATAGAATTTTCGATATACCCTTTGGCAACTAGAACTTTTAGAAGATATTCAACCCTTGTATCGTTTCAGCATAGTTATATTACTCCTTGTATCGACCAATAATATTGCTGATGTCATTTTGGACGAATAACGTTTGTACTCTGTTGCATTCGATGATCTTAATTAAAAAAATGCGAATAATTTGAAACAATCCTTTATCGAATTTTTTTTATAACAACTACTTTGGTCAGGATTTATTATAAAATCTTTTATTTTTGTTTGGTAGTTACTTAAACGGTACATTAAACCACCGTTAAAGTAAAGTTGTTTATTTTGTGAACTGGGAACACTCAAAACTTATAGGTATAATCAAAGCTTACTCGAAGTACTATAAAATAGGCATGTGCTAGTGCCGTTAAGCAAATAATTTTTAGTGCTTTTAAAAATTTACATTTAATTTTAATACTTTAAAGCCACGACGGTCGTAGACAAAGCATCACAGATACACTTGCGTAAAATATGTTTTACGCCCGTGTTTTTTTTTAAATTCGCACTTATACTAAAAACCATCACCTTACATAGTTGTATAATAAAAATTTGAGTTTTAGAACATCCCCCTTATAATTCTCTCTTCCTAATTCTCTTAGCAATATACTTTATGTATGGTTCTGTATCTAATATTACTATACTTTTGGAGACGGCACTTTCAAAGGTATCCCTAATTTGAACGTAGGGCACGTAAAATTTACAGCTTGCACCCGCCAATTCGTCAATCAGTGCTCGCAGGGGTTAGTTTTGAAGCTGTCTGCGAATCGTACCACGTCGCCATCGGCAGGTTTGTTGATACAAAACCGTGGGACGAAAACAGAATTTCTACGGATTTAATATAGACTTCACGTCAGTTTTACGCCAAGAGGTGATATAGAATAAAGTTCTCTTTGAGCTACTTCTACGTTTTCAAATCGTACCGCAACGGATCTCGCGTTGTCTCTATCGAGTTTTCTGCATCGACGCCTAAGCAAGGCCCCCAGGCCGCCGGATTCTACATTCCAATTTCTTGGGATTATGGTGATATTTTATGAATGTCGAATATTGAGCGGATTAAATACTTACGGTGTTCGGGTTCAATTAGATAAATGCCTTACAGAATTTGAAATACGTTACAGGATTAGCATTTGAGACGTAGAAGTTTTGGAAACATATTTTGTTTGATATTAACTCAATATGTTTAGAGTACTAATAAGGAATATATCTCGGGTATGAAATTCGAATTTTTCTGAATAAATTAAGAACAGTTTAAGGGAGTAAAACACCCTCTATATTTATTGGCTTAGATGAATACAAACTTTTTACATATTAATAGAGATTAATATCTAAGATGTAGGTATTGTAAAGATGTGAAGTTAAAAAATATAGTCTTCGCTCTTTTTACTATTTGTTTATGATGTTTATAATTTTGAATCATTTTTAATAAAATAATTTAATTTAAACTTAGTCTTCATGGTTCTAAAATTTTATTATGCTCTTAAGAATGATGAGTGTTGTTTTAATTATTATTAATTTTTAAGCAACAAACTATTTCTGTTGATGAAAAATGATTTGCATATTTTTTAATGTGACTTTTTAAATTTTAAAAATAATTTCTTCATAGTAACTCAATTTCAGTTTTCTAGGTTTTGGCGGATGCGCCAGTGTGATATAATATTTGCAAATATTATTAATATTTAATTGTAATTAGTATTTATTAATACTCCAAAATTAATATGTCACTTAAGAGTTTTGATTTATTTTTACTTAATAGGGGAAAAATAAGTATCAGTCACTAATAAAATAAAGAATAATTTGGTAGTTTTGTTGTGTATAATTTATATTATTTAAAATGGTGTTCACAAGACTACCTACTTCTTTCAATAAATTGTAAATATGTAAAAGACTATTTAGATCTCTTAATACTTCTATATATTTCTCTTCTATACCTGTATCTATTTCTATCGCTTCTTCATACACGAAAAATATATATGAAACTGAGATAGAAATATGTAACGTAAACTACACTAAAATTTTACTTTTCCGGGTATATAACATAATGTACAATAACCTTAGTTTACAAACATTGCATATAACTTACATATATGTATCGACATACAATTGCTTGAACTAATATAAAAATAACAATTCCAAAAATTGATAAAGACTTAAGACATTAATAAACAATATTTTATAAACACTACACAAAAACTTTGTCTATAATAAATATTTAGTAATTTAAATTACCTTTTACTTTTCTATAAGAAGTGATCTCTTGTTACATTTACTTGGATATTATAATAAGAATAGTATATGTTTCAAGTTCTATATAGCTAGCAGGATAATTATATTCTAAAGAAAACTTGTGAAGAATTATATCCTGAAGATACCAATCACTTGGCGCTGGCACAGATTGTTGCATTGGAGTAATTTCGTGGGTTTTAATCCCACATAACTCGGAGAGGTGTTTCGGTGTATAATCTTGTGAATATTGGGTGTAGGTGGAACAATAGCACTCAGATATTCAAGCAAGAATAGTAAGTCTTTTCCAAAAACCAAAAAGAATGTTGGGGGATAGTCGTGTTAAATAATTCAGGCTTTAATGGACCATTTTTATAATTCGTTACGTTAATAGTTTGGTGTACTTTATTTTTAATGTAAATTGTGAAAAATATGCCTTGAATGTAATTATTGGTAGGAATCAGAAATAGTGAAATATATATCCAATATTCCAGTAAATATATCGAAAATAGCGGAGGCGCCAATATCACTATAATTTTTATACTCGAGTTTATTTAGAAATATTATTTGCTAACAGCGATAATAGACTGAAAACGAAGGACACAGCAGTGATGAATAAATAATTAAATAAAGTTTATTATAGTAATATATCAAAATATTGCAAAATGATACTGACGCATCCGCCAATTTGTACTGTAAATTTCAATAATTTATTTGAACAGTTTCCTTCATCTACTTTATATTGTAGCATCATGTGACCGGTCTACTATGTTCTGAGGTATTAAAAACTTTAATAAAAAATAAAAAAAACTTTATAAGCCTCTAGAGATTTTATACAATTTTAGAGATAAATTAAAAATAAATTTTCTGTATTTGATGTGCATCCCATGACGAATATAACATTTCATTCAACTCATTTCTGTCAGTTTGCCAAAAGCAACACATGGCTAGTGAATTCTTCGGAGAACTTATGGGGACAAAACAAAAGAACAGGATTTCAACTTCGCATCATTGGAGTTTTCCAACTTAAATATGCACAATGAATAAAACATAGAGTTTTCATTGTATGAAGTGCGTAGATATATTGGATGTATGCGGGAATGGGCGCAGTAGATATTCATCCATAATTTTTTTGGAACTGTCGGTTACGAAATGAAGCTCACAGTGGATATGAATAATTTATGTTACACAATTAGTTCGTGCGTCCATGAAAGCATTAGGCCGGGATATGGCGAACTATAGTATATTATTATAAATTTTAGTAAATAAATGTATACTAGACGGATCGAATTAATCGATTCACCAATTAGTTTTGCGTTGACTGGAGCGTTGACTGAAGATTCAGGTGTAACCCGTGAAAGCTGTGGTAGATTAATGGAGCGTATTATTAAGTCAAGCGTTTAATGGTGGTGCGTCGTAGATATACCACGGCAGTGATTGTATAACACTGATATTAGTTCCATGCAGCAGAGCCGTGAGTATTCCTGCCGAAATCAATACTAACTACATCATATTTTACGTGGCGTTGGTGTGAAATATTAAGGCGGGATTGGAAAATATAAACTTTCACTCCACGTTATGGAATTGAAAATTACCTGTAGTTTTATTACTCTGCCTCGATCTAGCCGCGACTCAAAACTGATGAAATTAAAATACACTTTTACTTTCTCTGTAATAGTTTTATATTCTCCTATATTTATTATTTCTCCACGTATACTGGAGTAGGTGTGTGAAAATAACACTGATTTAGTTTTCCACAAAATACCAAAATACAATACCCTACACTCAACGTGACGCGCGTTTCGTCAATAAAGTTGGCATCATCTGGAGATGATTAAAACTTTAGTTTAATCATCTCCAGTGTAGTGTATAGTGTTTTGGTGTTTTGCGGAAAAAAACTAAGTCAGTGTTTTTTCTTCTCCACGTAGTATTGCTACACATAAATAAAACGAGCAGCAGAAGAATTGTTTGTTAACTTTCTATATTTATTTGTTAACAGTATTGGTTCACTTTAAATAATAATAATGATTGGATTGGAAGATTTGATCTATAAACATATATTATTGCCCTACAAAATATTTTAAAATGATAGTGGCGCATCCGCCAATTGTTCAAAAGCGTAAATATGTGAAAAAATTCCACAATTTGTTATTCTACTTTATATAACTTAATATTACTTTCTTTAATAGTTTCATTTCTTCCTATATTTATTATTTCTCCACTCAGTATTGCTATACTTAAATAAAATGACTAGCAGAAGAATAGTGTGTTAGCTATCTATATTTATTTCTTTAACAGTAATGGTTTACTTTATATAATAATAATCATTGTTATTGATTATTTGATTGTCATGTGTCATCAATTAGTTTCAAGGGAATTGAAAGATCTCTACAAAAGATTTGAAAATGATAGTGGCGCCTCCGCCATTCTTTTAAATCGCAAGTATTTTGTGTAAATTTCACCAATTTGTTATTGAAGAGTTTTATGCATCTACTTTATATATAACTTAATATTATTTTCTTTAATAGTTTCATATCCTCCTATATTTATTGTTTCTCCACGTAATATTGCTATACTCAAATTAAATGACTAGCAGAAGAATTGTTGGTTAACTTCCTATATTTATTTTTTATTTTGCAATATTCATACATTTTAGTGACTGCCAATTGATCATCCAACTGTCAGCTATCATTAATCGGTTTAAATGAAATTAGAAGATTTGGTCTATATACAATAATATTCTACTGAAGAATTAAGCACATAGAAATAAGATTTAAATTTTGTTGTTTGTGAAAAATATGTTAATTAGTATTATATGTGAAGTCATCTATATCTCTTGCAATGAAATCTTATTTTTATCGTATATATCCGTAGTTTTAAAGATATACTTACAAGTATATGCTTAATCTGCGAGAGAAATAAGATCTAATTTTAAAATAACAAACTTTCCTCCTGATACAAGTAAAACCTATTACCGAACAACAAAACTAAGTTTGCTTTCTCAGTAGATACACTAATTTAATTAATCAATCTTGATTAAAAACTACAACCAGTCCTGATTCTATTACATCCTCCAAAGATGTTCTTAATAATTAAACATCAATTAAACGTAAGACCAACGCTTACGTTCGATTCCTCTCCCGATTCTGATTTCCCTTCCTTTGTTCATTACGAACAAAAAAATTTAATTACCTTATACAAGGGGTCATGTAAGCCCGACACTAATTACGGCCTGGTAAATGTATAAGGGATGTGTACGGGAAAGCCCTCTTAAGTCAAACGATGTAATTAGGAGTGTAGTATTGTGACCAGTCTTGTTGGCCATATTATAACGAAACAAGATTATATGGTTTGTAGTTATTAATATGGGTAACATACATATTATTAGAAGGGTTACATTACCTAACTTCTTTCAAATAAATATAAAGATTCTATATTACTTGTCTTCTAATATTTGGTGTATAAATCTCATAGTGTAGGTTTGTAAGGATCATAATTAAATATATGTATCTAATAACAATACTGTCTCGACTAATATATTTTTTATGAACTCTCAACAAACACTTTGTTGAGCAAATGTAAGCGGTGTCATGGTATGATGAATAGGCTGATGAAAAATAACGTAAAACGTAAAATAATGATTTGGTGTAAGACAGTTTCCATGAGACGTGTAGTTAAGGAAAAGCGTAATGGTTTATTCATGCGGGAAAATAAAAATTGTACAGCCGCCTCTACAAAACCTAAATGGAATTTTTTAGAAGTAATCAAGACGGAGTAGGTATTCATTCACGTGTACGAGGCAAGCGACGCAAAGCGAGAGCAATTATCGTATCTTCAAGAAAAAAAAATGGAGGATGTCTCACTCGGGTCATAACTGTTATCATCTTTTAATGTTGGAAAACTTTGTTAAGGGTGTTAATGTGGTCGCCATTAAATTATGTATGTATACAGGACTTTGGTATATTGAAATTTCTCCTGATAACAGGTGTTTCTCAAACGCAAAACATATCTCCAATATGATATGCCAATTATTTATTAAATGCTTTAATTAATAGTTTTATCAAAAGTGAAAAGTGGCATAAAGGCGAAATTGTTCCAGAATTACACAGGCCTACAAATTTTGACATTTGAAAATTGATTTGGGTTTGATTAGTGAGTTATTTATGCTGATTTCATATCTAACTTCCATTTTTGTTCCTCACATAAGGTTTTTGATCAACTGAATAATCAGAGTAAATTAAAAACTAGAGGAAAAATATATTTTAATAAATATTATATTTAATAAACATTAAAAAACATAGTAAAAAGCAATAACACAAATAGTTTTGAGTCTCTAAATTCTTTTCTCTTTGAAAATCTCTTCCCTTTTAACAAAAACCTACGTCTTGTAGTTTTTCTTGTGTAATTATTCGTTGGATGTTCTCTTTTCAGCATCCAGCAGTAATCTGCCATCATCGCCACATCCCATCGACCCTGGTACCTCCTTTCCATCTCCTCTATATCTTGATAGAATCTTTCACTTTGCTCCTCACTAACAGCACCAACATTTTCTGGAAAGTAATTTAGATGAGCATGCAGAAAATGAATTTTTATGCTCATATTACAATCAAGTTGCTTAACCTTATCCAGCATTTTGTTGACAATTTCCTCATACTGCGGATGTTTATAAAAATAAAAAATATTCTGTTATATTTTTTAAGCATATCCAAGAGTGTTTTTTAATTTCATGTCATTGTTTCCTCAAACCGTTGGTCTGGCATTAATTTTCTTATTTGTGGTCCTACAAAAATGCCATACGTTAATTTTGCTTCAGTATTGAGATACGTATTATATATATATATATATATATATATATATATATATATATATATATATATATATTTTATTCCTATAGTTAAAAATTTTTTTCGACCTCTTTTCGATATCGGCTGAAAAATATGATGTGACATAAACTAGCTGTTTGTTACGTTTATGTTATTGATACTTGCATACGACAAACATGATTAAATGAAACTTTAAATTAAATCGTACGCGGAATAATTATGGCGACATTGTTTATCAAAGCATACCGAATGTATACAAATTAACGTTCCCGTCGAAGCCTTCTATACACAAAGCTATTTTGAATTCTTGGCAGTCGAAGCCCGAACAAGCGAATTTAGGGAGATAAATCAATTTAGTTGCATAATTTAATATGGCGTAGAAAGACTATTGCTCGAATATATATTGTTCTCTATTATGAGGTTCAAGTCGATAAGACAGGCATGTTAGAATAATTCGAAAATGCACGCCAGATTATAAATCCATACTATGTGGGCGAAAACTAATTAAGTACTGCACCACACCGATTAAACATTTACAATGTTAATACTATGTGTGAACGCTTTAATCCTGCTAAGCACTCCGATCATAATCTAATTTAGCTGACTGTCAAACATTTTGTATGTGTTTGAAACTACACATTCGTGGTTTCATCTAACGCCGATTCAATTCAATTTATTCTCGATACTAACATGCAGAATTAGCACTACTCGTGACCGTTTAGTTAGTGTTAGTAGGTAAGTAAAAAGTCACAATTAAATTCGGGCTAAAGCATCTGGCATTCGGTATCCATAGTTGTATTATACAAATTATCGAGAAAAATTATTATTAATTTAATGTACTTGTTTATATAAGAAACCTTAAATTTTATTAGATGTTTCAAAGTTTTTTTCATGCGTGAAAAATAGAATTATACAATAATACATTAGAAGTTCAATACACTTAGGCACAAAAATTATGAGAAGTAAAAAGAATCCTAAATTATTAAGTGACTTTCAAGGGGCTATAACTTGGAGAAAAATAGTCATAGAGCAATTTAAACAGAAGTAAATTGAAGCTCCTAGTCTTCATATTGTGACTTTAAAATTTATATCATTAGGAGCTTTTGAGTAATTATAAGAAAAGCATCGGAAAAAAATTAATATTATTGCTTGGCTTTCAAAATATCCATGGACTTCAATAAATTTCTTTCAGTAATTTTATCATGAAGCTTTCTTAGATAGTCTTATTCTATTTAATTTGAGTGGCTAAAAGCCTTGTACGATTATTTTTTTGCTGAGTTATCATTATTCAAAGCAAAAAAGTTAGTTTTGACATTGATAATTAATTACTAGGGAAATAATGATCGCACAGAAAAGTAGGGTTTTAAAAACGATGCGAGAATGTTGATTGAAAAAGAGGTAAAATTTGCGTATTTTGGAATATTCGCTTAACTTGGCATAAGTTTGCAAATAATGGATAGCCTAAGGATGTTGACAATTTTCTTTCAACCTCAAAGTATTTCAAGGACACCTTGAAAATTTCAAAGCGCTGCAATTTTTTTTCATTTTGTTCGAAATTATTTAAATTGTCGTTTTGGTAAAAATAAATTTAAGCATGAATTCTTCAATTTTTATCCATTTTCTAAGGTTCAAAATGTTTTGTAGCAATAACCCATATTTTTCTTTATCAAAAAGTGTTAATTGCTGTAAGAAAAAGAATTCTGTACGACTATTTTCTCCAGTAATTAATTACCAAAGGCAAAACTGATTTTTTTTAATTTGAACGACGATAACTCAGCGAAAAATCTTCGTACGAGGTTCTTAAACCACTCAAATTAAAGAGGATAAAACCGTTTAAAAAATATTCATAATGAAATCACAAGTATAATAAGTCAAGTAAAAATTCAAAATTTTTACTTTACCAAGTTTCCTTCTTTTTACTCTAAAACTGCTGATGATAAAAAAAATTCTGATTTTGCTTTGATAAGATCTAAAAATTAGAAACTTGTAGCTTCAATTTTAGTTTTTTAAAATTGCTCTGTGACAATCTTTCTGCAAGTTATAACACTTTGAAAATCACCTAAAAATTTAGAATTTTTGTTTGTGTCTTAATTTCTGTGCCTAGTAATGTGCTCTACACAATTCCTTAATTATCAACTCACCACCATTCTGTTTAGTAAATCGGGGGGTACGATATGAAGATATACTTGAATGAATTCAAATGTATTCTTTAAAATATTATTAATTCTCCTCAAAGATACTCTGTATTATGTAGTCAGGTTTAAAATAGAAGTTTTAAGGTTGTCTGTACTTGTATTTAAATCATATTTCAAATCAACAAATCTACAAATTACTAGAGCTTTAGCTATGGACAAAAATCATTATCCATATCAGTATTTGTAAAGATAAATACATTTATTAAATATTAATAATTGATACAATTGGGATAATTAATTAAGTCTCTTTATGATAGTATACAATGTAAAGATGTATGGAATAACTTCACATTGGGTAATGCTAATTTGAAAACAATTACCTACTCTCTTACTCAAATTCGACAAAGCTTAGACTACCTGTTTTTCTGATAATAATTGTAGCTCAATTATGATTTGATAATAAATTTTCTATAAAATTCACTTAATACAGAATAAATTTTCGTTTTATTAATCCCTCTGAAATATGTACCAAAAGCAAATTTTATAAATTGGAAATAATCATTCACATCGTCACCGAATGCCCAATTTACAATTAATTGAAATACGAACAATTACATAAAATTACTGATATAAGTTATTTGTTGATATACTTAATAATATTAATAAAATTAATCGTGGATTAATCGTTAGGTTTTCAAAACTTTTCTCCTTTAGTCATAATCAATAGTTTTTTGCATGTTTCTTCTACTGTAACTATGTATTATATAAAATACTCATTTTATGTTATTATATTATTCTATATCATTTTAATAGTCAGCTGTTTACTTAAAAGAGTAAATATAAAGAACTAGATTAATAACTGTATTTTTTGTTAAACTTCTTTATATTTTGTGTATATATTAAACTTTGACGTACATGCGTTTGACTGCTATGTTTTTATAATTTTTCTTTTGACAATCCTATTGATGCATATGCAGCTACCTATTCTACTAGAGTATTTAGTCGTATAGATTTTGTTAACTTTATATTTAAAGTTTTACTATCTGTCTAAGAGTTATTAGCTAATTACTGTTGCTCACTGCTGTTAACAGTTTCTGTTAATCACAGAACCCATCCTACAAAGAAATGTAATGTTATTTTATGAGAAACAATTTGTTATATATTCTATTATATACAATGTAATAATGTTCCCTAAGTAACTCCATAAAAGTTTGTAGTTTTTTATCTCGAATGATCGTTTACGAAAGTCTCGCACAGTTAACTTTCGACATTCATTTAACAACAACTCTAAACATGGACTGCTCCACCACAAAACCAATAAAACGTTCTCTAAATACCATAATATTTTCAAGAACTATCGAAATTTAATAACGGTTCGTATATTGTCATTCAAACCTGTTGAACTTTACTTGACGCCAACCGTAAGCCATGCTAATCTCTAGGGGTTAAACTGGAAATTAAACTACGCGGATAAATTTGATATGTTTTTGTCACTGTGTTCGCAACAAATCCCCTAGACTGTGAAACGCACATCTAAATCCTAAAGATATCTGGCAGGATTTTTACCTATAGAAAGGATAGCATCGACAAAAATGATATGAAATGTACTCGTTCTGTTAACGTAGAATTAGTGTCTTAGTGAATAACAGTATGTGTTCCAGTCAAGACAATAAAACAAAATGTTAACATGTCTTAAATAGTGGTTAAATTTAATTAACTTTTCGAAAGTTGTTGAACATAATTCGTCTAAGCAAAGGCCTAATTGGAAACTTCTAATAGAGTATCTAGATACTAGTAATGATCTACGAAATATTTGACCCGGTTCGGTGCCAAATGCTTTTATAAATAACCTGCGAATCTTCTTATGAGCCTTTTAGATGACATCACGGAGTAAGTAAAAGAGTTCTGAAATACTGGAAGTGTTTGCAGACATCGATTTGAGATAAAATGCGGGGATATTTGATTTATGGCAGGATGTTGAGGATATTTCTGTTTGATAAATTGAGAGAAATAGGCGAAATTACGGTTGTATATTACAAATTGCGTTAAACGTGCCAATGTTAGCCTGTTAGTTACTTTGAAGTAATATATATGATCGTTGTATACACAACCGATCTGTTTATTAGTTGCATAACAAAATTAGTGATAAAAGCAACTGTTTAGGAATGAATTGAACTCGATTACAGTTTCATTACGTAGCTGTCGGTCTTAAACGGGAACATAACTGCACGAATTTATCTTAATTGTGATCCGTATCCTAGTCCTTTGATCAAATTCAGCGCAATGTACTATCTCCTGTTGTTCACATCCCCTTCATTCTATGCCAGCTGCATTTATCGAGCTGACTAAACGGGACATTTGCGATAATTTTCAAAGGAAACGCTGCAGTTCCACACTCTATTTGTCCCGCTATCGAGCACGACGTACAGCAGGGGGAAGTTATTGTTAAATAATTTTTAATAAAAAGCACATTGATGTTTCGTGCAGAAACAAAAGAAACGCTTTGTAAACGGTCTACTCGCAGTTGAATATTCAATATCTACATCTCTCTGACCCTCGTGCCTGAACGCTCAATTTATAGACCAATAAAATAGTGGGAAAGTAAAGCAGACATCGGGAACTTTAACTTTACTAGGATTAACGATGCATCGTTTAAACAGGAAATACGGTGTTGCACGCATTGGTTTGAAACATTGTGTCTTTCGGTTACATTGACATTTATTTGTAAAAAGGGTGTGTCAACAGAAGTTAAAAAACATTCCAATAACAACGTTACACATAATTATAATAGTAATAGTAACATGAACATGACTATGGACAAAACATTTAAAGACCATTAATTTTGTGCATGGATAGAATATTAATAATATAAGAAAATTAAAATTGATTTCAAATAACTGTAATATAATAAACTAAACAATATGTAATGTATAACTTGGGATATAGACAGTAATTGCAAAAAGTAATTGTCAATAATGTATGGAAACAACAAAATAGAAGACGTCCTAAGTGTGACCCATGAGGTTAACCATCAGATGTTACTTTAACAAATATGCTTGGACAATTATTAATTTCTATTTAAAATATAAGATGAACTCCATTTTAGTAAATTGCCATCAATACTAATATTTTCTAACTTTGTTAAAAAAGTATTATAATGCACTTTGTCAAAAGCTCCTCAATATCGATATACACAACATAAATTTGCTTTCTATTACAATCTACATCATTGATGGTTTGCACAAGTGGTACTAATTAGTGACTACAGACGAGATCGGAAAAAAAACATGCGGGTATTTACTGATAACAATTTTTGTTCTAAAAAATAAATAATGAGATACTATAGTGTCATGTAGCATATCGGGAACCGATAAAATAAATTGATAAATTTCTATTTATACTTCTGAATATTGAAATATTCAATAATGTTGTGCATCTTCTCAGACAGTTGAAAAACGTCCTCTGAGGGAGATTTATTAGATATAATGGACATATATCCATCAGTGTTCCCTTAATTTACATATTTTGTTAACATTATACTATAATTCTATATTATTTATTCTTACATGGGTTCAATGTTTTTTAACACTAATTTATATCGAAAGCTCGTAAGCTATTCCCTTACAGCTATAATACAGACTAATCTCCTTGAATTTCTTTTTGAATCATATGTTTTTATTCGAAAGTGTTAAAAGCGCAAGGTTTTATGAAGTTATAATCCTTGTTGTACAAGTTTATTTTACACATGGAAAAATGAGATATATTGGTTAAATATTGTATGAGTAAATAACTTGAAAGGGGTAGCAATAACATACCGCCTTGGGCTGATTTACGCTTTGTTAACAAAATAAATTTAAAACAAAAGAATGATGTTTATTACTCTGGAGTATGCTGATGCTGAATTAAAGGCCCTAACGAAAGTATCGGATGTTTACCGACTCACCTCAGGGAAATTTGAGGCTTACATTGTTTAAGTGCCTTTTTTGTTCTATCTTCGAAATGAATAAAAAGGTGAATATAATTGGGTTGCTGCCAGACGTATATTAATTTTAAATAGGAACCTTCGCCGTTTGCAAAGCTGGAAACAAATTTCAAGAATAAGTTGCGGGCAGGCAAGTTCCCAAAGTTCCCCAAAGCAACTCGGCAAATACTTAAAAATTTAATTATCGTACTCGTTTCATTCATTATAAGCTCTAAAATAAATATTTAATGCGCTATATATAAGTTATGAATGAACTTAAAAAAAGAAGGTAATATATTTAAATTACTAACATAAATATGTATAACATGGACAGTGCTTGAATAATTTCCCAGGATCAGAACCCTTTAAGTAAGCTCCTAATATTTCAGAAATTCTGTTTCTTGTATGTCCAGTCGATATAATGCAGTGAAAAAGTTACAGATCGATGTCCTTAAAGTTTTTCGGCTCAGCTAGTCGAAGTAATACCGGTCATCGATAGAATCCGTTTAGCTGTTGCTGTCCCGGTTTAAAAATATTGTTAAATCGGTGTTATTGAATGGCGCATTTCGCCGTATAATACCGTAAAAATCTCCTCCGGTTTGTGGTCACGATTTCGCCTGAACGTATTTTCCAGTGTGAATAAAATAGGCTGTTGCAAGATTTGAATGACTTATAAAGCTAATAAAAAGGACTCTATAAATACGTTAACAACGCCCATCCTTTATCCTTCACTAATCTCTTTGGTAGATTTAAATCAGGCGACGTGTTGTTTTCAACAGGCTCGCAACTCGTCAGATCTCAGCTCCGCCATATCTTTATTAAAATTTAATCATAGCTTCGCATGCAAAAAAATCCCGAGGCACTCTTTGAGACAGAAAAAGGAAACATATTAAAATTTAAAATGAGCTCTTATTCTCCTCCTATATAACCTCCACTAAACTATGATAAACTTTGGAGAATTAAATTTTACCATGCATTTACATTTTTCTGTATATAGCCCGACTCGGGGAAAGTTAAGTTACACGCGTTTACAGAAATTTAAATAAAAGCCCTTAAATTTAATTTAGTCGGGCCTGTATCGGATTTGGTGTACGCCGTTTTCACCGGGACTGGGGTTAGTCGAAATCGTATTAAGGGCAAACAACGTAAAGAAACAAAGAGGCAATTTTTTAGCTGGAAACTTGCAGATTTAAAATATATTTATAACGTTTATGCGCTGCGATAAGTTGGTGAATATTAACTCAGGCGAAGGGAAAATCATCCTAAATTACCTGCTAGTTGTGGTTTCAAAAATCTCTCCGCACCTCTACAGAAGGAATGTAAATATTTAATTAATTCAAGAGCACTTTTAAAATGAAAAATATTTAAACATGTAAAATTGAAAAGGGGGATTTCCTAAAATATACGACTCTGCTTATTTATTTTAAAATATCTGTAACACAAAGAGAATATTAACTCTAAAGTAAATTAGAATAAAAATTGTATCAAATAGTTCTTTAATGTGAAAGTTGGTATGAACCTCATACTTGTTTGCAAATAAGATAGCTGCACTTAAAAATAAACAGCTAAATATCGCTAAAGAAAATTCAACCTGATATAATTATGGCAATCTCGCTATAAAATCGTCGACGTCGCTATAAAAACAGTTATATAGCAAAAATGTCATCTTATGTTAATATTAGTTTAATATTTTAACGGTTTTACCTTCGTGTTTCTTTATATAGTATAATTATGATAATCTGACGTAATTGTGGCAACTTGATGTAATTATAGCAATCTCGCTATAAAATCGTCGATGTCGCTAAAATTACGTTACTGTCAGTTTTAACGTTTTAACCCAAACTTCTTAACATTAACAGACATTAAAAATAATTAAACATATCACGTAAGGTATGTTTAATTATAATTGCAGGAATATTCAAATAAATAGAAGGTAAAAATAATGTTTGTAGGTAAACATGTCTTACGAGTCTCTGAGTAAATTCTGTGATATGAATATAATCTATTCCAGGAAGACAATAATTTGTTATATAGTGTCTTATATGACAAATGAAAGGAGCAACATGAAGAGTATTAAACTAGTGTACAATCTCTATTTCTAAGCTAATTAACTGTAACTAACTATCCATCTAACATGAGTTTATGTAAGCTTATACATGTAATGTTTATAAGATTCTTGACACTAATCAAATATTCTAATGATGTCTCCAGGTATAAATCTTTTTAGCCTGCGTAGTTCACATAAATTGACTAAAAGTTTGTTGGCGAGTGTGTTGGAATGATTCACAAGTCTGGCACTATATTTCGTGTTGTTTGATTTGATAACATCCTTGATCGAGTACGCAGAGAGATCACATGTAATTATCAAGTTTGAAACATAGCGCGGCAGTATGTTATTATACGTAGTACTTTATTTTGGAAACGTTGTAATATTTCCATGTTGGATTTAGCTGTTGTACTCAAAAGTTGAATATCGGATGTCCAAATTGGCTTGAGTATAGCATTTATTTTCCAATGAGAGTTGAGATTTCCTGTCGAGAAGCCAATATGTTTGCCTGAGCTTAAGATCAAGTTGAGGTCTTTAAGTAATGTGTTTATTCGATGTCAGCCTCCTATTAAGATGTACATCGCGGTACTTGACGTTGTTGGTTTAAGTAAGTTGTTGTCCATTCAACTCCACAGGTGGGCAAGTTAATATTCACTGTCAAAGTGAAGGTATTATGTGCAGATTTTGATTCATTGACATTAATTCGTCATTTTTTATGACATGCTTGGATTTTGTTCAAGCTAAATTGAAAGTTCTTGGATACTTGAATGGGATTTATGTAGGAGGCTAATATTGCGATGTTATCTGTAAATGTAACAACTGTTGTTAATTTAGATGTAGGTAGATCAGCCGTATAGTTATATACGGTGTTGGTCCTAGCACACTTCCTTGTGGCACGCCAGATAGAATAGGATGTAGACTGGGATATGCACAGCCTTGTTTCATCAGGAAATGCCTATTGCTAATATAAGATCTCAGTTTTAGAAACTGTTGATACGGAAGATGTTTCTTTATTTTTCAAATTATGTTTTCAAAATAGTCTTTTTAGACTATATAAATTTAAGTATTAAAAAATAATTTATCTTTCATAAATTAAGTGATATTGGTGCCTCATAAAAATTATATATAATACCTCATATAAACATCATAAGCGCCCCTCGAAAAATCAATTACAATTGTATTATTTAGTTGGGATATATATATCAAGGAGATGCGCGACCGGAATGGGAGATCGGCAGTGCCGGAAACTCAAGGATTAACCGGATTCTGCCCTGAGCGGGCATCGAATTGCTAATTGCTCACTAAGCTGAAATGCCGTGCTCCCATACGCTAAATTTATGTTGATTGGATTGTTAATTTTCCATCGCGTTCTCCCGATTCGAACTACTAAAATTTGGAAGGTGTGCGAAATTAATTAAGGAACTCCGAAATGAACCAAACGGAAATATTTCTTAACGGGAATGGATATTATGTGAAGCTGAAATTTACTTTTATGAAGATAATCAAGTGTTCAAAGATTGTGGAAATAGAAATAAATTGAAATGCGATAACGGAGTGAGTTATATGTCACAATAATCAGAATTCTTTTAATTCCTCACTTAGATTTAATGCTTTAAAATTAAACAATTTATATCACTCATTGTTGTCTTCACTTTAAACATAATGTTTAATAAAATTTCATTTACAAAAATTACGAGTTAAAGAAATTTACTATATTTTATGATATTGGCGCATTCGCCAGAATTGCAAATATTTTCCGTTTTGATCCTACGTGCTGGATTTTAGTTGTCGGTTTAACTAAAATATATTCATTCTCGGCTTTTCAGATCCTCAGTAGACTAGCCAATTTTTTTCTTACGTTTCAATTTATTAAATAAAATCGTCAGAGGAGCTAAATTTATATTCCATCAACTTCGCCTTAATCGAATGACTAAAACTTGGTCGACGTGCTGAATTAATTTACTAAACTGTAAATAACGACTTCGGAAGCTTTCTTTGTCTGGATAACTATTACGAGCTTTATCCTTTATGGCAAATTATTATCTGTCTATTGTGGATCAAATCAATTGTTATAAATTATATCTGATGTGATATCTGAATTTTATTTTGTAATAAATAAAGTACGTGTCGCAATATTAGTCATAGAGGACAAGAGAAATTTAATTGCGAAGTGATTTTTATGTCACAATAATATTCTTTTGTTTTCTTACTTTAGTTTATTACACCTTTAATGCAGTAAAATTACGTAATACGTAGTTCATATTATGTTACTATCATCTTTGCCTTATATTTTATGATTAAGTATATTTTAAATTGCGGATATTAACTGCAAACATTATATGTTAAAGAAATATTTTTTTTCGTATATTTTGTAAGACCGACGCATCCGCCAAAATTGTAAATATTTATTCGTAAATTCGTAAGAGGAACTACATTAATTTTCCATCAGCTTCGCCTGAATTATCATATGATGATTGTTGCTGAAAGGAACTGGAAAATATTTTCCACTTTACTACTACTGAAAGAATAAACTGAAGTCTAATTTGTCACAATGGCAAAACTCTTTGGAAAACTCTTGAGATAGATATGTGAGAACTTATATCTAATATGGCTAGATTGTTTAATAAATATTTTATATTTTATTCTTTGCAAGATCTTGTGACATCTGTCTTTGTCACAATTTATTCAATACAATTCTTTTAAACAACTTAGGTAGTCTTGGCTATGAAACACATATTAAGGACATTATTCTGAGTTAATAAATATATGCAACATTGGCACATTCGCCACAATTTCAAATTCTAAGATTGTCGCATTTATTTTTTTTCCTCCCTATTAATCTATAATGTTTAAATTGAATCAGGGTAACAATAAACAAACGAAATATATTGAGCGACCTTTGAAAATGGTTGCATTATTTAGAGGGGATATATTTCAAGGAGATGCGCGACCGGAACGGGAGATCAACAAGATCGGAAACTCAAGGATTAACCGGATTGTGCCCGGAACCGGGCACCGAATTGCTAATTGCTCACTAAGCCGAAATGCCTTGGCCCACATGTTGAATTTTAGTCAATTTGATTGTCAATTTTCCATTGGCTTGGCTCGAATTGAACCACTACAATCCGGAGAATATGCCGAATTGGTTTATTGTACTCAAAATAAATGATTTCGGCAGCTTTGCCAGAGAAAATCAAGAGAAATACGTATCACGAGCCTAGTTTCTTTGATGTTACTACTTACTTATCATATTACGCACATCAGTAGAAATGGAAAAATTACTATTCTATTAAAAAAAAGGAACTGAATGGCAAAATAATTTCTGCGTTTTAACGACAATCTTATCAGGAGAAACTCTTTGGAAATGTTAATATTTGAAGTCGTTTAACAGTTCTTGTAACAAAATATATTGGAAAATATTTTTTTAAATTAATTCTTTAAAATTTTAATTCGAAATTTAAAAAGAATAACTAAAGTTGATTATAAGCTTCGATGGATAGGTGTCCAAATATAACATTGGCGCATCTGCTAAAAAATAAACACTTATTCACATGGTAGTTTTAAGTGGGATATAAAGATTACAGTTTTACATTTTCCTGCTCTGCAGTCTTAAACTGAAGTTGACCAGTAATAACAAACGTAACATATTAAGGGCCCCTCGAAAAAAGCTTACGCTAGTGTTATTTAGTGGGAACGTGTTTTAAGGGATTGCGGGACCGGAAACTCCGGCTTAACCGGATTTTGCCCGGAGCGAGCATCAAATTGCTAATAGTTCGCTAAGCTGAATGACTCGACCACATATGTTGAATTTATGTTGATTGGATTGTTAATTTTCCATCGACTTCGCTCGAATCGAATTACTAAAATCTGGAGGACGGGCGAAAATAATTCCTTGAGCTCGTAACGAACGATCCTGGAAGCTTCTTCGACAGGAAAATTATTATCACGGTCGTTATCGTTTATCAAACATTATTGTGGATATAAAAATGTATTAACTGGTTCAACGATTTTACTGACACCTAAGATATTGGAAAACGGTTTTCCGTTTTTTAAATTTAATATCACATAATAATTTAAATTAAATATTACACAATACTATTATGTAGTCATTAATTACTTCATTACATAAAATGCACTTTATTCTCTACATTATGGGTACGATAACAGAAAAATAAGAAATCCTCTCGGTTCTTCAGTAAAATAATTGTCTACGATATTTAATAGACTATAAAGGAGAGTATCGATCATTAAATCAAATCACCGATGAGTTTAGAGACAGAGATAAACGATAAATATAAAGTTTCGACTATATTAATAGTATTGACAGGCCCAACGTAAATTAAATTCAAAAGACAAATTTAATCGAATTACTTGAAGACTTTCTCGCTGATAGACAGCCCTATTTGGCGTAATTTAATAGTGTTTTTTAACTAACCACTAATTTTAATTAACTAAGGCGGTTTGTGCTATTATTTTATACATGGGGTATATACAGGATGTTACAGAAATTCCAGACTATTCCCATATAACATAAATCGATTTCCATCCGTTTGTAATACTATAGCTTTGGGCTACATACTTCTGGGTTTGCATTTTGTATACAATACTTTTACTAACTCTATAGTAGATGTAAGAATAATCAAGTGACAGCTTACTGTCGATGTATACATGTTAAACATATGGGTAAAATTCTAATTCTATTGCAACATCAAATGTAATAACAACTTCCTTTAGAGACAGGAAGACACATCGTGGAACTAAACTAAACCAGCAGCACCTCACAGTATCTATCACTACGTGCCTCCTAACAGATCTCCAGCTGCATTAATAATTCGACTCTATTCATCAGAGGGCACGAAGGTTCTCTATCGTTTCCTCATCCATTAACACTTTACGTCGACCGGGCAAATAATCCACAACCTCCTATAGCAAATTTAAATTCTCATTACTGGAGGTGCACGAGATAGGCGGTGAGGCAAACACCTTGCAGCTTATTTCCTCCCGGGTGATAGAGGTGCTCTGGGAGTAGGGCCTTACTCTGTCGAGCCGAGGAAATCTTGTCATGGAAATGCACCGTTTGACGTTAATATTAACTCGCTTGCGTCGGGGGTTATCGGCCAGCTTATTGGTAGGTCAGGTTTGAATTGTAAAAGAGCCAAGGTGGTGTTACTTTATGTTAATAACGACATACGGAAATAATCGTTAAAAATTAGATCTAAAATTAGAGACACAGTTTTTTCATTTATGAAAAATTCAGTATCTGATATAGTATATTACTTATTATAGTATATTATTATATTATATAAGATTTTCGTTTATAACGTTTCTTTGACAAAGTATTCTTTCAATATGTTGTTAATATTTATTTAATGCTTGTGGAGGAACAAGTGCTCTTTGACAATTTTAAGGATTTAATTAATAAATTCAATAATGAAAAATAAATATACTTAAACTATTCTTGAATGACTAAAGTAAATAAGTTCATAATAAAATATTGTTAACATATGTATATATAACAATCGTCTAATATTGACATTGGGTACCATTATACCATAGTCAACGTATAACAATTTCTAGACTGATCGAATTTGTTACTTCCTTTAAATTACTTGGTTTATTAAAATTGACCCATGACTGTAAGTAACTCTACAAGAAAAAATTCAAGAGAATCTAACCGGGTGAATGTGGTGGCCAGTTGGTCCTCGTCGCCTTATCCATTTGCTAGGGAAGAGTATCGTTAAGAAATTAGAGGGCATCCACATAAAAATGAGGAGAAACTCTATATTGTTGAACCCACCGAAAGTTTTGAGTGGGGAATCAAGTAAAAACATAGAAATTCTAAATATTTAGCGGCATTCGAAGTTTTCTTCAAATAAGTAAGGTGCAAGACATGACTTTTTATCATTCCAGAATCATATCTCTACCTTATCATGACGATTCTTGAACTCAAAGAGAATTCTTTTGGGTTCAAGAATCTATATATGGAAAAAATATTATACAGAAGGCCTTAATATTGGACTAATTATTAGACTTCAGCTGAATAAAATGTTTGTTATGGTATTCATTTTATAAAGAAGGATGCTAATTGTTTTATACATTTATTTACATATTTATTTAAATATTTCACATGTGATTAAAAGTTTTATTATTCTTTAATTGCCATGCCAGAACTAAGGTATCTCTCTATCTAGTACTTAAGTTTAAATTATTTTTATAGCCCGTAAGTTATCCTATATTGAACACCGAACATAAGTTAAGATATTGCCTGGTCTGAAGTCAAGAACTGCCTATTCAAACGACCTGAGTGAGATTGGGATTTTAATCACATATATTTAAGTCAGTTGTCACCGTTTCAAGAAAAATCCAATAAATATTAATAGAACACCCCCCTCCCAATGCTGTCATAACTCACCATTTCCAATTTCTGGGGAAAGTAAGGCTCCAATATTTTTATCAAGGATAAACTCTCTCTCGAACGTCACGGTAAATCCTATAAAAATAAATATATATCGAAGGAAATATCAACGCCAAATCCGATAAAGTTGTTTAGGTACTGATAGACATAGTTAGGAGTAACACATTTTTATGCGAACCAACCTCGGTCGACCAAGTTGTCGTCACTCAACGGGTAGATAAAGTAAAGCAGTTTTGACAATCTGAACACATCGCTTGAAAATACAATAAAGTTCTTTTGCTGACTTCTTTAGTGACTCAGATTTACTTCGTCGGCATACGATTCTGATTTTAAAAGTTTCAATGCGTGGAATGTTAAATCAACATACTCAGAATTTATAATCAAATTACAGATCTTCATCGATTCATTTCCAGGTGGGGGGTCGATATTTCGATCAAAGGATTTACCTTATTGAAAAATTATACATACAAGAAACTAAAATCTATTGCTACTATTTCTGGCGATACTATAAGTTGAATAAAAAAATCGGCAAATTTGTAAATGGATGACCCTGCATATTTTTATATAGGGCCTCTAAGTTGAAACTATAGGATTTGAATTGCGCGTCATTTGTATGCTGACAAAGCTGGGGCATTAATATTTAACTCTCATCTAAAAACCATACGACATCAACATGCCACGATTAACAGTTCAACAACGAATAGTTTGTGCATAACTGTTTTATGAAAGTGAGCGATCATTTACTGTTCGCACAAAATTAGGGTAAAATAAACAGTTCCTAACTTAATCAAGAAATTTGAAGAGACGGGTTCTGTTATTGATAACACCAATACGTCTTTGTGGTGCATGCTGCAGTGAGAGAACTGCAGTTAGTTTAATGTTCAATATTTCAAAATATAAGAATATATAGGATTTATTTAAAAAAATTATGATACTGTTACTATTCGAGAAATCAGGTACCTGTTGGAAATCAAAGTAGTGAGTAGACAAAATCAACTACAAATACTTTTGTTCAGAACTTTTTTTAGTCTAACTTATATTTTAAGCGGGGTTAAATGTTCCTACACAGTTGCATAACATTGTATATTTACTTTTATCATCATTAATTTTTGTTTTAATTTTAATAAAAGAATAATGTGGTGTCAAATATTATTTTATGCATTTCCATTATTGTAATTTTTAGAACCGATGAATTCTCTAGAAAAAAATCTGTGCTTTCTCCACATTTTATGGATTTATAATAATGGGAGTTTTTAAGACCGACAATTTGCAAGCGTCACGTATCTAGGGAATCTTCGCAGCTAATGGTTGGTGCCACTGACGCGCCTCCCCTGTAATAAATGCAACATTATCGGCGGTAATTTATGAAACTATCTAAGCAAATTCCACCGCAGACAGGGGTGTCGTTCGCTGATCAATATCACTGCGGGTATCCATAAGTTTATTAGGTGAATCGTTGGGGGCTTTGTTTGATTTTCTGTCAAGCCAAACTTCATTCTGTCCGAAGTGATGACGCCGATATGCCAATCGGTTGATTTGGCCGAGCGGAATCCGGTATTGGAATTTATTCTATATATTTTCTGTTGCCGATAATTTATCACTCAATCAATTTATTCGGGGTTATGTAATGAAAAATGAAAAACAAATCGTTAAAAGACAAAAAAAAGGAAAAGATTTGAAAAACACAATGAGGTAAAAAACTAAGGTATGGTCAAGGTGTTCTTGGTAAATTTTTTATATTAAACGGAAAAGTAAGTTACATTTTATATTTTTAAAGCCAGTAACTTGTAAAAATAAACTTAGACAATAAACGATAGATATAATTAAAACTGATTTAAACAGAATATACTTTTACTTGTCGAAATATTATGAAAAATATATTGTCGTTTGTTATAAAAAGTACTTACAAAAACAGCAGCCTACTGAACTACAAATAAAATAAAATTGATTTTTTTATCGACTTAGAATCATAATTATATACTATGGGATAAGGGTTCCTTATCGTTAAAACTTTCATTGAAATTAAGATTAATGTATAATAGTATTATACATTTTTTCAATCGGTTGTATTTTTTATCGATTGTAAAGATGACGTTACAGTTCAACATATATTTGGATAATAATTTATACAAGTTAATGTTTCTAAATTAGATCTAAGTATTTCGAAAATTTTCAAAAAATCTCATCATCATTAGGTCATCAGTCCTAAGACTGGTTGGACGCTAACCTCCAGCTTCTCCTATCTTGTGCTAACCTACGCATTTCGCTAATTGTGCTACAACCTACATCCCTTACTATTTGCGAGCAGTAGTCTAATCTAGGCCTACCTCTGCCTTTCTTCACTCCTATTTTTGCCTCCAAAATATCGCGGACTATTCCCCCATGTCTCAGCAAGTGGCCTACCGTTCTATCTCTTCTCTTCTTTAAGTCTTTCCACATACTTCTTTTCTCGCCGACTTTCTCCAATACTTCTTCGTTTCTAACCCTATCAGTCCATGGTATTTTCATCATTCTTCGGTAACACCACATCTCAAAAGCTTCTAATTTCTTCCTACTTGCTTCCCCTACCGTCCAGGTTTCGCAGCCGTATAGTGCCGTGCTCCATACATATGTTTTCAAAAATCTCTTCCTTGTTTCTAAGTTTATTACCCCCGAGCATAAAAGTGCTTTCTTTTTGTTAAAAGCTACTCGACCCTGCGCTATTCTTTGTTTTATGTCTTTATCGCTTCTTCCATCCCAATTTATTTTATTTCCTAAATAAGTGAAGTCTTTAACTTCCTCCAATCTTTCATTATTAATTTGTACTTTCGTTTTTGCTGTGCTCTCGCGCCCTCTGCACACTAACACTTTAGTTTTGTTTTTATTCACCCTCATTCCGTATTCCTCTGTCAACACTGCCTCTATTTCGTTCAATGCTGATTCTAATTCCTCCTTACTAGATGCTAATACTGCTATATCATCCGCGAATCTCAGCATTTTTAGTTTCTGTCCCTGTACTTTAATCCCGAAATCCACTCTATCTTTTACCACATTAATCGCCTCTTCGATGTACATATTAAAAATTAGTGGTGATAGCGTACATCCTTGTCTTACTCCTTTCCTAATACCTACTTCCCTTTTTTCCCCTTCTACTTCTATAACAGCAGTTTGCTCTTTGTATAGATTGTGTACTACTCTCCTATCTCTATACTTCATTCCCGCGCTCTTTAGTATCTCGAACATTTTTTCCCATCTTACGTTATGAAAAGCTTTTTCTATTCAAAAAATCTATTTCTAAAAATTCTATTTCAAAAAATCTATTAATGATATAATTACTAAAATTGTGAACAATTAAATATACACTAGGCACAACAATTAAGGGATGTAAAAAATCCTACATTTTTAGGTAATTTTAAAAGGGCTGTAACTAAAAAAGAGTCGCAAAGTAATTAAGAAAAATATAATTGAGCCTCCAAGTTTCTAGTTTTCAGATATTGAGTTTATAATTTTTTACCATCAACAAATTTTTGATTATTTTGAAAAGGTCCATGGACTTCAATAAATTGTTATCAGGGATTTAATCATTCAGTGATTTAACTAGACACTTGAGGCTTCAATTTTCTTCTTTTTAAATTTCCCTGTTACTATTTTTCTCCAAGTTACAGTCCTTTGAAAATCACCTAAAAATTTAGGATTTTTTATATCCCTTAATTTTTGGGTCTAGTTTATTAGCAAAATAAGACAGTATGTGTCTGGTATGGAGTGGTAATTTTTTTCTTACATTTCTGGGTAAAACTAAAATCGGCATTTAACCTTCTAGAGTAGCTTCAATTATAATTAATAAATTAACTTTATCCTTCACGAACTAAATAGAACTACCAACTAGTTGTCTAATAATAATTTCCAAGGCTTCTAAACTGGATTAAATATTCATTAATTGTCGTAAGCAACAAATCTAAAGGTTAAACGGAACACAATGAAAAACGAAGGGAACGCTTACCAAACAACATTTCAGATGTCTGACAAGCAGTGCAAAGTCATGCTTACTTCCCTACTTATTTTAGTTGTCAGTTCACACCCCTTCTGGCATCAGAGGGATACCGAAGTAATCTGGCGTAATTCCGATTCAAATATTTCTGTTTCTATCTGTTAGAATAGAAATCCCTATGGGGTGATGGAAGGAAAGGGGGTATTGTATAATGAAAAGAAGCCAATCGATGCCGTTAGATTATAATTTAAAATATTGTATATAAGAGATTATAAAGAGTAATAATTCCTACAATATTTTTAAACATTTTATAAAGTGAAATTAATTATTTTCAATAAAACCGTTGTTATATTAAAATGTAATCATAATCTTACCATAATTTAAATAAATTCACTGTAATAATTTTTAATTCTTTGTGTTTTAAATACTTTATAACAATATTTAGCTACGAAGAGCAAGATGTGTATTAAATTAAGAGTTTTATAAAAAAATATATGTATATACAACGGAAATCAATATAATAATATAAGTTAAGGCACAATATTATCCTAGTCAAATACTACAGTTGATAGAAATTATTGTAACGGACATTTGAACATTTGGAAAATTGTAATTTTTCCAATTTAAATTAAGTGACTGTAGTGTAGAATTCCAATTTCTCATTTCTACGGAAAATTTTTCGACAAGATGAAGTTCTCTATCCCCCTTTACTCTCGAAACTCCCGACAATCAATTAATTAGAGCTCCGGCCTACGTCTACGTGGCATGCAAATTATCCTAACATTACCCTCCCGATTTCAATGGGGATAATATCTGTCGTTTATCTGAACATTCCTTCCAGAACATTATTCGGTGCTGTAATTAGGTTGCTATGAATAACTAATTACTTTTCCCTAACCCGGATTGCAATTAATAATAATTATAAGCGGCAAAAACTAATTTACAATTATCTCCAGTAACACATTTAGATATGAAAGGCGCACTTGATTTAATGGGAGATATAAATCAAACTCAAGGAATTTTGGGACGGCCGAGTTCTTTTTTAATATCATATCGTGTTTTGCCAACGTGTTATAAATCTACTGTAAACGAAAGACGGGGGAATGTGGCAAAATTGAAATTGAGTTTACGGCGACGGGCAGGCACTATTTAATAAAGTTGTTGGTAAAGGATGTTGTGTAAATGTCGCTCCAAGTAAGTTTCCCTGATAAATTGGCCGAGATTAAGGCGGGAATAAAACATAGGTGGAGGTTACAAAGTGCGGCACTATTGAAGGGATTAGAAACGAGATAGAAGACATGTCTGTAATAAAACTATGATGCTAATAAAATGTTATATATAGATTTATTAAAAGTATGAGTTTTATAACATAAATATAAAAAAATTGCGAGCATTGTCCAGATATTATTCTCACTCCCATTTTCTGAATTCTTCTGTTGTAGTCTGTTCCCCATTTGAGTGAGAGATATGCAAAAACTGCCCACATCTAACGCATTGTTTTTCATTCGTAACTGTGTGTTTTCTCGACGAATACGCATTTCAAACCCTTCCCCTGCTTTCTATAAAATGACGGTACGATAACCTTCTACCTTCCTATTAAATTCCTGAATACTCTCCTGGTGTAGCATAGAAACAAATTGAAAAAATCCGCTGCAATTTTTTATAGTTGATATCGGTTTTAGATTTTCCGTAACGAATTTTCCACATAAATCACTTAGTTCACGTTCACTTTTTAGCAGGTCTAGGTTCATCGTCCCCATCCGAAGCTCTTTCATCGTATATAAAGAGTAAATAAAAGATAAGAAAGGGGAGAAAGTAACACGGAACGAGAAAAAAGAAAACACGATGGTTAATAAATGGCAAGGAAAAATAAATGGGTGAAGGGATCATTAATTATTTTTATAAATTAAATTACTTGGTAGGTTGAGTGATGCGGGATTTTATTAAAAAGATAATTCGTCTGGAGCTGTTTACAACATTTATTAATTACCTAATGGGGTGGTACGGGTAAAGGTTTAAATTGGCATAATAACTGAGGTCAAGCGAGCCTGTCGGCGTGATTCATCAGTGTACCACTTTATTCATATTTGAAAAGAGGGATAAAATGTCTGAAAGAAATTATAACTGAAGCTAACAATTTTTTTTAAGTATTAAATGCTGCGGATCAATTTAGAGTTTTTGAATATGTAAAAATAAGTAATTTACATTATTTCTTTTATTTTTTTCTATGCATAATAATCCATGAAAATTTTTTTAATGTCCTCATAATTTTTTAAAATATGGCGGATGCGCCAATGTAATTTCTATATAATTACATCTAACAGTTATACGTGAATTTCTGTGCGTGATAAATGGTTAGAAAGCAAGATACAATGACAATAAAAAAATACCCGAAGACTAAATAATTTCAAATGACATCGACACCTCCGCCATTTATTAGAAAAATAAAATTATAAAATTATATAAATTATATTTTAAATAGCCTTTAATATTCACTGCGACTTTAATTAATTGAGAAAATTTAATAAGGAATTAAAAATGAGTATCATTTTTTAGTTGTCGTTTTTGTTAAGATGCTCACAAAAAAAAGAAATATTTTCTTAAGCTGTACAAGAATTAAGCAATTAAGTATAATTAAGTGAATAGATGTAATTCTGAATAAGAAATATGATAAAAGGGTGTACTAATTATCTCTGTCTTCACCTGTACTGAAAACATCTGCCGTAAAAATTGTTTTTATTACATTTGAAGGGGCAAACAAATGGTCAATTTGTGTGAAATATGGTGAACATTTTCCTTAGTCGTAGCTAATTCGTCACCTGTTTTTAAAGGAAATAACATGCACATGGTCATTTTTCACTATAAATGACGGCAAGCTACCTTAGTTGTTTAGGTCATTCAGTAAATTTAGCAAGGTAAAATACTATCTATTTGTTGGCTTAAATTTGCGGATGTTAGTAGATAGTAATTTACTATATATGAACATCTGGTTAAAATTACTGTATTCTAAATAGTCGTCCTTGTGTTAAAGTCTCTAATGTAGATTATAAAAGAAATATCCTAAAACGCTTATGGGCGTACTTATTTTTATTTATGTAAATAATTCCAAATTCCACTCTTATGTTTGTTATTAATAGATATAAAGGAGTTCTCATAATTCAATAAATAAACTCCTCTCTTCTCATCGTGATAACTTCTGGGAAATTCTCTAAGCTCGAACAAAGTTTTTTAAAAGTATTATTCTTTGCTTAGGCCGAATTAAAGAGTGCTCAAAGAAGACTTAAAACTAGATTAACTATCAGAGTCAACAAAAGGCCCTAACGATGTGGATGTATTAATACCAAAAACCTAATGAATATTGACGTGCAATAACAAGTGAATGCGATGACAATGTAAATTCTCGAAAGTTCGTATAAATCTGGAAGTTTTAGTGTCCCCACGGGGATAATGCCACAATGGTGCTGAAAACTAAAGGGCGCTCAATTAAATTTTTTTATAATGCAGCGAATACAATTAGAATTTATATCTCGTAATAAAAAAGGAGGCTTGGTAGGTCTCTGTCTTCGAATACTAACATTGATAGATGTTCTCGTTTCGACAACATAGTCTGAAGTTTTATAGGGAACCCGACAACCCTAACTTGTAAAACTCTGGCAGGCCATTAAAAACTTTATATTTCGCGAAATTAATATGATCATTTTATATCAGCAGTAAATCTAGACGGGAATATAAACTACAAAACGCCATTTAAAACTTTTTATCCCATTAAACTTAAGGTGGTCGCCCTAGGAAAACTAAAACTTGTTCAAAATTTATTGACACAGTTTTTAACTTTAATCCTGTCACGTAAATCGTCGGGAGACAATTGAGAAATAAATTCATGATGCCACATGTGCCTGTTAACGAGAGGGTACCAACGTTATTGTCGCTATAATAAATCGTTTACTGTACTTGAAATCGTGTACGTGGAATTGCGTTAGTGTTTACATAATCGATCTGTAGCTTACGCCAAAGTATCTTAGGAATACTTGTAGTAAATTAAGAAAAACGGGTCATAATGGAACTCCTATTATCCTTATTTGATTTCGATGTAATCTGCGGCCCCCAAACTGGCGATCTTTTCCTCAAACAACACATGAGAATCCAGCCTTGTTTGTAGATTACGACAAAAGGCCTAGGATATGTCTGAATGATGAATGGGTAAAGCCATTCTATGGAATTAATCCAAGACCAATTTACCAGAGGAGTTTTGGGGTTGATATTTTATTAATGACAAATGTTATACGACCTAAAGCAATCCTTGTACCGACACATTTACTGTAACCTTCGCGGTATATGTCGCCTCTAAATATTTAATGGGTCCCGTTCGCTTCGGGTATGGCGGCACGCATCACAGGCGACGCGACGGACTTCCTCCGTCTCCGGAATTTCTTATTTCCTTAGGAGAGGTTGCCGCGGACCCGATCTTTTACCGGGTTTTCACACAATTGGTTTTTATTTCTCGGAGATACTTTAACTAATGGATTCGGGAAGCCAGTGAATAATATACCTTACCTTCAGTTACCTTGAATCTAAGGCATATGATTATTGAACCAGAATAAGTACCTGATGTACAATTCAAATTTGCGAACGTTCGACACACTTTAAACTTTTGCATTTAATTGTATAGAAAGTTTTTTCTGTGCATTTCCATATAAAAAATTACAGGGTGTTCATGTCGATCATTTAATTAAGAAATACACACGAGGAGTATTACTTACTAAAACTATATTTTGACTAGTACAATTGTCCAAAGTGTAAGTAATAACATTTTAAAGTATAGGTAGTAAAAGTAAATAAGGAATTTCGAGTCTATATAATTATATACACCATTGTAAAGTTTCCACAAAATATTTTGTGAAAAGTGATAATACAGTGGCCCTCAAAAATATTGCACAAATCCGTTAAATTGAGACAGATTGATTTTAGTTAATAGAAATACCAAACATAACGTAGATCTTAATTCCAATAGCTATGATGATATAATATATTTTTTTAAATGGCTTCGCATCTTCACATTTTGGTATCGAGAACTACAAAAGATAAATATGGTTCCTGTCAATGTTGATTTGGTAATCAACGTTGAACAATTAAGGGCATTTAATAAGCTTCTTTAAAGTACATTTTCTAACAGTAACATTATTTCTTTAAACATTGAATTCATAGATTTGTGTTGGCTATCTATCTTTGTATTATATCTTTGCATTAAAGGTATATACACAATTTACGTTTAAAGGTATGTACTGTTATATACATGATAACGATATTTTTCAAGCATGTGTTTGGTGAAAAAAAATATAACATTAACATTGTACGACATACTAGATCTGTGATTTTGGTTGTAATGATGATTTTTCGTCAAGCAAATGAATTTTGAAAAACTCGTACTACTATTATTTAAGTATTACAAAAATAGGACTGCAAATAATGTTGTTTTTAATAATAATGAATGTTCTTAAAACATAAATAATAAAATAAAACATGGTTTTCTATAGCAAAGTATTGAAATATTTATTGATTGATAAAGCAAATATTTGGAAGTTACGTATGGAATAACACATCTGGTAAATGGCCCCTATGGATTTGGTAGCACACGAGTACTCTTCTAGAGAAATTTTCAATTCTGGTCACCAAATCAAAAGATGACATGACGAGGAAAAGACTAGTATAAAATAGTCAATGTTTTACAGGTGGTAAGTGGCAAGAGCAATATACTCCAATTCAGGCACAAAGAACTAGGTTCACATATCACGATGTGGATTATCATGTCAAGTAACGTCCGCCATTTATCGTTAGAGAATGACTTGCCTGGTTTTCAAAGAAAAATGGTCCAGCTTCAGACTATAATGCACACCAAATAGTGACATGTTGGGGATGCTTTTGCTTCTCATGAATCACTCGTAGATTTTCTGAGCCTCAAATGCGGTAATTTTACTTATTAACGAAGCCATCGAATGAAAATAGGCCTTGTGACTGAAGATGATTTTGTTCACAGAATCGAAATGCACTTCTTGTTGTTCAATGTTCTAATTGGTGAACACTCTTCACTGTGCATGGTTTGTTGGCAGAAGTTGTTGAGTCAATTGAACTTTATAAGCATGAAGATGTAAATCTTTAGTGAACATATGATGAAAAGTGATTATTGAGACGCCCAATTCTTATGCACGATGACGAATCGAGGTCCCTGGATTCTCGACCATACTCTCACGAACTGCTGTGATGTCTTGTGCTGAACGATCGCTACGAGCTCGTGCCGTGTGTATCACATCGACAAATAAACCAGTACTTTCGAATTCTTCGATAATTATTTTCATAGTTAATAGTTATTTTTATCGAAAATTGCACGAATTTTAGGAATCGTAGCAACCAAACTCTCACTATTTTGATAATAATATTTAACAACAACGACGTATTGTTTTATCGTGTAGCGCTCCTTGCTTACTAGCTTCTATTTGTCTCCTATCGATTTGTCGTAATTATTAACCTATCGAGTCATTGTATCAAAATGGCGCGCGAAATCAAATCTTGCGCTCTTATTGTAACACCTCTTATTTAATATATTTTTTAGGTAGCGATTTTCAAAGAAATGGCGAATGCGCCAGTGAAATTCTATTGTGAATTTCTGATGTTCATCAGATCACCTACGTATTTTAATGAATACTTCCTTCTGTCTATTTCATTACTTGCTTCTAGCCATTATAGTTTCGCATTTATCTTTGATGTCCTTCAAATATGAGATAATCCGTGGCAAGTTCATTCCCCGTCGACGCGAAACAATTCGCAACACTACCATTTCGCCAATTCTTCCTCTTTCGTCGTCAAACACTAATTGCCCAGTCAGTTCGACGACGGCAGTACGTACCGCATTGACAGACCCCTAAGCGAGCGTCGAGGCTCTGAAGAGATCCTTGCTCTCCGAGGAGGATCCGGCCATTGTAGGTCGTGAAACCCCTTTACGTTTGCATTCGGCGAGATGTCATTATAACGCCAGATGCTTCCATGTGCCGTTTCAATAACACGTCGGGGTAACATCTCCATATTGTCGTACAACGTGTCAGCCTTATTTGCATATAGTGTGCAAAAAAAGATAAGAATCTTTTTTTCTATTGTGTACAAATTTTGTATATTTCTTGTTGTTTATGTTTATGCTATTTTCTTAGTTTTAATTACCTATCTATAAAGTATTAAAACTAGATCAACCTATGCTATATAACACCGGAACTATATTATGATGGTAGAGTATTCATTAAAATAATTTATTGAGTAGAGTTATAGATCTTATACACAAATAAATGCAATATATTTTTTATATGAATCATTTGTTATGAAAACAGTTCAGGTTCTTTTATTTCAAGTTTTTTTCAGTAAGAAGAATCGGGGAATAGCTTCCTAGTTTTTAATTTATTTTTCTAATATTATATATGTATTTATTTAAGGATTCTGTGAATTAAAAATTTACGTGATGCTGGCTTGAAGTAATTTCAAGCTTTTGTTCTCTTGCTTGTTGGTCTGTACAAATTATTTATTCTTGATAGCGATAGGCAAAAGCAATGCTAAAATTATGATATTATTTCTCTGAAAAATCAAACGAGCACAAAGGAAATTATAGTAATTTATTTCGGAATTATGTCATCATCACGGTTTCAATGGTAATCCTTATTTCATCCTATGATTTTAATATATTTGTAAATTGTTAAAGGGACTAGATAAAAACGTTATCATGTTGTACAAGGTATTTTTGTTAGGGAAAAGTCAGTTAAACACTACGAAATACAAATTTCGTCAAGGATTAAAATTTTTTTAATATTTATATGGGTATACAAGATTGTGCTTTTTTACAAAGTATATTTCTGAACTATAAATTAATGTTGCATAATATAGTTGCCACATATGTTGTAAATGCGAAAATATTCAGCTCTCCTGTTAAATCCATCAGAAATTAAAGGCAATGCATAATTCGCATAATACTATTGATCATCTTATTGTATTTAGAAATAAATTAGAAATATTTTTTATAATGAAAAATATTTAGCTTTCGTTCTAATCCCATCAAAATTAAGATAGATGCAAAACTTCAAGAAAATTCGATAATAAAGAGACATTTAGATTTTCCCTGAGCCGTCTATTTTACATTCTCTTGCTCTTCTGTCTTAAAACTTTCAGCTAAACTTACTAAGTGAGTTACCAGTTATATATTATACATAACTATATCAAAAAGCACGTACTTACCTTGTGGGATCGTAAGATAAAACTTTCTGTATAAAAAGTTTAAAATTATAAATTACTGGGGTGTGTACACAACTTCCTTTACTCGGCAAAAGTAAAATTGTTATAATATCAACTTCGCAAATTTCTTCTCTTAACGGGCGCCTTCTAATCTATCCAATTTATCAAAGACAGCCATCATCTGCTTCTAGACATTGGCGGATTTATTTATCCGGCCGAAAGCCGAGATCTCGAGACGTCACCAGAATTGTTAGTTGTCTGAGATCTCGACGATAAAAGAAAGGGATCCCCAAATGTGTGTAATCTCGAGTAAGCGAGGGCTCTTTACATAAAAATGAATTCGGCAGATTAATCTGGCTTGATCTTCGCCGTCTCACATTAGGTATTATTATATTTCGCTCGTTTACTTTGCGAGTTCTTTATTTGGCACGAAATGAAAATAACGAGAAAATTGTTTACTTCTACAAGAAGAATTAATTCAAAAGAGAATTAAATCAAATCACCAAATGCAACAGGGTGATGTAAATTGGACGGTTTTAATACTCCATACGTTTTAACCTTGTTCACAATGATATATTTTTAAATAAACAATAAATTTTGCTGTACATTGAACACTCTCATTCTTAAATATTTATATATTTTGTTTACAATAACGAAACAAAAACCTTCTAGTAATTTGATGAAAGCATAAGGAAAACAGAAAAATACACTAGGAGAGGTCTCCTTGTTCTTTAGATAATTATTTTGTGGTATATCCCACAATATATATATGTAGTGGTGGTGTAATATGTGGTATATATTTTACGTCATAACTATTGAAGTTATTACTTTATCCATCCTGTTTTTAAATATCGACATCCTTATCTGACATTGTTACTAAAAAGGCACGTGTTATAAGCGATTGATTAACGAGTTTTTAAAATTTGTTACAACTTTTATTTGCTCATTGTTTATCACACAATGCCTATAATTCATCAATTTCAGTGAATCTACTGCCACACTAAAATATGTCATCTAGCCTATCCACTAAATTACTACGGATAAAACATATTTGCGTCAGACATAGTAAAAACTGCAATGCCGAGGCATTTACGGGAAAATCAATTATACTAAAGACCTTCAAGCGACGACAGCGAAACGCGAAATAATTTTCGGCACTTGCCGACAGCCAAATTAAATTGTAAAACGTTAATCAGAGAAATATATTTCCATATGGATAACAGAAACGGTTAGCAACTAATCAATTATTTGTTAAAAATTATTGTCGAAAATTGGTTCGGCTCGAAGCTTTGATTTATGTGGCCTTTTAATTAAAAACAGGATACTGCAGGATAAATGTAACTAGTTTTCTCATTCGGTTATGTAAAAATGTATTAAATAAACATAACCTGGTGCAATATAAGAAGGGTCTCGTTGTACGCAGTTAACAAGAATTTCATTGTGTGGAGAATTTGAATTTTATTCGTTATTTTTAAATTCCGCCATTTAATATCAGAGGTCGCATCTTTTTGTTTCGTCACTATACCTTTTATGTCAAACAGTGTTTTTCATACCGAGCAAAACTCTTTGTTTCAGTATGAATCGTTCCTTCGCTCCCCATACGATAGTATCTCCGCGAGGATCGACTCTTTCAAAATAAACAACTCATTTCAGCGATATCGCGTACCCATCATTCAGCTGAAAAAAGGGAAAATCAAATGTGATAGACCGTAACATGAAATACGGGCGCCTTTAGAAACATATAATAAAAATATTACCCGCAGGATATAATAGAAGAAAGTCTATTTATAGTCGGAATCAATATGTCACTGGATTCGTATTAAGAATGAAAATGCGGAGACCTCCGTGGAAAATTGCCCTATTATTACTCTGTTAAATTAGAGGAAAAGACACAAAGGACCCTGTGATGATTTATTTCATTTTGGGGCGAGAGGAACTCTCCCCGGCACTTCATAAAAAATTACAATATGTGTCGTGGATTTGAAAGAAGAGACTACATCCAGAAGGCTATGAATAGATTGCTCAGCAAATAATATTGCAACTGTTTTAATGTGTATGTTTTATTTTGGGTTATTCGCGATAATTAAATATTTTCATATATTCTTTCTCCAATCTTTAATCATAACATATTATACAAGGGACTCAACCCTCCACGATTAGTGGCTAGAAACCTAGATATAAAGACATTAAATAAATGCTCTAAAAATAATAAAAGAAGAGGGAAATTTATTAGAATGTATGTCTAGGGTCTTTCAATAGGGACGCTAGAAATTTGTTATGTTACAGCGGCCATATTGTTAAAGTAACATCTATTAAATTTATTTTGAATTATTCAGTAGTATATGGCAAATTACCATGGAAGGATACAGTGTTCAACAACGTGTAAAAATCATCATATTTTATTTTAAAAATCTTCAGAAGCAACTTGTTGTGGCCTAAACTCGATGATATAGATAACGACGACAGTCCAACAGAACGGCGCTATGTACCACATAATGTATCCCACGATCGAAATTCTGCACAAGCGATTTGAGGCCATAGTTAACTGGCGCAGTGGCGACGTGAACTGGTCACCGAGATCATGCGATTTAGCGGCTTTAGACTTCCTCCTTTGGGACTATCTCAAATCGTAGGTCTATGCGAATAAACCGCAAACAGCTGATGCTCTCAAAGTCAACATAACGAACGCTATCCAGCAAATTCAGTCAGATTTATGCGACAAAGTCATCGAAAATTATATACAGGCCCTCAAACAAAACCGTGACGGACATTTGAACGGAATTATATTCCATATTTAATGCCGTAAAATATTCTTTCAAATAAAAAAATTGAGTGTATATCTCTTATACAAACCTTGCATTATTTACATTTAAAAATCGAGCACCCTTATTGAAAGGTCCAGTATCTAGAACATCGGAACCTTCGCCATTAATTAAAAAAAATGGTTGCCGTATATATTCATAATAATCACATTGGAGTCATACAAACACGAAACACTTTTAGTTCTAATGTTTTGCTATTCAACAACGTTAAATATTAGCATAGCTTCTATTTTCACTTTAAAGTACTTAATCAAATTTATCTCGTACTGGAACTTTGCTGGCTTTATAATTAAATATAAACGTTAGCTCGCTTTTATTCATTCATCTCTTATTTACTTTCTAGAAACAGTGGTGAATATAAACGAAAACCCTGTTACAGTTATTGTATAAATTATGGTGATCTTAATGGTTTTAGTTCTCGTGCCCTATATTCCTGACTATTGTGAAAAAAAACAAAGAAAAAATTAGATAACGTGTTCTAGGCTCTTGTATTAATAATTGCGTAATAATTATCGATTACTTCATTATAATATTAGAAAAGTTTTCAAAAAATATAAAAATGTATAGAGTGTACCATATAAATAAACACCTTCGTTTTTATTACGTTGTATTATTGCATTAGTTCTATTTAAAAAACATATATAAAAGTATTCCACCTTTAAATTTAACTTCTCTTTCACAAATATGCCTTATACTGTTATCTATAGTACATTAGTACTGCATATAATCTTGTGTAGTATTCTCGTTGCTGCTTTTGATGGAGACTATTACGATATTGGTTAATAATTGATATGAAATATGAGAGACGCTGAATTTTGATGAAATAACATTAAGTTTGGACGAAAATATGACTGCTAAGAAATTATTTGAAATGCCAGGATTTAATAATAGTAAAAGCTAATCGTAAATGTATTTGATTAGGAAAATAATGGGAAAAGTTTTATTTGAATAGAAAATATACATATTAAGTTTTAAAAATGTTTCATACTCTCTATAATGTATATATTTTTCTGTATATTCATGAATTTTATTATTTTAGTATTATAATCGAAAGTAACATATTTTTATTGATTATTTTAACAAAATATATTGATATGATATAACTTTCAAGTTATTTAAAACCAATATAATTTATTCTTAATACATATATTCTATAGTAGAATTATTGTGGCTATATTATGCCACAATTATATAGCTTATTGCGCTGGATATATCACTATCCAGCGCAAAAATTTTTAGATAGCAAGACCGTAGCGCACTACGGTCTTGCTATCTAAAAATTTTTGTTATTTTGCAGGATACGTCGAATGATGAAGAATTTTGTACCAAAACAGTTATTGCTACGACTTTGTATCCGAATGATCGAAACCGAAATAAAAGCATTACATATTCTAAGCTATTTAAAATATTAAGTCTCTTCGTTAGACATTCGATTGCCTAATTTTTTGCACACGAATACCATATTGGGTTATTACAATGTTGGATAAATTTAATCAAACCACGTATCATGTTTAAGTAACAATACCCTTAAATAGGGGATAATCTTTTACGAAAGCCTTCCTTTTAGGAATAACATTGAGAAGATGACCCCAGCCGTCATTGCATAGGCCGTATCTGCATGTTAGATGGCTCGCCTCTCCAGACCATCTGGCTGAGGTTCTCTTAGGATATCACAGGCGAATCAGTTGGCATTTATTGATGCGGGCTTTTACATCCCAAGGAGGATCCGAAGAACTTTATTGTGCCGACCTTTTGAATATTGTTTCTGGAATTTATGCGTTTTTAGTGCCGGCAGAGCAGATGAAGGGTTACGGCCGGTCGATACCCCGATTAGGGGTTGTCAGCGACTCGATGATATCGGGAGGCCTTTTTAAAATTACAAATTAAAATGGGCTGTTACGTCATGAATTAATTATTGCTCTTTTTCTCCTTTTATAATACTAACGTTTTCCAAATATTTGGATAACGCAAACATGACCTGAAATCATTAACAATATTAATAATCATTCACGAAATTTTAATTAAATTAACTAAAAATTCATTTTAATTTAATAAGTGTATTCTAACAGGTTATTACTTTTAGGGTCTTTGAAATATTATTAAAAACATTGACATGTTTTTTACACGTCAGTGTATATGAATGGATTAAGCTAATTTACTAATGTTCCGTTTCTTCTCTTTGTTGATATAAATAGGCCATTAGAATGATTAAAGCCAAAATTTAATCCCACCAAAACATCATGATCCGGACGATTGCAATAATTGATTATATTTTCGTTTCTGAGTATTAATCCTAGAGATATAGTATTGATTTCGATAGCATGAAAATTACCACAAGTATGATCAAGCAAACAGAATAAAGAAGGAGTGGATGAGAACAAAATATCATGTAAAATATTTAAGTCATATTTCATTCCCAATGCCATATGAAAGTTGCAGATATGTTGAAATATTTACAAAGTGACTCTGAGTTGATACCTATAATTATTTTTGTTTATCAGATTATGGTCGTTTCTAGAAAATCATTATACAAATGTATTCGAAATTTTCGAGTTTTTGGCGGAGGCGCCTATATCGATACATTTTAAAATCAATCATTCTGAAGTGGAAAGTTAGCCTTTTCAAAAAATATTTAAATAATATGAGAGTGGATATAATGTCCTCATTTGAGATATTTTTTATTTTATTTTAAACACTTCATTTTATGTTTAAAACAACACTTCTTTGGTTTTTGTCTCTGAACTTGTAAACCTCTTTTTTATTGTTTAAGTTGATATACGCTCTTTATTATTTTAATAACGAGTATGTTAGATATACATAAAATTTAAATCATATGGTGATAATATAAGAACATATAAGTAGGTGTGTAAAATATTCAGTAATAATTTATTTAGTCCACATTTAGTAGAATATCTCAATAGGTTAATTTCGCAAATTTAGAGATGTTCTTAAATGCTGTTTAGGCGGATGAAGATAATGGAAGGAAGACGAGAAGTTTAGATAATTTCCTAGAAGAAAATTTATTTTCGATGACGAAAGGAAATTAATATATTGATAAATATTAAACAACATATTAATAAATACGGAATTAATTTTTTTTAAAGATGTATCATATAGACAGCCTCATTATATTCAAAAGTTTAAAAATAATATCTGTTAGTCTAAAGTGGTTGAGGTTAGATGTAAAGAATTATGCTTATATATAATTTCCAAATAAATTTCCTTTTTATGAATATTATTTAAAAGTTGAAAATTTCTTTATTTTTCATTATATTATTTAATTATTATAGTGCACGAGAAATTTTATTATTGTAAATAACAAGAGAAATAAAGTAAATCATAAAAACAAAATTAAAAAAGTTTGTTTTTATTAAAAATAAAAACAAACTGAATTTACTTTTAATTTGGTTCTAAGTTAGAAAATGCACATTTTTCGAAGTTTATCAATAAAGATAAAAAATATATGTCCTTAATGATACTACTGTGACATAAAAACATAGTAAAAATATAAAGCCCTATATGGGATTAAAATTTTAGTTCTTAAATATTATTTTTCAGACCTTATTTTTTCATTAACAATTTTATAACATCCAATTTAACATAAATATATTTATACTGCACTCGACATGCGTTTTTCCAACAAGGTTGACATCATTTGCAGATTATTAAAACTCTTTTTATCTGTGGAGGTTTGATTTCTGCAAGCTTCTCACACGAATACTTTAGAAGTACCAGATAGATGTTCAATTGAACCTTCAATAACTGTAACAACCTCTCTGGGCTCTTTTCAGAGGCAGGTAATGCAACATTTAACCCCTTATTGAGGATATCAATTTCTTCTTTATCCAACGATCGGGAGGAATTTCTACAATAGAAATATCTTTCTGAAGAACTATTTCTTTCACTAAAGCTATTGCTTGTTGATCACTGATTAATTTTTTTAATTTCTTGTTTTGTGACGATTTATTTTCTTAATAAATTATTTTCTTAATAATTTTGTTAATTGACAGAAACATGTTTCTCTGAAACTCACTACACTGCTCATGTTCTAAGTTATTCAAATTATGGGTAAGTCTTCTGTAAAGTCCATATATGCTTGTACATATACTTGATTTTTAGTTCTAGGCATTTTTCCTAGTGGAGTAGGTTGAAACCTTTAGTGTGAAGATAACACTGACTTACTTTTCCATAAAACACCAAAGCACTATACATTATACTTGACGCGCGTTTCGCCAACAAAGTTTGCATCATCCGGGGATGAGTAAAGAACTGACAGATTATTTTAAACATCTACTATTTAACAGATTATTTCAAATAGTATCCTTCACGCGTTAAGCCTAATACAAGTGATAACTTTTCCATAAAAATGTTGACAGACAATTTAAAGCATCTTTGCCCTCGGGATTCCATCAAACTTTAATGTATCCCGAAACTCAATCTTCCATCGTCTGGCTGTCCGACGGCGCCCATTTACAATACGTCGTTGTTCTCTGCCAGCTGCACCATGTAACAGACAATCCAAGTGGCCGGAGTGCGTCCCGAGTTATAAATTGTTTTCCGCCGTTGTTGAGCCGAAACTGGCATATCACGACCAGAAGCCCATGCCACCGAATCTCTTTGTAATCCATCAAATTCTTCAGCCAGTCAAATTCGAATTCACGGCTTACTGGGTCCCGTAATGCTTATCATTCAGCTGTTACATGAGTTGAATTTTTCTCTAAATGTTGGAATATGTAAATAAATATGAACAAAGGTCGTTTATTGTGTTACGGATTCACCCAAACTTAAACATTCTATTCTTAATGGCAAAATGTTTCTCCATGATTTACAAATCATCTCTTAGTAAATACTTGATAACGTAACTATCAAAATATTTCTAAGGTTAATGAAATTTATATTTCTTGTTCTGTTTGTAGTTGCTTGTAGAATTTGATAGGACCCTCTCCATTTAAGAGGATGTTGATTCTGTATAGTATCCTTCTGTATAGTATTCTGTATATTTTATAGTAACCCATATAAGTCTTTCATTGATTACTATAAAAAAACATTAAAAACAAATTCAGTATATTGTTCTATAATATCTAATATTCTTTAATAAAGAAAATTTAGATTAGCAGAAATTGATTCATATTCCATATAGCCTCAGATTGACATCCCTAACTATAGTAGAAATAACATTATTACAAACAGATAACAAAAGAGACGTCCAAGACGTCCATTCAGTTTTCGAACGCGAGAGCATGTACTTGACTTATATCAACTTGATTTAAACTGTAACAAACAAATCTAATAAAAACATTCTTATATAAAATTTCAAAAAAGGTATAAAATAATCTCTCTATAGGACTTCTACGCTATTGAAACTACTGAAAGTTACTTTCAAGAATATATGGTTTAACTTAGCTGGAGAAAAGTGTTACCTTGCCTTGACATAAGGTCAAATCTCAGTTTTTTACTCTGATAATCTTTTCTAAGTTTTCTTACTAAAGGCTTACTACATACTGAAAGATTTTCTTTGAACTGTGTATCAAATAAAACGAATTATATTATTGGATACTTTATAGGTATAGGTATGCTAAATGATTTTCTAGATAGACATGTTTCATGTAATTTTAAAAATGTTATAAAAATATAAACAGTAAAGCCAAAGAAATTGTAAGGTTATGGTTCTGTCAAATGTATCTAGCTTTTATGATATTGTATTATAAGAATATATTTTCTCTTATCTTCTATTTGGTATTTAATAAATACCAACAAATTAAAAATATCTAAATAACAGTTTTAAAATTTAATGAACGTTGTAGCGTTGAAAAATATCCACTATGGATTATATAGATGGGGGATATTAAAGAACTGGGCAAGGCTTATTACGAGCACTGTATATTAATTACTTTAAGAGGAATTTATGACAGAATTTAGCGAATGGGATTTAACAAAGAATAAACTCGAGTTCAAGAATTTCGCTTCTTTAAAACAGATTGATGTACGTTTCATTTCTTCAGTAAACGATATTTATATCTTCTATTTAAAAAAGAAAAATATATCAAGACTCGGGATGTATATCCTGATTATTATTAAACCCCAAAACATTTTTTACAGTTCGGTGTAAGGGGATGTTTCTGACAGTTATATATTTCATCTTTATGTTTTATTTTAGATGTCTTGCTTAAGCCTATTTATTTAAACCCCTGTGATCTAGATATAATATCTGATACATAAAATTTATGATATTTTATTAAGAAGGAAACCCTATAGTTTATGAAAATACGTCAATACCTGAAATGTTGACTGGGAGGTGTAAGTGCATGTAATATGATAAAATATATTATTTATGTTTCGTATTCTGTCGGTAAAATAAACTGAGGTTACGCTCACTGAATCTGTTTTTCTTTTATTTTTAATATACACTGAGTACGTTTTTTAATGAGTTTCACTTTCATTTTTCCTTCTCATATATTTCAATTCGCCGAACTTGAGATAGAAATTCAGACAACTTGTTTCAGATCCATTCTGGGTAGCATATGTTTATACTGGATTTTTTAATTACACTCATTTTCCACTTTTTCGGATATTCATTACGTAGAGGGATTTAAAAAACAATTTTAATTATAAAATGCCATAGAATACGATATAAATCCGAGGGGAATGAAATAAAGGCCTCCCCAAATTAAGCCGCGATTAAGTTGGGATAATTTTTTTGCAGATTTGAGAAAATAATAAAAATCGTGGGTGGAAATTTATTAATCAATACCGTGTTTATTTGTAAAGAAAATAGAACAGATTATTATAATATTTAAATAGTTTTTACAGTCTATTAGAGTTACAGCCTTAAAATATTATAATAATCTATTTTTGGGATAGTTCACCTTGTATAGCATTAAAGTTTATCTATCTATATATAATATACCGATAAGAGTTTTATTAAATTGGGCAATAGCAAAACTTGTTATTTCATAGGAAAAGTTCCTAGACAAAAATTACATTTGTTGGCAGTTGTAAAGTTTTTACAGCCATATATGTGGTCGACGTACAGTCGTTTTATTCTCTATTTTTCAGGTGCATCTTATGTCCAATAATGAAAAACTGTTCTCTAGCATTTCAGTTGCAGTTTTATTATAAAAGTATACATCGTTGACGGAAAGACAAAACGAATCCAAGGACCTCCTTGAAATATGTTCTTTAAGTATGACTTTCAACGGAAAATCGTTATACCCTTATTAAATGTCTATTGGAGTTTCATAATTAAGGGCTAGTTCATATGAAAAGCTTCCAAATACAAATTTAATTTATTTATCGTCTATTTAATTTATACTTCATCAAATATATACATCAAATTTATGCAGTGCATTCGACTTCCGAAGTTAAAGGTAAAGAGCAGATTCATTATAACGAATCATTGAATGGTAACTCGTTGCTAGGTGCTATGAAAACCCTGAATTGCAATTTATTATGTATGAAGTGCTTTTCGTCTTATGATTTACCATTCCATTTCACGTCTATTGCTGTTCCGTCTTAATTTAGTGATTAGTTTAGGGTTGGGCAGAAGCGACGAAAGGGAATTTAATTTGACAATTCCTGAACGTTTTCTGTAGCGTCCTTAATACTAAAATGCACTTCAGCTAGTCCTAGTTTTCATTTTAAATTAATTAAGAGACTAAATTAATGCCTTCTAGAAAATGAGTCACATAATTTAGATATATTTCACTATGATAATGGAAACAGGTGATCAGTAGCATTATTAGGTTATTCTAAATTAATAGTTCCGGGACTTAAAGTACTAGTGGATCTATTTCGACAGCTATCCACGAAGGTGTTGATGCTATATGAAAAAAGCACTATAACATTAATAATTGAACCTAAGCACTACCTTGCAAATGCACTATATATTTAATTTTGACTATGTTGCAATACTATTTAAGTTATCCATCTTTAATTCTGTCGCAAACTATTAATTTATATTTGCAAAGTTAGGTAAATGGTGTATAGATCAAAGAGAAAAATGCATCAGTAGGGATGGAATTATAATATCCATGTCAAATATTTCAATATTTTGTTACGAATAATGCCTAATTGATTGTAAGATGATTGTATCCGACGGAGGAAGATACATGTTGAACAGATCTCCAAAACTTTGTGAATATGGAATTTGGTACAGAAAATAATACCTCCCTTTTCCAAATATATGTTTATTCTTCAGTAGAATTATCAAGTTTCACTCTTCCTTTGTATTAACTACAATTCTGATCATGTAAATATGTAGTAAAATTACCTAATTGATAATAAATAAAAATCCAACTTCATATAATCAAAATAATTTTGTATTATACTGACTACGACAATTAAATTCAATACTTTTCACGTGTATACTCCAAAAATATTTTACGCAACGCCCAGTCGTTATCATTGTCATCCAGAATTATCATTTTTATGTCGACGCTGTCCTATGCACATGGAATTTAATGCGACGATAAAACGGCAGAATTTCCGCAAACGACGACAGATGTTGGTCACAGTTGTTTCACAATTTTCTCGAACCCTTAACCATGTATATGTGGTATTCTAGAAGTGCCAGTGAACTGTGCAACTTTTATTTCTCGATATGAAATGAATATATTCATTGCAAGCATGTACTCATAGTCGAGTGTCTAAAATATGCTGGGATCAGCATATTTGGAGATATGGATGGTATAAAGATATCATTATTTCAACAGCAGAATAGTCGGGTGGTTTTTAATACAGATAACACTTCTCTTACTGTTTGTTATTTTATTATTAGAAACAATGCAGTCTGCAGTTCCATTCTTGTGCTATTAATGAACAGTAACCATGTATACGCATTCTGCTGTACAATACATTGATTCAAAGAAACATCAACAATATTTTTGTTGTAATACCAGATTATAGTAAGAATATCTAGTAATATGCCGTGTATAAATGAGATTATATATCAATCCGCTAGCTTATTCAGTTCAAATAGAGTTTTCAAATAGTAACACCTATTTTTCTTTCTCTATTGGAATTATTATAATTTAAGTTTTAAATTGGTGTAGAAATTGGAGAAAATTTTAAATTTCTGTGCACATAATATGTGCATTTGTAAAAATATGTGCACATTTTGTTCTATTCAAGATTATTTAAAAGTCTTTGCTGTTCCGTCCCCTTACCTTATTACGATCACATATAACAGTTATAAAGAATTGGATTGTTGTATAAAACTCAATGACTTTAAGACGGAGGGCAAATAACTTTTTTTTTTTAGTTCTTTTTCAACGCAATTTCTTTAGTGAAACAGAGAACTTTTACATATGTGGGTAGAAATAACAAGAGTAATACTTTACGTCCTTCGTATATATTTGTCTTAATAATTATCATTGATTTATATATAGTAAAAAGAAATTAAAATGAAGAATAATTTAAAAGGGGCTTTTACTTCCTTAAATCGTATATTTTGCCGATGAGAAAAATAGTTTCGCATATCTTTCAATGTACTTATTCATATTTTTTAATACGATATGAAAAATATTTCTAACAATTTGCAAGTACCTAGTTAAATATTTTTTAAAAATGGCGAATGCGCCAATATTAGTAATACGTGTAATATTTTGTTCTACTCAAGTGTTATTGATATTCCTTCTCTCTCATTACCATAATGCAAGAACAGTTATAATTAGTTGGTTTAATGGTTTAACTATTTATAACACTCAATGAGATATATAAAATGGAGGACAAAATTTTCTTCGTTCTTTTTTAACCCATTTTTTTTTCATTGCAATAGGGGCCATTCCATATGTCGTTGAATATAAATTTTCATGAAAGATATTTCAATATGTTTTTCTTATATACTTGTCCTAGTTATCATTGATTTACAATAAAAAGAAAATTAAAATGAAGAAAATGTTAAAGGGTGGATTTATTCCCTTAAATCGTTTTTTCTGTCGATAAGGAAAATAGTTTCATATATCTTATAATGTACTTATTTACATTTTTTTAATATATTAATAAATATGTAACAAATCAACTAATAATTTTCTTAAAGAAATGGCGAAGGCGCTAGTATTATTAATGAATGTGTATATTTTGCTTACTCAAGTCTACTTAAATGTCATTGCTATTTTTCATCTATAACTCATTATCATAATGTAGAACAGTAATAAGTAGTTCTATAAGATGGAGGACATAAGATCCATTTTACTTCTTTTGCAATGCATTTTTTTTTGAATAGGGGGCTTTTACATATGTGGTTAAATGTAATAAGAAAAACATCTTAATATATCCTTTGTATATATTTGTTTTAATTATCACTGATTTATAGTAAAAAAATAATAAACAAATCAGTTAATATTTTCTTAAATAACTATTAAATAATTAAAAAAAAAATTAAATATGTGTGTACATTTTCTTCTACATAAGTTTATTGAAATGTTTTCGCGAATACTTCTCTCTAAGACATCACCATTACATATAAGTTATAGGTGGTTCCATTGTTTAATGTATAAAACTCAATAATCTCTATAAGATCGCGGACAAAAACCCTTTTAGTTCTCTTTCGATTAAATTCATTTCATTAGAATCTGAGGCTTTTACATGTTTGGTTGAATATAATAAGAGAAATACCTTAACATGTCTTTTGTATATATTTGCCTTCATTATTATTGATATATAGTAAAAAGAAAAATAAAATGAAGAAAATTTTGAACGGTGGTTCTGCTGTCTCAAATCGTCCTCTTCACCTATGACAAAAATAATTTCGCATATGTATTTATTTACGCTTTTTTTATTGTGATAAAAATATTTATCACAAATTTGCTAACAAATTTTAAAGATATGGCAGAGGCGCCAGTGCGATTAATATATGCGTATTTTTTACTTAAGTTTAATTAAAGTGTTTTCTATTTTTTCTCTCTAACTCATCATTATCATACAAAATAGATATAAATGGTTTATGTGTTTAAGTAATGACTCAAATTATTTGAATATTTCTACAATATAGTGAATTCATTAGATATGAAGTTGAATTTAATAAAAAGCTAAAATGTGCTGAAACAGAAAACGATGCCCATGAAAATATTCATTGTGAAAATTTTGCATATGGTATTTTAGTCACATTTTTAGCGCTACAAACAGCCTCTTTGATGTAGAACATTAATTACAAATTGCTGCACATCAGTGACGCATACGGATTGTGTACATTTTTCTCAAACATTCCTACACTGATACTGCTATGATATATTTTCATAAATATATCCTAAAAGTTCCACCATTTGTTTCCTGGGTGTTTACAGCCCGATGACATGGAAAGGAGGCGGATAATAAATGGAAAGCTTTTCAGTTTTTATTTGTAAAAACGGCGAGGCAATAAAACAATAATCGAAACTAAAAGAAAATAACAGTTTTTAAGCGATTTATCAACGTAAACGCTCGATATTATGTCTTGATTAAAAGTAATTTACTTTGACTTTCTAAAGATTGGAACTTAGGTGTCCAGGTCAATAAATTGCTCAGTTTTTTATCACTGATATTATACTTCTATAAATAAAATTAGAATACTGATTTTATATAAGTGACATATCATTTTAATAAGTATAATGTTAAAAAATAATAACTAATAAGTAATTTAGGTATAGACTATAGCGGAAATTAAAAACTACTGACAAGGAAGATTAGATGAGTTGAAAATAAAAAAAATAACTTGCAGAATTGTGCATATAACTTGCTCAAATTATCCTATCATGCCCCAAAGTAGTTGAAGGGATGAACTCATCTTCAGGAAGGTTTTATTTATCTCCGATATTGCTATATTTCTGAAACCGTATTACCAATAAACTCTATTTTTGTTAAATGATTTATTAAGGGCTAATCATGGCCTACAAAAATTCAAGGGCGAGTTTTATCCTCCAAACCGTTCTAATAAACGTAAAACTTTAAAAGTAACTGCTAGATGCATCAAAGGAAAAGAATAATTGAAGACAGGGTGCTATCAAAAGTCGAGCGCGTTATCAAACTAGAATAAATGACTGATTCGTTTTGGGATTTTTCAAAAAAAAATAAATTAACATATTTTTGAGAAATTGGTATATTACTTTGTTTCACTACAATGCAGCCATGTAGATAATTAGTTGTTAATTACTAAAAACATACATAAAGATAAATATTTATTGAAATATAAAAAATAGGGACCAGTTTTCTAGAAAACACCGAAAAATTGTACGTCACTCGACGCTTGTTTGCCGGCCAACTTACCATCATCAGGATATTCTTAAAACTGATAGTTTTATCATGTCCATGATATTGTAAAGACGGGGCATTGACGTCATATTGTGGTAACGCTAGGTATAAATGTATGGAAGAAATTTACGATTTTTCGCGTAGGCGTTATTAGTTATCGATAAAGTTTATTGTAGTACAGATACCTGATTATATAATCGTTAGCTATTGATTAGTTCGTCGTATAAATAAACTATTGTATTATGCCTATGAAAGTAAAATCAAAGTACTTGAAAGCACTCACGTATATTTAAGGAATACTTCAGGGGACCATATGGTATAATAGAATTAATATATATATATATATATATATATATATATATATATATATATATATATATATATATATATATATATTGTTAAAAACCGTGTTAGAATTAAACCTACCTACCCCTACAACACCTACCCTATACGCGCAACAATATCGTAAACCGCCGAACCAATGATTGCATTCTGTTGGCGTGTCGGATAAATTTTTGATATCAAATATTTATCCCCTGTTTGCCTTCCCCATCAGAGAAATCCCCATGTAAATACGAGGAAATCTCGTTCAACTTTTTGCTGGCGACAATTTACTTTGGTGGTTAATTGGGGCTCAAAGAAAAGTAAATAATAAGTGGAATGGGTTTAAGAACGATCGTTACGGTTGTAAGGCGGTGCGCAAGTCAACGTATGACGTATATGTGTGGCATAGCATGCCGCTTTCGTCCGTTTGGTCAATATGGTAAATTATATGCTACAATCCGACGCGCGGGGGAGTGGGGAACGTCTCCTTCGGCCCGATAAGATCACGAAATAAAAGATTATGTTTATATGCTTTGTACAAAATTTATTCGATGTATGTACGTAAAATTGTTCATCAAATATGAGAGGTTTATTTGTTCAACAGCTATGACTTTCTCTAAAACTTTCATTTCTTTCTCAAGAATAAAATCGAAAACTACATTTTGAATGACTTTTGAAGATTGATTACTGTTCTACAATCTAGACTAAATTGTTTTCCCCAAGCAACGATAATGCATTCAGGGATATTATAGTTGACCATAATGAATTTGCAAGTTTTAGACATATTATTACTCCAGATAATTGTAAAGAAATTAAAATCATTAAAAACTTTATACAGTACGGGAAAAAACAACACGTCTTCGGTCCATATATTTCTAACCAAAAATAATTTTCAAAGAATGTAATAATATTATTATTCTTTTTAAGCTAATATACTTTTTTTATTCATTGGTTTACTATGGATTCTGGCAAGGGTAGTAGTATACCGCATCAGAATTGTACTAGGCTGTGTATTATTTTAGTACAGTGGCATACGAAACATGAATGATCGAAGAATGTTTTAGAAGGTACGTAAATTGGGGGTGAGATGGTAAGTGCCTTTTAGAAATATAGATAATACTTATAATTACGTCTAAGATACATCATTGTACTTCATTATATTATATTACTTTTGGCAATTGTGTGAAGAAATTAAGAGACTAAAATTTTATATTTAGTGTGATAGATTAAAAAACACACTTTTGCTGCCAGTTTTATGAAAAACATATTTTAAAAATTTGTATATATAAAATAATGTACCAATTACTTTTATAAGCCATGAGAAATGAATGTTATTAAGTATTATTATGTAGTTTTCATAAAATGAACAGAACGTGGGAATTTTATAAAAATAAAAAATAAATTAACGCAATCCAATCAAAAAAATTGATAGAAGAAGATTAATTAAGAATATTTGTAACTTTAAATTTAGATGAATGAAATAATTTATGGAGGAACTACAGAGAGTTTGATAATATAAGATCATAAAATAATGTCTTTCCTAAAAACGTCACGTTTTTGTTAAAGTTTAGATCAAAATTTAAAGACTTTAAGAAAAAAGTTTAAAATACCTAGTTAAATTTAAAGGAGTTAAGTTATCGATAATGTTAAATGTTATATGTATATTATTTCAACACAGAAATGATTACGATGTTTCTTATTGCCACGATAACGCATAATACTATAGTCGGTTCTAGACGATTTTCGTGAAAATTAACATAAAAAAATTACAAACTACGCACGTCTCTCCCACCTCTTCACGTTTCAATTGCCTGCCTGTAATGGAACTATAGCGTGAACCGATGACAAAATGTTCAACAATAGTCGACCGCTGACTTTGATCTACATATATTATAAAAAAACATAATTTTACTGAAATAAATACTTAAAAAACGAGGTATTATATTTACTGAAAATTTAAATGTTATTGCTGTTGCTATTCTTCTATTAAGTTCTTTAGATAGACGAAAGGATTGGTTTTATAAATTATCATATGACAGAATGTACCATGTGTTTATAGAAATTAAGGCATGAATTCTATAAAATCCGTATAATTCTTGATTTCAAAAAGTCCATGTCATATTAGATGTGTGATATACCAATAATATGGTGACATATAAGAAAAATGATACTGAGAATAAACACTACACGAATAAGATTAAAGGACGTTAGACCAAAAAGTTTTCAGTTATTTTAAAAACGCATTGTCTTATTGACTTTTAATAAAACAACAAGAAAGCGACCAAAGTCAAACGCAAAGCTTTTATGACACGAAGTACTGAATATCGGGAAATAAAGAATGGACAAGCTTTATACACGCAATATTTAGATTACTACCGATACTGCGCTATAGAAATATTGCGTTGGTATTTTTCTTACTGCGTGCATTAACTAAGTGTCACTTGGAGAATTTATTATTTTATTTCTAATCGGTTTTGTTGATAATGTTGTGTTCTGTCGCGTAAAGTCATGTTTTAAGGAAAAATAAATTTTAATATGAAAGTGTGTTATAATTCACAAATTAATTATGTATAATGTGATACTGACAGACGAAAAATAATATTATTAAGCCTTGATTCCATGGCGTGTGGCTTGACGAGCCTGATCTGAAGTTTGTTATACTTCATGCCGTGGAAACGTAAAGATTCGTTATTGCTCGAGTTGTCTTTTCCCGTGTATTATCGGTAAATAATAGGACATCAGAGGTTTGAAGCTCCATGGAAGATAAGCTCGAGCACTCGTTCCTATAATCTGTTATGGCTTGTTGCAGTTGTACAGGTTTATTCTGAAAGTTTTGTCAGCGTTTAAGTGGGTAACTTAGGATAATCATGGAGTCGTAAAATGAAGTTATTATGCAGTTTTTGGACTTGTACGAGGGAAACCTTCTCTCTGGAACCCGAAAAATGCAGACCACAAAGATAGAAATAAAACATATGGTGCCTGGACGCTGATCCAAGGTAGATCACTATAAGTATCCTTTAACAGAGCTAAAAAAGAAGAAAGAAAATTTGATGCGACTCACAGGATGTTGGCGTTCATTATTATAAAACTTTAATAACGCAACGGATGACTAGTGGCCGCTCGAGATTCGCCAAGCCACGAGTCTTCTCACGTCACGGGAACGGCTTGGGGTCAAAAATTGACAGATCAAGACAGACCACAAGTCTGTGAGTGAGCTAGTCAAACGACAGGCATGGGAATAAGGCTTTAGAATATTGCATTGTTATCCAAAATAAAAATAAATTTTTACGACTTTGTTTTGATGTTTTGATCTCATGAAATAAGATTGCATTTTACAATCATTTTTATATTAATCGGTAGGATATAAATTATGTATATACCAAGGGTTATTTTTAGAAACATATTGTCGTTTAAAAAAAAAAAATCTGCCGGAGGGCCTCCATATCTCAATGCCCGAAGTGTCTTTTCCATTTAAATTTTATTTCAATTCTTGTGGTTTTAGGTGTTAATAAAGTTTCACAAGAGAAAAACTAAAAGCAAGACCCGCCAGATAGAAACATGATTTTCTTTTATATCCTTCATTTTACCAGCATCTAGAAAGACATCTCACATTCCACCTCTGAGAATCTCTTAGACCGACTGTAAGCTTCACTCGATATGGTAACACAAGCAAAAGCGAGTAGCGACGAGATAAAACTTTTACTGCACCACAAATAATCGAGTTAAGTGACCTCGGTGACTTTTTGTTGCTGGGCAGGCTTTCTAAATATGATTATATCGCAGGGATTTACAAAATAAAGTTATGCGGAGAAGTAAAGTTGTTAAATGGCGTAACTTTTCCTTTATGCCGTTATTTCATAAACTCTAAAATTGTCGGCTAGGAAAATTTAGTAAAAACGTAATTACATTGCTTTAGTAATATAGTATACAAATACAAGCATTAGTCTGTGAAGTAATAACAAGCTATACTCAAGAAAATTGCGACCTAAAAGCTTTATTATAATTAATTTAAAATTATGTTTCCTTATTGATAAAATCTTCGATTACTAGTTACAAGTAATTACAAGTTAGTACTTAACGTTTAAAACTATCACGTTGAAGGTAAAGCTACAGTTTGGAAGGATACGTAGAAGATTCATTCGATAACAAAAATTTGAGACTGACAAAGACTGAAAAGGAAAGTCAAACGTCAGCGTTTATCTCAATAATAAATCAAATAATTTCGAAGGAGCAGATGCAGAAGCAAAATTAGTGCGAATATTAATGGGAAATAAATATCAGTATTTCATCAGAATATTTTTTGTAGTAATATCTATCACTCACTTATATCGTTATCGTAAAACAATTAATTCGTTAGGGAGATAGTAATACCTTTTCTCCCTAACAATTCCTTTCCCTTGCCCATCCCAAACAATCCCTTTATTAGCATATTTAGCGCGTGTGAACTACTGAAAATCGGCCGAGGTAAAACCTTTAATGTATAAAAATTATCACGACTAAGATGACTGAATATGTTTAATTTTAGGAGTCGCTGAATGATATTACCGAATAGATATTATGTGTATGCACCTAACCTATTATATGTGATTTTGTGAACAGCGTTATCAATAAATTCGCAAATAGTGTTTATATACGATGTGTTTGAAAACTATCGAGTTCTTTTTATGTTTTAGTTAAAAGTCCTATTTTGTTATGTGTAATGATATACAAGTTGTGTTGGGCTGAATACATTTTTTTTACCTAAATTTAATCTATTGTTTTTACTGAGGGTATAATATATTTACAAAGCTTTAATGGCGGAAAAAAATTAAAAGGGAAGTGATAGAGTCTATGATAAATCAAGTGTTTTCGAAGAAGGATATGAAGCAAAATTAATGATAAGATTGATGAGAAATGAATGTTAGCAATTCATTAGAACTTTCATTTTGTTGAACATTTTTTATAGAAAATAATGTCTTTTTACAGAAAAAGATTTAAGGCGCATATTTAATAATTTTATAAATATTTAATTAATAACAATATTTTATAATTGTGGAATTTTAAAGACATACCATTAAATATTATTTTTTTACAATTATTGTTGGTATTTCAAAATGGGATTCCAATTTGAAGGATCCTCGTTATTCACGTTATAATATTTGGAGTACTTTAGACAGGAATAAATATTGTAAATAAATTGGTAAATAAATCGTCAAAAAATTGTGTTTCACTACATACGATACATTCAAAAAGCATCGAATAAATCGAAAATGTTCTGTTTTTAATTTTTTACACATTTCAAGATTTTGTGTAACTTTTGGCATTTAATTTATAGGTTTAGTATTGTTGTGAATAACGAAATACAAGTTGGAATTGTCCAAATATGATTTTTTGGCATTTAATTTATAGGTTTAGTATTATTGTGAATAACGAAATACAAGTTGGAATTGTTCAAATATGATTTTTTGGCATTTAATTTATAGGTTTAGTATTGTTGTGAATAACGAAATACAAGTTGCAATTGTTCAAATATGATTCTTTATTAAACTAAATCGACTATATTGTAGCGGGGGTTCACGAAACTTAAATTCTAAGAAATTGACGATTGTCGATAGTGTTTAGATTTGTGGACAATTTGTCCATCTTCTTTGGGTACTATTTGCTTTAGAATAAAATCGAGGTGGAATTTTTCATTTATTTTGTTTTGTAACTTTCACAAATTATGGAAGTATGGTAGACTCTAAATTAAGTACATTTGTTCACAAAGAAAAAAAAAAAATACAAAAGAATTATGAAACGTGATACTTCATGTTACGATTTATTTTTTAATTGACAATTTTAAACCCATTTTTTAAGCCATATTTACTTTTACTTTTAACACAGATTTCTCATGTGCTAAAAATCGTATAAAGCTTTCAATAGAGTTTGTAATTAAATTAAATTAAATTAAATATCTGTGTGCAAAACGACGTACAATCAATTATCCTGCATAACAGAAAGACAAAATAAAACCATGTCTTTTATAAAAGAGGCAGCGCTAACAAGTTACTCAGAGATACTCCAAGCGGAATAATTGAGCTTTTTAACAATGTTAAGCTTATTTATAATAGTATATTGTTAATTTTCGCAAATTACGAGCGAGTACAGAGTTTGTTGAGGCCTTTTCAAAGTAATCCCAATTAAGTTTGTCTCTAGAAGGTTTCGTCGTCTGGGAACAAAAGAAACTGGAAATTCAATTATTTACAAGAGAATAAAAATATTGTTAAATTGATGTAATACCAGAAGTAGGGCCCCTTCTTACGTTATATTAAATTTTCGTTTCTCATTGTTTGTGATCTAATTAACTCCACCGTTTGTTCTGATGTTATGACGAGATTTTATAGCAGAATAATATACACTTATATGGACTTATTTCGTATTTTTTCAAATAGAATACACAGTGCTTGCTATTCTACCTGCCTTATAAGAAATAGGTGCCCTAAGATAAATGTCAGAACTTATTTTATATAGTTAGTGATACATATATTTTGTTTAAACGAATATTAATATTAAGTATTAGTAATGAAAGGAACAAAACAGTATATTTATATCACAGTGAGTTATTTAAAACAATAACTAGTTATAAATCTTGTTTTCTTTGAATGTATACGATTCTGTAACAACTATGAATAATTATTCTAAATATATAATATGACCAAAAATGTTTAAAACACGATTGCATTAAAAAAGTCCTGTCTATGAGTGTACATTCAGAAACTCAATTTCTGAGGAGGGTACCGTTAATCCGCCATTTTTTTTATCGGTGACTTGTTTAGCGGAGACCCTGTGAACCCGGAACAATTAAGGAAAATTATGTAAAGCGTGGTACATGACGGGCAAATTCTTGCTTACGTAAGTGTTATAAAAGTAAATTATGTGTACAATAGCAGCGTTCCTCAGCTGGTAGGGCCGTATTTGCATATGCTGTTACAAGGCGAGACGGAACAGATTGTTATTGGTATTACGCGGGAAGGGAAACTTCCGGTAGGCGAAAAAGGTTTTCCCTGTTAGAAATTATTCATTCAGCATTGTAGTAGGCGTTTTTATCTCGGCGTTAGCGAATTGAACTTAGTAAAACTCTTTTTAATTTTATTACTACTGTTGAGGTTTTTAACTCTACAACGCGATATACAAAATAACTTACTTATTGTTAGGAGTAGGTTGACCTTGCTTTATCACAAAACAAAATATCTTTTGTAATAGCCATGGTAGTCGAGTTGGTTAGATCGAATTATATGGCAAAAGTGGATAGTGCTATCGTGATCTTGGTTCGATTCCAAGCGTCAGCACTGGCGATGTCGGTGGGGACGAATGTTGTTTGTGTGTTGCCAAATTGATCTTTGTAGTGTTTTAAAGAAAAGTACATTTCTATAGTTTAGTTTTCGTTAACGTCTTTTTAAAGAAACAAAACTTCATTGTAGAATATACTGTTCCACTAGAACGCACTCTAAAGAAAACAGCCCCTTTACAGGTAAATTACCCCAGACATCTTACAGTACGTCAGTGGTTTACTTAATTTTTTAACGAAACGTAGTTTTATTCGCTTGTTTTTCTTAGAGTAGGTTAATGCTTAAAATTTGCGATTGTGAATAATGTGAAGTACTGATAATTTACATATATTTAGCGCATCTCCACATTTTCACAAAATTGATGTTTGAATGGTAGTTTCTTCCGGAATAATAATACAGGCCAACAAAGATTTTGTGATCGGACTTCTTTGACTTTTCGGTTTAGTTACGGTTTAGTTCTTTTAGACTTTTTGGTTTAGTTCTTTCTTTCGTGCCCATCACACACCAGTATTTATAAATGTACATTGTATAATAATTTGTAGTTTTTAAAACCCAGGTTCTATAAAATTAAATTTTGCCTCAATCTTTGCGGCGTGCGGCGCCCCTATGTTTAATCGGCTTGAATCATACGCATAAGTATGGGGGATGTACCGAAAAAGTGTTGGGCGGTGGGCATATTCCGGTTTTATACTATTTAGGTATTTACAAGGTCGCTGTAGTACGGTTTTATTGTGTGTACGTGTACTCGTGACATCACGTTGTGTGTTTTCATTTTGTTTCATAAATGCCTAGAGGTAGTAAAAATACACCAAATATACTTTGTTATAAATTTAACACATGGTTAAAAAACGTTAATTAGTTATTTAGTTGATCCACAAAAAATTCTTTTGCCGCCACTTCATATTAAATTAGGATTAAGAAGCAGTATACAAAACGTATAGATAAAAATGAGAATTGTTTAAGTACTCATGTGGCAAATTTCCAGCTCTTTCTGAAGCAAAATTAAAGGAAGGCATTTTCCTAGGACCATAAATAAGAAAATTAATGCAGGACAACAGTTTGAAGAAACAATGAGAGAAATTGAAAACAAATCTTGGATATGCTTTAAAAATGTAACAGAAGATTTTTAGGAAATTATAAACATAGAAAATATGAGGAAATTGTAAACAAAATGCTGGATAAGTTTAAGCAACTTGTTTGTAATATAAGCATAAAAATTAATTTTCTGCATGCTCATCTGGAGTACTCTCCAGGAAATCTTGGTGCTGTTAGTGAGGGGCATGGTGAATTAGGGGCATTAAGACATAAAGGAGATTGAAAGGAGGTACCAAGATCGATGGGATGTGACGATGATAGCCAATTACTGCTGAATACTGAAAAGAGAACATCCAACGAATAATTATACAAGAAAAACTACAAAACGATTTTTTTTGTTAAGAAGGGAGTGATTTTCAAAGAAAAATAGAAATTAGAGACTTAAAACTATTTGTGTTGCAGAATTATACTAGTTTTTAATGTTTATTAAATATAATATTTATTAAAATGTAATTTTTTCTTTAATTTTTAATCTATTATGATTATTCAGTTGATCAAAAACATTATGCGAGGGGCAGAAACGGAAGGTAAATATGAAGTCAGCGTAAATAAGTCACTTATAATCACTTACCAACTCAACTCATCTTCCGAAATATTAACATTTGTAGGCCTGTGTAATAAACTTTCTTCAAAATATGAAATAGGTATATATATATAGAAAATGCATGACGATACTTTATTGTTTATATTAGGGGTATTGAGGCATCATTGTCTAAATATCAGAAGGATTTAATTTAAAAGAGTTTCGATTTCTATCGGGTAATTGTTAAACTTGTATAGTCAAGGAAAATATGGTGAAAATGAACGCGAACATAATTATATTACAAATAAGTGTTGTCATGGAACGTCCACCGTACTTACGAGACTTGTCCTTTGATTACATTTAGCGAAAACACACGAGGTTTTACAGAAAATCCATAAGCGATCCCTCTATCAGGAAAAGTGCACTTTAAACATAGTTTACCATCACCGAACTCCCAATGGCGTGCACTTAAATCCATCCATCTCTGTCGAAATGATGAATTGCAGTTAATATCTTAATTTTGATCCGCGATTGTCAGTCATATCGGTTGCATACGATGTACGTACTGATGTATTAACATTACCGCTAATTTACGGAAAATAATTAATGGATCATCATTATTTATAGTCGATTTTCCGATGGCGGTCATTAAACCGCTATTTAAACAGGAAAAACCAGCAAAATGGCGACACGGTAAAAGCGTCATTAATTATTAATTCGATGTTTATATGTCGCATTCGCTGTAAGGCTGTACTTTACCATATGCTCAATTATTCAATAACATACGACGATATTAACGAGAGTAAGTGTATTAAAAAAAATAAATACAGTTGAATTTCACATTAAACATGGTTCAATTTTACGTCACTATACATATTATAACACTGCATTGTTTTACAATTTACTCCATTTCAGTATTATTATAACAACAAGGATTTATTGGAATCTATTAATCTATTTGTAAAAACTATTACTCCATAATAAACCATTTCAAAAGTTGTATATATTCTCCAAAGGGGTTGCATTTCCTTTTATCTAGCGAGGCAGTTGGTTGAGCCAATTCCCAACATGTGTATGCACCTGAGCCCATCTCATATGGACTTCGACGTTCAGCGTTTAACAAAAGACATCGAGGGTCTCGTCTAGACTTTCAAAAATTGCTCGTGAAGTCTTCTACTCATCTCACAATTTGATTACAAGGGACGGCGCCTCCGATGTCTAGGATATTATTCAGTTCAGAGTGGTCGTCGCTTCTATAACCTCTAGTTTCTTTATGTTCCCATCGCTGAGTACGAGGGTGGGATGAAAAGTTTCCAGCATGACGAAGAAAAATGTTTTTTCTTATTTTATGTTATTTTATTTTTTAACTTAATCTCCATCAAGTCTAATACATTCTTTATAACGGTGCTATAATGCATTTTTTATGACGATTTGTTGAGTCCTCCAAAATACGTATTTACAGCATTGAGAACTTCCTCATTGCTTACAAATCTCTTACCTTCGAGCCATGTTTGGGATTAGGTAACAAATGATAATAGCTGGGAGCTAAATCTAGTGAATACTCTGCATGGGGGAAAAATCGACCATCAATTCGTTGATTTTAGCCATCGCAATGACTGACGAATGAGCAGTTGCATTATTATAGTAAAAAAAGATCTCTTTCTTCGCCAAATGAGATTTTCCTTCATTTCATAACTCAAATGATTTAGTAACTCTGCTTAGTATTCACCATTGATCATTCTTTGGGGCTGGTTTACCTGCTCCATTCCATTATTTTGACTGTTGTTTACTTTTAGGAGTGTAATGGTAGACCTAAGTTTCATCAACAGTTATAAATCGACGCAAAAGTTCGCTAGGATTTCGATTGTACAGTGCCAAATTTTCGGTCCAAACAGTCTTCCGATGCAATTTTCGATCGATAGTTAGCAAACGCGGTACCCACCTAGAAAAGAGCCTCTACAATGTTGATGTAAAATATTGCGTACACATTCAGTTCACATCCCAGGAGTCTCAGTTATCTCATTCACATTCAATCTGCGGTCTCTACCACGGTTTTATGAATTTTCTCGATCATTTCGGCAGCTGTAACCTCAGTGGGGCGTCCTACGCGTCATCAGTGCTCGTGCGACCTTTTTACATTCAGAAACTAACTGTTTGGCTATTAAACATGATGGAAAAGAGTCCTTCAGTGTTGAATCCACTACTTGTTTGATTTGAAGTGGTGTTAATCCTTTTAAATGGATATATTTGATGACCGCATGTTTTTCCAATTTTTCTATTTTCAAGTAAACAAGCAAGGCATCTAATTCCATAGGTTGTCAAACATATACTAACAGAGCAACCAACCTGAAAGTTATTATACAAGTTAGTCAGGGATAGTACTGTAGAATACGAGTCAAGAATTAGACCTGATGGCGCTATCTTTGGCTCAGGCCGGAAACTTTTCACCCCACCCTCGTATACTGAAGTTTTTTGTTACCCTATATGTATATTTAGAAAACATCGATCTACAGTGAGAAACAAGAATATTTTTATTTAAACCTTATTTAAAAATTTACCATACAAAAGTAGATAAATTCATGAGAATTTTAATTCTTTACGAGGACGTTTTGATGACCCTCTTAAATGATAATTTCTCATACTCTCATCAGTTGTGGTATATTTGGGAGTTGTCAAAAGTAAATAATTTAATATATATGAAATTTCAATTAAAATCCACTAGAATATATAAATTTTTATTGATGTCTTCTTGAATTTGATTAAGTACCCATTCTTAAAAAACACCTAAGGCTTTTATTCACCAAAATCGGCTTCTTTTATTGTTTGGAGATAACAGTACGTGAAACGTGTCCTGTCAGTGACGGCATGTATTCAGTCCGGTAACATTCTTTTTAAATTAAATATTAAAATCTTTCGGTGATCTTCAACCCTCATGAAGCCACCCCCAATTTTTGTTTAACGAGTGAAAAAAACACACTCTGATTAAGACAGGGTCAAATGTTAACTTTAATGATAGAATAAACAGGTCAAAGTCCTGCTGAAAGGACCCTGCAGAAGCACTTTTTTACATGTACCTCTTCTGATCCCTGTGTCCTGCTGGTAGAACGTCTGTCTTTCCAATCAGAGGTCCTCCCGTGTCAGTGCTTCGAGCAGTACTTGGCGCGACCCATCATACTTTCTATCTGTATGTGCCTCAGATTAGTTATTTTATATAAAGTTTCAAAATTCAGACTCGTCAAAAATGTTAGAGTTCGAATTTTGGAACTCTTTTTTTTTGCACTAGCTTAGAATTCTACCAGCTTTCACGTGGCACTAACGTCCTTCCTGCTAGAAGGACGGGGAAAGTTATATAAGCTCGTAAAAAAGCGTCCGCAAGCCCCTTGTACGTTCTATAACTAATGTGAATGAAAGTAGATAATAATGGGGGGCATGCGTTTCTCGGCGGGTTTCTCCGAATTGAGATCTAACCTTAATTTTTATAGTCAAATTTTTTAATTTACGAAAATTAATTTATATAAATCTACTCTAACTGAGGTATTCTCTGTAAAAGACGTCCTGGGGTGCTCAGTAAGAGCGCGAGCTATAGTTGTCTGAATATGTTTTGGTACGCTTAATATGTATTTATGCCAAATAAATAAAAAAAAACACCGATTGTGAAATCTCATTGTACATACTGACACCGATGAAAAAGTTTATGAAAAATGATTGAAACGAATTTTAAATTTACGAATAGTTTATACGCATACCATTGAATTCAACAGATTTTACAGTTCACCTGGAGCTCTCCTTTTCCTTTAAATACAACGTGTTTATGTCGATGCATCATCTGTAAACTTGGCTAACTGCACACCGTAGAGCCAGGATCCAGTATGCCTTTCTGAAGTAAATGAAAGGCTAGCAAATTCCTTTTGTTATTGTAATGAGACCTAGCTACGTTTCCCTGGCTACGTTTCACATTTAAATTACCGGTTTGCTTTTGCTGAATTTTAAATTGCTGTTTTTCACAACAGATTTTATTTTGTGCATGCTGGTGCAGAGTCGAGATTTTTTGTGTGATATAATTAACCACATCAAAGATGAGAGTCCTTATTCGATTGTGTTTCCTGGCCGAATCAGAATGAAAGGAATAATTGCGAATGGATGATAATTGAATCACTGGAAGTCACTTTGTAATGTCTTGTTATATTTCTATCGTTGATACACCTGAAAAATCACTCGTCTTATGTTCTACTATTAATCATATTTTTAACTCTCCTGGGTTTACGCCTATTATCCACATTTAATATCTCCGACATCAACGAAGCTCGTTCATTATCCCCCAATAGTCATTCCATGTAATAGATTATTCTGACTAAGCACCTGAAAATAGCTGTTTTGACGTGGAAACCAGAAGGTCAATATCCGCCGCTAGAGCCAACATTTCCTTAACATTTTCCATCATTAATCTTCGGGTAAAGCTTATTGTACTCTACCGAGTGGTTGAAATAGCAATAATATAAAATGAAGACTTTCTTTATGTACACATTTCCGCAGCGAATAATAACTTCTTGTTTCTCTATAATTGAAGAGTGTAATTAAATAACGATCTAAGTGTTAAAACCACCAATCCGAGAATATGCACAGTATTGTTCAATTAACTTTTCCTTTGCATAAATAAAACAAAATTGAATTGATTTAGTTATTTTAATACTCCTACCATTTAAGTATACAGTAACGGTTTTTACAAAAAAAAAAAATGGAACTTTATTTCAATACAACTTAGATGTAAAGCTAACATCTTTAAGAATGTTCTAAGTTAACAAGTAGTAACACAAATTATGGTCTATGTGCCATTAATAAGTTCTTCAAAAAACTTATGAGCAATCAGGTAAGTAGTCAATCATCTTCTTCTGTATATTTTCTGTGCTTCTTTTTATTACCTCTATTCTCTTCATACATCAGGTCCCCACATCTTTTCTTCTCTGTCAGTGTTTGAACTTTTCTATGAGTTAAAGCAAAAATCTCTTGAAACGTTTTTCGATACACCTGAGTTACTCCCCCATCCCCTTTTGGTAAGTATAATAAACCGTATTTGTTCTCCTACTGTTCGCAGGATCTTCATATGTTCCATGTGTTCTTCTTTTGATTTTACCAATATGCATTCATCCTATTAAGTACGTATTTTCATTGTCACGCATTTCATAGAATGCGTGGAACAACTTAAGTTTCTGCTCAAATGAAAATGCTTTGTAACCCAATTTGCATTTGCAGGACACCTACAATGAAAAAGAAAACACAATAATACACGATGTGACCAATGTCTGAATCACCTGTTCATACCACTTCTTTTGGAGGATTGTTCGCATCTTTTACGATGCCTCTTTGAGTCACGTGTGATTTACTACTGTTTCTATTTTGCTTCCTTTCTTGAATTTCACTGCCTTCCCCTCTCTTTCGCTTCATTTTGGTATAAAATCCACAACAACTCGTTCAGCACGTTTGTAAACGAAGACCGCAGGAAAAATATAACAGAGAAGGTTATGGCACATAGACCATTAACCGCAGAAAGCGGTGATGGACTTACAATTTCTGCCATCTAGCGGAGAACAGGTGAGGCTTAAATAAAGCTTTATGGACATAGACTTATATTTATGGTATTGGCAAAGGCACATATACCACTTAGTAATGATAAAATCGAATTAATAGATTTTAGCACTTAGACCGTTATTTAATTACACTCTTAAATTATTAAATAGAACTCTCCAGATTCTATAACAAAAATATGGTAAGACTCTACTCGATATATAGCCATTAATTTGGAACTTTAACATGGCCAATTTAGGGACCAAGAAAGCGACGTTAATAACTAATTACAATTAGTTAATGTAAACTACCACAATGAAACCCTTGCTTAATGTTTTGGAATCTGCTGGTGCCATAAGTCCTACCGTTCTCCCACATAATTAGGGAGATCAAAGATTTCCAACATTCCCCCTAAAGTACTTATCATAAAACGGGTCATATGCGTTAAAAGACCATATACGATTAAGCACTCTCAATAATAAAGAAGTCAGCTAGCGATTGTGTTTTAGTACTTTCACTGATTGTCTGAAAGAAAACAGGCGTGTCTAGTAGTTACAGAACAAAAAAAAATAGTGTTAGGGAAGGGTAAACAATAAAATATGTCGAAATAAAAGAAATTGAGAAAGATGAGATTTCAACAGTTGACAGATTAAATGAAATATAAGGTTAAATATTTTAATATAAATTGCCCAAAGCTTCATGAGATATTGACTCTGTTATTTCTTGCCTTCTATTACATATTTCAATCTACTCGCCTTTTATAAACGAATAATTATATACCAAGATTGTCCAAGTTCATAACAATTTTACTTACTAACGTACCGCCGCGCGCCGTCCCAATTGCATAAAATCCGTGCTGCACGCGTAATCCGCACCTGGCTCGTAAAATGCAGGACAGCAGGAGGCAACCTGTAGCGTTTTCTCATTTCCTCTGTCTCTGGGCCCTTTGTTGTCTCCGAGCAATTACGCTTTTTTGTGTATCAGTGGAGATGGGAAAGGGGCGATAACAAATTCTAGCATAAACAATTCCCTTCGATATAAACCTTCTATCCTGCTGATAATGATAGGACCCGAATAACTGTAGGAGCAGTGCTTTCGTTAGTCTTTTGTCATATATTGGAATTTAGTTGATTTATTTTCAGTAACGAATGGCTTATAGTTTAATGCGTCTAACCTTGTGCATCACACAGGGTGTTACGATAAACCATTTGGAAAAGTGCACGTGAAATAATGTTATTTCGTCCAAAGAATATATTATTATGTAGTTATATTTTTAATATTATCTAAAAACATGTCCTTTTAAAATATAAAAAAAGTGAAAATCTTACATAATAATTGTAAAAGATATAGCACACTATTAGTTATAAAATTATCATGGACATGACCAATATGGTTCGACCAACGAACGATTAAGTTGTAAAAAGTGACAATTATTTAAGGTGATTATATTTTTTACAGACATGAATCTAATCAATATGGACGCGGAAAATCGCGTCGTTCTCAATGTTGGCGGCATTAGACATGAAACATATAAGGCCACCTTGAAGAAAATCCCTGCCACCAGGCTGTCTCGTCTCACCGAAGCACTAGCGAACTACGACCCCATTTTGAACGAATACTTTTTCGATAGGCATCCGGGAGTGTTCGCCCAGGTCCTTAACTATTATAGGTAAGCGCATAATTTTGTTTGTGTTAATGATTAAATAATTTCTATATATAGAGCGTGTGAGTAAAGTATGGAAATATATAATTTTTGTATATATTCTGCTACATTTATGAAGCGCCGTGATCGATTAAAAAAATGTATATGTCTAAGATGTTTTCCAGGCCTCCAGTGCAATAAATAAACGAAATACAGTCCAAAATCTGTTTTGAAGAAACTACTTTGGAAATTTTTTTTTCAACCAAAATTAAAAAAAAAATCGACTTAACAAAATCGCAGTTTTGAAGAATCGGATTAGGCACGTCAAGTTGGGAGTATTATACTATCTTTCAGCTTTTTGAGGCCACATATAAGCGAGATACAGGTTAAAATGTGTTTTGATTAAATGCCTGCGGGAATTATATTTCTTTAGCCAAAACTTATAATAAAATCGCCTTCGAACATTCATGTATTTGACACGAATCCTTTTATCCGTCTTTACAATCGAATTCGGTGTACCTAATTAGGGGTATTATACTCCTTTTAGACCTCTAGGACAATAAATAAGACCGATATAGGCCAAAATGTGTCTTGAAGAAATGACTTAAAATTTTCTACGGCCAAAATTTCTTAAAAAAAAAATCGATATCGGAAAGCTGCACTTTTGACGGATTTGGCGTTTCAAGTTGAAAGTATTATACTATTCTCCAGTTCTCTAGGGCTACAAATAACCGAGATACAGACCAAAATGTGTTTAGAAGAAGTGACTGCAGGAATTATTCTTCTCCAGCCAAAATCGACTTCAGAAAATCGTGCTTCTTCGGAAACGTACTATTATCTTCCTTATATCAAAAAATATCAGAAAATACTAAAATAAATTTTTCAGAAGTCTAGTTAAGTTTAAATAAAGATTTATCTAAATATCCATGATTTTTTGATACTATCCGAGATCTCCATGAGTTTCTTATGTTGAACATATCGTATAATGAAGAAAATTTAAGATTTTAAATGGTATATTATATATAATTGGGTAGATGTGTACCTAAAAATTAATTCAAATGTTAATATTTCCAAAAATACTACGGAAAGAGCATAGCAACAGTATTAAACAAGAAATGACTTACTATAATAGTTATTTCACCCCACCGATATATTTTCATTAATCCATAAAATGGAAAATCTGACTTCGTGCAATGGGGTTAGCTGTTTATCTCAAATAAAAAGCTATTTAAATTCTAAATAAAAATCTTGTTTATATTCACAGCATAGCATTTCTTGCGAATTCATTTGAATCGCAAATTAAGCAGTTGTCTCCAGAGAAGCAATGTAATTTTTAAGAAACCGCAGTAACCCAGTTGAACTCATTCTAATTTTATGAACATGTTCAAGTTAGCACCTACAATTTCTCACAGTACATACAAAGTTATATTGTGGTATGTGGGAATACAAAATATTGATACTGTCGTTATTGGTTTCTATGTTTTTCTATATTTTAAGTATGCTATACCAAATCAGATTTGTTACGCTGTTTTACTCATAAAATTTGTATCATAATTGTAAACTATTTCTAGTTCTAACTTAATCACAAAAATATGCTAGACAAATATATTTATTTTGTATTTTTACAAATAATATTGCCATATGAATTACAGCACAAAATGAATATCATTTATTGCAAATTCTATTTTAAATTATACCATAATGTCAATATATAGTATAAATATTCAATAAGTAGATCAATAAATAGATAGTCAATATAATATAAATATTCGATAAGTAAATGTAGTATAAATATTTAACAAGTACATATTCAAATGTAGATAATCTATAATTTAATTGGGATTGCCTTAAAGCTTCTTATAAGAAATGGAAATAGAGTAGAATAAAAATATAGAAATAGATTTTTTTCTCTTTATACGGATTCATTCCTTATTCTCTATTAAGTAAATTGAGGCAGTATGGTTTTTATTTTTTTTATTTCTATACTGTTTACGAACGATTTATTGAAATATTTTTTATATAGACTAATACAAGCGACTGGGGAGTAATCGATAGAAAATGGTAGCTTCAGATAAACATTTTTTGTCCTTATTTGTGTGTACGTCCAAGACGTACACACAAATAAGGACACAAAGATATAAATACACAAGAAGTTGAGGATGAAATAAAAGACATGTTTGAACTTTTCCAGCATTTTCGAACATTCTATTTGTAAACGATAAATATTTCATTAGCCTATCGGCACTTTGTTACTTTATCCTTTATGACTTATTAATAAGTTTAACTTACTTCGTGATGAGGGAAAATTTTATCACATTTTTTTTTATAATTTCCTTTTGGTAAAAAACACTTTTTCCTCCCGCTGTTAACATTTCATTAACTTTTCATGTCAAGGTTATAGAATGTTAATTAAAGATCAAATTGATGAATATTTAACGAACCGTGGCGAAGAGTTTTTTTCTTGTTCACTCTATAGTCTGACGCACGATTAACCCTGCCTTTTATAAATCGGCATTTTGATTAGAACTCGCAGACCTTAACGAGGCAGATGAAAGATTAATTTTTCTTAGGACTGGGAAATTACATTACCCCTCCGATGTGTGCGGGCCCCTCTTCGAGGAGGAGCTGGAATTTTGGGGCTTGGACGCCAATCAAGTGGAACCCTGCTGCTGGATGACATACACTCAGGTAGGCAAAAAATCATCTATATTCAACTCTAAAATAAATACCTATTCGGATAACATTAAATAGAGTGCAGAAAAAGTAAAAGTCAGTAATAGTTGAGACAAATATATTCAATTAAGTGAAATACGTCATTTCTCTTTCAAACATAAAAAAAGAAAAGAAAATATTTAAGGCTATTTGCAAAACATTCTTAAGATTCACGTGGAATATATATGGCAAATATTTACACTTCTGTGTATTTATAAATTATTTATAAAAGTTTAGAACATCATTCCATCATATCGACCATTATAAAATGTTCTGAATGGATGTCCGGAAATATGATACGTTTATTTAGAATTGTATTTCACTAGAAGCTTTTTAAATAACATCGAGATTGTTTGGCAGGGTTTCTTCGTAATACGTAATATGAGTAAAACAACATAATTACACGTCTAATAAATTGCTCATAAGTCATAGTCGATCGGCTCTTTTTTATATGAAACTTCAATAAAGCCTAATGGAGTTGACATTCTCTAAGGTATTGTACAAATTGAATATCAGACTGTCTTATATTGAATTACTTCGAAATTGGGGGTATTTACGTAATTTATTATTGATTAAAATATTACCTCGTTATTATTTGACATGGCAATTATGTATTTTAATTTGTTTATCCGCTTTTTAGCATCGAGATACTCAAGAGACATTAGCTGTTTTAGATAGGTTAGACTTGGATACAGAAAAACCAAGCGATGAAGAAATAGCTAGGAAGTTTGGTTTCGAAGAGGATTATTTTAAAGGGACGTTGTCTTGGTGGCAGCTTATAAAACCAAAGATATGGTCTCTATTCGATGAGCCTTATTCATCTACCGCAGCCAAGGTAATTGCATGGTGCAAAATAATATTGTTAAAATCGTATGTACCCAAGCAACAAAAATAAGTCTAAGCGTTTTATTTATTTCTCTAGAAAGTTTCGTCTTGTACCTTCACTGTTCTTAACGGAAATATGATAGCAATAACTCCCTTATTATACTCAAGCATTCGACTAGGACATATTTCAGTCAACAATGTTGTGTTGATTGCGAAACCACGTTGGGGCATTAATAATGAAAGTAGGACCAATTACCTAGGATTTCCCAGTTTTACTGTTACAGCTTACGAACAAATTACCTTAGAATATAGAATATTTGAGTCTCTGTATAAATCTTCGACTAGCAGGAAACTGCAACCTGAATGCAATGGAAATTACATCGACTATATGTTTAAATAATAACATAAATAATAATATATAAGGTGCACTATTTATATTTTGAGCCTTGGCAACAGTGTTGTCTGACGCCACCTGATGTTTCCAATGGAAAGTTTCACATTTTTACCAAAAAATGGAATTAACTCGTGAACATTTTCGTGGGATGATTTATTACGACTTTTGACGTCGATTGTCAGGACAAGAGTGTATCAATAAGCTTACTTCCACTTTTGGCGATGAAGCTTCATCATTTGCCACTGCAAAGCGCTTATATAACTAGAGAAAAGTAAACAGAAGTCGACTGTATAGGTGTTTCAAAATGAACCGAATACAACAAAAGTTGTTCGCGCTCGAAGCACTTCGAAGCAAGTGGTCGCCTGTTTTTTCGGAAAAATTGGTCATGTGGCAACAGTGCCTTTAGAGGAACGTAAAACGGTAAAATCTGAATGGTACACAACTATTTGTTTGCCGGAAGTCTTCGGTGAAATAAGGAAAACAAACAAGCGCCGACGGATCATTCTTCATAATGACAATGCGAGCTCTCAGACATCTCGTCTAACAACCGAATGTTTGTTACACTCAAAAAATCAAAAAATCGGATTAATGGGTCATCCGCCGTACAGTCCTGAATTGGCAGCCAATGACTTCTTTTTGTTCCCGAACGTCAAAAATAAATTGCGTGGACAACTATTCTCGTCGGTAGAAGAAGCCATTGATGCGTTCAAAAACCAGGTTTGGAGATATCTCAAGCGGAATGGAAAAATGCTTTGACAGTTGGTTGGAATGCATGCAAAAGTATATAGATCATGAAGGAGAATATTTTATAAAGTAGTTTGCAATGGCAAATTAATGTTTTTTTATTATTAGGCTCAAAATATATATAGTGCCCCTCGTACATGCTTGTCCACATAAAACTAATTATGTTCTTAGTTGGTTCGATATATACGGATTTTTTATACAAAATCAATATTTTATTTGTATATACATTTTGACTACTTAGTGTCTACAAATACATGATTATAGTGAAAACTACCAATACAACTAGATCTTGCTTTACATTGCTTATGTAGTTGCATAATTACTATAAATTTACGGTTATAACCGCGTGTAATATTCATTGTCAGAACGAACGAAAGCATCTGACAATGTAAAGCACTACTCAGCGGATTATTAAGTTTCAATCATGGAATATAAAGAAAACACATGTGGCGATTATTATTTCATACGATTCCACGCACTTATTTGCACAATAACACGACTGTACTATGCAGAATATATATTCGTTTTAGTTTATTCCCTCTTTAGTTTTTTAGTTTTTTATATTGTTCTTGTTTGCAGGTGATAGGAGTTTTATCAGTATTCTTCATATGCGTATCGATATTATCCTTCTGCCTCAAGACCCACCCCGATATGAAAGTGCCCGTAATAAAGACGTTAGATCTTCGAACGGCCAGCAACGACACGGATTACTTCATGGACAAAATCGACACCGAAGCCCATGTCGCCTTCTTTTATATCGAGTGCATCTGCAACGCCTGGTTCACCTTCGAAATACTAGTACGGTTCATCGCTTCCCCCAATAAGTGCGAGTTCATCAACTCATCGGTGAACATAATCGATTACATAGCAACCGCGAGCTTCTACATAGACCTGGTGCTGCGGAAGTTCGCATCCCACCTGGAGAACGCTGACATCATGGAGTTCTTCTCCATCATCCGCATCATGAGGCTGTTCAAGCTGACGAGACACTCGTCCGGGTTGAAGATCCTCATCCAGACGTTCAGGGCGTCCGCGAAGGAACTGACTCTGCTGGTGTTTTTTCTCGTGCTGGGCATCGTGATCTTCGCCAGTTTGGTGTATTACGCGGAGAGGATTCAAACGAATCCCGATAATGACTTTAAGAGTATCCCGTTGGGACTGTGGTGGGCGCTGGTGACGATGACCACGGTGGGTTACGGTGACATGGTGCCGAAGACTTATATCGGGATGTTCGTGGGTGCACTCTGCGCCTTGGCGGGTGTGCTGACGATAGCGTTGCCAGTGCCCGTTATAGTTTCGAACTTTGCGATGTATTACAGCCATACGCAGGTGATTATTCCTAATTCAATTTCAGTTTAGTTGTACCGTGTGTATAAATCTTCAGAATTTGATTTTATGTTGTAACTTAGGTTAATAAAACCACCAATGCCCTGAGCCCGATTGATGGCATTGTAGGACACACAAAACTAGGAAGAAATGTTTCGATTACTATCTCCTCTTGCTAAATATATTGACGAATAATAGAGTAGATTCCCATATATTCTATTTCATTAAAACTGAAGCTAGGGTATTGATATAGTGGCAAATAGACATTAGTATTTCATGTAACTACTCACTAAAGTTGTTTTCCTAATTTTATGTGATCTACAACTAAACAATAAACTTCAAACGTGACTGACTATCACATTTTTCATTAGTTATGAAAGAAAGTGTTTTAAAAGTCTAGTAATTCAATTACAGAAACATATTTTTTAAGAATAAAATAGATATTCTTAGAGTAGTAGTTGACATTCTATGTTTGTTGAGAGTTTCGTTTCTAGCTCCTTTAATGCAGCCAGGAAAACTGGAAATAAATGGAGATCTGTTAAGTAGCTTTAATGATGTCCTTGTTTCTGGTTCCACCTATTGTCAAATTGGAATCTGATTCTTTGTTACTGGTGTTTTTTTTTTTACAAAGAGTAAGGTACTTTTGTAACTCATATTGTAAGCAATTCCATGGGTATTTATCGCGATATAGTCGAACAAGTGGCTGATGATTGTGAATAATTATGAATGATTTATGATATTTTAACTAAATAGTCTGACTCTAGTCAGATTTTTACTTTCTATAACGAAATTACAGTCACTATAATCACTTCGAGTTGTAAAAAACCCATAAACTCCCAGAGATAAACTTCCTGCGTCCCCCACCCCGCCCCACGCAAATTTCCTGATTCTCTTAAATCAAATTGCCTTAATCAACCTCTCGTTTTCAACAGGCGCGAGCAAAACTTCCCAAGAAGCGACGGAGGGTCCTGCCCGTGGAGCCGACGAGGGGCCCCCGGATGCCGGGCCCAACCATCGGACCCCAGGGGGGGCCGCAGGGACCCGCAGCCGCCCAGAACAGACGCATGAACGCGGTCAAGTCCAATCATCCGAAGGATATGCTCGGAGGGCCGGTCCCTAAGATGGGTGAGTTGGTAGTTTGCCTTAGTGATCGCCTGGAACGGTTTGCCAAGCGTTAATGATGGATTGCGATCGTAGGAGAATTGTTCTTTTATTAGTCGAGTTGGGGAAGTTAAATTAGGGAACGGGACGTTTCGAGTGGATCGGGAACTGGGTATTGCTCTGGAGTTTATGTTGCGGGTAAATAAACTATCTCTCGCGATGTAATTAATCAAATATAGAATATGACGGATGCGACTTTCGGACGATAGCGAAACAACTTTTATCGATAAAAATCCGAGTAACTTTTTCCTTTAATCGTTAACACACATGGTGTGTTTACAAACTTGTAGGTCTGCCTCTAATGGAAGATAAATTGTATGAGGCACAAATGTAAGAAACAAGAGACTTTGTTAAGGTAAATTTGGTCATTATTACATTAATAAAAACGCAGAAAAGGCATGCGTTATATTTACTATATTATAATTATAATAGTGCAATAATAACTTATAAATGGTAAATAATGATTCACTTAAATATATTAATAGGACTCACATTTTCCATACCTGCATCCTATTGACTTTTCAAACAAAACTGCTTATATTCAAACAGAAATTTATTTTAAAAACGTTTCATTAACACTTGTAAACCAACGCACTTATTTTGAGTATTTACAAATGTCATATTCTTGCTGTCTCCTAGATAATGAGGAGTTCGACCAGGTGGTGCATATAAGTCGGAACTGTTACCGCCGAACCGACCAGATGTTTTGAGAAGAGGTTTGGGAAGTTGATTTTTTATTTTCGAGTTGAGTTGTTGATTGTATTTGTTTTATTGCGTGATTGCAATACCATTGAATGTTGAGGAAGAAAGTACTTTTAGACTAGAAATTTTTATTTTTCTTAGAAATAATTTAGGAATTACTTAGTTGCTGATTATGTAAGTAAACTGCGGGTGATCACTTGCTGAAAGAAGATATATCTGTCCACAAATAAGGACAGGCTATAACAATATAATTAATATCTCTTATTGCATTGCATGTGATTTATTTTAAAGTAAAGCTAACTAAAACTGTAAATTTTATGCCCATAATTTGTAGAGAACGATTACAAATAATACGTGCAGATATAGTAGCTGTAAATCGCAAAAGGAGATGATCCTTCTTAGTAACTCTTTTCCGTTAATCTTTTTTTATTCTAGCACTATAATTTTTAGAATAAATACAGTGAAATTGCTTCATTTTAACGGCATTGGAAATAAATGGAAAGTACGGCAAATAGTTTTGTAAATGACTTGTCAATGAATTTTAATTTTTTAATTCTTCCAGTCATTGCATTTTAATTAAACTTCAAGAGGATGTTAATGGAAAAAGTAATGCTGTGTCGAACTATTATAACTTTTAAAATATTAACTAGATTTCAGCTATATGATGTATTAAATATTTTCGCCACAACCATTACAAGACAACTAAGAAAAAACGGAACGAATTTATGCAAACATCAACAAACACTTGTATATATCATATGCACTGAATATTATTAGCTGTAAAATATATTCTAAAATCTATGAGTCCTATCTCTTCAATCACCACCCACTTATATTCACTTATTTAATCCGAAAATAAATCTTATTTTTCTCGATAATTTATCTAGAACAGAACGCTTTGTTTAGACACAAACACCGACATACTTGTACACAATTTTGTAAATATTATCTTCCTTCAACAGTCGATGGTTCAGGGCTAAACACTTTGAGCTACAGCTATCCACTTTTATCTAAATCGCTTTCTCACTTAACCTCTTTGAGACACGCCATTCACACTCTCACATCCACAACATTTTCACACTATTTTGCGCCTGTTGTTATCTCTCAAATGGAATACCGGCCCGGCCGTGGCCGGCCAAATGACTGATCAGTTCTTTCGATCAGTTTATATCCGCTTTTGAGGATATTAAAAATTAGTTAGAAATTGAAAGGGAATTAAAACAGAATTAAATTACACGCGGGGAAAGTAACACACAAATACGGGGTTTAAGGGCATTGTGGGTGGAGTTAATGCGTTTAAAATTTAGGTTTACAAATTAAATAGTCGCAAATTAGCTACAACGAGTAAAAGGGAATATTTAGAAGGGTATATTTAAAACATAGTATCCTGGTCAACATAAAAAGTACACAAAATTCCTTTTAATTGAATTGGAATATTTTTCAGAGCTTGTAGTAGTCTTATTGGATATTATTGTGCTGTACAACACAAACACAATTTTTGCCAATAACAGATATGAGAGCCTAAATTTTAATTTCATTATTTATACAGAAATATTTTGGTTAAAATTGTAAATATATTACCACTGTTGAATTATTTTCATATAGGATTTACTTTCATTATGCAATTAATTAAAATACGCTTTGAACTACATTTTTAAAATTGTAGTGTCAAACAATAGTTCTTTATTGCTAAATCAATGTGTGTTAGTGTCCATTGTTTATTGTCAGATTTCTATTTCTTTATGCAGTTAGTATTATTTTAAAACCATAATAGCTACTTTATTAAAAAAACTGTTTTAAATTCGTTTTCATTTCTTTTTCCATTTATGAAATATAACAGTTTATTATACGTAAAGAAAATTGAACTAGGCGTTATGATTGAGGTAATTTGATTTCAATTAATGGATATTTCTATACCTACAAAATGTAATGAAAACCTACAACACTAGTAAATATATTATTAAAAAAATTAGTTAATATTTAAACTATTTTCATTTGTTAAAAAATATGATCATACATGTTCAAATAACATAGTTTCTCATTAGTCTTTACCTCTCAGGTAAAATGGTTAATCATTTCCGAAAATTTGAAGAGAAACGTAAGGCTTATCTATTTTTGATATAGCGTTGAAGTCACTACACTACACTATGGTACTCATTCTTCGAACTCTCTAATAGCCGATGTCATCTTTCAATTACTGTTATTTCTTCATTTTCTATTTCTTCTATGTTATATCAGAGCTGTTGGTTATTAAAATTGTAATTAACGTATATGACCACTATTGTTGCATTTCCATTGTACATATCCATGTTTTTCAGATGAAGAACGCCGTCATTCCAATTTGCGCTCAAACGGTACCAAAAACAATGAACCGGTTGAATAATACGAGGGGTATAAAACAATTATAAAGTTTAGGTGTTGAATGGAATGTTGAATGTGAAGATACTGTAGATTTTTGAGCATACATCACTTGTTTAAGTACTTAAAACTTCTATATTGGTAGCGAACTATCAATATGGGTATAAATAGGACGACATTGTATTATTATCTAAAAAGAAAATGTCGTGGATAAAAAATTATCGTTATTTTTTTTATAGAACTAAATGGGTTAATAATGAATTCAGTTTTGAAATGATGTATTTATCTAAAAAAATACATCGTATTGTTTGGTTGGTAAGGTTGTCATTAAATACCACAAAAAATGCTTATTTTTTATATAAATCGATTCATGGATGTATATCCAAATACCTACAGTATAGTAGCCAATAGCATGTCCATAATTATTTTACCTGTTAACTTTCGTTTTCCTTGGAGTAACCACTAATTTAACTGACATTATGTACTCTATATTAGAAACTATTTTAGGAAAAAATCAATGCATGAAACGGTTTAAATCCATATAAGTTTCCTCTTCTATATCTATCTTTATTCCTTTCAACAGAAATAGATGTTGTAACCCGTAACTCGTAACTGTATTGTATTTTAGTGTAAAATATTGTACAGGGTTAGCAGAGAGAACATATTCCTTAACACGGTTTTCTTTTTTTACACAGATTTCATTACATACATATAACACATTTTGAATTGTACTTTGATTTTCAACTATCTAGCATGAAATGGGGGAATATTTAAAAATAAATCAAATATACAAGATAAATATAAGAAAATGACATCTACTATACATAGTAAGTACACCCAATTTTTACTATTTATCATAATATTAATTTCCTACATGCAATTTTTGTATATTTGATTTCCAATATAAAGGGTGGTTCATATTTAAGAATCAATTCTCTTATTTCCCTTCCCGATATGGAATATGAAGAGGTTTAGTTCAGTTTTCTTGGAACCACCCTATATATTCTGACTTTTACGTGTTGATTGTTTGTTTTATAGGCGGTAAAAATATTATGGCGCAAATTTCACCCCGTTGTCTTCAAGATTTACACTACATAGACAAAATTATTGCAATTTAAAAATACCGGGGACGATAAAATTAATTATACTTTTGTAGATGTAGTGAAATCTTTCAGGATCATACGAGATGCGCATCTCTTTATATTGTCTATAGGTCTAATAGGTAATTTTATGTTTTAGGATTGATAGGGGTGACATCATCCCTAAATCCAAACGGCGTTGGTCTCGAATCAAATCCAGCATTTTTACTGGGCAAACCAAAATTTGAGACGCCGCCGACGTCGCAACCGACACAAGTGAATCTTGCGCAGAGCTCGGGTCAGTGCTACACGACTTTGAAACCGACCAATTAAATATTAATTGCGTTAAGTTTTAATATGGGAACGTAAATCTAGTGAGAGGGAGACCATTATTTATTGATTTTCGTCGAAAGTGGTGTGCCAGGCAGGAGATTGTGTGTCTCCTTAAATTCTAAGTGCAGTTTTGAGAAAAAACTGCTTTTGAATCGACTTTTTATTGAAATTAGCATGGAGACAATAAATTTTCAAAGTGAATTAATCGTCTTTACTTAATGTAGAAACATTGAAGTCATTTGAGAACTGTCCAAAACACAGCCACACACGTATCTTTAATTTAATTTATGATAATTTCTGAACCTAGACGCTTTTGGCATATGTATCCTAAGTTCTAGTATCACGTCTTCGCAATTTAAAGTGAATATAAATTCTATATCTAGCCTCATAATTAATACTGTTATATATCTAGCTAATTAAATTAATATGAAAGGTTAAAATCTGCGAATAATGACAGGCCAATACTGGTAAGTGACTTGTTAAATAAATTTGTTAAAAATCTACGTAATATCTAACTTAAGGGACTATATGGGGCAAGTAAAAGAGGTTAATTTTTGGACATCACAAATCGTAACTGAGTTTTAAAACGACGCGACGTAACAAATTGGACGGTAATTGATTATATATTGCATGTTAATTGAATATTTGTTATAGGTCTTCGAAAATATATTTTCTCATCTCTGAACTATTTATACCATTGCTCGATTTTTGTCCACACGTGTATGTAAACTGTAAGAAATATAAGCAATATATTTTTCTCAAGAGTTTTGTATTGGATACTGAGTATGTGATGAAAAATGGACAGGATGTGCTTTACTGCGTCTCTGGTATAGGTTAAAACGCGGCTCTATTTAATTTAGTTAAAAATTAATATATATACCAGATTTACCGTATTTAGAGTCTGATGACAGTATATATAAGAATCTAACCTATATCTCATATCAATAAAGCACATATTGTCTGTTTATAGCAACGAGACTATTAAAATATTTATTAGAATTAAGTATAAAACTAGTATTACGTAGAAAGGAAGGATCAATAATTTCAAATTTGTATATTTATTAAATAGCGTATATTTAATTCCATGTCCATCATACTTCGAATCGTTATTATGTTGTCATAATGTTAACAATTTTTATTATAATGTAAATACATTAATCCTCACTTTTTCCACACTCTTTTTTGAATAATAATAAAAGTATGTAAATATCTTTCAGGTCATTTTTCATATTTCCAATATAAGATTTCGACCGTAAGTAACAATTTCATGTATATGGGACTCAAACAAAAGATATTGATTACATCACATCCAGTGTCGTAGTTTGGACTTGTTGGAATTATGAAAAATATAAACTATGATATATTTCAGTGCATCATTACGTCATTTATTTGTATAAGGTAGCAATAAACTATACTACATAAGATAACAAAACGTACAATAATTTGCAATATATAAATCTACTTTTGTCTAAAATAATCCACAACTTGGTATGGGGAGTTATTAAAATATTAATTGTAGCTCTTGAGTAATAGACCTCTCATCTACTTGATTTATATTCTTTTACTGATAAATCTTCATAATTAAAAATATAAGAAAATTGCAATTAAAACTATAGAAATCTTCGATAGGTAAGGTATTAACTAAAATATGGTAACAATTTATTTTATATGTAAATAATTGTTTCCTATTAATGCCTTCTAATAATTGATTTTCTTCTGTTTTTGTGATACTTTTATCATACATAGAAATTTATATACATAGTAAAATATTTCATGAAATACCAAATAAAATATTTTTTAAAATACATATAGAAATAATACTATTCTAATAACAGAAATGTTGTACGGTATAAGTTTTATTTCAAAAACAACCTTTTTTAAACTGTAAACTATTCATCATTTACTATAACCATAATCATTTTGTTATTGCTCTTAAATTCAAAGAAAATCTAACTATTCATTATAGCTATGGACCAAAGTACATATCGTCGTGTTAAATTTCCAAAAAAAGAGGCATACTAGGCAACCTTTTTCAAAATATAATAAACGTATGTTTTATATTTTTAAAAATCTTATCACAGTTTTATACTTATATACGGGGTGAATCATATTTAACAGAACTACCACAAATAACAATGTACACGTTTTTGTGAAACAGAAAAAGTATCTTCCTATTAAAAATACATTTGTAGGTACTTTAAGGATATTTTTCAACTAAATCCTCTACATATCTAAAAAAAGTTATGTAAATATACATTATACAGTTTCACATTCCAGATTTGGACCAAACCATGTAACATATTCTGTAACTAACTATTGTGATACAATTTTGAGTACCTACTATGAAAACCTATATAACGTACCACTATTATATAATGCTAATAAAATGATGTAATACTACTGTACATTTTACACAACTACTGGCCTTTTGCTCTTATAAAGCTGTATATTCCTCATAAGGACGACGAAAATATCAGAAAAAAATTACAAAATGCGTTTTTGTTTTTATTTCAGATTGACTGTCACTGTTGTGACGCATTTGATAGAGGGACCCACTGTTTCATTTAGAGAGTAAACTTTTTCTGATATATACCTATTGTAAAAATAAAGGTTTGTACTTAAGTCGATTATATAAATTTATTGCTAATTGTAGTTAGACAAAGTGTATTATTAAAAAAAATGTATAGTAACAAATTTAATATCTTCATGTTATTAAGAATTTTTATTAAAATTATTGTTCGTTGTAAAGCATAATTTTTTTCACGCTGTATAAAAATTGTTGAATTCTTCCTGAACATAATAGTTTTATCATGTAGACATTTCGATAAAATACATGCTACAAGTTTTTTTGAGTATTTTCATTTATATACCGAAACGACATGTAGACTTATTCCCGATAGGGATATTTGACAAGAGAACTGTATATTGCGATTTCATCCTCATCAGCTTGATAATGGCACATTATATGAACGGATCTATCACTTTCATAGTAAATATACACATATGTATTAGAACGTACATATAGCCATCTATCTGCCAAGTAGCAAATCACATCCTTATGCGGAGGATATCAATGATGTCATTCGCATGCATATCAAATAATATTCCATTACTGGATATTATTTGATGTCTGAGGGTTTAAATAAAAGTGCAGTATTATGTTAATGCTTTATTTGATACAAATATATATTTTTACAGAGATCATTATACGACATAACTTAAACACAATGTTATCCAAGGACCGTTTTTCTTTTGTACACAGAGAGAACCATATTAAAATTTATACAATACTTTAAGCTGTGTTCCGTTGAAGAACAAAGAAGTATTTCATCCCAAAAATGTCACCACAACCAATTAAAAAATCAATAACTTGAAGCTACTAATCTAGATCACTGTATTTATTGCACAAGAAATTATAACTACAGCAGACTATATACAAAATCAGATAGAGTAGACGAATATATCAATGTATGTAAAAAATATACAGGACTAAACCATTCAATATGTACTGGTGTAATCAGTAACGTTCAAGAAACAGAAAATATCTTACGTGTCGGAAAAAGTACACCCAATAATGATCTTGCCAAGATATAAGATGATAAATTTAGAGAATTATACTAATTTCATTTTTATTTACTCAAACGTATATAAAAATATTAAGTTTGACTTAAATTTGAGTTTCATACATTTTCACGGAGACTAAAACGAGTCAAAGACCATCACAAATAATCGAAAACTTTATTATCTACAAATATATGTATATAAAATTCATTGTAAAGAAACCTCTCGAATCTTAAACCTAACCTGTTATACTTCGGTTACGTCAATACAAACCTGATGCTAAGTCAGTCACTTTACCATTCAGCCTGGAAGTACTCGAAAATTCTTTATTTTTCGCGTTTATGATATGGTGCGTGTCCATCACCATTTGCCCGGAATACAACCCCGCATTGGTGTGGCCCCTCTTTATCAGAAAATTTGTACTAGCACTATTCCTCTTCTCTTGTACCCTGGGGAAATAATAAGGTATCTCTCCGTGATTCCTTTGCATGGGCAAGAACATTTTCTGTTTCTCGTCCGAATGCGTGCTTAATCTAGACCTGGTCTCCGTCTTGGGGCTAATAAAGACGTTTGAGATGCTTCTACAGAGCGATGTACCAGTAAAGTTACCAGAGTCGCTGTTGGAACGAAATTGGGTGATCTTTTCTTCGGTTTGATTCGTTACGACGATGTCGACTAAAGTGTCTAGACCATCGTCGATTCTGTCCAAACTCTTACATTTGGTTTTGTAGCTTGTTAATTGCCTAGATGGTGTCGTTATCTTGGTAACAGAGCTTTGATGGTTAGGTTCATCTGAAATTTTCAATTGGTCAGTTTTTGGCACATGCTTAAATGACTCGGTTCGCTTCACGCTGGTCCTGGAAGAAAGTCGTCTACATCTTCTCGACTTATGTCCAATGTCAGTCTGAGGTAGCACCACTTCCTTATCTAGCTTTGGTAGACGACATTTTGACGCGCTTAGCAAAGAATCCGATCCTTCCTCGGATGTAAAGGCAGTTTCATTTTCGAAAAACAGCTCCTTGTGGCAAAAATCGTAGTCCTCGGCCGGCATAAACAAGTGAACTAAACTCTTGGCTCTTCTGGGAGGTTGAGGATGTAAATTCGAAGGTACAATTTCACATTCATTAGCAATAGCGTAGTCGTCAATGTCTATGTGCATCTGGAGCTTTGCAGCTACTTGAGCGTCCTCTATCCTCTTTCTTTCCACAGCTCTCTTTTTCTCTTCTTCTTTATTGTAAGCTTCTGTTTCCGCGTCATTAATTATATTCCTTAATTCTTCTATCACTTCTTCAATCGTCGTTTCTTCTTCTTCCTCTGTTGGAGGTTTTGTGGGACGTAGAGGGACGGTTTCGCTTTGTAAGCTGTAAAGTTCGTAGACTGACGATTCCTGTTGCATGTCGTCTTCTGGGGTTAGGCTCCTCTCTGAAGAGGAGATTCCTTCGTCTTCAGGTGTGGAACCATCTAAAAACAAATGCACGAGAAATAATTTATGCACTCTCATATACAAGAAGTCATATACTAACCTTTTTTTGAAAGTTGTATGGAACTTTTTTGAGATTTGACAGATTTCAGGGAGTGGACTTCACCTTGAAGTTCGCTGCACCTTTCTTTTAGACATTGCTCCAAAGATACGAGGACTCCCTTCTCTTCTTGTAGTATCTAAGAAAATATTCATGAAACTTATAGTACGGATTCATTTAACATGATTAATTACTTGTATTCTGCGTTCTAAAAGGAGAACCTTGTCTCTCAAGTTGTCGTTTTCCTTCTCCGTGTTATCCAATCGTATTGTGAGACCCTCAACGTCGATGTGGTTCTTCTCCCAGTGGTCTAGTTCCTCCCAAATAGGGTCACTCGAGTTTATGTTGTTTCCAATGTTCTAATAAAAAAAATATTGTTCGTAGATATTGAGGTAGAGTAATAGTGACGAAGTACCTTTTTAATTGTTGCAATATCGAATCCAGCTTGTTCTAGTTCCGCCTGGATGTAGAGCCTTTTTTGGGACGATCCTGCAGTATCCATAAATTTGTTGAGGAACTTCATGCCAGATACCAGAAGGTCTTTCTGTCCTAAAGCAGAACTGAGCATGCCGACCAAGAAACGAAATCTGACTGGTTCTCCAAATCTTAGTCGGAGTGTGGACATGGCCTCTGACACTGCCGAGTGACCATTTGTAGGCGGCTCGCAGGCTTTAGTTAGAAGCTAAAATTACATTCTTTTTTGTAGTCCGTCAATTACTACTGCAAAATAGTTGTATGTACTAGCTAAAATAATTTAATTAGCTACAATTACATACAACTACATAGTCAAAAATAAGCCTTTCGTTCTTTGAATGATAAACAGAGTAAACAAAACTCGACTATAACGACTGAGTTGATATTTTTTCAACCTTTAAGTGAACCAAGTTATTTCTTGGAACACACACATCTTGCAGTACCGTATATATTCCACAATTAACATTTGAACAGTCTCTGATCGAACCGTACTTACTTGCAGTGCAATAATGCGGGACTTATTAACGTTGCTCATTATACAGATAGCCAGAGTGAAAAGACCTGCCGATGTGGATATGAGCTTCCTCACCGCCTCTGAATAGCGCGAGCAGCAATTAAGGAGGCATTGTAAGCAGGACAACTCGTCTAATAACGTCCTTCTTTGTACAGACGGTGGCACTTTTCCTGCTGTGCTGTTGGACCCGGCCTGGTTGTTCGATTGGCTCAACTGGATGGCTCGCAGCAAGTCCAGCAGGAGGGTGATGCCATCTAGCGGGTCGGCGACGAACTCCTGGACGAAACTATAATGAAAAGTACAGAGGGTTGTAAAATTATTGATGAGAAAACAGCGGCAAATGTTAATCGTTTAAGTAGATTTTGTTGACGCGCGGGATATCACCAGCAATGTTTAGTTTACTAATTTTGCACCGACGAGACGTGTAAAGTAACTCATAATATCATCTGTTGGGATATGTTTTAGATATCGGTAAAAAAATAGAGCCATAAAGATATTGAACGTTTAATTAATTAAAAATGTTTACAAAAACACAGAAAAAAAAACACATTTTCCATAGGCAGTTCTACTTTGTTTTTAAAAATTTTATAAGAATTTCCTGTTTCATTAGTAGCAATGAAATATCCTGCAAAATCTACATAATTCCTGCAATTTCTGGTAGTGGCCATACCGCCAGAGATCTAAACTTCAAATAGGAAAGTAATCCAATAAATAAAAAAAAAAAAACGGAGAACGCCCTTAAATTTACCAGGCTTTCTTACATCTACACAAATATTTGCGGATTTTTTCCCGAGAAAACGTTTTTTAGAGAGAAAAATACGATAGACTATGTTAAGGGAATTATTTCAAACATTTCAGAGGCTTAAATCGAAACAATTTACATCGAAATCTATGTAAAAAAGCTTCATAAACTCGGCAGTAATCTGCCTTTGATTGGGATATGCACGGTTTTCTCGTAAATGGAGAAACGTTTTTTGGTATCGAGATAAATCTATCACTTATTAAATTTTATCCTACCAAGAAAACCTTCGATTTCAGAAGAAAATAAAGAACGCCATTACATTTGCCAGGCTTACGTATACATGAATTTTTGCGTGTTCCTTTTCTGGAGAAATGATTTTTGATAAAAAGAAATCAATGAACCATAAGTAAGGGATTTTTTCAAAAAATCTGAGAGGCTCAATTCGACGTAATTTATATTGACACCTACGTAAAAAAGCCTCTTAAACCTGACAGTAACCTCTGTTTTACTAGAAAATGCTTGATTTCCCCGTAAACCGAGAAAAACTCTTGAGGTGTCGAGGTAAACATGTCAATCCTTTTTGAAATTCTATCTTAAAAAAATGGAGAGCGCCATTGCAGATATTAGGCTTTCTTAAGTCTACGAATTAATTCTACGTAAGAATTTTTACAGATTTTTTATGGAGAAAAAGTTTTTTAAGTAGAAAAATCCCATTTAAGGGAATTTTCCAAGGGAATTTTTCAAAAAATCTGAAAGACTCGAATCAAAATTATTTACATCAACGTTAACGTAAAGAAGTCCCTTGAATACTACAGTAACCACCGTTTTATTGGGAAAGGTACGGTTTCCTCGTAAACTGAGAAAAACTCTTCAGGTGTCGAAATTGATAGACCATTTTTAAAATTCTGTCCTACCAAGAAAACCTTTGATTTTAGAAGGAAGGAAGAAAGTCAGGACTAGATTTAAAAAAGGAATGAATTTTCAAATTTTCAACCAGCAAGGCTCTTTGATAGAATTTAAAATTATTGTCGGTTAATCTTTGTGTAGTTTCAAATAATTTGGATATTGATTGTAAAATAGATTCTGGGATAGTCTGTATAAGTCGATATTTCTCTATGAGATTTGATGCCTGCTCGAGAATACCTATATGTGTATTTACATTATTGCCAACAAGAACCAAAGATAATCCTATCGTAGTAATATCAACTGCTTTTTCGTAGCATTCCTCAGAAGAAGGTCACGTAGTAAATAAGCAAAATCACCATCTGTTAATGACATTAACAACGATAATTATATATAAATAGCTTCTTCGCCGTTGTCGAACTGATAAAAGCGAGGAATGAGCAATTAAAGGCATTCCACCGGACCATGAAATCAATCGGTCAGGCTTTCTTGCCATAGAGACGAAATTATGGGCAAAAGCAGAACATAGATCTTAGTAAAATATTGTATTAGGTATAACCGTACATTATGTAACGCTATTATATTAAGTCATACGTTGGTTTTTCGTCGTGACTCGATAAAATGCGACCCGCCTTGTTGCATTTAAATTTGTAATAAACGAAAGCGAAGAAACTGAGAGCATCTTGATCGTGATCGGATATTATTAAACTCGCTGGAAGTTACAAAAACTGTTTTTGTGAGTAAATTATTGTAATATAATAAAGATAGATGACTGTAATGCCATTATAAGTTAATCAAAATTTTATTATACGCCATATGGGCAAAAATACACAGACTGCTCTTTGTAATATTGAATTTACCGTTCAAACTTTAACTGGTACAAAAAGTATTGTTTCACATAAAACCGGGCTTCTCATCAATACAGAAAATCACACTATAGAGCGTTTTCTTAATGATATTTTATTCACAACTGTCAAATACAAAACAAAACTTATAGACTGACACTAATTGGTCGTATTCGGTGTCTTGTATATTTAAACTAACTCCAGATATTCAGATATTCCTAGAATCAAAGTCCACGAATAAAACAAAAATCTAGTAACATTCGTAGCTCATAGATAAGTAGTAAATAGGTCTAAAATAACTACAAGCAAACTAATAGACACAGAAATGCATGTCGCGCATATATTCTATGTCCTGACAAATATAAATTGACAAAAGAAAGCACAAATGCAAAGGAAACAATATTTATTTTATTTCACTATTATTTACTATGCTATTTTTTTGTCGCATGAGTCGAATGCTTACAAGACCTGAAAATAATTAAATTAAAATTTATTAATTTATTGAGAACTAAGGATATTTTTTCACAATCTAGCTAACAGTATCAGCTAGCAATAAATGGTAGCTGATGCTGAGACAGTTAGGCTAAAATTCACAACCAGCTTTAACCAAGATGACTTTTGATATTGGTATTATTTGGGTAGCCAAAAATTTTATACATTTGAAGATATTTTGTAGGATGTCATAAGCAACTGATAATAAATGAATTGAAATTTAATAAACAGATTGAAAACTAAGGATATTTGATATTGAATGCAAAAATAATTGCGTAATATTACTTATTTTATGTTTAATAAAGTTCCAAATGAATTTACTATTGCTAGTTTATAAAATATTTTTAGTTTAAACAATAGCGGAATACATAAGATCTATAAATAACATGTCTATAGAATGCTTTAAGATTTTTCTGTAAAACTCATAACGTATCTCTTTCTCATAGGAAGACGTTGCAATAATATTAGAAGTTTTACTTATAGAAAACAATAAACAAGAGTATTTTCCTGCATAAATCTAAATAAAATACTAACCCACACAATTGATTGTACATATATATATATATATATATATATATATATATATATATATAATGTATCGTATATGTACGTGAGATGTAATCTCACACAATATGAAGTGTGAATAGAGAAATGCTTCTGTGAGTCGATCATACTGAAGTAAAATAAGTATTAAAAATGTCAAGGCAATAATTTCAATTAACAAATCAAATCTGTAGTTATGTCAATATCACCTGAGTAAATTATTTTTTATCGTTTCTTGTTGTATGAGTTAATGTCTTATGTGTTTACATATATTAAATCTGTTAACTATTATATTTGTAATATCAAAAGTTTTTTGGGTAATTGATCCATTAGCATTTGTTAGCATTTCTTGAAAAGCAAATAATATCAATATGCATACAAATATTGAGACGATTATTAAATAAATTAATATTTCGTTACGTAAAACGTATTAAATTACTTTACGCTTAAATCATCGATTAAAATTAAAAAAGTATAAAGTACTCTAACGTCTAAAGGGATGTGTATTCAAAATATTTCCAAGCTTTTAGTGTTTAGTGTGTAGTGTTTGTAAAATATATGGCACCATCGAGAAAAACATTAGTGCGACACTTGAATACATTCCCTTCAAATGTGGCAACAATGATTTATGCAGTTAATTATACTATTTGTCTTAATATTGTATTTATTCATTAATTTTTGTCTAGATCGTACTTAGATGCAAAATATATTTATAGTGAACTACAAAAAGGTTTAGAAATATTCTTCGACTGTTTATTAACGAAACATGATGGAATCTTTCCAATCTATCTATCTATCTTCTTTACCTATGTTTAATATGCTTATTAATTTTACTTTAATGATTTATCACTACATTATTATCACATTAAATAATTTAGTTCTTTCTTGAGAGCTACAATGGACGAGATGTAAAGATTTTTTAGCTAAGAACATAGTCGTACTTTCTCTTTAAAATCCATTCTAAATTTTTTAATTTTTTTTTAAATCATTTAGATGTTCTATAGCATTAGCTGTTACAGTACATTTGCTTTTATACAAAGCTTTGTACCATAAAGACCTTACACAGTGTCCGCATTATTGAATTTTGTCTCCTACGATTCAATCAGTTAACCACATGGCTTAAAGATTTTGCACTTTCCTGCTGATTTGCTGCACGATCGCGTACAAAGAGCTACACGGACGTTATAAATAACTCAAAACGTCAAATAAATATTTCCAGCCGACTGGCGAGCACTTTTTATCGTATCATTCGATCGCCAACGATTTTAACTTCCTAATTTGCAAAAGAATTTCATATATGTATAAAATATCTCGACTACCAATAGGTACAAGTGTCAACGTTCTGCTCGGACTGGTACCCATCCGTCTAATTCTGAGGAAACCTCCAATTAGTAGCCAAGTTCATTACCGCATAATGAGTTCAAGAACCTTCCATACCGAATCAACGCCGAGTCGTCCTGCGCGGAATTCGATATAAGAAAAAGTAAGAGTAGTGGATTTTTATTGTCTCGATTACATCACGTGCTTGAGGATGTTGATTTATTAGTTAATTACCATTAAAATTGTATGTTAGCTTAGCGTTATTCCAGTTGACAATGCTGCTCTTCAGACGCCTTAATTATAGGCCAGTGTTTGCTTTGTAACCAGCTGCCAATGTACACTGTGAAGTGATATTTGTTCAAAAACGTTTGACGTAATGGGTTTATTCAAAAGTAAAAAAAAAAAATGTTCCGGTAGACAGAATTTATGTAAATTTAGTTTAAATACCTTACAGATACACAGTAATTAAAAATTATTTCTCGTAAAACTAACTGATTATTTACTGATTACAATAGTAAGAAACTTTCAGCGGAATTGCATGATAAATTTTTCCAACAAAAAAACATTAATATAAATGTTAGCTGATACTAGCTCAGATAATTAGCTTAAAATTCATGACCAGATTTAACCGAGATAACTTTTGATATTGGCATTATTTATAAGTGCCAAAAATCTGAGTCATTTGAAGATATTTTGTAGGATATCATAGCTAAAATAAACAGTTTTAAAACCTTTTTTATAAATAAATCAGTTTAAAAACGGACTTATCCGCACATATAACATCTCTATCTCGAAATTGAGTGACCGAGAAAAAATAAACCAACACATAAATGCAGAATATGTGTTTTATGCGACAGTTTTATTTCTTTCAAATAGTCCACCATCGTGGTTTCTCATGATCCATGAACAGGGTAGGGTGTGTCCTATACACCTCAAAAAATCAATAGATGTCGTCTGGTAGATGCCTGGGAGACACGATTTAATTGAGTGATTGTGCTAACAAAAAAAACTTAAATAGTCCACCATTGTGCTTTCTTATGAGCGATGTACATGGTAGAGTGTGTTCTATCCACCTCAAAATCAATAAGTGTCGTCTGGGAGACGTTTCCGATCAGAATCAGTCAAAACCCGATCGATCCGATGCGATTTAGTTGAGTTATCGTGCTAACAAGAATAAATGCCGACGACAACGACACACATAGCAAACATTATTTAAAAACCATTTTTTTGTTCTTAGGTCGAAAAACGAAAAATAAACGCTAAACATTTATTTTTTCCATTTTTCTTTACAGGATTACATTACTTTTCTGCTCCGGTATAGTTGAGTGCGGAAAAGTAAAAATATAAATTAGTGGCAATAGTTGTGAGAGGATTAAAATAGAGTAACATAATGAAAAGTTTTCATTTTATTGACTGTATAAAATATGTATCATACCAACAGATGACCTATGAAGATATATCCCAAAAAAGATAAAAGTAGCTCAGAATACGTTTAGATTATTTTAAACATCCAGAAATTTTATACAGAATCAAGCAATCATCTGCGAAATTTGACAATGCCTTTGACATTTTTTAATCCAAATTAGTCGAATTTATTTTTGTGTGTGTGACGCAAATTCATCAAAACTGTTTATAATGGCTTGCCAACCTTGCGGGCAACTACCCCCGTCGAATCCTTCGCCGTCAGGAGGAGGGCCATGTCCCCCTTGCGCCTGTACCATTCCCGTCATCGCCGATACGCTTCCCAAGGCTCCGGTGCTCAACCCCAGCGATCCCAATAGATCCCGAGGATGTGGATGTAACGTTTGCGTACCGGTGGTGGTGCCTAAAGCTCCGGAGCCAGCGCCAAGACCCCGGAGGAAATGTAAGTACATACAACCGGCTAGGCCTAAATCGTACGCTCCTCAGAGGAAGTTCGTACCTCCGGATATGAGAATGGAGGATAATACAATTTACAGAAAATCCTACATACCCGTAGAGGGGGAGAAAACCGAACCTATCCTTCCGAAGAAGAATTTATGTATCGGTGAAGGGAAAATGTCGGACAACACCATCAACAAAATGTCTTATCTGCCTCATAAAGTGTTGCCTCCATGTCCCATCTACCCTTGCGAGCACAAGATGATAGGGGAAGGTCCAATGCAAGACATCACTACCCAAAAACACGATTACGTTCCGAAACCTTACGTGAAAACCGACGCCATCAGACCTTTTACCAATTTATACGTATCCGATTGTCCTCTAAGCGACAAAACGATAAACAGACTATCTTACATGCCTGTTGATTTGGACAAAGCCAGAGTTCAACCCATTCATCCCCCTGATGCCATAATCAAACCTATGGGGAAAATCAGCGACAAGACGGTTCAGAAGATGTCGTACCAACCGTGGCAGCCGCAGGAGCCCATCGACATGCCGTGGGCGGTGAAGCCGAAGTTTGTACCCCCGAAATTGAGGATGGAAGACAACACGATTCAGAAGATGAGCTACCTTCCGCCTGGGCAGTATATCGAGTGCGCTGATGATGATCCGGATGCAGTCGAGTGTCCAGAGCCGCCCTGTGATCCGAATCCTTGCGCAGGACCTAAGACGTGCTGTAATCCATGTTGTTGTCCAAAAGCTGCATGCTGATTGCGAAATGCGAGATTTTGTGTGACAAATTCTTGTGGCGAATAGTTTTAGTCCTATGTATACTTTTTATTTTATATTTTTGATATAAATATACCATGAGCGAGACTATCTTAGGCTATTAGTTTTGAAAATACGGCAGGATACGTCCTCAGTTGAAACTTTATTTTGAATACGTTTATTTAAAGGGGGAATTTTTTTTGGCAATTAACTATTAATTTTAAATAAATAACGTTATTTGTTAATGAATCGAAAATTAATTGGACGTAATTGAAAATGTTTGCCATGAAACTGATACGAATCTGTGTTTAGGGCTTTTTAAAATTATGAAAGACTTAGAAGGAAGAGTAAAATTATGGAGAAGGATCTATAGCACGCTTTAGTTTCAGCAATATATAATCATATACTAACAGCAAGGGCTATGACGACTTCACAGTTAAAAAATTAAACATGTCAGCTAATCCCTTTTTAAGAATAACATGTTTCGAAGTTTTTCAAAAAACTATTTAATAACAAAATTTTAAAATTCAAACTATTTTATTAAGAGAAATTATAATGGTAGTAATTTTAATGTGTGTTATAAATACAGTAGAAATATTAAGGATAAGACAGATTAATAATCGAACTATAGGATTTATGTGTAACACTTTATCAAAGAATACTCTACATTCTAGTCGAATGTAAATAATTGCATTATAATAACACTTATCGTTGTAACAAATTAAATTAATTATATAACAGTTTTTTAACTCTTTATACTACGTCTATCTTTTACTCTAGTTGCATCCAACGGTTCTCTAAATTATATAATTTGACACTAATAATAGTGATTTAATAATGTAGGTAATCTTGAATAAAATTATACCGGCTTTATTTATAAATAGTATAGTGTTTATAATTGTGATCTAGTTTCATTACATTGAAATAAAGTTGTTCAGTCGACAGCTGGTAGATGTCTTCAACTAAGTTTGTTATAATTACATATATCCTGTTTATTTTAGTAGCAAATATTTTAGTCAAAAAGTTTTGCAATGGATTAACTCACCTTGGGTAAGCCAGTCTTAAATCCGACTTCAACTTTGCTAACAGCTCCGAAACCGTTCCAAATTGTCGCAAAGTCATCTCCGATCCTGCCGAAGTTAACATGGGGTTCCTGTAGTCCCTAAGGGTGTTAGTCTGCGACCGACTACCCTCTATTTCAGTACTGGAGTTCGTGTAGAGAGAAATTATCCCGTTTGCAGATTTTTTCCCCCATTTCTTGAGCAAAATGGCGTAGTCCTCGGGATTGTAGATGGGAGGCCTTTGCTTCTCCTATAAGATATTATTTTTGGGTACTATTTTATGTTAAATGAACATATGGGCTGTTTACTATAAGGGAGATACCGCCTGCCCAATATTTTCACGAACTTATTTCGATTCTCGATGATCGCGCTATTGTTATATACATACAAAGGGAAGCCGACACACTGTCGATAAATTATTCATCAGTTATATATTAAATACAGGATTACACAATATATGTGCATATGAATTGGATGCATCCATGTATTTTAAGGTATTATTAGAGGTGTGTCCTTATATAAAAAATACACATGTTCGATAAACAAAAAGGAGGCATATAAAACAAATATATTGACTTCCATTCCCAAGTCAATTTTTTAACATTATATCAAAAATGTATGTATCTACTATGATGCTCGTACTTAAATAGACATAATAATAATCATTAATTAAGAGAAGTCATTATTTGATATTTATACACACATGCGATTGTAATTGCTAACGAATCAGCAAACAATGCGATTAATAAATAATTCATATTTTTTGCTCAAATGAGGTATTGTTAGTTTCTTGAAAATTGAGTTTTTTAATCTCATTGTTCTAAAGGCAAGAATTACTTTTAATTGTGCCTGTTATACTGATTACATTGTTGATATAATTGCATCAAACGACGTGCCACCGTCTTTATCGAGCATATTATCACATATAGTTACTTTAATGACAACACCTAATTTGGTTCTGGTATATGAGTGCTGATCAAAAAATACGGTGAACGAATTTTTAGAGCGAAAACTGCTGACGTTACATCTATGTGAAAGAACGCTTCCGATAGCCTCATCTTTTGAGATGGTCAGTGTGAAGTTTGCTTTTAACTTGCAAAAAAGTAACAAAGAATCACATGAAATGTTAAAATCAATGATAAATGATAATGTGGTGACTCTGATGAAGACTGTTTACAAGTGGTATGAGCGATTTAAAAGCGGAAATGAGTCGGTTGAAGAGAGCAACGGTCGGGACGTACATTGAAATCAAAAACAGATAAAAAAAATTGCAAAAGTGGAAAAAATAAGCCGTTCAAAGAGGCGATTGACTATTCGAGAGAACGATGTACAGAGAAAGAGACAAAAGAAAATGTGCCAATGGCTTCTTTCTCCATCACGACAACACGCCGCACCACACCTCGCTTCTGATCCGCGAGTTTTTGGCCGAAAAAAAATTTTCCGCCTGTATACATCCGCCTTAGTCTCTGGATTTAGCACCATGAGACTTTTGCCTTTTCTAAAAATCAAAGCCTAAAAAGGAAAAAATGTTAAAAAAATGTTTAATGTGCAAAAAGTTTTCACACCATTTCCGACATTGAGAGAGCTACAACGGAGCAGCTGCAGGCCTTTTTGAAAAAAGCCCTCCAGAAATGCTTCGAATCATGGAAACACCGTTGGAATAATTGCATGGCTCACGAAGGACAGCACTTTGAAGGAGATTAGTTCAAATTTGAAGTAAGCTTATTACTTTGTTCGTAATAAAATTATTCACCGTATTTTTGATCGGACCTCGTACATCAAGAGTAAATTTTTGTAAAATATTCGATTTACTTATTTCATTATATTTTTCATTATCATACTTCATATAAATTATTGATTTAATGACAAAATAATGCACAACAACTACAGAATTTAATTAAAACCAGCATTTTTCCTCTGGTCTTCTATTTGCCATAAGATGTAATTTCTGCCCATAATTTCCGCAATTAGTGGTAATTTATTTGAAATCCTTTTCAACATACGAGCATATATCTTCTATTTTCACTTTTGCAAGTATAACTAAAATGACTGGAACACTTCTATTAATACGTTATATTAATTCAGTTACAATAAAATATCGCTTTTTCCTTACTGGACAAATTATATGACTTTATATAGAAAGTAGCATATACGTTTACTAATACTATATTTAACTGTTAATAAATACGGTACATTAATTGATATTTAATATCTGATATCCATAATTTCAATAAATTATTTTAGTAGGAAATAGTTCGGTTTAAATTTTTTTCTTAACTCCTAGTACATAGCAATTTTGTAGAAAATTTAATTTGGGTATTATTACTTATTACATAATTTAAGGGAAGGGTTTTCTACAGCATTTTATTTACATAAATATATACGATATCACACGATAAATATGAACATAATATTTCGCTCAAATAAATCACAAAACAAGTAAACACGGATATAGGTGAGATTTGTATAGATACCGAGAGCTATACAGTGACTATTTACCTTATTGAGAGTCTCATCAACATAGGGAAATCTGGCCATCCTCGTTGCATCTTCAGAATTTGGTGTCATACTGCTTCCGGATCCAAACAGCTCACTGAAAATAAAATTCAAACTTTAGACAATGTTCTGAGACTCATAGATGATGTTCATGGAAATAATAATGGTAGTTATCCCTCCCTCAGTTTTTTGGTATTACTAATCGCACCCAAAGATGGTCTGTTACAATTATTCTACTATTAACTGAAGAAGTGATGTGTGTGCATTGCAGTTGTGACCAAAAGGAAATGAGGGAGACAGATGTTCCAATAAAAACCTTAAATTATTATTAAAGACTCTGAACGTCTTTATTATGACGGTTTGCATTAAATATTCAAATTTATTGCGGGTAATATAAATAAAGTTTATTGGTTCAATAAACGTAAAGTTGTATTATAAATTATAAGTTTATTACCGTATGTATTTCTATATATAAAGAAGAATGAGAGGAAAGTCATTCATTGTAAAAAATGTCAGGCGTGGGTTAACCATTGGTGTGTAATATAATTCACTTTATATTCTTTTTCAATGTATGTGGTATTGATAAATAAAGAATATCTTGAGTATTGCAATAGTATGGTACTTAATGTTATATAAAGAGAAATAAATATATGAATATGGTTTCAAGGCTTTAAAACATTATTGTTGCAAGTGTTGCTAATTAAAAACGTCTTTATAATAATTTGATCATATCTCGTATCAAATTGCTAAAGACAATAATGAGTTATAGTCACTTATTTGAGATTAGTTCACCTTCAGTGTCACTTGAATTTGTTATGAAATACAGTTATCAACAAAATTCAAACGGTAAAATTGTTTGAGGAAAACTGAATTGAAATTTTTATTTGGTTTGTTGTGGAGGCAACACTAGAATGATTTTCTTGCACTCACATATTTTTGTTGAAGCAGAACGTTTATTTTACGATCTATAGTTAACTAATGTGAGAAATTTGGCATGATATTCGCTATGTATGTATTTAATTAGATAGAACTGTCCTATTTACTATGGAAAAATTACTCTTGAGTATGGAATATTCTAGTGTACATCATTTAATAATTTTCAAAAGAAAATTCCTTACATAATGGAGCATTGTTGAATCCACAGCTATGGCCCGACCTTAGCCCACGTGAAAGAACCGGGGGTTGCAATTAAGACGAACTGTTAATGCTGAATTAGGTAATCTATATGTTCGGATTTTAAATAAAATAAATAAATTAACGTTGATTCACCTTGTATAAACACCAAAACACCAGGCGTGGAATAATTCCAAGACCCTCGTCGGCAATCGGTTCACGTACGCGGAACAACATAAAATAACGACGTTCATAAAATTATACAACAAAAGCGGAATATGTAAATAGTTCTGAACAGAAATCGATCTTCAGAGCTATGCAGCCGGCAGAATGCATTTTTTCAGCTGCGTTCCGTGTATGTTTCTATATGAGTCAGTTTAGATGTAGATTCCGGTCATAATTGTACGTTTTGAGCACGACTCTACTGATATCCAAAGCGAATCAAATATTTTATCTCCATCTCTGAAACGCATAGATATGTATCTGGTTTGAGTAGATCGAGTACGACCTTTTGTTTAAGTAATTTATTAGGCAACATTTAAATTGAGATATCCGTATAGGGAAAACGTTAAATAAAAATGTGTCTCACATTTGATTTTAATTAGTATTATACTTTCGATCTAATTTTATACTACTCAGTGTAAGAGAATAAAAAACGTTTGTATGCATACTAGAAATACCATTCTAGACACTTTAGATTTTGGAGTAACAAACGAAGTACACGTTTTTTAAGCTTTTGATTGCCAGGCAAAAGAAAACATTGCAGAATTTTTTAGGCCGTGACAAATTTTGGTATGACACAACCATTTGTAAAGGTAAAATGAGAACTGGCGAGTACATTTTATTACGGCAATAGGTCACTGCTAATAGAACGACATGCTCGACTGATTTTAATATATGTGTAACGACGATATACAAACATAATGAAATTATACAGGTATATAAACGTATGACAGTGTAATGGTTGTGCATTAACTTATATGACAAACAGATCGAGAAATGTTCTGGATGAAGGATGGAATAGATGGTCAGTGTGCGAGAGAAATTTTTTTATAATTATTAAAAATACAAATGAATACAAGGAGTTTCTTATTTTATAATAAAATGGAATGGTAATGCAATTTTGGTCGATCTATTTCTAGTTGCGTTGCTTATTGCAATAATATTTGGAACACCGATATTGTAATAAGAATTTTCAAATGGTGTAATAGCAAATCTTGCTTCATATTTCAATAATCACAACATATAGATCGTTCTGGAGAATTAAACTGTTGAAAATATGTGGTAGTAAAATTTTACTACTTTTAATGGCGTGGTAATTGTGTAAAATTTCTGGTATAAACTTTTACACTACTATAATTGTGAACCTTTACACATTTTGGGTATAAAACTATTATAAATACACCACAATACAGTATACTTTACTCCGCGTGGAGTAACTATTCTAGAGTACGTATCAATATAGTTTTCATTCGTTATTTCTGGGTTTTAATGATTGGGGAAATTAATTGGATTAGCCAGGTTTATTAAAGTTTTTTTGCCTAGATGCTATTTATGAACAACAAACTTACCCAATTTTGTTTGTGTATTCTAAGAAGCTAACATAGTCATTATGATGGCCAAGTTTATTAAAACTAATAGATATTAGATGTATGAAAATATGTTAAGTTGTGACAAATTCGCTAGAGGATTTCGTTGGGTAGATAGTTAAGTAATCTTTTATATTTGTCACTCTTATTGTCCACTTACTAATAATAACACATTAATCTTATCAATAATGTATCCAGTTATTAAATAATGAATTTAGTAATTGGGTATATTCTAGATCACGTTTCTACTATATTAACACTGTTTAAATTAAAATTTTTATTTTCAGGACTAAATACCCTGAATATTTAATAAATAAGAAGAATTATTAGTAAATATCCAAAGGCATCTAAATAACAACGAAGCACGTTTATTACTTATTAACCAGGAAGAATATTCACATTACAACAGGATCATAATATTTAATTGGAAAGCTCGAAAATACAAACTACTATTTTAAATATGATAGGAATTTGGTTGCGTTTTTCACAAATATATTCTAGACTTGCTACTAGCACACACAAATACACCAATATTTATTTAGTGGAATGAATAAATTAACTTATAAATATAATAAAGCGTATTATGTTTGAAAGGCGTTTTATTTACTTCATGGTAAGCAGTAGGGGGTATAAAATTGAAATAAAATTTACGCCAACATGTGATGAAACTTACACCAGACGTCATGTTGATTTTATTCTATTACCTACTAGTATGCACGTTCACATTAGTACCTAGGACATATAATATCACTTTGTGTGAAATTAGTGTTGAAATTTTCAGCACATTTGAGACAGTGAAGTAAGTTTACAACTTATTTAGTGATGTTCTGATTAGAATATTTTGGTAGGAGAGTCTAGAAGGCCTACAGCAAAAAATATATCGAATTTTAGATCTCTCGAAGTCTAATTTGTAAGGTAGGCTCATATGTTACAAGTTAAAATTCCAAGATAATCGATGCAATTCTGTCACATAACGCACTTTCTCTGACTTGAGACTCTGATTGGTTTGATTCTAATTGATACACTACAAATTCGACGCTTATAAAGGGTCCTTCAATAAGAACGTTCCATTTTTAAAGGTAAAAAATAAGTTGCGTGTGAGACATCTACTCAATTTTTCTTTATCTGAAAGAATATTTTAGGGCATTAAGTATGGAATATAACGTTGTTCAAATATCTGCCGGGGCTTTGCTTATGGCACGCATTCAGGAAGTTGAATTTTTGATGACTTTGTCGCATAAATCTGACTGAATTTGCTGGATGCCGTTCGTTATGTACTTGCCGACTTTGAGGGCATCAACTGTTTGAGGTTTATTCGCATAGACCTACGATTTAAGATAGCCCTAAAGGAAGAAGTCTGAAGTCGTTAAATCGTACAATATCGGTGGCCAGTTCACCTCGCCGATGCGCGAGATAACCATATCCTCAAATCGCTCGAGCCTTTCCATCGTGGCATGTGCTGTGTGGCACTTAGCGCAGTCCTGTTGGTACCACATGTCGTCGGTATCCATACCATCCAGATTATGCCACTAAAAGTTACTTATCATCGATATTTAGCGCTCTCCGTTGACGGTTATGGCAATGCACTTTCGTTTTGGAAAAAGTATGGACAGATGATTCCACCAGACCAAAATCCGCACCAAACAGTGACTATCTAGGGATGCATTTGGTGCCGGTGTATCTCATGTGGATTGGTATTGTCTCAATTCCGACAACTTAATATCGATATTCATGACGATCTTTAGCCTACATTGATTAATCATTTCGCTGGAATAAAAATTTATATAAATATATTTTCACCTTGACGTTCAAGCAATAATTGACCATTCACAAACTCCTCTGCCTTCCCCTAGACCTCTGTCCGACACACAGATATAATCAAATACCGCTCAAACGCTTGATTTATCATCTAACAGCAATCTGCTAATCAGCCTACATTATCATAACCCGTTACCGCATTGAACAATGACAGTCGCTACGGTATCCTGTGGAGCCGTGTGAATTTTCGAAAAATCCCGCACGGAACGCCTGGTAGGCTAGTACCTTAACGAGCAAAAAACGAATCATTAATCTAAGTGAAATAATTTCGATAGAATCTCGCGGTGTCTTTCGCACAAATTAACATCAATAATGAAGAGCGATTTTTTCGCCGGAGCTATGTAGTTTCGCATCTGAAGAGGAAGAGGGCGTGGCCTATCTTCAATAAACAATCGAGTGTAATATGATACCCATGCTTATACCATTCCTTTTATTTTCGATAACATATCTCTTGGCAATATTACGCTTAACGTAATATAATTATTTGAATCATTTATCTCAACAGAAGCTGACACAGCCCTTAGATAAGAAACTTTATAAATACTCATTTCTGTCCTTCATTACTAACAGTGAATCTTGTAAGTTTGAAATAAACGTTTTGTTGTGTCAACCCCGTGTCTCACTTGTATTACTGGCGCAGTCGGTAGTGGATAGTCGTTCAACGTTTCTGCTGTGTATCGAGCACTCTTCAATTTCCCGAAGAATCAGAAGTCGCTGATCGTCCGTCTCAACGGTTCAACTATCCAGAATCTTCAAAACGTAATCCCAGAGCACAACGACACCAAACGTAAGTAAACTTGCATTATTCCTGTTCACCCGTCCCTATTTTTGCACTGACAATTTTCAAGCTACTTTTGGAAAGTGTGTAATTTTAGTGACAACCTCTTGGAGTCCCGCATCGTGCGATATTCTAAGGGAAGCTTTTTATTTTTGTATCGTACAAATTAAAAAGATTAGGTTAAGAATTCAAAAAACAAGAAATTAAATTTATTAAAACATTTTAATAATTTTAAAGATAACTTCAGTAGAGATTAAATAATTACCGTTTATTTTACTGTTTAAAGAATTTTTATTTTTCCTTACTTTTATTTTATTTTTATTTTTTATTTACATTGCTAAGAAATTAACAATTGATTTTTTATTTTCTTTTTATTTTTGCTAAGAAACTACCAGTTGAATTTTTATTTCTCTTTCTATTTTTATTTACATTGCTAAGAAATCACCAGTTGAATTTTATGACAAGTTTATACTCTTCAGAAGACGAAGATTATTCTCACACTTTAAGTAAAGACGAGATTTCGGATATTTCTGATCTTTTGAATAACACTCTTTCATTTAACAAGATGTCTGAATTAGATTTGCATAAACTTAAGAACATTTCTGAATTTGTTCCGATTTTTTCTGGCGAAGAAACGGAAATAAGTAATTTCTTTGATGCTGTTGAAAATCTAATGGAAGTGTGCAATTCAAATGTTCCCCTACATATTAGAATTGTAGTAAGCTGCATAAAAACTAAAATTAAGGGCAAAGCTCTTCAACTTTTGAACAGTAGACCTGATATTCAAACATGGCCTGAAATAAGAAATCTTTTCTCCACTAACTTTTCAGATCATAAAAGTTTAGAAACATTACAGCTAGAGTTACAAAATTGTAGATTAAAACCAAACGAACCTTTGATTAATTTTGGCAATCGTTTAATTGAACTTAAATCTAAAATAATTTCAAAAATTCAGTTATCAAACATACCAATAAATGAAAAGGCTGGGTCTATAGCGTTTTATAAGAACCAAGTTTTTAATATTTACAAAATGAATATGCCCCTTAATTATGAAAACATGCTTAGGTATAATACCGCCATTACTGAATTAGAACACGCCATTACTTTTATCGACGAGCAGGTTAAATACGATGAGTTCAAACGCTTTGCGTTCGGACGACAGAATACAACACCTCGATATCCCATGTTACCAATGCCTAAACCACGCCAACAAACGAATCAACCGGTGCGATTACCAATATTTCAATCTCAACCCAATAATTATGCAAACAATTTTAATAACCCTGGTAATTTTAAAAACCATAATATACAACAACAACGCCCCTTTGGCACCCAAATACAACAAAACCAAAATAATAGATCCAACGTAAATGTGTGGAGACCAAACCCGAACCAAAAATTCGCTAGACCTACCCCAATGTCTGGAATCAGTGGAACGAATGCAACTAGACAACAGCCTAGTACATCAAGAATTCAGAACGCCCCAAACCACAACTGGCAACCAAGATACAACCAGCCGAAGTACATGGTAGAAGAACTTTTTAATCAAGAAACGGATCCTACATCGCAGAATCCCTGCTGGATGGACAATACCCCACTGACACCTTACGACGAACCCTCAACAAGTCAAATGGACCTCCCAGAAGAAAATCCACAAGGAGAAGAATGGGTATACTTAAACGACGGAAATGGAAACGAAGAGAATATACCGAATGATTATGAAGAAAGTCAAGAACAAAATTTTCCTGCAGCCCCGAATATAAACAACCGGACATAGTAGAACTAAACTCTGCTAATACACCGTGTTCGCTTCCATATATTAATATTCGAGAACCCCCTTTAAAATTATTGATCGATACCGGATCATCAAAGACCATAATTCGTCCCGAAATAATTCAAAAATATTACCCCAACCATATTTTCTCTCATGAAACACTTATCAAAACTTCAACCGGCAAATCGACTTGTCAATTCCAAGCAAATATCCCTTTATTTAAAGAATTTAATATAGACTTCGATTTAAACGTACTTCTGTATGATTTCCATGATTTCTATGATGGCATTTTCGGTTTCGAAGACCTACAAACGTTAGGTATCCAAATAGATTTCCAAAATCATCTTATCTATAATGACTACTTCCAGATTCCAATTTCTATTCGACAACCTGAAGAAATTTCACGTACTTATTCTTTAAACCCCGTCGAATGTATTGTTCGAGAAATCCCTGTCTCTATTGACAACGGCGAAATTGTCATCCCATTTCAAAAAACCGACAATTATCTTATTCCTTCTGGTATAAGTAAAGCCAAGAATGGCCTAGCTCAAGTCGAAATATTTAACACCAACACTTACCCTATCACGGCTCAATTCGATACACCAATTGATGTCCAACTCTATTCCGAGTATACTGGTTTTGAACCCCAAATTTCAAAAAACGATAAGCCAACTCATAATTCTCTCAATTTCACCAATCAACACATACAAAATCTTCTACGCACTGACCATCTCAATGAAGAGGAACGTTTTAACCTTCTTGAACTCTGTAAAAATTACTCACACGTATTTCACTTCCCTAGTGACAAATTAACTTTCACAAACGAAGTCAAACACCAGATAAAAACTACCGATGACACCCCCGTTCACGCAAAATCATATAGGTATCCTTATGTCCACCAAAAAGAAGTACAATTGCAAATTGATAAAATGTTACAAGATGGAATCATTCGACCTAGCTCCAGCGCTTATAGCTCCCCCATTTGGATCGTGCCGAAAAAACTCGATGCGAGCGGCAAACAAAAATGGAGGCTTGTGGTCGACTACAGGAAATTAAATGACAAAACCAAGACTGATAGATACCCGTTACCTAACATAGCGGATATACTGGACAAACTGGGCAGATGCCAATATTTCACGACTCTCGACCTCGCTTCAGGGTTCCACCAGATTGAGATGCACCCTGACAGCATAGAAAAAACTGCTTTCAACATAGAGAATGGCCACTTCGAATACGTACGGATGCCATTTGGCCTCAAGAATGCGCCTGCAACGTTCCAGAGGGTGATGGATAATATATTAAAAGATCTGCAGAATAAAATATGCTTCGTATACATGGACGACATCATAATTTTCAGCACGTCGTTACAAGAACACCTACAAAACCTGGAACTGGTATTTAAAACGCTCGAAAAAGCCAACCTGAAGATTCAATTGGACAAATCGGAATTCCTCTGTAAACACGTGGAATTTCTTGGCCACATTATAACCCAAGATGGTATCAAGCCAAACCCGAAGAAGATAAAAGCCATTAAAGAATTTCCAATCCCAAAAACGGCGAAGCAAATCAAGAGTTTCTTAGGATTGCTCGGATTTTACCGCAAATTTGTCCCCAACTTCGCTCGTGTAACTAAACCCCTTACCAATTGCCTCAAAAAAGACCAAAAAATCGAGTTAACCCAAGACTACCGCAATTGCTTTGAAACTTGCAAGGATTTACTCTGCAATGAGCCTATCCTAGCTTACCCCGACTTTAATAAAACATTTACTCTCACTTGCGACGCATCCGCGTATGCAATAGGAAGCGTACTTTCACAAGATGGACACCCCATCAGTTATTATTCCAGGACATTGAACCCTGCTGAATGTAATTATAGCACAATTGAGAAGGAGTTGCTAGCCATCGTAAATTCCGTTAAATACTTCCGACCTTACTTGTTTGGCGTTAAATTTATAATTGAAACCGACCATCAGCCTTTGCAGTGGCTGTTCAACCTAAAGGACCCTAACTCGCGACTAGTAAGATGGCGTCTAAAATTGGAAGAATACCAATACGAAATAAAGTACAAAAAAGGAAAAACAAACCAAGCTGACCCGCTCTCGCGTATCAAAATTGATGAACTTAACGCAATAGAAGAAGACAATATGTCAATGATAAATAACGCCCCCGATGTAAGTACTTTACTCGATAATCTACCAGAACCAGACCCAGAAAAGTTCCAAGAAGTTTTAGACGACTTAAATTCAATAGACGACCCGAATCGCGCACCGCCCTCAAGAACTAACCAGACTATTCACTCTAGTCACGAAAACCCCATTCTAGAAGTCAAATACTCCGAAACACCCTTAAATAGGTATAACAACCGATGGATCCTCCTGGAAAAGGATAGTAATAAAGTTAATTCGCATTATGCAATACAGCCTTTCCCCAAAGTTAAAGAACATCACTTCCACCTAAAATCACGCTCATCCGACGAAGAAATTTTTAAATTTTTATCTCCATTCGTTCAAAGTAACACCACCATACATGCTCTATACTTCGAGCAACCAGAGTTAGAAAATAAGATCATCAGAATCCTTCAAAACCACTTATCTCATTGGCTCAAGTTTTTAATTTGCAAGAAGAAAGTAGAAGACGTAACATCAGAACAAGAACAACAACTGAAGATACGTTATAACCACGAAGGCAAAGTTACACACAAAGGAGTAACGGCTACCCACCAAGCTTTAATTAAGAAATATTTCTGGCCTAACATGTTTGATCACGTACGGGACTTTATCGCCAAATGCGAAACATGCAAAACGTGTAAAACTGACCGGCACCCGGTGAAACCAATCTTTCAATATACTGAAACGCCTACGAAACCCTTTGAAACCATAAACATTGATACTCTAGATATCCAAGGACAAAAATTTATAACGATCATTGACACCTTTTCGAAAATAGCTCAAGCCTACCCCGTCGAAACTAAGACAGGCATGTCAATACAACGTGCGCTACTGAAATTTATCGAACATCATGGACTACCCTATGGAATCCTGGTGGATACTGGCCTAGAGTTTAACAACGCGATGATGAAAGATTTCTGCAATCTGCACAAAATTAAACTAACCTTTACTTCAATACAAGGACATAGTAGCAACGGCAACATCGAACGATTCCACTCTACTTTATTAGACAGCGTCCGATGTCTTAAATATGAAAATCCAAATGCACCCTTAGACTATCTAGTACAAATCGCAGTTATAAGTTACAATCATACAATTCATTCAAGCACCAAAATGTGTCCTATCGATATAATTCGTGGAGACGAACGCCCTGACCCTTTCGATATTAATGAAGAACGGATACTCTCAGAGTACATTAACACCCATAAGAATGTTCTAAAAAACCTTTACAATCAAATAAAAACCAAGTTAGACAAATCTAAAATGCGAGTCATAGAAAAAGCCAATGAAACACGCGAACTACCGGAAACTTTTGAACCCAACGAAGACGTATATATTGCAAATCCAGCACGCGGGAAACTAAACGAAAAATTCATTCAAACTAAAGTAGTAGAAGACTTAGGTCCCACTCTAAAACTGTTTCAACGTAAGGCACATGCTGAAGGCAAATATCATAAAGCCTATATCAAACGAAAACCCAGGCTTAAGAAAAAGAAAAGCGAACAAAAGGTTAATACTGAACCTTCTTTACAGGAAAAACCCCCAGAGGAAATTCAACCTATTGAACTAAGCAGCGAGACAGATGAAGGTGTTGACTTTGAGGATAAAATCCCTCCAATTACAATTAAGTACCAACCTGGTCCTTCTCACTCTTATTCACTACGCCTCCGCGATCCGAATAGAGACTATACGAAACTCCATTCACATAAATCGCCTAACATGTGAAACTAAAATAATACAATCGCAACATGACTTTATTCACATTATCGATTTAAAGGACGTAACGAACAATTTATACAAATTAAAATCCGACCTAAGCTTTTTCCAAAATAAACATAAATATTCTAATAGTACTATTAATCAGCAGTTAAAATACCTCGTAAACTTGACCGAATATAAATTAAATAATTTTAGGAATCCTGAAGTCAGACTTAAACGTGGACTTATAAACGCTATAGGTTCCGTTCAAAAAATATTATTTGGTACTGCCGATGACAATGATGTGCAAGAACTCCATTCTAAAATGGATACATTAATGTCCAATCAGGAAACTCTAACGCACGAAATTAATTTAAGAACTTCTCTATTCAAAGCTCTTAGCGACAAAGTTAATCAAAGTCTAACCCAGATAAACGCGAATATAGAACTACTCTTCAAAACGTTCAAAGAAGTTCAACAAGACTGGTCATACTTTGAAACTGGTGTCACTATAAAAAACGAATTTAATATATTTTTAGAATTATTAGACACTTTAGAGAATGCAGTCGCCATGGCTCAGCATAATATCATTCACACCTATTTTTTGCCAGTCCCAAATATACAAATTATTTTAACTAAACTCTCGAGTCTATATAAACGAGATCAACTGATACATCTTAGTAATATGCATAGTTACCTTAATCTTTTTCATATCTCAGCAACGGTTAAAGATCTTAAAATCTACATAAAATTGTCAGTGCCAATAGCCACCCAAGCACCTTACTATACTTACCATTTGATTCCCACGCCTTACCAATCCAAAGTTCTTATACCAACCAAACCCTATCTCATTGCAAGTTTACGAACCAAACTCACCTTTTGGAAAGAGGACTCCTGTCCACGGCTAGAAAATGTATGCCTGTGTAGAAAGGATAGCCCATACAACCACGACGAGTGCTATCTTCCTATTCTACAAGGAGAAAATCCACAATGTAATCTAACCAGCGTACGACTCGGAGCTACCATAGTTGAACAAATTGCAGAGACACAACTCATAGTCGTCCCAATACAAAGGACCAGAATCGAAGAAAATTGTAACACCCCCATGGACCACTTTATCGAGCAGCCCTCAATTGTTACTTTAGAGAGCTGCCCCGTAATTATCAACGACGACATCTTCAACGCCAATCACGAGCTTCCCGACGAAACGTCCCTGGCGTTACCTACCTTCAAATTGAACTCAACCCCAACCGCGGAACTCCACCTTCAGGACATCAAACTACAGGACCTAGCAGACCTTTCCACCCAACTTGGCAGCCTACACCCTGTGCGGATTAAAGACTTTGAAAAAAACAATTCTCAGAATACTATGTTTTATATTTTATTATCTATACTGTTCATGGGCTTGCTTATTTATATATACCTCAAATTTTGCCATCAAAAGGTAAAAATATTACTTCTTAAGAAGCCTACAGGTCCTTCAGAACCTGATAGCCTTCCACCTAGGGAAGGAGGTGTAATATGATACCCATGCTTATACCATTCCTTTTATTTTCGATAACATATCTCTTGGCAATATTACGCTTAACGTAATATAATTATTTGAATCATTTATCTCAACAGAAGCTGACACAGCCCTTAGATAAGAAACTTTATAAATACTCATTTCTGTCCTTCATTACTAACAGTGAATCTTGTAAGTTTGAAATAAACGTTTTGTTGTGTCAACCCCGTGTCTCACTTGTATTACTCGAGGATCGGCCAGATAGATCTTCGACTTAAGTGGATATTTATTAGATTCATAAATATAGGCTCCTTAGGACTCATGCAGGTAATTATTGCGTTCGGGAGCATTTTTACGAAATACGTAATTAAGGCTTTTCAAAAACAAGTAAATAAACAAACTGTAATGACGATGAAGATTAAGAATATTCCAAGAGTGTGGCATCTATTTATATCAATTATGGCGTACAAGACCACTATACCACTTTGACACGTCTTATTTTAATCAACTCTTATTTTATTATTTCTCTTTAAATCTGTGTTATAATTTTGAAATACATGGTAATTGTATAATAGTTATTTATGCACAGAAGGCATGAAAGAAGCCTGTGATGTACAAAAATGAAAGCTGTGAAGCTAATTGAGTTCAAAATTCGAGAGTAGGGTATGTGAAAGCTTCAGGAAAGTAAAAATCTAATAAACCAAGAATAAAATGGTAATTATTTAGATATAATTTAGATACCATCCAAATTCTGCTCTATCTGATTATTTGATCCGATTATTTAGCAGTTTAGCTACCTAATTTTACTTTCAATACTATGACATTACAAATTAGAGAGAACTAGAACAAGAGACTTGTAAACGCTTTTGTTTGTAACATTATCAAAAGACTTAGTATACTACATGTGTAATACATTTGTTCGGTATTACTTTTAAGAATTATATGTATATTAATTTACGAGAAGAGGAATACTTGAAAACGGTTAATTTATAATTTGTTTATACTATAATGGACATATAATTGATTTGTTGTTAATTACAGAAAAATAAATGAATAATAAACCAGATTCAGGAGAAACTTCTACATGTGAATAACGTCAATTAGTAATAATAAAGGTACACATTAAAATAGTTCTTCAGCCTTTAAACAAAAGTGCATCATCTCACACGCAACGTGAAACATCTGCCCTGAATCTCTTCGTAAAGATCGACTTCACCGAGTCGATGTTATTTTTTTTTACGTGTAGTAATTTAAGTAACAAAAAAATGCGAAATAACAGCTCTCCAATCGCTCAAAAGAAATTAGGTGTTTTTGTTATTAATAATCTACGATATATCTTTGAAAGAAATCGTCTGCCACTACACGGTGAATTACGATTTAACCTGAGCATTTTCTCTTTTGGTTAAAAAGAGATTTGAATATTTATGAAATGTTTGTAAGTACACATAATTGGGGAGAAATGAGAACGCAGGCTTTGGTTGGTGTTAGATTTTGTTTGTACGAATTGGTAATTGCGGCAGTTTACAGACACGAAATTGTAGGAAAAATACTTCGTAATTGGCAAATTGTACGAGTACTTTCGAGAACTATTAAGTATACTTGTAATTCAAAATAATATAATTATAAAGAAGCATTGTCAATGTTATTAGAGCCATTATAGTTTATTTCATCACTATTTCCAAATAAAAAATCTTAAAATATACCGTGGCCTGTTTTATGGCTAGGTTCAGGTAGACTGTTCCGTTTATCGACAAGATAAGAAAGTTTTTTATTTGGTAAATAGCGATGAAATGAATAGTACCATTGTTTATTTTTACAAATTAGCAAACATTTCGCTTGTGGAAAAATAAAAAGATAATAAGAGCTATTACAGCTGCTAAAAAATATATTTGCCAATTCTTTATCAATTTGTGCACACTGAATCATCCCTTGCTCATTGACTGAATCCTAATATTGGATTGAAATTTAATCAAAGCGAGAACTGATTGCCACTTAATAAATGTTTGTGTGGGAATCGGGGGAGAAAAACGGGAATTGAAAATACACTCATCGACAAAATTAAGACACCAACAAAACTTTTCAATATGTCTTATAATTTAAGTTTACTAACATTAATAAATCCCTAAGTATTTTATGTGGGTGGTAGAGGATATACTCTATCACTGTTGATAAACAATTGCAATTGTTTGACAGATGTAAAGTGAGATTTTGTAATTGTTTGTTAATAATACATTTAACGTTATTTAAACTGGTTCGTAAAAGGCAATAAATTCAGTTACGCCAGTGATTTTTTTTTAAATTTAATGCCATCAAGGGAACGAAATATTTATCTAGTACCCTTAGAGTAGAAAAAATTAATCTTCTACGCAACTTAAGAGTTGAAAGCGGTAATTCTGTTTAACGAGGGACGTAGCCATATATATGTTGCTAATCTGTTAGGAGTTAAGACAATCAACAATTAGTAGAATAGTTAACCGTTTCAATGAACTTGTAAGTTATTGTAGAACCCCAGGATAGATGCAAGAGATGAACGAATTTTTTACGCAAGTCGCCTTAAGAAACAGACATTCTACCAGTTTAGAGCTAAGTAGACTCTTAGCAGTAGCTCGAAATGTAGCAATTTTTGGACGAACGGTCAGGAGATGACTTAATGAAGGAGGATTGTATAGTAGAAGATCAGTTTTTACACCACTGATTACCAAAGAACAGAGTAATTAAACTACGTTTTGCAAGAGAATACATAGATTGGACCATTAACGACAGGAAACGAGTTTTGCTTTCAGACGAAAGAAGAGCCTTAATTTACTAGACAGACGTCAACGAATCTGGCGGAGGATATGAGAGAGGTTTACTGCTTGCAATATCTCTATGAGGATCCCATTTTCTGGTGTATCAATAATGTTCCGGGGAGGAATTTGTTCCGATGGTTGCACGAATTTGGTTCCTATATGGGGGAGATCTATGAACACACATTTCTACGTAGAAAATGTCGTAGAAGAACATATAGGGGTACTGGACTATCTTTGATTTGTAAATATTCCAATTATGGACTGGCGACCCACAGAAAAAGCACAGAAACACATAAGCCCAGATATGATAAACCCCCATAGAGCATCTGTGGGATGCACTAAAATGATAAATTAGGCGTCATATACCTGCCCTTATGACCCGTAGTGAATTTTCACTGATGTTTTAATTTTGTCCAGGAGTTTATTTCATTCAAGGATACTTTTATAATTTAGAGTTTGTAAATATGTCAAATGTGATCGATCAATGAAGTTAGGTATTCATAAATATATAACAAATATAAAACATGTAGTAGACAGATATTTAAATTAGTATATGTATACATTTAATAAAAAAAAAAAAACAACAATTTAGTTAAACTTGGGGCATAAAAAGTCTGTCTATAACCTGTACGCTGCTAACTGTGTATTCCCTATTGCCTTAAGATACATGGTATACAAATTTTAGGTAACATGCTATTTTTATTCCGTCATTTTGGTCAGTTCCAAGAGGTGTAATTTAACTTTTTTTTTTTAAGAACAGGTTCCCTGAATTTTTAATTTTGACAGTCATTAAATCAACATTATATAATACAAAGTATAAATCTGCTTGCCAATTACTTGACTCTTGAATAAACACTGCCTCAGGCTGGCTATTTCGTTTTAATTCGATGTAACCGACACATGAAATACACTTCTTGCCGTAATCATTTAGTAGTAAAGATATTTATTCATCGTAAATAACAATTCAGTTTTACACTTCTTGTAACAGGTTTATTTCCTTAGTGGAAGGTTTATCGAATCATTAATTCATTAGAGAACTATTGTATTATTTTTCTGGTTTTATAAAATACAAAAAAAATATCTAAAAGAAATTGTTAAAATAGACAGCAACAAAAAACAAAATTCCCTACACATTTTTGAAGTCGTGTCATTTAATTCTGTTTAAATTATTTCTCTTCTTTTTTTTTTTGTAAATAAGGATACATTTAAAACGTGTTAGCTACTCCCATACTTTGAAATGAACAGAGCCCTTAACGGTATACTCGCGACAATTTAGAATTTAAAATAAAACCAGTGTACCATTTTCAGGTCTATATAACGAGTTATACATATCGTGAGAATATCGTAATTGCTGCGGTTGTATCTCTGGGCTGAAAGAAATTAATTTATTCAAAACAAGAAGAAGCCATCCGAGATTTATGATCCGGCACGTTGAATTACTTCATCCTCGGTAGAACAGAGAAGCTATGTTAATGGGGCAAATATAGACGTCAGAATAAATAATATCTTTTCCATTTACGAAAGTAAATAAAGGTGTACGTATAGATAAATTGATTTTCAAGAATAGATGTATAAAAATGTACAGAATAACAAATATAACCTTATATTTTTCCTTATAATAAAACATGAATAATATTTTTTTTGTAGCTGATCCTACCTGTTTGTAGCTGTAGCTAGTATATGATTAATGTGTTGATTAAAGTATACTTTAAAATCAATCAGTAGATCTAAATATTTTGTGGAATGTTGTTTATTTACGGGAGTAATATTTAATGAAAAATGAAAAATTAGGTTCCTGTTTATGAGAAAAACTAATTATCTTGTATTTAGAAATATTTAAGTTCAGTTCACTTAAAGCCTATTCTCAAAATTAAGGGGTTACATGCCTTTATAAGTCTTCAAAACGAGACGAACTATTTCATCAGTGCAAACAGTTTTTATTAACAAATCAAAATATGATTTTTATTACTCATATATTACATGATATTTACTAAATAATGTCGTAGCAGCTCTTCGTGGCGTGGTCCTTCTTATTCAAAACATCTTTATTTTACGTGATCATAGACCAAAGATACTAAATATTTGTCCAAGTTGATTTTGGATAAAGTAATAAGCTATTGATCTGATAGCAAATGACTTGAGTAGATTAAACTCGTTACAATTTTATTTCTCAATCAACTAAATTAATCTAGGCATACTACACACTAATTCACTTTAGTCACAAGATCGGAAGTGTGATTCTCTTCAGTCTTCTTACTTTAACTGTTGGTTTAAATAGGTTTTTGGTTAGCACATTGGGATGTTGTAACAGTCTGTCACGGTATTTGCAGAAATATTGCCCTATGATATATTTAACAGAGGCAATAGAGATATCTCGTTGAATAATGTACTTTGGGACATCAAACATGGCACGTTTATAATTGTTTTGAAATCTCTGCAAGATCTAGATGTTTGAGTTACTTGCGGTCCCCAGATCTGAATGCTATTTGACCAAACTGGCTTAAGGATGTCTGTATATAGCAATAATTTATTCTCAATAGATAATTGTGATCTGCGTGCAATAAGCCGGTACATTTGACTTAGTTTAATGCTCAGCTGTCTATGTTTTGCGAAGATATGTGTTTGCCAAGTAAGTCGCCTACCCAGATGAATACTTAAGTACTTCGTAGTGTTAGTTTGAGGGAGTTCACAGTTGTTTATTTTGATAGCAGGACATGTTCCTCGGCGTAATGTAACGTTGATATTTATAGATTTGGCTTCATTCTTCAGCAACTTTTGGATCTTATCTAACTTGGTCTGGAGATTTCTTGAAGCTAGCTGGATCGGTGTGAGATGCAAGGATGGCCGTGTCATCGGCATGTGTTGCTACCGTTGTCACATTTGTAGTTGGTAAGTCTGTATATATCAAATATAAACTGGTCCCAACACGCTTCCTTGAGGAACGCCATATAAGATAGGATATAAATTTGAATATGTATTATTTTGTTTAATAAGGAAGTGGCGATCAGTTAGGTAGAATTTGAAGAGTTCATAGAGAGAATGCAGTAGGTAGGTTTCTAATTTGTCAAAAGTTCGTCATGCCACACCTTATCAAATGCTAGAGGAACGTCCAAAAAGCTGCCGAGCAATATTTTTCAACTTCAAACTCTTTACCTTTATCTTGTGTATAAGCCTGTGGATTTGTTCTACAGCTCTATGCTTATTTCGAAATCCGAATTGGTGTTCAGGAATAATGTTTCTTTCCTGTGTAATGTTCACTAGTCTTCTCGCATAGATCTTTTCAAATACTTTTTGCAGAATTGGTAGAAGACTTATCAAGATGTCTTGGTAATACTTAATATTAAATAATAATATAATAATACTATAAATAATAATAATATTAAATATTATAATTGGTCCAGTAGTCCGTGAGATATTTCTGGTAACGACTTGTATTTATATCCCTTTGTACTGAGATTTTGGCAATATAAGAGTCTATTTTACAAGACTTGTCTTACAGTTTTACAAGGTAGCCACTAGTAGGTTTAGATGCTATAATCAGATTGGAAGAAAATTCGCCCAAATTAATTTACGAAATCTCAGTATACTATTTAGTTAATCAGTTGAGTGTTTTAAAGTAGTTGAAAAGGAACAAATGGCCTTCATATAATCTACAATTAATTCAAGAGCTTAACAAGGACTATTTCGACGAATTTACACCTCTCAAGTCCAGTAGATTTTTTTTATAACGAGGCCATCTTTTGAACGTTGGCATTGAATAATTGAAAATTTACATGTATGCGACTATTCCACTTATACAGATGCATGGTTTTGAATTGATGATAGAAACCACATTATATGGTACAAACTATTCGGAAGACGTTTATTTATACATTCCTTATCAGTTTTGCAAAGAAAGAACTCTTTATTTTTCGTAGTCGAGGCGTTAACGAGTCATTATGTCTATTTTATGTTTCCGTAAGAACAAAACAATTTATCATTTGTTATCTTCGTTGCTCATATAGACACCGTTACCGAGTCCGTTTCCGCATAAGGTGACGAAAATCGTGCGAACGCGGAGGTTAATTAATTCAGTCCTATCGAAATCCTGACACCGACTCGGCAAGAGCACATATCAGTGGGAACTACACATAAAGAATCCATCCACGAACGGCGACAAGTTCATCTGAGCATTCTCTGTGAATAGTAAAAGTCCCGCTATTATCGTCTTGCCATCTACTAGCGCGCTGGACGGTTTCCTATGAAGCGGCGTGTGGAGAAGTCGATGGCCACATCTCCAAGTGGCGCGCTGGCGATCCGGAGTGGGAGATGGAGGATACGCCAGCCAGATGACGGCCCGGTACCGTTGTGTTTGTAAATACGGCCGTCGTCGAGGTGAATATGGGTATCATTTGGTCAAAACTGAAAGGGGCCAACCGCGTTTTTAACTCGGCTGGCATTCCCAGGTCAGAGCGTTGAATTTGTTAGGATGCTGTTCATACGAAGTGAATTTCACGCATCTGTTTACTGTTTTTGATGTAAGAAGCACTTATGTGATTCTTTACTTAGGTGCTAACATAAAAAATAAGCCAGTACACCAACGTATACTATATTTACAGATGGAATTCGACTTGGACTCTTCCAAAAACGGTTTACATATCAATTAAGCATCAATGTGCTGATGCTTCAGATGAGTACTGCACTAGTATAGGTGGATTTCAGTTGATAAGCGCATACCATGTAATGTCGACTTTAATTCCTGATAGTTATTTGTTTTAAAGTGGTTATGTTTCTTTATTGGTGATTAACTTTGGAATGTCAATCAGTTGCGGAACAAGTTAAATACAATTTTTATTTCACAAGGAAATCTGTGTGAAGACTAGAAAAAATATTGTTGAAGTAAGAATTTTTAGAAGAAATTCCTATTTTAGAGGAAAGAAAAAGTTGATGTAGACGAATAGTGAAAATATATGTGTCTTTCAAAGGAATCAAGAATATAATTTCTCTTTATTTTTCAAAAAATTTTTCTCTGTTTTCTAATTTCTCCATTTAATAATTAAGAATAGTATCTAAATCATCTGTATTTGGGCCTAGGCTATACAGTATTGGTATGCCATATTCAATAGAATGTCAAAACTACTGGCATTGATAATGCAAAATACTCTTCTTTAGTTACTTAACACTCTTACTATTATTGGCAATAAAAAATAAATTAATTTCTTTTCTGATGAAGCGTGGTTTCATCTTTGGGGGTATGCCATTTTAAAAAAATCACATTATTGAAGTATACGCAACAACTTTTTAACTAGAAATGCTATAAAATGATTTCGATAATATGATGAGGCACGTAAACTAATATATTGTATAAGGTGGAGGACATTCCCAGTAGTGTCTTTAATTTTGTTTTTTTTTTTGTTAATAAGGACGTTATTAGTTTTTAATTTTTATTTTAAAACTTGTAGTTAGTTATCGTTTATTGTTTTATTCATTAGCTATCATTCTATCATCACCATGACCATTACCTTTGACTAACGGTGAATATTGGAATATTCTTGTAGCTGTGAGAGATAAAAAGGTGTTTTCCCACATTTTAATAACATTTACACATTAAAGTGTCTTATATAGACAAATATACTACAACCCTCTTTCACATTTTTCTTCATAATAAAACACCTTTTGAAATGATTCCTATTGTAGATGTAATAGAATGTTTGAATCAAATTTAAATTAAAGTTTATCAAAGTAAACGTGAACATAATTCTTCGGCTGTCATGTTATACAAATTGATTAACACATTAACGAAACAAAAAACAGTTTAGTAACATGAAATTGACTTTCATTCAATTCTTTATAAGCTTTTAATCACCGTGTAATTTCTTTTTATACTGTTTAATCTCATTTGTGATTTAATCAACTGCTGCAGTGTTAGCGTGTTTAATGCCTGTGGACTATTTGGTGAAATTTTTACTCATCTAATTATGGTACATCGAAAGTGTATGGAAAAGTACAAACAAATATTTCTTATAAAGAAAAAATAGACAGCGCAGTAATCATTCAGTGTCATTCAGGTAATTTAGGTACTAAAATATTATATGTTATTTATAATTGGGATAGAAATAGTGCTTGCCATTGAACAAATTTATTTTCGTTGATTATTTGAGGACGATTATGTTGAAAGTTTCAGATTTCTAAAAGAAGACGTGGTTACATCAAATGTGTTTAAAAAGTTGATTACGTTGGAGGAAATAATACCGGTTAATTGGAAGAGAAAAAATATTATTATTAAGTATAATTACTGAAGAAATTATTGTGAATTTGAAATCTTCTTTAATTATTATAACAGTCGTTTGGTTGCTCGTCAATAATTACGTTACGTATAGTTCCTATTTTAAAACAAAAATGATAGTTCAGTACCAACCGTGAAACCGGGTTATTAATGTCCATAATCGTGTTCTCTAGGTAGCAATTTACCTCTTAGGTTTGCCGTAACTTATCAAAATAACATAGCGGATATGTTAATACCTGCCACTTAAACTGATACCACGTATAATACGCACAAGTAGAACGAAACATTGACGCTAGCCTTAAGGCCGCTCACACTTGTCGTTTTATTTATTGCTAAATAATTAAGAAATCGTATAAAAAGAGGAAATTTGTAGCAACATCCTAAATTAAGAAGTGCATAGACATAAATCTTTATTATAATATGATAATTGTTGTTGATTTCACAAGTTTGTCGTCGGAGAGACGGTTATTACTCACAATTGGTCTGGAAGCAAGATGCCTATCAAAGGTCAGGCGAATTGCAGGGTTACGCAATGTTAGGATTTTGAAATATTCGCGATTTCCATCGGCGGATACTGGAAAAGGATAAGACGACGGTGGTAATCTCTAAGACTAAACTTAAGAGACAGTGGAATATGTAAAAATGTCATTTACATTCTTCTTTAGGAATAGTATAAGTTCAATAATTAACCGACTATCTAGGTGACTATTTCCCTACAAATAGTCTTAATGTAGGATAACACCGCGTGTAGAAACTCATTTAGTGTTCTACCATAAATAAGATCTCTATGAACCACTTTCCTTTAATAATTCCAAGCTTTCGTGTTCATTAATTTATGCACGAACAGCCATTAGGTTTATTATTTCTTTTTGGAAATAGAGAAATCCCCAATAGTTTATAACTCGACAGACTGTAGCGGCGTCAACGGACACAAAGAATTTTTTTTGTCCTACTTCCTCCGTAACATGCGTGGGGATTGTGGTCTTAATTGTTATGTTATTTTTGTTACATTTGCGGTGGAATTATGAAAAAGGATATCTTGATTGCGAACGTACTTTATAACTAGATAATTTGCAATTGTGTCAATGCCAGTATCAAATTATAGTAGATTTAATATACTTTTTGTATTTATTGTATATATATATAAACTCTTTGTAGTTTCTTTAATAGTAGTGCATCTCTGATTTTCATTACCAACAAATGATATTCCTTATGCAAATAATGACAAGCTTTCACACAAAGAAATATGAAATAGTTTGAAAAAATTCCTCAACCAATTGTAGGTCTGTATTATTTTGGTTTAACTTTAAAATTTCTGTCCAAAATAAAATCATATTATATTAATTTGAATGTTGAAAAAACATATATTTAAATCGTGGATCGAAATAACTTAAAAACTTTAGGGGTATTTATTTTTATTAAGAAAGAAGGCGTTGCAATTCAAAATGCTAAGATGACGTCACGACATTGAAAAAAAATTAAAATTTGTATGTCAGTCAAGGTTTTTTTAAAATAAAAATTTTAGAATTAAAAATACCAGGGTTTTCGAAAAGTTATCTAAAAATCAGATTATAAATACTGGGAGAAAAATCATTATGTTTAACTACTGAAACATTCTCACGGATAAGAACTAAATAACTCTTAATTATTTTCTTAGTTTTCTTAATTATGTGTTATACCCAAGAAATATCTTTTAGGATGGCTTCTCTTAGATCCTTTAGAACGGAAAAAGAGGTATTTCAAATAGCGCAAATAAAAATGGAGACATGTCAAAAATGTCAATAAAAACATATATCTTAAAATACATACATCTTCAAACGTTTGAGTGATTTAAGAAAAAAACATTAGTACCAATCTTCTCAAATTTATACATTACATCTCTGACTTACTGTATATTAGACTATTTTACATTTTATTTTACTTGAGTCCACAAATTATTAACGATAAATATAAAACAAAAGAGAACACGCAATTAGGAAAACCAGAAAAACTGAAACGGAAATAACAACGTCTGGTATAATTGCTACTATTTCTATATTTATACGAAGAAAGTAAATTCTCATCCTGGATGTAGGTTAACTATGAGGCAGGAAAATAAACGAAAAACAGTAAAATTATAGGTATACAGCCAATTCCTCTGTGCACATTCAGGTTATGTGTGTTAAAAAACGCAAATTTCACCGTATCGATTTCCACTGTAAACTAACTGCGTTATAATTTGTTTGTCTTGTGGTCAGGATATAAAATGAGATTAAAAAAAAAGGAAAGTGGGCACTGTAGTAGCCGACTGAATGCAAAGACGAAATGTATTACGATAATGAGTCCATTGTTCAATGTTCTGGGGACACTTGTGTGGGATCAGATTTCATATTAAAACCTAATGATAATCTTAACATATTAATCTCCAGATATAATCAATATTAAAATTATTAATGGAGGCAGACATATACGATAATCTGATTGACTCATCCACTCACTGTTTTTTTATATGATTGTTTTATAATGAATCAGATTGTTGTTGTAAAAAAAATAACACTAAATCCTTAGTATGTGTTAAACTAGAGTTAGTTAAACTGATTAAGTTAGTAACGTTTAAGAAGATGTAAGCGCAACTTATACCTTTTATAGTGTATCTTATTGAGCGTTGTATTAGGCGGAATTATTAATTTGTGAAAAATCTCCATCAGAAAGGCTCTACTACTTTCTTAATTAAATTATCTTTAGATAATTAATGACTAATTAATTTTTATAAATCGTCTACTTACATTTATTTGATTTGCAAAATTTAAATTCCAATTAGGTACCGTTAAATATTTATCGTGTAGACATATTTGCCTTAATTTGTACCGAATAACATTATAAAATATTAACTAATTCAAACGAATAATTTGCCTCTTGCTATTATTAATGGCTTAATTATGTAAATCTTCTCATATTTTCTCCTAAGGCGAAATTTTGTGTTTTTGCAAAACGATTTCCGCTCTTATTTTCTGTGAATATCTATCTTATCGAAAAAATATATTTTATCGATAAAAAAAAACACGATTTATGTAATTTAACGAATGATCGATAGAGCCAAATAGTTTAATAGATAATTTAAAAGAGCCTTTAGAGAAGATTAGATTTGAACATTATTTTTAATAGTGGTATGCAAATTAAGCTTTCTCTATAAAAAAATGTTATAGCCTAAATATGCGTGTAAAGAATTTGATACATTATTTATTTTATGAAAATTAAGTTTTTATAAATCGATATCATGAATATTTGTTAAAGGGAATTTGTTGAGTGGGTGTTAAATTTCCATAGAAGCGACATCCGTTTACTACTGTTTATATATCAAAAATTTTTACAATACGTTATTAATAATGTGACAGTTATTCGTTTCAAAAATGATAAAAAAATTTCTCATTCTGTATTTAAATAGTTTGGACATAGAAATCGACTTCCTTTCCCTAAAGTCCTAGGTTACAGAGGGGAAGGGTACACATAAACACAAGGATAACCACACCTATATTCGGGGAAAGTGTAAAATTGTCCCCCTCCCCCGTTGCGACACAAACCCAAGCATACAATGATACCCCAATACTGGACCCAGTCCACCACCCCAGGCTATAATATGAATGAAATTGTCGCAGCCATATCTGTAGGAGAATACGATAGGTCACCCAACCATATAATGGTCGTGGAGCAAAGTGCTGCACTTTAATAGCTAAGCGTCAGACAACTGGCCAGTGCATCCACCTGATATTACTGAGATTCAAAATGCACTACGGAGTTAAAGACAGTTGACTGTCACATCTATATAGAAAGTATTTTTATCTAGATATAAAGAATACTTTTGAATATGTGTATTGAATAACTAATTGTTGAAAATTTCTCAGAATCTTTAACTATACTTAATTCTAATGAAGACTTTGAATTACATATTTAATGATCAACTAATAATATTGTCCCTCTATATAATATAATAGACAAGAATAGTTACTTAAGTATTATTTATCAATATTCGATAATGTGTTTAGTATTTTTGTTTTCTCTGATAAAATTTTGTATGATAATTAGAAGACAGATGTTCTAATATGTCTATAAAGTAAGAAAGAACCTTTCACTTTCCTTTTTATATCCTTCTTATCTAGAATATATTCATATTTAAGTTGTAAATTACAATGATACCGGTACCGCAATCCTTTTTTATCCGGGCTTACGACAATGCCACGTAATAATATTAGTTTGATCCATATATGCGTGGACAAGCAAAACATTCTCATGATAGAGATTTAATCTTTTCAATAACTTTATTTGTATCGTTAATAGGTAGTGGCCGATAGATTAAACAACTTCCTAATGAGGAAGCAATTAGTGAAACATTTTTACATACAATATGGCATTTTCCGTATGTGGTATAATGAAATATGAAAACGTCAGTCGGAGATACTTTATCATTTTTATATAAACGTGACCTATTCGGATAGTATAAGTACGTGTCTAGGTTTATCTTTAAGCCCACTTTATTTACAAGTTGTATCTTAGTATAGGAAGTGCATCTGTCAAGAAATCTTCGAAGCATGACTGCGAAGAAATAGTTTCGGTAAAATGGGCATTCGCATTCTTTCGTACCATAAGAATAAATGAATCATCTAGTTTATGCAAAAAGGGGACGTAGAAACAGTTATTTTATTTCATTGAGTGGATTTGCAATGCAAATTTTTCTTATCGTCTGCAATGAATTCACTAGGAGAGGTGGACGTAAACTCTTGTTATGGATACTATTAACTATTGTGTTAAACATTTACGGGCGCAGACAATTTTTTTCTGCGCAGGGGGATGTCTATTTCTTTTTTTGTTTTTATGTCATTAATAAATTATACCACCTCTAAAAAATGGGATATCTAGGGTGAATACTAATGTTTCACTTTGTATTTTGTTCATTAAAAAAATCGGAGTATCTGTAGACCATATTTGGGTATCAGTATTTCCTTCAGGATCACTTTAAGTAAAAGCTATATGTCAGGATTACTTTAACAAGTAAAAGCTATATGTTTAAATAAAGGATATATGTTGCGAACATTGATATATTATAATGTCTATTAGGAGTGTGGGGAATTTTTTGATTTTCTGTCTGAAAATATGCCACTTTTTTCATAAAAAAATTCGTAACATCTGTAAAAGGAATGCATTCTTTCCTTCGGGTGACTTACCAAAGACTGTAAGGGATGGCGGTTGTAAATACTGATACATCGTAAGGCCTAATAGAGAAGAGGTGAATTTTTTCGAGCGTTTCTAAAAATCTGGTACTTTTTAATAAAAAAATTCGAAGTCTCTTAAAAAAATTATTATCGTCATTTTTCAAAAATTATTTTGCTTTAAAATGATTTAGTAGACAACGAAATGTTTTTTGTGAATATCGATATATTAAGGACTATTAGAAGCGTGGTGATTTTTTGAGTTTCCTTTTAAATAAATTGGCACTATTTTCGTTGAAAATTTCGTAACATCTACAAAAAAATATATGTGTATTGTTTATTTCAGAGAGACTTAACAGAGATGCTAAAGGCTATCAGATTAAAATATCATCATATCATAAGGCCTACTAGGGGTGTTATAATTTTTTTTGTTTTCGTCTTTAAAAGTCTGACACTTTTAATATTAAAAAAAATCATAGTATCACACAGTAGTGTGCTGTGAATGCTAATATATTGTAAGGCCTATTAGGTGTGTGGTGATTTTTCTTTTGAGTTTTGACTTAAATCTGGCACTTTTTTAATAAAATATTTCGGCATATCTGTAATCAAATCATTTCCACTATTTTTCCTTTAAAGTAGTTTAGTAGAGACTTAAAAGGATGCCTGTTGTGAATATCGATATACAGTAAAGTATATAAGAGTGAGCTGATTTTTTTTAAATTGGCACGTTTTTCATTGAAAAATTCGTAGTACATGCAAAAAGAAAAATTTTCCGATATTTGTTCTATGTTAGCTTAGTAGAGACCCCAAAGAATGTGAAATTGGAGTATCATTATATCATAAGCCCTATTAAGGAGGTAGTGATCTTTTTTGGATTTCCGTCCTAAAAAATCTCGCACCTTTTTATTAAAAAAATTGTAGCATCCGTAAAAAAATATATGCGCAGTTTTTCCTTTAATATGGCTTAGTCGATACTCTAAGAGATGTCCGTCGTGAATATTTATATATCGTAAGGCCTATTGGAAATGTGGTGATATTTTTGAATTTCCGTCTCCAAAAATCTGGCACTTTCTCATTGAACAATTTGTAGCGTCTATAAATAAAATATTTGCTAAGTTTATTCTTTGGAATAACTTAATAGATATTCTGACGGATGTGTGTTGTGAATGCTGATATATAATAGAGCCTAGTAGGTGCGTGATGACTTTTTTTGGGTTTAGATTTTAAAAAATCTGGTACTTTCTTAATACCAAAATTCGGCGCGCCTGTAAACAAATTATTTCCGTCATTTTTCCTTTAAAATAATTAAATAGAGACTTAAGAGGATGCTGATTATGAACATGGATATATAGTAAGGTCTATAAGAGTTGTGGTGTATTATCTAAAAAAAATTGGCACTTTTTCATTTAAAAATTCGTAGCATCTGAAAAAATAATGCCCAGTATTTCCTCTAGAACGACTTAATAGAGGATATAAAGGATGTATGATTGGAATATAGTTATATCATAAGGCCTATTAATGGTGTAGTGATTTTTTAAAAATTTCTGCCTCTAAAAATCTTGTTCTTTATTAAAAAAATCGTAGATTCTGTAAAAAAACTATATACACAGTTCTTCCTTCAGATCATCTTAGTATAGATTCTCAGGAACGTCTGTTGTGAATATTCATATATAGTTGACGCCTATTGGAAACGTGGTGATATTTTTGAGTTTTTGTCTCGAAAAATCAGACACTTTTTAATTGCATAAATCGTAGCAGCCGTAAAACAATGTTTGCGCAGTTTATCCTTTAGTGTAACATAGAAGAGGTTTTAAGAAATTTTCATTGTAAATATTGATATATCGTGAGATCTATTAGGTGCCTAGTGATTTTTTTTATTTCTGTGTTTAAAAATATTACACTTCATTTATCGTTTTATGAAATTCCAAGCAAAAAAATATTTAGACCAATTTTTCTCTAATATAACTTAATAGAGGCACTGAAAAATGTTTCTGCTGAATATGAATGCGTGGTAGAAACTATTAGGGATATTATGACTATTTAGAATTTAATTATCCTATGATTTTTTCATTAAAACTTTTATGACATCTGCAAAAATATTACATAGGCGTATTTTGCTTTACGGTAGCTTATTAAAAACTTTCCTGAGGGATGCTTGTGGTAAATATGGATGTATCATAAGGCCCACCGAGGGCGTGGTGATTTTTTTAGTTTTCTATTTCTGCAACCTTGTACCTTTTTATTTAAAAAGAAAAATGTAACATTTATAGAATAAATAGTGTTAGCTTTGTAAAATAAAATGTTTCATACTGTCTTAGTAGAGATTTTTATTTAGGATGGGGTGAATTTTTGATCTTGTACTATTGTCATTAAAACATTCGTAGTGTCTGTAAAAACATATTTGGATGGTTGTAATTTAACGTGTATGTGCACAATCAATTTTGTCGTGTTCTGTAAATGTAAAATAACTTGTACTGCACTTAATTGCGGTCAATGTCTAAATCTGCAAATATCAAGGCGCTCATTAGCAGCCAGCCGAAAACTATTCAGGCCGTAACGAATACCTGCCCACAGAGCACACTTGCTATTAATTCATGGCGATTTTTCACATACCTCCAATTAAGTTTTAGTTCTCCTCAATAAAGCAATATTTATCTTTGACTTCCACCGGCCGCTTCCTAACAGTAAAGGCACAAAACACGTTTTTTTCTGACGAATTTCGCTTAGTTTTTACCCGTCGGGTTCGAAATTAAATCACTTACCACGAAGAACGGTAAAATGAATAATGTATAACTTCCGCTCCGTGTAACGTACGTTCTTCATTTCAAGGAGAGTTCCTATCATCAAATTAAATGCCCGGAGCTCGAACCGGATTTCGCAGCGATCTATCAATGTACGCTAACTCTCTTCATCTATATTTAGACGGATGCTGGTTGCTCTTCAACCTACGGCGAAGAACGGCTTTCTTACCTTAAAGTAATTCGATTCGAAAATAATTATGTCCATTTGTTTGGGTTAATCCGCTCGATTGAACGTGTAAGTCTTTCACTAAATTAGATCCGCTGAAGCAAATGTATTGTAAATTAATCCTCCATCGGAGATGATTAAAATACCAGCATGTGGCCGGAGAAAAAGAAACGATTTTTTTTGGAATTCTCGAAGAGAATAAGATAATCAAGATTTAATTAGTATTCATGATGATGCTTCACCAAATTTTTGTTGTCAGTCTTGTTTACTGAAATAAAAATACCGTGAAATGATATAAAGGTAGATCAGATATATGTTGGAATGTGTCTGGAAGGATTTTTACGATCATAAATGTCTTCTGGGAAGAGGCTTGTTGACAGACGTTATTTTACGAGTATTAAATCGATAAAAGTGCATTTAATCGATTCAGTTAACGACAAATGATAAACTAATTACAAAATAAAAATAATAATCGTTTTTATAAACTTGTTTGTACTTAGTTTTATTGGAAACAGGATATTTTGTTTATAACTTTAACATAGTCCATATTTTACTCAAGTTTCACTCAAATAACGAGCGAATATGATGCCGAAGGACCCAATTAGTGTTGTAAGATATTTGTTTGATTCACTGGGAAAACGCTATTAATTTAATTTTTCCAGTACCATCAGTAGACGTATTTTGCTACGCGTATAAATAACCTATACAAGTCAAATCGTGCAAGTGAATTCGATCATCAGTGTCGATTTCTATTTGATATGCGGAAATGTGTCGTTTATTGCTAAGGCATTTCGTGCATCTGAAAAGAGAAATTGCATATTTAAATATAATCTGAGATAAATTCATTGTTCAGAGCAATTTTGTTAAATAAATCTAATATTTACAGATGTATTGTACATAACGTAACAAGTTCGCAGTATTAAAAAAGAATGTCAGTAAAGAATATATGAAACTAGGAGATACCAGAGGAGTAGAAATAACGTCTAATTTTTATCGTCTGTAGAGAAGTCGTGAATAGACGAGGATTAATAGAATGACTTACGAGTTCACCCGATCCTAACCTCATTGATTGTTTCTTATGATAAGATGGTATTAAAGTAGTTTATATGAGATTATAATTAGAGTATATTATACTATGTTCTAATATGTAGTGAATATATAGTTTACTTCATCGCTATTTGCCAAATAAAAAATCTCAAAACATAACTTTGCTTTGTTTTTATAGCTAGGCTCAGGTAGACTGTTCCGTTTATGGGCAAGATAAGAGAGTCTTTTTTGGGCAAATGGCGATGAAATGAATAGTACATACAGTGAATTCGCTAGAGAAAATCACTAAAGCAGTTGTTCACTAAAGAAACAACTGTGATATAATTTTAATAACTTTTATCAATTTTAATTTAATTAAGAAATAGTCGAGATGTTTATGTTGATTGGATTATTCACAGAAATTTTTATAGAGTTATTGTCTCTACTTTTTAGAATTTATTATAAAATAATATATATTCATTATAAATATGTGTATATTATAGGGGGCTTTATTGACAACGTCTTCTTATCACTTTAATATATATACAGAAATATAAGATATTGATCTAAAAAAGTTAATCAAGTTGTTAAAAGTATGTTTGTTGCTGATGATCATGAATTCACTGTATATTTTCTTCAGTTGTGATGAAATAAATCATTAACTACTAGCCAATGTCTAGTAGTGACCCTATGAAGAAATTAATGAACTATAGCCTATTTCACATATAAACATATGCTCTGAAATAATTTGGCAGTTTCTGGGAAGTCAATCCGGTTATATTATAAGAATCCTTAAAATTATAAATTGATTTAACATTTTCAGTAAAAAATAATAAAGGGATTTCTGTGAAATACATAAATAAATAAACTACAATTGTAGAACAACGATCAGTTATGGCAAAAATGAAGTAAGTTTCTACAATACTTTTATTATTATCCTGCATATTACTGCTGTTAAAACATTTGCATTATATGGTAACTGTATGTCAGCATTCCTTTTTATATTTTCAGCGTATTCAACACTGTTTTAGTAAATATTTTAGATGATTAAATTCCTAATCATTCGTAATAAAACTGTTATACTAATTCACGAGATTTTCATGAAAAACACGACAGTTTTCTCCGAACGACAATGTCCCACTTTTGCCTCATGAATATAAATTGCGACAAGAAATTAATAAACGGTTTGTTTGTTATTGTTTTATCTCCGGCGTGACAAATTTGGTCCGTTGCACAATGCGCAAAAACGATTCGGCTAGTAGTAATTGCTCAAGATTCAATACCGAAGGAGAGGCTTGAGAAAGTTATTTGAATTTGGGCAATAGGTAATCTCGGCATTTTCGGTAAAAAACAAAATGTTATTTTACGGTCTGTAATTTAAAGTGAACAACGCGGGCCGCAGAATTTGTTTCATTGTCAAATATGTAAAAAAAAATCTAGGTTTGCATTGATATGGTAGGGTGACGTTTATTAAATTTACAGGTTTTGTTGATTTTTAAAGTATCCATACCCAAAAATGTAAAGAAAAGAAAATCAAGCCAATCGCATTGTAAAGTTTAGACTTTTGAACATATTTAGACAAATTAATTATCTGTGCCAGTTATGTGGTATATCTTTAAAATGTTTCAATATTTACTACGAGGTTTTTAAGTAGAAAATAAATCAAAATTATAACAAACTTCTAGGCCAGTTCAACGTTTCAAAAATCTTAGAGTTCGATTTTTAATTGCAGGATTTTTGCAGGAATATTTATGAAAATAACTGATTACTTCTAGTGTAAAAGCTCTTTTGCATTTCTTTTGGGTTCCAATTGTCTTTTGCAGGAATTGTGGTGAAGAGATTTCTGTCTACTTCTGGTGTATATCAGTGACGTTATGGGACATAATTGAAACATTAAAATACCAAACACTTCTGGATCAGTTGAGCCGCTTACATTTTTTTTAGCTATTCCTTGCAGATGACTGATTACTTTTGCTATACACCAATAATAATATGAGATATTATGGAGGTATTAAAAAGACAAACCTTGCGAAAGTCCTTTTGCTATTAAATTTTTTCTGCAGGACTTCTGTTGAAAATTATTTTATTGATGGTTGACTACTCCTGGCGCATCTCAACGACATCTTACCAACAAAAAGAGCTCACAAGACGTAACGTTAAATAACGAACAATGTATCGAATGATTTTATTTTATCTACAGTTCCTCGAACTTATTATATCGCCAGGACTTTTTCAGATAGGAAACCGCTCTCATTCAGATCGCTTCCTCGCGAGCGTCGGGGAAATAAACAGAAAAAGAGACACGATGAGGAATCTAACACCACGTACCTACGCTATAATAAAAGTACTATGACCTTACGTTTCCTATAAGAAGCTAGTATGTGCAAGAATTCACGATAATTTGTCGACAGCACAATATATTATCGGGCTTTGTGTTGTTGAGGAGATTGCCCTTGCAACGACCGAAAAACAAAAACAAGAAGCCATGAGGCTTTTCAACACTTAAATGATAATTATTTTAGCTTACGACCATGGCCAGGGCATGGTCCTGGTTATAACGACGCGAACACAGAACTTGACAAGGTAAAACGTACGTGTCAAAGGTGTTAACAGTTGTTTGCTGGCCCTAATGTCATTTTCGCATTTTTTATTGGCGGTGGCGATGACCCATGTGGCGTGAACAGCATTTTTGCACGTCCATTTGAATATGCATATCTTGGCCATTAGCCTCTTTGTGGTCGCGCCATTTTTAGAATCAATTAAAGTGGGATATGTATTGCTAGAAGTATCTCGTGTTATTTAATTAATTCTTTAAACATGAATAACTCGCAGAGTAACCAATTTTTTATAGATTTGTAACTAAAAATTCGAAATTTTCAACTGGTTCTAGTTACTATTTCTTTTATATTCAGTTTTAAGTCAACGCTGGTGTTTTTATTGTCTTACAGTGGTAATATCTGTTTGAAATGCGAAATACGTTTTCCTGGAAACAAGGTTTTCAAAATTGGTACCAGAAATATCTCCATTACCAGAGGATTGTCGGTATCGGATTCGACGCTCTATTTACATCTTTTGTAACATTTTCTTCAAAATACGCATATTTAAGTTTCAGAAAGTATCGTTATCGGGAAATAGATTTTCTCAAAATAGTTTTTTATAATGTAAATAAAGGAATAGTTTTTTGGGTAAGAAATAGCAGAAAGTCTGGTACCAACAAGGGAGTCACGAAAATAGTTTGCCAGAGGAGAACCTGCCACGATGCCATTTTTCAAAATAAAAAATATTTCAGCCTATACATATAGTGTAACATATAAATAATATAAAGTGTATGTTGGTTTGTTAATAAAAAAATTAAGCTAATAAAAGTTTCTTATAGATTTTAATATAAAAAATTTTGCTGACTTATTTCAAAGCTGTTACATATAATTATAGCCCTACTTTTATCGAATTATTTATAATTATAACAAATTTCTGTCGCTTGATGGTCCTACATACAAAAAGAAGAACAATATTTACGAAACTTACAATTTTTAGATATAAGACTAAATACCTATATACCAATAAGAGATTTTTTGTCACACATGGTTATTCAATTTCAATCTACCTGTTATAAATATGTAAGAGAACATTCACAACTTCTTCACACCAGAAGTTGTAAATGACCCTGTAAGTTTTGATTTAGATATATAATTTGTCAGCAAATTAATTAGCTTTGCGCAAAACTCCAGTTCTATTGCACTATTTTGGGTTGAAAATCTGTGCAGCTTCTGTTTATTACCGTCAGTTGCAAGATGATATAAACGCACATCCAGTTATTTTTTTATAACTTAAAGGACAATAGTTTAATATACCCATTATGAAATGCGATGAATATTATTCACACGCATTCATCTGAAATGTATACAAGCAATAAAATATGCATGACATAACAAAAGAATTCACACTTTAATGTGCCATCTAAAAACCTGTTCAGAATGAATATAATTCATAATAGACTAATTCTATCATGAGCCGTTGCTTTGCCTTTGACTGCATTAATTCAAATGCAGTTATTCGTTCGCAAATCGTTCAATTAACCAATATAATGGCCATTATTCTCATTAATGCCGGCAATATTCCTGTCGCTAGGTTTTAAGGTTAATTTGTTAATGGAATTCCTTGTAGATTAGTCAATTATACAATATTGTTTTAGAAAATAAAACACTGAAATATAAAATTCGATTTGCATTTTAATTTTTCCATAATAAATACGGCCCACTTATTCTTAACGTAAAAAAGAAATATTATGGTTTCTGATTAGTGATATTACAGTTTACAAAACAGTCGTGACCTGATGTTGCACCTTTCAACGTGATCAAAACACCATATTTCTTCCAAAAGTGACAGCCATTAAATACCGTTATCTGGCCAATATTATATGTCGATTTATTGTTATGTTTCCAACATTCTGGATACTTAAATCTATATATAAAAATCACAACAATTTTATCACCTCGTATGCAAGATGTTACAGTAATTAAGATTGCGGCGTTTAATGGCTATAAGATAAAATCGGTAAACTTATAAACTAATTAATATTATAAAAAGACAACTAAAATATGGGAACCGTTTTGCGGAACAATGAAAGAGTTCAAGATAAAATTGCACAGCGTTTATGAAAACACTCTTGCTCTCATTGCAGTAATTAATGTGTGGTATTGTAATTGCATGTACGTCCATTCTTGAAGTTAAAGAGGGAAAAATAATAAACCAAAAGGTTCAGTAAATATTTTACAAATTTAATTTTCCAGTAAAATTTTAAACATTGAAACATAATTTATCGTTTAACGTATTTTATTTCTTTATAATAATTATTATTGTTGGTACATTTTAATTTATGAGTTGTTTATGAACACTAAATAGTTTTTCCAGAACTGATCAATGCACTCTGAAGCTGCCATATTCGTTGAACTAATTATAGTTTAACTACTCAATATACCCTCATATACGTTTTGAATCCAAATTTCCATTGATATGTTATCATCGTTGCAAATTTAGTATGAATACTATCAGAAAAAAAAACCATAGCTTATTATTTTATTTCACTGATAAAATTTGAAAATTATTTTATCATATGTGAATTACCTAAACTATTAAAATTTAAATTAAAATTTGAACTTAAGATTCTGCTGTAACGGAGATATAAGTAACTGATTGTGAGTTAAACACGCTTGAAAAGTAAAAGAATTTTGATAGTCCATATTGGGATATTTTAAAAATTTGATTCTAATTCTGTATATTCAAAAATATTGAAGGTATATCAAGGATTCTTGTGACCTTATAGATATATAGTATATTAAATTACTTAATTATATATTTATCTCTACTATATATCCCAGGAATTTATACAATTTTTTTTCAGAACTTTTGTAATATTATGATCTTGTACAAAATTTGTTACGTACAATTGCAAATGTATTTAAATCCAAATCTTGCAGGAGCCAGTTAAGTATTTTTTCATACTACCGTGAGGCAATAACAATATATCTTTGCAACACAAATAACATATTTCATTATAAAATTGGGATATTTTAAATTTGTGAACCCAATTCTGCATACCTAAAAAACACATAAGGTCATACAATCGCATAATTTACATGTTTAAATTTCTTCACTTTATTTTTACAAAATTCGCCATACTTCAATACAAGTTTTGAAGGAGTCAGTTATCTATTTTTTATATTATGTGGGTTATATTAGAAAATGTAAGAACATATTTTCTTACATATAGATGCATACCACTTGTTGATGCCTCTTATATAGAACACAGAGGATTTGTAAACGTTAAATAGCAAAACATATTTTATTAATCTTATTATTTTATTTCAGAATATTAAAAGTCGCCAAAAAAGCAGCCTATTCATATTTATAATTGTTGAAGTAATAAAAAACCGGCGTGTGGTTTTCTTGATATTAAATCAATACATTTACTTTTCGGTTTCTTAATTTTTTTATATGAGTTAAAATTAAAAATCGAACTGAAAATGTTAATACACCTACTTTAACGGTAATCAACATATAACAGTATAATATAATATAACAGTAAAATACATACAATAATGTTAAGTAATTGAATAGGCCACATTATACAAAGAAAAATTCAGGTGCTTTAAGCATCCACTTATATACATTCGTGCTTGTGTTTGAATAAGGCAGTTCTTATGAATTTTTTTCACAATTCAACATTTGCCATCACTTAATTACATTGATAGAAGTACGTTACGTATATATTATAAAGTGTAGGAAGTAAAATATACTGAAGCATAACTGAAATATTGTACAAATTGTTATCGGTATATTTTTCTATTGAAAATTGTTTTGTGTATGTGGAAGAATGGCAGCAGTAACAATAATAATTAATATAATATAACATAAAGATCTCATCAGATATTATAGTCAAATACACAGTCTTCATTATTCATATACAAGGATTTTATTTATATAGAACATTGAAAATGTTTTGATTTTTTAAACAGTAATTGTCATCCCTCATTGCATTTACAATGGACTATAAATATGCCTTTTTGAAAATATGAATGCTGAAAGAATACGAGTGTAATAATACCATAGGTCTATTTCAACCAACAAAGAATGTTATTGCCAATAAGTTGTTTAAAAAATATTGCTGCAAAATGATTATAAATCAGACAGAAATCACTTAAGGAAACGTACCCTCTTTCTTCCGAAACGTTCAGAACCATCTGCGACGATTTGCGATATCCAAAGGGTCACATAAACTCGAGGGCATGATTTATTTAAAAGGCACTTACTTCGTTAGCGCGCACCTCTTACATTAGCGCCCCGATGCGTTGGCAGCGAGCACCTGTTCGCGACGAAGAAGAGGCAAAACAACTGGCTGTCCAAGCTTCTTACTACTCGCACGCAAGACCGCTACCATTATCAGACGACGATGGCCTTTAATTCTGCGGTCCCAAACATCTTGGGGGGCCGCACCGTCGTCGGTGTATATACTCCTCGATCGATTTTCGTCATTTAATATTTAAATTGCAGCTAAGCGGGTAGTGGAAATCTGTTCCTGTCTTGATCCAAGTACGTGGAGAAAAACTTCAGAAGAAGATGAAAATGTCAACGGGGGAACATAAGAAAATACTCAGGCGATAAAAGGATGCTTCAGGACAATACACTTCAAAGAAGAATTGCAGGAAAGGATGACTAGCGACAATATTGTCTCTGAACTTAATCTCTAAATCAAAAGAGAAATTCCTGGCTCCGCAGTTCACATTCTTTAAATCAGTAATTTTCTGAGATCGACAATAAGTTTACTCATGCTTTGGTGGTATTCTCACAAGAAAAGCTATGTATATATGTCCTTAACTCCTCTCAGGAGCATAAGGCCTCAACAAATGCCTTCCATCTGGTTCTGTTCTGGGCTCTTTGTTTTGTCTGTTGTCACGTTTTTCCAATTTGTTCTAGTTCTCCCCTGACAGTTCTTTGCCATGTCATCTTTGGCCTTCCTATTCTTCTGCTACCCTGTGGGTTCCATTCCAAAGCTCTCTTACTGATGTTGTGGTCTTCTCAAGAAAAGCTATAGTAGCGTATTATTTAGGAATCATTCAGGCTATTTAGTAGATCACTATCTTCCAACTTATTTGTTGATATTTATTTTAAGTTGTCATAATTGGTTACCATATACTATGGCAATATTCGAACATATTAAAATTACAAGATGACATTTGGCCTTTTTTCTATTGATATTTATTATAGAGTACCCTGTTTAGGATTCCTGCTTTCTTTATTTTAAATGTCTTAATAAGGGTATACAATTGATATTCTGCCGTTGTATTTTTTTCCAATTTCGATGTGCTGTCAAAATTGTCACGTGAGTTACATCTATCATATTTATACATATTTCATATCCAGTATACAAGTGTGATGTGTTTCAATGATATTTAATTCTAAATAAATGTAAGTTCTTAATCCCAAGGATAATTTTTAAATCAATTTTTTGTAGGGGTTACATTATTATCTGTAAGAGTAGAGTAATCAGATGTAACACCCCTACAAATGCATTAATTTGTAAAAAATTAAATTAAATTATAAAATACTCTTGTGTTAAACACAAAATTTCTACCTGAAAATAATATATTTACATTGAGTTCAGTTTTTCAATTTGAAAGTTAACTCAATTTTTACAGGGGGCCATTTTTATATTTATCTTAAAAAAAAAGTTCATCGTTACATTGTTAACGAGATGACTGAGTTTAGTGGCCTAACATGGGATGAACAGAAAATGTTCGTCACTACAGTTCCATAAGATATTCTCAATGTTCAAAACCCAGAAATCTAGAAAAGTTTTATATTTATATGTTTAAAAATTGTAAGGCAAGAGGTACAGTTTTCTTTTTCATTATTGTATTATGCATTAAAATGAGTAATATGAAGTTAATTTTAGTCGTATGTGTCACACATCTGTTACCGTAAAAACAATTTTTTTGTTTGAAATTTCTTAAGTTATGTACTAATATGGTATCTATCCTCGTTAAACTAATTTACTGGAAATTCAAAGAAAAAATCAATTAAACAAGTAGGTCGATTCTGGTACCACCTACTTTAAATATGCATATTTTGTGATGCATGAATGTATGTATAAAATTCATTATGGATTATTTTTTCATCGCAGCTTTCTTTTATTACAAGAAAATTAAAACTAATAATCAGTTCATTTAAGTCTATTCCTTTTTTATAAAGATTAATTTACTAGATTAATGATAATTGTAATGGTATTTAATATCATTGAACATTTTTGGGATAGTATATTTAGAAAGAAACTTCGACAAGAATGAAAGAGAACTATCAATCGCTAAATAAAACGTAACCTGTTTTGTCTTATGCAGCACTAAATTAAATAGGGTCGATTCACCTAAAGTCGGTGAAAGTAATATTGTAACAAATAGTATATGTTCTGGTGATAACGTCACTTTTATTATAACAAAATGAACAGTTTGGGATTCACCTATATAACTTTGACCAATCTACGTGTGTTTAGGTCTCATTTAAGATATTTTTTGTTGATTTTGATGTACGGTTTCGAATCAAGTGCAGTAATAAATAATGATTTAACCATTAATATATGCAAATAAACATTTTTATTTTATCTCTTGCTGAAGATAATGGTACGATAATTCGGTGTGAAAATTGGCGAGCACCTCAAAACATCCACTACGTGACAATATTTATTATTACGTTCATTCTTTTGTAAACCAGATATTACTAGTTTAGCATAAACATCTTAAACCACATCAAATGATTAACCATCAGATGGATCAACTGCCCATTTTTTCACTAAAGAACAATATATAAAAACATAATAAATTTTGATTAACTGTGACCGCCTCGTTTAAAGAATAATTTTTACTCGGGTAACAAAATTATCTACGGATGTAATAAAATACAGAATCGGGCACCTTCCGATTTCACAATAGTTACACATATTATATAAAACATGTACATATTTTTGTTACAGTGAGTTAAAAATTAGGATTGTGGTTACTTAAGAAGAGGCACCGTAAGGGTAGGTTGAAGATTTACTTCGAATAGCCCATTTTGCCGTAACAAAGGTGTGGTAAATTATTGGCCAATTACCCGAGATAATTTATCAACAGATATGAACAAATACCTTGAAATGTTGAATATTTTGCGGTTTTTATTTGTTGTACTATTTAAAACAATCCATTCTCTATGGGTAAATAAAATGTATTTTAATGAAATTAAATGTATCGAACCCAAAAGAGACGTCATTCAAAGAGGATTTTCCGCCCAGTACTTTTCAGCCAAAGAGCCGTAGGCATATAAGATAACTGAATGAAATACATTAAAAATATAGCAGTATTGCGGTAATTATATAATATCAGGACTGTTTGATGCTAATTTTGTTGTTATGAGTAATGGTTGTTGGTAAACTAGATTGTTGAATTGTTGGTTGGATTAAGCGTAATGTGTGAAATATGCTACTGAGATTGGCATAGATAAAGTAAGGAAATTATCGTCAACAAAAAAGGTAGAGAAGATTTCTACAGTATTACAAATATGAGAAAATTTCACAGTCATATCTTAAATAATAAACGTATTAGGCAATCTAAATGAATCGTATAAAACGATGTACTCTTATAGATTGAGAGTGCCCTGGTGTTCTAGTCAAATTAATTATATTCTAGAGCCATTCGGGCAGTGTAGCTTGAACATATAACACTGTCAAGCTTAGCGCTTCTGTATTTTTAAATGAGCCTACAATAAAAAGTCCATGTGGTTCAAATCTAATACATCTTGATGAGCAGTGACTTGAGCTAGATAGATATCGACGAACATATTTTCAAAATATGGTAGATCATCTTATTTTTAGAAAAAATACTTTACAATTTAGAAGCCCGCATAGATCATCATTGAGAAATAGATTAAAACAGGAGTTACAACATTGTTATACATACAAAAATGCAAAATGTTTTGTAAAATATCTTCTGTCAAATTCCCTTATCCATATTTCCGAAATATGTTCATATTTTAAATATTGACATATGTTGGCCTATCATTCCCGTTCATATTTTCGTTTTTGTGTATGATGTGTATGGTATTCTATCGTTTAATGAACATTTTTACTCTGAAGATTAATAATGATAGTTATATGCGCTTACAAATATGGTGAAATAAAACATCACTTTTTTGGAAAATAGTATATCATTTTTGCAAGCTTTTGGTAGCCATTTGTCATTTCATAAAAAGCATCCTTTTGTTTAAGTCATTGTTGTTTAACTCGTGCAGAAGGTATAAGAAGAGCTTATAATTACTTGTTTTCAATATTTCAAAAGTAGACGTCATACTTATGTTTTTGTCTAAGCTAAGTTGAATTGTTCATATAATTAGATTATTTATAACTATAAGCAATGCATCTTGATTTTTTGCCGATTTGAAATATTGAATTTGATGTTTTGTATCTCAAAATTTCCAGTACTAGACTAGATAAATGACAAATTTTTTCATGTGATAATTCTGGATCTGCGTATCCAATCTTCATTAATATTCTTATTCTTCTAGTTTGAGTTAACTGTTAAAACATCACTTTTTAACTCAAGTATTGATAACTCAAAGAAAGAAAGAGTATTGATAACTCAAAATAGGTAGATACATAATAAAATCAGATTAAAATAATAATGGAACATTTGAACACAGTGTTCCTTTTCAAGTGTCCAAGGATTTTTTATATTATATGCAAAATAAAGAATATTTGCAGTAATTTAAAATATGTTGTTTTAAAAATCGTTTTAAATATATATATATATATATCGTTTTAAACTTATATCGTCATATAAGTTTATCAATTATCGAATAAAAAATTATGTAGGAACAATATTATGTCACTTAGGTATCGATTTGTATTTGTATAGTCTGTGTAAGCAAAGTTTAAAACACACTGTGTTTTAAATTCTATATATGAACAACCACTTACCCAGTTTCGACATTTCTAGTAAGAAACTGTCTGTGTAATTCATTTATGAATTCTTATAGGACATTATCTGCATAATTACAGCCCCTTGTAATAAAATTTATGGATCTAGATTCGTTGCTACCTTTCTATATCAATTTTTACTTTAAAAAATAATCACGCAGCGACCATAAAAGGTAATAATAAATAATTATGGTAAAAATAAACGCATTTACGTATATAATTATTAACAGGCCATATTGGTTTAGCATTTATTTTAGTTATTATTTTAAATCGTTTTTAGAAATAATTAGGATAGGAGTTAATACCCAGAATTATGTCGGTGAAAAATGTAGTAGGAATTGACTTTAAATATAATGTTTCGGTGTTGAAACTAGCATATTAAAACAGTTGAAAGTCACGAAGAAACGTGTTTGTAGCACATATTAATACGGTAGGAACTGTCGCGAATCGTTCAAGGATTTCCTGAAAATCTTGACGGCAGGACAAAGTACTTCTAAAGGGAAGAATGTACCGCTATAAGATAAATGTTTCACGAATTATGGTCAGATAGCTAAACCAAGTGTGACATAAAGATACATGTTCGGATGTTTATGATCGTAGTTTGTGTTTCTTTATAAAGTTAAATTAATAATTGATATTAATTTAAATGTCTATATCTATTACCGTAGTTTGACATTATTTTAAAGTTGGTAAAAAGTAAGCTAAGCATATTTTTCCATTCAACATTATTTTAAAATTTTTCATTCCCCAAATGTTAGTCTACTGAAAATGTTTAAATATACTTTTACAGCTAGGACTGAAATGAAACTGATTTATATATTACTTAACTATACATCTAAGCACATCTCAGTAATTATATATTAAGTGTTTCTTATTTGTATATCCATTGTATATCCATTATTTTGTAAATAACTGTGAATAATTGAAGATTTAGGATAGGAAAATAGAAGCGCGCTCAGCGTTTCGGGTTCAACACAAAGCGGCGACAAAGAATTGGTCATAGTCTGTTTCACGTGACTATTTCACATTCGATTATAATCCGAATTGACATGGATTTTTATAGGTAGGGTTCGATTCCCACATAAGTCAGCTGTGTGTGTTCGCATGAATGTCGGGGGTTAGGTGAAGCAATGGTACTAAGCTAAACCTCGTCCCCATAGAAATAAAGGTGTAAAAAGATTGGAGAAAAATATAATTAGATAGTTTCGAATTATTGTGTTTCTATTTGTTGTTGTTGTTTTGTTGTTGTCAAAAAAAAAAGATTCTCGAAGAAGGTTAACTACCACTAATTGTCTTTAAAACACATATCGAGTACATTGTGACGTTCTTAATTAAGGCAAAACGGGACTGAATAAGATTCATGCAATGAAAATAATTTAAACTTATTTACTGAGAGTTCATATAATAAGGTCCTTTGATAGTAACTTTATTAAAATCTCGAAAAAGATTCTATTTACGAAGTAAAATTCTAAAACACAATATTTAACATAATATACTATAATTTAAACTGGTGGCAATTACGTAGACCATATATAGTGCATTAACTGTATTCGTACTGCTGTAAATACAACTTACACCTTATTATTTACTGCCTTACTTGCTTTCTGGCATGTTCGTTTTATGTGCGTGGACATTAAAATCCCGTCCAAATGATATATGTGTACATCGTTCCAGGAAATTTTCCTAGGGCGGCAGAATTTATACCATTTCCGTGTTGTAAGTGGATTTATTTTTCCGTCTGCAAAATTATAGCGCAGTGCCTTGCCTCTCTTCTATGGCTCGAATCGATTAAACAACGTCTTAATTAGAAATAATTCCATATTCAGACAAACAAACCTTATTATTAGCATATATAGGTTACTAAATATTAAGAGATTTGTGTTAGAGAATAGATTATTATCTACATTTAAGAAGCTGCATAAAGAAATATAAATTATTATACATTTTCATAAAGCTTTTGAAATAACATTCTAATTTATTAATATTATTTAATTACATCATCTAATAGTGCATATGTTCAATATATAATAAAGTCTACCTTACATTGGACAGGCATACTTTGTGTAAAGATGTGAAGAAATATTAATTTTAATTTTGTTTTAGACAATCGTGTTTTTAATTTAGGATTTTTACACATATCAAATATTCCACACATAAAACGAATTTATTATGAAACTTAGTTCCTTGCGTTGGCATATTTAGGCAACCAGCTATTTAGGATTCTGTATCCTTGAATTCAAACTTTAGTGAAACTCTTAGTATAGGCAACCAGTGATGCGTCATATTGATTGAGTAGTAGCAGAAAACTACGTCTTATTAATGTCCTGTCTGTATGCAACCATAGCTACGTAGCTGCGTATGGTAGGCTATATATCCTCACATAAGGTTTGGGGGTTCGTCGCTTGATCGACTATTGAAGTCTCCTGCTAAGCATCTTAATATAGCGTCTCCTGATGAACAGGAAGTACTTGCGACGGTCCTAATTCCATGTTTCGACGTGAGCGAAGTGTATAATCATCATTAGAGGAAAAGTTTCAATCTTTTCACATACATATTGCGCAGTTGCAGGATTTAGTAACCGCTAGGTATTTCTGCTTAATACGAATATTTTTCTCTTTGATTGCAACAGAAATTGATGAAAGTGATAATATTGGTGTCGAATGTATATTGGGTTGTACATGACTGTATAATGTACTTTTAATACAAGGTGTTTTATTAAATTTTTATTCAAATATTCCATGCAAATGAAGATTAAACATTAGATCTATTATCGGAGAAATGTAATATGGCTTTGGTAATGTCGACTTTTTCTTTATGCTTTATCTTTGCTAAGAATATTTATGAAAACAGTGCATCATTATGCAAAATATGTATTTTATTTGATTTTTAAAAAGGTACTAATTTTAAGTAACAATATGGCGATTTTTTTTTACCTTCAATTGCGATAAAATGTTCTATATTCTTAATTTTTTATATACTAAGGATATATTTATTATGTATATATAACATCATAGCGATATTATATTTAAGGGTTCTAAAGATTGCAATTTTTACAAATTTAATAATTTACCGCATAACACTGACGTAGTTTTCCACAAAACACTATAATACTATTTTGGTGTTTTATGGAAAACTACGTGAGTGTTATCTTCATACCAAAGGCTCCAATCCACTCTAGAATTTACTGTATATAAATGATTTGTATGCCAGATTTTATTTAAATTGAATTAAACTCAAACAGACACGTTCTTATTTGTTTTTCTGATAATAATCTGTTTTAATAAATGAAAGTTTTGTACTAGTGTTATTAAAAAATTAGAGAGATGTTTAGATTAGTTTAAATTAGTTTTTTGTAATTCCATATTGTTTATTTAATATAACAAAATCGTTTATTGACATACATACTTACATATGTGTTTAAAAAGCATTATATTTTGAGGAAGTTGTATTCTATAGAAGATTTGTACTTTGAAAATATACAAAGACAAAAAGGTAGAGTTATTACTTAAAATTACTTCAATTATATTAATCTAGTAACTATAAACTAAACCAATTAAACTCTATGATTAAGATGTTTCATATTATTTTGTGATGCTAAATAAATGATTGATGAAATTTATTCACCAATTTTAATATAATATCCAATTTTATATTTGACGTATAAAATAATTCTATGCAGTAGAAAATCTAAACACCTATGTTTGGTACAATTTTCCTGTAATACGTTATGGTACAATTACTGAATGTGATAAAATGCAAGGTCAGTAGACTGGCTGTTTATAGAACAAAAACTCATGAATATTAATATAAGTCGCGCCACATCTCCTATTATAAACACCCGTTATTAATTTGTAATTATTCAAATTTAATAGCATAACATGAGTTCGGTCGGATTTTAAGCGTTCGAAAGATTCCAGGGATCTATTTGGTACCAAATCCTAGATTGTAGAATTCGTGATATTAGTGATAGTCGTTAATATACAACGTGGCCTACTTTGGTGTTACATGCAATGCTATCTCGGGTATTATCAGAGATGGAAAGTTGCCTAAATGAGGAGAGTTTTATAGAATTTTATTTTCATTTTTAATATACACTCATAGACAAAAATATTGTATATTTTATTTTAAGTCATTATTTTTTTTCTTTTAAAACATTTTGTGTTTTCTATCGATAGATAACCTGAATTTTAGTATTTTAAGTATACTGAAGTTTATTTCGGATAAAAGAATATTTAGATGTAGCCTTTATAGCTGAATAAGCAATAATGTTACACACTATAAACATATCATTATGTACATACCTTGGCGACTAACAACGACTGCTGTTTTGTTTGCTGTTATCAGAATGATATTTCTAGTGCTTTATTTATTGTTTTGGTAGTTTTGATTAATGATATGTCACATTGAAGCGAACTATTGTTTGTTAATATTGTTATTTTAGTCAACGAGGGTTACAGACAAGAATGTATTGCGAGATTGAACCCAACGAGGATTACAGAAAATAATATATTGCAGAAGGAGATTGCATATTCATCAATCGACTATTTCTCGTATAGTAAAATAATACAATGGAACTGAAGAATACAAAAGACGGCTTGGTCAAGAACGTGAAGGATGTACAAAGCCAAGAAATGACCAATATTTGAGAGCTATATCCTTGCCAAATCTTTGACTTACAGTTCTGCATCTGAAAAATGAATTACTGATTACTAGATAAGTCAATGTAAGTGTTAAAACAGTAGCAGGGAGACTTAAAGAAGTCGGTTTAAACCCGAAATGTCCTGCGAAAGTTCCTAGGTTTCTCCCACGTTACAAAACAGATGGTTAGAATTTGCAAGAGCCCATTCTAATTGGAATGAACATCAATGGGGAAAAGTCCTTTTTACAGACGAAACAAGAATACAATCGTGGAAGCGAGATGGATGTGGTTGAGTATACAGAAAGTCTGGGGAACGTTTTGCAGAATGTAATCTTGCACAAAACGTTAGTTTTGGTGGCGGTTCCATTATGCTTTGGGGAGGCATTAATTGGGAGAGCCACACACAGCTTGCTTGCCTTATACCGCCTTCATTAGGTATTTGTGCTAATGTATGATAATTCCCGGACGCATGCCTCTGCATACCAGTAAAATAGTGATACAGTTCCTTGAGGATGTCGGGTTTGAGGCACTAGAGTAGTCACCAATGAATTCTAATTCTAATTCCATAAAACATCCATAGGACATTCTGCAGCGACATATATGAGCACGAAATCCAGCTCCTAACTCAATTGCAGAATCAAGAATTGCTGTACAGGAAAAATGGAATCAAATATCGCAAGAGACCATCAAAGATCTTCTGAGGAGCATGCCTAGAAGGATGCAGGCTGTCGCTAGAGCTAGAAGAGGAAATAGTAAGTACTAAATTTCTATTATATTGCCTTAAAGTGTTGTTATATTGTAGTTATTGTACTCTTTCTAATTAAATGTGATAACCAAATTCAGGCTATTTTATTAGTTCCTCTACTTTGTTGTAAAGCTTCAATATGCAATTTATTTGACTATAGTATACGTAAAATATTCCAATGCAGGGTATTTAGCAATAAAAAACACAAAAAGTTAAAAAAGAAAACAAAATAAAAATAATGATTTAAAATAAAATATTCAATATTTTTGTCTGAGTGTATTGTCAAATTTTACCTAACTATTTTCATTAATTAAATAATTGAAAAAAACTAGATGACGCATGTATCAATAATGCCTCATATCTGTTTAATTGGCAACCTTTTATCTGAAATGTCATCATATCTCCACTGAAAGAGATGACGTGTTATTGAAAATATATCATCCTGTTTTTTGCAATTATTTCAAAAATGAAGATAGGTAAAATTTAATAATACAGTTAAAAGACAAATAAAAATCTTGTCTAAACGTTCTCTTAATTAAAAAGCAAATTATATAAGTGAAGCAACCTTATGCTTTTTTTAAGACATTTATCAGGTTTAATAAAGTAAAATTCTTAACTTAAATTTATCTATCTGTATTGCCTTTGCAAAATTATCGATTGACAAACAATTTTTGCAATACATCGCTTAACTAACTAGTCGAATCACCCTATACCAGAGCCTATTGTGATTTTATTATGGACAGCGTTCTGCTTGACTAACTGTTAGACAGTTGTAAGAACAGTATCTCAGGAATTCCTCAAACATGTGTGTTAGCTCATAATAATGTGAATGGAATCAACAGTATAGTTATATTCAACAGTAATTACTGAAGTGAAACCTGTTTGATACCCATTAATTGAAGCAGAATCATATAAACATGTATACAAGATGTACATTATTTAGGTTACGTCACTAATTGGAAATGCAGTCTAATGATTGATATGAAAGAGTAATGAAATAATTTAATTATAACGTACTAACACTAATCGTTAATAGGATTTGTTGAAAAATGAGCTGCTTTAAAATAGTTATACGAAGTGTAGGTGGTGATTGATACTGATTTAGTTTATATCACATTTTAATGCATCTATGAAAGAATTGATACTTCAATGTATTCATTTCAATGTACTTATAAAAATGGTTACCATGTTTTAAGCACAACTAAAAAAAACCTACCTGTAGCAATCGCTGGTGAATCCGTCATCCTTCTGGCATTGAGAACAACTGCAAAACGAGTACTGGGAAAACTGTGAGTCGTAATCACTGATGCTGCTGACACTATTTCGTGGCCTCCTGGTCGGTCTGGTCCTGGTCCATTTCTCCGTAACCATGATGGTCCACGTACGGTGAAGAAAGAACCAGACGCTGCCTTTGTCCTTGACGTTTTCCGACTCAGTTGTGACACTGCTACTGTTGCCCATTGTCGTTCTTATCAATCGGCCCAGTTCACATTTTTCACAGGTGATGATATAGCATGTCTACAAATAGATAGATAGAGCAATAAGGTGATTTAATATTTTTAAATTTAAGGTGTCGTTTATTCGTATTATCGATTGGGTTTGGGGTAATATAGTTAGAAAGGGCTGGTGTCATTTCAATGTAAGGCAAAATAGAGAGGAAAAGCTTAAAATTACGAAAGGATTGCGGGAGAAACAGAAAACCGTTTATTAACTTTACGTAAGAATATGAGTGTTTCTGATGTATTTTATTTTTTTTCATAACAAGTTGTTGTGTTATTTTCTCTGACAGTGTATCGTAATTGATGTATGTAAGATTATGAATAAATTATTTTTAATGTAACATCAAATACAGAATCTATTAATGACAATTATTTTTCTATAGATTTATAAAGACATAATGAACCATAAACAACCATTTTCAATTTTTAATTTAAATAGCAGTTCAAAATTGTTCATGGGATTATATTTTATGGCTCTGACGCACACGGGTCGACATCAGTGCCGTACCATGTACATAATTGTCTAATTTAACATCAGCTATGGACAAAAGAGCCACAATTTATGGATATCAGACCATCTGGTGAGATGTGGATCACGATAAATCACCGTTTGCGGGAATGTAAGAAGTATATTGGTCGAATAAATTGGGAAAATGCTGCCTTAAAAAGTCGGAGAGCCTTGAACTTTGTCGGTTCTTTACTTTTCTTATAAATTATGGAATTTAATATTAAAACGTAACTTGCCGATGGCGTATATTTTTTGGCAGAGTGAACCCTTAGAATAATTAAGTTAACAAAAAAGGTTTTATCGAATACTGTTCATTATACGCTAAGTTAAATGTTGTGCTGTTCTATTTAGCAATATAAGGAGGTTAAAACTGTTGACAGATCATATTAACACTTCCATGTTTATGTTATAATACTGAATCAAAATGTTTTGTAACAGATTTTGATATAAGATCTGTAATTAGTTTAAGTTATTTCCTGATGATGAAGGTTTAGCTACCGAAACTGGTGCTGAACAAGGAATGGCGTTTTAATATGAAATAATCACAATATAATTGACTATTTCTTACAGCTAACCTTAAAGATAATTCGTAATCGTTTACTACCAGAAATGAAACTTTAATAAAAATCACATCAAATATTTCTCATTTATTTTAGTTTACAAGAACTACTTTTATGGAAAATTTGAATACCTGATACTTTACATGAATATATGTCTTCTTTTAGTGATACTTCGGTTTTTAATAAGCAAAATACATGTTAACTGATTTCGATTGGAAATTATTGTTGTTTAAATATTTAGTAATGTTCGACGGAAAGCTCCCCATTTTATTTATTAGGTGATTGATTACACGACTCGATCTTCGTAGCAGTATTTATATAGGAACTAGAATACTTCCTTGAAAAAGGAAACTTTAAAAGCTACACGACTTTCATCGAATACCATAATTGGATAGGAGTGCACAACTAGATTATGATTTTGCCATCAGATGATGATTATCGTAGCTACGTCGAGAAGAGTTATATCATTTGCGGTTATTACATAATGAATTTATTTGCAGTAGGATGATATTAAAAAAAAGAAGTTCGCTTGTGTTACGTTACGTTTAATATAGAAGTACGTGTTTATTATTGGGACAACTTTCGCTGAATTCAATACGCTGAATTATACGTATATTGGTGCAAATATATCTAGAATATAGTTATCTAAAATATATTTTCCATAACATACAAGTAGGTATTTAAAACGTTATCAAAATAGAACGTTTCTTTTAACACTGTCTGTAATTTATTTTACGCTAGTACTGTTTTATTGAATATGAATATGACATAAATAAAACTAGTAGATTGAGGTATAACATATATTAGATTTACTATAATATCTTCTAGGGATAATAAGAGATTTTCTTTTAATTAAATTAATTTCTAATGTAAAATTATATAGTCATTTTCTGTTCATTTTCGACTAGACTATTTACATAACGCATTTAATTTATTATTTATATCATCTAAAAAAAGTTTTGTAATGATAATACAGAAAAGAACAGAAAATACACGTTCTCTTCTAATAAAACTATTTTAATAAGTACATATACATGCCAATAAAGGGGTTATCGACATCGGTATTGCTGACACAGATTTTTAATAGGGTATTTCCGTCAAATGACTTCGAAGTAATCGTGTACGAGTTTCCACAACTTTCCATGACGTTTATACTACAATTATCGATTCCTGTAATGTTGTAGTTACTAACGATAATTGATATTCACAAAAGACATTCTGATTGTGGCAACTTTCGACTCATTTGTATAATAATGGCTGTGTTTGAGGTATTTAGAAGCTCTACGTTAATGAATATCTAAAATAATCATGCATATAGCAAATATATTTAAAAGATAATCACAAGAAGAATTAAAGAGGATAAAATTATCTAAGAAACTTTATGATTAAATCACTGAAAAAATGTATTTGGAAGTCCGTGGACCTTTTGAAATGCAAGCAAAAATTTGTAGATTTCTTCCTATGGATTTCTTCTGATTGCTTAAAAATTAATGATTCTAAGAAATTTTGATCATAAGATCTAAGAACTAGAAACTTGAATCTTCAATTTTCTTTTTTTAAAACTGCTCTGCTACTATTTTTCTCTAAGTTATAGCCCTTTGAAAACCACCTAAAAATTTAGGATTTTTTATATCCCTTAATTTTTGTGTCTAGTTTATAAAAACAGGATACCAGTTTTCCACGAATATCGAAGATTACATGTTTCTCGATGCGCGTTTCGTCAAGCAAGTTGTTATTATCGGGAGATAATTAAAATAGTTTTAATCATCTCTGAGTACAGTAATTATTAAAACGTAAAAATATTGGGGCACGAATTTCTTGCCATATTATTTTATTTTTATTAGGAGCAATATAATATACTCGTATATTTCTTTTTAAGAAAACATTAGCTTATTAGTATTGTGCTTATGACTAAAATTGTTCTCATGGCAAGTCTGTATTGGCGACATGGTATAAGAGCGTGCCATGGTCGGTATTTGCAATTTTTTCATGCTATTTAGTTGTTCCATAAATTAACCTACAAATAAATATCTAATGCGTATATTTATATGGCCATTTCGCATAATTTATGTGCACATATTTACAATTTTTTACTATAAGTAAGAAACCCGTTATAAGATTGTTAGCCATTACCTTCGTGTTGTTTTTATGAACATTACAATGTTGTATAATTATATAATTATTATTATGGCATATTTCTAGGTATGCTGAACCCACATGACATTATCAAATCATGCCACAATCTATAGAATAAATGTACACATGTCACATGAACTAAGTAATTCAATGTCAAAGAACAATTAGATTTTATTTCATATGATTCAGTATGTGACTGTAGTTATTTAAAAAAATAGTAGACTTGTAATTTCCTTCCTTACCTAAAAGCAAATTTCAAGGGGATATAGGTCTGGTTGGTTAGTTGGATAAAAATTGTCTACAAGAAGGATTCGAATTTTTGTAACAAATAATATATAGACGTTAGAATTGGACCAATATCGTTCAATAATTATGTCTAAATGATAGTACTAAAGGTTAAAGGCTTGTGAAATAATTAAAATAATTGTGGGAAAATTACTTTGTGTTTAGTAGCATTATATTTCCTAATTAAGTAACCGATTGCTTTAAAAAGGTTAAAAGTTTGGACGCAGATAAATCATTTTGTTTGCACTAAAGTAACATGCTGATATGGAGAAGATTACACTACGAGGCGAGGGTAAACATCCCCATGGTCAAGGGGAGGTAGGTTTCAAACTTCTTCATTCAAGCTCAAACCCAGGCATGTAATGACACCCATAATATTAATTCCAGTCCATTGTTCTGCAAACAGAATGTTACTCATTCATTTTCTGCAAGTGATTGATTTTTAATAGCTCTCCACTAGGTACTTAACTATTTTTGGTGCACCGTATTTAAAACGATAATAAAATTACAGATTTTTCTAGGAATTTGTCAAAGTAAATAGAGAAAAGAATAGAATACATAATAGTTAACTCAAAAACCATCATTAGATTCTGGAAACTCATACTTAATACCACAAAATGTAAATAATTGAGCTGGGGTTATTGAGAATCATATTTTTGAGATCCTTGAGGAAATTGAAACCACATTTTGTTAGAATTTGAAATTAGTTTACATGTTTGCTGTATTTAACTAGAAACAATATTAGACTATACATTGTTGAACTTGAAATGACCTTCAGGTCATACTTTAAAAATGAGTTCTAGTAAAAACATGTAATGATGATGCAATGTTGTTAAAACATGTGTCGAGCTATTAGAGATATGGAAACTGATACTGAATATAAACTGGATAAAAAAATAAATTTTATTATATTATAATAAAATACCCAAACATAATTCTGCAATCAGTTTGCTGTTGGTATAAAAAAATCGGTAAAAAAATAAGCGGAAGGTCAAGCACAAGAAATCAGAGATGCGATAAACCCAAAAGCCGCGATACCATAAAGTAAAACATCTGACGGAAAGAATGTTTCAATTTGTCATTACCCAAGAAGTCGACCTATCAATGAAGACTGACATTTCTTTTGCCTAAAAGAAAAATTGTAAACTGCCAGCCACTTCAAATTAAAACTATATACTGTTAAGTACAATAAAATGTACAATTTCCAACCGAAAACCGAAAAGTACACTTATGGTAGTGACAGCCAAACAGCCTTAACGACTGTCGAAACGCAATACTAATTGGCTGGTCCTTTATTCCGGCCGACGTTCCTACGAAGCCCTAGGGATGCCCACCATATCTGCTTTATCGGCGATTACGAGGGGCGCTACGTAGGACGAGGTCCCGTTTAGTTCGACGAATGATAAAATGACCTGGTCGCATCGAGGATTACTGTCTTTCTAGATTAATTAGTTCGGTGCTGGTATGCGCTCGAGGCGATTTCATCTCCGGACACATAAACTTCATATCTCGATTAATGGCTTGTGTTTATAGTGGGTGATCGTTGATTTGCTTTGGCCTGTTTGAGGTAATGGCGTAATTGCGTTGCACTTCACAGGCGGAAAATGTACCGGATGTTTACTTTGTAGAAAGAAAGAGCCTGGGAAACAATTTGGCTTCTAATAACGAGAGATTTGGCGTAATTATGTTTTATCTGTTATGAAATGTTATGAATGGACGCACATAATTCAGGCGCATTACGAATTCCTACAAATGTGTATGTAAAATGAAAAAATATACAGCTCGGCAAATTTTAAAATTATTGACATAAATATGTATAAGACAGTAGGTCAGGTAATTATTTTAAAATCCATGTGATTGAGATAATTTTGGGTATCTTTGTATATTTGTTGTTTTTATCAGTCACTCAGGAAGGATGTTTGGCATTGAAGTTATAGTTGTTCAGGAAATTTCAAATACTAAGTATTATAATTTACACATTTTCTCGCCACTTGCGACGTTGCCATTAAATATATTTACCATGGAATTTATAGAGCTGAGATATAGATTTATTAAATTTGTTTTAATTGTTATAGTTGAACAAATGTCATAAATTCTCAAAAATGAATTACAATGATTCTAGTATTTAATGCACAATAATAAGAATTTCAAAAATACATACTCAAAATTACAAAATTACTCAAAACTAACACTGTCATTTGTCAATATGTATATCGTTTAGCAAAATAACTGTGAGATGTGGAACAGAGTCTTACTGGAGGTGTATATATATATATAGAAAAGGGAAGGATGATCTAAATTAGCTTCACTTCTTGAAATATTCGATGCTGTTCCAACTAAGTGCATACAGGCAAGAAACATTCTCGTATTTGGAACATAATTTTGTAAAATACTCTGTGCATTTATTCCTTCTAAATACAATTCTTAATAAAATTCTTTAATTCATATATACAGTTGTTTTATTTACGTATAAAATTGTACATAATAATGTGTATATTAAAAAATAAATGAACTTTGTATCGAAATTCAGGTTCAATCAATTTTTTCATATTTTAATATCATTTTGAAGATATTTTAAAATTTTAATATTATTTTAATATTTTTCCTAACTCCTATATATTAGAGATAAAGTTGGTAACAGGAAATACCACAAGTGAAACTGATACGTTATATGCAAAATCACAAATTCAGTTTCTTACAAAAACGAGTTTTTATAAATATATATAGTTTACTTTTTTGATAGGTAATTGACTGTATGTATTCAAAAAGTATATAAACACAGAAAAATTTAATTTCTTTATTTGAAACTTTATCTTAAATATATCTTGATGTGTAAGGGTAGTTTTCAAGTTAACTATGAAAAAAATTGGCTGTAGAGTCTATATCGGGCGAAAAAAATATAGGACGTCTTGGTAGAGTACAACATTTTTTGCAATATATATCAAATAGGTCTTAATATGAAGTGAATAGTCTAAGCATGAAAGGCATTCGAAGACGTCATTTGTAATTTTATTAACATTCCATGTGTCATTTACTTGACATCTATCTGTCAACACCCATCGTTTATAAAATTATGGTTTGAGGTACAAAGATACTGTTTTCAAAAATTGAGGAACTATTGTAGTAGTTGTTAAACACCAAAATATCTTTACCTTATTTGGTTACAATACATTTATACATCTTTATTATAAATTTATTGAATTATGTGTTCAAAAAAGATAAACAATCAATAGATGGAGCTTCTGCCAAATTCAACTTACGTTTTAAACTCCCGCACATCCTCAATCCGGACCGGTACTCATTCTACTCCTCACAACTCAGTCTTTCAGATCAACTCACTGAAACTCCGATGCGCCACTGAAATTGTCAGAAAGATATTTATCACTTAGGCCACTCTATCACGCGGAGTTTATTTAGATTCCTTTCGCGACAACACCATCCGGTAAAGCATATAACTGCTCTTGTTTCTTTTCCTCCAGCGGTATCGCGCGAACGAAATGTGGACTTCTTCCACTTTATACTATCTGTCAATTATGGCGTTTCGACGTCTGTTCCGACACACAGAACGCGGATCTAGTCCGAACCGAATCGCCTTGTGACCGCCTGAAGAATAGAAGAGTTCTTCACGCCGAGATTATGTAAGAGAATGCATCGTTGCAGTCGGGAATTAAGGATTAGGATGGGCTCGAATCGACAACGCGTTTGTCATTAAGCTAGGTTGTTGGCGGAGACAAGTAGACTGGCCTGCAGACTATCAGCTGGGAGTAAAATATAGTGTTTAAATGGACTAATGTCGTTATATGCAAGAACGAGCTGCATTATATTGTGCTTTGTGTATAACATCGATTAGGGATGGAGCCAAAAATTGGATTTAAATTTAGAACTAATTAAGTATAGTTGTACCTAAATATCTAATTGGTAGCTAATTGCTGTGAAGAACAAATCATGCATTTCATTTAATTTTAATTATATTTGACATTGTCGTCGATTTATCTGTCGTCAAAATAGGTTTATAGCTAAAACTTCGTAGTAAACCCGGTTTTTTATGTTATTGTCCACTATTAATTTTATGAGGAAATTTGTATTGTGAATATTATGTTGAAGATACAATTGTTAATGTGTCTGAATATATATTAAATCATCACGTTTCCTTACGTTTATCTGTGACATGGATTTAGTTGGTCTTGATACGAAGTTTCAATTTAATTTATTTTTTTAAATAAATTTAGGTCAAAGACGAACGATTCAAGTATGTTTAACAATAAATGGAGAATATTAACCCAGTACATGCTGTTAAATTTTGGGTGATGTGCGCATATTCGTACTAGCTTATTTAAAATAAATCGTCCTGGAAATAATTCAGAATTAACTTTTTTGAAATATACGTTGACGTTCTCTAATATTTCTGGGTTTCTAGTTTCTATTAGTTTTATGTTTTTATTGGAATATTAAAAGGCAAAATATAATATACCTTATTTTAAATTCAATATTAAATTTTGTTAAATTATATAATAGAATTGCGTTTTTTAAGTTTCATATTGTTTACAGCTTCAACAAAGGCTGTGAAATTTCAAAATACACTAGACACAAAAATTAAGGGATGTAAAGAAAATCCCAAATCTTTAGGTAATTTTCAAATGGTCGATCAAATGGTGAAACTTGGAGAAAAGTAGTTACAGAGAAATTAAAATACAAGAAACAAATTGAAGCTCCAAGTGTCTAGTTTTTAAATATCGAGTACAACATTTTTTACATAAGCAGTTTTTGAACAATCATGAGATAAATTCATCAGAAAAACTTTCAAAATGTTTGCTTGCCTTTCAATAGCCAATATAAATGCTTTGAATGACGGTAACTTAGCGAAAAATCGTCATATAAACCTTTTGAACCACTCAAAGTAAAGAGAATAAAACTATTTAAAAAGCGTTTATGATGAAATTACTGAAAAAAATGTATTGAAATCCATGGACCTTTTGAAAAGCAAGCATAAATTTGGAAAAAAATTTTTTCGATAATTTTCTTATTACTACCAAACAAATGCTAATGGAAACTTTGATCTGAAAACTAGAAACTATAGATCTTAAAACTAGAAACGTTGAGCTTTAATTTGATTGTACTAAAATTGCTCTGCGGCAATTTTTATCCAAGTTACAGTCCTTTGAAAATTATCTAAAAATTTTGGATTTCTATAGATTATATATTCTAGGTTTCTATAGATTTATAAGGTTTTTATATTTTCTATGATTGTATACAGTCTATAAGCCTTCTTTATCTTTGTTTAAAAGTTAAAAGAACACAAATAAAAAATAAATTTAGAAATATAAACAATCCCAAATAAAATAATAATTCATATAAGAATTTGTAAACTGATATTAATAAAACTCTAAAAAAATAAGTAAGTAAAAGCTCTGAGACAATAAAAATTATATGAGAAATCACTAGGATTTTAATATGAAACATTAAAAAAATATTCAAAAGATCAAGAAAATTTAATCTATACCAAAAGTTTTAATGTAAAACTTAAAAACATATAAAAGGTTAAATATCCTTAGAAATATTATGAAATTAATAAAGTTTTAAGATGTATAGGAACTAACACAGCTAAAATACTTTTCAGCTCACGAAAGCTTGGTGCTCCAAAAACCTCAAGAATTCAGGAATATATAGAGAGCAATATGTACATACGTATATATATATATATATATATATATATATATATATATATATATATATATATATATAATACACAGAAAAAACCTATGAATCCCTAGAAACCTATGAAAACATATAAAAAAGACGATGGATTAAAAATTCGTTTGATAAAAATAATGTCTATTTAGTTTATCAAGTTCTATAATTTATTTTTTATACTATCTGATTATCTACTTTGATACAAGGCAGTATACATAATATAATCCATGCAATAAGAAGTTCATCAATAATATTAGGTTCATAGCCTGAAACCATTAATAACTGTTAACTATATCACCGACAATTTTTTGTGATGTAACATCACACTCCTCTTATTGAAAAACGATCCCTCCCACTTCGAAATTCTTGCAGTGTTTTTCTTGTACAAGTATATCGATCACGAAGTCATTAAACTCTGGCTCCTCTCTATAAAACAGTACTCGAGTACATTGGCTCTTCGTAGCAAAATAACCAATCAGCTCAAATTTGACGGGCAGAAACTGCCCGACAGATAATTTTTTATTGAAGCCCCGCCTACAGCATTGTGCCCGTAATTATATCCATAAAAAATGTCCGCGTTTTTGTAGGTTGAACCCACGCAATACGTCGCACTATGTCGCGGTGGAACGAGAAAGATGCAAAAAGAGAAATAGACAGATGATCTTTTGAACCAATTTTAATTTATAGCTGCAAATAATTAATATTTGAATTATATTTCGATGCGCAATGTTACAAAATATATATACAGGGTATCACATTTAAAACGACGAATAATTATTGAAATATTTTTATAGACTTATAACTTGTAGACGGCAGTCGTTAAATATTGACCCTATCTTTGACAGAACACAAATGGGGCGCAATTTAAATCCTATAGTTGCAAATGAGACACCCTATATAACAAAAATATTTCAATAGTTCTTCCGAGTGTTGTTTTAAATCTAATACCCTGTATATATATTTTGTAACATAGTATAAGTGTGGAATTTATTAACAAATAATATCTTGAGTATATTGAGCCTCAGGCAATTTAAAAGGAAGGGAAATGCATATGAGCATTTTTTAAATGTCATCCACCTTTAAATTATGAAAATGCTACCGTACATTGTAAATTAAATTAATCAAACTTAATTAAATTCGTTCCATGTAATTTGGATGCACTTTTAAGGTCTCCCTAATTCGAATACAATCCAAAAGGTTGCAGCATATAAAGCTGTCTGAAATGAATGTTTAAGTGCGAAAATTTACATATTCAAATGCGTGGCATCGTACTTAGAATTATCAATGATGTTCACCGATTTGTATAATAACGACAGATGTAAAATATACATATATACCACATATATATATATATATATATATATATATATATATATATATATATATATATATATATATATATATATATATATACATACCACAAGATGTTCGCTGTATTAATTTATTATTGTATCAAATTATCGTGAATAGTGTAACAACGTAATTGAATGCGTTGCAAATATTGAGAGAATCTATTTTCCTCGACTATCCTTTCTATGCCCGTTAGGTAATGTTACGGGATATTTCAATTTGCAAACTCGTTTTTCTAAATGAGGACTCTTTAAAAAAAATGTGAACCATTCGCTAAATATATAGCGTCCTCTTTTTGGTAGACTACGCTTACGAAGGTTCCACATTTTAGGAGAATTTATCTCAATTTAAAATGAATCGATATTCAATTACACCACATCGTTTCAGTAAACGAAAACACTATGTATTAGGCTTTAGTATTATTAAATATAATTTCATTATTTACTAAGTATTTTTAAAAATATAACGGTACAAAATAACTGTGTCTATATGTTTTTCATTTTACATCAGTTCTTAAAAAATACGTATAAAATTTTCATTGAAGAAAATACAAGAAACGTCACTATTCTCTTAGTACGTCTTCCTAAATACTGATGTTCATCAAATACATTTTTCGGGCCCTTTTGTAATCAAGTTGAAGGGCAAAGTAATGGGAAACACTTTTTTAATATGAGAGTATGTCTTCTTAATATGAGACAAGGAAGGAGTACGAGACTTCTAAATCAACAAAATCCAGGAAAAGTCATCTCTACCACAGATAGTAGATATTTCATAATAACCTTGACCTATAGTCTATTGTAGGAGAACATTATTTACTTAAGACACCACGAATTTTCTTAGTAAAAGAATTATAATATAGTAATTGCAAATATTTAAAAAATCGTAGTTTCTATGTGAGATCTCACATAACTTTAATGTTATTCCAGATAATATTTTAGAGCTACTAAAAATGATTTTGAAGGTAAAATAGCTCAAAGAGTTGGTTTACTCCACCGCAAACATTTTTATTTATTTAAAATTTGTTTTACTTAGTCTTACATGGAATATTTGGTAAGTACAGAGGTAGATATTTTAAATGTGGGGAACACACCCACTTTTCATAATGCTATAAGGGAGGAGGTAATTGTCATTACCTTGAGCTCCAAACACCTGGCGCGATACGTGAGGAACTGGAGAGTCTCTGATGAACCCACACTCTCGGATCACTCTGCTATTAAGTTTGATCTGGGAGGGGGTGGGGGGAGCATGAGCAGATGAAGTGGGTCCGTTACCCCAGATTCACAAACTGAGAACAGTTCAAGTCGGATCTTCTAGTGATAGTTCGGGGGATTAGTGAAAGGGAAGTACTGGAGGAGGCAGCCTCCCGACTGAGTAGAAGATTGATAGAAGCCTATGAAGGGAACTGTACACCTAAACGAGCTAGGCCGAAAGGACAGGTAAGATAGTGGAACAATAAGCTGGAAAACGTTAGATGCAAGGTAAGAAACCTTTTCAAGGGAGCCAGGAAACGTAAGAGCCATACAACCTGGGAGGATTATAGAACTGCCAGGGATCAGTATAGGGCTGATGTTAGGGAAGCCCAAAGGAGTAGTTGGGCCTCTTTCTGTAATGAGATAAATAAGGGAGCTGAGGCAGCACGGTTGAACAAGATCCTAGCCCGTAGTTTGGAACCTATTCTAGGATCGCTCAAGGTCCCTAATGGTAAATTCTCGGAATCGGATGAGAAAACCTTAGACCATCTCATCAAATCACATTTTCCGGGCTTTCATAGGGAGATGGGAGACATTTCCGACCCACTAGTAAAATGGCACATGGGACCTGGGTGGTAAACTGAGAGGGGGACGACAGGGAACTTGTGAAGGAGATAGTCACACCGGCTAAGATGAGGTGGGCCTTGATGTCCTTTGATCCATATAAATCGCCGGGATCAGACGGCATTTAACTTCTGCAGAAAGCAGAAGATATAATCCTCGGTCGGATGCACTCTAACAGTACTGGTGTCTACTTCCTATTTAACAAGAAATATAAGATCATCCTCACCAGTAAGACCGACTGGATAGTGGGTTGAGCTAGATTATCGCTCAATGGAGACATCTGGTACACGGATGGAGCTAAGAGTGGGAACAGAGCGGGTGTGGGGGTGTATAGGCGATGCGATGGGATAGGTAAAATCTTCCCCCTGGGGAAGTAGTGGGAAATACACTACCGCACTCCAGGCCGAGCTAGTTGTAATTACATACAGTGTTCTGGGGGCCGACCAAAATCAGACCCAGGAGAAGGTATGTATCTGCTCGGATAGCAGAGCGGCATTGGCAGCCCTGAATTCAGCAACGACAAAGTCGAAGCTGGTCTATAATTGCTTTGAAGCATTGAACCACTTGGCAGAGAAGGGACTGGTGGAACTCTTATGGATACCTGGGCATAATGGCATTAAGGGAAATCTAATTCCAGATTACCTTGCCAGACTAGGAATCAGGGAAAACCTCTATGGACCAGAACCTGCAGTGGGAATAAGTCGGAATCTGATCAGAGATCGCATCAATGGCTGAGCAAGAGACCACCACAATAAAAGATGGAGAGGAGCAATGGGTTGTCGAATAACCAAATTCTTCATCGAATACCCAGATATTGAGAACTAGGTCCAAGAATTCATTAAATTGAATAGGCACAAAACCAGGACCCTGGTGGGAGTCATAACGGGCTACCATAGTAGCCTGAATGCATATAAGCACAAGCTGAGGCTGACTGACAGCCTGGCCTTCAGATACTGTAGAGAAGACGAGGAAACCTCGATTCATCTTCTTTACACCTGTCCCGCACTGAAGGAGAAGAAGTACCTTGTATTAGGGACACCTGTTATCCTAGAGGAGGCGAGGCTTAAGGCGGGGGACTAAATTGCTCCTTTTATGGGATAGCATTTTTGGATAATGACCCGGATAAGAGGGGATCGCCGAGGGACTACCCAAGCGATCAGTGGCTGATGAGGCCCAAACCCATACAAGATAATAATAATAGTCCTACAATTAATTTGATATGCTAAGTCTATTCTAAACATTTTTAAGAGTAAAAAATCTCATATCTATAGTTTTTATAGGTACTATAACTATTTTATAACAAAATATGCTTATTGAAAGAAATATAAAAAATCACTACTCTCACAATAAAACTTATACGACCTTGATATTTACCACATATATTTTTAAAATCACTTTATATTTCTTAACACTAGTAAACTATTATAAGGTCAAAATATCTGTAATAAAGTTTTTGAAACACTTCAAAATATTTAATAAATTAAATGCAACTTTTAGATTGAAGAACATCCGATAGCAAAATCATTATTTCTTAATTTTACGTTTGTCGTTAGTTACATAAGGCTATATTATCTCTTATCAAATTGATTTTGAAGCAAAACCTATTAAATGTTGTATGTTTTATAGGCAGTATGAAAATGTATTTTTTTGTTAGATCCTTCGATTTAATCCAGTGAAAGAGAAGACTTTAACAGAGGATCATCTACAAAAAGTAAAGCTTATGCAATCTTAGTAATGTCCACACATATTCACTGAGGTCAATACTAAATAATTATAAGAGCAAATCACGTTAAGATTTTTTTTAAACCTTTAAAATTCATTTCTCTCAAAATAAGTCTTAAGCAAGTTCGATATTCCCAATGTAAGTTGTTTAGAACTCTCATCAAAACAAATTTAAAATCGAAACCACCTAAATAATATTGTTAGAAATCGTACCATTTTTTAATGAAAAGAGGATCGAATTTTTAATTAATAACATGGCTTCTATCATTTTAGTCTAACAAAACGTTGTTGACATATTTCAAATTTTCGCTGGCATAACAATTACGTACAATTTAAATACACAAAATAATATTGTTCTTTATATTCAACAAAATAAAAATTATATCTACTTCTGTAATTTCACTTTAGTAAATTATTCAGCTATTGGTTGGTGTTTGTATTGAAACAAGAATAGCGTAGTTTATTTAGTACTCACAAATAGATACGACTTTGTGACAACATCCGGTATGTAATTACAACCACTAGTTTAATATTATCGGTTTCTTAAGAAATTATGCTTAAGCCACTCGGCTTTGACCCACATATATGAGAAGAATGTTTTCAAACGAGTAACTTAATGTGCATCTAATATTCTTTGTTTACTTTTAGCAATATTACCTTACAAACCGTGAAGTGCATTTTGATTGTTAGTCTCATGCGTGTTCTTTCTTAACACTCAAATATCTTATAGTCATTGTTCTCGACACCTTCCATTTAAAGGCAAATATAATAAAAAAGGGTGTCTATTGTTGACTTGGTCTTAAAGTGAATGCTAATTAAGAATATTTCTATCATAAAACCAGTCAAAAAGATAAGAAATCTATTGTTATAATTGAATTGTAATAGAACAATGACCGGTTTTTATGATATTTATAAGTACACTATTATTTTATACAGCAGAGGTTAGTTAATCGCACCTTTACAAGCACAATTATTGTTGTTAAAGGTAAATGTTGTAATTTATATGTAATTATTTTAAATTGTGTTATTTACTATTGATTCAATATTACATTTGGTAATAAATTGAATGATTCTATAAGTATAATGACTTTCTTTTACATTTTATGGTAAAATAATTGTTTTTGAAAATTAAACTTACTTTAAACTGACATGAATAAAATCCAAATATCAAACCTTATCGGAATGTCTTCGTTTTGGGGACTAATCCAGCTGGAACCGGCACTAATTAAACAGCGTTATGATAAGTTCAAATCAACACTCGAAGCTCACGGTTGTCATTGCAGCGACACGAGAAAGAAAGGAGGCGAACGTGAAGAAATAGTGCTAAGTGGACAGGACATTCTTCGACGGGTATCCTCTTAATAGATACCATAAACATGTGGGACTGTTACATCGGTCTGGTGAACTTGTAACCCACACCGATGATGCTACAATATAGTAGCATAAAAAAATGTGTAAGGTAATGGACGGGGTATCGATCATATGTTGAAGAGACTATTAAGGTAGGTCAAATGTGTTTGCGTGGGTTAAAGTGTGATAGAGTGATAGGCACTGTTAAAATTTGCGACGTTTGCGGCGTAAGAGAGGTGAAATATAAAATAAAAAACAATTGTTTTTTATAAGATGGCTTCTATTACTTTATAATAAGTAAGTAATAGATATTTTACTTACCATAAATGATGAAATATTATCATTATTGTACTATTTTATATCTTTAAATTTCTATAAAATCTATATTCCATAATTATGTACATATGTATGTACAGTGTTTCCGAAAATTAAAGAATAAAATTGATTTTATGGGCAATATTTCAGAAATTTGTCAATGGAATATTTACGTATTCACTAAAAAACATACTTAAAGGTGATACAAAGGCCATAAGAAATAAGAGAAACCAATTTGACATCTTTCATATCAGTAATTAAATGACATTATAGCAGTGACAAGTTATATACCTATGAGTTATCTTATACATATTTTATCACAACCTTGTATACTGCTTATTTATGCATTTTGGTGAAGTAGACATATAACTGCACAATTTCTAGTAATTACTTCTGCATATTTGCCAAGGCTTTTTGCATAAATTCCTCTTTTTTTGTTAACTAATTTAATAACGAATATTTTTACCTTTAAATACCAATCTGACATTTATATGCGTGACACGAATTGACATTTTGCTTATTTATTTATAGGATAATATACTATTATGTATTTTTACTGAATAAAGTAAGTGACAAGTTTCTTGTTTATTAGATTTAAAAAACTAGAATTTGGTTTCATGTAATCGTGAGGATCCTATGAGAAATTAAAAAACACATTGAAGAAGTAACTTTTGATTTTTTGTTCAGCTTTCTTCAGCTAATTATTTAAAACTGTTTAAGATGTATGAAATACTGTCTATAAATAGATATCAGAATTTGAATATAATATTTAAAAATTGGACATTAGAAAATGGGTTATACAGATTAAAAAAAATAGAATAAGAGTGAGAACGAACAGTGAATTTTTCTGTTTTATTTTCTGTAAGAAAAAGGGGACAAATATATTTGATTTTTCACCACTTTATTAAATATTTTTAAAACAACCATTATGTTATTGTATTTGATCAAAAAGTATTTATTTGATATACAAGAAGAGTCACCCATTTAAAACAAAATGAAAGGTCACACATTAAAACCAAATAGTAACACCCCGTGTAAAAATATTTGATATTAGATAGCTGTCGAAAGTAAAACTATGTAAGCTACACTTACTATTTACAAAGTTTCCTGTTCAATTTTGTTCTTTACTCTAATATTTGCTAAAATTGAAAATATCGAAAGAAACATAATTCAAAAAGTGATATTTAATTTTTATGCAACTAAGTTAGTAATGGCATATGTTATTGTTAGAGGCAGATGAGTTAAGGATAGGTTTTCCACAATTGTATTAAAAAATATAGTAGATACGAAAAGATGGTACAGATGTCTAAGAATATGTTGTCAGATAAATTTTGGTTAAGAAATTATATTTTGAATTACAGGCCTCACATAAGTGACAGTTTTATGTAATATGTATATTCATAAACAATTATCTCCTGAAAGTCCTTCTGAATTTTATTATAAGGGTAAATAATCTAAAATATTTTTTGGAGACACTAGGAATGTTTTAATAAAAGATATATTCGACTTTAAACGAATATACATTGCAATCACCATTACTAGGGTAAATGTTCTACGAACTTGATATTCGCCACAGATATATTACTTTATATTCTACGTAGTCCTTCAAATAATTGAAATATTTTTTCATAGTGCTTATACGATTTGTTAAGAAAGTCTTTAATACAAGCAAATTAAAAAAATCACCACTCTCACACACAATAGGTCTTATTTAACATTAATATTCTCCACAAATATTTCTTGGAATCACTACTAATCAATTATATGGGCCAAAATGAGATAAAAGATAATAACCATAAGCCCCTTTCAAAGAAGTTTTTAAGTACTATGATTTTTTTAGCAAACAAAAAAAAATTCAAAATAAATCCAAAATAACTCTTTGAGTAATTTTAAAATAATTTTCATATTCACCATAGAAGTCTCTTAAAAGCATTTATCAAACTATTCGAAAGACATAATTCTTTAAATATTATTTTTAGCGATATTACAATTTTTTATTATACCTATAAAGTTATTGTATGATTACGTGTATTTCACTGTATTTGCGTAATAGAATAGTATAATAAAAAAAATAAACATGACGAAAATGCGACATAATTCGTTTTTACAACTAAATTTTGAACCGATTTTAATAATAAAGCGATTTTTCTTTACTTAACGTCTCCTCTTTCGTTAATGTCTTAATTTTCTTTACTTAAAGTGTTCTTACACAAGAGCAAAATCATATTTCTATGAAAATAAAAGATCATGAATTGTTGTCTAGGTTTTATTTAAATATTTAATTCCTATTTACAAATTAAATTCTAATTACATACATATATAAAACGTACATAATATACAAAATGTATATAATATAAAATTATGTCATTTTACTAAAACCTAATATAATTTATAAATATAATATACTTGAAAATATCTTATGGGAATTGGAATTTAGCGACGCTTCCAAGACGTTCTTTTACACAAAGAAAATAAAAAGAGTACGCGCGTAATACTACAAGAAATAAAACATGTCTTTTTATGGCAGTGTTAAAAATTTACAGAAGACAGTATCGATTTTGTATAAAGTTTCAGACTTGCGAGGCCCTTCTTACATAAACAAACCGAATACGATTCATTTTTGTCACTCTTTAATACTAATTTATGTACAAACGCCAACTCTTTTGTACCAAGGACATTATTAAAAATAGAATCTAAAAAATTTCACAACCTTAGAGGAGTACAAAAAAGTTAATCTACACTAAATAGCCTATCAGATGTCCAGGGAATAGTTTAACGAATCATTAGTGCATTTCCTATTATTATATGTAAATCATGTAATAAAATCATTATTAATTTTCCTATTCGCAAATTTTTTGTCTTAATTATTAGTCTTGTTTGAAACGCGATTATCAATTAAAACTGTTACAATGTCAGTGTCTATTCCACAAGAATCCGAGTCTGATAGCTACGAGACTTTATCTCACTGGTTCTTAGTCAACTTGTAAATCTATCGACTTGGCGGAGGCGCCGGCGTAAATTGCATGCACCCCTCTACGTTCTCGGGCCAGTCGCATACGTTCTGATCGGGGTTGAAGACGAGATTAACGGGACAAGGCATGTGGTGTTTTCTTTCTCCCTCGCACATGTAGTACATCTTGCAGTCAGCCTTGTCGGGGTGGTAGCTGATGTGGCCCTCTTCTTCGTCGCAAGTTACCTCGTTGGCTGAAAATTTGACAGTTTTTATACAAGATTTTTCTAGTCAACTTAAAGTTTTTTAACTTAAACTAGTGTTTTTATTTTCTTATCAGAAACAGCTCGCCATGTTAAGAAAGATCTTCATTAGGTTATAACATTCAATTATAATATTTTCCATATGAAAAAATAACTTTGAAATTCGTTGTACTTGATTTTACTGTAAATAATTGGTATCATTAAATACATACGATTCTTCGTGGTGTATTGCCCAGATGTAATCGTTGTTTCATAGGGCCCACTGTATTCCAACTTGACCTTGTAACCTTCCAGTTCTTGCCTCATCGCATTGATCAAAGGGTACTTCCCGCTACCACAGGAACCTCTGAAGTCGTCCATATCGATAGACCAAATCATGATACCACCGAAGCCTTCCTCTTTCAACCAAGCCATCTAAATCCATGAAGAATGTATTTTATAGCGTTATTTAATACATAACTATCAAAAATAGCTATACCTTAGTTTTTAAACTTCTTTCATCGTCGAACCCTACCCACTGGTTGGTTCTGTAGGCAAAAGGCACTTGCTGTTCGTTATCCCAAACCAGGGTGGTGTTATCCTCGTGAAGGAAGTCGCAGATTTCGTAGAAACTCATGAAACCGGCTTCGTTTGTATATTTTCCAGGTGTACCACCTCCGCTAGCTGGAGCGCCGATATCGAATTGAGTTACGTTTACCAATTCGAAGCTACGACCGTAAGTTGGCATTCCGATCATCAGCTTCTCCTTTGGTGCTCCTTGTTTCACCCATTCCCTCGCGGAATAATCCTAAAAGGAAAACAATTACTCATCTGCTGACGACTATATAGCCGCAGATGAAAATACTCACCACTGTCAACTTCTTTTGGTAGCTGGTAGCGCTCTCCAACGGGAATAGGGGAGAATTATGACCGACGGTTCGTTCCCATTGCCCGTGGAAGTCGTAGGTCATTACGTTTATGAAATCTAGATACTTTGCTATCTCAGGTACATCGTATCCGGCTGCAATTGCTTCGAACGAAGCTGGTACAGCAGCGGTAAGCAGGAGACGAGGTTGACCACTACTCTTTGCTTCCCCTATAAACAATTGGATTAAAGGAAGAATGATACACCTCAAGGATCTATATTTGGGCCCCATATAGATCTCTGTTACATAAATAACTTATCAGCCGCTTCAATGCTGTACTTATAGTATTTCACATGGTGTGGATTTTTTTTAAATAGTGAATTTACCTTCAAATGCCAATCGGAGTTCTTTAAGGAGGCTAACGTATGCGATTTTATCGTCTACTCCTCTGGGATATTCCCAATCCACATCTAATCCATTAAATTTATATTCCCTCAAGAAGTCTATGGCGTCATATACGAACTGGTTCATCCTGAACACGTTGCTGGTTAGTTCCTTGAACGGAGTAGAACCAAACGCCCATCCTCCAATAGCGAGAAGTACCTGCAATGTTAATGTTTACTAAAATCCATCTGGTAAACTTAAGAGTGTCTACTTTACCTTCAAGTTTGGATTTTTCTCTCTGAGGTTAACAACCCTGTCGTACATTTCTGGATCCTTGTCATTGGCTTCTGCTAATTTATGCTCTGTAAGGGTCGCGAAGGCATATATGATGTGCGTGCAGAGGGTAGCATCTACGTCTTCGGGGTTGTATTTCCCAGATCCGGGGCGCTTTTGGGACCAGCTGGTCATGTAGCAAAATACTTGTGGAGCACGTACTAAAGATGCAGAAGAGGAAAGATCAGTTGATTTGAAGAGTAACAATTTGGAATTAGTTTATTTTTTAATTAAGTAAAAATTGTCATTATCGACAGTGAGAACATAATTTATTTATTAATAACGGGATGTGGATAATATAATCTGTATTGTCAATTTAGCGTTTAACAATACTTTTTCTATTAATATTACATATTTTTAATGCACAGGCATTACATTATGTAACGTAGAATTACTTAATTTGATCCAATCATAGTTGAATTATCTAGTTCATCAGATACCATTTAAATTACACAATCAAACAGGTGAATTGTTGTTAGTTTGTAAGATATATTGTCAAGATATAGCTTTATCATGTATTATCTTACTGTAATTTGACTTTCGATCAACCTTGAGCAATTGAAAATTCGTTAGTTGTCATGTGTAAGGTTCTAATTACATTAGAAAGTTGATTTATGCTTCCTTGTGTAATTATATATTAAGAGAATATTGCGAGAATAGGCTGTTAATATAGCTTCATTTGCACTTGTATTTGTGGATGATTTCCGGCTGGTTGTATTTTGTAGGATGGATTTGGAGCAAATCTGCATATGTCTTGGAAACCACATTTAATGGAGATTGTCATTTTTATATCAGTTCTACTTGAGGCATATAAATGAATTATAATTTAACTTGGTTCACTGGCAACCTACTTGAAATATATTAAAAAATAATAGATGGGTTCCTTCCACTTTTCTTTTGTATTTTTCTTTATCAATTCTAGCTTTAAGTCCAAAGGCGTGTCCAATATAGCGTGCATGTTATTCGTAATAAGTGCATTTACACCTTGAAATAATTCCTTGTAATCATGTATTCGAATTGTATCAAAATGTCGCTCTTCACAGCCGCCTTTATAAATGTTGAAACCAGAACGACTGGCCGTTCATACAGAAAATTGCGCAATCGCAATCGCCTCGAGCTAGCAAATTGCAGGTCTACTATTTCGACCAGTCACTACTCTAATTTTTTGCTCAATGGTCACTCTTAAATTATACAATATTTTATGTAACGTTGAATATAAAGGAAAGTGATCTAGAATTAATTGAATAAGATTATGGCTTCGTGCCCGATTTTTTTTCTTCCGCTGTCACAATAGAACTCGACGAAAGGATTGAATACATATTAACCTTGAAATGTCTTTTATTTGTTTTAAACCTGCATAAAGGAATGTCTGAAATAATTTGGTATAAAAAACATTTAGATCAGCAGATTGTTATTATGTTCTCTTTGAACCAACATGCCTTCGCTATTATGTCACCGAAATTCGTAATAACTACGCATATATTAAATCTTTTACCTTCAGGTTATCAAATTGTCTTCCTACCTTTCTTATTCACTCTCTTGGGCGATGCGGTCTTCTTATTTGGCTTCCTAGCCCGTTTCAATACTTCAGACACCGCAATCTTAATCGGTTCCGGTTCTTCCTCGTCGTCTTCTTCTTCCGATTCCGTTGGTCCAGCTATCTTCTCCCAGTCGACGTCTTTGGCGTCTTTACCTCGAGAGATACCTCTCAGCTCTTCCCTGTTGAAAGGAAAGGGGGAGGAAGTTACAAGAGATTACAGAAGAGAAGAAGGTTAGGACAGAGAGGAGGAAGAAGGGATTATTGTTACATTCCATATTATACAATGAGGTGAGATTATTAATATTAGTTATCTAAATTATACACACAATATAAACTACGATAATACGTCATGCTCTTGAAATGTTAAGAACGAATGAGAGGGTGAAGATGTGGTAAACATAGGTGTTCTATAATACAGACCAATATACAATAAATAACATGCTATGAGTTATAGGATTATTAAAAAATAAATATGATTTAGGAACATTTACGAAAATATGCAAAGTATCAAGTTTCATGCTTCCTTGAGCTAACACCAAATATAGAAACAACATAGTAAATTCTTTTGGGACAAATATCTACATGGTGGTACTAAGACGTCATTGGACTTACGTTTCTTCATTCACAAAGATACAAGGATTCATGCAGTGATATTAGTATATTTTAGTTAAAAAATAGATTTGTAACTAATTATTGCCAGAATTTCATCTATCGACTAAAAGAACTAGCAAGAACCCAACTACACTTACCTCATAGCTCCAATTAAAGGGTATTTAACGTTTCCACCGCAAATTGTGCCAGTGAAGTCGTCCATGTCTACGGTCCACACCATAGCTCCGGCGTACCCATTTTCCTTGATCCACTTCATTTTGTGTCTGATTGACTTCTCATCATCGAATCCGACCCACTGATCGTCCTGCACGAGATATGGTACCTTCATTTCATCGTCCCAATAGTAGGTGGCTCCGTTCAACAACATTTCACAGATCTAATAAAACAAGTACAAAAATTAGGTTCAATTTTACTGTTTTCTTGTTAACCTTACCTCGTAGTACGCCAAAAATCCGCTTTCTTTAGTGTAGGTTCCCTCTTTACCACCTCCACTAGCAGGTGCATGGACACCATGTTTCCTTTTGTCAGCCAAAGTGAAAGAACGTCCATAAGTAGGCATACCAATTACCAGTTTCTCCTTGGGCGTGCCTAGTTTCACCCATAAGTTGGCGGCATGTTGGATATTTAGTTGTTTTTGGTATTGGCTGTCGCTACTGGGGGAATACAGGGGAGCATTGTGGCCTGTTTCGCGTTCCCACTTCCCGTGGAAGTCGTAGGCCATCACATTGATGAAATCCAGATAGGATGCCACAGCCGGAACGTCGTAGCCTCCCTTGATGTTGTCGGGACCTACTGGAACTGCAGCGGAGAGGAGAAGACGGTTCTTTTTTATTTCTTGGGCTTCTGCTTCGAAGGCTTCTCGCAGTTCTGAAATATGGTCGATAATTAACAGTTAAAACTTGTTAATAATATAATGGGTTTGATGGGGTCTCTCCTATTCCAACTCTTTCAATAGAAAATATGTCCGTGGTTATGCTTCTTTAGTTTTTCTTTTTAATTTTGCGACATTATAGAAATATAAGCATTTCAAAGGAATAAAAGAAGATACTAACAATTATTCCAATAATATGAGGTGGATATATTGAAGGCATATCTTTTCCAAAATATGTTTTGATTGTTTTTAACTTAAAAATTAAAAATCGGTTTAGTTTTACTTACTTCTATGTGGTTGTGAAATCTATATGCATGTATGTATATTGTCTTAATGCAATTATTTAGCGAAATCTAGGTCGAAGAAAGCTTATGGGAAAATTCTTAGGCATGTCCTATCATATTTATAAGATTTTACTTTAAGGAGATCTACTAGCAACTTAGTACTACTTACTTTCGCATTATACACTATTCTCCATTAATTATACATTATATAGTTGATTTAATTCATTAAAGGAATGTACTACTGTTGAAGTTGTGCCATATAAAGAATTTATTTTATTTAGCTTTTAGATTGTCAGTTTTTTTGTCAATAGAATATAGTAATTTCTAAAATAGAACAATATTCTATAAAATATCTTACTCAATTATCTAATACAAACTTATAGGAAATTTTAAGAATAGACAAATTAATTAATATACATTTTTTTAAATATAAAGTTGCAATATACTGAGCAAATATGCTGGAAGAATTCGCATTGTTATCAAACTTATTACAAAAGCTTTATATCAATAAATTTTGATAATAAATATACCATTAAAGTGTATAATATTTTGAATAAAATCATACCTTTTAGAAGCAAGACGTAATTCTTTTTGTCATCGGATCCCTTGGGGTATTCCCAATCAATATCGAGACCGTCGAAGCCTCTCTGTCTCAAAAATGGAATAGCACTGTAGATAAACGTCTGTCTGGTGTATCTCGTGGCTACCATATCCTTGAATTTTTGAGTACCGAACGACCAACCACCTGAAATTCATTTGTACTATTTATTTCGAAAGTAATACGTTCACGAATACGCACCAATAGCTATGAGAGTCTTCAATTTAGGATTGGCCTTTCTCAGCTTATGTATCCTCTCATACAAGCCCGTCTTACCGTCTTTGGTCTCGTCGTTACTTTCGAAAGACGACAGTTTTCCCTTCTTCAGCCATCCAAACGCGAAGATTATGTGGGTACAAAGATCGGGGAGGATATCTTCCGGTGTGAATTTTCCAATTTTGACTCTGTACTGTGACCAATTGGTGTAGTAACATACGACTTTGTAGCCGTCTTTCTCTTTTTTGGAACTTGAGGCGCTGAGGGCATTATCTTGCGCTTTTCTATGACCCGGTCTTGCTCTTCTTAACTTCGTTATGCTCGACGATACCAATTGGTCTTTGGATGACGAGACGGAGTGTGATACTGATTTTATCGGCCTACGCAGTCTTCTTCTCGTTGCTGTAAAATACAATGGAGATAAATGTTAATACTGGATGTAGATGCAAACATCGTATAATCAGTTTTCTTTCAAATAATGTATACTGTTATTTAAATTTTGATAGAATATAATCATAAATGTCACAATAGCTATTTAATTAATGACACTTAGTGATGTACGTGAAGAAAATAAAAGGAAAATAGAAGGGAATTAACCCTGTTGACAATATCAGAACGGAAACACCTTAAATCCGAATGTGATGACGACTCTGATGCTTATTTAGGACTTTGAGTCCAAATATATCAACGAAACAACAATGGCAGGCATTCTTTATTGTTTATCAGATAAATATAATTATAATTACTAATCACTTGCATATTTTTTTAACATCTGCTAAAAGAAATAATCGTCTTAAGACAATAGATGACTATTTTGAATATCTAATGTTTTACGATACATGTAATGAAATATTACATAATGGATATGGTTACTTTTTGCACTGTGGAGTGAAACTAAAGTGGTAATACATCATTTAACTACAATATTCCGACGCCACATCCTTAACATGATGAATATCGCACAGCCCTATTAAATTTTGATGGCAGTATTATGTAAAAGTTCTAAAACTATTTAAAATCATTATCGCCTTGCGAGTTGACTTCGTACAAGATGTATAAAAAGTGTTTGAGTGCTTTTCATAGTGCACTGATGCGAAAAACAGAGTTTTAAACACAACAAAAACATGTTACCGTTTATTAAATGGTCCTTAAGTGAAGGAGACTGATGAGACTGTTCAAATAATATTTTTAAGGACATGTACATCAACTTAATGTAGTGTTTGTTAAGATGTATTTGAATGTCGTTAAATTATATATTTTGTTAATTTCCTGTTGTTAAAAAGCCGGAAAATTTTCGGCAAGTAACATTGAAGCAAATAATTTTTTTTCGTAGTTGAAACTTATGAGCGACCTTGACAAAAATCTATCGAATATAATAAGTGATAATGAATTAGTGACAAATGAGTAATTAACTTAGAGTGAGTCACAACGTAACTTTATCTTAGAGGTTTCACGGGGATGTCGAATGAAACTGAAAGTAGATTTTTCAGTATATGATTACTGCATTTCGTGTATTCGATAATACAGAGTCTAATTTATATTGCAGTGGTTATTATCGGTAAATTTATTGCATAGAAATGTCAAAGATATTCATATATCATATGAATAATACAGTGAAGTTGAAAAGTACGGAGTACAATCAATATTTTAAAAACACATAAAGTAAGTAAAATATTCATTGACTTTTGTTTTGGTTTATTTTAAAATTATATTTTATTTCACATTTTCCATAAAAAAGGGCTTATATCAGCACTGATTTTTCAAAAGTAACTGTTATTATTTTTTAATTCACTATTACTATCTAATTTTAAATCTCCTGTACAAACCTAAATCTTTTGAATATAATTGAAAGATTCTTTTGGATTCGAGAAAGAAAATATTTGTATTATTTAAATGTAATTTTATTATTTATGTATGTATTAATATTTTTATGTGTATCAATCGTCAAAAAAAAGTGTTTTGCCCCAATAATTTATAAGTATTTGGAAATAAAATAAATATATCACATATTTTCTTCAACATTTGGGAAGTTTTAAGAAAATCAATATTAAATTTGAAATAATACTAATTTAATAATTGTCACAATTTCTTTTATTATTAATAGTTTATAAGAATCACAAGTCGTATCGTAACAAATTATTATGAAATAAAAATTATTTGCTTTTGGGTCAAACAATTTGGCAATCTATTGCAGTAATAATTATGTGTTGCTAGTTTTAATTATATTTAATTTAATTAATTGTGGTAATGAATTTGAAGTAAAATAAATAGTGAGTGTGCTCTATATTTTTCAACCTCACTGTATATGTATTAAATTGGTGACTTAGATAATATAGATGTAAATGAAATCATACATATTTATTTAAGGATATTACTGAAAAATTTTAATAACAATATTTGAGGTGGACTTATTTTTCAGTAGAGAATTTTCAGAAGATTATTTTTACGAGACATACCTATAAACTATAAAACAACTATTCATGCGACAAAAGGTATAGAAACCTCTTAATAAAGCGTTAATTTTAGCGAATTGAACACTTTAGCAAGCGAAGTATAACACAACAATAAGTGACTGATTTAAATAAAACAATGCATAAACATACCTCTTTCTGTCGAAGTGAGTTGTACTAATACGAACACTACCACACATATAAATATTAAAGTCCTAATTTTACATCTAGGTCGAGGTATCTGCAACAAAAGAAAATAATGTTATATGTAAATAATACGTAGAAATAAAATTTTCTATTCGTCGGAATACAATGAAAAATGCATTAATAGGATATACGATTTTTTTAGAAGTAACTGTAATGCGCCAAGGTCGACATTAAAAATGTAATTAAACAAAAAAAAAATTAACAGTGTTAAGTAACAATTTTCCAATTCACTTAACAGGACTATCACCTGTCAAAACGTAAAAAAAGCAAACAAACCAACAATGTTTATTCTCGTTTTCCATATTATTATGAGGTCGATGAACAATAACAATGACTAATAGAATCTAATCCTCCCAGATCTCATCTTTGAATATCTCATCGCTCAATTGGATTAAAAGTAGGTTGGCGGCTATTTCAAGTACGAACAACTTATATCCTGGTCGCTTGTTGCTAACTCGCTATTTTCTCGATAAGAACATTGCTAATTGAGCGAACAAGTGAAAGTAGAAGCGTATATAAGCGTTTGGTCAAGTCTTACATGGCCACTTGGCTTTGCGGACACTTGGGAGCTGCTTAAATGTTAAACAGCGTATGGGCACCTCTTGGTTTGCGGAAGATCTTTGTCTGTTCCGCTGATTGCAAGGAAGTCGACAGATAGTATGCTGCTTCCGTGTAACCACAACTGGTTTTGGGTCTTCTTTTAGTTTATTTCAAGTACAAGAATGTATAAAATATTGTGAATGAAACAGTAATAGTATACTAATAGTGTATGTACCCTCTGTGGGTATAAGATACACCTCCTGCTTCCACATGAGTTCTTTTTACAATTATTTGTACGAATATGAATTATAAAGAAGTAAATATGCAGTTATTAAAAATATACAGTTACATCGAGTGATTCAAAATAATTCGGTGTTTTATATGAAATGTGCTGATGACATTTTAATCACAATCAACTTTTTACTTTATAAACAAATTCAAAAGACATATACTCAACAGATCACAAAGCTAACCTCACTTTTCTTCTTCATTTAGCGCAGTTCTGAAGAAAGATGATAGTTATATAGTTAAAAAAAATTAAACAGGAAATAAACATCTACTCAACCTTTATCATTAAATTCTACATTTGCGCCGTAGGACAAATCAATTTATAATTACAAGGAATTCTAGTTTGTCTCTAGACCTGCTGCTTTAAACTTTTTTGTAATGTAATTTTAAAGTAAATGTAAATGTTTATAAGACAGTTACAGAAAATGAGAAAGTTTTTTGAATCAGAGGATTGTAGAAGAAGTGCCATGAAATGATCATCATTCTCACCATATTTAGCACCACTGAATTTCTTTTTGAAGTCTCAATTAACAATAAAAGTTATCTTATTATAAGGAGTACGAGAACGTATTGTTAGGTAAAAGTCTTCATTCACTCGTTACTCAATTCTCGGTAAAATGGTGCCAAAGACGGCTGTTTATTACATTTATTGAATTATTGATATTAAAAATATTACATACATAAAATAATGGTTTCTAGATAATGGCTTGTATATCTGGATACAAAATTAATCATATCTTGAATCGATTCGATTTTTGAAATGAAAATGAAAAACCGAATAATACTGATTGTATAAATTTTTGAAAGAATCTATAAGATATAGTATTCTCTAAGTTCCTCGCTCAGTTACAAAGCGAAGGGGGAAGGGAAGAGACCTTAGACGCGTACTGTATATAGTAACTTATTAGCATTCAAAGTCTTATTTACCTATATAGTAATTTCATCGTATTTGTATGCATATTTATATAATTTTTATACATTTCAGTTGGTAACCGTGTTTATGGATACCCATTAAGATAACAATTCATAATAATCACTTAAGGAAAGTCGACTTTATGTTGGTCACACTTTCTGAACATTGACAAGAGAGTCAGTGTTGTGTGTTAATATTTCTGTTGATGTGTTTAAACGTTTTTATGAGCTCACAGTAGCAAGTAATGTAATTAATTAGATACAATATTTATGAACCGTTAAGTTTTTATTATATTCATTATTAAACAAGTGAAAAACTTGAATCCCAATTGTGTTATGTGTCTGATGTTGTGATGGTTTCTTTATAAATCCTTACTGTTGCATTTTGTTTTTGAAAATACAAATTTTAGTCATGTACCACATAGGTCGAAATTGCATTAAGAAAAGTCTTTTCATTGATTTTCTAGGAAGCATATGAAATACAAAATTTTATGTTTTAATTTTCTTGAGTTTTTTAAAATCGCCTCTTCACAGAACTATTATAATTTATTTATTTAAATGCGACTGCATTTTACGAATACGAATATTAACACCAACGTACTTTTTACGATTAATTTGGAATGAGAATAAGTTTTAGTGATATTAATATATTTTTTTAAGAAACACATTTCTCAACTAAGGCGATATTAGCCCCTTGATATTGAGCACAGTGGTGTTGATGCAAAATAAAGATAAATAATCATGTGACTTTTATGAAAAGCAAGAGCGATTTAATTTCACAAGTTCTAAGTCACGCTTTGATAGTTACGACGCTTAGCCTGGTTTTAAAAGATTATTTAACAGATCAACCTAAGACACGCCCAGTTTTTGCAATAGATAAAGATATTAATGCTGGTGCTGAATTATGACCGATAAATGCAGTATATTATCGTTTACATTCTCAATAAATCAAATCAAATATTATAATTATATAATAGTATAATTTATTCAATTTATAACTCTATAAGTGAGTTTAAATGAAGGGGTTAGGTCCACATATGTAGTGTATAATATAGTTTTATATAAAAATAGTATATACTGATTATTTTAGTACCCTATTGAAATTCTTACTATGTAGGAATGCGTACTAAATTTTAGGTGGAGTTGAGGGTTGGGGGAATAGAAAAGATTCTTGTAGAGTAAGACGAGGAGTGTCTCAATTTATTACAACCCAATTTAAATAAGATACTTTTGTATTTTTTGCATAAAATGTTTCTTTTTTGCCTTGAGACTTGCCAAGGAGATATTTTCCCAACAGTTATGAACATTTGCAGTGTATAAAAGAGGAAGCGACCTATTTAATCCATTTATATCTGGTATTAATATCGTTGTATACATGTTTAAGCCTACAAGGTCTTTTAAAGAATATTATAATTATATAGACAGATTAAAATAATTCTGGTCAGTCAAAATTTCCAAGCAACGGGTTGGTAAAATAAAATATGAATTTACTAGCATTATCTTTATTCACAACAATAATATTATTTCAACACGAAGAGGAGTAAGAGGGTTTGTCCGGCATTTATTTTATTCAACTTAATTTGTTTATAGAATTTTGTAAAGTTAATTTCTGTACTATATAAAATATTCCAAATTGCTAATCAACAGTTAATTGCATTTCGTATTCATACTTTTTTAATTGACATTTAGCAATATTAAACTATTTGTTGTTTAATAGACCTCTAACATTTAATTATACAAAAGCTATATATTAGGTTCTAAATAATTATTTAAGATATCTGAATGTGTATATAAACAGTGATTTTTTTAAAGTTTACATTAGAGTATTAGTTTTTAAAATATATATTGACTAAATGTATCTTTGGAATAAATAACTTATTATTGGTAATTCGAAAAGTTGTTGGGTTAATGAAGTACGTATTTACATATTTAATATTTTTTTCAAAGGTCATTGAATGCAAAAAGCAGCTTCATAGGTATGTAATAAAGTACGTTTATGTATAAATAAAAAAACAAATAAAGGAGCTATTGTATTTCCTTATGTACAACTTAAAAGTATGATAACAAATTGAAGATAATGACACAAACAAACAAAACGTGGGCAGGAAGGTCGCCAAAGATATTTTAAATGAAAGTTCAAAATTATTTGTGGAAAGTATATATTTTTCATTTTGTTTTGTTTGAATTATTTGGGAAATAATTAGTATTCATCACTAATAACCTTCTTTGTAATTAAGTTATTTTAATAGATAAATTTTAAGTATATACTTGTTTATATATTTATTTAATCACATCCAGGAAGCTTCCATACAGTTTCCATATCACCCCAATGTAGATTACCATTCCTCAAAAATAAATCAGGAAATTTTGAATTTAAAACTTCCTGGTTTTAAAATTGAAAGGCTGAAATTCCTGGTACGTCAGAAATTAGGAAGACTCTATGTCTTCTGTTACAACAAAATTTAATAATAAGATTTATAAGCACATTTATTTCGATATATTGCAGTTGCAAAGAAATTTTAAAATGTGGAAAGCATCTCTGATACATTAATATTATAATTTCCCTTTAAGAAAAGCAGAGAGGACTCCAGGACCTCTACTCGGGTCGTGGCAAACTAAAAATAGATAGAGAGAGATGATGTGGGTAAGGTAGTGGATATAGTTGGTCATAATACGATATAAAATTTACATAAATAGCATCTACAATAATGATAACAGGAAAATTAAGAACGAAACAAAAGGTCCATTAAGGTGCCATTATTTTTTATATTATCTTAAAATAACAATGCAAAATTAATGTTCCACAAAAAACACGGTAATATTTCATAAACAGTATACATTAAACAAGTTTTTATGACCCAATTTTCTCATGTTGGCTCTTTGGATTTGCCCAATACTGATAGGTGTTTTCTAAATATTGCTATTACATTAATTCTTATTTAACTATGACAAAGCGTAGTTTTTTTTTGTTAATCCTTGTTTATGTATTTGGTAACACGTATCGAATATTTCGTACACATTTTTTTATAGAATTTGATATAGGTACGTAAAAAAGCCACTATTCCCATAAAAGCCAAACCACACAAAGATTTTGTTGATTACTAATACCTCTCAAGTACGTCTGATAGACGTGCTTGATTGCAAACTTCCGTCATGTCCGATAATAGAAAATAGGCAGTTTATAATCAGTGATAGCGCTTATATTAATTGCATACTTTGTAGTAAATAACTTCTATTATTTAAATCAACAACCGACAATTACAAACTCCACCGTTACGAAGGCTAACAACTATATCAGTGTATTGGTAATGTCATTGCAATTTTATACAGGGTGACCACAACAAGCCGTTGCTCCCGTTAAGAAGCAATCTTAAATAATCAGCATTAATTATCACTTAAACAAACGTCCCAGCTAATTCGCGTTAAAACATATCCGGTGAAGAAAATGGAAAAGAAATTGTCTTTTGTAAACTTCTTAAATTTTTGTGAACGTCTTATCTTATATCGAATAATGTTCCGGGTATTAAAATTGTCGCATTACACAATGTATGGCAGCAACTAGTAATTGTGCCAACGCTGATCTTAACTTACGCCTCTTTCGAAATAAAATGGCAAATAACTTCATCCAGCTGAGCCCTATAGAATAAGCTATTTCAATTGTCACACCTTGTGTGAAAGGCGCGGTTGGGTACTACCTTGTAAGGTGTACCGTATTGAGAGCATTTACCTAAACCAAACCCGTCTCGATCCCAAGACGTGCGTGGTCGACGTCGACCAGGAAGTCTATGCAATGTAGCGCTTTATTGCAACAGATGAGGCTGTATTAGGCTTAAATAGCTCGTTTAAGGGAATCGGATTGACTGGTAGATTTACTATCAATGTCTATACCTGCGCATGAGTTCAATAGTACTTTTACAGAGTTTGAAAGGGATTTCTTCACGGTCGTAGACATAACTACTTTGATAAAATAGCTGCTATATACAGTAAGTCTTAATAATAAGTCCAGGTGTCTCAAAGCCACTGTTTCCTTATTTCCTTTCACACTTACTTACTTCCAGTTTATAAAGAAAAGGGGAGTTTGCAACGGGTATACAACTTTTTACAAATCTGCGTCGAATAATTGTCGTCTTGCATTGCATTTAGAATATTAACATAACATGCCATTTCAATTAATGTTGGTGTCAATTTCGTATGTGCCAGTTCTGAGTCAGAATCGTTTCACGTTGGTATCAAGGTTAGTTACTTCTTGTTCCTTTAAAATGTATTTTAGTTTTTACGGGTATCTGAAAAATCAATATCTACTAAAAGTTTTATCTTTGATTGCAACTCGTTCGGCAAGGTCAGGTTCGTTTAATGAATAACAAAATTCTTTTGTATCAATCATGTCATGACTAATGCTTTAAATTTGATCGTATTTTTATTAAGTCATAGCAGAAGCATAATAACTGTTTTGAATTACAAAATTTTTAAATTCAAACGAACATATACAGCTCATCAAGAATAGGAACAAGTCTCAAAAGTGCGATATTGGACCGCCCACCAAGTGCGCAGTAAATAGTCTGGTTTTTACTTAGTCGAATTGAGACCTTTGCAGAGTGAAAATCGATGATTTCGATTTGGTCGCGCTTAAAGTGTATCCTATCCCGTCCGAATACTGCTTCACTCTTTCTTCTACGCATACCTAGAGAATTTCACACTTTTTCCTATTCTTGATGACCAGTACGTTGGAATATTTTCATGAAATAGGTTAATTCTTGTTTTAAAGACGAAATTGAAACTTATTTTTGATGTTGGAACATCTATAGGAATTTTTTTGGTACTTTAAGGAGGTGTTAACAGTTTTATAAAACATATAAGGCAAGACATTTTAAAAGGTTCAATGAAAATGTAATGATTCCTTACGAATAATTATATCATTTTGTTTTTGATAAAATTTTGATGAATCAGTTCAATCTTCCATTTTTTATTAAGAGCTGAAGAAATATGTTTAACACGTACCAATCTACGAAGTATCTCGAGAAGGTTATAATGAGCTTGGAGACTATTTTATCAATATCTATCATTGTATTGAAATAAATGAAGTTTAATAAAATTATTGATCCCAAATAAAATATAGAATATCTAAATCCGGTAATTTAGTTATTCATGGTGTGGAGATATGTCGACCTATTTATGATTTAGGGAAAGGTTCATTCAGGTATTATTGCATAGGTAATTTAAAATGTACCTTTATTAGATATAATTAATAATATTTTTTCGTTTTGAAAATGTACTTCTATTAATAATTAGAGAAAGTACTGGGAAATAAGTCACAAAATGCTAAATTAGTCGCCCCATGCACAACCCGTTATCATTTGTACATTTACTACGAACTGTAGTTTAACAGGAAATCCATTATATGTGTAAAATGACCGTGCATGAGTATAAACCGCATAACAAAAAATAAATGGAGCATATCGTGCATCCAGTCGTAGCTGATTCTTGACAAATATCGTGAGAGGATAGCGTCATTATTATAATTTATATCACTTCAAGGTTGTCGTGCAAGGATTTTCTTGTTTGTAATTGCACGATGCTAATTCGAAATAAGAAGAATATGCCAGTTATTCCCAATTATGCAAATCCTGAACTGTCATTTTTGCCTAGGAATGATGCAGCGATCACTGCCTGGTAATTGGGCCATACAATTTGGTACATCATGTTAGAACAAGAAACGTTGCACTAAATAGAATCTATAGGTCACGATGTAGGTTGATAGAAGCTGAGTTAAATGTCATGTTCTTGAAGATGATTTCGACGATTTTATAAAATTTTAATTGACTCGTCAAATTTAGAAAGCATAAGAATTCTACCTCAATAGTTATATATGGAGAATTCAAATTATATGTGAAATCATGGTGATAAATTATCATCTCATGGAAATTTCTTTTCTATGTCTTGCCTAAGTCTTATCTCAAATCGGACTACGTTTGGTGAGCTATCAGATCATTTTACTTGCCCTATTTTTAATAATACTAACAGTAATAATGCATACGTTCATAGGCAAAGTTGTACAATCATTTAACTTATTCTTAAATAAAGACAAGAGGAAGTAAGGCTTAAAAATTTATTTTTTATGATTGTTTCTATATTTATTGATTTTATATATTTATTTATTTTAATAAACTATTTTTAGCTACTAAAAATAATGTAATAAACATTAAAGGTAACTAAAAAAGGCACTTTTAAAATTCAAAGATAATTTTCGGGTTTGTGAGATATATTTTATTTTACATCTTGTGATAATGACAATTTTAAATAATACAGTCATGTATGTGTGACTTTTACAAAATATTGTTATCTGTATTGATAAATATCCTTTTTCTAACTTAATAAGGGTTAATATCACGTAATATCCATACTATATACCTAAGAATTGTTCTATTCTTTGAGTTTTTGCAATGTTAGTCTATTGTACATGTGATCATGTAATCTGTAGGATACGAAACTGGTCCTAGTAAATAAAATTAGAACTGTTAGATAAAATCCTCTACAAGTACTCGAGTTAACGTTATTTCTTTCCTATATTTTATTTTTTTTTCATGCCTTCTATATCAATTTAAATTTTAATAGCATATGCTTTCAACTAAAAAAGTCGTGATATAAAAATAAACCTGTTCCTCGAAATACGATTTATGTATACACCATGTAATTATTTTTAAACTATTCGCCTCAACATTTTTAACCTTCACAATCTTTCCTTATTCGAAAATGTCAACAAACACGTCAAAAAGTGCATAGTGACTAAAAACCAAACGCGTCCTTGCTTTCCTTAGCCCTAAATAAAAAAATATTCAAATATAAATCATTCTTGAACAGCGCAATTTCTTATAATGTAAAACAACGCTAGTGGGGCAATTAACATTTCTTAGTAAACCGTATAAAATGCAATTAATTAGTAGTCACCGTTCCAATCCATTTATATTCATTTATCTTTGATATCCATAGTTATTTATCGGAATGATTCAATAATGAATAGCGGTAATTATTATGTAATAGCAATAATTTAAAATTGTTTGTCATTAATCAAATAATGATAGGCATAGGAAGTGGACAATAATGGGCCACTCGCGTGATCCCGTTGTTCATAGTTCCATAGGGATTCCATTTTATTTAGTAATATAATGGTTGTTACAATTTGTATTATTTAAAGTGTCTTCGGTATTTAAAGGGAGAGTATTAATTTAATTATTTGCATCCCAGTGTAAAACACTCAAGATTTGTTCATAGTTACTACAGTGTTTCGGAGTCTTTAAAAAATTATGAATATTGTGAGAACCTTTATCACCAGGAAACAGGTTACAATATAGTCTTCTGACGGGTATTATATAACAAGTATAATCGGTTATATTTAAAAAATTGAACGAAATTAAGTTTATTTTTATACCTGTTTGGCTTGTAAAATAATGTGCGGTTAATATTTCATAAGATAACTAATAAATGCCATTATATTCTACAAAAATTAGCTCTCGTTAATGTTTAACGAATATTAACAATGTTCAACAATAACAAATTTCGACCATTAAAAATTATATTTTGCTGTGACTATAAATGGGGATATTAAGACACAAAAAACCTCGAACGAAAACCAATTACTTCTTCTGTTTATATTTGCCATATTAGGCTGTATTAGATAACATTAATAAATGTTCCCATTTGTTCAAAGTATAATTGAAATTTAATCGATCGCAGTTCATGTAGAACACTGTCGCTAAAAAAGAACGTTTCGTATTAGACTATAAACATTAAAATAGCTCTATTATGTAACATGGAGTTGTGTATATAACCCATTTGAATGCTCTACAATATAATGGCCAGACTATGCCTGCAAAACAATTTGCATACAATGAATAAAAAAAATTAGTAAAAAGTGTTGCCGTTACATCAAAAATGCCGATGACGAAACTGGCATTGATATATATAATTGAGATGATACAATGTATATAATTGAGAATTGAAAAATAATCTGTAAATTAGTGATGATACAGTATCGATGCACTATTCGATGAATTATTCATCGCATTAATCTGTATTGTATCATATTTCAAGGTTTCGGCTAAACGGTATTTTTGCATTTTAAGGATGAGTTCTTAAAACAAAGGCGTAATAGTACTCGTTGCTGGAGGCAGAAAAACTGATCATGATCACCATAAAGAATACTTATGAATACAGGGTAACCAAATATAGAAACCAGCCAATATTAGATGTTGATGAAGTAAAAAATATATAAAAACTAGAAAAAATCAAACTTGACGACTGTAAATGAATTTATTGCAACATATATTTTAATAAGATTTTCCAAAAAGCTGAGACAACATCAGACGACTTACATTTGAAGCGGATTAAGGGAAAATAGACGAGACGTTATGTCTAAGTACCTTTCAAAAATTATGCCATAGTTGTTTGTGTCATTAATTAACTTTTACCTTAAAGAACAATATTTTTCATGTCTATTCGTATTACTTAATTGACGGATATTAAGTAACGAAAAAGGATGTGTATGTCGCTAAATATTATTTAAGCAGATAATTAAGAGAGATAAACATGGTGAAATGTGGTTTTCATCGACACAAAATTATTTCAAAATCGCCTCCATTTGTCTTTCATCATTGATGAACATGAGCTTGATTAAAACATTCATTCAACACATCGAAGGAAATATTACGAGTTTCTTTCTAATGAAGCAAACATATAGCTCAATTTCATTTTCATTTTAATCCATTTTGAGAAATGAAATAACTTAATTCGAGTACTTTAATGGAGAGAAGTTTTTCACTAGGTTTTTATAATATTTGTAGCTTGTACATGCAATGTATATTATGAAGTCGTATTGTAATAGTATCCAGTTCTTTAAATAAATAAATATTCATGATTCCCAAGATACTTTTATCTCTTTTGTATTCTTAGACATTCTTTAAGGAAGTTGTAAAATACAACCATTAAGAAACGTAATAAAGTGTTTGAATTTCATTAAATAAGTCCAGGAACTGGTACCACAAACAGACTTATTGACTTTAAATAAACAAAAAACAAAACTCGTCTAATGCACATGGCTTCCCAATAAAAATTATACGTTTCTTCCACATCGTTTTTATTGATACCATATGCTATTAAAACAGATAATACTAATTATATTTTCATTAAGAAATCGATATAACGATATAGTTAACTATTTGTTTTAGTGGTTATTTTATCTCATGCAAATTGACATTTAGACTGTTTGGGCGTCAACTTCCTGCCATAATTATAACAATTATTTTAATAGGCTCGGGTTTTCTAGGCCAGATTTTTATAAAACCTTGGGTTAGACGATTTAGTTTTATTATACAGGATGTTTACTTGGTCAGTTAAGATATTCCATTTTCAGGTGCTTGGATCATAATTCAGATATCATTCAAAATATGCTCTATTAGATATCAACATTTAATTATTTATTTCTCAATTTTATAATATATAATAGTATAAAATAGGTTTCGAAAGATATTTCTTTCGAAATATCTCCATATAGGGAAATATTTTATTAAAGAACGATGTGGAATATTTCACTTCTTTAGTTAATTTTTATAACCTCTTGCAGCATACTATGTTGTATTACAATAATATTACCTCATACCTTTATACAAGGTCAATCAAATGCTAATTATAGTCTTCTATAGTAGCAGAGTTAGATAACACTTTGTGTAATATCTCGATCTACTATGGAGAATAATGAATTGGTATTTAAATTAAAAACTATAGTAAACTGTGTTTACCGCCAATTATAATATGTTAGACCGTAGTTTTTTCTTTGTTTTTTTTTTATAATATATTCATTTTGTCGCTACCAGTGTGAGAAAAAATAACAGCAAATATTTTTCCGCTACAGTACCTTCACTTTCTAATTATATTAAAAAGAGGCATTTACCAATGTTTGAAAAAATTACAGCCTTTAATGCCTTAATGTTTTTTCAGTATGATAACTCTTGATTTGTATTATTTTTCACTGTATCTTATAATAATATTCTGTAATATAAGGTGATTTCACATAACACCGCAGGCAATATGCAATTTGCTGCTAATTTCTGGTTTCAACCTTGCCTTCTAGTTATAAACAAATTGAGGTTAACGTATTTACTGCTAATTTAACACAAATTCGTTGCCGGTCACTTCAGTCTCGATCCCATTCTACAAAATCCACAGATGGGGAAGTAATTTTTCTAGATTTCGATTAACTTAATGACGATATGTTAATTACGTTCGGTTTGGCCTAATGTCACAACGTTTGGAAAAAAATTGGGACACCTGCTCGAGGCTATGGAGTTCGTTCACACGTGATGTTACAAAATATTCAGGAGGCAAAGAGAAAAAAGTAAAGTCTGCGTAGATCAGATCGTTACAATGATCAATTGTTGTCCAGAAATTACCTAAATTAAATAATATTCTAGCTCTTGTGTAAATGTTCTGTTATATTACATATGTATGTAGGTTCATTCAAGTAAGCAGTATCGCGAAAATATAGAACAAAATGATTAGAGGTGACGACTTTTTGCTTATAACAAAATTTCCCATACCTTCTATCCTGCTTCCTAGGAGAAATAGGGGTTAATATAAATTATTTTTAAAGTTTATGTACTATATATTATTTGTACAATAAATGTACATAATGCACGTGTGGAGAGACGTAAGCTCAATATTTTTTATGGTTATTGTTGAAAATTACCTAGTGGATGTTACCGTTCGTGGGTATATCAACCATTTTGTATAATAGAACTTTTTATCGAATGCTGTTGACCTTATATGAAACACGTTTCTTAAATAATGGCCGGAATGATAATTTTGAAAGGTTTTCGAGATACTCCTAATGTTTAGTCGAATAGTATACGTTTTTATTTTTTATGTGAAGGAGAAAAGTAAAAAAAATATGTAAATATGTATATTTTTTTATTTTAAACAATTATCAGGCTTAATTAAATTTAGTCTTTGAATAGGGACGCTCGAAATTTGTGAGGTTATAACGGTCTCATGTTATTAAAGCAACATCTGTTAAATCTACTGTGAATTATCGCTGATATGCGTGAGAGTGTACGAGAAAACTCGAGGCAGTCAATTTCTCGTCATTCACAAGAACTTAGCCCTTATGTGACTTCAATTTGGTGAATCTTGCATCGGGACTTGGGTACGCACACGTATAAATTCCAACTGACCCAGGAACTTGGTAAACGACCATAAAAAACGCCGTGTGTTCGCTGATTCGGCTCTGGAGCCGAAGTTGACTTACATTTCGACAAAAAAATAATTTTTAACAACGATGTGCATTTTTGTACGAATGGATATGTGAATAAGCAAAATTATCGAATTTTAGATGATATCAATCCATACGAGATACACCAGTACCAAATACATTCCTAGAAAGTCACTGTTTGGTGTGGATATTAATCTGGCAAAGTCATCGGTCCGTACTTCTTCCAAAACAAAATTGGCATTGCTATAAACGTCAACGGCGAGCGCTACAGATCGATGATAAGCAAGTTCTTGTGGCCTAAACTGAATGATATGGATACCGACGACATGTGGTTCTAACAGGACGGCGCTACGTGCTACATAGCGCATGCCACGATGGACACTTTGCACAAGCGATTTGAGGCCATGGTTATCTCACGCAGCCGTGACGTGAACTGGCCACCGAGATCGTGCGATTTAACATCTTTAGGCTTCTTCCGTTGGAGCTATCGTAAATCGTAAATCTATGCGAATAAACTGCAAACAATTTATGCCCTCAAAGTCAACATAACGAACTCCATTCAACAAATTCAGCCAGATTCATGCGACAAAGTTATCGAAAATTGGACCTTTCAAATACGTACCACCAAGTAAAGCCGCGGCGGATATTATAATTAAGTTATATTCCATACTTAATGTCATAAAATATTCTTCCACATAAAAAAAAGTTAGTGGATATCTCATATCCAACTTGCTTTATTTACGTATAAAAATCGAGCATCCTTATTGAAAGACCCTTTACTGAATTCACTGATGGACAATATTTCGATTTTTGTTTAAATAACATCACGACCAAAGGATTTAAAACATTTTGTTATCTGTCTTTTATTCATTTTCTATTATCAATGTGAATACCGTTAGAAAAATATAGGCTCAGTAGTAAGTAGACGTTTTCGAATCAGCTATATTTTTACGCCATGCTGTAAATTATATTATATACTCGTATATTCTATGATATATAGAACATTGTGAGATATTTTCGGGATTATTTCGCCATACTAGCCGAAGAATTTTATAGCAGAAAATATCCCTTGGTACATTTGTTGGATGCAGTGAATTATTAATTGAATTAGAAATATTTCTATGATATACAGCAAGAATTGGGTCTCTAAATAGCGTTATGTCATGAAGATTTACTTTCAGGAACCCTCACCAACCACTAAATTGCGAAACATTTCCGAGGCATTCGCAATAGTCATTTATTAGTATCTGCCAGTTACAAATCGCTTTTCTTTGGATAGCATCAACCCTAACGAAGTTAATTAGTGCTGCGGTCGTAATCCTGGCTCATCAATTAAAGCATGCGTTCCATTGCAGCTCATCTTGGCTAATACTTGACATAATCGAGCCACAATTAACGGTCGATTGCACGACTTACCGTTAAAGCATGTTGAAACGCGTCTTCTTCTTCTGAAAAACCTCAGACGGTCGTGAGTCGCTCCATCAGGCTGCGCTCACGATCTTCTCACAATACACGCGGAATCTCGTACAGATAGTAGGTTCGTTTATCTGGTGCAGTTTCATTTCCATTAGAAAACGCCATTAATATTGCCTGTACGTACTTGCGAAATACCAAAAGAGAAATTTGTTCGCGTAGCATTTCGTAAACGCTGTGGATTTTTACGTCGAGCTTTGTACTTGCTGGATTTTAGTCTTTTTTTGCGAACGTTTTTACCCGACGTCAGTTAATGTTAATTTCATGTAACTAATCGGTCTGAAACCGTGGCCAGCGCACAATTAAAGGCAAAGCGGTGCCAATTGATTTTGGAACGTTGGGCAAATACTGGAGAACGAGTGCGAATCGTTTCTGTTGAGATGGGGTTTCGTATGTCAGATGAACATTGTGGAATGCCAATAAAGTTTTGGAATAAAATTTAACGCACGTTACGGTTGAAAATGGGCAATTTAAGGATTGCTATTACATTCTACATTATTGTATAGGCACACCAGTATTGTGATAAATATTTTGTATCAAAAGTATTGAATGAAATCAATTTTGGTTGTTCAAATAATACATTTAACTTCTTTTCTTCGGATAGTTATTCTTTTGAGTGAAGTTATTGTCATTTGTAATAGTAACCACTTCATTCTTTGCTTGGTAAAATCATATTTATCTAGACGTACATTATTTGCTTCATATACTGATTTTAAATCCGGAACCTTTTAGCGTCCTCTGGAGTACCTCAAGGTTAAAATTTGGGCCCATTATTCGTTATATTATTCATTAACAATTTGTCTCCAATGCTTATGTCACATCATCTTGCTTAGAGGGTCACTTGAGATTGAAAAAACTTATTAAATCTGTTGTGTCATAGTGTTCGGAAAATAAACTATTAATAAATATAAATAAATGTAAAGTTTACTTCTATAGATTAAAGAAGCAATCATTAATATATGATTATTCTCTTGATAGTACACTTTTAACACGTTCTGAAAGTATCAGAGGGTCCTGATGTGTACTTTGATGATAAAATATCGTTAGCTGGGCATATCGACCATGTGGTTCTTACTACATATAAAACTCTTTTTTGTGATTAAAAACATTGCATTCAATAATGCGTTAACACAAAAACATTTAATAACATTGCTACTTTAAAGTGTTTGTATTTTGAATTAGTACGTTCGAAATTAGAATAGTTAATATTTAATCCCAAGAAGAAGAAGAAGAAGAAGAAGAAGAAGAGAATTTGTGAATTTGCAGTAAGGGATTTAGAAGTGGTCCCTGTTTTATAATCAGTCAAATAGGATGGAAAATTCGTTGTTTACAGGTATATTTAATAAGATATCACTTACGTAGGAATTCTCAATGTTACAGAACACGTTGAAAATAATTGATTATAAAAGACTCATTTATCTATGGATTTTATTTTACAATTTTTACTGAATTATGAAACTGCCAAACTAATACCCATTTTCATGCGATATAAATATCGTAGAACAAACTCCATAGGCTTTTTCTTCAGCTTAAAAAAATTACACATACCTGTATCTAACGCCCGCTATTCTGCTTCATGAAATATGCATCGCAATCACATAATGTTCTGTTATATACGCTGGCGATTTGGAGGGTAATGGTATGGAACGGATGTTAATATATTAAACACTTTACACCGGTATGCATAAATGTAACAGTTTTTATGGTAATTATGGGGAAAATATCGACAGGAGTCACCCGACCTATTTTTCAGGACAAAATGATCATTCTAGAATATGCAGATTGCATGTAGTCGCAGTGCAGGAGGACGTTGTGTATTGTTTACAATATTTGTTATCTATGTACGTCTCGTTGGGTTAAGCATGCATTTTATTTGACAATTTAACCTTGTATTTACCCCAAAGTTGTCATTAAAAGAGTTACTTTATCATTAGAATCAAACGTCAGCCTCGTTCTGCTACTGTGGTGCCATAAAAGAAAAAACGTCATCTGTTAGAGATACAACGAAATGTAATATATACCCAATGGCAAGTTTGCTTATCTTATATGCTGTTATTTTATATACCTTTGTTCTCCAATTGCAGCCCGCAACTATGAAAATGCAAGACTAGTGAACAGCTTTGTATAAACCTTTTGCATCGTTAAACCGACGTGACGTCATAAAACCACCATTCGTCCAATTTAAAAAAGAAAAGTAATCTAGAGTACCTGCTCCAACCACGGCGACAAGATCAAAGAGAATTATTCCGGCCAGAAGGCAGTAGTGAATGAATTTTTAAATGCAAGTTGCTTGAAAGTGCTCTTCAAGGAGCAGTTGGCTAATAATACCGGTAACAAAAAAATCCATCCGTGTTTACTCTTGCTCCACATTCGCAAATGAGGTGAATGTGTGGAGAATTGCAGCATACATCACTGCATCTGCGTTATACTAGCTCAGTCGACGATCGTATAAATCATTGTTACATGATTCGCCGATACGGGAAAGGATACTGACGATAAATTGCAAGGAGACAGCGTCTCAGGAAAGGTTATCCAGTGAGATGAACGTGAGATGAGTTCGCTTGTTTTATGTCCAATTAGTTTAATGGGCATGGAAACGTTTATTTCACAAATACTACCATTTACTTAACTGCGGTGCATATTGGACAAACGGGACGGTATTTTGGAATATGTTTTATGGAACACAAAAATTATTAGCGACTTTTAAACTTGACTCAACCCAGCTCAAACATTTTTTTAGAAGAGAAATATTCTTTCAGTCTGAATCTGTAGATGATTTAATATAATTGGACATGTGTAAGGTACTAGTGTGCTCCAAATTATTCCACAGTGTTAACAATATACTGTTATTTTAACCATGGTAATTTATAACAGTTTAGCAATGGAGAATACGCTGAGCAGTTGCACATCCAAAAAAAAAACATTGTATACTTTGAAATAGGATATCTAAATAACATAGGTGAACCGTCTTATGATCCTATTGCATGTTAAAGTGCAGCTGCTAGCAAGAAGGGAGTTTTTGTTGACATACTATTTGATTATTCCACGCCATGATCAAAATTAATATCCTTCATCGTTATATCCCGCCTGAAATTCCTTTGAAACAATAAAAAACGCCGCTATTTGTAAATGCACGCGGGACACTTCAAATATTTTATTCATTCTAAGTATTTTTACCGAAATGCATTCGGCTTCATGAACTGCGTAGGTGAGAGCTGATATTTTTGGTATTCCAGCCATACCATATGTCGCGCAAGGAATTTTGATAGTTTTTTATAAAACGACTTTCGCCGATGCTGACAGACAATGTAGGAAATCCATCTTGTCATGACGGCGATAATAATAAAAGTGGTGCTTAATTGATTAGTAAATTAGCAGTGTTTTGTTCCACTGACCCAAAAGTAAATAGGCTTTTCTCTTTTAGAGCGAAAGTGAAATAAATACTGTAGGAATATGTTAAATAACATAGCAAATATTGCAGATATGAATAATTTATCAGGAATATCATTAAATAACACCCTTTATATCGTAGTAAATTGAATAAAATTCGTTTGCACTATTGTAAGAAAGTTGGTGATGAATGTTGTGCATTATTAATGAAATATTTAGCATTGTTAGTTTATAATAAATTCAACTTTCTTATTTTCATGCAAACTCAAAAAAAATATATTTATACACGAACAAAAATATATAAAATACGTAATATATTCATATCTTATTGTCTCAAATAGTATCACATTCAAGTACGACCCATTCTTCGATTGTCCTTTACGCAAACCCAATTAAATATTTTCTCTCGTCTATATTTCAAGCATGTACGCTTATGCGGTCATATATGGAGGGAAATTATAGAATTACCAGCTGGTAATAATAAAGAATGAACCGCGGAGTCGTGACTATATTTAATATCGGGTACGTTCAGCTTGTCGGTTCTATAATCTTTCGACAGATATTGGTGTAATAATAATAAAGCATTGCTCCGCGTTCGATTGTGTGTTTTCCTGATATATTTCAAAATTATATTCAGCGCTATTGCAAAATGGAGGCGGACTTTCGTGCCACGCATATGAAATGCAATTGTCGCAATGGTGCTATGAAAGTAATATGCAAAGTTAATTTAAACAATGATTCAAATATTTTCAAACTTAAAAAGTCCAATAACAGGAACCCCGAAACCATTTAGTAGACAGCAACTTAATTTATTTAAATATGATGAACTAACAGAATTTAATTCAGTTGAAACATATGAGGAACTCCTTCTCAATAAGGTACTTCTCAAGTGGATGTTTGAATAATATGCCCCTAAGACCGACTATTTTTTATATTTTTGAGTGGCCAGCCAGATCACCAGATTTAACTTTAGTACAACTTATAATGAGCTGATATACCAAGTAGTTTAGAAAATCTAAAAGTCCTCTTATGTATTCCAATTTTTTTGTAGATTACTTTAGTAGTCTTAAAATAATTACGAATTAATAAAAGTAATATAATAATAAATTTAACAAATTAATTCTTAGGAATTGTACTGATTAAAAAAAAACTAAAAAATAATATAAATAACGTTATGTAAAACAATTAAGTTTATCACGATGACAATTAAATTGTGCTATATGTTGTAATATATATATATATATATATATATATATATATATATAAATATATATATATATATATATATATATATATATATATATATATATATATATATATATATATATATATGTTCCAAATATTTTTTATTAAATAAACTTGTGTAAATATATTTCTTTAAAATATCAAATATTTTTTTAAGCTAGTTTTTAACTTATTGTTAGTCAGTTTTCAATGGATACTCTAAAAAATATTCTAAATTTAAAAAAATAATATATTATACAATGTAATATGAAACCTATTTATATCTTATTTATTAATACATTATTTAAAATTCTTGGAATTTTTTTAAGCATAGTTTAACGAAAATACATATATAAACCTATGTCCACTGACATTCACAATACAAAATACCTGAAATATCTAAAACACAAACAATATTCTGAGTATTACTTAATTCTACCTTTAATAATTAATTTAATATTTATTACTTAGTTTTCATTTAAATACAACCGCCATATTATTACATAAATAATTGTCAAGGTTGATTCTATAGTTTATATAGTTAGAATTTAATTTAATTTAACAATTTCCAGTATGTATTCAACTATGAAGCGAATGCAAGGTAGTGTTTTATTAATTCGAACATAAAAGAAATTAAAACCTTAACAAAAATAATTATAAACGAATTTAGTTGTGTACATTCACAGATGGTCGATAAATAGACTGACAAGCATATATTGCAAAATTTAAATTCCACAATAATATTGGCAATATATTGCTGCAATTTACAGACAATAAAAGAACTCTCAACAAGGTTTCTCTCGGAAATTTTGCAAAAATTTCATTAATAATCGAAATCAACGCAGAAAATACTTTTCAATAGCAAATTGCTTTAATAACACTAACATTTTCACAAAGGCTAACATCTCGCAACATATTTTAATTTTAAGTTGATATATGAAAAAGGATGTCATAATATATACCCTTGATAGTTTTCTCTTAGCGGATTGTGAAGAAAAACGATCGAATTATTCACAAGTCATCTAAAGAGGGCCACCCATACACCTTCCGTTTATCTGCGCAGTTTATCAGGTGTGACGTCATATCTGAGCGAAAAACTGTGTAAACTGCGCAGTTTCGACCAGCATTTGCGCAGATTAAAAATATGTGCACTTGTACCCTTTTTTGCAACGATAATCTGCGCAGTTTATCATATGGTTTGTTCAGTTGACTTTCTGTTTATGTACCTAATGACCACGGTTTTAAAAGCAGATGCGTTTTTGGTATTTATACCAATCTTTGTACTAATGTTCACGGCATTTTTCCTTCTTCTTCTAGCAACACAGCTGCAATTATGCAACAAACTGCTGCTCTTATTTTTCTGTCACTTATTGAGGTTTATTTATTTTTAGCTTTTGAACCAAACCCGTTGAAAGTGAGGCGAGAAGTGGAGACAATTTGGACAGAACTGAGCCGAAAACTGAATGTAGTCTACACACCTTCAGTTGAGATAAATGTACAGATTTCCACAAAGTTATTTACGGCAGGTAACTGCACAGATAATGGGAAGGTGTGTTGCCTCCTTAAAGGCAAGGTGAATGAAAATGTTTAATGTTCTTAGTTAAGCGAAAACGTAAGACGTAATCTTCAAATATTTTTATAAATACTTAAAAAAATCCTAATGTAAAATTTTGATTCTACTTAATATGGCAATAACAAAGGTTTATTTGAAGGTCAACAGCAATGGGCTTTAATATTCTTAATTTTTCTAAACTTGCAGTTCGTATACATAGTACGTAAGAACTATATACAAAATTCTAAGGAAATTCCATTGTAATTGATATTTGGTTCACTTTAACTAAGAAAAAAACGGCTCCTGAACAAACAAAACCTACACACAATACAAAAGTCGTTTTTTATAAACAAATACCGAAAATAAAATCAAGTATTATAATTTAAATAAAAAAAAAAATGTATAACGTAAGCAGCCAAACCCGCTTAATTTTTTACAATTCGTATTAATAGCTTATGTTCTGTAATTATTTGCATGTGTAGCCCTCGGGTGAAATTATCGTTAAGGTTAGATAAAATAAGGTTAGCCTTGAAAATAGGAACCAGACCAAAAACGAATACTAATCGGAGGTTATTTTCATCAATTTGTATAAATTTATTAGCGAATTATTCTGTCGGCTAACGGTGCCGAATATTGATTGTCCGCAAAGTGTCACCACCACGAACAGAGTCATATTTTCGATAGACATTTCGGAAACTTCCATTGTTTAAGAAGCGGCCTTTCACTTTATAGTGTGAGGAAAACATCTTGAAAATCGAAAGTCAGAAATGACACCGAATATTTGGCGTATAATTAAAGCTAATTTTGTGTTTTAATTTGTGATTTTCAGATTTTAAATATTTGCTGTTTTCATTTTTGATTTTATTAATTCGATTTAATTGTACACACGTTAAAAAAAAAATTGGTACACACTTAAATCGTCAAGAGATGTCAACAGAGTTTATTTAAATATGTTTTTCAAAATTTTCAGGCATCTTCTCTGAACACTATGACGTATTCGATATCACTTGAAACAATAACTCATTTTCGGCTTGTAATAAGAGAAATGTCAAGGTAGATTGCTTTATATATATATATATATATATATATATATATATATATATATATATATATATATATATATATATATATATATATATTTTTTTTTTTTTTTTTTTTTTTTGAAAATGAAGTAGGTAATTTGTGAAAACTTAAAATAAAATAAAAATTGTCATATCGTATTATATATTACTGAAGTTATATACTCGTATATTCATATATGAGGTTATTACTAATTTTGGTATATTCTACTTAGACAAAGTAATAAAACAGGCATTAACGTCAAATATTGCGTTGGAGACAATTATTATTTTTACTGGAACTACAACTTTACACCTACGTAGATTTTGCAACCAAAACTGTATTAGCCGTTAGAGAGTGTAATGTATTTTTTATTACAGAAATAATTAGGCTGAAGACTATTACAATTGCATAACATTAGTTTAAGGCAGGGTTCATTGGATTCTGTGTTGACAGAATCGAATACGGTGGAATTTAAATGTCGCTTTCGTTGAGGCTCTAATAGTCTTAGAAAGGTGTATATAGAATTGACCATTGCAGGGAATATACATACAGGTACTCATTTAAATTAAGAAGTACTATATAATAGTACTGTAATGTATATAATTTATTAGAGAATTGGTAGTATTCGTTCATACTTAATATACATACTATACATGATAATAATTAAAACAGTGATTTCTGTCGTATTCAGGAGATCGATTCATGTTATTTTCTCTATAATTGGCATAGACTTGATTCCACAAATTTCCTCACTATAGTCTATCGGCTTTCTTTCGCAATTTTACATTCTCTTAAGGAAAAATTTGGAAAAATTCGTATAGACCAAGGACCTAATCCAATGGTGTCTTCAGATTTATCCCAAATCGAGAGGTTCTCTAGGTAGGTAAGAATTTTCCAAGTCGTTACCTTGAATGTGCCGCTCGAGGACACGTTTTGTCAACATGCTAACTTTATCAGGCGTCTAATAAACCCCTTTGCCAACTTCATGCCATACAGAAGTTTTAGTCTTAAGAAAACTAAGCTAAAAACCTATGCTTGATTTTAATAATTTGCTGCACTATGTGTATCAATCTTTTCAAATAATTTTCAAGATGTCGATAATGGCGAATAGACTCAGTGACCTATTTTTGTTTTAAGTAATAAGCTCAAAAAATATTTCATACTGTAGAAATCTCTTAGTTTGCACGAATTGCCCAAGAAAGTTATAATAGGCGTGAATATTATTAAAAACTTTTTTTTTATTGAAATTAAGTTTCGCAGTGCGTTGATTAACCGAGAAAATTCGAACTAGTGCGTGAGAAAATCTTTTCAATATAAGTAAAACGAAAGTAAAACTCTATTAAACGATATAAACTGAAAACAGTTTTAAAGCAGATAATACCTTCCTGCCCACATTACGTTATTGTTGGCAATAATGATTCTAAGGAGAATTTTACGTTTTACGACCACTCAGCCGTACTTACAATGGGCAAAAATGCTAATCATAATTTTCTCCATTGTGATTATTTCACAGCGCATTGAAGGCACTTCTTCCGGAAAATTAAATAAATACAGCACACCGCTGCCTGCGTGTGAAAACAATGGAGTCGTTAATTTGCGATAACGGGCATGCCTATTTTGTTAACAATCTTCAAAAGCGCACACAAATTTTCAATTAGTAATTAAATAAAACAGAATGTACATCTAGAAATGTATCAACACAATATAAAAACATATATAATCACTTACTAGAGATACTAGAGATATATAATCATTTACTATTTATGGAAAGTTTGTAGTATATTTTTTTTATAAAAATATAGTTACTAAAATTATATAGTACAATTAATAATAAATAATTTCGATGTCGTTGAAACAATGAATGCTTTTATCTCCCAGGGAATATTCTGTTTGTATATCTTGTACTTTGAACAGGGTGAATTGTGACATATTTTTGTATGAATAATGAAATAGGATTCAATTTCCATAAAAAACAGGGGTTGAAATTAGAAAAAAGTTGAAATTAGTTGGTGGATTGTAATCAATAACCAACAAAGAATGAGATATGTGACCAAAAAGGGTTTCTATGTTACTCAAACAGGTTTTAATTTTGTGTTTTTATTTCCTTAAAAATATCGAATGTATTGCTTGTAAAAGTATATATTTTTGAGAGTTTATAGTTAAAATTTATACTCTACTTTATCAAAAGTTTCTGCTTCGTGCGGTATATTATAGATATAACTAATTGTTTCTAGTTTATCTTGCTATCATCTCAAATACCGACGATATGGCTTTTAAGGAAAATTCTGGGACTCCTAGATATACTTTGTTTCAGAGTTTATCGTTTAATCGAGGTTTGGAGCCCATTTTATTTTTTTTTTTCAAATGTTTGAGCCCTGGAAAATCAATTTTGGATAACCATCGATTCTAATTAAAATTATTGTTTACATTTCAAGAGTTAGCCACATGTTTCGATATGGTTTCCACTCTAAAATATTTAAAAATTTGAAACGGACTATGATTGATTTAAATATAAATTTTTTAACTTAATGGAATATTTTTTGAGGTCAGCTTTTCTTGTGGTGATTTTTTGCTAGGGTATTTCTTCATTTTTATTAGCCCAATAGTCAATAGTCGTAAGGGTTATCGTTTCTAAAATGCTTTAAATTGTCGTGGCGAGAATTTTTCTTTAACCAACTATGTGAGATAGTACTAATTGTTGTAAAAATTGTAGGGTTAGTGCCAGAACGAAGTCATAAATGAATTTAAGTCTATGTAAAACCGCGAACAGTATGTACAAACTAATTTATGGGTGTTTAATTATCTAGGTGTTATTCAACAATAACACCTAGACTAGCCACGCTAAATAAGGGAAAGGAACGATTTCGCAATACATTATATAAAATAATTTATACCCGCCGCACAGAGCTCGTTTTACATTAATATATTATGCAAGCAGCGAGAATTTGGTGTTACATTTCAGAGATTTAGAAATGGAGTTTTTTTACAGATAAATCAATCAGCTAGACCGCTTTTTGCATTCGAGCAAGTAAAGTCTGTGGCAAAATGGTTTATTTGTCCCGAGATTTCAGGCTTGCCATTAGATTTAATACTTTTTTCTTTAATTAAATAGCGCAATAATCGTAAACGTTGTAGTGTTGATTTAAGTTTATTCTTCGACTACAAGTAATAAAGTTAAGTAATTACTTTTTATTGTACATATGAAAGAAAACAATACGCTTGTCTGATATTATAAAGTCTTTGTATTGTAGATTGTAGGTACTTGCCGTCAACAATTATCCTTGACAAAGTATAAGTAAACCAGTTTTTTCTTTTGTCCATAAAAAATATTATATTACTGTCGTAATTCTCTTGCAACGTCTATGCTTTAAAGTAAGCGTTTAACAATGCTATACGAGACTTTTAAAAGGATTAAAACTAAAAAAAAAATTCTTATAGACGGTATAGAATTGAAAACTTCAGAATGATATTGCTCCATCTCCATTCGAGAAAGTGCGTTTGTGTGGCATACAAAATAATTATATAAGTGTCATTTCAGCCGCTAAACGTCGTTAACATCAATTAGCGTTTCTGTCGCTTTATTTGAATAACGAAATGCCCTAGGCGATTACAAGAACTACTCCTTATTTATCATTTGGACCCACTGACTTAGTTCTGAATTTACGATTGTGAGGCTGACTCAGCTGTAAAATAGTGTGCGTAGTTATCGAAGTAATTTAGGGCTTGCATGGCGTTTACTCATGCTTGATTTGGGTATTTATTAGTCATAGAGGGTAATTTATTCTTTTATTCCGGCATTCTTCATTGTTTCTTCAAATTTTTATATAGAAATCAGTGGCGTACATGAGGAGATACTATAAATTATGACGTATTGAATTTAATTTAATTTTAAGATTGTACGTAAAGCTGGTCTTCTGGTTTTTTTTTATAATTGTTAACTTGGCCTACATTTAGAGAAAATTGATGAGCATTATTGGGAATCCATTTGTCTTAAATTTATCTCGCCCAAACTTTTAATCTGTTAGACACAAAGATAATCAAAGTTTTAGGTGATTTTAGGTTTTTCAAAAGGCTCTAACTTGGAGAGAAATAGTCGCAGAGCAATTTAAGAGAAAGAATATTGAATACCCAAGTCTGTAGTTTCCATGTCTTGAGTTAAATTTTTTTATCATTAGTTTTTGAGTAATCATAAGAAAACCATCGGAAAAAAATTTCTAAATTTTTGCTTGCTTCTCAAAAGATCCACAAACTTCAATATATATTTTTCAGTGATTTCATCCTAAAGCTGTTTTGACTAATTTTATTCTCTTTAATTTTAGTGATCTAAAAGCCTTGTATAATCATTTCTCGCTGAGTTATCATTGTTCAAAGCAAAAAAGTCAGTTTTGAATTTGGTAATTAATTACTCAGGATATAATGATTGTATAGAAAATTCAGGTAGGGTTTTAAAAACTGCAAAGTATTCTTCATAAGTCGTAGTTACCGGTTTTTGAATAAAAAAATTTCGATGCGAGAATGTTGATTGAAAAAAGAGTAAAAAATCGTGTATTTAGGGATATTCCCTTAACATGGCATAACATTACAAATAACAAATAGAATAATAGTTTTGACCATTCCCTGTCAACCTCAATGTATCTCAAAGAAACTCTGAAAATTTCAAAGCGTTGTGATATTTTTTTTCATTGTGTTCGGAGTGATTGAATTTGTCGTGTTTGCTAAAAATCAATTTAAAAATGATTTTTTTTTATTAATATTTTGAGGTTGGCAACGGCTTTTTGCAATAATCCATATTTAGTTTTATCAAAAACTGTTAATTATTGTAAGAAAAAAAAAATGGAAAAAATATGTTCTTCAAAAAGTCAAAACTGATTTTTTGATTTGAACGACGATAACTCAGCGAAAAATTATTGTATAAGGCCGCGTAAATTAAAGAGGATAACATTATCTGAAAAAGTTTTATAATGAAAGTACTGACAAAATTATACTGAAGTCCGTGGATCTTTTGAAAGGCAAATGAAGATTTGTATTTTTTTTCTGATAGGTATTATTATGATCAACGAACATAACTGGCGACGGTAAAAAACTACTATACAGACTTTCAAGATCTGAAAACTAGAAACTTAGGACTTCAAGTTGTTTATTTAAAATTGCTCTACGACTATTTTTCTCCAAGTTACCGCCTTTTGAAAATCACCTAAAAATTTAGGACTTTTTGACATCCCTTAATTTTTGTGCCTAGTGTATTTAAGTGTTTAATTATATAGGGCGTTTTGAATCAACAGAACGTTTTAAATTTTGTAACTTTGGAGATGCCTAATTTTATAAAATGATGCTAAATCAAGAGGAGTTCAAATGGGAAATATTCTTTTTCTTCCATTCTAACGATGTGACGATGTTTATCATTATTTCTATAATTTTGACGAAATATCATACGAATTGCTAAATCAACTGATTTGACCTTAGAGTTTTAAAGACAAAGAGGACTGACAATGTTTTCGTTTATTTGTCAATTACCAAATGTGAGAGGTCAGATGATTTAGAATTTTAGGTAAAGTCGGAGAGAATTTCAAAATGATAAATCAAAACATAAGTGGATATTAAGAGATTGTCCTCTAAGTTTCCGGATCTAACACCTCTTGATTTCTGTGTCTGGAGCTACATGAAAAACCTAGTTTATGAAGTTGAAATGGCAAACATTTGGCAACAAAAACACTAATTTTGGAATTTTCAGTGCAGAAATGAGTTAACACTAGCCAGATTGTAATAGAATGTAGGGAATATTTCGTTTTGTATTAAGGGCATTCATTATCTTGATTAAGGTGATTTGTGACAATTGAAGATTGCCTGATATAGGAATTGAAACTGAAAGCACTGACAACTTATTTATCAATAAATGTCGTCACTGCAATTATTAATAAACAAATTATTAAATTTAAAATATTGAGCAATGCCGCGAAGACGACAGAATGGCATGAAAACATCTTTACGTAATCACTTGAGATTGATAAATAGTAAACAAGTTAGATGTCAGACGTAAGTAAATAAAGCGAGTTAAAAATGTAATTTTGTCATGTTAGTTTAATGTTAGCGACGTGAAAGATGCGTAAAATATACTTTAACGGCATCATTGAAAGTGACAGGTCTTAATTAGTGTCAGAGTGAATTATTTCCGTTAATGAAACACGGACCTAGTTCTCATTTTTTAGGAATATTCGCGAGAGATATTAGACACGTTTACTGTCCCCATTTGATAGCGGAATATCTCACGTTGGACATTTTTGGGATGATAAACATCCTTTTCACTTTTCCTTAAATTTCACTTAATGTTCAAGACAATGGAATATAAAAATATTTACATATAAGACTTAAAATTGTTTACAAACCAATCAACAACAATATTGTCACTGATTATTTATTTGTTTAAACTTAAATAATGCAAGGAATTCGATTTACTATTTTTATGAAAAATACAAAATGCGAGACAATTAACGTTAAATATGTCTGTTTTTAAACACAGGAAATGGAACGAGAAATGAATAAGAATAAGTTTAATCATGTATAACCGTTACTGCCAATGCATTAACATTATAACGTATATCTTTATAATAATTACTTCCTGATTGACAAAGAATCGGCCACATTATATATTCACTATACAGTTACGCTAGAAAACAACGCAGTTTTAATATAACGTCTTTTTATTTTATACGATGTATCATATAATTATTTCTAGTCTTACTGCTTACTTAAATGTGTTCTATTATTCTATTCTAGGTGTCGAAGATTCCCCAAAGATGAATATCGTAGCCAAATCGATTCTTATCAAATATTTTAACATTATGGACACCATTAAAAGAAATTACAGATTCATTATCTAAATTTTTAAAGTAGTTTTTAAAATTATTAATCTGGTTGATTATAATATTGTATTAGTAGATATACAGGGTGCCAATTTTGAATAATATAAAGTCTGTAACTCTGTAACATATGAAAGATTTTAATAAAATTTTATGTTCCCCTAATTGCTCACATGTAGGGGGTAATGTTTGGTAGGGGATGTTTATCTTCAGTTGTTATTTATATTCATGTTAATATGACCTACTATAAAGAGTAAGTTCTTTTTACAGGTAATTTGAAATTCTTTTAAAACAACCTGTACGTTGTGTTTGTTTCGATACCTTTTAGTTGGTGTGTCTGCCTTAAGGTGTCCACTTTGAATCTTTAACTACTCCATTTTGATATTGCTTGCGAGTGATGGCTTCTGGTGGCATGAACAAGTCGCCAATTTTATCAAATTGCTGAAGAACCTAATTGTAACTAAGTCGTTGCTTCCAATCATTCACTCGTATTTCAATTCTATTTTATACGAAAGGAAATGTAATTTAAAATTTGCAATGAGGACTCAAAAATTGCGTCCGGCTGTCTTCTCGTAAATATATTTTAATCGATTAAATTGAGACGTCGCAACTGATTAATTTTCTTTATTTGATTTCTATTTTTGCGGTTGTGAATGAATATTTAATAGAAAATCGCATTTATATAAACGCAACGAGAATCAGGTCGCAGCAAAATGCATAGCTACAACTTTGCTTTCTATCTAAAGACATATGTCGCCAAATAACATTAATGTGACATAAAAAATTAGAACGGAACTTTCAAAATTCGCGTGACCTTCATTTTTATGTCATTTTTGCTATTAGCCAATGTCCTCCAAGTGAGAAATATTTCAGCGGGATGTTGCAGGATGCAAATATTTTGCTATAGGGTTTCGCATATTATATTTCCTTTGTACTTTTGTTATTGTTGAAATAAATCTACCAAATATAAAAACGAGCCAATATATTTTACTATTACAATCATTACACAATATATCCTTTCTTTCAAAGCGAATAATAATAAATGTTTGTTTCTTAACATTTACGCGAAAATCATGTAAACAACTATTGTATTTTAGACTTTTTGGGATCCACCGCAACATGATTTATTCAAAATGTATTAAACGTTGACAAATCTACGAGAAAAAATGTCATACTTATTAGGCGAGAGGAGAAATCTCTGACAAGTACTATTCTTATTTCATTCTCAACGCAATCAATTATTTAGGATTTATCAGTACATTTGAACTTTGCGTTCATACAAGAATTGAGCAAGAATTCATATACAGTTCCTTATGAAATACGACATATGTTTTATTGCTGTTGATATTAACATATACATATACATAAGCGGCGGAATAATGTAGAAAACCGAGTTTTAAATTAAATTTATAGAAAGTGTATCCGTTTTTCTCGAGTGTGGAATTTTTTCTAAATAGAAGACATGGTCACAGGTTAAATTTTTATGTACACTATAAAATTTCTAGGCTATCATTTGTAGTAATAATTTCCAAATAGAAATTTCATGGACAAGATGTTTGATCATGTTTTCTTATCACGAAAAATTAATACATTAGTTAAAATGCGACTAGAATATATCTAAAATCAATAAATGGTAAATTTTATTTTTTAATTGTTGGTAGTATATTGCCATGTATCTAGTAACTAAAAACCTGTTGTATGTAAGTATACCTTTGCTATCAATAAATAACTTTTAAAATAGTATACACTCAGTATTTTTTTGTATTCCCTTATTGACCTTAAAGCATAATCAAATGCCTCGTTCAAGGTATTTTTATTTTTATTTGCTACTCTTGAAGAACGTCCTCTGACTATTAAGTAGCAGCATTGTAAATAAACATAGGATTAAGATCAGGGACTTTCGCCGGTCTATTTCTACCTGTCTATTTGGTTCGATTTCAAATAGCGTCCTTTTCATTGGAAATACTACGTAAACCTTCTGTTATAATTATAATAAAATCATTTAATGACGTAAGTAAACTGCGGGAACTAATTAGATATGATAATTTGCTACTCTGGTCTCGTCGGTCCATAAAAAGTTACAGACAAAATCGAGATCTTGATAATATATTCGTTAAAATTTTATCATTGATTCGTTGAATAATGTAGATTTGCATATGTAGATATAAAACAACGTTTTCAAGTCCCTTGAACAGTTTTCTTAAAGTACATTTAGGTAATGTGAAAATTATTTAGAAGATATTATTGGGGAATGATATGGAGGATGAGGAAACGAAGAAGAAGAAAGAAAAGTAGAAGAAGCATATAAAGAAGAAGAACTATTCATTCTCTCTTACATTCACATTCATTCTTAATTTCACATAAAAATTACAAGATATTTGAAGCAAGGAATGAAGGATTCATTATATTCTGGAGAATGTTCTTCACGTGTAGGTTTTAGACGTATCTAATGATGACAATACTGCAACTTGTTCACTGCATAATATTGTCTCGTATATTACTTAACTATTGTTAAATAATAAATCTAATTTTCAAATTACACAGTGTAACATTTTCTAAAAAAATGCTTTTGATTTGTAATATAAAACAACAAATAAGACGACGCCTCTATGAAAAATAAAAGTTTCCTTTCAAATTTAGTTAAAGGTCTTTGTTTCTATTTTTAACAAGAGCATATATGCTAAGACTTTTCCAACCAGTTGAAAATTGTAAAAAAATTATTTTTGATTTTCTTTTTATTTGAAAAACTAAAAGGGGACACCAATGGTTGTAAATAATATATTTAAGACTACTTTGATTTAATCGTGTTTATATCTGTGATATTAAGTACTATAAATCGCTCCTATTATTTACCTTCGTAATATTTTTAATGACAGCTTTTATTTAGTGCAATCACTTCGGCACCATTTAGAAATTTGTAGATTAGAAATTCAGAAAAATAAATTTTTGCTTTTAAGGTTTCTTTTTCTTAACGGATTTAAAATAAAAATCTATGCCTATTATAGTAATTGAATGTTAGTAACACTGTTGGTTCTGGCAATATCAAACGTTGGTATGAATGACGTCAAAAGTTTCCTCAGCAGCAAAAACAAACCCGCGAAGTTACGAAATCTCCAGGATTATTTCAGACAAACATTTATGAAAGAAAAAAAATGCGTTATATCAGCAACTCACCATATTGAAGATGATATGGAACGAAATCGTAAACACAGAATAATCACAAGCAATGAGTATTTGGCTCACACACTGTCACACGGGCTCAAACTATACGATGCGTTCCAAATGCGCGGTACAATTCGAAATCATTCGCCGCCTCTATCAAACTGTTCGCCTGAAATCGAGTAGCGTATGAATTTCGCTGTGCTAAGGCCCCTACCAGCACCACACCGTCTCTGTCCGTCCTATTGAATCGCTGTCTGACCGTCCTTGTTCGATATAAACATATAGCACGGCAAATTCGAAAGTTATTTGAGTCCGTCTCTTTTCGACGCTCCGCAAACGTATGGCCGTCTTTTTCTGAGTTGAAGGACTGAATGATTACCTTTCTTTTCCTAGTTTTGAGGTAAATTGGCAGAGCCGGTGAGACTTCATGGCTTGCTTGACGGTGTTCTGTTTTATAATAGGCATTGCTAATTTATTGCTAAAGCTGCGTTTTTTTCTAAATGATGGAGTTACAGATGTTCGGTTTACGTAAGTACGGTTTTTGTGACGTCTCGCGTTTTTAAGTCTTCTTCACACCGATTAGGAAGATTTTCTCCAAGAAGTGACCATCGGAAGCTTGTATGCATCTGGCTTTCCAAATCACTCATATGCTGCTCATGTATAATAATGGAAAAACATCTATACGAAACTCTATTTTGAACAAATCTTTTTCTGTGTTATAAGATTAATGTTTATTGTGTAACATCTACAGGGTGGACTAATGAAAACGCAATATTTTCATTTTCAAAACTTATTTAGTCATCTTTCCATCTTAGTCAAATTTGAAGCTGCCAGATGTATTTGAAAATATGCCACGTAACCCGAGTTTTCTTTTTAACTGAAAATAATGTTGTTTTCTGAAAAAACTGAAAATTAGCCCTGGTAATTCATGATTGATTCCTGTACAACCGCTAGAGATGGATTCGATGAAGTCATATTCAATAGCGACAAAAAATCTACTATGTATTGGAAGAAATGACTGACAGTCAATTATTGTGGTCATATATTTTGAAGAAATCTGATAAAAGAAGGACATTTACATTTTTTTATATGTATATGAAGTCATTACGGTAGTCGAATTGGTGATAGCACAATATGTGACAAATGCGACTAGCTACCTACCATCGTGATCTTGATTTGATTCCAAGCTCCGGTACTGGTAACGTCGTCGATCGGATGTGTATTGTTCGCAGTTTTTCAATGAGTATCGCTCACCTTGATAACTTCGGTTTTGGATTTGCAGGGCTGTCTAATTTATGTGGTGTGTTTTATGTGTTTTTTTAATGTTTTATCTTGTATTTCTATAAATTAAATGCATATATTACTTTGGATAAAATATAGTTTAAGTAGGATATATGCGACATATGCTGCATATATCAAATAATATTTAAAGATTATTTTTCCAATCTATATCTCTATGGATTCAAAAGAATAGTCTACTGGGGCATCCAACATGATCACCCGATTTAATTCCACTAGAATTTTATGGAAATCTATAAAAAGTAGAGTGTTAAATAAAACCTCTTAATTCCGGGGAGGCAAAGGAATCAAGAAGATGGAGTAAGAACAGAAATATCACATAATATACGAGATACTTTTGCCTTATTATTTAATCTTGGCAAATGGTTAAATAAGATCATATTGGATATTACTCATACTGAATTTAAAACGACTACTGTCATAATAAAATGGTTTTTTATTATTACTATGTGAATTACAATTGACTAAGTTTTAAATGCTTCTTCTGTTCTCTCTCTCACTCTCTCTTTCTCTATCAATCTTCTGTCCTTCCTTCCTACTCTTTTTTATTTTATCTTCGCAAATCTTTTATCTTTCGCCTCCTTTCTTCTGTTTTCCTGGGTTCTTCCTGGGTCTATTTTCTGTCTTCTCTTGTATTACAATTGAAAAGAAAATGTATATTTATATTCCTTCGTTACTTCATGTGGGTTGAGATAAAGATAATTCGGAAAGATACATAAAAAATATATTTCTAAATTCAAGTTACAGTTTCATTATAATTTTTTTGATCTCGATAACAAAATTAATTGACAGTTGGCAATAAAAAATAGAAAATTAGGATTAAAATAAATTAGTCTGAATTGTGTTAATAATATTTTTCTCAGAGTATCTAAATATTATCCAAGTATAAAAATATCAGAATATTAAATCCATAAATTTCTCAAATTGTTAACGATATTTCATAAATATCGGGTTTCATTTTTTATTAATTCTTAGACAATATCGACCGCCGTCTTGGATAATTTTTTTACTGTACTATTTTGCGTTTTGAAATTTCATAATTTTGAATTATTTCCAGAATACGACAAACTTCGCGTGTCTCTTTCATCACCCGATTTGTCATCTACAACTTTTACTTGCATATAAATGTGAGAAAAAAATGGTTGGCAAACAATAACAAAAATACCGCGTTTTCGAGTAGAGTTTACTTGTCAGAGATCGGACAAGGTCAATAACCGAAAATATCTCGAATTTCGCAAAGTTTCTATTAAAATGTTAACCGAGGTATTGGGGTTGAGGCTAAGCGAAATATTCAGCGTAACAGCTATGAATATTTATATCGTATATGAAATTGCAACAGGTGCATACATAGATTCTTACAGATTAAGACTACCTGTATTATATAATACAAAATATGACACGTTATTTATTTTAGTCTTATGTAAAAACAGCATGTAATTTTGGTTTGATGAGATGTAGCACATTAAATATAACGTGTTAATACACAAGGCGCAAAAATTAAGGGATGTAAAAAGTCCTAACTTTTTTGTTGATTTTTAAAGGGCTCTAATTTGGAGAAAACTAGTCCCAGAGCAATTTAAAAGAAATCAAATTAAAACTCCAAGTTTATGGTTTTCAGATCTGGTAATCAAAATTTACCAGTTTTTGAGTAATCATAAGAAAAATATCGGAAAAACATTTTCCAAATTTTTGTTTACTTTTCAAAACATCCTCGGACTTCAATAAATTTTTTTCAATAACTTTATCATAAAGCTCTTTTAGATAACTTTATTCTCTTTAATGTGAGTAGACTAAAAATCTTGTACCATGATTTTTTGCTGAGTTATCGTCGTTCAAAGTGCAAAAATCAGTTTTGACTTATTTTTTTGCATATAATTTTATTCTCATTTTTTGTCTTACAATAATTAACATTTCTTGTTAAAAGTATTAAATTATTACAAAAAAAAACATTTTCAACCTCAAATTATACTGGAGTACTCAAAAAATGAATAAAAAATGAAAAATTCATCCTTAAATTAATTTTTAGCAACAACGACAAATTCAATCCTTGAAATCCAGAAATTCAATCCACACAATGAAAAAAGAATCGCATCCCTTTGATATTTTCAGGGTTTCTTTGGGATACTTTAAGGTTGAAAAGAAATAGTCAACATTCTTAGTTTATCCATTATTTTCAAAGTTATGCCAAATTAAGGGATATCCCTAAATATGCACTTCTTTACTTCTTTATCAATCAACATTCTCGCACCGAAAAATGTTTTTTTTTTATCAAAAACTAATAACTATGACTTATAAAGAATACTTTTCAGTTTTTAAAACCCTATTTAAATTTTCTGTGCAATCATTATTTCCCGAGTAATTAATTACCAAATTCAAAACTGCATCTTTTGCTTTGAACGACGATAACTCAGCAAGAAATAACCGTACAAGACTTTTAGACCACCCGATCTAAAGATAATAAAACTATCCAAAGAGAAGTTTCATGATGAAATAACTGAAAAAATGTTTTGAAGTAAACCTTTTGAGAGACAAGAGAAGAATTTGGCATTTATTTTTCCGATGGTTTTCTTATGATTACTCAAAAACTGCTGATGGTAAACAATTTTGAATTCAAGATCTCGAAACTAGAAACTTGGGGCTTTAATTTGGATTTGGTTTGGGCTTAAAATTGCTCTACACCTATTTTTCTTCAAGTTACATCCCAATAAAAATCATCTAAAAATTTAGGATTCTTTTTACATCTCTTAATTTTTTTTGACTAGTTTAGATTTAAAAAAACGAGACCTGAAACATTTCTAATATTTTATTAATATACGCGCATGAGGAAATACTAACTGAATTCTTCAATTAACTATTTTCTACTGACACACAACATGAAACTGACGACAAGAGTAAATGGATTAAATTTACCAATCCAGGCTAATGCCTCTACAAATAATATAAAGGCACAATGCAACTACGTACAGATACAGTGAACTAACTAATATAAGACTGATTGTAAGTGACATACATGTCTTGATTGCACGTAACAATTGTACCCTTTGAAATTAGGCGAGTACGCCTATTGCACAAGTTACGAAACAGTTTTTTGCACCTTCTGGCGGCGCGTAATTCCAAGTCTTTTGTTCGATAATTCCGTCACTTAATTTATAACATTGTAAACAAATAAGTTTTTTTGTCGATACTATCGAATGGCAAATTGAATCGGGCCTAGTGTTTCGTTGCAGGAATCTAATCGTTGATTAGGATATGCATAAAATTTTCGTTAAAAAGCGTGTGTCAAAGCCAGTGATCGTTATGGGGGAACAAGTAGTTCGCCTTGTCCGTGTAAAAAGTTTAATGCGAGCGATATTTCTGTAATAGATTTGCTGGTACACGTGACTGCGGTGTGGTCGTATCATTTTGTTCGAGTTAATTAATCTTGTTAAATAACAAGATAATGAAGTGCGTGCACAGAACATAAGCTGCATTTTATTTTTGCCGCGACTACTTGCAGTTTACTTGTCCCTGGAATCGATAGAAGTTACAATGCACTTACGAAAGATTTAAAACATTTAATTATAATTTCAAATTTGCCAACATATCATCTTAGTTGCATTTGTTTTTGTCCTACTAGTTTACAGAATACCTATATCAATAGTCTTTTTTAGGCACAAAATTTGGTATAAGTAAATTGTACCATCCCAAGATGATATCAAATTGGTTGTCAAAACGCGTAAAAGTTTGTAAAAATGTATAACTATTTTTTATAAATATCTCAGGTCAATCGAATGGACTTAAATTGGGGGATTATAGTGGTCACTCCGTGGGTCCATTTACAAACCTACTTTTTTTTACGAAAGTGTTGGGACATTAATTAATTCCGCAAGATACTTATTTTGGCTGTGAAATTACTTCCAAGGAAATGCAGACTCAAAACATTATTCTTGATTATTTCAATTATCTTTAGTTTAGTTTACGTATAATAACGGATCGACAGAAACAAGCAATACATATTTTTGTAAAAAATTATGCGTTATATAAATCTTGAGTAATTTTTGGTCAAGTTTTTGAACGATATGGCCTAATGAACGTGTTACAGCCCTTTTCAGAGAACATCATGTAAGAATATATATAATTTACCAGGGTGGTACTAATGCAGGTGCGTCTAAATCAATTTTTCTTGCATTAAAAATAAAAGGAGAAACAATAAATAGCAAATAAAGAAAGCAAATGTTTTCTGACATATCATTACATTGAAGTACTAAATATATATCAAAAATGTTTTATAAATGAAGTAATAAAATCGTTCGCCTGTTGGAATGCTCAGAAGATGATTAAAATACTCAAAGTATTTATTGATGTAATACTTTTTAATCCTGCTAGAACGGAAAATAATACGGCCTAAGTTGAACATCTAGTATATCTTTGAGACACATACTGACATATATTTACTATAATTCTATTCGGTTGCAATACCATTACCACAATATCTTTTATGCATTTTTTAAGACATACTTCCAATTTGATATTTTTTGTTACCCATAATTCGCTTTTAATAACTGCTTTATACATAATTGGAATAACTGGAATTTATTTTATAACAGTATGATTGATTAGCTGTATTTTGGTGGCTACTCATATGTATAGGAGAATGTGACGAATATTTCCTGAAGCAATCTAGACGGATTGCCTTGATATTTCCTTTCGTTATTACCTCATATGATGATTTATATTGAATTAAAATTTCCTGTTTAATAAATTTATGGTTATACTCCTTAAACTCAGAAATGCGGTACAGTAACAAGATTTTAAATATAAGACCATTTCGTCGTAAACTATATTAATATTTCCAATGTGTTTTTTTAAGAGCAGACTCTCAAAATGTGTTTTAAAAAAGTGTTCTTAAGTATACGGGGGGCTTTAAGCAACCCGGGCGCATCCGCCATGTTTTGAAATCAAGCTGTTTATGAACTGAAATATATTCTTTTGGATATTAAATGTGTATAACTTAATAATATAACGATTCACGCATCTATGCCTACAAATAAACTATTTTCGGTCGAACGACGATATAAACTGAGCGATGTAAAGACATTAATAAAATAAAAAAATCACAGAATTTTGTATACAACCTTCATTCTTACATACGATTTCAAAAGTAATTTTAAAAACACGTTAACAAAAAGCTAATTTATCAAATAATTCGTAAATGTCAATCGTCTGCTAACTATTCGTTAATTATAGCATAAGAATTATGACAATTAACTATATTCGAAGTTCCCCGTCAGTCACCTATTTGAATTCTTATCATTTAATTTTTGGTGTCTACATAATCATATCCTTCATGATGATTTATTCAAGGTTTCGTTGGTGAAGAATAAATTTTTCATCAAATTCGGCCGATAGAAATGAATACCGGTAATTCTTACATATATAAACCTAAAGTGGTTCACCTTAAAACTGTCGGTATCGTAGGCACAACAATTAAAATAATTTTATGCGAAACACCCTTTCACCGGAAGCCCTGCATACGTACCACTCCCTAATAGGGGAGAGCGGGGTTCTCACGCCTATAAGATGTATATTATCGTATGAGTAAGTTCAATAAAATAACCTATTATTTACAGTCATCATACAATTACTAGTTTAATATTCCTTTAAATATATATTTTGAGAGAACTATTAGCATCATTGAACTAATCTAACGCAAGGAATGAAGAAGAATACTAATTCTATCCATGCTTTTCATCGGATATGATTAGAAATTTGAAGTAATAATTACTTGACAAACTACTGTTCTGACACTCTCTGTATACACAGATCTAATATCACGTATATTCTGTTAACTAAGTTTTAAGTACTGTTGTTACTGTTATTAATTTATACCCCGCTCTCCCTATTTAAGCAAGAATTAACAGAATTAATTATGAAAACGTCGTTATATGTTATGAGCTGTGATATATAATCCATGTTAGTGAGTTTAACGCAGAATATTTTGCATTAATGTAACATAATGGCTGGATTGTTTTCAAATAATTAAAATGGTATCCCATATTGATAACTATGTAGCGTATATTATAATATAGAGTAGATATTATGAGGTAATATGAGGGCATACTATTAAATATAATGACATCGTTGTGGTCCTGTGTTCAAAATAAATTAATAATTACCTTTAATGTGTTATATAAAATTGTAATTATGAAAAACATTAACAAGCATTTTATATAGATTAAATTATGTAACTAATAGCTATCCTAAAGTACGCTTATTACCTTTTTTTTTTAGAAAATGACGATACAAAAACGATAACTAATAGAAACACTAAATTAGATAGGTTTTAAAGTGTTTAAAGATATTGTAAATTCAACGATTTTGTCTAAATAAAGAACCGTAAATGTCATGATAGTTGATATTCCAAGGAGAATTTGTGATTGTTTTAAAAGTTTCGAGTTTCCATTTGTATAAGGAGTAACATACCCTGCTGATGATGAGAGTATTGCCACCGAAATATGCATAGACAGACGCATTAAAATATCGATTTCCTACAACTCTGGAATTTTGATTACATCCTTCTGTATAAAAGCATCACAATTGTCAGGGAAACAGGAACTATATATTTCCTTATATCGATAGAATTAAATATGTAATATAATTATCTATGTTAGGGTAGTAATTCTTTTGCTATGATTTAATTATGTTTAAATTTCGAGAATTAAATTTTACCACCCCATTAAATGGACGACTGTCTTTCAGAGGTATGGAAGGAAGACTTGACCTTAAATATCTGACATTTCTTAGAACTATGGTTTAAGCTTTTTGAAATACATGCTTTTTGAGAGACTCGCTCGCCTCCGGGCTTTTTACTGATCCTGTATACACAAATACCATTTGTCACGCAATAAAAGCCACACATTAGTTTCTTATTTGTGTACCTAATAATAACTACACATTAAGATGAAAAAAATCTTCTTCCTTCCTTGCGAAATACTTCACTTTCTTCAGGCGCTTTGTGCTCCAGCGTGTACCGCCTCCAAAAAGGAGACGCTACACTAAAATTTTCCCACATTTACATTCACGATTATACATTAAACCCATAGATGTTTGTTTGAAAACGCACAAAAAAAATAATTTAACGCAAAATAGGTACGTTCACCTCTAAGATTGAAAGTCTGTGCGCTACTCGAATAATTACCATGGTCGTAGCTGGGACACGGACTCGGATTGTCTCCTGCGGAGGCTGTAAATATTTCCTAGAGTGGAATAAATATTCTTCCCTATATGGGAAACAGCCAGAAGCTGTTTCTACTGTTAGATAGCTGTGGCATTCTAACGCATCAATAAATAAAGTGAAAATACAGTACAAGAAAAAAACTCTGTGTCCAAACATAAGGACATTACTTCAGATACATTTTGTGGTAATATTTCAGTAAAACTCGAAGAAATGGATATTTCATAACTTCTGTGATTTTGTACCACTTATTTGGTTAGTTAATTTCTGCCATATCCACATTCATGTGGATGAAACTTCATACTTTTTAAATTGTTACATTCTTCGCTCTTATTAAAAAATATCTTAGTTTCATTCGATCACCATTTATTTTGATGCCCATCTTCCTGGGGAACCGTCATATTTAAAGCATATCACATCACAGGTGGGCACCATTAAATTTGTCCTCTCCTCTAATGTCTATATGTATTTTTTCAGGCGGCCTTTGGAGAAAACATTTTTTGTCAAATGGAAAAAAGTCAATGATTTTATTGTAAGGGAATTTTGTTAAAAGTTAAGTCTCTAAATATGTAGATAATCACTCTGAAATGAACAGCCCCTTTTTAGATTTTTTCCGAGAAAATATTTTTTAATGGAGAAATTCGGTGGAAAATGGTAATAGAATGTTGTTGACAATGTCAAACCCTGAATCGAGGCAAATCTCTTGAATTTTTCGATCAATAATGGCCTATTATTATGTATTTTCAGCCCAATTCAAAATTGTGTCGCGGAGAAGAGCATTGTGGACATTTACTTCGAACGAAACGTTGCACTTGAATAGCTGAACTGCTTAGATTAGTTACCCGATGCACTACTAATAAAAGTTCAGAATTTTGCTCCAGATGGCTGCGAGAATATTTTCTACTCTACTCTGAGGTGGCAGTAGGGGTATCATTGCGTCTGTCTTATGTATAATATTCCTTTTCGTATCCTGAGGCTTTAAGGAAAAGTCGATTTCTGTGTGTTCAAACATTTCAAGGCATTCTTGCTTACGATACATTTTTTTTAACAAGAAAACCATGAGCTATTTTTCATATGTACTTTATATTTAATCTTATTTTTTGCTGAAGAATATATCGGTGGCCGTTTAGTGTACCATTAGTTACATTAGTATTACTACAAAATACGTTTAATATTACTATATATTCATAGTAATAAACCTGTGGAAATTTCATGGATTCTCTGAAATCCATGAAATCTGGATTCTTTGTGGAAGCTGGGAAGGTATTCCCAGCTTCCACAAACAGATCTAAGATCCCAGAAGAAGCTTTCTCTTTGACTACACCCATGGTATCGCTATTCTTCGTCTCGAGTATCTTCAAACGCAAACAATTAATAATTACCATTTAGCCGTTCTCTAATTATTTACAATTTCTTTTTTATCACAGGCAAATTATATAATTTTATTTTGTAATCGGATATTTGACAACTTTCATTGCAGAACATATGTTGAAAAATATATAAAATTTACATTCTATTGTACTAGAAATCGTGGTTGGAGGCGGTTCTAAATCAATAGATTCCGCCTTAATTAACATTAATTAGAATCGAAGAATCCTGGAAATTGAGTATAATATACAGAGAAAAATAAAATCAGTAGATGTTTTCACTGGAGTTTTGGATTTTGTTTTTAATTTTGAATGTGTAAACTAAATATGTATAAATTTAATAATATATAATATGTTATGTTACTTATGCAAAAAATTAACTATATTATTTATATGATTTGTTTATTTTAGAATTCATTACCATAGGGTTTTCTTACTACATATTTAAGTTAGAGACAGCAAGATTTGCATTTTCGTATTTAAATTCCTACAATAATTAACGATGAATAAGGCTAAAATAATTATAGGGATATAAATACGGCAATAATCTTGTTCATTTTAGTTTTATGTATTGGTCGTTGATAATTAAATAATTATCCAAATTATGCCTTGAAATCACGTGAGTTTCATAAACTCACTCATCTTAATTTCAGTCAGCTTCCATTTCAAAGAATATTATAATAATGTAATTCCTCATTTACCAGCTCATTGATTTTACAATAATGTAATATAAATTTTTTCTTACAATTTCAGATGCCTAAAAATTCCTTTATTCTTAGTATCAGACGAGAATACTTTAAAAGACTGCGCTTTATTTGATATTTCTATAAAAAAACCGTTTATTTTCTTGGATATTTATCACAAAACGATTATATAAAACTAATTAGAGAGATAGAGCCTTCGCCTTTACATACATGTTTTAAAACTAAACAGAACACAGTTTCATGAACTGAAAAACAAATGGATCATTCTTCTTAATTTACGATAATTCCACCGATGTATACCTATGGAATTTTCTACTCAAACATTCAGTTTTCAAGGTCTGAAATTTGCCGACCAAATTCAGTAACCCTCAATTCGCGTTGAATAATTTATAAACTCGAGGGAAAGAAGAAAACAAAAGGCGAGAGAATATCAATGTGGCAGATTGACGTTCTAGCGCAAAAGAAGTAGAGCAGTAGTTTGTTAACCTACAAAATACGACATGCTCAATAAAGTGTAACTTTGCGTACATCACAAAAACCGTTTATGTAACATTTGTATTTACATTCTGCAGTAGGGTCCTAAGAAATGTGGCTAGTTGTATACCGTATGTTCCAAAGTGTACATTAATGTTAGTCATTATGTTTTTTTCAAACTATGTATCACAACTCAAATATTCAATTAAAGACTACAATTTTACAAAATTTTAATGGCCAAATATTGCAAAATCTCTTCTTCTAATGTAATTTCTGTCATATTGAAAAAGAAATTTCAAATGATACTTATATTTATTACATTTACAAATAAATTAATACTATTGTCATATGCTTACAACAGCTCTTTTGATTTACCATCGGATTTCTCTATTATGTTTGCTTTAGGTAACGTTTCACATTACAGTGCTAATAGGTGTCGTGCCTGTTGTTTGTTTTGTAATGTTACTATTTGCTTTTCATAGTCGGTGGTGGGAAAACTCCAGAGAAAGATTACTTGACTTAAAAAAACCATCCTGACTTAAAACCATCTTGGCTTAAAAAAAATAAAATAAAATTTTCATTAAATTCATATTGAAATCGAATATGAGGTATTTGATGATATTTTAAAAATTAAGTTTTACTCAATTAATGATATAGTAAATAAATATTTTCATCAAAAAGAGAAGATTACGCTAATGTTGTATTCGTTTCAAAACTATTTTAAATGGCACCCTCTACCTTGTAATACATTCTTTAAAACGTATTGAAAATTCTGTTTCAACTCCGTTGAGGAAACTGAAGTAGGTTAATACTACTACATTGTTCAACTACTCGTACTAGACTCAAAAATAAAATAATTAAATAAACACAAAATAAACTAATGACATAAATTTACGTTTTACAGCATGACTTGAAATATAACTTGATTAAAATTTCAAAATGCCCACTATTATTGGTTAAACAAAAGTAACATCTATTCTTGTATTCTTGTCGAAGGTTTTGAAATGTATCCATAGCTATTAGCCGGTGTGTGTGTGGGTGCTTCTATTTCTTAGGTCTTCAATATTCTGAGTGTTGTATACAGTTGTCTTCAAATAACCTCAGAGGAAGAAATCCCGTGGAGTTATATCTGGATAACTTGGTGGCCATTCCAGAGCGCATTTTTTGCCATTTGCCGGAAAATCTTTGATCCAGGCGTTGTCGAACATGTAATGCGTAGTGGTGTGGTGTGTCATCCTGTTGAAAGTTCTAAATTCTGTTCATATAATACTGGGTTTTATTCTTCACTTGGTTTCTAATGACTATATTATGAAAAGGGATCATTTTACAATAAATTTAAGTACAATTTATATATTTTTAATGAAAATCGGTGCTCATTTCCTAGAGTTCCAGCTTAGACACTAATTTTTTGGGAAAGTTGAGTATGATTCTCTCGAAACACATGTTGATTTTTAATTAAACTATCAAGAAAAAATATTGCTTTATCATTTTTATTAAATTCAGGTCATTTCAGGTGAAATCTCCAAGTAAATAATCACTCCGAGAATAAAAAAAAAATTATTCATAACACTAAAATCTTCTGTCATAGCCATCTTCGCCAAGTTGCTGAAGAATGCTAATTTTGCAAGAAAAGAACTTGTTTAGTTTATGTAACCATTTGAAATATTTGTAACCAACTTAGCGACTTTTGGAAATGAAGTGGTAGAAGTAATAGCGAAATGACTTAAAATTTTAATCTGTGCAGTTTAAATGAAAACTTTCGGCTGCTTATTTAATTTGTAACATACGGACTCATACCTATTGTCAGTACCACAAATAAAAATAATTTTAGTTATTTTTTGTATACATCATTATGAATCTTATCACTGTTACTGCATCATTGACAAATAGTTTAAAATCACCAATGTATCTGATAAATGTCTTGAAATGCAAACACTATATAAATATTCTCTTGATTATTAAAGCTTTGTAGTAATCTAATAGATTTCATAGTACATAACAAATCATTGAGTATTTTGTCACTCCCATTCTACTTCACGTGGCATTGTCATATGTCACACGTACCATTAATCTATTTGATGAATTATGCGCGACAGCAGTGTCCTTAGAATTAAATTCATGCCCTCTTGACCCCATCGGAGTCACGCGTGTCAAAATATTTCAAAAATGATATTCCATGACCCTACAAAAAAAATGCAATACTCCCACTACGATATGTAACAATAATCATGGGGGTCAAGAGATTTAAATAAATTTCGTTTCGTATAAATGATTCTCAGAAAATGTCCTTGCTGGTTATTCAGCGAGAAGAACAAGTATTGATAATAAAATGGGAATTGTTCAAGTTTGGGTAATTTTCTTTGCTATTATGGAAAAATATGGACAATATTTTTGTAATGGTGGTAGGGGTAGGCTTTGGTATTCATTGAAAGGGAAATTTCTGAATAGAAAGGTGCAGGTAAATATGGTGTTGAAGAATGAAATATGAAAATAAAAAAACATTACTTACGAACTAGAAAATATACCTACTATATAGATTTAATTAAATTACATTTAATTAATTGTAGGGTCTATATATTTATTTGAGCTAATAATTAATTATATCTGAGTAGCTACTAATTTATAATTTTAATTAATATTAGTAAATTGTACAAAAATTATATACACATATAAAAAATAAAAATAAAATAGTTGAATAGCTCAAGCTTTGCTACAACGAAATATCTTTAATTCCTTTTAAATTAATATGTTTCCAAATACCCTTGGTTTTAATATAATTTCATAAGAGGAAATCCAGTGGAGTTACATCCGGCCATATAGCTGTCGCCACTATTAGATATTAGATCATTCTGTTGTCTTGGAAAAATAGATTTATACTGACCAGGGTTATTTTATTTTATTCAAATATAATAGCGAATAAAAAATTGCAATTCTATTTCTAAAAATTATTGGTACTCATTGAATATTTATATTAATTTCTATTTATTATAAATAACAGATAATTTTTTTTCATACATCATTTACAAAAAAAAAATGCTAGAACTAAACAGTAACTACCTATATTACATTGTTATATGAAGTATTTATTACAAGAAAATATAAAATCATATTCTAATAAATGTATCCTTAATATAACAGTCGATAAATGATGTGAAAAAGGAAAAATTATTTAAGGAGGGTATCGTTACAGCTCTATCAAATATTGTTCAAAAAAAGAACAAAGCCAAGAAGTTTTCACAGTTATTGAAGTCTTGTTATAATAAATAACACAAAAGTATTTTTTATTTCACGTATTTTAAAAAGAAAAATACAAATCGTAAACTTTATCATGTTTTTAGATTATGATTTACTTTAGAAAAATATTTTTCTTCTATTATTTATTTTCCTCACTTCTAGGAACATCAAATATGATGATTATTTATATCTGTAATTGCGAAAGAAAACATACATGCCCTTATTTACTGCAACGTCATTGAAGGATAAGAAAACAGTCTGTAATGGTCCTTATTTACGAGACCTTCCACGATATTCAGAATGCTGAGAGGACTTTTTGGGTTTGTAATTATATAACAGGGCCGCTGTTATATAATTACAAACCCAAAAAGTACATTGCCACCGCATAAATACATGTAAATATACCAGACCAGTCCGGTTGTATTGTATGTAAGTAGTACAGACATCAAGTGCTTAACCAGTTTTCGACAAAAATTAGCTGTTAGTTTTTGCAAACGACCGTATCGCGGTACAATACGCACGAGCATGTACAGTGAAAGTTTATAGTGAAAGTACGTGCAATAAAGACTTAAAGGGTACGTTTAATGTTACACGACAACGTGAGCACCAGGGATGGCGCTATGGGAGTTCCAACGGGGTCTAGTACTGGCACAGTAGATGAACCAGGCTAAACCGCCAGATGGTACTTTTGTAGTCGAAAATAAGCTCGTTTGAATTGTTTATATAGATTTTATATTCTGATAGCTATTCTATCAAATGTACAACTATGATTTAAATTTAAATTGTAATTTATCTCAACAAATATGTTGATACTTCAATGTCAAAAACATATTCGTATTGAGATCAGTTTTAAATCTTGTTCAATGTGTTGTTCATTTACTTCAATGCATTTTTAATCGAATAATTATTTTTCATTGGATTTGTCAATTCTTTCGTGTGGTATCAGTCGAATTTCCTAACCTGTTCCGTCTTTTAAGCCTTGAAAGTTATTTGGATTATCCACATGGATTTTAATTCACCACATACGAAAACTCAAGGAGTTAGATCAGGGCCTAGGCTACATAATAGGCACCCGTGTTTTGATTTATCTAGAAATCGTAATGTGATAGTGGGAGTTCAGTAATTTTACACATAAACATTTTCTAAATCTTCTTGCTTAAAAATAAAACATTTATTAAAGCTAAATATAGTGTTTTGAATTATATTACACTTAAAAATTCAAGAAACAATTTATGGAAAGAACTCCCGAACCTATTAAATTTTATTTTTAGTTGAACATTGAACATGATGATTAATATTAATGATGATAACATGAACATAATTGATGCAAGATGTTTGAATTTTCTTCCATATGACCTTATTCTTGCATTAATAACTTTATACCTAGAAGTAGATGAGAATGGAGAAGGATTGGGTACCCAAATCTTCCAAGAAATTACTTTTTCTTCAACAAGATGGCGCACCTCCCCATCATATAATATCTGTCTGAGTTTATTTAAACGGGAGCCATTTGAGTGGCTAGCCAGATTGCCATATGTAACACTTCCAGATTACTGTTTACGGATATACTTAAAAACCAAAGCATACGTTACTAAGTCGGAGAATTCAGAGCTTTGGAAGCAAGAATTCTTAAACGAAAAACAACATATACCTGCTGAAGTTATTGACAATGTTTAAAAAGAATTTATTAATCATCTTGGCTACTATCAGGTAGCTAATAGTGCACAATTTGACCAATTGCTTTGGTTGATTTTTTCAATAATCATTGCCTTTATATTTTGTATTTTGAAGTTGCAAAATGGTTTTTCTTTATTTTTATATCAAACGTATAACTATTACCGTATTATATGTAGAAAAATGTAATTTTTAACAAAAAAGGTCACTGACATTAGAAACAACATTGATGACGTCATACCTTCTACACGAATCACCCTGTATATATTAATTATATTTTAAAAAGTGCGTAATTAAATATAAAATTTGACGGGTCGGAGAGTTTTCTTTCAAAATCTATTTTTTGAATTTTTAACAAATTTATTCATTACTTGACGAAAGCGGGGTACAATCGAGTCGACAGTGGCTAATACAACAGGAATTTTTTGCGTAAAATTAAAATCTTAATCCACCAATTACTCCACCAATTGAGAATACGTAGTATTATTTAATAGGTTGCTACTATTTTTTGTATTTAATTAAATTGCACCGAACCCATCCAATTTCACCACTGGTTGCTTGCGAAGCTTAATAATTTCTCGATACATACTGATCTTAATATGATCGTAGAAGGTAACATATAAGTCGGAAATCGAGAAAGGAACCACCAAACCGCCAAGCGGTTATCAAAGTAGTTCCCGAATAGCAGGCGGAGGGTTTTATTTTTTGAAACCTATCTGATTGTGCAGAAACACGAGAAAGGGGTCGAGGATCGCTTCTGGGTATCCTGGCGGGGCTTTAGCTCGAGGAGTAGTTGTCTCCTAGAGCGATTATGTAATAGCTTTGCTATTTGGGGGCTACTTTGATAACCACTTGGCGGTTTGGTGGTTCCTTTCTCGATTTCCGACTTATATGTTACTGACAGAGATCGTATCGATGAAGATGTATACGCCATAAAGTTCATTCGGCATTTGTCCTGAATCGGCGTACCGTGTACGGCACTGATGAGAACTACTAAGTTCGAAACAGCTGTATGTCGTTCGGTTCCGATCCGGGACAAATGTCGAATCCTACCTGTGGCGGGTTTTATTTTTTGAAATGATCGTAGAAGATATAAAAAAATAGATTTTGTTTTTAATTTTTAACAGTTGGTGTATCTATTGCAAGGATCTTGGACATATGAACTTCAAGGATGGTTCTCAGTCACCCCATGGATTTTGTGCTACATGTCATCAGGTATCCCAATTATTTAATCAGTAAAGGATGAGTGAAACAATTGTTAGCTGACATAAAATTACTTTTCTCCGCCACTGACTTCGTCAGACGTATCGTCAGTTATCATCACGAATATCTCGAAGTTCATTCATTCATTCTTGTACTGCTTCTCACAGGTTTTTGGGCACCTGTTACAAAATCCTTATGACCGTGTCATTGTACACGGTGGGCGTGAAATAATATTAGGACCCGCTGTTAAGTGATAAATATTCATCTAGGCCATGCTGAACAAATAGAAAAGTGTGGGTTTCACATTGTTTCTAAACGGTTGAACATTATAAATTCCTTATTTCATTTATGGAAATAATACCGACGGTCTAGAAGAAACTCGACTGTAAAAATATAAATCAGTCGAATGGATACGAGTATAAATGATTTGTTTTTAGAGACAATGCCAGCGAATTACGCTATTTTTACGCTAGACGGAGATGTGACGTAACGTCTATGGTACATTGAATAGAGAGAAACTACTAATGTGCTATTTACATGGGGTCTTGGATACGATTTTTGATATAATCACTTTTAAGAATTATTCTTGATGACGTGAAAGCAAGCAATTTACTTGTATTGATGAAAAAAGCATAATATACAACAATGTTTTGTCTAAGTTTGGTAAATGTTTGTTTATTATTCCTAATCTTTTAAGAAAAAATTAATTAGGTATGAAAATTGATATTAAAAATACTGAATAGAATATGAATATACGAGTAGTATAAAGATGTGTTATTCCACTTAAAATAAGAAAGTTGAAAGTAGCATTACTTAAATCAAAGAGAGTACTTGTACGATCTGAAACTTTTCTGAAAAGTCTGTCTTAAATTGAACAAACGCGGGCAAGATATTTAATATTGTCATATCGATTTTTATCTGTTTGTGCAATTGAGATTTTAAGATATTCATAATAATAAAAATATTTTATCCTCGGAATCTCGAATGAGTTATTGAATACTTCAAAAGTTCGAACTATACAAAATGACAACAGGAAGTGGGTATATCCTGTAATTTATTTATTACTTCAGATAAAATAAACCCATTTGGAGGGGTTGTATAGAACACTAAGAATTTTTTAGGATAATTTTAATTATAACTTACTTTCGATTTGACTGGAAATAACTCTAATTTTTTATTTTTCAAAATGCACTCTCCATTTTGGAACATCTTATTAGTTTTAAAGTAAAATAAAGTTCATTATACTACACTCGTATCGTCGAACTGTTTACGTCACATTCAACTCTATTTAATATACATTACTTGAGAGGACCTTTTTAGACATACGAAAACGCAGACCTATTTTTGATAATAATTTTCCTCATTAAAATAATTTTTAGATATGGTCATTTATATGAATAAAGATTTGAAATATGTAACGAAGGTTCAAGTCATATTTGGAGATAACATATGGAAATATGTTATCTATATAGTAATCTAAGTTAGGTAATAAAATATAAGGATGAAGCGTTCATGCCCTGTTTACGTTTAAATTTTTTTTTAATTAATTGTTATTTGTTACCATTATAAGAAAAATATTAAATACCAGGAAGAAAATCTACAGTCTTGTAATGGAGATATTTAGTGATTTTATCTGAAATTAAACATAACCCTTCTAAACAAAAAAAAATTAAATTCGATGTGAAATCAATCAGTAGGAACAAAAATATTCAATTATGAAAAGTAGAGCGGAAATGGAACTCTTGTTTCAAAAAATAGGATATGAATGCGAAAAAAGAAATGTTTTATAAAATCACCATAACTTACATGATGTGCATTTCAGCTATCAAGTTGGCATCATCGAGATATGGTCAAGGTACTACACTCTAATTGAATATAATAAAAATTATGAAACTATCAGTTTGAAAACAATATTATATGTTTTAAGGTATAAAATATTTCAAGATGCATAAAAATTTTGAGAAGACAGTAGCGATAGTCATGATTTTTTTTTACATAAATATGCACTTCAGAATATTTTTTCTTATTTTATATATTTTATTTGTGAGTACACCATAGAGTTTCCTGCGAGGTTTCATACAAAAAATTAATGAAGAGTGTGCAACTATAACATAAGAAATACTGCAAAATTACTTTGATAGCACGAGGAAGCACATAAATTAGTGTATTAAACAGGGCGATTTCTGATATTTAATAATAATTTAATTATTTCTTAGTCAAACCATTATTTTTTAATTGCCATGATAATGAACGTGTAGTTAATTGTTAATTTATCACTAGAATTAATAATACCTGTCAGTATGGCACATAATTTAACCCACTTTGACATAACATTTGTACAATTGTAAACAAATAAAAAAATAATGAAATAAGAGCGACGTTCAGTTGTTATTTTACAATTGTAGGAACTGTTTTCCTTAATTTTTCTTATACTTTATTACTAAACCTACCTTGTAGCAATTGTAAATTACATTTTCTTAAAAATCGATTAATGTTAAAGAAATTGTTATACTATAATAGTAATTGTATGTTTATTATATATACAACCAACACTGCACTTCCATGTAGAAAGTCATAATTCTAAGTAGCGGTGATGGTAAATAATATTTAATTTGTACATATGTACTTATGTACATACATATCTTGTACAACGCATATATTTTTGCTTTAAAAATGTTTTTCTAGGTAACTGCCTGCATATCATCTGTAATCAACATGTGTATACCAAAGCAGTAAGGCTGAAAATGGATCTTCAAAGGACAATGGAACAAAAAAGGATCTCAGGGGAAAACGATGGATGTCACAAGGACTAGTTTCCAACAAATGCTTTTTTTTAAGTTTGAAATTCTACACCTTTACAAGCATTAGAAATGTAAAACAAGTATAGAAGTAATAATTGTTTATTAATAACAAGTACCACAATTAACTAAATGTGTATAGAACGCAGTATTGAAGAAAATATAAAGAAAAGTTGTTCCTGCAGGATTTGAATGGTGAAAACCATGGATTCTATTTTGCTTGTCAACTACTATGCAGAAATATTGCCTTTTTACTTATACTTTAATGGTAGAGCCCGTTCAAGTCATGAAGAGGCCAGGGGTGTGGCTAACGTATGACGTATGCAGTGATGTAGCTGGGATATTTTATATCGTGAACAGAACAGGCTAAGTATGTAGTGTTAAAATATATTATTATTGTCTTATTTAAATATATCTTATTTCTTCAAATCGCCTTTTTAAATTTTTTCGCTTCTTTAAATGTCTTTTGTGAAACGAAACTACTGATTTTGTGAGGAAAGCATATGATCACATCTTAAGCAGCAATATCGAGTATAAAAATTAAGCGAGCATATATAGTGATTTGTATATCGAACGAATTTGCATTCGAACTTGGTTGCTGTTTCAGTTTTCAGCCAAATTGTCTCAAATAACCATCTGAAATATACGATAGGTATGGCGTCGCGGCACCTAAGCGTCTGCAATCGTTCTGATGTAGCGGAGAAGTATATTTGCAACTTATATACAACATATACGCATAAATATAATGTATGTACGACAAAGCAACGCCTTTTTATAAATTAAATATGATGTTTTTATTATTGATACACTGGACTGATGCGTTATTGAAACAGAAAACCGACTATTTCCATCAGCTTTTTATAAATCGTGACAAATATAGTTTGGGAAATTAAATATGATAATATTTTTATTATTCCAGTGATACGTTATTGAAGTAGAAAACCGACCATTTCCATCTTCAGTATTGAACGATTGGGAAAAAGGATTCGCAGACGGGTTTTATGTAAATCAAAGGCTAAATTGAATCGAGATATCTTGGTTTCGCAAGGAATTCAATAACGTGGTGTATTTTTTACATGTTTGTTTTTATACAAACAAATATTTGATCTACGACATAAACGTGAATGATTGAACAAGAATCTCCTTTCACGTAATTTTGCTGATGCCGTATAGGCAACCAATACATCACAGCAGTACTTATATGATTTGCTACATGACTGAAGGACCAAGTGGATAAATGTCAGAGGTTTTAAGAAAAGACGGCCCATAAGGAAAGCGAAAGTATATATAAATAAGGGATGGGGGATGGATAAATGGCTCATATATAAAATTGAATTTTGTTTTTAGGATAAGTAAGGACAAAATAGTATATTTAATGACATGATGGATACGATGTTTGTATATAAAATAAATTTCCGAAACTGTGATAAATTCAGTTACTTGTAAAATAACATGTGTCATTTTTTAACTTTAAATGTAACGTAAAAATATTTTTAAAAATTTTCATATAAGGTTCAAGTTAAGGAATTTTTATGAAATTTATTCTTTTAAGAAAAAAATGATTACAAAAAAATATACATGATAGTATTAGTGTTTTCATAAATTTCTCCGTTTTGCATTAAAATGCTAGAAATCTTACAAGTTTTCAACAATATTTCATATTTTGTTTTGAGATATTGTCCATGTTTTGGTACATATGAGGATATTTTGGAAAGTGAGAAAGGTAACTGATATGTTCTTTAGGTGATAAGAAATTAAGTTTAACTTAAGTTGTTTTATTTTTGAGTTTTAAACAAAATATCGTCTATTCATCTATTCGATATATATATATATATATATATATATATATATATATATATATATATATATATATATATATATATATATATATATATATATATATATGTGTGTGTGTGTGTGTGTGTGTATCTGTTGAAAATATGCCTAAAATAACTGATAAGATACTTTAGAAAGTTTCTGAGTAGAACCTAGTGGGGTATAAAATTATGAATAAGTTAATGTAATTTCAAGATATGACCTAAAGTTGTATTTATATAAACTGTAGTCGTAGTTAGCAATGGTTTGGCTACAAAGATATATTTCTGCGACAGCATGTTGTTATTGATGAGTTTCTCATTGGAGGATACTTACTTTATTATTTAATAAAATTAATCAAATGTGAAAAATGTCTTACGAAAGTATGAAAAATATGTTTCGTTGAAAGCAATTAAATGAGTCTGATAATACATTTAAAATATATTTCAATCCTCGTTTACAAATAACACCCAACAAAATTATATTTAAGGGATTAAAAGAACATGTAATTAAGAGTCGTAGATACATAATAATATATTAAACATAACATTTTCACGATTAAGTTAAATTAAAATAGTCCTGGTCTTAAATTACAAATTTTTTTAAACATTTCCTTGTGTAACTATACTTTTACAGAATGATATTCCTTCAATTTTTTTTTAAATATATTTATTTTTTTAAGGGAATAATTTTACTAATTAGAAGTACCTACTAAGCTTACTGCTGTCTCTACATTGTAACGACCAGGCTTTAATACTGCAGATTTCTTTAAGTGAGAACACTGTTCATATCTGTATACATACAAAGTCGTCTTAGATACAGCATTTCCACTTGGTTGCAGTAAGCAATCCATCCACTTAAAATGCATATCAAAGAGTGGCTCTTTATTTGTAACAGCGAACGAATAAAACCATAAAAGTTAGTTCACATGAAATTGTATGACTTCTAGCTATTAAGGATTTCTGGAAGGTAATTTTGATCTTGATGGTTCTCTGTACACTTTAGGCGAATTTAGATCTTCACTAGTATATGTAGTAAAAAGTAAAAAGAATCTTTAACGTAAAATAAATTGTAAATGTATACTGAGAAAACTCACTACTGGAAATGCATTCAATCAATGCGTTCATTAACAAGACCGAATTTCATAAGAAAAAATTTCTGCGAATGCACTGAAACCTGGAAAAGTATAGCACTATATAATTGCGGAAATTGACGGCACTTCAATTAAGGCAATCAAATAATTTAGTGCCGAGTTAGATTTTACGAGGCCGCTGCTAATTCAGTAATTAAACCAGCCTGCATTTTTGCAGTTGATTAATCGAGTTTACGCACCAATTAGAAATTGCATAAATTTTCTATTAATATCGGTCGCAAATTTAATTTGCTAGTAGTTTACAGAATAATTAGTATCTCGCGACGTCGTACGTAAATATTAGTATATATTAGTACATAACAGTCGTATGAAATGAATTGGGAAAAGAAACCGCAGATGTGACATAAAAGCTTGTTAAATTGCACTGTAAACTAAAAACAATTAAATCTTAAATTTCCAATTTTAAGTCCATTATAGGTAAATAAGAAATAGTATATTTTTACTGTATTGTTCATATGGTGACCATATTATATGGACAAAATCAATAAAAGCGTTATTGCAGAAGTTAAAAAAGATACTGACTAGGCCAGGTATATTTTGTTTTTAGATGCACATTTTTTCGTATATATATATCATATATTCTTTGACGTCGCACCACTTGGAGTTGATGTCATCTACAGTAATTACACAGGCCTACAAATTTTGACATTTTGAAAGTTGATTTAGGTTTGATAAGTGATTATAAGTGAGTTATTTACGCTGATTTCATATCTACCTTCCGTTTTGCCCTTCACGTAAGGAATTTGATAAACTGAATAATCAGAAAAAAATAAAAACTAAAGGAACATTACATTTTAATAAACATTATATTTAATAAACTAATTTCTCTTTTTCTTTAAAAATATCTCCCTTTTTAACAAAAAACTTTCTAGTTTCTCTTGTGTAATCATTCATTAGATGTTCCCTTTTCAGCATACACCAGTAATCTATCATCATTTCCACATCTTATCGACCCTGGTACCCCCTTTCCATCTCATTTATGTCTTAATGGAACCTTTCACCTTGCTCCTCACCAACAGCACCAAGATTTTCTAGAAAGTAGTCCAGTTGATAATGCTTATAAGATGAGAATTTTTATGTTCATATTACAACCAAGTTATTTAAACTTACCCAGCATTTTGTTGGCAATTTTCTCATACTGCGGATGTTTATAATTTCCTAAAAAAATTCTATTACATTTTTAAAGCATATTCAAGATTATTTTTCAATTTCTGTTCATTACTTGTCCAAACTGTTGATTCTGCATTCATTTTCTTGTTTATGGTCCTATGGAAATACCTTCCTTTAATTTTACTTCAGAAAGAGCTGGAAATTTTCCACATAAGTACTTAAAAACGCCCATTTTTATCTACACCTTTTACATATATTGATTGCTTCATTAATCCTAATTTAATATGAAATGGCGGCAAAAGAATTGTTTGCGGATCAACAAAATTTGCATAAAAAACGTTTCTTTGCACCAGGTATTTATAACAAAATATATTTGGTATATTTTTACAACTTCAAGGCATTTTTAAAACGAAATAAAAACATATGACGCGATGTCATAAGTAAACGTATACGTATTAAAAGCGTACTACAGCGACTATGTAAATACCCGAATAGTATAAAACCCGAATATACCCACCGGCACTCTGTTTCGGTAAATCTCCCACACTTGTATGTACGTTTCAAATCGATTAAACACAGGGGTGCCGCAAAGATTGAGGCAAAATTTAATTTTATAAAACCTCGGTATTGAAAACTACAAATTATTGTACAATGTACATTTATAAATACTGGTGCTTGATGGAAACAAAAAACAGTTATAGTTCATGGTATGTAACTAAACCAAAAAGTCAAAAAAAGCCCCATCACAAAATTTTTGTTGGCCTGTGTTATTAATAGCAACACCCTTATCTGATAATGCTATTTAAGAGAATATTTTTTATAAATAATGCGCTGAACTTGATAGTCCGTTATGTAATAACTGTTTCCAGACCTTCACAAATTTAATTTTTCATAGCATCTATTTCTGTTCTTTCGTTCTGACCCTGGCTGTGCTACTTTTTTGATTATTCCACTTATTGCTGTTTCTTATTTACTTATTGCTGCTTTACTTGGCATGACTTTTTCAAATAGTTTTTGATGACCATTTGGTACAGAGACAGTAATAAGTATGCTGTACGAAAAATAGAAGCAGAATTTGAAATACGGTATAATATAAGTTCTTAATAATACTTATCAAAATATTTTGTCAATTGGATTGCTTATCGTATCGCACCTTAACTGTGTAGACGACTTATTTCATGAAGTATGTTAGGACACATTATTTAAAAATCTACGATAAAAAAAATTAGATAAGATTTAGTGCATTCTGGATGTTACTTCGAATATGTATACTTACAACGACTCGTTATACGATAAGCGTAAAACACAAATATTAGAAATTATAGCTAACATGTAACCGTTTACAACATATTAGGGATATTGCCAATTCGGCTAAACGTTTAAAATCAATTAGTCCAAGAAAATAATGCGTACGACAATAATCATGATCAAATAATTAGTTTTATGACATAAATGTAAAAGAGAACGTCATTAAATCCTCAAGAAATAAAACTAAATCATTCATCAGAAAGTAAACATTTTCTTGAATTTTCTAAGCCAAAATTATTGTCTTATATAAAAGTCTCATATAAAATATCGTTATATGTTACAGAGAAAATGGAGAATTATAATTGATAGGATAAATATGCTACGAATATGTTGTTAGTCTTTGCTAATCGACAAAATCATCGTATTTTTGAATAATTCTACTTGAAGATAAATTGATAATTTATACAATTTACAGAACGTAGTAAATTCCAAAGCACGTATAAACAACGTATACAATTATTTACTAGTAATATAACGCTATCTATTTATAAAAAACAATTATAGGTTATTGAAAACGATGCTTGGGGGAATTTACCAACGCCGAACTGTAAAGCGTTATCTTTCTTATCAATATTACCTTCCACCTAGAGACTTGATACCTGTCCGATATTTTAAAAATATTATTTGACTTAGTTTTCTGTTTATGAGGTGTTTAAGCAGTTTTGAAGTGGCCTTTGGTTTGTTAAGTGGTACACAATCAATTATATATGCCGATATAATTAATTACGAGGCGGAATTTGGATTGCATAACACAACGGTGTAAGTTTATTCACAATTTAGTTTTGCGTTTCAACTTGGATGTAAGAGAGGTTTTTCGGTTTACGTAAAATTTTTGTTAGTAGTAAATTAAATTATTTTTTTATTTATATGTACAGTTTAAAAACAATATATATTGAAAAACTGAGAAATAAACGTATTGACTGTGAATTGTGATTGTCGAAAAATGGTTTATCTCCCCTGGATTATCTACTGAGTTAATCAATATCAATTTATTTTAATCGACAACTAATTTTGTAATTAATTGTTAATTTTAATTAAAATTTTAGAGTATTATTTTTTGCAACATATAAACTTAAATTCATCTGAACTTAACATAAGTATAATAGTAATATTATTTATGGCAAACTAGTTTTATATGCCATTAATTAACAAAATTCAATGTAGAACATATGAAATTAAAAGAGAGCGCTATAAAATGAAAAAATAAAAATCTACTGATCTTTTTCTGTTTATATCTCTTAGAATATCTACAATATCTGATATCTTTGAGTATTAATATAATTACTTAATTATAATTACTTAATACTTAATTAATTAATTAATTAATTACATAATTACTTAATAATTATTTAATATTTCTTATACCTAGTGTAGGCTGTCGCAACCTGATACAATTTGACAGTTGTATGAGTTTATAACAACACTACAGTTATACTTACTTACTTTTATTTACACATTTCTCATTGTTTACAATTGCCTACATTATTTTTATTGAAGGCAAGCAAACATTTTTTGGAAAAGCCTTTTAGTCGTCTGTTATTAATAATAAAATAAACACTTGTCTTTTCCGCATGTAGAACATCTCTATCTCGAAATTGAGTGGCCGAGAAAAAATAAACCAACACATAAATGCAGAATATGTGTTTTATGCGACAGTTTCACTTTTTTCAAATAGTCCACCATCGTGTTTTCTCATGACCCATGGACAAGGTGGGGTGTGTTCTATCCACCTCAAAATCAATAGATGTCGTCTGGTAGACGACAGAATCAGAATCAGTAGAAATCCGATCGATCCGACACAATTTAATTGAGTTATCGTGCTAACAAAAAAAATTCTCAAGTAGTCCACCATTGTGCCTTCTCATGACTCATAAAAGTGGTAGAGTGTGTTCTATCCACCTCAAAATCAATAGGTGTCGTCTGGGAGACGTCCCTGATCAAAATCAGTCAAAACCCGATCGATCCGACACGATTTAGTTGAGTTATCGTGCTAACAAGAATAAATGCCGACGACAACGACAACAACGACAACGACAACCAACGAAGAATTTAAAACAATTTTTTTTGTTTTTAGGTCGAAAAACGAAAAATAAACGCTAGAAAACTATTTTTTCCCATTTATCTTTACACAATTACATTACTTTTCCGCTCTGGTATAGTTGAGTACGGAAAAGTAAAATATAAAAGAAATATATTTGAATTGTACTGTACTTACAGAAATCACCCCATACAACTAATATTTCGTCTCTAAATCTTTTTAAGAAATCTTTGTAAATTTTGACGATTCCAATAAATAAAAAAAAGTTTATTTGAAACCTGGTTCCCTGAACTGAAAATATTCTGTGAAAATCAATTAAACTCCGTAAGTAATTTTAGTACAAAATATTATATTTGGTCTAATTATAATCATCATCAAAGAAGTACATGGATATAAAATGAAAATTAATATTGTTGGATTAAGTGGTCTTTTTTTTCGATTTCACTACATTCGTAATTATAAACTGAAATCAGGCTGTAATCAAACAGGACCTTTTTATTTCCTTTCGTTGATTTTCGTAATTTGAAGCTGTTTTTCAACGCATTCAACAGTTACCGTAGGTACTGGGTGCTGAGTTTATAACATCATTAAGGGTTTCCTTTCTTATAAAAGGTTTTTAAGCAATACGGTAGTTTCTCCGGTGCTCTAAAACCGTTGTTTACCATTCCAACGAGCGAGAAAGGCATATCCACCTACATTAAACTTTAATTTTCTGTTTAAAAACCCATCTGCGGGTGTCTGCACATGGACTTTGGCCCAATTATTTCGAAAGCGGCTAATTGTAGTGCGATGTGTACTTAACGTAAACACGGCAAGTCCATTATGCTCCCGCATAATTAACCTTTCGCATTGCAACAAATTAAGCGTGATTATCGTTTTTCTGCTATTGCTCAATGTTACCGCGACTGGAATTATGGCTTTATTCGATTTGCCTACTATTTATAAAATCAATACACCTGCTACTCTCCGCCAGTGTTTTGTTTCCCCACGAGGATAACTGCGAAGAGGTCCTTCAGATAATGAGCCGTGGTATATAGGTCGTCTGTTTAATATTCCTGGTTTCTCTTTTTCAGTTGTATGAATAATTCCGGTTTGTACTGGAAAACGTAACCAAAGTATGGGATAGATGAAATAACATAATAATTAGGAACTTATGAAAATTCACAGCGTGCGCTAAGATTTCTTTGTTTGTTTTATAATTATGTCAAGAGACATTCATAAAATAAAGGGAAATACTACCATATTACTGATAACTTTTCGTCTCCTGAATTATTCACTAGTGTTACCATAAAAAGTCCTTTATAAGGACTACTTATTACAAATAACGTTCATTTTGCTATTATTCAAATTCAGATATTTAACAGATCATTGTCAGTCATTTTTCGATCTAACAAATAAAATTACAGACTTATCCCTCTCCAATTTTGATGCAATTTATAATTTGAATAAGGTATACACATTTCTTATGCGCTGGTATTTGGTTTAAGGGGGTGAAAATGGTGATGTTTTGGAAGTGTAGATTTGGAGGAAGGGGTAAATTTTCAGTTAGTTCTCAACCCCTTATGTCAGATGCAAGCACGGTAAAAATATGTACATCTTATTTCACTGATGTTTGTCTTCTGTGCAAAATTTGAATACAATCGGAAAATTTGTGAGAATTTCGTTATTTTTTTTACATAACTCTTTTTTCCCGGATTGTACAGTATGGTGATAGTTTCGGATAATATTCATATTTTTGTTATTAAACGATTTTTTAAACTCTCAAAAATCAATCTTGTTCTTTAAAAAAATCGTGACTGATGTTCGAAACTTATTTTTTCCTAGATTTTATATTTGTGTTGTAATTATAATATTTTTTAAATTACGAGATAAAATCTTTGTTTTATAATATATACTTTAATCACCAATCAGGATATTTCATTCTATAAGGTAATATGCTCACTAATGCTAGTATACTAGTATTTACAATAACATGTTAAGGTTAACATCCGATGATGTTACCTTTGCACTTTATTTTAAGTCTATTGGCAATAGTCTTTTAAGCCTTTTGTTGTTTAGGGGTAACAGCAACTGTTCCAATAGTGGATTGGAGTATTTGTCTATTATTTTATGATTGCTGGGGCTATTCTTTCACGGATGATTTCTTGTACGGTTGGGATACGTAGATCAGAATGGAGTATTTGATACTTACCAGGGAGAGTTTACTCCTTGTCTTAGTATTCTTAACTGGCATCTCTGAATAATTGTCGTATTGAACTTGCTTGCGCATACCCACAACTCTATACCGTAGGTCCAAATAGGTTTTATGACGGTCTTATAGGTAAGGAGTTTATTTTCTCTTGATAGTTTTGACTTTCTTCCTATTAACCAATATAGCTCTTTTGTTTTTATATCAATTTGTCTTTTCTTCTTTTGCATATGTTGCCTCCAGTTCAGTTTGTTATCTAAGTGTATTTGTATATTGTTGATTGTAACTGGTGGACAATATTCTCGTTGAAGGATAACTGTTATATGAGCTGATTTGTTCTTGTTAACTTGCCATTTTTTGCAGCCATTGTTGGAGATGGTCAATATATTATTGTATATGACTAGAGACTATTGCAGGATTTTAATGACTTGACATGATAGCAGCATCATCAGCAAACGTTCCTATTGTTGTATTTTCCGATATGGGTAAGTCAGAGGTATACAGAACATACAGTAGTGGACCCAGTACAGTTCCTTGTGGAACTCCTGAATTATTGGATGGAATCAACAAAGAAAAACAAAGAAAGAAGGGACGGCCAAAAATTACGTGGCGCAGAACGATTTTCGATGAAGCTCGAGTAGCTGGTAAAGAACGAAATGAAAGCTCTTCCCCAAAATACAATCCGATGGAGGCATTTCTTGGATGCAGTATGTTCCCCCGTGGAATAAAGTTTAAGATTATGATGATATACAAATTGTGACACATAAATGTTATGTATAATTTTCATAAACGTTAAGCGTTTTTATCAATGATCGACTTGACAATGCAGTTACTTACGGAAATATTGAAAACTAAGGACTCTCTTCAACATATTTTGCCTTCTTCTGGATACCAATTAGAAGAGAAAATCGTGATGGAAATCAAATTTCTTGTATTATCATCACGATTTAAATTAATTCACTTTACCTTGAAAACATTCCTATACATTTATTACATTACTCTTAACCAGAATCGATATTTTAAAGAATTTGTGTATATTTCGATAGTAATACTATCTTCGTCAGCTGGTTATGTTTTTTCCTTATTCGAACATAAACTTGACGCAGATAGTTCTTTTATTGCCTGCTTAAGTTTAAAACTATTGATGCCATTACATTATTGACGTAAACTGAAATCATTGTCGAGTTGTTTTAGTGGTTTTTAAATAAAAAACAAATAACTAACTTTTGGTTAAAAATTGCTGAAAATTATAGGTTTTTCCATTCCACCGTACGATCGTCACAAAACTTCCCCATGAATCCTTCTCCCCAACCCCCATTTTTCTAATAGAGAAAGCTCCCCTGTTAACGATACCGTATCTCTAGCGACCCATCATCTTTGAGATCCTCCGAGGTCCACGTAGCGCCACCTGTCGGCGCTCTATCCACCCACAGAACGACGCCTGCGTAGAGCCCGACGCCGACTTAACCGCGCCCGAGCAGATGGACGCCAGTACGCTCGCAACCATGGATAAGGATGCGTTGAAGAAGCAGATAGAGAACATGAAGTACCAGGCATCAATGGAGCGCTGGCCCCTGTCGAAATCCATCGCAGCGTGAGTACTTTTACATTTATTTCTCAAGTAGATATAGGCATGCTTTGGGATGCGCGGGGTTTCATTCATTTGTTTAGGAAAATTTGGCCGCGAACGAGTGAAATTTTGTATCGAACGACGGCTGTGGCGTCTAGCGACGCTTCGAGTCGCAAGCGGGGGGCAGATAGCATCTAATTCAGCCAACGAGATTGTTGTGTTGTGGGGTTTTATTGGATAGTGTGTGTTAAATAGATTTTAAAATTCACAATAAAATCTGACATATACTATCAGTAAATAAATATACACAGTGAACCAACGAGTCGCATAAATCTTCCTTGGTAAAGTTCGAGTTGTTTACAGTTATTTTTTCTAATAGTATCGGGCAATAATTTGATTTAAAATGAGTATTTTGTTATACTTTAATACAAAAATGAATTTTCAGTAGTAGTACAGTTTAATTTTGCATATTTTGGCTAAAATAATTGTGTGTTTTGGTTATTACGGAAATTAATGTACGTTTATACGTTATACTTTTTACACAACGTATACGAAATTTATAAATATTTTACAAAAAAGAATTCCTCAATTTGGGAATTGAATTTTAGATGTATAATATTGTCTGTTCCGTTATTTTCAAGAAAAATCATAATTCCAGGTTGTATTAAAAGCGGAAATTAAAAAACATATTTGTCTAAAACATACAGCTATGATCAAAATTCTAAATTAAACATATACATTTAATATAAATTGAAAATTCTATGTATAATATATATTGATAGACACTTTTTTTTAACTATATCTCCAGTACCGTACTAATAATCTCCAGTATGTATTAATAGACACAATGAACCAAAAAGTCACATAAACTATTCTTCCTTGCAAAATTTTTTCGTTTTTATTTATTTTATGCATTTTATTCATTTTATGAGTCCATATGCATCAATTCCATATATTAAATGATATGTTGACGTCATGAACTTTTTTTTAAATAACCAGGATCATTCGAAAGGCCGCAATTTCACGAGAGGCCATCCTGAGGTTCTGCAAGATAATCAGAACGTCACAACAATAGTTATAACTATTGAATTGACATTATAAACCTGCAAAACTGTCGATATTGCCAACTTGGAAAAGTTACACTGAAATACGGAGGCACAGCCACAGTTTCTATATAAAAATAACAATGTCACATTATCTAAACGACTTTTGGACATGAATCAGTACAATGGCCACACAAATCACCGGATTTTAATCCCATAAGATTATTTTTTTAAGTACTCCTAAGGTCGAAATTTCGTTCCAGTGACTCAATAACGTTGATACCTGACTGATTGGACATTAAGTATTTAATAAAGTTTTGTGTTAAATAAAATATGGCTTTTAAATGATGCTAGGAAATGAAATATGGAAGTATTCATTAAAAAAATCGATAATGCTATAACCGGAATAATTATAATGCAAAATATTATTTATGATTTTAAAATAAAAAATTGGCCTGTGTGAGCGATTTTTTTTTGCTCGCTGTGTAACGATTCTACCTGAATTTATTACACCCAGAATGCTTCTATATCACAATACATAAGCATATTTTACTGAAATACCACATGAAACTTTGCCGCACAGCCGTCGGTGCAGACCTAGGTACTTGTAATGCCAGCTGTCCCTTTCACATTTGATATCCTGCCTTGAATAAGGCCGTCTGGGCCCTTCTGGATAGTTAGGTGAGCCGGATGTCATGCGAGGGGACCAGAGACCGTCGTCTTATAGAATGGCAAAAGATTAATTATACGTATTAGTGGGGACGATTTTGGGATTCTGCCTACGTAGAATTATTTATTCTTCTGGGGCGTGGGCCATTAAAATTTGTGGTAAAGTATGAAAACATTCATCTCTGATCATCGAACTAGATTTTGCTCAACTGAGAGAATTATTTTTTGTCTGTTGATACCCGGGTAGCGACTTACTTAATCCACAAATATTTATGTATAAACATATTTTTCTCGGCTATCATTGTACAGTTTTTAATGCACAAACGGTTTGGGATTTGTATTCACACATGTACAATCGAAAAATAATGTAATGCAACGATACGCCCTCTGATATATAGGTAATAATGTATTAATTGTGGAGTTACTATGCACTTGTTTTCGAAGTAACCGCCCCCTCTATCAACTGGGAGCATTATTAGCACTATAATTAATTAATGAGTGCCTATATTTCAGGAGAACGTATCGGAAGTGTCTCATTACTTTCTTTCTTGATAGTACATGTGATTCTAATTATTTACCAACAAATAACAAAGTAAACAGTGAAATAATTATGTACTAAAGTATATCATTAATTGTTTTCTATTTATAGTCAGACTGTTTGTTTACTTATCGTCTATACAAACAAGGAAAACAATAAATTAATATATTATGTAGTTCTGCTGACTGTGCTTTTTGTACATATCGAATTTTAAAAATTTTTTATATAGCATTCTATAAATAACATACACGTCTTAAACTTAACTTATTTGAATTAAAAAAAAAAAAAAATTGAATAAAAATGCTCTCATATATTTACCCTCTGTAGTCCTCTGTAAAAATACTCTTTGTATTTTACTTCTTATAGTTAGTACTTCAAAGGAATAATAACATTGTTATTTATGAATTTGGCTATTTTTATTATTAAAACTAGTTTTTGTATTATTTTTTTTAAATGTCTGTACTATTTTTAATATTTCGTAGTAGTAAATAAGCGTTTCTGTAAATAGCCTCAGCTAGTTTCTTAAATTTGTCGTGATGGATCACTTGCTTCTCTAATAAATATTTATCGTTGTTATATTCCCTTATTAGTATTATTACCAAAGGAACTAGGGTTTTTTGGACTCGGATATGTATGTAATTTAAATTATGTTTAATATTTTGTACGGACCAGAAAGCTTTTATATATAAATTTGTTAATTTTCTTTGCTAAATTTATATAAATTTCAGTTTATTTTCACATAAACTTTGGTTAAAATTAAAAGTTAAAATAAAAAATGTTTTAATAGCGGTAGGAAATTAATTATAAAACTAAGAGAACATTTTGTTTATGTAATTTACATTTCATTGCATTTTTATTACAAATCTGTTTATATTGGCACCGATTCAGGAGAAATTCCTGGTCATAATTGATAAGTGCCAACCAACTATTAGAGCACTAAACTTTTTTATGTATCTAATCTACTTATTTTTGAATGCCCTTTTTATTTTTATCGAAAACAAATAATGAGGATCATTTTGAAAGTAACGTTATATCGCGAACACAATTTTTTCATCTCTTAGTTCATTTATTTTTGAATGCCTTTCGAAAAATTGTTTACCCTTAGAAAATCATATGCGTGGCGACGATTTAAATTTTTTTATTTACCAAATTCATCAGTATGAAATATTAACGTTAAGTAGGTGTCAGGAACAGTTATTGAAAATCGTGGAAATAGATGGATACGTGGAAGAAAAAATTGTAATTGATAAGGAAGGGTTTTCTGCTTATGTAGAAGAATATATTTCAATGAAAATTGATAATTTGTTGAGATAAAAAAAGAAAGAAATGAGACGAAGTGTCAACAATTTTGTCATTCATAATTTCAATAAAAATTACCGAAACAATATTAAATATAAAATAATATAACACCATATTCCAAACATAAATTTGCGTACGGGATATGGAAAGTCGTGTTTGTTAATGAACACGTATATGTATTTTAAAATGAAATTCCACATTTCCTGTGTTTACAGAAATTGATATGAAATTAACCACAACGGCTGTGGGTGACGAAATTGATATATATCCGTTAAGTTTACATATACTCTCATATAAACGTTTATATACATATTTCAAAATATATTTTGCTGATAAATTAGTCAGTTTCGTGCATTAGAAAAATAAATTTTACTTTCTTGGTTATCTTAAAATAAATGTTTATTGTAAGATAATGAATGAATTGAATAATATTGTGCCTTTATAATTGAAGTCGCTTCTATTCTTATGTATGTGGTAATCTATTTAAATTGTAACTTTAAATTTTTTAGTTGATTTATCGTTGTTTAATGAAATACCTCATAGATTTTATTTCTAAATAACATTGCCTTTCGAATAAAAGCAATTCTTGATGTGTATTCTAAAAAGCTTTTAAACATAGCAAGATAATACTTTATCTCACTATTTCTATAAAGTTAATAGAATGTGGATAAAAGCAATAAATACTACTTTATAGTAAAATATTTATCAGAATTATTTTTTTAAGAAAGGAAATATTTTTTTTATTAAAACTGTAATAGGGATAATTCATATATTTAAACAACGTTTTTAAAAATCCTGAACTATTCGAATAAAGTATATCTCTTTGAATAAATGAAATACACTTTAATGATATTAATTAATCATATGTAATTAATTCATATGTTCCTTTCTTGTGGATGTTAAATTAACCATTGTTTTTTTTTCATGCATTTTTAGCCTATTTCAAATCTATTTCGAAAACGTTAATAAACAAGTTAGTAGTGTTTTTTTAAAAATGTTATACATACAGTAGGCACAAAAATTAAGGGATGTAAAAAAATCTTAAATCTTTAGGTGATATTCAAAGGGGAAATTAACAATGGAGAAAAATAGTCGCAGAGCAATTTAAAAAAAAGCAAATTAAAGTTCCAAGTTTTTAGCTTTCAGATCTTGAGTTCAAAATTTTACTATCAGCAGTTTTTGAGTGATCATAAGAAAATTATCAGAATTTTTTTTACAAATGTTTGTTTGCTTTTCACAAGGTCCACGAACTTTAATAATTTTTATTCAGTGACTTCATTATAAAACTTTTTAGATAATTTTATCTTTTATAATTTAAGCGACTAGAAGTCTTATACATACGTTGATTTTTCGCTGTCATCGTCGTTCAAAGTAAAAAAATCAGTTTTGACTTTTTGAAGTTGCAGTTATTGGTTTGTGAAAAAAATGCGAGAATGTTGATTGAAGAAGTGGTAAAAAATTGCGTATTTAGGGATTCGCTTAACTTTGCAAATAATGAATAGACTAAGGATATTGACTGTTTATTTTTAACCTTAGAGTATCCCAAATAAACCCTGAAAATTTCAAAGTGCTGCAATTTTTTTCCATTGTGTTCGAAATGATTGAATTTGTCGTTTTTGCTGAAAATCAGTTTAAGAATAAATTTTTCATTTTCTATTCATTTTTTGAGGTTGAAAATGTTTTTTTTAGCAATAATCCATTTTTTATCACAAAGTGTTAATTATTGTAAGAAAAAAAGATGAAAAAGGAAACTATTTCCCGAGTAATTAATTACCAAAGTCAAAACTGACTTTTTTGCTTTGAATGACGATAAAATCATCGTACAAGGCTTCTAGAAATCTCAGATCAAAGGAGATAAAATTATCTAAAAAAATATTTATGACGAAATCACTGAAAATAATTTATTAAAGTCCATGAACCTTTTCAAAGTCAAGCAAAAATTTGGAAATTTTTTTCTTATAATTTTTCTTATGATTACTTAAAAACTGCTAATGGTAAGAAATTTTGAACTCAAGATCTCAAAACTAAAAATTTTGAATTCCAATTTTATTTTTTTTTTAAATTACACTGCGACTATTTTTCTTCAAATTATTCCCTTTGAATATCGCCTAAAAATTTAGTATTTTTTTACATTGCTTACTTTTTGTGCCTAGTGTATATATCATATTTTAGAAAACACTATCTATAGGAACGACAAAAACATATATATCATTCTATAAGAATTACAGACAATGTTTCTGACAAAAACGTTTGAAAAATAATGTCAGTTAGGTAAAATCACTATAGAACTTATTTTATCAACTTTAGATCCTAATACAAGAGATATATGTAGTTTAAAAAACGGACTTTTTCAATATGAAAAAAAAAGGTTTTTCTTACGACACATGCATTATTTTAGGCATGATGTAAGGCGTTTAATTTTAGAATATAAATAACAATTATTATTGGAATATAAATTAGAAAAGTTGAAAGTATCTACTAACATTTCCAAAAGAACCTCGTTTATGTGTCGAACAAATGTGAAATAATCTCACAGAATGACACCATATTATCATTCTAATAATAGGTTTTCTGGTTATTAACTGGAATTTATGGAGCTAGAAGCATTTATTTGTCATTAAGGTGAATAAGCGTGTTTATCTTATAAGGCTAAATACGTTACCACTCGAGGTAATGAGGATAATAAGTTGAGAATTATATAATTCTTGTGTCGAAAATAGGAACGTCTACATTTAGATGTTATTATCTTGACAAAACGTTTATTTGTTCTGTACAACACTATTTATTTCGAAAGTTTAAACTCCCGTTTGAAATAAATACAGAAAAAAAAACGAATAATTTTGTTACAAAATGTAAGTACTACTGCGTTTAGTCACCTTCTATAATCAACTCGCATGTATAAGAATAAGCGCAGGCACTCGGCTTGGACACCTAAATAATTAAGCAGGCCAAAAAAGATTTTGTGATCGGGCTTTTTTTGACTTTTTGGTTTAGTTACATACCATGAACTACAGAAACACTGTTTTTTTGTTTCCATCATGCACTAGTATTTGTAAACCTACATTGTACAATAAGTTGCAGTTTTAAAAACCGAGGTTCTATAAAATTAAATTTTGCCTCAATCTTTGCTCCGCCCCTGTGTTTCGGTTTGAACGTACACACAAGTGCGGGGGATTTACCGAAACAGAGTTGGCCGCTGGGGATATTCCGGTTTTATACTATTCGGGTATTTACATAGTTGTACGTTTTTAATGTGTATATTTTTGTTATGTTTGTAAATGTTATAAACTTAACACCTTGTTCAAAAAATGTTATTTATGCAAATTTGGTTGATCCGCAAAAACTCTTTTGCCACCACTTATATTCAATTAGGATTAATGAAGTAGTATGTAAAATCTATAGATAAAAATGGGAATTGTTCCAAGTGCTTATGTGGCAAACTTTCAGCTCTTTCTGAAGCAAATTAAAGGAAGGCATTTTCGTAGGACTACAAATAAGAAAATTAATGCAGGACCAACAGTTTAAAGAAACAATGACATAAATTGGAAGATAATCTTGAATATGCTTTAATTACACAAGAAAAACTACAAAACGAAGTTTTTTGTTAAAAAGGAAGACTTTCAAAGAAAACAAGAAATTAGAGACTCAAAACTGTTTGTGTTACTTTTACTATGTTTTTTAATGTTTATTAAATATAACATTAAATAACTCACTTATAATCATTTATAAAATCCAAATCAACTTTCAAAATGTCAAAATTTGTAGGTCTGTGTTATCGTTCAAGAAATTTACCTCGTTTTTATACCTTTGGCTACGGTCGCAAAATATGAAAATGACAGGTGTTGGTTAAACAAATAAAAAAAATTATATATCGCCTCAACATAGCGTTTTACTACAAACAATAATGACAAATACAATACAAACGTCTTATTGTTAATATCAGACTAGATTAAGACTGGTAGTAATTCAAGGCCGTAAAAGTAAAAACAAGAATTAAACTCCACAATTAGTTAAATATATAGCTTGCAAAGCAAGGATGCGCCCTGTGTCTGGCATAAAAGCCTAAACAGAAAATCAATCAAGTCTAATCTGGATTGCTTAATACCACTTGCCAGATAAATATGATTAATTAACCGAGGAGCCGACTTGCAAAGCCTTTCTGGTTCCAAATCCGGAGCGTAGTTGAATTAGAGTTAGCCCTTCTTGGTGCTGAATTGATAAACAACATTCATTGTCGGCACAAAGAAGCCCATTATGGAAGATTTTTTTGTGAGGATAACCGAAATTCTTGGTGGCAATTTCTTAGGTAGCTTTGACAGTAATTAAACTATGGGCAGGATAGAAACTTCCGCGGTATTTAATGTTGCGTCGAGGGATCCGTGGAATGTTAAAGTTGCCTTTATTTTTTTGTCTTTAATATAACTTTTTAACATCAGGAGAAACATCATCAAAACTTTCTGCAAACTTAATAGAAACTTGTTTATGGAATAAGCCAGGTGCCACCGTATAAAATATTAAAACCCCCCAATAATTGGCGGGTTTTAATATTTTTAAAAATTACTTTAGAATTTATTTAAATCATGTTAACATCAAAAATGATAGGCAGAGGGGCAGTACTCCATGACAAACTTGATCTTACAAAAATACACATTTATTATATTTCCCTTAATCACAAGCGATATTTTAATGCACCTCTATATGTATATTTCGATAGAAATGTTATCATTGTCAGGAGGGTATGAGAGAATTATTCGGTTTTACTATTCCGGAAAATATACAGTTGTATGAGTTAATGATGAAGCGATGTAATAATAATTTTTGTTATGTTTAAGTCGCTCGTGAGTAGGCAGAATTGCAGGTATTTAGGGACGGAAGAGTGTTTGGAGTTTCTACAAGAGCACATAGTTCTTTCACTTGTGATATTCATCCAAATAGTCATACTCCCCAAATACCGTTGTTGACAACATAATAACTGTTGAAATAACATAATAGCCTGTCATCATATTATTCATTAATTTGGACTGGATTGTCTACACACTGTCTTTTTCAGGAAAAGGATTGTCTTTGTTTCCATCTGGCTAGTCTAGCTAAGATAGGAATCGTTCAGCTAAGATAAGATATACACTAGGCACGAAAATGAAGGGATATAAAAAAATTATAAATTATTGGGCGAATTTCAAGGGGCTGTAACTTGGAGAAAAACAGTGTAAGAGCAATTTAAAAAAAATCAAACTGAAGTTCCAAGTATCCAGTTTTTAGAAGTTTAGTTCAAAACTTTTTTACCACTAGCAGTTTTTGAGTAATCATCAGAATATCATCGGAAAAACACTTTTACAAATTTTTGCTTGCCTTTCAAAAGCTGCACGTACTTCAATACATTATTTTCAGTGATTTCATCATATTTTTTTATATAATTTTAAACTCTTTAATTTGGGTGGTCTAAGAGCCTTGTACAATAATTTTTCGCTGAGTTATCGTCGTTCAAAGCAAAAAAGTCACTTTTGATTTTGGTAATTAATTACTCAGGAAATAATTTTTTTTTTTCATTTCTATCTTACAATAATTAATATTTCTTTATAAAAATAATATGGATTATTGCTAAAAAAATATTTTTAACCTTAAAACATGAATAAAAAATGAAAAATTCATCATTAAATTGATTTTTAGCAAAAACAACAAATTCAATCATTCCGAACATAATACAAAAAATCGCAGCGCGTTGAAATTTCTAGGGTTTCTTTGGGATTCCTTGAGGTTGAAAAGAAATAGTTAAAATCTTTAGTTATTAGCATTATTTGGAAAGTTATGCCAAGTTACGCGAATATCCCTAAAATCACAAGTTTTTTCCCTCTTTTTCAATCAACATTCTCGCACTGAAATAACTACGACTTGTAAAGAATACTTACCCTACTTAAATTTTCTGTACGATCACTATTCCCGAGTAATTAATTACCAAAGTCGAAACTGACTTCATCATGCAAGACTTTTAGACCGCTCAAATGAAAGAGTATAAAATTATTTAAAAAAATATTGACGATGAAATCACTGAGAATAATGTATTGAAGTCCGTGTACCTTTTGAAAGTCAAGCAAAAATTTAGAAAAATGTTTTTCCGATTCTTTTCTTATGATTATTCAAAAACTACTGATGGTAAACATTTTTTAATTCAAGATCTGCAAACTATAAACTTGGAGCTTCAATTTTTCTTTTTTTAAAATGGTTCTGCGACTATTTTTCTCCAAGTTACAGCGTTTTGAAAATCACCTAAAAATTTAGGATTTTTTCCATCCCTTAATTTTGTGCCTAGTGTATCTGTAAGGTATTAATACACCGAATTACTATTAAGACATTAAAAACAGAATTCGGAACGAGGTAATAATCATTAACAATCAACAGCTAAATGAATGTGACTGACATACAATTTGAACACTTAATTTAATGGTTTTTGTTTGTATTTATTATTATTGGCCATAATATTATTCTAGTCAATTTGCTAAAATAATTGTTTCTTAAAACAAAAATTGTTATCTAACTCATTATAAAGTTTAAAGTATCATATGTAAAAAAAATGCTGAAATGGTATCATCAGACAACGATATTGCCATTTAAAAAAATGTGTATGACAGTTAATTCTTTTTTATATAGATGCGAATACAAACAGGTTATTTTAGTAAATACAAAGGTTAAAGGGTAAAAAGGAGTTGATAGCACGCGTATGCAATTATAAATCTAAATCATAAAAAGTCTCCTTACAAGGGTAAGTATACTATCGGTAACGGACACTTCGTAGCATATATGGTTTCAGTAAAGATGGTCATCATTCATGAACATGGAGGTTCTTATATTTAATTAAAGTTTTTAAACTAGGTATTGGAAAACATACTATCAGTTTCAAGTAGCCTTCAAGCAAGAAACAACATATCCTGCTGATGATTATAATATAGCTATGGAAATATGAAAACATACAGGTGTATTAAATTATACTTTGTGATTGAGATTAATCTAATAAAAGTATTAGTGAGACCCCCATAAACTTCATCCAGGGAGAGTGCTTTTTAGTGCTTTTTCGTTGACCTTACAAAGCGATTTCTGCTGGCCTCTTAAGATATACTCATCTAGTGAAATATGTGCAGACATCTGGCAAGCGCCCCGTGCGTCGTCCATTAGTGCCGCCTTCTGACCGTCGCGCTTTTTTTCTTTGTAGTTTGCCAGTCGTCCGCTATAACAAAGACACTAGAGGGACATAAAGAACATCTATCGGAACCCGTTTTTTCATTGTAAATTTGATTGTATCTGGGGTCACGTAATAACGGAAGTGTCCAAATTCTCTAAGCGTCTGGAGTTTCCATTAAGTTAATCACATTTTCCCCGGCTCATGTCATGGATACGGCCTTAGCCCGGCTCCCTGGATAGCCAGAGTTGTTCTATAAATCTAATGAAATAAGGTTTGATTGGCGTTTGCTGCTTTATTAACGGGAAACGGGATCACTTTCGTGGCATGGAATTATTGTATTTTTTATGTTTACATGAAGAATATTCGCGTCTAAATATAATTAGTTTTTGAAACGAAATACTATAGTTTTGGGTTTCTACACAAAAGCTGTCCATAGCTTGGGCCAAGAAATTGTTTTCTATCAAATTATTGTGATATTTATTATTCTGTTAGTGAATTTATTAAGCTTTGAGGCCAGTTTACCATGCTATGGTAGACCATTAAGTTTTTGTCATGTTTTGGACCAGACCATGATTGAAATTGACCTGGAGCCCAAAAGTTTGATAAAGTCCGCACTAAAGAAGTTAGTGCATTAAAAATTGTCCACGGAGATGTTATGAGGAAGATGGGCTGTTTTATTTTAAGGTGAAATTTTGGCCTAATCAGTTTCGATGAGGCAGAAGAGGATGTGATCAGGATGATCCAAACTGGAGTCAGGCATGAAGGAAAAAAAAAGTCCAATCTTTGAATTTCTAAGATACGTTTTTTTTAAATTATAATCCAACGATATAGACTTTTAACGATAATCAATAAATAACTAGATAAGTTCATACAGACATCAAACATTTAGACGATTATAAATATAAACAAAACTATGTGGTTCCGTTAACTAAATGTCATACTAAATTCAATAGACTAGATTTGACAGACATTTAGTAAATACGCGTTTAGAGAATTTTTTTAATTTCAAAATACACTTCATTATATACAGGGTTGAGCAAACGTGTCGCAGCACTTGCTTTCTGGATAAATTATGTTGGACTAAAAATATCTTAAAAGTTTTTGCGGTTATTTTAATTTACTAATTAAATTATGTCATCAACATGTTTCAAGGCTTTTGTTAAGGGTATTTTTTCATTTAACCTATAATTTAGCCACAAGTCAGGTGTTCTGACACCCCGCATACACCCAATCCAATAGTACATGTGAAAAATATACATTCTTTTTAATAAATAATACCCACAGTTAAAAAAAACATCATATTTGTGAATAGATAATTAGAAATCCTTTCAAATGATGTATTACACTCACCCCTACATCATTTAAAAGCGTTAAAGGAGTAATTATCACTTCAAATTATTGAAGAGGAATAAAATATTAAATATATCTCTGTTGCATATTTTTTTCTTTCTTCTCGATACATTTTAGCCATAATATCCCTGATACATATTTAATGAGATATTCTTTCCTGCTTTATGTTTATCTTTTAAATCAATATATTAGTTAATTGTTTTAAGACCTAAAGGCACAAATATTGTGACAACAATACGCAGTTTGTGATCAAAGCTATTATAAAAGTATCCTTGTTACTGTATTTTCTATGTACATTTTAAAATCTCAGAGAACAAAACCGGGTGACTCGAAGTAGCCCCGTCTCATTGTAGAAGGCAAAGAGTATATTTAAACAGAAGGATCAACTTGACGGCAGTAATTTTCGCTACGACAAAAAAACGTTATTAAGGAAGTTCCTCCAAGGGCAAAATACTTTTGTGCCATAATTAAACACTGGGGAGCAGAAATAAATAATGTATGTGGCGTGGATTCAACACACCCCAATGATGTTCGGGCTATTTTATTGCCGGGAGGCACGCCGAGCTTTTAGAACCCTGATTATTCTTGGGGAGAAAGTCGTATTCAAATAGTAAATAAATGCAGGGCGAGGATCTTATTAAAATATCAGATATTCGGTGTATAATATGGGCACCGCGTTTCGTTGTAACTGGAAATTTTACCTCTGAGAGATACAGGGCGGAAACTGAATTATTTAACTCGAATACGCAAGATTTGACAAAATAATCCTGGAACAGATCGATCTTTTTATGTTGGTTGCCCATACTAAGGACGTAATGACTTTGTATCCCCCAGGGTGAAGAAAAGTAAAGGCAAACCCACTAAATATGGGCAACCGAATTAAAAAATCGATTGGACATAAACAGCTTTATATTAAACAAATTTGCCTCTTCAATTTCGGGATATTAAAATGTTTAAGATAGACATTTACTTGTTCTGTATAAACAAAAATACTCTGAACGACAAATTGTTTAACTAAGTCGTTTATCTTTTCAATTTTTACACGCGCGTCAGTGAATTCTCTTATACCCCGCAAAGTGCAGACCAATCGTTTATTGCTAATGTTAACTGATCCCTTGGGGCTAGAGCACCCTTTTATCTTACCCTCGTTGCAGCGGCTTTAACCGTAAAGACAGTGGACTGAAGTTTCCTGTAAAAACTTGACGCAGACATAGTTTTAGAGCTCGATAAGTAGTCTGGCTTCTAGTGATACATAAATCATAGAAGTAAATGTGTCATCTGACATCGAACCATTTGAAGTAATAAATAGGTCGTAGTTGAAGGGCTACAAAATGTATAATATTTCAAAGTATACTATATTGATTATGTACTAGTAGGTCCGACAGACTGCAGTAAAACTGCTACCTAGCTCTCTCCAGAGTTAAAACAAACAACATAAGTCTGAGTTGAAACAAACATCTCTCTTTCATTAGTTCTTCAATCATCAATATTATCTAGCTTTGTTGCATATACTTTATTTTCTAAATCCAATCCATTTATTGAGCAATATTTCGTTTCAGTACTCTCTCATGCAGTATACTAGGGGTGTCCTATCCCTCTGGGTGAAATCTTGTTTCTAAAATATCAGTTAAATGGTTATCTGTTCCCGAGAGATGTGCAGGAAAATCCTCATCAATAAACTCATGAAATTACATCGAAGCTTATAATGTGCCAGTCAACTGTTTTGAAATATCTGAAAAAGGATAAGTGGCACCGATATAACGTGTAATTACTTGGTGAGCTTCAGGAAGATGAATATATTGAGTGAATATTGAAAATCGCCAAAAACTAGAACAATCAATATGGTACCAACATGATACCATATGCCACCACGTTCTTCATGAATTATGAGTGATGACAAAACCACACACTTTACCAATAAGTAGATTGGTAGAAAAGGCGCTATTGAGTGATCAACTAGATCTTTGGATCTAACTCTGTTGGACTATTTGAATGAGGTTACCTTAAATCCTAGGTAAATATTTGCAGACCAAATATTATTAGGGCATTAAAATACAGAATTCGGAATGAAGGAGGTAAGACGTTTTATAAGAATATTAATATCGACTTGTAGTTTGTCAAGGGGTGAATGGAAGACAATTTTAACGCTTAATTTAATGGTTTTTGTTTGTGTTAAGTATTAGTTTTCACAATGTTCTTTTCATTAATTTGTTAAAATATTTTTTGGTCTTCAAAACAATTATTATATATACTACCATAAAATTTGAAGGATTATATTTGAAAAAATGTACCCTCTTGAATGACAACATCAGATAAGGGTATGGTCATTTAAGAAACTGTCAATTATGTCATAATTCCAACATACACCAACAAATATGGAGCGCTACACGATACAACAACACGATGTGTATTGTTAAACATTACTATCAAAATTGTGAAAGTTTGTAAAAAATTGAAACTGAAAAATATAATCGAAAAATTCGAAAGTACTGGTGCAGTTATTGATGTGAAATACACGACACGAGCTCGTAGTGGTCATCCAAGAGTCCAGGGACCTCGATTCGTCATCGTGCACAAGAACTGGACATTTCAACAGCCACTCTTCGCCGTCTTCTCACGAAAAATTGCATCTCCATGCTTACAAAGTCCAATTGACTCAACAACTTCTGCCAACAGACCATGTACAGCGAAGAGAGCCACCAATTCGATCATTGAACAACAAGAAGCGAATGCCGATTTTGCGGATAAAATCATCTTCAGCAACAAGGCCCATTTCCACATTCATGACTTTGTTAATAGGTAAAATTACCGCATTTGGGGCCCAGAAAATCCACTAATGATTCAAGAGAAACGAATGTATCCCCAACGTGTCACTGTTTGGTGTGCAGTGTGGTCTGAAGGAATCATTGGCCCATTTTTTGAAGACGAGACGGGTTACGCATTAACGGTAAATGGTGAACATCATTGTGATATGATAACCTAGTTCTTTGTGCCTCAATTTCACTGTAGTTTCAGCAGGGCGGTGCCATTTGTCTTGTCATACCACCCGTAAGACATTGACAGTCTTGCACGAGTCTTTTCCTGGTTACATCTCGTGCTTTAGTGACCAGAATTGGCCGCCACGATCTTGCGATTTAACACCTATTGACATTTTTCTGTGGGGTTTTCTGAAGTGTCAGGTCTACGACAACAAGCCCACGATCACCTAAACATTGAAGTCTGAAATTGAACGCTGTATCAACGAAATATCGCCACATTTATGCAAAGCCGTTATAGAAAATTTCGCCAGAAGAGTGCCCGTGTGCCAGTCATTTATCGGATGTGTTTGAAACACCTTTTAAAACAAAATCGACGTACGCGAGTATTTTTTATCGAATTTATTACAGCTTTTTCGTGATCACAATACATTAAATGCCCAAAACCACGTGATATACATTTTGTACCATCCACGACGAATCGGGCGAGAACTGTCAGATTGAGGATAAAAATAATCGTCTATTTCCAGCAAGCTGCTGCACACGTATTTATAATCTTCTCTTTTTCATCCCCAAAAGTACACGTCACGCTCTTACGTTTAACCTTTCACCTCCGAGCAAGTCGGCAATATCCATAACTTTACATCTGAACTTTCAGCGAACGTAAGATATTAATTAAAGTTAATTGAATTAAACATTCCCCCGTACTTTCAATTACTCCGTTTGAGACGTACTCGTCGGATTAAACTTGACGTAAATAATTGAGTCACTTTCTGATACATTAAAATGTCGAAAATGATTATAATTAGTTAATAGCGGGTGAGCTGAAAATGTCAAAGGTGCGCGAAAAAAAACTAGCTCTAGAGTTTTTATGGGGAGAAATTTTATGACAGTCGATTAATTAGTCTGGCTGCGGGGGATTTTATTAGCGATAGTCTGGATTCAGTTTCAATTAGGAACATATAATACACTGGGCACAAAAATTAAAAGATATAAAAGAAATCCTAAATTTTAGGTGATTTTCAAAGAGTTGTAACTTGGAGAAAAACAGTCACAGAGCAATTTTAAAACAATCAGATTAAAGCTGCAAGTTTCTAATTTTCAGACCTTGAGTTACATTTTTTTTACCGTCAGCAGTTTTTGAGTAATCGTAAGAAAACCATGGGAAAAACAATTTTTCTAAATTTTTGCTTGCTTTCAAAAGGTCCACGGACTTCAATAAATTTTTTTCAGTGATTTCATCATAAATCTTTTTTAGATAATTTTATCCTCTTTAATTTGAGTGATCTAAAAGTCGTGCATGATGGTTTTCGACTGATTTATCGTCGTTCAAAGCAAAAAAGGTAGTATCGGCTTTGGTAATTAATTACTCGGGAAATATTTTTTTTTAATCTTTTTTTCCTACAATAATTAACATTTATTGATAATAAAAATATGGATTATTGCTATAAAACATTTTCAACCTCAAAAAAATTAATAAAAAATGAAAAATTAATTCTTAAATTGATTCTTAACAAAAACATTTTCAATAATTTCGAACACAATAAAAAATAAATCTCAGCGCATTTCAATTTTCAGGGTTTTTTTGGAATACATTAAGATTGAAAGGAAATAGTTACCATCCTTAGTCTATCCATTATTTGCAAAGTTGTGCCAAGTTAAGCGAATATCTCTAAATACGCAATTTTTATCTCTTTTTCAATCAACATTCTTGCACCAACACTTGTTTTTACCAAAAACCTATAACTACGACTTGTAGATAATACTTTACAGTTTTTATAACCTTACTCGAAATTTCTGTACGATCATTATATCCCGAGTAATTAATTCCCAAATTCAAAACTGACTTTTTTATTTGAACGACTGAGCTAAAAATCTGAGCGTAACTGAACGAAAAATCGGCATATAAGGCTTTTAGACCACTCAAATTAAATAGAATAAAATTATCTAAGAGAACATTATGATGAAATCACTGAAAAATATTTATTGAAGTCCGTGGACCTTTTGAAAGGCAAGCAAGAATTTGGAAAATGTTTTTTCCGATGTTTTTCTTATAATTACTCAAAAACTGCTAAGGATAAAGAAATTTGAACTCAAGATAGGAAAACTAAAATTTTTAGCCTCAATTTTCTTGTTTTAAAATTGTTTTGCAACTATTTTTCTCCAAATTACAGCCCTTGGAAAATTAGCTAAAAATTTAAAATTGTTTTACATCCATTAATTTTCGTGCCTAGTATATACAAAAATGACTAAAAGTAGATACTGGTGGTAAATAATCAACGCATACAGAAAGATGTTATTATTTGGTGTTGATATTTTCAGTGAAGACTATTTGGTGTGAATATATATTACTGTATTCCTCATTTCATTATTTCATATTCATCATAGTGAGGACAAAAAATGACACATCGTTGAGCTTTCAAATATCGGAAGAAATTAACTTCAGGATTGTAAACGTTCGTGTCATGAACTTGTAGACACCACCTTTAGAGACCGTGACGGAAAATATGGCGGGAATGTAGTACACATACACCAGGTGTATATTTCGAAAGATATCAAAGATACGACGGATAATGAAAAATGTTGATAACAAAGGAATCGACGCTTCGAACTTACTTTATTATCAATCATTTTCGATGGATCGTTGGATATATAGGAAATAGGGCAGTTTATCAGTTGTCGAATTATATACCCAATGAAAAACCGTTCGCCTTAACTAAACAAACAGCAATATGAGGTAGTCCATTATTTATAAAAGTATAGGATAAACACTCACTGTTTCGATAATTTTATCAGTTAATTTTCGCGTGGTATCTATCGAAAACTGTACTGTCTAGATAACAATAAATAGCTTACACGTATTATTGATTTATCACGTAAATTAAGAACACATTTTCTTGCAAAGGAAGCTATTTCGAGATAGCTAAATTCTATTTCGAAAAACTTGTAATCAGTGCATAAAGAAATTTGGACATGTTGCAAAATTCTGTTGTGTCGCTAATTTTGGAGATTCTAGACGAAAATGCTGATTAAATGGTTTATCTCAATGAACAGTATCCCAGTAAGTAAATATAATGTTACATCGGGGTACTGCTCGTCAAAAATAGGTCTATAAAAGTCTCTATCGGACCTCCCACGAAGTGCGTAGTAAATAACCTCATCTAAGTAAATATCCGAATCCTGCTCTCACTCTTTGCGCTAACATAGACAAATCTCACACTTTTCCTATTATTGACGGGCAGTATAATAGAGTGGCCTGCTCGGTCTCCAGATCTGCCCTTAGATTTATTTGTATAGAGCTATTTAAAATATGAGGTACACGCTACACAGCCTGCTAACATTGAAGATTTGAAGCAGATAATTGAAGAATGTAGGTTAATTTCCACAGAATCACTCGAATTTTATAACAGGATGTCGTACTGTCAACAAGACGGAGATGCATACTTCGAGCAATTAATTTAAGATATCTGGTATTACTATTTACTTTCATCACTTTTCTCTTTTATAAAGAATTATTGTTCTTCATTAACCTAGAATTTATTCTTAATATAAACAAAATATAATTCGGATATGTAAAAATGTCGAAGTGACCGTTTGTGTGATTTCTATCAGGAAAAACCTGACACTTGATTTTACAATATTAATTTGTATCGATTGTTTCAAAAATCAAGACAGCTGTCAAAGTTAAAACAACGACTTTATTTTTTCAAAATAAAACCACAATGCGACATTTGATAGTTATATCACAATTTATTAACTAAAACATTATTTTTAGGTATTTTAATTCCAAAGTTAAAAGGGAGAAGAGACTTTAGACGAGCTCTGTATAAAAGTAGACTTTTTCTTATTTCTTAATAAGATTTTCTTATTTCTCTCGTTATATTTCTTAATTTAGGCAACGATGACTTGCCTACGATGTTTTCTTTCTTTCTATTGAGCGCATTGTTTGTACTTCCATTAAAGTTTCGAGGCTACAGTAGTTTCCAGCAGTTTTCAACTTTAAACTGGATATATTTTCTATTGATCAGTAAATTCCTTTTCATCGCATCTCTAAGGCCTTTCATTAAATTCCCCTGCTTCGATACATCTTCTGGTTTAAAGCTTGGAAATAACAAATCTGCTTATTGTTGATAGAAATCACCAAAGTATATATAGTTATCGTATTCGCTTTATTCTTGATAACGAGGCTGTTTGTGGAACTTTTCTGGCTCATATAACTTCGATAATTGAGCTGTCTACAACAAAGGTTAATTCGCTTCAGGAAATATTCAAATATTGATGATATCTTTACACAGCATATAAAGAAAATTAATTGGTAGGGTCGTTTAATCAATAGGATAGATTTTACTCTGATAATTATTTTAACTGTGTAATAATATCGGTAAAGCCTATATGGATATTCATATTCAATCAGGTAAAGATAATTTTAAGAATGAAACAAAGATGATAACAACGCTTGGACGAATAAATATATTAAAGGCACAAATCGTCTATTTCTAGTAGAATAGTCAAATAATATCAACGATTAGAAAGATAAAATATATTGGAAGTACAACTCATCGATTTTGAATATCATTTTATAACAGAACCAGACTAAGAGAAGGGGCGAAGGTCATGAAGGCATTGATCTAGTTCTAGTGGTAACTGTTTCTAAAAATAGAACCAAATGGAGTATCTAATAGCAAATTTCCAAGTATCAAACTTGAAACAAAAATAACTTCAGACAAAAAAATATAAATAGATTGCAGATGGTGTGGAGTATTAAGAACCTCCTCATGTCAGTACATAGTTTATAAATAGATTAAATATCAATTCAAGAAAATCCAAAAAAATGAAATCCAATTTGAACAATTGGTGATAGTAGAACAATGAATGATTTAATAGAAAATAGATATAGCGATTAACCCAGTATTAAAACTGTCTGCCATTTAACCAAAACGGAATGTATTTTGATGAATTTGTCACCAGAATTATCCTGGCGACAATTTGGCAGTTATATCTTAAAAAATGAAGACAAATCCAGCACGCGTTACAAAACGATACACATCACGTTATCCACTGGCTGTTTATCTTCCTATTTGCAGGCGATATATAATGGCTGCTATTGGGATATACCGTTGGTTTTGTTCTACACAGTCCCTTAATAAATATGTCTCCTATGAACGAACACACACCGACCCGGAGCTTTGTTCAGGGGGCGTACCCGGTAATCCCGGACATTACTGTTGACATTTATGATACACGGCCTAATATAAATTTTACGATTAAGGCCGTATTGATCGTTTATAACATTTGAATTTCAAATGGGATCGGCCATATATTTCGCACTGGTGTTGCTAATATGCAAAAAAGTGGCTGCGTGCTTAACGCGATAACAAATAAGCTGAATATTTGCAATAAAAAAAAACTGTCAATGGTGCCCTGCTGTTGGAATATATTTATTTCTCTTTTACAGGATGTTGGTATTTAATCATATAGTATAAGTATGACTTATACTATACGATTTCTGACTAATAGTGGATTATTTTCAGAACGAATTAGAAGTTATCAAAATATAAAATGGTAAACAACAGCATTTAAAAGTCAGTAACAGATTTAAATACTAAAATCAGTCGTTTTAAATTAAGAAAAAAATTCTAAGATACTGAAAATGTGTACGGCTTTACATTTTTACTTCCTTTCAAAATATATGATTTTTAAAAAGCCCTAAAATGGTATGTTTGCAACCCTTTATTAGTTTTTATTAAATTCTTCATATAGTAGACAATTATGAACTAAAGAAATTTTTTTATAAAGTTTTCAGAATACTTTTCATATGTTTAGAGATGTGGAATCATCCTTGTTACTAAGAGTATATTTATTGAATGCGAATAAGTTCATTGAATTTCTGTAATACTTTGTGTGGATATTTTGGAATAGTCATATAATAATTTGTATTAGAATAGATAAGAATAATCGCGTGTTGCATTTGAGGTTGACCTATATATTTACCCGATTTACCACCCATTGTTTTTTATGGGGTAAATTGGACAAAAAGTATGGGAAGTGAAATTCTAAAAGATGACAAATCTGATCGAGAGGAGTACATTTGGTTAAATACTAAAATGTTTTCCGGTAATGGAGGATGTTATTTTGGAAAAGTTACACGTAACTCGACACGCGTTTCATCAAATAAGTTGACATCACCAGGAGATGATTAAAAATGATATTTTAAAACATTTTTGAATAAATCATATTTTCTTCAAAATATTTTGTTCAGTGTTTTTTATTTCGTTTAGTGATTTTTTGTAAGCATAAGAACTTTTTCAGATAATTCTCTGGGTCGTCTAGAAAAACGTGGGTTTTTTTTGGAAGAAGAGATAAAATGTCTTCTAAAGAAACTAAGTTTACCTAACACATGCTTTGACATATCCTTCTCTGTATCTTGTTTCTATTTCTTCAGTAAAATACTCCAAAATGTTTTTTTCCAAATCACAAAATGAACCACAATCCATTTTTCGATAATTAATTTTTTATACCTAATCTTTGTAGGCATATTTTCACTTGTCTTTTCGTGTTTTCACATGATTAAAACTGAAATAAAATAAGTTTAACAAGAAAAGCTCCAAAGTTAAATATATCTTATGAATTATAGGATCACTAGCACAAAAACTTGTTACAAAAGACTAATAAAAAGAGAAGTAATACGTACATTTGTTAGACCAGTAATGGAGACAGATTTTTCAAACTGGAATCATATTGAATAAGCTTATATTCAAGAGCTTTCTTATTCGAATCGAATTCAGATTACCGCAATTACAGGCATTAATTTCTTCCAGATCTCGTCGTATCCCTTAAATATTTTGTGTGTAAATTTATATTTCAAACCTCCTCAACCAGGAGAATCTATCGATAATTTCATGAACACGTCCCCTCGACAAGGCATTCATCTTCGTTCCAAATCCTGTTGATCCACACCCACTCCTGCCAATACTTCACAGTCGCTTTCGATCATTAGAGCCTCCTTGTTGCTCCACACTTCAAACAGTCCTTGTATCCGTGTAGACAGGCTTCGTCTCCTAAATATAACCGCTCGCCTCTAAGTAACACTGCATCGTTTACCTACGATCAATATGATTACATGTTAGCAACTTATATTGCAAAAGCTAAAGTTAACTACAAAGTTAGTTCCAGGCAAATTGTGCCGAAGTTTTAATGATCCTTAAAGTTTAGGGGATGTATAATGAGTATTAATGGAAAGTGTGTATTAGGATGTTGTTCACAATATGACTCGAAGGTATTTGAACGTTTTTTGGTAAGCCAAAGAAGGCGAAAATGAAGAGTCTTTCAATGAGGGCGCTCGAGTCTTAAACATAAATAAGACCAGTTGTGTGTGAGATATTCACTCAATTGTTTTTATTTGAAACAATATTTTATAGCATTAAGTATGGAATATAACATATTTCAAATGTCTGCCGCGGCTTTGCTTGGTGGCACATATTCGGAAGGTTCAATTTTCGATGACTGTCATATAAATCTGGCTGAATTTGCTGGATGGCGTTCGTTATGTTGACTTTGTGGGTATCGATTGTTTTCAGTTTATTCGCATAGACCTACAATTTAAGATTGGAAGAAGGAAAGCCCCAAAGGAAGAAGTCTAAAGGCGTTAAATCGCACGATCTCGGTGGCCAGTTCACGTCACCGCTGTGCGAGGTAACCATGCCTTCAAATCGCTCGTGCAAAATGACCACGTGGCATGTACTGTGTGGTACGTAGCGCCATCCTATTGGAACCACATGTCGTCGGTATCCATATAATCCAGTTTAGGCCACAAGAAGTTGCTTATCATCGATCTGTAGCTCGCCGTTGGCGGTTATGGCAATGTCAGTTTCGTTTTGGAAGAAGTACGGACCGATGATTGCGCCAAACCAAAATCCGCACCAAACAGTGACTTTCTCGGGATGTACTTAGTGCTGGTGTATCCCGTGTGGATTGGTATCATCCCAAATCTGACAATTTTTCTTGTTCACATATCCATTCATCCAAAAATGGGCCTCGTCGCTAAAGATGATTTTTTTTTTCGAAATTTGCGTCAACTTTCAACTACAATAGAACCCAATCAGCGAACACACGACATTGTCTGTGGTCATTTACCTTAAGTTCCTAGGTCAGTTGGATTTTATACGGTTGCAGACCCTAGTTCCGACGCGAAATTCGCCAAGTTGAAATCGCAGAAGGGCGAAGTTCTTATGAACGACGAGAAATTGACTGCCTCGGGCTTTCTCGTTACACTCTCACGGGCAGCAGCGATGATTTCAGTACACCTTGCGTTTCGGTGACGTACAGGTGTTGGCTGATTATTTACCAAACCGGGTGACTCAAATTTGGCCACCAAACGTCGAATAGTCGACTCGGCGGGTCGGTTGTGGCGAGGATAAAAATCACGTAATGCGCGCAACGTTTCTCGAACGGAGCACTGATTTTGAAAATAAAATTTAATAATTTTCATACGTTGTTAAAATTTGTAATCTTCCACGGTAATTTGCCATACACTACTGAACACATACACTACTGAACACAATAAATTTGACAGATTTAGCTTTAACGACATGGTCGCTATAACCTATCAAATTTCGAGCGTCCCTATTGAAATCCCCGGATATATAAAGCGGATACTGTCCAGTTCTATCTGATCTATGAGTTAAACCAGCTGGAAGCCGCAATTTTAAGAGTATCAAGAAATTCCGTCCGACGAGACAGAACGCCAACTCCTAACGTAACGACATATTTCAGTGAAGTCTCGATATCTCCACGATAACCGTTCCCTTTCCATTCCATCAATTTGGAGTTGTCGACACAAGCAATAATCTAATTTAATCCGCGCAGATATTTCGCCGTATTGTTTCGATTGGCCGTGGACAAACGTCCGGGGAAGCCATAAAACGGATAAATGGGAATTTTGTGCGAGACTTTTCACGATATTTGTGTCGCGCTATCGATATAAAAATAACTGCTGAAATGAGAGACGTTGACTCTGCATACGTTTGTAATTGAATTTTCTTTCATGACGTCGTATCGTATTTCAGTGAGATAGGGGGCGATAAAGGTGGAATGGCTTTTATTATTGTTTTCACTCTTATCGAGTAACAGCCCAATCCATTCAGGGATGTTGATGGGAACTTGTTCTCTTATCTCCAGTCGCTACAAAGCATGAATAAAAATGGCTCGTTTAACTGAACGAGGTTTATTCCTTGACGATGCGTTCCCTAGCAGACGGATAAGACGACGAAAACCAACTGAATAGCCAGCTAGCACGTTCACCTGATTTCAACCCCCTAGATTTATTTATTGTGGGGTTATTTAATATCGTGTGTCTATTTTCTATGCCAAACAACTTAAGAATAAGCAATGAATTCAAATCAAAATGAAAAGTATCAGCTCAAAAATTATTACATACAAAAATAAAGCTATATTAGCTTTCACTGTATTTATCTCAAAAAACACCCTTTCAGTTATATACGGCAAATCGTTAAGGGGCTACATACACCTAGAAACATGAAAAAATAGTCGATCTTCGGGATGAATTTTCTTGGGAACTATTAATGATAAATAAACATTTTTTTTATTTAAATTGAAGATAAATTTATTGTAAATATGATGAAGTGAACATAACTTAAGAATATTTAAAATCGGACGAGATATGCCCGCCGGAAGTAAAGCATCTTCGCTCCCGGTTTGCGGTGACCCTTCCCCTGCTAAAACTGATCATCTGAAATCAAAAATAGCAAGCTATCATGAAGTTAGTGCAGACAAAACATAATAACGATAGCCGTTTCCGAGAATTGTTCTTAAAAAGAAAACGACACATGGGACTGAAGTATGAAAATTCGGTTAAAAAACTCAGTTATTATCATAATTTGTTAAATAAATTTTGGTTATTTTTGAAAAATGCGTAATTATGTTAACAACGGCTTAAAGCGGAACTGTGTCAAATTTCAAATGAATCTGTTTATCGGTTCTCGAAATATGGCGGTCACCGATCACCGTTTCTGATTCAAAGGACGTTGCCTTTGCTTTAGGATGACGAATTCTCGTACTTGTTTCATCATTCTTAGCGCGAGAAATTTTGTGCATGTACATTATTACAATATAGTAGGAAAAAATGCATGAAACAATGATTCCTCAAGTTTGTCTCTGATTAGTTAAGTCGATTATTGTTCTGCACCCGATAAGGGCGCTCATTAAGAGGCGCAGGTAGTAGCATTAGCCGCCCTCTACTCCGTGACTGAAAGCTTTGTATCTCTGTACATTTTTAAGATATCGACTTGAAACTTTCAGAATATATTCTTAAACCTTCATACTACAATAATAAAAAAATTATCGAGAATTTTGAAGATTTTAGGTGGATGTAGCTCCTTAATAGTGGTATAGTATTCAGAAGTCTTGTAAGGAATTAATTTTTGTTAAAAAATAGGAGTTGCTTGACCCCTGATTAAGACCATGACACAACTCGAATAAAAAATCTGAAAAAAAATTCTCAAGTCGTTGTCGTTTTAAAAAACAAGGTTAAAAACTATCTGCGACACCAAAATGAATAGAAAAAATGAAGTTGTATTAACTTTTTTATTGACATTTACATTAATCAATTAAATCATATATAATGTTCAGCTGTGATTCTATAGAAATAACATTTGTTGCTTATAAATACGTTTTCATGAACATATTCGAAGAATGAAAGAAAGGAGGAAAATAGCGGAAGACCTTTTTTGGGCCTCACGAAAATTTGCTGAATAACTAGTTTTATATATTTATATGACATCATACCTTGTACCGGAATCACCCTGTATGTATTATATTTTAAAAAATGCTCAACTAAAAACAGATTTTGACGGGTCCGAGGGTTTTCCCCAAAAGTTATTCCTTGAATTTTTAACGATTTATTCATCCCTTTACGAGAGCACTGCATTAAGTAACTTTAAACTTTTTCTTGCAACGACGAATATTTTGTTAATGGTGATGACAGCTAACGGGTTTTATACGGTCTGGTATCGCCCCCAACATTTCCTGGATACGATAGGCCAAACAATGCCGTCTTTTTTGCATTCCTTCCCCATATCGCTTGCTTTAATCCCCCACATACTCCCCTACACAAAAGGCAAAATAATGCAGATAAGGGATATCTTTTTCGGTAGACTGTGTCAAACCGGGGACGATAACACGACATTGTTAGGAATCTGTTGTGTATATGGCATGCTTCGTCCAGGTTTGTTTGCATTGTCTGCGTCTGGATAAGAGGTCAGAGGGCCGGAATGTTATTTCAGATGGTAAAAGGTGTACAAACAATGAGACCTAAATATTGGAATAAATTCGCTGGAATCTATGGAATGAGAATAAGAGAATGAATCGACAAGTACATTTTATGTTAATGTTACGTAACGACATTGTAGACAAAAATTATTAATAACACGCACTTAGTGTATTGTAATGAATAGAACATTCTATTGAACATTGAATAGAACTATGAATAGAACATTGTAAAGTCCTTTTTAGATATTGGGAATTGTTTATCATTACACATTTACTTTATTTCATTTAGAAACGTGGGTTTTGTAATAAACTTCTTTTAAATCGTCAAATTGTATTCACGTTTTCAAACTAATCTTGAAATAAGTCTTATGACTATGAAAATAAATCTTCTTGGATATGAAAATAAGTCTAACCTGCCATAGACAATCACCTAGATCATCTTATGATAGCTGTTGAGATTTTCACAAATCATTCATCGTGATTTCAAGTGATCATTCTATTCAAGATCATCATTTGGATGTATTATTGGCACTGAATGAAAATCATTGTAAACCATATCGCAAAGTGCAGCAATACACTGGTCCATTTTAAAATATTTACAAAAGACTAAATAATATCCATCAACTTTATTGAACAGTCAATTGAATAAATGTTCCCAGACTGTATTGATTAAATATAGCCTATTATAGTGTAAACAAAATATAGCATAATTTTTATTCTGATTTCGAATAATTGAGTACTTGGCCTCATATTCATTCGATGTTATTGTGGCAACCTGGCACTATGTAATTGTGACTACTTGGCCTTATTTTTTCAATCCAATATGATGCAAAGATTATGAACAACATCATGAATGTCTTGCCGTATTCAGGTTAAAATTATAATTTAAAACAATGGGTTTTATCTTGATGAGATATTTTTGGGTTACCCCGTATGTATATAAAATTCAGTTTAAAAATAAACTAAAATTTAGTGACTAAAAAACCCAGCGATTTTACGAGAAAGATATATTTTATTTTTAAACAAATTTAGTTGTATATATTATTTTCTAATAATCAGTGTTAACTTCTGCCATATATTGACAATTTTCCCATGACAGTGGTCGCAATTCGTAACACACTTTAAGCACGTCTTCCATTTCCGTTCCCAACGGACATAATACCAATTTAAATGAGCGATGAATAAAGCTTCCCATTCCCATTTGTTTCTATTTCGTTTCCATTATAGAATGTCCCGTAGGAAAAGCTCGTCTTTCCACGCAAACAATTTTTTAACATAATAAAAGGGAAATGTAAATAAAGCAATCCACTTTAGTGTATAGCCGAAGCTAAGCGATCCTATTTGTTTTCCTAAATTCGAGTTTTCCTTTCCTATACGTGGTAAAACCGGCAATATTTTTCACCTAAGCCTCAGCCGAACGTCCTACAACGTCCTTTGCGTCTACCGCGGTTAAGAAAATAGGGGTAGTTTAGATGCGGGGCACGTTTAGTCGACCAAGGGTATACCCTTGTCAGGAATAAGAGAAATAAAATAAAGACGCGATTTTCTTGGAAATTACAGCTTCAGACGCGATGAACAGACTCTAATCTAGGAAGTGTTTCGATTGTTAATTCGATAAGAGAGCATGAAATACGGTTAGATCCTGCTAGGTCAGGAGATTTGCAGGAATTACACTTAGTCACATATTTCTAATAGTTCGCCGAGTGTAACTAGATAGTTATTGTTATATTACTTTATAGGACGAAGATGAAGTGGGTCAAAGTCTCTTATTAATTTCACATTAATAAGAGACATTCACCAAATAAGAACGTAAAATATATCATAGATAAAACCTTAAATAATATATAGGTAACTCTTATCTACCTATCTATCTTTCAACTACACCTGGAAGCAACTTGTATCTTGACCTTTGCGGAGAGCAAACTTTTTTAAAACCGTATGAATCAAGTGGGGTCAAATCAGGAGAACAGGCAACTCAATTTCACCGCTTAGATACCTGTATTCCATCTACTGCACAAAAACTTGATCTTAGTTCTTTAGTATCCTGCTGATACTAAATGTTACTTTCAATTTAGAAATAAGATGAAAGAAGGTCAGTTTTCTATGAACACTAATAGATAATATATTCATTTCCACACTAGTGAGAAATATTAATTTCTGCAGTAGTGAGAAATTATTCATTTCCGCACACTTGCGACAAATATTCTTTTCCTAATTTCAGTCAACATTCAGATTAGACTTCTGAGTCGGATGTGCCGTGTAGAGCTGACAGTAGTATATTAATTTCCAGGCCAGTATACTACAGCCTTCTGGTACTACAAATAAGTAAGGCACAGACAAAAATGTAGATCGAAAAAATGACTTCTTCTTTTGGTTCTTTTCCAACCAAAATTTCTTAAACAATCGACTTGAGAATGAGAAAAATCTCATTTTTGACTTCAAAATTGGATTCAGCGTGTCGATTTGGTAGTACTATACTATTTTCCAGCGTTCTGGGGCTATAAATAAGCGCGATACAGGCCAAAATGTATATGAAGTAGTGACTGGAAACTATTTTTCTCCAGCCAAAATTTCTTCAAAATAGACTTCAAAAAATCGCTTTTGACATGAGCAGTGGACTATGTGTGTTTAGTTTGGAGTACTTTAGTGTTTTTCAGTCATCTAAAGCCACAAATAAGCGAAATACAAAATGTATATTGAAGAAATAACGTCATTATTTTTCTTCAGTCAAAATTTCTAATAAAATGACTTCCTATAAACAAATATTTATTTCATAGCTTACTATAATAGTGCTCTATTATGGTAAGCTTCTAGGCTTACCATATCTAACCTTTTAGCACGGAAAATATGGTATTTAGTAATAGAAATAATTCAGAAAAATTTCATCGAGAATGGTATTCGATGGTATCGATATTCGATGGTATTTTATAGCTTCATGGTATTTAGTAATAGAAAAAGTATTCAATTTAATCGAGTAATGATCTAGATCAGTTCCATGGAGACATAAATCAGGGGAATTTAATTGATATTCGTTAGAATAAAAATAGCAAAGTGAGCACTGATGCCTTATCGCGTATTAAAATTATAAATTTAAACGGATAACTCAACGTCATAGAATTTCAATCAATGATAACGTTGAAATTTTAAGTAATGTCCCCGTTCACACAAATTAAATGTTAGAACATAAAGTAATAATAGAACAAAATTAGTACCTTTCAATTTCAATCAACAACAAATATTTCATTAAACAAGTTATTAACAAGTCATCGATATATCATTAAAATTCGGTTTAAATCATTTCAATATCAGGAGGAAACATATTTTCCTCCTCTCTTTCTTTTTCAAAGAGATACTTATTAGCTCTTACGCCGTTGTAATACCAGGCGAGAAGAGAGACGAAGAAGAACAGGCTTTACACATCATAAATTATCCTCGTGTTAACTGACCTAAATCTAAGAGAATGACGTAATTATCTGGCAAAACGCAGCTTCCAGCTACAATCCTATAACGTGAAAAGCGCTGAGTGCGCCAGCTATCTCTAGCTGTCACCCAATTTAATTCTGACAGAAACATGTTAATTATGCGACGCAGACACAGACCAAGAGTCAGTTGCGTTATCAACTCAACTCAGTCTCGCTGAATTACTAATTGCAGCTATTCATCCTGTTGAACCGGGTCTTTTTTCCTACCGCTTTTCGTAGAGAAACATAAGAAGAGATCCTTTGAGAACTATTAATTGTAAAATGAACTTTACGAAGTCAGCTTTATAAATTATTACAATGTTGGACGAAGCAATTATTTTAAGTATGTACGTGTTTAATATTTAAGTAGTTAATCATCTTGAATAAGTACCTTTCTTAACGATTACAATGAGGGCTTTATCAGATAGAAGGCCATAATAGGTAGCAATACTGTCAGAAATTACACCAAATTCAAAAAGGGGGGTGTTGACTGTAGAAGAAACGTTCTGAAGTATAGATATCGATATCTTATTTTCTCCTAACAGATACAACAATCAATATTATGTACACCATAATATTGATTGTTTTTATTCACGATACGATTGAGCGACAAGATTTGGATTGCGCGCCATTTGTGTACTGCCAAAGATCGGGCGTCAATATTTAACGATTGTCTACGATCTACAAACTATACGGCGTCAACATGCCTGGGTGTCTCTTTACTATGCATTACTAGTTTCATTTTCAAAGCAGTATAGTCCAATTACTCCACCATTCCAAAATGCGCACCAAACAGTGCATCACTGTGGATGCATTTCTTTTTCGTGAACAGCGTGTGGATTATCAGCACCCTTAATTCCCCAATTTTGATCGATGACGTATTCGTCAAGATGAAAATGTGCTTCATCGCTGTACAAAATTTTGTTGCAAAAATCAGCATCACCTTCTTTTTTTCTAACATCCAATTAACAAATGTACAACGTTGTGAATGGTCTGTAACTTTTAATTGTTGTGTCGACTGGATTTTGTAGAAATGTGGTGCTTGATGAAATAAATGTTTCCAATGTCCAAAGAAGTGTGACAAAAAAATAGGAGCAGATTAATTCTGATGAAAGTATGAATGGAAAAATAATTATAAATAAAATTCTATTAAAGTAATCAGTAAGTTAAAAATGGTGGGTTTTAACTTCCAATTAGTTGAAATTGTTAACCATATCCAGTGAATTCAATATATTCGTATATATTAAGATAGAAATTTTTATGATTATTTAATTTGTTATTATGATGAATATAATTAATTCCTAACATAAACATTTCCATTTGGTTTACAAATTTTCAAATACAATTAATTTTTTATATGAGCGATGTGTAGATTGTCATAATAAAAAAACTGTTTAGAATTTCTATGGTTTAAACTACTACATTTTTCAAATATACGGTCTTTCGATAGGGACGCTCGAAGTTTGTTAGATTATAGCGGCCATGTTGTTAAAGCAATATCTGTCAAATTCACTGTGAATTATTCAGCAATGTATGGCAAAATACCGTGGAAGTTAACAAATTTCAACAAGGTGTGAAAATTATCAAATTCTATTTTCAAAATCAGTGGTCCGTTATTATTATTACGTGATTTTTATCCTCGCCACAACCGTCCCGCTGAGTCGACTATTCGACGTTTAGGGCCCAAATTCGAGTCAACCGGTTTGATAAACAATCAGCCACCATCCGTACGTCACCGAAACGCAAAGTCTGCTGAAAACATCGCTGATATGCATGGGAGTGTACGGGAAAACCCGGAACTTTAGTCTGCACCCGCATAAAATCCAGCTGACAGGAAATTCAGGTACCAACTAACCATAGACAACGCCGTGTGTTCACTGATTGGGCTCTGGATCAGTTGGAAGTTGACCCAAATTTCGCCAAAAAAATCATATTTAGCGACGAGGCGCATTTTTGGATGAATGAATACATGAACAAGCAAAATTATCAGATTTGGGACGATACCAATCCACACGAGATACATCAGCACCAAATTCATCTCGAGTAAGTCACTGTTTGGTGCGGATTTTGGTCTGGCGAAATCATCGGTCCGTACTTCTTCCAAAACGAAACCGGCATTGCCCTAATCGTCAACGGCGAGTGCTACTCCTTGTGGCTTAAACCGGATGATATGGATACCAACGACGTGTGGTTTCAACAGGATAGCCTTACGTGCTACACAGCGCATACTACCATGCGCGATATTCTATACAAGAACGTTTCAGGGCATGGTTATCTCGGGCAGCGTCGATGTGAATTGGCCACCAAGATTGTGCGATGCGAAAGCGCAAACAATTGATGCCCTTAAAGACAACATAACGAACGACATTCAACAAAATTAGCCAGATTTATGCGACACAGTCATCAAAAATTGGACCTTTCGAATTCGTGCCACCAAGCAAAGCTGCGATGGATATTTGAACGACGATATATTCTATAGTTAATGCCATAAAATGTTCTTTTATATAAAAAAAAATTGAGGGGATATCTCACACACAACTTATTTTATTTACGTTTAAAAATCGAGCGCCCTTATTGAAAGACCCTTGGATTTACTATTTCATTATGGCTGTCTTAAGTACTGGTTTTTGTCTTCTTTAATGAGCAAGAACACTCAATATGATCCTTTCCAATTCAAATTCCTTCCGCATAAAGAACTTGTAATTTGATGTTCCTTCACTAGCTCTAAAATATCTTGAGCTGCAGCGGCAACCTTTTGTTCCGGACTCGACGGTACAATAATGTAGTTAAAATTGTTTTAACTTACTTGTTTCCTACTTCGGTAGGGAAGTTTCCGGTGCAGCCAGAATAGCGTGATTAATGGCTCCGACTAATTATTTTCAACTCCCGTTGTTTACGTGAGTTGTAGGGCTAAAAAAGGCGTTCAAATGTGAAAATTGTACGCAATGCCCAGGCCTGCTGATAACGTTTTTCGCCAAAATTAATATACGCCGCGTGTAATTAGAACCACGTGCGGATGGCCGAGTTAATGTTTTGGTTATTATTAATCGGTTTATTTATAGGACTTGTATAGGGTGAAGGTTTTTTTGTTGTCGAGGGGAGGAAATAAAATAGGTCTGACTGGGAAATTATTAATGGGATATAAAAGCGCGAGGTTTAACTAAGCAGGAATGAATTATTCTCAAAGTTTGGTGGCGGACTATATGCGGCTCGTTGCTAATGCCTTCGTTAAAGTTTTTAGGAACATTTTTGCAAACGTAACAATTAGGAATATCTGGTTTGTGACATATGGCAAAGTTTGGTAACATACATTTTCGTTCAGGACTGAATAAAATCGTTTTATCTGGCTATTGTATTTTAACCTCATAGGGGCGTAGGTGTAGCTTTAAAGAAAAATTAGGTATAAGAAAATCGAGATGTTCAATATGTTCGAAACTGCTTTGCAAATAGAACTCAATATTGAATGCAAATTTATCCAAAACTGTTTGAATGGCATCTTGACCGATAAGTGCTAAAACAATTTCGCTTACAATACTCATAAAATTATTTTGGATTTAATTTTAAATCGTAAAATTATAGTAATATGCTATATTGAGGGAGCTGTAAACAGTGGGACCAAGGGTACAGCAGAAGCGGAACTGAAGGAGCAGCATACTCTACATTGAGAAAACAGCATACCTTGCATCGACACAACTTCTGAAGTGGAAATTTATAAAAAATAAATCGCAAAACAAAATTTTTTAAATGAAAAAAATTAGTTTTTTTAAAAAATTTCTGTTCTTTTTTAATTTGATGAGTATTAAAAACGAAATTGTAAACAAAGTAAAAAAAAATTCTTTCTTATCTTGCTAATCATTAAATGATGTTTCAAAGCAATATCTTTTTTTTATTTCTTTTCAAAACATTGATCATTCGGGAAAAAACGGTTCGATGGATCAATTTGAAAATGTACGGAGCTATTGGGGATATAATAAGCTAAAAGAAACCTGGCAATATTATTCTTTTCCTCAATATTTGCAGTGGCGGTAGATTTTTTAAAAAGTCCGAAAAAGTTATTCTCTTTGTATTTTCTTGAAATTAATAACGATGGTAAAAAAATTGTGCTTAAAGCGACATTTACCATTTATAGCGGTTTTATTCATTTGTCATTTATACAAGTTTTCAAAACCATTCCCCGATTTGCCATACGATCATTAGTGCCGGAGATATAGATGATCAAAGACAAAAGCGTAATTTTCCATTCAGCCACCGATATCTCAGCAAAAAATGGTCGTACAGAGTCCGCTAGACCCTCAAATTAAAGCTGAATAAACAAACTAATTGGCTTATTGGTTTAGTCTGAAAAAAATTTCTGATCTTAGGAACGCTCGTAAATAAAATGGAAAATTTTTGTCTCGCGGTATTTCTTTGGATTGTGCAGTAACCATAGTTCAGATGTTTCTTTTTGCTAAAATATTTCAAAACTCTAAACTTCAAGCTTTAAAATGGCTCTTTGTTCACCTCGATACGACCGTTTTTCATAAAGTTACAGCCTTTCAAAAATCATTGAAAAGTTTTCGGAATTTTTTAAGTAGTGTATTAATCTCCATTTTCAAACTTATAAATACCCTGACTTATTTAAGTACTATCTATTCCTCAAATACCCTCATAGAAAATAGTAGTTCCAAGACATCAAATTGAGAGATTTAGATGGCCATTTGATTGTTTCCCTTTTTCTCCAATCCAATAATTATAATTGGCAATATGTCGATTAGGTTGAGCGCATACATAGTGAAAAGATCCATCCTGCTAAAGTAAATTTGAGCGATCTATTGACATCGTGGGGTTTATGATAATTCGGAATGATTCTCTTGTGTTTATTAATTTTACCTATCACCATGTAATAATAATGGTCTTTCTTATTTGAAAGTTTAATTCAAAAAATATTCTTACACTTTAATATAACAGCAATTCAATAGACAGAAAAAGCTAAACAATTCTTCTAAAATAATGGCAGGAAACAAAATGGTAGGCATACAATAATTTCGTCATTTTATGAGTAATATCATTTTCAAAAGCATTTCTTAACCAATAATTTTTTAAATTGATTTAGGTGTTACTAGTTGAAAATTAATGTTACTTATCATAGGTGAGGAAACTATAATAATGAATCATGTCTGCATAATCAACATTCATCGTGAAACCGACAGATAAAAAATATTTATTTATGCCGTTAATAATATTTGAAATATTATTGGAAATCTCCGATACCTTATCGGGAGCAATATTAAATGTTTGACAAATAAAATTGAAGTATATTCGACGAATGCCAGCTAATACTTTGGTAATTTCGAACTCATTTAATGTCTCATCAATTCTTCAGCACAATTTTTATTATAACTGTTAACCAATAAGTTTTTGATCATGTGATACATGTATTTTATGGTACTCTTCATCTCGTCCCGCACAAGCTGTGTCTTTTTATATATTCGTTTATTATTAGTGGCATTCTTCAAGTAATTTCACATGTTCAATGGACACCACATTCTTGATGAGAACCCTATTAAAACGAGTAATAATTTTCATCATATTCTGGGTCACACATTACACTCCATATTTAATAAAATATTTCCCAGATATCTTGAATATTTACGGAGCTTTCATAAGCTAGGAGACGATTGTAAATAATGAGAAATACGACATTGCATTCGATAGCAGCCCTTGGACGTTCGCCAGTGGGATCTCCCAAGAATATTGATGAAACAGTGGCGTAGGAATGACAATATCGCAAATATTGTTTGTCAACATAGATATATGCAAGTAACAAATGAAAATGAAGCATTAAAGGTCATAGTACAAGGCACTAATTATCTTGATTCTTGTGAGGAACCGTGGAAACTTTTTTTGGGTTATTTGTTGGAACAGTAATACCATTTTCTTGAACAAAGCAATAGATTGTCAAACACGACGACAAAAGCTACACTTACATCGATTCAAATATCTCAAGTCTACGCGATAGCATTTCGGCGTTGGATTTACACTAGTTTGTGGAGGAAAGGCAGTATGGAGTTGCAACCAAGCTCTTCTCTCCGCCATTGTGTCCCGCGCTGAATTTATGTCAGAAATACGTGACTCCAATAGAACCGCAGCTCTCGACTGGATTTGGAGTGCAACTTGCAGCAAACATTTCGGGCAACTTTATAACTTCGGATGGATGCTTTGATTTTAATCTCGAGTTAAGTGTTTTGCCGCATGTTACTTTTCTTCTCCCCGCCTTTGCGTATATCTCGCGAAACGCGAACGTTTCATTGTAGAACATAAAAATAGACATTGTATTTACATTGGAAATGTATTCGCGTGCAATATGTAGTTTTAATAAATGCCCGACATCGTCCGTAATTGTGCTGGAGGAGGGATGCTATTTTAGTTCGGTTTATTTTAGTATATTAGGTTTATTTTGATACACCACCTACAATATTTGGAATTATATCAACAAATATTATGTATATTTTTTGGCTTAAAGAATGTAAGATTTTATTTTAATATGATAAAGGAATATAAACATTGCTATTTGCTTTTTGCAACTTGAGTTATGATGACATTCAAAGTTGGTTAAAGTAACCCCATATATTTTATAACTAATACTAGAGAAACTCGTAAAATATGTTTTGAAGCATATACACTTTTGATTTATTCATATTTACTGAATTTGTATTATTATCATTGCCAATTATCATGTAAATTGATATCGATAAACGTGTATTATCAAGAAGGCCAAAATCAAGAGGTTGACATGTACTAAACCGGTGATGACCAACGAATTGAGGGAGACGCTGACTACTGCCTTTTCATCGACCAAAACGGGACTAATTAAAATTGTAAGTGAAATGGACAAACTGGAGAACCAAGCAGAAACATGGAGACACGAGAGTAATAAATATTGGAGTACTAATAAATATGGTCACAGAAAGTAGTTAGTTTAAGAAGGGGTTTCGTATGGCATACCGATACTCCAAGAACAGTAGAACACATATTGTACATGATATACCTTTAGGCATTCCATTGGTATATAAAATTGGAGCTAAACACCAAGCAGGAGTGTTTTCTATGACTATGTCTGTATTACGGAGAACGTTAGAAGGGGATATGAAGATATACAAAGATATATTCAACTTTTAAAACCATTCATATCTAAAGCGAGTTGAGAATTCCCACGAGATTTCCTTAAACTGACTACCCGCAAAATTAAACTAATACGGGTACCAGAACGCGATAAAATTGTAGGTAATGAAAAACATATACTTTGGTTGGAAAAGGTTCTCGAGTTAGGTTTCTTCAGACAAGATTATGTCAATAAGGAGGAAGAAAGTGCCTTCCATATTACGTTTGAATATAGATTTCTCTAAACCAGAGAGTGGATTGTCATTAAGTAGGGATTAGTCGAATAAAAACCTGGTTATAATGCTTTTGGGAATATCTTTGATATGCCTGTCTCTTAATAGTTCAACTTAATGATGAATTTAACTGTTCAACAACAAATAGTTTGTGTACAACTGTTTTATGAAAGTGACCGATCATTTACATCTGCATTAAAAATTTGAAGACACGGGTTCTGTTATTGATAAGGAAACACCAATACGTCAATACGTGGTTGGTCTGATGGAAACATTGCTGCAGCGAGACAAAATGTACGGGAGATGCAAACACATCAATTCGACGTTGTGCACACAATTGAATCTGTCAGAAGCCAGTACGCATCGGATTTTAAAGAAAGATCTACACATCTGTCAGCATATATAATTCAGTTGATACAACAATTAAAAGTTACAGACCATTCATAACGTCGTACATTTGTTGATTGGATGTTAGAAAAGAAAAAAAGTGACGCTGATTTTTGCAACAAAATTTTGTTCAGCGATGAAGCACAATTTCATCTTGACGGATACGTCACCAAACAAAATTGTCGAATTTGAAGTGCTGAAAATCCACACGCTATTAACGAGAAAGACATGCATTCACAGAGATGAACGGTTTAGTGCGCATCTTGGAGTGGTGGAGTAATTGGACTATGCTTCTTTGAAATTGAAGCTAGTAATGCTATCACGGTCAATTGAGAACTCTATCGTGACATGTTTAATTTATTTTCCCACCAAATGAATGATTTGAATTTGAACAACATGCGGTATCAGCAAGATGGTGCAACGTGTCATACAGCACGTGCAACCATAACTCTGTTTCATACCAAATTTCCTGATCATGTTGTCTCGCCGAATGTCTGACATCAATTTGCCTGCAAGATCATGTGAATTAACACCACTGGACTTTTTTCTTTGGAGTTATGTCAAGAGAAAAGTGTACGCCATCTAGCCAACAACAATCAATGACCTCAAAGCAAACCTTCAACTGTTATTCGGGAAATACAGTCAGTTTTATGTGCCCGTGTTATGGACAATTTATTCAAACGAATGGCATAATGCCAGATGAGTCGAGGCGGTCATATGAACGATATTCTTTTCTATTTGTAGCCGTATCGTCTCCATTTTACGTTGAATAATAAAAAAACCTCAGTTTGTTAAATATTATTAGTTTTATTCACAAATCACACCCTATACTTTCAAATGAGACACCCTACATAAGAGTAGTAGCTATCGTATTAAGGGAAACATAGTAATTTTGATTTTCTTTACAGGATGAGGGAGTACGTGGAGGAGAACGAGAAGAACGACCCGCTGATCCACGCGCCGGATAAGAAGAACAACCCCTGGGCCGAGAAGGGAAAGTGCGTCATCATGTAGAATTACCTCCTCAGTATCGTCATAGTTATTTTCCCATTGCTAACTCTCGTTTGTCTTCATTTCAACAGTTTGTTGTTAGACAGTATTACAACTTACGTTTTGGAACCATACAAGGTCGACCCGGTCGATCGCTAGACGTAACACAGGCCTGTCGTACTCCTGGCAGAACAAGAAAATTGTTGAACACATTGTTATGTAGTTTAAAATTACGTATTTGTGCATGTCTATTATTAATGTAAAATTATGATAACAATCATAAGCAACTTTAAACCTTGTAAACATATTGTGACGATTTTAATATTTTTGGGTACTTAAATTAGATATGTAACGTTCGTAATGGCGAGTAGTGATTGGGATCGGATCGTGTGTGACACTCCTGAACGTATCTGCGACGTTTCTAGGAACTTCATTTAAGGTTACATCTCTGAGACGTGTCGGAAGGCGCATTTCTAGGATGTAGCCAAGCGGCAGACTGTGATGTGAACGTTACAGGGAGTGTTACAGACGTCCCCCCGCAGTATATACTGGCATTAGTTTTGTACAGTTTTCGTTCGTTGAATGTTAATGAAGACTTTTTTACTTTTATTTCCTACCATGAAAGTAAGTGACATGTTTATTCCAAACCGTATTTATATAGAGTAGTGGTCTAGTCAGAGGAGATACCGGACGACCCTACCAGGAACCAGGCCTTAGTTCGAGTGAAATAACTCGATCTCAACATTATTCGTATTCCTAGAGATTTCATTTGTCATGAGAGACCCTGTTAATTTTCAAACTTGAACCGAGCAGCCGGCGTTTTGCAGGTGGCGGCGCGTACAAGCAGCAACTTCCACTTACCACCCGAGCGGCGCCGCCTCCGGAACGCTCGGCGTCTCGTCTCAAACTTGACTAACACTTTCCTATCATAGAGTGACAGTTTAAACGGTGGAAATATTTAAATTGGATTTAAATATGTTTAAAATTTTCGTCGCCGACGACCGACGTCCCGACGGGAGCGCGCGATCGTTCCGGTTCGGACGCCCATTCACTAAAAATTAAACCTAAAAACTAAACGTATTAAACATTGCGAGAGATAGATGACTGTCACCGAAACAACGACGAGGAATTAACTCAATATTTAACTTACGACTGCTTATTTCTTTGCTTTTCAGCCTCGGCCCCCGCGTGGCGGCAATCCGGATTTAACCGCGACCGAAAATATTGACGCCTACAACAATTTTTTCCAGTCTGGGTTAAATTCTTCTTAATATAAGTGTTTCATGCTACTATTATATATAAATCTAGCACTAGATCGCTTCGCCGACATCGTACTGTTGACGTTTATAGGTATCAAAGCGGTAGAATAGCGTTATATTGTACTCTAAAAGTAATTAGAATAGGCTTAAAATAAAATCTTTCGCTGCAAACTGTATCTTTGCAGGTCGTTTCTAAAATAGATGCATATAATCTATATTATATATCAAGTTGTTATATGTAGATGATATAAAGTACAAGTTAAAAGTTAAACATAACAATATTATCGAAACTTAGAGCTAAAATGGATTTGACGATTTCTGAAGTGGTTCAGAACAAACGCCCGATTTTGACGACTCACGCTCGAATTAAGGTCTGGTTCCCGTTGGGGTTATCTAGTATTTATTTTGTTTAATGAATACATATAAGTGATACTTCTATAAAATCTGTAATTTTAACAATGTAAGACGTGGTAAAACTTGAGATAATAAATTATATTAAAATTACTTTAGTTATTTAAATATCATTACCATCACACTGGAGCCCCACTTTTTTATCTCATGACAAGGTTTCATTTTGTACAAACTTCGAAGGCTTATTTTTAGGTTATATTGGTTTCAAGTGAGTAATCGGATGTTTAAATAAAATTGCTGCTCATTTTAATCACTTGAATATCATTAATATCATCAGTGAAATCCTACTTTTTTATTTCATAATGTGATAAGATTTCATTTTGTACAAACTTCGAAGGCTCTTTTAGGCTATATGGGTTCCAAGTTAGTAATCGCATGTATAAATAAAATTACTGCCTACTTTAATTACTTGAATATCGTTACGATCATCACTGGAGTCCCACATTTTTATTTCCTGATGAAGTTTCAGTTTGTTTTCCAAGTTAATAATCGCGTGTTTACTACTATCACAATCTGATAATTTTCAATAGTTTGAAAATCGAAGAAATAGTATCAAGGATGTTATTCTTCTCCGATGATCCTTGACCTATGATAAGCACAAAAATTAAGGAATGTAAAAGAAATCCTAAATTTTTAGGTGATTTTCAGAGGGCTGTAACTTGGAGAAAAATAGTCGCAGAGCAATTTTAACGAAGGCAAATTGAAGCTTCAAGTTTCTAGTTTTCAGATTTTGAGTTCAAATTTGATCAAACAAAAACTGCTGATGGTAGCAGCTTTTGTTTGATTAATCATAAGAAAGTCATCGGAAAAACATTTCCAAGATTTTGCTTGCCTTTCAAAAAGCCCAGGGAGTTCCGTAGGGAACTCCCATAGTAAATTCAGGGAGTTCCATAAGGCTTTTTAAATAATTTTATCCTATTTAGTTTGAGCTGTCTAAGAGTATTGTACGATGATTTCTCGTCTTTCAAAGCAAAAAAGTCAGTTTTGATTTTGGTAATAAATTACTCGGGAAATAATAATCGTACAGAAAATTCAAGTGAGGTTTTAAAAACTGCAGAGTATTCTTTATAAGTCGTAGTTATTGGTTTTTGATAAAAAAATTTCGGCGAAAATGTTGATTGAAAAGGAGTTAAAGAATTTAGGGATATTAGCTTAACTTAACATAACTTTGCAAATAATGGATAAACTAAGGTTGTTGACTATTTATTTTCAACCTTAAAGTATCCTAAAAAACCCTGCAAATTTTAAAGCGCTGCGATTTGTTTTCCATTGTGTTCGGAATGATTGAATTTATTGTTTGTGCTAAAAATCAATTTTAAGATGAATTTTTCATTTTTCGTTCATTTTTTGAAGTTGAAAATGTTTTTTAGTAATAATCCATATTTTGTTATCAAAAAATGTTAATTATTGTAAGAAAAAAACTGTACGATCATTATTTCCCTAGTAATTAATTGCCGAAGTCAAAAGTAACTCTGTTCTGAACGATGACAACTTAGCGAAAAATCATTGTACAAGGCTTTTAGATTGCTCAAATTAAAGAGGTTAAAATGATCTATTTGGATTTTTTTTCAAAGGATTTCTTATGATTACTTAAAGGCTGATTGTAAAAACATTTCAATTTAAGATATGAAAACTGGAAACTTCAACTTGCTTTTTTTAAAATAGCTTTGTGACTATTTTTCTTCAAATTACAGCCCATTGAAAATCATCTAAACATTTAGAATTTCTTTTGCATCCCATAATTTTTGTGTCTAGTGTATTATTAGAAATGTATATGTCTATGCAAGCAACTTTCGATGCAACTAGGTCTCCTCATCATAAGTGGTTGTGAACGTCTTATGGAGTATTTTGAACAGGTCATTGACAGACCATCTCCTCCTAAATTCAACTGTTGCTTCAGTTGTTCGGTGATATACATTTGTGATTTGGAGACAGAGTATTCAAAACTACAAAACGTTGATATCAAGTTCCAGTTCAGTGTGAGATAAATCTGAAAGCCAATCAATAAAATCAATATACGTGTTCGAACAATAGAAGCCTAATATTTTCCATTTAGGATCAACAGTAGGTGTTCTTCTTTGACAATATAGGCGGGTGTATAATATATAAGTATTATATACCCGCTTATATACCTAAGTACTTATATATTTGACAATATATAAGTACTCAGACATGTTAAACCTGTAGCTTTAACTCCAATATTGTTAATAACTTAAGTTACTAACAGCTGTTTGTAGAATTTAATAAATAGTCAGACATTTGAATGATCTAAATCGAATTGATCTAATTATCTTTTAGAGCGCATGCTAAAATAGGGATAAGTCCTAATTTATTTGATTGGGAGACATTATAAACAACATTATTTGCACATTTCTATGTGTGCAAATGTGTCTGCTAGCAAAATTATGTCATCACATACTCCTAAATTATTTGGCCTGTTATGTAAACTCTCAATCGTGACCGAAGACTTGATGGTTCAAATGTGATTGACTACACGCTTCTACCATAACGAAAATAAGATAATTTGAACGTAATACAAATAAGAAATGGCAACAAACGCCATAACCCACTAACACACTTTTGGCGACGTGTAAATTTTTTGAGGAATAAATGAAAGTCGTTCTGAAATGCTAATTGGATGAGCGTTATTTATAATAACAATTAAAGTAATTCATTGGCGAACAACCGTTCTATGACATTCGACGATTATGGCAACGCTGTTGAGTTTTTTTTTGGGTACACGTAAAAAACACAGGTTTTAGGTTTTTTATTTTCGAATTAAAAAAGACAGCAGTGACCTTGATAACATGTAAGCTTTCTAGACTTCCAGCAATGATAATTATTAATGTCCGACTGTTAAAAGGTCAGTATCAAAATAATGTTCTATTAATAGTCGGGATAAGTTTAATGGTTCACGACAAATTTACTTTATAACACTTTTAATTCTTATTTCACGTCGAATGTGAGAAAAATCATTGTTTATATAACATATTTCTTAAACATAGCAGACGAGGATGCAGGAGATCTAAAATTAATTTCCATAATCTTCCGGCAATGAAATTCTTCTTTCTTGTTCGAAGATAATTCGAAGAAACATGTTTTTAAAATATAGTAGCCCACTTTTTGGTTTTGGTACGTCTGTGACACATTTATCTAATTTTTTAAATTAGAAAATAGAGTTATCTATTATTTTATTAATGAAACACTTAACAAAAAGTCGCTTGAATATTAGAAAGCTTTTGTTATCACCGAAACAATAATTAACAAATTTAATAAAAGTCAATAGAATTAGTAATTTCTTGTTAATTAATAATTAACTAACTCAGGTGTTTATTATTTACTTCATCATATATATGCCTATTTAGAAATATATTTCGAACATTACGGGTACTCGAACTTACGGGCTTTTGATAATACATACCCTTATAAGAAATAATCAATGAGGATAAGGTCTGGTGGTCCTGGCGGTCATCCTGTAGACCATTACACTGTCAGTACTGGATAGGAAGAAAGCGTTTCAAACAATCCGGAAATTGACGAACCACGAACGTCATTTTATTTAAACCAAATGACATTATTTTTATTCGGAATAAGTTTGATGAGGATACGAATGAGGTCTAAGAATTTCGTAAACATGATTATTATTGATTGTCCAGCCCAATTTATATCATTTTTATGAATTTGATATAAGCAATGAATATATATGAAAGTAGACTACATAGATTAATAATTATTACAAAGATTTTTGGGAGAAATTAGGACAATTTATGAATTAGAGGCATGTTTGGGTGATATTTTCTTGTCGAAGAATCATTGGGCAACATTTCCATTTCATTATCATCAAAATAATTTTTGATCTCTCTATCGTTGTAGCACTTCAAATGTGCCTACATTGACGACTTAAAGTCGCTACTTTGCTTAGATGGCAGTTCTGTCACAATAACTTTAATTTTGATAGCTATGTCTAAGCAACTTGTCACTTTCGAAACATACAAAAATAAATCAACACAAAATGTTTGTCGTATAAAATTATCAGTTACAGTAAACACGAGTACATCTTTCAATTCCCCTCGATTAATATCATAAAAATTTCTAAACGTCTAATATGCAAAATATCGTACAACTGTAAAAAATATGAGTGTATTGAGCAGATCGCGGAAAAGATCTACAACCTCTGCCACGCGCAGGAGTTCCTTAAGGTCAATAAGTAGATCCCTGGTGAACCCCTCGAGAGAAACTACTATAAGAAGCCAGGAAATCACCGAAAGAAGTAGCAGAAATAATCAAGTATCAGCCAAGAATGACCCTTGTGTTTGTGGTCCAAACCTCTACCAAAAAGTATTCGGCCCCACTGCCGATGAGACCATACTAGTTGGCCTTCAAACGTTTATCGGATTATGCGAAGAATGTCCCCAAAAAGTCGACGAAGTCAAGGACGAGGACGTGGACGAGGACGAGGACGTGGAGGAGGAGGTGGACGAAGAGGATGGGGATGAGGAACAAGAGCAGGAACAGGAACAGAAACACGAGGAAGATGCGGAATCGGACGATCCAACACAAAAGGTAATCGCAGATGAGATAAAAGCATCGCAAAAGCCGTCATCCAGTGATACTCACACTGAAAGTTCACAGACCGATCCTTGCGATTTGAAACACTGTTGTTCTCAAACTGGCGATGCCAGAAGAGCTGGCGGATCGCAAACCGACTATTGCATCACTAATGCGTGTGCTCAGACACAAAGTCCTTGCGTGAAAGTCGCTTGTTCACAAAACTATTTCCCGTCAGCCATGTCACAAACTTATATACCATGTAAGAAATGCATCTTGTTGCAGACGGATGAATGCAAGTGCCCTGATATACCAGTTGGGCCTTGTGCGCATTGCCGGACGGTTTGCAAGAAATCAATCCAGTCTAAGAGTCGCTCCAAGTCTAAGTCAATAACGACGCGAGCGAGTTCGTTCAAGGCTTCCAGTGACAGCTGTTGCTGTCACGTAGGTACTGAGAGTGAAGAGTCGCCTCTTAGCTACTGCTGTTGTTCGGACACCACCTCGCAGTCGAAATCGAAAAACGTGCCGAGGAAGTCCACTCTTAAGACTAGCTCGATATGTTCATGTTGCCGAACGGCTGCTGTACTTGAAACCACAACAACTTCATCCAAAAAGTTAGTAAAAAATATACAATTAAAACTAGTACATATTAACACTTCTACCATTTTCAGATGTACTTGTAGTAGTGCCAAGCCAAAATCTCAAAGACAAGTTAGGCTATACTGTGACTGCTGCACGAGTACATCTTCATCGGGTTTCGAAGAACCCGATGAGACTATTAATGAAACCGAGGCTTGTATGGAAATGGGAGACAACAATCAGGTCACCATCAGATATGCAATAACGAAAATCACCAATTTTTTCAGTTACACAACTTTCGAGGTCATGAAGAGTACCAGTAAGAAACCAAGAGTTATGCCGAAAACACTGGAGGGCGTCTTTGTTCTTAAGAAGTGTTCTTAAGAAAAAAGTTTGTAAAAGTTGTTTTTATATTTTGGCGCATCCCATATAATAAGGTGTTTAGGTAATAATGATTCTGTTAAGAGTATTAAGTAGCCTAAAATTGCCAATGTTGCTTATTTTATCTTAATAAAGTGAATATCTTCCTATACGATTGCGAGAAAGGTTACTGCCTGTGGAAGATAATCAGCAAGTTGTCTCAGATGATTTTTTTCTTGCTGACAATATCAAATTGCTTATCACTAAAAATAGCGATAGGTTTATTCTCTTACACTGCGTCTTTAAATAAGTATATAACTTAATTTTAAAGAAATCTTAGTACATAATTTGGCCTCGCATTGAAGAGCAATCAATTTAATATCGTAAGGAGACCCTAGGATTTGTGAAATTTGATTTAAAAGAAACTTTGTTTCGACTTCATCGATATGTTATTGGTGTTTTTCGGTCACTATATTTACATAATACGTAGAATCAACGCCTTCTTATTATAAAATAATGACAATAGATCAATATAGTGAAATAGTTGGATATCCTCTTCAGAGAAACTGATACTGCAGATAATATATTGCCTTCCCCAGGTCCACTAGAGTTCTTAACGTCACGAAAATGGAATATCTAAACACCACATTCAGGAAAACTGCTAGTGCAGATATTGAATGACCTTCCCCAGGTCATCCAAAATTCTCAGCGTTATGCGGCCTCACCGAAAATAGATCGATATAGTGAAATAGTTGGATATCGTCTTCAGAGAAACTGACACTACCGACATTATATTGCTTTCCCCAGGTCCACTAGAGTCCTTAACATCACCAAAGTGAAGTACCTAAATACCATCTTCAGGAAAATTGCTAGTCCGGATATTGAATGGCATTCCCCAGGTCATCCAAAATTCTCAACGCCATGCGTCCTCGACGAAAATAGATCGATATAGTGAAATAGTTGGATATCGTCTTCAGAGAAACTGACACTGTAGATATTATATTGCCTTCCCCAGGTCCACTAGAGTCCTTAACGTCACGATTAGTAGAATACCTAAACACCATCTTCAGGAAAATCGTTGATCAAGGTATTAAATTACCTTTCCTATACCTGCCAGAGCTTCCAATGGCATGAAAGGGGAATACTTGGACATCATCTTCAGGAAAGCTACTATTTAAAGTATTACCAGGTCATTACCAGATGCATAATGAAAGTGGCAATTCTCTAACGTCATGAAAGTTGGATACCTGGACATCATCTTCAGGGAAATCGCTGCACCAGATGTCTAATTACCTATTACCAGAGTTTACCAGAGCTTATAGCGTCATAAATGCGATGTACTTGGACACCGTCTTCAAGGGAACCACTACTCCAGGTATCACATTATATTCCCCAGGTTCCTTGGAGTTCTCAATGTTATTAAATCAACAGCCTAGTATCATAAATATGTAAATTCTGGTATATAATCTAGACCTCACAACCTAATAGAACGATCATAGTCGACGTCGCGTTAACGGCTTTCGAGAAGGATTGAGTATTAATCGCCTTGCCCCTGTAAGTTGACGCCCGCATGCGATCGTCGGCGGACCTTTCACCTGCGACGCCCGCGGTGAGGTGCCGAATGGTCGACCACGGCGACCGGGCGATTGGAGAGAGTGCACGCTAACACACTCGGGCAGCCTGTGGAGGTAACTAAAGGTAACCCGCCGGTTCAGTCAGTCAGTGTGTCGATGTGTTAAACATATAACCTGCTTAGTTAACCTATCCGTTTCACGCCATCGAGAACCAGGATATGATCTTGTCGTTAACGCGGGTTATAGTTCAGGAATGACCAGGAGGCTCTGAAAGGTTAGTCTGACTCTTTTGTGTAACGCGCGCGAAGGGTGCGTCCTTGACGTATTTTTTTCGCAAATGACGAGCATATGGACGAAATTGTAATGTATCGTATTTCTACGTATATGTTCTACATAAATTAAAACGCCATTCAAAAGAAGGGATTTTTTGGTAGCTGGCTGATGGTTTCTAATTATTTTTAACGCAGGACCTTTTTAGTGAATGGTGTATGGCATATGTCCTGCTTCTGCAGAAAAATCATTTTCATTGTGATATTTTCAATGCGTGTACCATTTTTTGTATCAGTATTTTGGCTTGTACTTTTCTTTAGGTTCAAGTTAAACACCTACAAATTTAGAAAACGTTGAAAACTAAATTATTTCAATATAAAGTTTCAGGTTAAACTCTATTTTGTATCGTGCTTGCTGGAAGAAATGAAGACGCTCAGATGTAATTCGTATATGACTTAAATTTTAGCATAATCGTATCCTGTATTTTCGTAACCAAAACTGGAAAATAGTCATCATGCATGTTCATAAAAAAATAACAGGTATCCTCTATTTAGTTTTTCCAAGGACATCAGGTGAAATAAAGAAAAGTTGCAACTGCTGGCATATAAAAAAATCATTACCCATTCTTTTATGATAATCAGAGAGCTCGTTTTCCTGCTCTATGTTAAATATTTTTTGTCGTAACTTTCAGTCAGCGAGTTTCTTTCAAAAACGTTTTATTTACAAATTTTCCAAAACAAAAAAAATCACAAATCGTGTTACATTAATCTATTTTCTATTTAAGAAAAGGTAACTTTTAGTAATCTTATTTTTAAGCCGATTTCTATAATTCCTTTAGTCTTGGTTAAAAAAAAATAGATGTAGATATATACAGTATTTTATGAGAAACTGTTAAAATTTGACCTTCCCTATAGGTTTTTCAATTAAATTTTATTGAAAGATGTTCGTCATTTAATATTTTTGTTACACACAGTCAGTACTTTCACATTTTTTGCGTCGTTCTTATTACTGTATTCATTTTATAGATCACTGTTCTATTTCTGCTTTTTGTGAGGAGAAATTTTTGGAAAACCTTTGTATTTCGTGAACTGAAACTATTACGAGAGTATCGGTACATTTATATAAATAAACAATAGCTTAACGTGGCAAAAAATATTTTAGCATCCGCTTTGAAACTGTTTTCTACGTAGAGTACTTTTTTGTTATTCCACCGCGTAAAACTAAGTATGCTTATGAAATTTAGGTTAGGTTTAGTGTTGCATATAATTAAACTTATAATTAATTATTGCGGTCGAGGAAGAGTTCTATTTTCATTTTTTTATAGAAATCGATCAGAAAACTGTATAAAGTTATTTCGTGTTGGAAGTGCCAGTATATATTTTTTATGGGAATAATTCAGTATATGTATTTTGCTGTTGTGGATAGAATTTGATTAATTGTATTAATATAATAATATGAAAAATATGAAAGTATGTAATATAAAATAAGAATTCCTAAAAAAATCTAATAATTAGCTGATTAAAAAAAGGATATAGTCTCTAAAAAATGTATGGTACATGTTAGCTTCATTAGCCTTATACCTTAATTAGATAAATAATCAAGTTAACGAAATCGATAAAAGGAAAGAATTAAACAAATAAAAAACCATTATTATTTATAATTTTTATTTTTTTTAGCCTTTCATATTTATGTAATCTGTTCATAAGAATTAATATTCAGGACCGCAGAATAGTTCTTGGCATAACTTTATATATGTGTACATACCTCATACACTAAGCAATACAAAAGAAGAGATAACTAAAGCTATATATATATATATATATATATATATATATATATATATATATATATATATATATATATATATAAGATAACTAATGGCCATATTAGAACTAAGGACAGACTTTTCGTTGTTTTCAACAGACGCTTGTTGCTATTTTCGCAACATTAATTTTTTAATAAAAAAAAAAAACACTTCCTCTCACATTTTAAAACACAGCCTCGAGACTGTGGACTTCGAATTACTGGCATATTTAAAATTCATTGAGGGCTTGTATTTTCGACATCGCTGAGCTGTTTTAATATAAAATACTATTATCACGATTTAATCGAATAACATCATCCAAAGCTAATATTAAAACTAGGCCTGGGAGTTCTATTCCTCCAAATTCCTGATGAGGAAAGTATGCAGTTTTTAATACTGCGAAATTTGCATTACATTCATAAACTACGTATGTCTGTTCACCACGTGAACATACAGTGAAATCAGTACAACTATACTCTAACTGAGTAAGCACTATCAAAATAAGAAGCTATCTTATAACTTCACTTTCCACATATTAAAGAAAATCTGCCCCGATTAATTAAAGTGAACCCTGAACCATATTTACCCTGAACTTAACAATTTGTTGACTTGATATAGTGGCGTTCTACTGTAGGGAATATGACTATATGATTTATTTTTTATTAGATTGCTTTAAAATATAAGATTTAGGTCTCTGTCAGTGGGGTCACTATACTATTAAAGTTATGCCAGAAAATATTCTGACACCATGTATTATTCAATAATAAAATATGATGTTAGAAGGAGTACTATTTTCTATTTACGTAAGTAAATGGATTAACTGGAATTTTATATAATCCTCGACTTATATCGTATACGCGACATTATGATAATTAATTTAAATGTATCGATCAATAAAAAATGCATACTTTGTTCCTAAACCAACCAGAATCTAAATATTTTGACGAACATTATGTAATGCAATTATTGTTTAATACTGTCCTGTACTTTAGTGATTATTGGGTTAGACTTTGTTAATTAGAATTTAATTTCTATGAGATATACAGGGTTATACAAATATATCGATATATGGCTATATTTTGAATCAAGAAAATAGATTTTGTGGTAGAAATTTTGTAAATTTTGTAGGCTGTTTAAAGAATGACTTAATTATAATTTTCGAAATATAATGCCACTAATTTTTAAACTGATTGCAAGAGATACTTGTGATATCACTTTTGAAAGACAAGAAGTCTTATATTTTAATAAAAAAAATAATAAAATGATAAAATAAAAATATATTTCTAGATATTATATAAATTTTCGAAAACCACAAATTGTTTTTTCTTATTTACCAACCTTCTTTGATATTTTTTTTACTTTTGACTTCGAGTTTTTATTTATTTCTAAGTTCTTTCTGTCATTTTTGAGCTTGTATATTTTCAAGATTCCATAAATTCCTGGTATATATATATATATATATATATATATATATATATATATATATATATATATATATATATATATATATATATATATATATATATATATATATATATATATATTGATTAAATAATAAATCAAAAATTTATTGTAAAGATTAATTTTCTTTATTTTTTCTACTTACATTTATCTTCTTTATTTCTTCTACTCATTATGTCTTATTTTATTTTTAAACTTTATGCCTCTTCACTTTCACTGGCTTCCTTTACTCTTACTCTATTTTCAACTTTGGATATTGTCATTTCAACATTTTGAAATGTCTTCTAAATTAATAAATTCTATTGTGTATTAAAAAACAAAATTGTAAATATAAAAAGTTATAAATGCTAGAGGTAGAAACAAGGATAATTCTTTAATTTAATTTATAATCGAAATTAGGGTGGTAAAATAATTTTGGTCAACCCTGTATATAATGAAAATAAGCAATATGATAGAAAATAAGCATTTTTAATATATCAATCAAGGAAGATATAAAACTAGAAAGAGAAAACTAGAAAAATTATAAACGGGCGTTTTATTAAAAACAAAATAATAACTGGTTAAAAAAATAGTATGCTCAAAAATCTACTCGTTATATTAACCTAAATATTATTTTAAAGTTTCTTTTTACTTCAACAGTATTATTCCTCTACATCTTATATACATCATGATTTAAATCCCCATTAAAAAAATCTATAAGATAAAGATCTAGTGACACATAAATCTATTTAAAACTGATAAATTTCCTGTCATAGTATCAGTCTGTATTGTTAATAGCCTATATTAATACTAGCTTAGGAAGTCTTCTTTAAATAAATTGGGTTAAAAATCTGCTTAAAATTATTATACATCGATTACCAATCTTGAAAAGGGGACGAAACTTTGGGTTAAGTAACAAAACAGGAGATACTTTAATTTGTTTTGGGTCGACACCCAAAGATTACATGTTTCCCGAAGTGTCTTTCGCCAACCAAGTTGACATTATCGGAGGATGATTAAAACGAAGTATTTGTTATGATTAAATTGATAAATGATATTTCTAAAGGTGGGCATTAGGAATACCTCGATTGACATCTAGCATTAAAAAATCACACTGCGTCTTTTACAAGGAAGGGTAGGATCACTAATTTGCCTTAATAATCCTTAAAGCAATATAATATTTAGATAAAAGATAAAAATTTAGATAAAACGGCTAGGAGGATGCATTTGGTTAAAAATAATTAACGATAACTTATCGACATGACATATCGAAAGCGACGTGATTCATTTAATGCATTAAGTGATGTATTACGGATTATTCCTAGTAATTACGTTAAGTGGAATTATCTATGCGTTAGTTGCTTTACAGCTTTCAGTTTTCAGCTTATTTCCAAACTGTACAAAATGCCAAGGTGCCGGCATTGGTTTTACTAAAATGTCAAAATTATTAAACTAGAACGATAACTTCCATTTCTCATCTTTAACGAATCCATAACACTTATTGGGTTGCAGCAATTAATGCAGATTTATTCATATTACGGACTCCCTAAAAGACCGAGAACAGCTTTTAAACGTTATTTTATTTAAATCGTCCATTGGAGACGGAGCGTTTCACCATAAATTCTGATTCAGTATTAATTTAGTAAGAAAGGGAATAATTCTGTAACAAATATCAAGGATAGATACGTTGTTTCTCGCTTCTACTTGGTGTATGGTAAACTGATTGCCTCCCATGGCGTTGAGTACTTTTTTCAAGGTGGAAAAGATCACGATGGCTCGTATTTTAAGAAAAAATAACAACGTATAAGATGAATCGATAACACGGAACGGTTTGATGTCTTGCTTAATGCAATTCCGGATAAAGAACACAATATTGGATGTTTATAGTATATCACGAACAGAGGATAGTCAGAACGTCGACTATTCATTATTCACATGTAGAGGAAGCACGATTTAAAGATCAAATTCGAACTTAAAAAATGTTTTCAGTTTACTGAGGATTTTCAAAGGAATTGTATTAAAAATATAGAAACTAATTTAATACAACCTTCTTTCCTTTGTCTTCTCGTTCATAAAGTCTGCTATGTCACTCATTCAGACTTTGTTTACAGTTTCTCTTTTCCTATTGCAGATACACCTTGTCCTCCAGCCTTAAGAATGCCTGAAAACTGCAAATCGATAACGTTGCGAGACGCCAATAACAACACGTACCCCGCCCCGGCGAACGGCACCATCACAGACAGGAGTCACCCCCCAGGGCCTAAGAAACGCAGCATTCAAGTCACCGCGAAGGTCCTCTTCGGATCAGTTCAGGCCATTAACAGGCTCAAGCAGGAAGAGAAGGCGGCGAGGGAGAACAAGAGGATTTAGGGTAAGCCTCCTGGTTTCCAATTAAGGGGTGATTGTTTTTTTTATGGGTCCATTTTCGTCCGTGCCTTCATTTAGTACATTATTATCAGCTCTGTGCTTATAATTTACTGCTTGTCACTGTTTTAATGTATAAGAGTAGCAGTTACATAATGGGATAGTGTCTATCAATCGTCTTCTATTAATTTCTGGATATATGTCATGTTATAGGAATGAAGTTTTGTATTTACATATGTACACATTTCAAATTATGTACTTGTATGGTTGACTTTATTTTCTGTGGTAATTTGGCGTAAGCTTGATATTAGATTAATTAGGCCATTTCATAATAATATTTACAGTTAGATCGTCTTCGATAAAATGAGAGTATTTCAACGGTTTAACTTAGATCTAAGTCGAAACGTAGAAATTATAAATGTCTTGCAGCAATCAAATTTTCTCTAAAGAGGTAAGATCATAAAGAACAATTTCTTATCATTCCAGATCATAGTTTTACTTGACGCTAGCTATGTAATTCTTGAATCTAATAAGGATTCTCATGAGACTAACATATTTCGACCAATTTTCATGTTGTTCTGGTCCATTCAAGGAAAAAGTTGCTTCGGGTCTTTAGTTTGTGAAAACATATAAACTCACTAATGTTTTTATATTTTACTTGGACTAATACTAGGTCCATTTACCCTTTTTATTATTAAATTTAATAAGCAAATGTTCATACTATTTATTAAACTGTTTAAGTTGCCTCTGGAAATTCATCCCAGGCAGCTACAAGTCAACGCTTAGTTCATCAACACTTTCAATTGATGGCTTTGTTGGATTGTATACTGCTCTAGCCATAATCCCCATAGATTTTGTATCAGGTTAAGATCAGAACCAAGGCATAAGGTCGATTCCATACTGTTGAAACCTTTTTTGATGGACCTTGTAGAATGAATAGATGCATTATTCTGTTGAAATATTGCACCATCATCTTCACTAATTGTTAAAAATGGTACCTGTTACCATTTTTAACAATTAGTGTCTTCAAATTCCTAACAGGTTTTGATAAGCAGTCGCATTAATTCTGCCATTTACAAATGCCAGTTGGATTTTCATACATTTTTTGAAAGCCGTCCATATCATAACAGAACCAACTGTTTGAGGTCTTCTTGACTTAATTTTTCGGTCCTTTCGTAAAGCATGCCAACAATAGCTAAACCCATCAGGTCCATCGAAATTTTTTTTTTCGTCACTAAAGATTACATGGTCCCAAAAATTATTATTTTGAACGTACTTCTCTGCAAATTTCAGCCTGGTCTCTAAGTGATGCTGCTTAAGGGCAGGTTTCTTTAGACATTTTTCGTATTTAAAATTCTTCGCCGCCCATTTTCCTATGAGACTGGGATCACGGTCTAAATTAAAACGATGGACAACCTAACAATATGATGCTCCTGTAATTGATAATTCCCTCAGAATAGCACACTTTGTCGTCGGTGAAAATTTAGATGGCCACCCCGAGCTCTTCCTTTTACCATAATTTTCGACTCCAAAATTTAAGAAATCTTTTTACAACACTTTTAAAACAATTAATAATTGCGGCGATCTATAGCTGTGTTTTTCACAACTCCGTAAGTCAATTATTCGGTGTTATTCTAAATCATTTAATTCTTTACCACGCGCCATAATAAAAAAAAAAAACAAACGTTCCAAATCGTTAACACTTTCAAAATCACTTGCAAATAAGTCTCAGCTTCTGTACAAATCGTTACTCAAAATTTGTTGGTGTGCATTCTCGCTCACTGTTTTATCAAACTGAATTTATACTTATTTACACATACACGACAGAACTTATTGCCAAACGCAGTGTATATTCAGTGAGTTTACTGTGCTCTGAATTTGTTTTTTCTATCTATTCGTTATAACAAAATATTTTATCGAATGTACTAATATGAAAATTCAACAATCCATGAATGAGAATAATTTTCTTATTTCTCTCGCATCATATTTCTCGCAGAAATTACATTTCATCTTAAGTTATCGATGGCTATCAGAATAATCGTCTGCAGGGTACAATAACAATAATCACCTTGAAACGTGAATTAATCCGATCACAGTCTGAATTTGGAAAGCAGCAGGGATCCTGTAAAAAATATCGTCGTTTTCTCGATTTTTATTCGGGCATGCCGTATTTAAGGTCAGTTTCACGGAATCAAGGTCAAGCCGTTTGGAAAAGTACTAAAGAAAGTCGTTTGACCCAATAGCGGAATATATACATGACAGAGAAAGCAAAATTGAACAATAAAATGTTTATATCCGTCGTCGAGTAAATATTATTTTCGCGGATAAGGCCTGAAATTATTCACGTGTTCAATATGGCGAAAGGAAAAGTTCTGCATCACACCGAAGGTTATTATTATTTTTATGGCAATTTATTAGACCATAGATTATTATAACACAGAGGATGGAAACCACTTATAATTGTAATAAGCAACAGAAGGTGCGTCCCCTAAACGAAGTCTCGTGTACAGGCAGTGCAACTGAAATTATTGTTTATGAAACATTAAGTAATTATAGTTTATTTCATCGCTATTTGCCAGATAAAAAATCTCAAAACATACCTTGAATTGTTTTTATGGCTAGGCTTAGGTAGACTCTTACGTTTATCGGCAACACAAGAGAGTTTTTTTGGCAAATAGCGATAAAATGAATAGTACAGGCATTGAAATATGAGATTATTGAAAGACTTTTGAATGATATTAGCTATTTACGCGTATTAGATTAAAATACATATGAAAAATGTTGTTCATTTACTTGTTGAACCTAATTTAGTTTATGCTAAAACTCCTCAGTAATTTTCTACAAAAACGGTTTTACAGGAAAATTTTCATTTTAGTGTCGCTAAAATGAAAATTTTCCTTTAAAACCGTTTTCCTTTTTTATTAATTTAGCCTCTTATCAATTTAAGGCATAATAATACATAAGAATATGATAATATAAAAACATACAGGGAATTCTCTTAAAACGCACTTCTCTTTTTTCTGTATTTATATTTATTGAAGAGGAGATTTTCTATTGAACGTGTTTATTTGAAAACTTTTTGAAAAATACATCATATTTTTTAATGTAACAATATTGAAAAGTATAATTTAGAAAAGTAGAATAGAGCAACTTTTTATTAAATTAAGTTAAATTGTAACTCTTAAATGTTTCACGGAATAAATAAAATAAATTAGGACATCAAACAGTGATCTATTTACATTTTAACAGCAAAATGACCTTATGAGTGACCTTATGAAAGGTAGTAAACATCAGTACTAGTCTGACAAATTTTTTGTCCTATTTTCTCCATTAAAATTGCTCAGATTCTTTTTAATTTACTTAAGTAGACTTTGCTTTTTGAAGAACCACAGCTAAATTGTTCCTATGGAGTTAGGTTTGGTAATCTAGCCGGCTATCCTATGACCTTCTTTTCTTATTCACCTGCTTGTTGGTGAATGGAAATGTTAGAATATAGATTGATAGAATGGAAATCAACCCGTCTTGCAGAAATGTAACGTGAATTGTAACAGCCAAAGACATTTAAACGACGAGACGAGTTAAAACCTCATATTTATAGTATTTATACTTACTTCTTCTGTGTGTTAGAAAACTGTGTGTTATTTTGTCATTAAACGATTTTTACTAAACGATCTAAAACTATATGTCTTTCTAAAAGAAAGACATATATAATATACATATAATAATAGACATATATAAAATACATATAAATAGATTTTGCTTTTGAGTTATGACGTTACAATATTTTTTATTCCAATTCCTTCTTTCTTAACAAAAATGATGTCTTAAAGTTTCCGAGTACAATGGTACCCTACATTAGGGATTTTCTGTTTATCGGTTATAAGTTTTTTTATGTATTTTAGAGGGGGCTTGTTTAATTATGAATATCGTTCAAACCATTATTACTCCCGTGTGTACTAGGACAGTGTTTACATATAAAAAAACAATTCTCAAGTGATCCGCATGAAAAAGACAGCATTGTCTACCAAAAAATAACATTGCTCTTTAATTCATTAAGATAAAATAATCCATATATGGTCAACATAGATATAATTAAAAAGAATGGTAGTATATAAAAACTTCTAAACAAGACAATTTTTTTGGAGCAAATATGCTCCAAATAAATTTACATATTACAAAAAAATAATAATGAAGTGCGTAAAAATTTTTTTAATTCAAAATAAAATCTATTGGAGAGTAACATGAAAAAACAATAAAATCTGTATGCTTTAAAGTCATCTGAAAATAAGATGCATGTTAACATCTCTTGAAAAATTAGACAAATATTTTGATCTTTCAAAATTATTTAAATAGATTGTGGTATATTTTTAAGGGATTTTTTATTAAAGAAAATTGTTAGTCTAAATTTAATATTTCTATTTAATAAGACATTAAATATGTTTATTTATTGCATGTAATTATGTGTGTTGAACATCAACTGAAAATATTCTCACATACAAAATTTCACCTGTCCTCGAAACTATTTTCTCATACGTACAAAAAATAGCCACATTTTCCTTATCTACGAAATCGCTCTGTATAAGCCTTGACGTTGATTTATTTGCTGCTTCATCTGCACTAATTGATTACAGATCTAAAGCAACTTTCTACGTGAAATTGCCCACAATCCCGTGAGAAATCCACTAGAGACAAATAACATTGGCATTGACCTACAGTTTAGAAAGTAACACACCCAAATTTGGAATTTTCAAACAAATAATTATAATGTTCAGCTTACAATGGATATAATAACTGAATGCCGATATCATGGTGTAGTTTAAATACTGATAAAAAATGTTTATGAATATTAACGAATTGGAAAGTAAATCCAACACAAAAGATCATATTTTGAGTTAAGGATGGAAGAGTAAAAGTAAATTAGTTCTTTACTTTCATTAGAATTTAGTTGCAGACGCGAGACTGGCGACAGAAATTGGGAAAACAGCTTTCTAAATTTTTGAAAGCGACTTGTAATTTTAATAAAGCAGAAAAAATTAATCGTCTTTGTGTAAGATGGAATTTTAATATCTGGTTATATATTACTGTTTAGATTTATTGCAAAACGTTATATTCTTTTGTTTTGGGTAAAAGCGAGGATAATCGTTCAATATTAATATTTAAAATAGGGCCGAATGTTTATTACTTCCGGAATAATTCGATTGTTATTGAACGTCACGTTAGTTACAAATAATTCATTATTTATGATCTGCGTGGTGGTTTTTCCATTTTAATTATTACGAATATCCTTGTCCTGATGAAAACTTGCCACGTTGACATAATAATGTTAAAATGATGAAGCTTATGTTGGTTGTTATTCGCATTGATAGTTGAAATTGGACACAAAGAAATGAAATAGGTTAATCAGGTGAAATGAAAATAATTTCGATAGAAAATTTGTACCTCCCACATTATTGGTTAAAGTAGTAGACTAATTGAGAAATAAAAAGTAAAACCATTACATTTTCGTTTATACATAATAGTGGTGTTCTAGAATTTTGGTCTCTATTTTAGAATTAACTGTTATTGAATCATCGAATTGATGATTTCAAGTAGATGCTGTATAGTGACATATTCGTTAGCATAGTAGTAGCAATAATCATTCGAAAGATACTTGGTTCGGTATATGACTATAATTATTTACTACTTACTCCTAAGTTAAAATACTTTGATTATTATTTGAATGAGTATTTTAGAAAATTCTTTAATTTTATTAAGATATGGTGCAAGTGTTTTGACCATTGTATTTCCCAGCCTACATTTATTAGGACAGATAAAACGCCATTTGAGAAATGCTGGAACATCTTCCTCAATTTGCTATTAAACTCACTTTAGATAATGATTCAACTAAAATAATTATATTGCTGCAGTAAGAGAAAGCGTACAAAAAATTTTCTTTTTCCACCAAATTATTGATTTGGATTTGAACATGTGGTTTGAGCAAGACGGTGCAACGTGTCACACAGCACGTGTAACCATAACTCTATTGCATACCAAATTTCCTGGTCATGTTGTCTTGGGGAATTCTGACATCAATTGGCCTGCAAGATCATGTGATTTAACACCACTGGACTTTTTTCTATAGGGCTATGTCAATGGAAAAGTGTACGCTACCCATTCAACATCAATGACCTCAACACAATCATTCAACGTGTTATTCGGGAAGTAGAGCCAGTTTTATATGCCTGTGTTATGGACAATGTTGTTTAACGAATGACATTATGCCAGATGAGTCGAGGCCAGGCCGCCATATGAATGATATTCTTCTCCATTTGTAGCCGTATCTTCTCTGTTTCATGTTGAAGAATAACACACCTCAGTTTGTCAAATATTGTTAGTTTTATTCACAAATCAAATCCTATACTTCCAAATGAAATACTTTTAGATGCCATAAATCCTTGTTTGCAAAAAATATTTTATAAATAATGAGCTATTCATATAAATGCGTTATTACTATGACAACTGACGTTACTGTATTAAGTCACGCCACCAAAAAATAGCTAAACCGTCTTTAAATAACGCGCCTGAGCATGAAATTGTTGAGTATGCTGTCAAATAGTGATAAATATGTCACCACAATGGCAGCAATAAATAACAAAGAAACATATTGAGTACTTTAAATATATAATATACGAGTATAAATTCAGCAAATATTTATTCTAATTAATATTACCTGTATTTATCTCTTATCTGTTATAAATTTGACTGTTACTATCTACTATAATATAGTAATGATTAATAAATATCATTACAATTATTTCCAAAAATGTATCTCATTATTAAAAAATTAATTTACTTCTACACAAACATTATTCCAGTAATTGAAATTATACAGCTTGAAACCGTCTTCGTCTAATAAGACTAATAAAACGTATCCGCTGAATTTCGAAAGTCATGTCTGATAGTTCAATGGAGTACAATAGGAATTACATAACAAAAAAGTTAACAGCTTAAAATCGATTTGAAAAACTTATCTTGCGAAATTGACGTACTATACAGGATGTGGTCGAAACCGTGTAGGTACTATATTATCATTTTGTGGAAGTCGTCTCTATTCTAGACTTTAAAAAACTTGGTAATTTTTTTATAGTTGGTACCGGTTGTTTAGACAAGGGAAAACCTGTTTATCAAAATATATTATTAAAGGAACCGTTAATATCCTGAATACAAGGATGAATTAGTTAATTAACAACAATATATGTGGGCGTGTCTTGGTCGTAAAAAATATTTTATTTTACTCTCCTTACAGGTTCGAGCTTCCACTAAATTTCTATAGTTTAAATAATAATGTTATGATTTACTTTATTTTTAAATTAAGTAGATTATATTTATATAGTTAAAACAACATCACTACATTCTTTTGAATATGAATAGGTTATGGGATTTTATTTCATCCCTTAATGCCAAATTAAACAAAATGCCTTCACTGTGGTATGTGACGTATACTATAAAATTCAAGTATCACTATATGAAATGTCAATGCTTTAGCTGCACTTTAATTAGTGTACGGTAGAACTCAGATAGAAAGTCCAATAAAATGTATTTGATTGGAATCATTGTGAAATTTAGTTTAAAGAAAAACATAAGTACCTACTAAAATTAATGTATTTATGTCTTCGGTAATGGATAACCTATATACATAATTTAATTAGTTTCAAAATGTATTCGAAATGCGTCATGTTGTTACGTATTAACAGTTCAGTTACCTATCCGATTTAGTTACCTATAAATAAATAAGAATCGCGAAAATGACGGCTCCAGTGGCGTAGAATGGACAAGGCTATTTTTATATGTTATTCATATATTATATCCAGTGGAATTATTTACTAATTAGAACACATTAAAATAATGCACTGGAGACTTCTCTTCAAGTTCACGTTGTTCTGATTAAATACATATACCAAACAAAATTTGGCGGATATATTTCTAAACGATTTAAAAATATATATTTTCTTACAATTGTGATTCTATCGATTTTATTTGCGTCATTTTAGGAAGACTGCAATTAAATTTGATTTGATCAATGAAATCTATTTGCCACAATATGAATGTATCTAATGTAATACCTAAAATAATAAAAACTATCGACTTTTTAGCATTTGCTTATAAATTTATAACATTCAAATCTGGTTTGTTTAGTGGTTTGGATAGTCTTCATTGATTCTTGAAACACTGTATTAAATAGGTAATCATCATCATTAGGTCATCAGTCCTAAGACTGGTTGGACGCTAACCTCCAGCTTCTCCTATCTTGTGCTAACCTACGCATTTCGCTAATTGTGCTACAGCCTACATCCCTTACTATTTGCGAGCAGTACTCTAATCTAGGCCTACCTCGGCCTTTCTTCACTCCTATTTCTGCCTCCAAAATATCGCGGACTATTCCCCCATGTCTCAGCAAGTGGCCTACCATTCTATCTCTTCTCTTCTTTAAGTTTTTCCACATACTCCTTTTCTCGCCGACTTTCTCCAATACTTCATCGTTTCTAACCCTATCAGTCCATGGTATTTTCATCATTCTTCGGTAACACCACATCTCAAAAGCTTCTAATTTCTTCCTACTTGCTTCCCCTACCGTCCAGGTTTCGCAGCCGTAAAGTGCCGTGCTCCATACATATGTTTTCAAAAATCTCTTCCTTGTTTCTAAGTTTATTACCCCCGAGCATAAAAGTGCTTTCTTTTTGTTAAAAGCTACTCGACCCTGCGCTATTCTTTGTTTTATGTCTTTATCGCTTCTTCCATCCCAATTTATTTTACTTCCTAAATAAGTGAAGTCTTTAACTTCCTCCAATCTTTCATTATTAATTTGTACTTTCGTTTTTGCTCTGCTCTCGCGCCCTCTGCACACTAACACTTTAGTTTTGTTTTTATTCACCCTCATTCCGTATTCCTCTGTCAACACTGCCTCCATTTCGTTCAATGCTGATTCTAGTTCCTCCTTACTAGATGCTAATACTGCTATATCATCCGCGAATCTCAGCATTTTTAGTTTCTGTCCCTGTACTTTAATCCCGAAATCCACTCTATCTTTTACCACATTAATCGCCTCTTCGATGTACAGATTAAAAATTAGTGGTGATAGCGTACATCCTTGTCTTACTCCTTTCCTAATACCTACTTCCCTTTCTTCCCCTTCTACTTCTATAACAGCAGTTTGCTCTATGTATAGATTGTGTACTACTCTCCTATCTCTATACTTCATTCCCGCGCTCTTTAGTATCTCGAACATTTTTTCCCATCTTACGTTATCAAAAGCTTTTTCTAAATCTACAAATCCTATATAAGCGTTCTTTCCTTTTTCTATTGTTTTCTCTAACATTACTCTTAGCGCCAGAATAGCTTCGCGAGTTCCCCTATTTCGCCTAAACCCGAATTGGTCTTCTCCTAGTATTTCCTCCGCTCTATTTTCCATCCTCTTCTGCACTATTCTAGTTAAGATTTTTGACGCATGGGAAGTTAGGCTAATCGTTCTAAAGTTCTCGCATTTGTCGGCTTCTCTCTTTTTCGGTATAGTAACGATAATGTTCCTCTTATAATCCTCCGGCATCTCGCCCGTTTCGTATATGTATTTTACCAGTTCAAACATCCTATTTACTACTTTCTGTCCCGCACATTTCAAAATTTCCGCCTGTATTTTATCTACACCCGGCGCTCTATTATTCTTTAGCCCCCTTAGTGCTATTTCAAATTCCTCTCTCAATATAGGTTTTCCTACATCTTCCCTATCGATGCTAGATTCTTCCTCTAATATCTCTCCTAATTCCTGACCCTCGTATAAATTTCCTAAGTACTGCTTCCATCTATCCGCTTTCTCCTCTCTTCCTATCAGTATGTCCCCCGATTGACTCCTAACATTTCTACTTATTGTTCCTACATCCCTGAAGTTCCTCTTAATTATTTTGTAAGCCTCATCGGTCTTACCTACTTGCAACTTATCTTCTACTTCTTTGCATTTCTCCTCTATCCATTGTTCTTTCGCTTTTCTACATTTTCTAATGATTTCCCACTTTATTGCCTTATACGTTTTCAGTCCTTCTTCGTCTCGTCTGTTTTTGTAGCCTCGTCTCTTTTGCATTAAGTTTAAGATTTCGTCCGTTATCCAGGGCTTCCTAGCTTCCCTTTTATCGTGTCCTAAAACGTCCGTAGCCGCGGAAGCTAGACTATTCTTGATACCCTCCCACTCAGTTTCTGCGTTCTTGATTTCGTCCTTACTCGTTTTATTTATTAATTGATCTGTTTTCTCCTGGAACTTATCTTTCATATTCTGATCCCTCAATATGTCTACATTTATACGTTTCTTATCCTTCCGGGTTTTCAGATTTTTGAACTTTAATCTAGCTTTCATGACTACCAAGTTGTGATCGCTGTCTACATCTGCTCCTGGATAACTCTTACAGTCTTTTACTTGATTTCTAAATCTCTTCCTAACCAGAATGTAGTCTATCTGATACCTGTCTATCCCTCCTGGCATTTTCCATGTGTACCGCCTCCTAACGTGATTCTTGAACAATGTGTTCGCGACTACCATCTTGTGCTTCTCACAGAATTCTATCAGTCTGCTACCTCTCTCGTTTCTGTTTCCTAATCCATAAGGCCCTACAAATTCTCCTTCTTTCCCCTCACCTACGACTGCGTTAAAATCTCCTACTATTATTAAATTTTCATGACCCTTCACAAATCCTATTACCTGCTCTATGTCCGAATAAACGTCTTCTAACTCTTCCTCGCTGTGGTTAGAAGTAGGCATGTATACTTGCACTATTACTGTTTCCACTGGCTTCGAATCTAACCTAACCATCATTACTCTCTCGCTGTATTGTAGGTAGCTATCTACACACTGTCCTGCGTTCTTCCGCATAACGATCCCTACTCCCGCGTTTCCATTTACCGATTCTGTGTGTATTACCCTATAGTCACCGCTCCAAAAATCTCCTACTTCCGGCCAGCGCATCTCACTTATACCTACTATATCTAATCCTAACCTATCCATTTCTATCTTCAGATTTTCTAGCTTCCCTGCCTGTCTCATGCTTCTGACATTCCACGCTCCGACTCGTGAAATGCTACACTTCTTATTATTATTGCACTCGATCACGTCTCCCGGAACAGTCCTCACCCGGAGATCCGAACGGAGGACTATTTTACCTCCGGAGTTTTTTGTCCCAGGAGACGCCATCATTAATTTAGGATAAGCTTTCTGCTAGCTGTTCTGAGGATTATAATGTGGTGGTTTCCTCTTGCCTTCCACATCGCAGTCGTGTGTGTCATAGCACCATACCAACCCCCACGGTTTCTGCCACTATGACTACTGAAAGAGCTGCTGCCCTCCTTCAGGGACTTGTCTTAGTCTGGTTTTTCAATAAGGACCCCCCAATATGGTTAAACCTATGGTACGGCTCCTTAAATCATTAAAACGCGCAAGCCGACCCACCCGTTCCAGTTTGCACTAGAACTTCGTCAAGGTTCAAGTCCTATCGGATCGGAAATAGGTAATAGGATACATTAATTTAAAGTAAATTTGCATCGACTCTAAGGCTATTGAATTGTTCACAAAATTCCTCAAAATAGTTCATCGATGTTCTTTCGTAAAAAATATTTTCTTGACGAAAATCTAAAAATATTCTTATAGACCAAAGAAGGGTAAACAAATTCAACATGCCTTGAGGCTTATCCTAAATTTCGAGGTCGATTTACGTTATATTCCCTATAGTTGACGTCGATTTTAAGGCTTTTGTATTTTCCACAAAATTTCATTACTATCATCGACATTTTTTTGCAAAAAAACGTTTTCTCAAGGAAAAATCTGAAAAAATTCATATATACCAGAGAAGGGCAGACAAATTCAACGGAGCCCTCAGATATATCCTAAATATAGAGGTTCTCTAGGTAGGTAAGAATTTATAAGTTGTTACCTTGAATTTGCAGTTCGAAGAAGCATTTTCAGATTTACAGAAAATCGACAGTTTTTTATTAAAACGAAAATTTCTATCGTATTCAAGAGGTTGATTTATATTATATTTCCTATAATTTTTGACGATTTTGAGACTTTTGTATTTTCCATAAAATTCCCTTATTCTAAGATTTTCTTTCGCAAAAATAAATTCTTCAATTAAAAATTGAAAAAACTCATATAAACCAAAAGAAGGCAGACAAATTTAACGGTACCTTCAGATTTATCTTAAATCTAGAGGTTCTCTAGGTAGATAAGAATGTCCAAATTGTTACCTTGAATGTGTTCAAGAGAATTTCTTCGGATTCAAAGAAAACCTGCAGTTTTTTATTAATATGGAGATTTTTGTCATATCCAGGAGGTCGATTTAATAAATGCTCTAAAAAGTATAAATTGAAAGCAATTTAATTGAGTATAAATTTGAAATCTCTTGTATCAACAGTTTCCACAGTTATTTAATAATTTTGGAATGATAATTGTTACAATTTAAACAATCACGTATTTTTATTTCAAACACAGAAATATTAAAATAAGAGGAAATAAATTTTCAAAAATGTTATTCTTATGTTTTAGAAAGTAATATAAATATGTTTTTGGAACAATTCTCAACATATTCATTTAGAGCATTTCTCTAATAATGTCTTTCAAAGTTATGGTTCCATATACTGAGAAAATAATTTCTGAAGATAAATTATCTCGTAATTACCTCCCAGAAGGCATCCAAGTTCTCTGCATTGGACTGGGGTAACGATGCCAATCGGTTGGAGCTAGATCCCAGATTGCCAGATTAGAGTACGACGTAGATTGCCCAGACGTGGGCTTGATTCCCACATAAGTCGGTTGGGCGTGTCGACGTGATTGTTGGGGGTCACTAGCACTAATTATAAGCTAAACGTCACTCATATAAACATAGAAACAAAGGCGCAAAAGGGACTATACAAAAAATAATTATAATTTTCTAATTATCATAAGTCATAATTTTACAGCATACAAACATATTTCTGATAAAAATAATTTACGCAAATAAAGAATATAATATTCATTTTAGGGTAAAGTGATATTAGCAAACTACAATTTAGCATATTTACGTTGAACAAATGAAGGACGAATTAATGTTTTCTTATCATATTCAATATGATCAAAAATAAATTGTCTCGGTGATAGAATCCGTATTAAAAAAGATCTCTTTGTATCTAATTGAAGATATACGTATATTATAGATAGTAAATACTTCCCTGTTAATGTTATATAGATCCTGCTAATTTCCCTATTGCAAGCTCTTAAAAATTGTCTTATGCTAAGACCTGCTAAGACGCCACTGTGCATTACACCGCCAAATTCATCTCCCGACCTGTTCTTTCCAGCATCGGAGCGCGACCACTTGGTGTCAGCATCGCCGTACGTCCAAAGGAACGGCGAATAACAAAAAAAACTAGTAACATTCGCGAAAAAAACCAAAAGAATGCCCGCAGGGCGGCTAAATTAACGTTTGTAACTGTTCCTCCATACTAGTTGTCGGGCATCTCGAGATGCTCATTAAGATTTTAGTCCTCTGTCAGGCCTGCACGTGAGATTTTCAGTGGAAACGCGGGGAAAAATCGTGCGAAGACGTTTCAGTGTAGCGTGCGTAGGTGCGTATAATGCCATTGAGATGAGAAGCGGAGGAAAAGCCTTCAAGATGGGGTACGTAAGTGAAAACCTAATTGATTTACTTGGCCTGATAGCGTGTGGGACAAAGAAGACACGCAGTCGCGAACATTATTAATGTAGAACACTAAACATGGAGTGTATATTTGGTAGTTACATTTACATTTCAGCAGCATTATGAGCTGAGAAGGGAAATCTTGTTGCCAGGACTAATTAATGTTTAACAAGGTATTGTAATTAATGTGGCAAACTTTCAAGATCAGTTAAAACGCCCCACATATCGTACGTTCGCTAGTGGCAGATACTCAACATTTAACTTGCAAATATATGCTTTATACGAACTTGAAATTAAAGTATTTTACAACGAACAGATTTATATTATAATTTAACTTGAAAAACGCCGTTCCCTAAAATGTTAATTATGCAGGAAATTCCATTATAGGTCCACTATTTTTGTGTTATTGTTTTCATGATTACTTTAACTAAAACTTAACTTTCTCACAAAAATTCTTGCCATATAATAAAATTTCCACCATACAAGAATTCTCAAATACAAAGACACGTTAGTTAAATAGCCAGAATCACTTATGGAATTGTTTTTTTCTAGCCCACCATAATGATAAATTAAAACATTTTATTTCATTCCTACCACTGTCATTATCATCTTGAAGAGACTCAAGTGAAAGAATAGACAAAAGAACCTAAATTAAGTGTTAAACAACTGAGACCTAAATACATTGGAGATAATTGTTTGACATAAGTCTAATTAGCCTTAAACCACGTAAATGAGAGGAAATTCATTTCATTTGAAAACAATCTGTTGAATTTTGTAAATTTCTTAATAAAAAATCTTTGCTTATACATATAATAATAATAATTCTAAACTATATATGTCGTGATATCATCTCTAAGTTCTTGACTAAGGAGTAGTTTAGATAGAGTAGTATGTTAGGTCACCTGTACTGACCCCCTTTTATTTTTCCGCACTCCATTATACGCGGAAAGGTAATGTAATCGTGTGAAACAATTTTTTTCTAGGGTTTATTTTTTGTTTTTCGGCCAAAAAATAAAAAAGAATGGTTCTAAAGCCACTTTGTGTGTGTGTGTGTGTGTGTGTGTGTGTGTGTGTGTGTGTGTGTGTGTCTGTGTGTGTGTGTGTGTGTGTCGTTGTCATCGGAATTTATTCTTGTTAGCACGATAACTCAACTAAATCGTGTCGGATCGATCGGGTTTTGACTGATTCCGATCGGAGACGTCTCCCAGACAATACCTATTGATTTTGAGGTGGATAGAACACACTCTACCATGTTGATGGGTCATGAGAAAGCACAATGGTGGACTATTTGAGAAATTGTTTTTGTTAGCACGCTCACTCAATTAAATCGTGTCGGATCAATCGGGTGTCGACTGATTCTGATTAGGGACGTCTACCAGACGACATATATTATTGATTTTGAGGTAGATAGAACGCACCCTACCTTGTCCATGGGTCATGAGAAAGCACGATGGTGGACTATTTGAGAAAAACTGAAAAAAGTAAAACTGTCGCATAAAACACATTATGCATTTAAGTGTTTGTTTATTTTTCAAGATAGAAATGTTCAACGTACGGAAAAGTCCGTTTTAAAGTTTTAAAACTGTTTATTTATCTTACGAGATTATTTAAAATACAATGTCTGTGTGAACAAATCAATGCTCAAACCTTAAAAGCTTAACTCATAGACAATTTTTGACAGTATAGTAAGACAATTACTCCATTTTTATTGTATTATGTAACAATCGTGATCATGATCAAATATGACAATCAATATTGAACTTCCTGTATATTATTCACCAAAGATCTGGCTTAATTCAATTGGCATTCCTCTTTGTCTTTAATTAGACAGGAAATATTCAGTAATAGTATCATTTGATGAAAGAAATTGAATATTTATGTAATCCGAAATAAATGTAAATTACATCTCCCGTCACGCTAAAGAAAATCAATTATAGTCGCACTTCTCTGTGAAACCAGAAAACCATCAGTGTGAAAAAAATTTTTGCATTCGCCCAGTTTTTACCTTTCTCTTCTTATGCAAAAAATTTTAATTTGCATCATAGGCCAACGACCTCAATACTATCCAATCATATACTGTGTGTCATTGAAGTTTTAAATAGGAGTCATACAAAGATTTTTGTTTTCAAAGGAACACATGTATGAGTTGTTTTATGTTCCTCACCATTAACGTGCTATCTCTAACAACCCCAATTTGAAAATTATCAAAATAATATTTCAAAAGTGTTCCTTGTTCTTAACCATTTCCTGCGCTATATTCAATAAAACAATATTTTAAAGTTTGGGTATTAAGTAACGAATATTTTCAATAAAATACATCCATATTTAATATAAAAGTAGACACATACAACGAATTTTTCCAAAAGATGTTTATTTTAATTTGATGAATTTATTCCATTGTTTTTTTATTGTTTCAGAACCCAAAATTTACAATGGACAACAATGCTACTATTGACAACGACGCTACTAACCCTACAAACAACCTCAAGCTTTGAAACAAACGACACACAACCGGACAGACGCCAACTGGATGACAATGGAAATATTCACACGTCTCACGAATCATTATTAGCAAACAGCGATGAAAGTTCCACAAACAGGAATGTCGTAAGGCCAATAAGTAAGGAAAACGAAAGTGCACTTAAATCTTCAAGTGAACAAAACAATAGGCAGTATAACTCTAATAATATTAAAGCAAATTACGACGAACATAACTATGGGAAAATTGATGTAAAGGGAAAGTCGGTATCAAATGAAACAAATCGGGACGAACAGAAAGAAAACGTTACAATATGGGACTCGTTCAAAAAATCTGCGAGTGAAAGTAAATTGGAAAATACAGAACGACATGTGATATCTGAAGACAAGACTACAATAAACGACACTAGACCAGGAGGGAAAGTATTGAATATAGACCACAAGCTTAATTCTGTAGAAGAAATCCACATCTACGAGGAGTTTGACGACGATGACGATGATGAAATAGTTATAGAAATTGTAGATGGCACAGCTCACGCCAAATCTAGTGAAACTCATATTTATTTAGAACAAAAGACTCTCGACAATGCAATTAAATTTGGAATTAAGACCATGGAGGATCTGGTACAGGTCAAGGAACCTATGTGGTACCAAATGGGTGAGTTACTTCCCCATTACAATCCAAAACACTTTTCACTAGCTTCTCTTATTTTTCAGGGTTGTTCTTGAACGGAGATGATCCTGCCAGTAAAGTGGCGGCGTTCGGCGCGCCAAAAAACAGCATGGCGATGAAGCTGTCACGCTGGGGGTTCCTCACGTTGGAGGCGAGCAGGAAGCTAGCCGAATCGTGAGTACAAAAAATTTAGTTTATTGTGCCATTCTTTGTTTCCTTCTGCGCTAAATGTTGCATGTCTACGAGATTTATCTCGACTATAAAGATGTGAGGTTAACATAACGGAAGTGAAATTGGGTCGGGTTTTTTGGACAGTCAGATGACACCGGCCCAATGTCTATAATTATTTCTCTACTCTGTCATTATCTTCGCACTCAAACAATAGATCGCATTGGCCAAAGAATTTGTCGATAACGGTTCATTGAAAGAACCAAGCCTGTTTAATGTTTATGTATACTTTAGAAAGTAGTAGACTTTTTATGAAAAGGAAGACACTTTTTATACGAGGAAAGTCAAAAAATAAAATATATAGAAAACGTCGATGGTTTTTGTGCTATCCAATGGATCCGCAAAGGTAAATATATGAAACATCAAAATTTCATATTTTTTTTATGCAAATGCTCAAATATTTTGTCCATTTTAGTTATTTTCTTCGATAGACAAAATAAATTCTATTTTTATAAGCAAATATGCAAACATGTGGTATCATAGAGTATAGATTAATATAATGTAACAGTTACTAACAATCATGCGGTAATTAACAATTACATCAGTTTTTATACTGCATTTCGTTATCTCTTTGTGAGTATCAATGAAGTGAAGGACATCTTTCCTGCTTCAGGTTCTTCAGAACATAAACAATACCATATTTCATTCAATATTGTGAGACCAAAGTATGGAGTGCCACAAAGCTCTGTCATAGGGCCATTTATTACAAATGTTCTATGAAAACTGCATTACTGAAATGCAGTTTCAGTGAAACAATACCCTGTCTCAATTAATATTGTTAGATCAAAGCTTGGTGTACCATAAGGTTCTATCATAGGGCCATTTACTACAAATTATCTATGAAAACCGCATTATTGAAATGCGGTCTGAATGAAACAATATTGTGTGTCATTTAATATTGTCATATCAGAGCATGGAGTGCCACAAGGCTTTATCATTTATTACAAATTATCAATGAAAACTTCTTCGAATACAGTTTAAATTACACAGTACCGAGTTTGATTAAATATTGTCAGACGAAAGCAAGGAATGCCACAAGGTTGTGTCATAGGACCATTTGTTACAGACGATCTATAAAAACCGAATGTCCCATTTTTTGAAAATATTTTCCATATCAACTGAACTTAGTGAGTTTGTCGTTATCGTGTAGCCAATTAAATTCAATATAAAAAATCAATGGTTACAATGACCGAACATAATAAAACTCAAAATGGCTTTTGATTCACCTTGTTATCTTTTCAAATAATAGAAAAACATTCTATAACAGTGACACAAAAGGCCAACCAATTATAGTTTTCGATATTATTTTCAAGCTTCTTCACATCATCTTGATGACGATACGAAGAATCCTGGACTGTCCATAATTAAAGGTAATTATTGTTATTGTTTTAATTAAAACAAGTAGCGATAATTAAGCTATAAAAATTAATGCAACAGAAGATTAAAACAATAGAAAACTATATGTAGTCAACTATTTAGGAAAACCACACACAGAGAAAAGAAGCATTACCGGTCTCTTCTCCCCACTATTTCTTATTATCATTTCTAGTTTTCTTAATTCCTTCTATTTTTTAAATTGTCTTCTCTCATTCTTACGATCTGACACCATTTATTGAACTGTTGCAGTTTCTGAACTAGTTTCATTTCTAGTATTAAGTAACATCCGATCAAGACCTCAATCATTCAGTATCAGTATAGTATTTCTCATACGTATTCGACATACATGCTACCACTTTATATTCAGGTGCAGCATTAAAACTTAATGCAGACACGGTATCTCTTAGTTCAAAGAATAATCAATTAAAAAAACCTTTTAACCTTCCACAGCTTGAGTCACAGCGTCGGTTTCTCGACGTAACGACATTTGATTACCGTGATAAAACCTGTCGTTCTAAGTAATTTGTATTACCTCTATAACTAATTAGAGTGATTAGTCATAATGACGGACTATTAAGGCGCGTTTCTAGTCTAGTCGTCGACGGATTAGATTACAACGTTTTTCGCTTGTTTTGCAATAGGTACGCGATTGTTACAAAGCTAGAACTTCCCTTTGGTTTGGTTGTGCAACAAACTGCAGATATAGAAAACGCGTTGCTTCAATTTTGCTTTAATTTTGCGGTTGGGACATGACTTGAATTTGGTAGGCTTAGTCTGGTTGGATAACATTAAAATATGCTGGTGAAACATCGATCGGAGTTATCAGATACGTGAGGCGCACCCATCTTCTGCGCTAGATTTAATTGCGTTTCCTAACATCTAGAGATTTTCGGGAAAGGTCTGGAAAAAGAGGGACACCTTTCCACGAATATCTAAATATTATACGCCGACATTTAGCCAATCATATTCGAATTATCAGGAGATAATTAAAACTAAAGTAAATGAACGGTATCATCTCCTGGTTGGTATCATCTCCTAATTATACCAACTTGATTGGTACGTGCGTCAGGTAACGTGTAATCTGTCGAAATTCCACATTACTAGTTCCATATTTTCGCTGCTGTTACCTGCAGGATTTAGAACAATGATTGGGCAACAAAATCGTATTAACATGACAAAACTTTTCTGATAGTCCGCTTCAGTTCGTATCTGATGATGCAGTTTCTTTAGACTGCCAGTCGAATCATTATATATTTTAAATTTTAACTGAATCGTAAGAAAACGTAATATTTGCAGAATTCTTGAAGGGCGTTAAGTAATCTAACTCACTATCCGACGTTTCCAATGCACAAATATTAAAATTAAAGAGGTTAGTGAGAGGCGCTTCTCTATCGAAGAAATATCAGGTTAGAAATCGCTGACTGGACAAGAGAGAACGTTACTAAAAGGCGCATCCATTTTTTACCTATAATCTCAACTTATGTCATGAAGGTAATCATCTTTCGAAAGTTCTAAAATAAGCATTAATTTTTAATAAAACGTTAATTGAAGTAGCTCTTTATTGATAATAAATTTGCTGATCATCATCTTCTGTCCCAAAAGTAATTCGAAGTCTGGAGTCTACAGAGAGAACAAAATATATTCTTGTTGAAAGTGGTCGTGAATTTTAAGATAACTATTTATGCGAATTATTTCTTGATCGTCAAAATTTGTCACATTTTGTACTCTTAGTCGTATTACCAAAGTATTTTCATATATGTCTTAACAATGTGTTGGTGTATTTCGCGAAATGGCTCTGTGGCTCACACCAATGTTGCTAGTAAACCCACCGTTCGTACAGAAGTCGTTGATGATGGGGAGCATACAAAAGCTTTGAAACATCTGCGTCAGGAAATTGGACACTATTACAACACTAAAATTTATTTTCTGTACCAAAATCCAGTTGAACCAACTGTCTGCACTGAATTCGCCTCATGAGACAGAACAGTTGCAGACTGTCACGAGTTAAGCGAACAAATCTTCCGTCCAAAGTCCCAAGTCGATTTTGCTAATTTCACGCTGGAAAGCCAAATTGATTAAATATTATGGAATCGGACGGCCATTAGACAGGAATAAATGAAACGGTTGCGACGGATTTCGTGATCCGACGGGGCATTAAAAAATAGTTGGCCTAGATAGCTTCAATTAAATTGAAATTTGCGGGGGGAACTCGAAGAATAATCGAGTGAAATTCACGTGACAAATCGACGTAGGAAATGGGTAACTTCCTCTATAGTTTAAAGCGTCAGTGCACTTCGGCAGTTAATTTGTTAGAAAGTTGGAATAACAGCCGCCTGATTGGCATATTGCAACTGTTGTTAGGAAGAGGTTATGCAAAGCAGATGATTAAATTTATTATGTTGATGCGTGTGATGGTAGTTGTAAATAAAATTACCGGTAGGAGTTGAACTTTCTACTTAATCACCAGGATAGAGTTCACTTTCAAATTAAATCAACGTAAAATATTTAAAAACTGATACAGGGCAAGGCTATTTTTAAACTTACATATAAACTATCTATAAACGTTTAATATTCATAAAAAAAGTAGATTTTATCTTATTTACATAGACTTTACCCATTATTACTAATACTCTAAAAATTCATCCAGAGGTCTCAGTTGGCTTCAGATTTGGAGACCTGGCTGGATATTTACTGATATTTTATTTATCCATTCACCTACCATGGAAATCGTAACATCCTTTTAATATTATAACGCTATTAAGGTACACGATGTACCTCAATAGCGTTATAATATTAAGACAGTTATTTTTTTTACCCAGGACACATTATTACACAGAAATAATCAGGATCATAGTAGCATTTCTCCACACACTGGTATGAATATTCATATCAGTTAGTAGTAGTGAGATATCAACAGAACTTCACCACCTTTTAATTAATGTTCAAGATACATGTGGTGTTACATGAAAATTAAGAGAATTTTCAGAAAAGGAATCGCAAGGTTCAAGATCCTGTACAATAAAATTAACGATCGATGATAGACATCGAGCAGTTTCAGCATTATTTCAGAGATTTATGAACTTATATTACGTTTTTACACCCATCTCTATGAATTATTTCCCAATTGCTATTGAAGTTTATTCCATTTATAACAACTCATAAAAAGTGAAATAATAAACAATAAACTCAATTTATTATACCATACAAATTTGGTTAAATAACAGATAAAAATTATGTAATTATTATGCTAGAATAAAAGTAGTGTAATAAAATGACATTTTCCATGATTATTAACAAATTTCTTACAGTTCAGTCAAAAATCGCTTTGCAATATTAATGTATTATTCATAATTTAATAATCTCCTAAGGCTCGACATAAAAAAGCTCCATACTTTAACGGTAGACTTAACAGCTGCGACTTTTATATTTATTGCCGACCAATAATGATTAATTAAGTAGGTACGAGAAAGTGAGGGTATTGAAGAGAAAATTTAAGTAGTTTGCAAATTATCGTTCACGTAAAAAAATTGGTCTTTTTCTGCATTTTAATTAGACCAATTATCTAACAGAACAAGAGTACTAGATTACTGAAATCAAATTAAAAGGCTAAGATTTCCCACCTCAGTTACTTATTAGTTACAATTTAGTTAATTTTAAGAGGGATTCATCGATTTCCTGGAAGAGCTTCTGCGTTAAGCTTCAGTCCTTCGTTTAATTAATTATAATAAACCTGATTAGCACTACATTTAATCACCTGTCGTATAAATTTTAATGTTAAGGATATCGTCGAATTTACTAACGGGTGTAAATTAGAAATTCGCATGGTATATAACGTTGAGTGTCTTCTCATAAATTGCTGGGTTTATTAGTTATTCCCAATAGACTGTTATATTAATACGAGGTATAAAATGTTTTCACTTCTGGGTATTACTCGTAAATTACCACAAAATTATTATTTATTCACAACGACAGTTTAACGAGATAAATTTTATTAAAGCCCATATTGATTCATCTTTAAATGACGTCGCTTTACATAATATAATTGTATTTCGTAACAAGCTTCTCTCCTTTTGTTTTGAAAGAAATCGCACTTTAACGACAATTTGTACCTTATTTCTACCGCGCAATGCCCCCGATTGATGCAACACGAATTACCGTTCCCAGAAGTGACTCAAAAAACAGCCATGGCTACGTAACCTCCTGGTTTCGTACGGCGACGGAACCACCGGAACCAATGGCAACTTCTGTGGAACGAGGAACCTAATGCGCCAATGGGTATGCCCAATTTTCGCCGTGGAACGGTACCTGATTTTTTCCCCGACCGGATTCATTCATTATTATAATTTTTAGTTGTGTTGCGTACGTTAACGGCAGTTTCTCGGTCGAACGGAAGCACAGACGTAATTAAATATTGAGAAACGTGATTATAGCGGAAAACCGAGACTGCGTCGATTTGTAGCTTTCCCTTAGGTGTACGTAAAGATTCGCGGTGTTTATTTAAATCGCCATGAAAATGTTGAACTGACTTGTTAAGAGTTCGATCGAGTGTGACACTTCATTTGGTCAATTTGTCGTATAAAATTTTGTTAATATAGACTTACTAAAGTTGAGATGATCATTAAAAAAAGTATTTAAAATAGATCAAATCAGTTTATTGACAAAAAATATAGTAACATTTCCACCTCTATTTTTTTAAATCATTACAGCAGCGTCCCTGTTCTTTTTGGAACCCTGTGCAAGTAATAGTTTGAGCTGGTCGTGGAAACCTATTCCTACGTTTATCATTTTTAGGGAAGGTGTCTTATTTTAAACGAAACGATACTTAGGTTAATGCGGTAAATGGCATCACATGTCCTTCTACGACGTTTTCTATATAGAAATGTGCATTTATGGATCTTTCCCGTATAGGAACCAAACCCGTGTGACCATCAAAACAAGTTCCTCCCCAGAGCAATAATGGAATCCTCGGAGAGATATTGCAGGCAGAAAATCTCTCTCCTAGACTCCGTCAGACTCGTTGACGTCCATCTGGTGAATCAGAACTTACTCTTGTTTCATTTGAAAACTAAACTCGTTTCCAGTCGTCAATAGTCCAATTTACGTGTTATCTTGCAAAACACAGTCTAGTGATTCTATGTTCTCTGGTGAACATTGATACAATAGCTGGTCTTCTATTGTTCAATATTCCTTCATTAAGCCTTCTGACCGTTCATCCAGAAAATGCTACATTTCGAGCTGCTGCTAGGGCTCTACTTAGCTCAAAATTTGTAGAATGCCTGTTTCTTAAGGTGACTTGCATAAAATATCGTACATATCTTGCATCTGTTGACTTGGCATGACTCTGTTCTAGGGTTTTACAGTAACTTCCAAGTTCATTGAAGCGTTTAACTGTTGGACTAATTGTTAATTGTCTAACTCCTAACAAATTGGCCACATATCACTGGCTACGTCCCTCGTTAACCAGAGTTACCGATTTTACTGCGTCATCTTCTCTTAAGTTGCGTGGACGACTTATTTCTTCTACTCTAAGTGTACTGGATAAACAAACAATTACAAAATGTTACTTTACATCTGTCAAACAATTGCAATTGTTTATCAGTAGTTACAGAGAATATCCTAGACCACCTACATAAAATGTTTCTTCGTAAAATTATAAGAAATAATGCAAACTATTGCTGATGCTTTAATTGTGTCCAGGAGTGTAATTGTTTGAACGATCTAATCTTAGGATATGTTATTTTTTTAAATTCTTAATTTTAATCTATTATTATTTTAATAAAATATATCGTAATACATATATTCGAGTTTATTGGTGATGTAACTTCTATTTAAATGCAATTTATTGTATATTTTGTTTAAATATACCGTTTGAAACATCAACAGATGCGAGGAAAATTACGAAAACCCACAAAACAAACCTGGGATCACGTTTTAATTTGACGGGCACGCAAACAACGTAATCGAAGAAGGAAAACACTCCCGACAGTTGTTATCGCCTTTCTTTCGGTTTCTCGCCGCAACGCCGCCAAATTACCGTCGCGGCAATTCATGCGTGGAAAAGAAAGTCCGATTCGTCTTCCTATTAAGGCGGTTTGTCTAATTCGGATGAAAAAAAGGGTGGCTGGTGGGAAGAGATTTCTAGCAATTAGAGTGGGGTGGAAAAAGGTTCGTTTTTATAGAATGGCCCCGCGTTGTTGTTGTTAGTCGGAATCGCGGTGCGAAACAGTTCGAAACAGTTTTCACGATGCCTTTGGAAAGTGGAAAGTTATAGGTCAGTAGAGCGAGCGGGTCCCTGGTAGATGGTAATAGAAATTCGGATGCTGGCGAAATTGGGTGTATGTATATAGAAGTGATTAGCATAAATGAAAGTGTGCTCGATGTATTACTCTCAGTTTTCGTTTGTTTGCCTTCGCGTTTACTTGTGTAGATAATTTTAATAGTAAGTCCGTGTTTATTTGTTTTCAATCCGTTATTAATAGTCGACTTTATTCAAATATCGATTTAAGCAGAAACAAATTATACTATATATTTTTTGATATTTTTGAATATTAACACACAATTTAATTGTAATACTTTCAGACTTACTACATTATTTACAATTATCCTTAGCTATGTTTCTGTATCAGCTACAATATACCTCTATTATTATCTTTATTACACAATTTTCTTAAAAATAAATCATTGAATTAAATAATTAATTTTAAAATAATGTAAATATTTTTATTTTTCGCTACAATGAAATTATATGAATGCCTGAAAAAATTAATAAATTTTCAAATACAAAGCACATTTTTTGTAGTATTGTAATATATGTAAGTATTATGTCTTAGATTTAATAATTTGAGCAATTATTTACCTTTATAATTGCCATTATTTAAATATGAACAGCTTAAATTGATCCAAGTTGTATAAAATATAAAAATGTGAAATTTTGGAAATAATTTATTGGAATGGGGCTAGTTTACTGCTGCCTTTAATTTAATTTAACTGTTGATTGATCTTCTCAACGAAAGATATATACCTACCCTGTTATTGAAGTGCATAAAAATTTGTATTTCCAATCGTTTGTGCCTTCAAAATTTCTTAAGCCCATTAACTAATAGGGTTTCATTTCTGGGTAGTTCACATTTTATTTCGACCTTGTGTAAGTTGATGAAATATGTTGTTCATATCAAAGGGTCAAAGTAAATTCGGTCTTCTTCTAGTGCCTATCTTAGAGCTTTCAAATATTTGAAAGAAAATATTTCACAGTTATCAAAAATCTTAAATTTTAAAATTTTATTAAACAAAAGTAATACTTTAATCAACACTCAGTATGTATCAGAGCAGAATATTTTTGAACGATCATATTTTTGGCAGTATTTCTGGAAATACCACCCAATAGCCTGTGGGTTTACTAAGACTAATCCTCTCTCATTTGTTACAAGATTTTTTCTAGTATTTTCTCAGCATTTTTTTTATATTGTGTTCTTTAGTTTTAGTTTCTATAGCTACACAATTTCTACTGCCTTAGTGCCTTAACTGTTTAAAGCGGCAGATCCGGTATGATTAAAATATCTAAAATTAAAAGTTTATTAAAAAAAATAATCCAAATTTCAACACCCACTGTGTATCATTCTTGAATGATTGTTTTTTTTTAGTTTTCCTGAAAATGCCAGCCGACAGGCTGCGAGTTTTCCGGGTTCCTTCCATCCTAGACTGCTGCAAGATGACTGCCCCCTCAAAGGCATCCCCAGGTGTCCTCCCGCCTCCAGAAGGTATAGGACAGCAGATGGTACCTGTAACAACCTAAGGGAACCTTGGAAGGGTTCCGCCATGTTGCCCATGCAGAGATTTCTACCACCGGCATACGATGATGGTAAGTGCAAGCTAAAAAATACTGATTTCTTGAAACTGACACTGAATCACCAATATAAATTATTATAAGGAAACAGGGTTGAGTGGTACCGTATATTGAAATATTTTTAAGATTTATAATTCTGTTTGTAAAGATGCCCAGATATTTTTTAAATATAACAAGCTTTATCACGTCCCTAATCCTGCAATTTTCAGGCCGTTAGTCCTGAAAAATTTATTGTGAATATAAACATTTTTAAACAAAGCGAGGAACAAATGTTTCAATGTCAATTATTTTTAATTTATTATTAAAAAATACCTTTTTCGATATTTTGTTTGCATTGAAAATGTAAGTTTTCTAAAAAAAAAGAACTATTACATGATATAAAGATTATAGTGATTTTTTTTAAATGGTAACATTTTATTCTTATTCTACTTTAAAAAAATATAGATATAACCTTATAATTTTCATAAATATTTGTTTTATTCTACAAATGCTTGGTTGCATGCTTCTTTTTTTTTCTTCTAAAATATGATAAACACTTCAAAAAGTCTTTGTATTTTGGAAAAGTTCATTTAAAATAAAACTAATCTAGTTGGAACAACGAAAAAATTTGTATAATTGTTATTAACTGAATCTTTTGACAACCTGATGAACTGTTCTACCGAAAAAAAAAACACCGACATTCCTTTTAGCGTACAAGAAGCAGAAGTTTAAACAATTTAGATGAATTACATAATCACTTTATACACTTTACGTAAAATAGTTATAATATCGTAAGATGTTTAAGGAGAATATATCTGTTATTTCGATAGCAGTGCTATCTGCTTGTCATCTTTAGCAAGATATTTTGTTTCTTCATATGAGCCGAAATACACGGATGCATTAAAATACGGTTTGTGGTTAGTGGGAAATAATAACAATAATAATAATAAATGTGTTGTCTTTGTGAAAATCACGAAAATATTGTTGAATAAAAGCGTTTTCTATTTTTCTAAATACTAACTGATTTATGTACTACACCGTTATCTACACTGCACCAGATTTACCAGGGGAACATGGTTTACTCCAGATTACAGATTTATTCAAATCGGTAGAGCCGTTTACGATCTAATACTTTCCTTAAGGGCCATTTTTAATATAAAATCAGTTTCCTAATTTCATTCAGGACCACGCTTTGCGCCCTTTTATCTTACGCCCCCTCGGCAACACAGCAAATTAATAAAACTCCCCGTCCTTGAAACCTGCCATAAATTATTTAGCCGACAACTTTTACATTTTCTTACAGGCATACAGAGCGTCAGGCGTTCAGTTTTCGGATCACGTCTTCCTTCTCCGCGCGACATCAGCGTCACAGTTCACAGGGACAGGAACCACGAAACTCCCAGCGTCACGTTGATGTTTATGCAATGGGGACAATTCGTCGATCATGACATAACATCTGTCGTCAAATCGAGAAGTTTCGGGGGCTCAGTTCCGCGGTGCTGCGACAAAGGAGGGAGGGAAATGCTACCCCAAGAGTTGATGGTAAGTGTTGATGCGAATGGACGTGTGAGAATGCAACGGTACGTAAGTTGCGACATTATTTCCTGGGTTTTGGAGATTAAAATACATCATCAACTTCTAGAATTAGACGGTACATAAAGAAATGTTTTGTTAGAGACGATTGTTTCTATTCCTCTTACGTTTGAGTTATTTTAACTCTATGACATTGTGGCATTACTCTCATCTTTTGAAGATTAAACTGCAACATTTGAAACAATCAATCGTAAATAAACACAGTGACGTATCTTGATTTTGTGGGGATCCAGACGCAACCTGATCTGGAGGCCCCCTATTGATCCTCTCAAGAATGGGATGATTCACTAAAATGAACAATGCAGAAAATCATAACCCTTCTTTTTATTTTTGAAGTCAACACAAAAACATAAACACATAAGAGATCATAGTAATATTCTGCATTATATTTTTAATAATTTAGTAATAATTAATTAATGAATATGAGCAATGTTCCACTCTAAACACGTGGTATTCGTTTAAAATGGAACCTTTACTTGCCTTCATTCTTGCGAATTTATCAATAATAGATTCATAATTTAATAGTTAAACAACATAATTTTCTATGAACATGAGTGACAAATTGCTCATGCTTATAGAATGCTAATAATAAAAAAAAAACATTAATTTGTCTTTGAAAATTACTTTATCGTTTCTCAAAATATTCTCCTTCATCATCTACACACTTTTGCATGCGTCCGCACCATTTGTCAAAACATTTTTCCATTCTGCTTGAGATATCTCCAAAACATAGTTTTTGAAAGCATCGACGGTTTCTTCTGCCGACGAAAATCGTTGTCCAAGCAATTTATTTTTGACGTTCGGCAACAAAACGAAGTCATTGGGTGCCAAATTAGGACTGTACGGTGGATGACCCATTAATTAGATTTTTTGAGTCTTGAAGCATTCGGTTGTTAGGCGAGATATGTGAGAGCTCGCATTGTCATGATGAAAAATGATCCGCATTTGATTGTTTTACTTATTTCACCGAAGACTTCCGGCAAACAAATGGTTGTGTACCATTCAGAATTGACCGTTTTACGTTCCGTTAAAGGCACTGTTGCCACATGGCCAGTTTTTCCGAGAAACCAAGCGACCATTTGTTTGGAAGTGCTTCGATCGCGAACAACCTTTGTTGGACTTGGTTCATCTCGAAACACCCATACAATCGACTACTGTTTACTTTCCGGCTCATACGAATAGACGCATGATACGTCACCTGTTACAATGTTACATACGTCTTTTGAAGCACCGCCATTGTATTTCTTGAGCATTTGTTTGCACCAATCGACAGAGCATCTTTTTGTGATATTTTCAAATTATGTGGGATTCAACGAGAACAAACCATTTTTACAGCTAAATGATCATGCAATATTTTATATATGCTAGTCGAACTAATGCCAATGAAGTTGATCGATACACTCTTGTCTTGATAATCCACGTCGAAAATCTTAATTAATTTCATTTTTTCGCTGAGATACAATTTTCAAATCACTATAAACAACACAAATTACGCTCAAATCATAAAATGTTCTGAGAAAGGTTATGGTCAAAAATGTCAAACTTTCCATTGAAAACGTCAGATGGCGTTTGACAACACTTAGTGTTGCCAAGGCTCAAAATTTAAATAGTGCCCCTCGTATATATCACAATATCTATGTTAACTATAAGAGATTTACTAAAATCGAAAAGTATATCATTATTGGATTATTGATTATCTTTTTTCTTTAATTTGCAATATTTTTTATTGGCATCAATATCTGTTACTCAATACCAACTATCAAAATAGGTTGTAGAAAATATTAAAATTTGCCTACAATTATTATTTTATAATTCTCATATTAACAGATGATTGAAATTGAATTTTGGTTTTTGACGATGAGGCACCCAATGATTCTGAAGCTCCCGCTTTGTTGAGATAAATTATTTCAGATAAATTATCAATAATAAAATACATATACCTACTTGACTTACATAAAATTCCATAACAAAATATTATGGTATCATTTTAGAGAACTTTTTATCATTATAGAAAGTTTTTTGTACGTAATAGGTTACGAAATTCAAAGTGCAACTCATGTGATTTCACAGAACATCGCCTCTTCGTCCTGCAAAAGATATTCGTCACAGAGAATAAGGCATTTCGTAACAAAGTATGATTACACAAAAGAATATTGAGAAATAAAATGCATTGAAATAGTTGTTAATTAAACATTAATTTATATTTAATCATAATCAATAATTTTTAGATTAATTAAGTACAGTCAAATGATCAGCTAGACAGTTAATATTGAACTATTAAATATGAAACGTTACTAAAATTACGCACAAAAGAGGTATTCATATATTTCCGTATATATCGATTTTTAAGGTTTAAATCTATTAAGAAAGAACATCTATGGAAAATAAAACGTAAAACAAAACCAAAAAATTATTTGCGCACTTACGTTTCTCCCCCCTATATAATTCTTACAATAAATTTCATTATACGCTACATCAATTTATAAATCTCTAATTTCTCTCTCTCCCTTTTAGCATCCGTCTTGTCTGCCGATAGAAGTGTCGAAAGACGATTGGTTTTTCGGCCGCTTCGGCATAAAATGCATGGAATTCATACGAAGCGCTCCATCCACCAGGGTCAATTGTGATTTGGGGTGGCGGGAACAAATAAATCAAGTGACTCCTTATATAGACGCCTCGACGATTTACGGCAGTGATATTGAAACCTCCAACACCATCAGGACGTTTAAAAACGGTAAGAGTGTACTTGAATTTCAAAGCGGGGCATATAGACGAGAACGATTTTGTTATCAAAACTTCTCAATTTTAACAATAATTTACTATTATTTAATTGTGTCGCATTAAACAACGCCTTATTAATATCTAGGAAAGTTAATCTACGGTAGACCTCGCAACCAAGGCCCGCTTCAACCCCCGGATCCCCCTGGGGGCGAATTGTGCAGATCTGGTGCCCTAACGGATGAATGTTTCCAGTCCGGAGACGGCCGTGTTTCTGAACAACCAGGCCTCAATGCATTCCACACGGTCTGGATCAGATTCCACAATAAAATAGCCACCGTATTGTCCCAATTGAATACCCATTGGAGCGACGAGAAACTGTTTCAGGAAACGAGGAAGATCGTGTACTCGTTCATCCAGCATATAACCTACCGGGAATTCCTACCGATAGTATTAGGCCCTGAAGTTATGGAGTTGTTCGAGTTGAAACTCGTGCGGAAGGGATATTATAAGGGTTATAAAGAGAGGGTTAATCCGGCGATAGCAAACTCCTTTGGGGCCGCTGCTTTTAGATTTGGGCACAGCATGGTGCAGAATTCCTACGTGAGAACCGATCACAAACACAGGCCGCTCTTCAACAGTAAGTGCAAATTTGAAGATATATACACCACATTTATTAATTCTCTATTTTAGATGTAACGCTGCACGAAGAACTAGACAACATAGAGAACATCTGGAGCTTTGGTTCACTGGACAGACTTTTGCTAGGCTTTGCAAACCAGCCATCTCAAAGGAGAGACGAATTCATATGCGATGAGCTTTCCAACCACCTCTTTCAATCCTCTAGTGCTCCTTTCGGTATGGATTTAGCGGCTATTAACATCCAGAGAGGAAGAGATCACGGGATACCGTCTTACACTTCGTGGAGGCAACCTTGCGGGTTATCTCCTGTAAAAGACTGGAAGGATTTGGAACGGATATTCAACGTCGGTAGCGTGCTCAGATTTCAGTTGCTTTATAGGCACGTGGACGACATCGACTTATTCAGCGGTGGTTTAGCGGAGAAACCTGTGAGAGGAGGCGTGGTGGGGCCTACATTCGCCTGCATTATAGCGCAACAGTTCTTAAATCTTAGAAAAGGCGACAGGTTAGGGTCACCAACGGAGTAAGACATAACAATACACGCCTACGTATTTTGTAGGTTTTGGTACGAAAACGCTGGATTTGAATCTTCTCTCACCCCAGCACAGTTACAACAAATCCGCCACGCAACCTTCTCTTACGTTCTGTGTCAAACTACGGACGAGATAGAAACTATACAACCATTCGTATTTTTATCTTCTGACGATACACATAATACCCGACTATCCTGTAATAATCCAGTCATCAATAACTTTGACTTGTCACCTTGGGTAGAACGAGAATTCGATGACATTGACAATAGAATTGACTTTGACGATCAGTTTTCACGCTTTAAGAGACAAATGACGAGACATAAACGCAAGGCGACTACTACTAAACCTAAAACTAAAAGAAAAAGGACTACCACGGAACGACCACTAAAAATTAGAGTAACTAATGTGATATCCAGTACAGTCAGACTAGAGAATAAACGGTATGGAGGTAATAGTGCCGTTGTTGATTCAATACCTCCAAGACCGTCTTACTCCTCGTATAGACCTCAGACGGACATGAACTACTTACTTGACTATGTCCCAACAAAGACGACTACCACAGCGACACATGACCTGCAGAAACCAGTTGAAGTAAACATTAAAATACAGTACTACTTACCTCATACAGGACAGACCAGTCCCATACGTAAAAAGAACAAAAAACCAAGCATTAGACCGACGGACACATACGGACAAGATGATGCTATTTTGATTACTCAAAAACCGACAAGTAACAGACCCGACTTATATTTAAAGCCTCAAGGCTACGGCGACGTTCCCGTGAGACCTAACGACCTTTTTGAGAAACCTACAAAGAAACCTAGACCTGTATACACATACAATGACCAAAAACCTACTTACGTTTACGCTAGACCTACAAACGACGACATTTTTAGACCAAACGACGGTTACGGTAACGACAGACCTACTGGCATCAGTATTTATACTAACACCGACAGTTACAGCACTACTAAGAGACCTTTTAACGGTAGACCGCAGAATAACTACGATGTTTACTCGGGAACTATTTATGAGGACCAGCCATTCTCAACTTCGAAAAGACCGTACATTTACCGACCTGAAAGCAACCACTACGTTTACACTGACGTTTATACGACACAGAAGCCTAATTTTAGACCACAACAGACTGGATATGGTGACGAGAGCTTTTTCGATTACACCAAAAGACCTACAGGACAAGACAATTACAACAGAGACGATACTATTAGCGATGTATACTCGCAATTACTTAACAACAATGACAGAGTCGATGACTTACCTAAGAAACCAAACTTTGGACACTTAGACTTTACGGAGGTGGCGAATAAGCCTACGGTTGGACTAATTAGCAACAAGTTTAGTAGACCTAATACGATTTATACTATCGGACACGTACACAAATTGGACAATAATGATATAAACGACAAGCTCGATTTTAAGACGAGACTAGTGACTAAATACAGGGGGGCTAATACAAATAACTACATTGACGATGACCAACGATTTATCAAAATTTCCTCGGTGAAAGCAGGGGCGCTTATAGGGGATAAAACTGCCCAATTCTACACCGTTCAAGAAAGAGGCGGGGACGCAGATATAAATCAGGTCGACGTGAACGACGGGAAAGTACGAGTACTTGAGATCGACGTTGCCCCTAGCGAAGTCGAGTAAGTAAACAAATTCAAGAATACACAAAACGTTGATTGACAGACGACAGAGTAAGAGACTGATTTTGTTTCTAGGGATCAACAGTGGTTGGTGTATAACGCCACCGATGAATTGACGCCTTTGCTACCAGTACCTGACATTAACCTCAACGTTTCGTGTTCCACTGAGTTGCCAAAACCGATCAAGGCTTCCAAGAAAAAGCACCGCAAAGGCGGTAGGACTGTAACGAAAGACGTAGACTTTGACAACGCAAAAGACTAAAAAACAACATGACAAATCAATACAATATTTACTAGAATATTAATGATTCACCAACAAGACATGCAGATTAATGACAACAAAACAGAAGATACGATTACATAATAAAGGGCGTGGAAAGGGAAAAGACTATAAATTGACAAATAAGGACTAACAAAGACTAACTAACTGACTAACTGGATGCAACTGACAATACCGATAACGATATAGTAACTAAGAAATCATATCAAAGTATTAAACACACCTGAATTAAGAGGACCCAGACTATGACTTTACATTAACTGACGTAATTTAACTAAGAATTGACGATACTTGTATTAAGGACATATATGGGAAGACTTCAGAGACAATAATATACATTACTGAACTATAATAACATACTAAGAGCTATGACTTTACATTTTTCAGTTAACTCAGATACGTTACAGACTTGTTAAAGCGTTAAGAATACTTTATGACCTTAAACACTGACTAACGTTTAAGACTATTAACAGACTTTGGACTTTCAGAAATGACAATCGACAGTCATTGCTAAGCAACACATTGTAAAATAACTACACTGGCCATATTTGGAACTATATATAGACGAGACTTTACAGATACAATTATTACATCCAATTTTTTTATTAATAAGGAATATATTTGGATGTTTGGTATACGACACTAACTAACACACGAATAATACACATTACAATGACAACTTTGGAAATTATTAATGACTTAGACAAGATCACATTGATTTTACTAGAATGAAGCTGACAATGAGAATGACCCTGCGATTTACCCTTCTTCTTAGAAGGGTACAAAGTTTGACTTATGAACTGAATATTAAGACAATGACAATGACAATGTTTTGATAAAATATTTAAATTATATTTTTCTACTACAAACTTATACTAAAAACTGTTTAATTTTAAAGACTGACTAGTACATAAAAATCGACGTTAATTTACAACTTCGACTTTACTTGACGTATACATTTGATTATTATTTATTTATAATGCTAGCTTTAGTGTAAAAAGGCAATAAAAATACCGGCTATTGAACTGCCATGTTGGTGATATATTTGTATTTTTATATTCTATTTATTTATTACTTTTTCTAATGTATTTTATTTATTTTATATAGAAATGGATTAAATTCTAAATTAATACGATTTAGTTTTATTTGTGTTTAACTAATACAAAATGTGTATCGAAATGAATGAACAATTTCAGCAGCAACAGTTTTCGATCTTTTTACTGAGCGCCAGATAAAACTGTATTAAAAGTCATCATCGCTGTTAATTTCCTGTACTTTGTTGCTGGTTTTTCGTCCCGACGGCGCCCTTCTGTCTACCGAAAGCTCCAACGCCAAGGAATCGTCATCAGAATGCATCAATTCTGGCTCATCTTTGTCGAGGAACAAATCGTCAGATTCGGAGTCACTACTCAAGTCTAGAGATGACTGACTTTCTGATAAGGGTGGTTGCATACCCCCGTAGACTTTCGCGCCCTTCTCCGACCTGTGGCGACCTAAAAAAATAGAGTTAGTATTCAACAATTGCAGGATAAGTCAAAGTTAACCTCCTGTGCTCGCCCTTGGTCTCTCCTGCCGAGTTATCGCTCTGGGCTTTTCCATTTGGTCGTCCTTTTCCAAAAACAGATCGTTCTGATCTATTTTCTCCATTGGAACCGTCTCAAGGCGCGGTGAGGTCAGCTGCAGTTGTTTCTCCATTTGGATCCTCTCGGACTCAGCAAACTGTTTTTCCAGTTGATTTAAACATCGTAATCTCACTGAGTACTGGATGAACAGCTGCTCTAGTTCTTCTTCTAGAGCTGTGAACTCCTCCAAAAATGCCGGCCTGGGGTAAAAATTTCCTCATATTTCTCAATGGTTTAGAAGATCGATTCTTAGACTCACCTTACCTTCTTTAGCGTCTGCAATCTTTTTTCATATCTGTCGATTTCCACCTTTCTCCGTTCTATTTTCGAGTCAAGACTGGCCTCGGTAGCTGCCACGTTATCAATCAATTGTTTGGTTTCAGTTATTTCTTGGGATATCGCTTCAATTGCCTTCTTAATTCCAGTCTCCACTTCAGAAAGCTCAAACTGTCGTCCTATACTTCTTTGCCTGGCAGACTAAAAAACAAAACCGCAGTTGATAAATTATTACCAACTTATTATTTCATACCCTTAAATCAACTTCTTTTCCGAGCAAATCAAATAACGTGGCTCCCGTAGACGTGATCTCACTGGCAAGTTGTCTAGATAACTTCAATTCACCAACCTGGTAAAAACAAAACAGAAATCTATTGTGGATTAAACCGAACTAAATGTTTACTGTAAGCAATACGTTACATACCTTGTCTGAAATATCAAAATCTCGCAAATTAAAGTTTTCTTCATCAAAATGATCATCGCCATTTTCCTCCAGATTTATATTCAAGGCATCATATAAAAGGGCTGTTATTTTTAGGAGTTCTTTAACGGCGTATCCATCTGCTTGATACAGCCTTTTCGTGTTCAGCTTTATGTTAGCTTTCAATGCCTAAAATGTAATATGCTACAAAATATTCCAACGTTTAAAAAGTAATTTATACGTTCTTATGCCTCTTATATACCCTATTCTATCAGCTCATTTTTGGATGATCGCCTTCAGAAAACGTTTGAAATGTTTACTTTATCGACACTTACCATAAATTGGGCTGCGTTTCGGATCAACTTAACTCGCTCGTCTTCGGTAGAAATTTCCAGAGGAATGTCGATGTCAGGATCGAATCTCTTGGCCAGCCATACTAGTAGGTCCGCTACCAGGGGGAAGTTCGGCGTTCGAAAACTCTCCATCGACACCAAAGTGGAATAGCCCAGTGCCCTGAGCATTTCGATGAAGTCTGAAATTAACGGATTGAATTAAATTGAGGTGAATATCATGATAAATGTACTTACTACGAACATCTCTGTATGACATTTAGACGGGGGAAATATTTAAACCAATAATTTAAGGTTATACATGGAAGAGTGTACCTACAACTACATGTATTTGTTTGTATTCGGTTGCTAGGAAATGCATTCGTGGGATACAATGGTTATTCAATCTATATATTGATTATTTGGTTGCATAACACAAAATAAGGAATGTTTCTTAGATATTACCTTCATTGGTGTCTTCTGATGTAGATTTACATACACTTATTGAAGCTAAATTGTCTAGTATTAAAGCCACGTATTTGAAAACCCTATACAAACTTTAAATATGCTAGAAGAGAACAGAAATAGGAGTTCTCTTTAGGAAACAATTACTCTAAATTAATTTGATATTTTTCTACAAAATGAACAAAGCAAAACTAATATGCAGATGCCTACAAATACTTTGCCACTGTTCTATAATATTTTAACAGGACAAATACTAAATGGAACAAATTTCGTTCCTATTTAGATGATCCTTCAGGAAAATGGTGCACCAGAAGTTTTTATATAACAACTTTCACTACCATAAAATAAAAATTGTCCATAATAGTCAAACAAAGAGACACTAGAAAAAACTCAACGATGTAATTTTTTTCTCTGCAGGATATACCATAAGTCAAAAATTGCTTACGGATGAAGAAGATAGATGAATAATAAAAAATAGTAAAAATAAATCCACGACATGACTACGTTTGAAGTTAATGATTGATTTGTTCCTTAAATTGTTAGAAGCTATTAATTTAATTTTTTTCAATATTGAGGTAACTTACTAGAGTCAGTACCAGAGATGAGTCTGCTAACATAGACCGAAAACAGATTTTCACTCAATATCTTTGAATGAAAGTTTAGTTTTTCATTACTTGCTATAAATCTTCAAACGTGTGATTAAAATAAAGACGTGATCTAGAATTTTCCGAAAGGTAGACCCTCAAAGACAGATCTAGAAGCAATAGACTAAAAAAAAAATTAAAGACCAATTTTGCTGGTTATTGAAAATCCACATTAATTAAACGTTTTCAAAAGAAAGTATGATTAAAAGAATATATAATTTGTCTACGGATTATCTAAGACCTACTGTTGTTTTTCTACCAGGTTTATTTTTAAATTTTTTAAGTGAGTCTTTCACGTCCATGAGATTTGACATTTTGTCTGTCGTGTCTCCTAAGGCTTTTTATATCCGTTGCATTAAATTAAATGATTGTGCACAAACGTCTCACGTATCTATGTGAATCTAATCTAAAATATCTTGTTTATGTTTAACTCCTGTCTTCGTAATTTTCAAGTTAACCCAATTGACTAACATATTTTGTATCTCTGATCGGTCTTATTTGTTATAAGGAAGGAAGCATACACACGACAAGGTCGCAACCGTGTTACTCCAGAGAAAAAAATCCCATCCTCATCGATCTCCAACTGTTTCGATTCCCTTTCATATTTTTTAACTGGCACAAAAACTCAATGACGCAAAAACTCAACAAACCAAATCGCTATTCCTTTATAAGCTTGGGCGTGGAAAATGATAAAAATATTTTGCACTAATCATAATAGATTTACATTCCTGACACATTGACTTTAAACGAAAACTGTTAAAGGGGGGCAAAGTAACTCTTGCTTATTCATTTATTAGATATTTAGTAAAAAAACCTATTTGACTGGATATACAATACGTTGTGGGTTTTTTCAACAGGAAGAGTTTTGGAGTTACCACCATAACGGCCTCAGACGTTCCATGGCCAGCCGACACCAGAGTTAAATTTGTTAAAAAATTAAAGAAGGAGAAAATATAACTGTTTTTCGCAGTAAGCATTGGTGGGGTGTTCCACGAAGCAAAACCTCCTTGTATGGGCATGTTAAATAAAGCTTATATAGTCTCCGTCTCCGTAAAAAATATTTTCATGTAAAATATTTGTCTAGGTATCATCTAATCATCTTTTATTTATTTCTTATGCATCTTTCTAACAAAATTAATAATTAATTTTAACAATACTTATCGATGCCAAGATGATATTGGATTTATGTGTTTTTTCTTCGTGAACGGCTGCATGAACAACATTTCTGTTATTTATAAAATTCAATTAAGCAAAATGAAACTAGGATTTTTTTCTTGCCAGTTTACAGACTCGGGTCAATGAACCACGGCTTAATTTGTTACGGAATTACAGTAAACATTTAGAACATTTATTATTAAAGCGATACAACTAATTTATTTATAAAAATCGTTGATGTAACTAGAATATGTATAATAAAATACGTTTTTTAATATAATTAGGATACTAGTGCAAACAGAATTTCTCTCAAAACTGACAGAAATGATACAATACTTTTATAAATCGTTAATATTCATTAGCGTTAGTTCGGAGTCAGGAAATTAAATAAACTAAAATCTTAATTATTTAGAAATAAAAATAAACCGCAAATACGAAATTTAAGGATTTAAAAAAATATATTAACGCGATTAATATAACAATAGCAAAACTATAATATTTCAAATAAATGAAATCGAATTTTGCTTTACTTTTAAAATTACAAAAAAAAGATTCGTAGACGTGGCGTACCACAAGGTTCTGTCCTTGACCCAGTGCTAATTTTAGTTTATACTAATGTCTTATATAACTCTGTTCATTCACATAAATATTGGGGTAAATATATTTTATTATACGGTTACATACCTACGTTATTTAAAGCCAATATATTAGTATATAAAAAAATATTTTCATATATATACAATTCGATATTGATACACGAGGAACAACATTTTTGAAATCTTACGATTTAATCGCAAGAATGTTGAATGAATGCAATTTGAGAATATACAATTAACTGAGAAAATATGAGAAAATACAATTAGTCACTTTATTCGTATATATTCTACTGCATTGGTAAATACGCTGCGTAAAAATTGGGGTAAGGTCGTAGAAAATAAACTCGTGAAGAATGTATAGTTTATTTCATCGCTATTTGCCAAATAAAAAATCTCAAAACATAACCTTGGCTTGTTTCTATGGCTAGGCTCAGGTAGACTCTTCCGTTTAACGGCAAGATAAGAGAGTTTTTTATTTGGCAAATAGCGATGAAATGGATAGTAGACGAATATGAAATATATTTCAGGAAATCGGTCGAAGCTATCGCGGTTGCCATTGTTGCTATAAAATACTTAGCCATTTATAACGATATTGGATGGAAAAATGATCGCAAAATGAAACCACAGTTCAAGGTCACCATAGCGGAGTACAACCATTGATTTTGACCGTGTGTAAATTGGTAGTTTTAGAAGTATTGTGAGTTTGTTATATGTATATCCGCCATTTTGGTCTCTATTGGCATAAAGTCCTTAATACACACAATAGTTATGTTATAAAGATAAGCTTTTGTGTTGAAAAATAGTCTTTTTTGTAATTACATTTCTTCAAAATCTGCTAACAATTTTCAGTTTAATTTTGATAATTATTTCTTATGTATTTCAAAAAGAAGAAACATATGTAATAGAATATGTAAACTGGACATATTTAATTTTTGGGGGATGAAATTTAATATCACCCCCAAGTAGAAAAGGCCATTATGTGATATATTTCACTGGTAGTTTATTATACTTTCGATCTGTCCATTTTATAACTGAAATTTGGTGGTTCTTCTTGGTTTACTGGTAAATAATTACCTTGTCTGGATAGTTATCTTAATTATTAAAGCAATTTTTTCCATATTTTGCAAACCTTTCTATTTATAAGAAATATTTTTATTACTTTTCGCTGTTAGATTAAAAAAAATAAGTTGAAATACAAATAAGTTAAAATGTTTAACTTTTATGTTTCTAAAAGCAGTTATTCAAAGAGGCAGGGCCTGAGGGTGAACAATAGAGGATATTTTCATCCCTTGATTGACGCTACTTCAAAAATAGACGTAATTTTTGCATTTCTTTTAAAAAAAATACATTGCTCACAAAAAAGAAACTAGAAAGTTTAATTAAAATATAACCCTGAACACTGGCATTTTTTCATGGCTGTAATCACTTTTGTGGGGTAAATAAACTGCGTTTCAAATATTAATTCACTTATAAAAAAATATTAAATAATATAGAACCTAATTTATAATACAATAACTCGTACATTATTATTTTAATTATCAAATATTACATAATACAACCATGGCTAATGATAAAGAAAGTAACAAACTCACCTCATCAATATCGTAACATATGATACCACGACATGCATACAATTAATTGCACACCAAAGTAATTACTAATAACCATTGTCGATTATTTTTTTGGCAGACATTTTGAGAAATTTCTAGTTCATTGCGAAATACTTCTCCTGCGGTCGAGTAGATTATAATAAGCAAGTTACTACTCGCTGTGGTTCGCGCAAAAAAAAAACCGCGTCGAATCGAGACATTTTAAAGAGTAACAGGAAAGCATTTTCTAAAACGACTAGAATCTGAAGGAGAATCCCCAAGAAAAAAATAAATGCGACCTTTGGGTATCCTTTGATAGACGCCTTTCACTTGACCGAGGAAGTGTCCGAAAATTTTAAGTAGTTTCTTCGTTGTTGTCCATTTCTAACCGTTTTTTTATTGTTGGTTTTCTAGATTGGGCCATGTAGTGTTGCCAGGTAACAGATTAAAGGTCATATACTAAAGGAAATAGTTAATAATAAGTATGCAAAGTAAGTTTTGCCTCGTCGCCTCGATAACAAATATAACGCAGAAAAAATATGTGGAAATTATAATATAATAAAAAAATAATTAACTGGTTTCCATAATTTACAACATATTCAACTGTACCATATCAACTATAGAAATTATTTAACAAAACAACTTCAAATAAATTGCAGATAAAAAGACAACTATAATTACTTTATGAGAATTATTAGTGAGAACACTTCCAAAAAATAAAACCCGCCACAGGTAGGATTCGACATTTGTCCCGAATCGGAACCGAACGACATACAGCTGTTTCGAACTTATTAGTTCTCATCAGTGCCGTACACGGTACGCCGATTCAGGACAAATGCCGAATGAACTTTATGGCGTATATATCTTTATCGATACGATCTCTGTCAGTAACATATAAGTCGGAAATCGGAGCTTTGCTATTCGGGAACTACTTTGATAACCGCTTGGCGGTTTGGTGGTTCCTTTCTCGATTTCTGACTGATTCTTATCGGGGACGTCTCCCAGACGACACCTATTGATTTTGAGGTGGATAAGATATACTCCATTCTATCCATGGGTCATAAGAAAGCACGATCGTGGACTATTTGAGAAATTGTTTTTGTTAACAAGATCACTCAATTAAATCGTGTCGGATCGATCGGGGTTCGACTGATTTTGATTATAGACGTCTACCAGACGACATGTATTGATTTTGAGGTGGATAGGACACACCCTATCCTGTCCATGGGTCATGAGATAGCACGATGGTGGACTATTTGAAAAAAGTAAAACTGTCGCATAAAACACATTCTGCATTTATGTGTTGGTTTATTTTTTCTTGGCAACTCAATTTCGGGATAGAGATATTCTACGTGCGGAAAAATCCGTTTTAGGATTTTAAAACTGTTTATTTCTATATTGTTCTAGACGCAGAAATAGTTAATTATTCATTTCTTCCGAGAAAACTTATGTTTTGTTGGAATTGTAATAGTATCCCTCATAAACAATTATGTTTTTTTTTTAACTTCTCCAAATGTTATGTCTTTTTTAATTCTTCCAAACAGCAAACTGCCATGTTTACAAAAATCAATATTCACTTAGACACACTAGGCCTAATTCTATCGAAAATGAAATAGTTCATTTGATGTCATTTTTCACCATTTCCTCTTCCCCAATTGTGACGAAAAAAACTGCATAAACAACGTTTGAACTGTAAGTATACTCTCTCTTATTTAAGGTTATAGACTTAGACGCAAACTAGAAACATAGTTTGTTTCCTTGTAGGTAATAATTTATATATACATAAAAACCTACGGTTTAATTTCATTCACAAATAATGATTAAACTCATTTTAAGGAAATAACAGCAGACTTATTTTGCGACATTTTTGTTGACCTAAGCGTGTCTAATTCGAAATTGACATTAACGAATTGACGAAAACAAAATTGACATTAACTAGAATGAAAACGTTATAGTTATAATTTTATTATAATATATTTGATGGAATATTTCAATAGAAAACAAGAATAAGACAGCAAAGAAACTATTATGTTCGTAGATCAATTATTTTTAAATAATTAAGTAAGTAGGAAATAGTTCCATTTAAGACTACATATGTTTCACATTTTTTTAGTTATACTTTAGTCACTGTTGTGCATCTTTTTTAAATAACAATTCAAACTGTAAGTTGGTAAAAGTAAAACAGTTGATTTTTGTACCAGTTGCACAATAATTGATAATATAAATACTTTTAAATATTAATTATCAACTATGTGACACTTTACCCAAACAAAATATACACAGTAATTCTCTTTTTATTGGACATATATGTTACAAGGTCCATATGGCATAAACAAGTAAAATTTCGACAATCCCTAATTATAAAGATAAATATTGTATTTCACTTATCCGAAGAGTAACTTTATATTGCATACTATTCTTGCAGACCATTATAGTTAAATAAACAGTACATCTTGCAGTACAATTATAATATAAGGCAATAAAAATAGTAAAGGTCTACGATGTGTCTCGTATACCATTTGCCTAATTGCTTTTTATTGCTTGTAATATAATCATAGTAGAAATATATCTCTAACATTTGACTTTTTCGCACTCAACTATACCAGAACGGAAAAGTAATGTAATTCTGTAAAGAAAAACGAAAACAATTTTTTTTCTAGCGTTTATTTTTCGTTTTACGGCCTAAAAACAAAAAAATATATCGTTATCGTTGTCTTCGGAATTTATTCTTAACTTAACTAAATCGTGTCTGATCGATCGGGTTTTGACTGATTCTGATCGGGGACGTCTACCAGACGATATCTATTGATTTCGAGGTGCACAGGATACACCTCACCCTGTCCATTGGGTCAGAGAAATCAGGATGGTGGACTATTTGAAAAAAGTAATACTCTCGCATGAAACACATATTCTTCATTTATGTATTGGTTTATTTTTTCTCGGCCACTCAATTTGGAGATAGAGATGTTCTACGTGCGGAAAAATCCGTTTTGAGGCTTTAAACTGTTTATTTCATCATTATCTGAGACTAAAATCATCGTCACTTTGTGACGCATCTTTCTTAATAACCGTAATTGATTTGACCCCCGCCCGTTTTGATGTCAGTACAATATTGATGAATGTATGATTGTAGGAGGATCCAAAAAGCTGCGCAAATTTAATAATTCTAAGAGACCAAATTCTACTGAAGATTTTGTTTGATAAACTTACACTTTTTCTTGCTACTTTTCATCAGAATGTATGAGAATTCTTCAATTGCAATAATACGTTCAATTTAACGTCTTCTCTAACTTGAAATGGTTTCGCAGGCCAGCTTGAGAAAAATTAATATATAATTTCCTTGTTATAGATCTTGCAAAAGACAGTGTACTAGGATATTCTTCATTCAATAACTTGTAAGCTTCCTTCTGGAATTTTTCAATTTCTCATGATTGACCGCCATTTAAATTTCAACTTCTTCCTGTTTCCTTAATCGACTCATGTCAGGCATTCTACTATCTTCGCTGTCAACTAAATAACAGTCTTTGTTTACTGAAAGAAAAAACAACGCTCGTTTTCCTCATTTGGAAATAATTTTTATAGTGTAGCATTATTTTTTTTAGTGTTGACATTAGAACGCAATGACATTTAAAGCGAGAAAGTCATATTAGTCGCAACTAATTTCCCGTGTTTATGTAATCCACCTATTTTGTTTAAATAAAACAATTCCGAATATCCTATTGTTGTATTCAATTGTACGACAAATCGCAAATTGATAGCCAAATTGCAGGACTGATAGTTGCGTGATCGACTTCCCTATTTTGTGTCCCAATAGAAGAGTTGTAGATTTCTCTAGAATTAGTTTATATGTTTAAATTTAGGATAATAAAAATATTTATATCACTAAATTAAAACCATGTCAGTAACAACTTTGACTTGACAAATTAATAGGAAATAAACAAATAATTAACAATAAGTAGTATTGTTAATAAAAGGTAGAGTGAATTAATGATTTATTTAGTAAATATATAGTGTGGGTGGTCTTAATGCCTTCCCCTGTAAGTCTGAAGCTGAGAGACCTAAAAAAACGAAAAGTGATACTCGAATAATCGTGAAAGATGGCATCGGCAGGCACCATTTTCAATATTATTTTCAAATGGCAACAGTATGTTAATAACACCTCATTCGGAATCTGATTCAAATATTTTTCTGTATAAGAATGTTGCTCTTATTGTAACCTATCGTTTTGTTTTTGAAAAAATCGATTAATTTCAATGCTGATATAATAATATGTTCAAACTTCTTAGGCATCCTCCTCTGTAAAAGTTAAGTGTCTATATCTCTGTATGCTTTAGCAAAAATCACGCAAAAGGTCACACGTTTTTCCATATTCGAATTTTATTTCGTGTTTATATATAGAAATGTACTTTAAGGTACTTTTGATTGATTCTAATAACATGGCGCATCCTTTAGAAGAAACAATTAATGTCATTCTTAATTATTGGCGAGACTAGAGGAAATCTACATCTAGCTGAAATAATTTTCATCGAGAGGTCACCCTGTCTCTAGATTATACTCGTAGTTACAACAGATACTGCAGAAGTTCCAGAGAATATGTAGATATTACAGAAACTCAAAAAATGAATATTGCCGTTAAAACAGTGTTGAGTACCATACAATCTACATCCCAGACTATAGCTGTGCGTGGAGTAACCGGAAAAACTGTGCAAAGGGTTTTAAATAAACAAAAATGTCACTGCTACAATTTACAAATCGTTCACCAATTCGCAGAAGATGGCTTCAATTTCGTGAAATAATATCAGGAAAAGTAGCCCCCGAGAACCTGAATATTCAAAAATAATTTGTTTTGCCTATGAATCCATGTTTTGCCTAAATGGTAATGCGAACACTCAGAATGGTAGCTGGTTTGATATCGATGTCAAGCCAGTTACATTCATACATCATATCTTTCAGGAGAGTCATATAGTTTCCCGAAAAAGTCAACGTGTGAGCGGGGATCTTTGATTATCACATAATTGGACCTGTGTTTTTAAAATTAAGTTTAAATAGAAAGGTGTATTTGGACATGTAGAATTCTGCATAGAAATTAGCAAAAATTAACAAAAACAAAATAACCAGCTACTTCTTGCGAATATGTGGCAATCGATATATATTTTTAGGTTTTTACTGTGACTTAAAAAAAAAAACAAGAAATCTGACGACTGTTTTTTTCGACGGAATTTTTGGACAGTGGAGCAGTAAATAGTTGCATCTAAGAATGTTAAAAAATTTTAAATAAACGATTTCATCTTCCATCTAAACAATTAAAATCAACACCACATAACGTTTTGTTTTGAATGTTTTGATAGCAAATTATACCGTGGTAAGTATATTTCGTCATCTGCTGCGAATTTTTGCGAATTTCACTTTGTGCAATTGCCTAGTTCATACACTTTTTGGCAATTCGATCGATTACCCCAATATGTGTGGTAACACTTAACAAATAACAAAGAAATTTAATGGAAAAGCAACAGTAGCAGTGTTAACGTCTGTGGATTTGTTAATAAATATGTTCTTCCTTAGTATATAGCTACCCCTTATGTGTTTAACAGCTTTTTAAGACCGCTAATTTTGGTGTCCCAGATTGTCAACCACAATTAATATCTCCGCTATTTGAGAATATAAAAACGATAAACCAAAAATTATTCCAATTGCATCAAAATCCTTGCTGTGTATGAACTTTAAACTTTTTTCCTTCTTTCAACCCTTATGAAGCCACCCCAAACTTTTTATTCTCAAATTGTTCCCCTGTCATTTTTATATTGAAAGTAAATTTCTACTTCTTTATAAACACAGATGTTTGATATATTTAATATCTTTTATTGTCGATAGTAATAAGTATGTTATACTTTTATGTTCATAATTAAGTGGTATTTAATTTTCAGGTCAAAAAGAGCCGGGGTGAAATATGAAAAGTAAGTTAAGGATAATTTATTAAGGGTTGAAAACAGTAAGATTGTTTTAAGTTCGCTATTAATAAGAGTTCTTTAAAATTTATACATTTTTATATTTACAAAAAAAAAATCGAGTAAGTACATCAATAGTTGTTTTCTATAGTTCTTCAAAAAAATGCATAAATAATGTAGATGTTAAGGAAGACGCAGTATTAGAACCCCCATTAAGCCATTAACAGTGGATTAAGATCGTGCCTCTTCCACGTGTTCTGTCATCCATAATGTATATCGCAAAATTACATAGTGAAAATCCAAGAGAACTGATTTGAAATTATAATATATAATGTAATTAATAGACTGCCATGTGAGATCCGTATCTGACATCTTTGGAATTCCTCAAAGTTGTAAGGAAGTGTATAAGTAATAAATTATGTCATTACTATTGCGGATTTTGTGTCACAGCTTGAAGACTGTAACTCCTTTGTGTACAAATCTATTAATCTTTTCCGTAAATAATAGCATTTACATTGCTTATTTACCATTTACGTTTATACTTTGTAAATTGACAGTTTTTTCCATAATCGTTTATTGGTAAGGAATGCACATGCACGTAATTGTATTTATAATAATAAAAAGCTTCTGAAGTAAATATGCATATAATTTTGCTGTCATATGTGAAATGATTCAATGTGAAAGCATGCAGAATTGGTTAACTTTAAGTAAACTTATACACGTCATTTTGAACAGTTTTTAAGTTTTATGATATACTTACATTAATATGGTAAATGTTCCAAGTAGTTATCGGGACCGTTAGCCAATTGTCAGCTTTACTGTTTCTAAAATTGAAAAAAGAAGCGAGAGTTTGACCATGTTGAAGATACTGAATAATTAAATCCGCAAAATATGGACGGGAATTTTCCAAAATTGAACTTCTGTGTAGCTCTGACATATAAGGATCTAACCTACTGAGTGGACGCCTAGATCACCTGATCTTACCTCTCGCTATATTTTTTATTACTGGAGTATGTAATTTTTAGGACATACAAGACAGAATACAGCAAGAAATCAGATTAAAGTCACCAGATATATAAAAGCCCAACGAGACACGATTATTCAGGCTTCTGTTCGATTCGTATTGTACTGATTTAAATGAGTTAGACAGTACATAGAAGTTATAACTCTATAAGTAAAGATGATCACTGGTGATCATCACCACGTTTTTATTGTTCATAATTTACACTATTGGACGGTATAACGAAGGATATTATCGGATCCATTTCAACATCAATTTAATGTAAATTTATAGACCGGAATAGTGAAAGCGTGATTGAATATCGAACGGTATTTAAAATTTGTACAAAATCACCTGTATGATTTGCTGGAAGACCATTGGCTATCTGTAAGACAATGTGGCTCCAGAATGATGGAGCTCCTTCACACTCTGCCCGATAAACTCAGCAGCTTCTTAACAATACATATTCAAATAGGTGGATAAGATAAGAAGGGTTATACAATGGCTATCCTATTCGCCAGACCTTAACCCCATTAAATTTATTTATATGAGGTTACTTTAAAGAACATGTATTCACAGCAGAATACAACAGTAAGGGACAAGAACTAGAATCGTTGTAGGTTAGATAAGAAATAATCAACACGTCCTAATATAACTCAGGCAGTAGATTTTTCACTAGCGTAGCATTTATTGTATCGTAACACCTACTGCTTGTCAAGCATAGGAACAAGTCTCTATTGGAGTATTGGACCGCCCACGAGGTGCGCAGTAAATAGCCTGGTCTAGGTAAATAACCGAATACTACCCTCATTCTTTCTTCTACGCATACATAGAGAAATATCACACTTTTTCCTATTATTGACAAGCAATACCTTATTGGTAGGTAACCTTGTTTGAAACTCATAATTTACTGTATCTGTTTTTACTAATAAACAAACTTAATACAACCATAATACTTCCCTTTCATTAAAACCGGTCGATAATATTGGTTTCTAAAACAAGGTGTTTTTTAGAAACATACTTTATTAACAGTTTACTCTAAGATCAAATAGGTTTTTTTTTTACAAAATTTTCCTCTTTGCAAAGGTAACGATTATTAGAAGAATCACAAAAATGGTTATTACTTACAAACCGGGAGGCATCAAATAACAACATATACGAGTATATCTTCTGATTAGAAATTACCTCCTCTATTACCTACTTTCATTTAGTGCGTAACTTACTTTACACCCTGTATAGTGTAAGCAAAAAATTGCTTCATTTGAGAAGGTTATTTTTATGTTATACTACTGTATTTGTTCGAACAAAACAAATTCAGTAATGAAAGAAATGTCAGAGCTTCGAAAAATAATGAAAAAAACAATCAAAACGATGTAAGAAAGATAATACATCCCGAAAGTATCGTATTTCACTGATATATTTGTGGGTATAGTTCATCTACAACTTCTTTTCTCAAACTCAAAAATTTTTGATCTAATAAAATACCTAACTCTTTTTTTCTAACTATATTACATATTAGTTAGTACACATGTATATACCCCCAGTTCCCTCCAACAACATATACTCTGTATATGACGTACGTTGAACTAGAGTACAGTACAGTACTTCATACAAATACCGTTACAGCTAGGAAAAAATTCAACCTATATTAAAAAATAATAAAATAATTAAAACCTACAATCGATATTAAAACGCCCTGTCAAACTGTGAAGGCTTACTCTGAGGTTGTTTTAATTGCATTTTATATAATTTTATGCCTCGCATAGCATTGGAAGTTGCGCCCGGAAGTTCTGTGAGGGAACGTGTGCTGTTAATTAATTAATCGACAAATTAACGTCGTTAAGGACATTATCCTGATACTCCCGAAGGCCTGTGATAGGTTCCAACGGTTGCTCGTCTACGTGACCTGGAAAACCCGGTAATACAGAGGATTTCCGTCAATTTTCCGCGCGATGATGAGATTACCAACAGTTCGCAAGATTTTTTTCCAGTTCTGTTTCACTGCAAGGCCGATATTGTTGATATTGTGTTATGTAGATTAGTTTTAATTATAAAAAAAATACCAATTGATAGGAAAAGGTCATTGGTTTGAATTACACCACACGTTTTATATCTTGAGTCGAAGTTTTTTGTATAAATCAAGATATAAACATGTGCAATAACGAAAAGAGAACGAATGGTCACACTATTAATCTAATACTAATCAACAGAATGCAGTAGATAATATACAGGTGTTTTATTATAACGTACCTGTTTATCTCTCTAAACCTGTGGTCTAAATTTAAAATTATGACCGCTACCTTCAGCTGAAAATTCCACATTCTCAGACTTGATACATACGTCTACCACTAATCAAACATTGCAATTTTTTTATCAACTAATTGAATGCTTGAAAACTATCAGCATATGCGAATGGGACTATATTTGTCAGTTCCTTGCCTTAAAAAGATAGATACAACTTAATCAAAAACAATGTTAAAACATTTTTGTTTAACATTAAAGAAACTGTCATTCAGAGAACACATTCCAGGTAGTAACTACAGGTCCGGACTGGTGTACAACCGTCTTCAAAAATAATTTGAGAATATGTATTATAAAATGTAATTGTACACGTATTTTTAATATATTTCAGGATTGTTTAATATACTTTATTATATATCGCAAATAAAACACATCTGCGTTTATGGTGATATACAGTGATTAATAATAATATGGCATCATTTAGCTAGAATTACAAAATATCCTTTTTTTAATTCCCGAGACAGGAATTGTTTTTTTAATGGAAACAGGACATTGAACATTCTCAATTCGCGATAGTCGCTTGTTTTTGAATGACCTCATTCCCGTCTTTTTCAATGACAATCCTACGTTTTTTGCCGTCGGTAAATCTATGAGTTGGTAAAAGGATAACAATTTTTCTGTTATATGGAATGAAGCGGTTTTAAAGAGAAAATCAGTTAAATTTCTTTGGCTTTTTTGCAATAAGAAACAGAAAATTAGAATATAACATAGTGAATTGTTGCTTAGTAAATTTTTGTTGAAAATTCATATGATTGTCTATGTCCAAATGTACCATATTGACTTAGAATTGAATATCGTGATTACTTGGACTAAGAGCAATCGAATGTCCTTCTCCTTAATCATCATGCATTTGAAATTCGAATGGCATAAGAACAGGTCACAGAATCTACAAGTATTGCAAGATCGAGGATCTGAAGAAATATATCTTATCTTAGTTGTTCAGTCGATATTACAGCTCCGATTTTAGAGCCATTTTAAAAAAAAATGGTAAAGGAAAGTAGAATTGTATTTACTATATAACTCGGGGTCTCAGTCTGCCTACTCCCCAAGGTCTGTCAGTTCGAACGGATACTAGGCTTTCAAAGAGGTCGCATATTTAGGTTAGTGAAGCTGGTGTGTGGTCCACAATGAGTAGAAATAAGACAATGGAAATGTGGTCCACAATGAGTAGTAGAGATGAAGTTATTGAAGATGATTCGAGAAAAGTAGCACACGAGACGCCAAAGACGTTATTGGTTGCAAAATTTTCTTTTGTCTATTACAGCTAATGTGAATTAATAATTTATTGAGGGAAGGTCGATAGCAATTCCAGCAGTACGAGTATACCAACGAATAATGTGCTTGGACGCTATTTATTCCGACTACAGTATGTTACCACTTATTGCTAAAGAGGGTCTAATGGAATTTGGAATAGAATGATTGGTATATAGTGATCTACTTTCTGTCTAGGAATATATGATGACCATATGAGTATAAGAAGCAGATGTGGAGGAAGACGACATATCCAGCTAGTCCCCTTTGCCTTACTCAGAATATTATCAAATCTTGAGTTCAATCAGTCAGGTAACGTATAACCATATATGGCGAGGGTAACATTAGGCTTTGTCGAAGCTTCTCAGATTAATCATTTTCCAAACCCACCACGATTTCTCCCCAATTGCACACATGTAAAATGTAATAGGGAGAAAACTGTTAAATCTACTCCATCCTCTACAAATTCTACAGACTTTTGGAGACGAGATTCGCACCGTCTAGAATGAAATACCACAACAATGGATCACATACCTCACTCGATCAATATTTCGATGATTTAACTACAGTCGACAGAGTCTAACTCATTATTGAATTTTATTCCGTAATTATAACGTTTTTTTTATAATAAGGTTTTTTAAGGTTTATGAAAGAACATAAACATGTTCTGAACATTTGTTACAGTCTAAATTGAAATTATTATCATCGTAGTGTGAATGAATTCACGGCCATTATATAATGAAGATACCTTTTCCGGGTTTTGGTATCGTCCTTCAACGTCTCTTCATTATATCGACTATCTTCAGTATTATGTAATCTTCAGTATTATATAACATAGCAGAGAGATGTTAAGAATCAGATGACTTTCTTTTCTGATTTCTTTCTATTGTTTTTTATTAAATTCTTTTTTATTACTATTATTATCATATGTTTTGAGATATGACATCTTCTCTATATAACTTACTAATTTCCATGACCTCTTCAATAAATGTATTCTATTAACAATATTAGTAATACTTCTCGCAAACATATTCATTATACTTATATCATTACAAGGCATGCATATTTAAACTGTGATCAATTGGTGTAACCACGTGTTTCGATATATCTCAAAAATTGATGAATATATGATTTCTTTATGAAAAGGGACAGAGGGCTTGTGGTTTGCGCTTTCTTTTGTTTTTCTCAGAAATCGGTAATGAAAACCATACGTTGATTTTTACTTTTCTGTAACTTTTATAGATATCCTAGAAATCCCTTCGACATTATTATATATACATCTGGACTAGATAAACTGATATTTTCCTGCCCCTTGACATTACTTCAACCATAATGGCCTTCATGCCAATTCGCATGAACACCGTAGAGTTCTTGTACGCGGTGTCTTGCGCTGGTGTGGCTGTTGAACTGGAATTCGTAACCAAGGATCACCTTTTCAGATGCGAAGAGTTCGACTCAACAGCGGTCTTAAAAGGGTTAGAAAGGAATCGGACAATGGACTCGGTGAAGTGTAAAAATGCGCATGCCATCGAGGCTATTATTCAGAGCCTCAAGTGACTTCAGTTCCTGTCACGACTGCGACACACACAGGGTGATTCGAGATTTGCCTCTCTCTACGTCGAATTCATTATCATTACTGAAAGATACTGATTGTTACTAGATTGGTTACAGTTGAGACGCAACTTATTGTACGGGGTGCTATATCTCACATTTCCACGCGCGAATATTCACTATATAATAATAGGTAAAAGTGCGCATAGGACAATCTGTTATTTAAGCATCACAGGGATACTTTATGCCGCCATGGCTCAGCGTAAATTGTGTAAGTATTTTTTTTATTACAGTAATTCAAATCATACTCGCTTTAATTTTAATCACCATTCTATAAGGAAATGCAAATTGAAAGAGCAATCGACAATACAAAACTCTAGTCAAATAGTGTTCTTCCTCTAAAATATGAGATGCAAATATTAAACAAACACTACATCAGTTTTAGTGAGACTTATTCGTCTTATTTTTATTCCATCAATCGATTGATTAATTTCCAGTATTATGTTTTTATTTGCATAAACTAAGCGTGTCTTATCGGTATTAATCAAGTGGAGATAGAACTGGTGAACGTAATGGCGACGTAACTGGACTAAACAACTAGATTTGACTATTTCATTACTGTGAAAATAACTTGTATGTAGTTTTAATTGTATGTAATTAAATAATGAAAAACAAGTAAAAGTGGCCTGGTACTTTAATATTATATTTTTGCAGTTTGTAAAAAATTGTTATGTTTTATAACAATTAGTAGTGTAGCTTTTAGTTTAAAACAAGATGTCAAAAATGGGTTTACGCATATAAATTAACTATGTATGTTAATAAATACATAATACGCTAATTGATTGTTAATAAAACATATACAAAGTGATATATATGTAAGTAACCTTTTAAATTAATTTTCTACGTAAATTACGACTTTTAAATAAAATTCTTAAGGACAGTATTTATTAATTCATAATGATATATTATTTCAAGAATACAATAGGCATTCATGTCAGTTACATCACACGGAGCTATATATTAAAAAAAAATTAATTTGACCAGTATTCTGTACCTCCCTTTTAACCTCCTTGGTATATTTGGAATGAGGCTATTTATGATACCTTATTTGAATGGATTTTTAATTCTTTATAGGTAGTAGATTCCTTGAATTATCCATTTTTTTAATGAATAATTTTACAATATTACATTTTTTTATAGTACTAAATTTTATTGCAGAGTACATCTTAAAATAAAACTGTTTAAATTGAAATTTACAAATTGGGAACTAGTTACTTTTCGTCTAGTTACTTCTAAGAAACGTTGAGCTTGTTTAAATTCTTCTAAAACAGTCTGCATTGTTTCCAGAGCCATTTAATTAATGTATTGCTTTATTATATTTTCCAAATCATCGCTCATTCTCGCTATTTGATCTATTGGAGTAGATCTATGAGTTTAATTCCAGCCTAAATGTTCACCCTTTTAGGAGATTGAGTTTTGAGTTGGTCTTCATCGTCAGAAATTATTTTTTTTTATAAATACGTATTGTTTTGTCATCAATTTAAAGTAGTTTCGCAAAACTTTATTCAGCGATCAGGATCATCATTAAATTTTTGTTGTGTTGTTTATTTTTTACTCGCAAGACAATACTTCTAGGTTTTTAAACCACTTAGTTCTCGACAACATATAAAACAAAATTTTGAAATACTGCTATTTATTTCTAGATGTTTTATTATATTACCTTATTATATGTATTATATATGTATTTAATTTCAAAATTTCAATTATCGATTACCTTTGTGTTCATAATGTAAAAATACGGGGTGGCTATAAACCCGTGTACAATAAGGATATGGGATCGGGTCCAGAAATCTAACAGGCCATTATATTATTCGTCATATACTAGTCTATCTCTTAATCGTCTGCTGTGTTAATTATGTACCTCTTACGAATAATTTAATATAAAATGAAATAATCTACTCATATTTGGTGCTATCTAAAAGGCTCTTATACAAAAATGGAATTTATTGGTTAATACGTCACGATAACCGAGTTAATTAGACAATGTTACGTGAAAGATGCGATTAGCTACTGACTTTGGTTCAATTCCAAGCGCAAACACTGGCAATGTCGGTTGGAATGGATGTTGTCTGCATTTTTTAAATATTTATTCCCACCTAGACAGCTTTACATTTTCATGAATTATTTGTGGTGTGTTTTTATACCTATTGCTATTTGAACAGTTTTGTAAATTTAGAGCAAATAACTTTTTTAGAAGACTAATTTTTTGAATACAAAGTTGCAATCTATATTTCAGCATCAATGTTGTATAATACAGGAAGCCATACTGTCTGCAATGAAACTTATTTCTCGTTTTGCTATGTGACCTAGTCCTTTAATACAACACAAATTTCCAAATATTATGTAAAATTACAATGTATGCAGACGGTTTCCAGTTCTGATTGAAATATCCGGCGTTTACGCAAAATCTCTATTTGCGACTAAAAATATTTTTAATCGATTTGGTGGGCACCAACATTCCACGTACAAAACTTGTTTAAATTGCTGAGAGTATGACGCTCCGCAAGGCTGTGTCAATCACTTTGAGACTTTTGTAGTTTTTTCGAGTCACGGTCCACTGGAAGTTGTAATAATGACAAAATTAAGAACTAAAATAAAATACGTAAAAAATCTGCGCTATTACCTAAATACGGCATTCTTATGTCAGAAACTATAATAGAGGCTACTGTTTGCAGACATTTGGCTGTTTGGAATATTTGTGTTAGCGAATTAGTCCGTCAGAGGTCGCCCGAATTAGCCAATTCGTTTCCATTTCCTATTTTTTTCTTGTTTATTGTTTTATTAATAGTAATTAATTCCAACGATATTCTGATTTATGGACTGATCACAGTAACGGGAATTAATTAAGGACTTTTTTATAAATAATATATAATAATAATAACTGTGCCTTTAATTAAAGAAATATTACAAATTTACACTTTTCAGTTGTTAATTAATTTAGGTAAGGATACGTTTTAATTTTTAGCTTTCAGCAAAATTGATGCTTGTGATTTTTTATTATCTGAGGTCAAAAAATATTAGGAACAATGTCTTTTGCGGAAAAAGACAAAATGCATTGAAATTCTTATAATGTTTGGTTATGGGGATAGGAGAACTATAGTGGAGAACTAAGGAGGAGAATAATAGTATATAGGAGACCTAAGTCTGCGCTCTCATTAATAAGGTTTATCTAGATCGTCCGCCTATAGATCAATACAGAGAACATGGACATGTACTCGATTTGCCTAGAGCTGGTCGCAATTAATAACAGATACGCAACTTGACATTTTGGAGTTGGTGAAAATCCACATTCCAGTTCCAGTCAGATTGGTTTGGATATGAACTTGTGTCACTCTACTCTGCTTAATGTTTTACGTAATCATAATGTTCATCCTTATAAACTAACAGACTCAAGAATTATCAGAAGATGATTTTGATTGTCGAGAGAATTCTGCAAGAAAAGGCAATTTCGTTGTAATATGTTTGCCAAAAATACTTTTTCGGATGAAGCCACATTTTTCCTTGATGAAAATGTAAATAGACAGAAGATATTGGGCTTCACAGAATTCACGATGGATTTAGGAGTTACATATTCAATTTCCAAGGAAAGTTAATGTTTGGGCAGGTACGGGCAGTAACAGAATTTGGGCCCATATTTTCTTGACTGACTGGTGCAAAGTATTTCGAAACTTTACAGCAAGAGTTTATTCCAACATTGACAGCTTTATACCAAAATGCAAATGAACCAGACATATTTGAGAACAGATTTTGGTATCAACAGGACGGTGCACCTCATCATTACGCCCTTTCTGTTCACATTTATATGGATAATATCCTTCCACAGCGATGGGTAGGGCGACGTGGGGCTATAGAGTGGCCACTTCGTTCCCCAGATTTTATACCCTTTGATTTTTCTTATGGGGTCATTTAAAAACCAAAGTCTATGTCAATAAACCTGGAAACATAGGTGATTTAAAGGACGAATTCGATGGGAAATACGCAATATAAAGCCGGAAATAATCGACAGAGTGTAGAATGAATTTATCTTGATCATATAGTTAATGGAAAACTGTTTGAATACATTATTAGATACTGTATTTGTTTTGTTTATGAATAAATTAATTTTACAATTAAAACTGTATTTACATTGTTCTCGAAATTTTCTTATACAACTTAGCAAAATTTTAATAGCAATACTCAAAAAAATATGTTATTTCATCGTATCAAATAAAAAATAGGGGTTGCTATTTAAAAAAAAGTCTCCCTTATTGACCCTGAAAATATACGCCACTGCGCATAAAAGTAAAGTATAAAGGCGAAAAATTTAAAATACCTTTTGATCCCTTTAAGGGTTTTTGCAAATACAAAATATTTTGCGAGAATTTTTAGGGGTTCATTCTGTATGCAATGCAATTTTTATTATTTTGTTTACATAACTTATAATCATCCTATATATTTTGATGTTAAATAATGTTCTGAATCATGATTTGGATTTGATAATTCGGGAATCTCAGGGTTTCTAATAGGTGCTATATACAGGGTAGGGGGTATAAATTTTTGTACATTATTATAAACTGCTTATAGAAGTTATATTTTAATCACTTTATGGCTTACTCAGAAATCTCGTAATCAAACATATTTGCCCAACCCAACCAGTTCAAAATGAGGTCGATTTTAAGACAATTCGTAAACCTACAAGGACTTTTAAGAGAATACGACGACTATCGAGAAAAAAGGTGAAAAGCTCGTAAGACTACCGAAAGTAGACGTTTTCGATAATGTGTATTAATTTTGCACACCACCTTATCTATTACTGTTTTTAGGTTGTTGTAAGTCCCAATAAATCGTTTATTTCTATTATTTTTATGTATGAGAAAGAGGAATTAAAAATAAGAAGAAAATACTTTTGAGGAACTGGTCCTTATTTTATTTGATAGAAGAGTGTCTAAAGTAATTTTTAATTTTTAGTGGGAGATTTAATTTTGCTTATACCATAATATAGCACAGAATTCATGTACCATAATATGAATAAATATTATAATTTAATTTTGTTAGAAATTATTATAGTTTTAGGATGAACATTTATTGTAAATATAGGATTTAAATATAAAAATAATAATAAAATAGTACTCTCATAATCAAACACTACGAAACTACTCTAGTACGATGTCATGCGTTACGAAATTTAGTAATTTTATGAATATTTCAATAATTCGTTCTAAGCATGAAGATATGAATCAACAAATAAATAATACTAGAGATATATTGACATTGTAAATGTATTTTTTGGTTTCATTTTAAAGGGAGATAAGACATCAGCGAATAATGTTTTGAATATAAGGTTTTCGAACGTGGTCTGCTTTCGAAACTACATCGGTAGATATTTCTGAAGGTTTTTTTATATGTAAAAAAAATCAAAAAATTCAATCAGCAAAATATATTGCTCAATTTTTCATTGCTCAACACCTCCAAGATATTATCTTTTTATATCGTATGGGTTCAACATAAAATAAAATTAAAATGGAAGCAATATATTTTCCAAACTGAACTTCTTCCAGCTGTAAAAAAATTCATTGCAAGATAATCGTCTATTCGCAGGATTTTCGCCCGTCATACTTAGGTTTTTGACTGAGGTTACTATACAGACTGTCCCTTTAGAAGAATTGCGAACAGTCCTCCCGTTGAGACTCGAATGCGAGTATATAATTACACCCCCAATAATGAGCCCAATCTGCCACCCAGGACCAGAGTATAAGCAATACTGTGGTGCAGCTACCTCTACAGGAGAATGCGATGAGGCACCCTTCCGTGTAGTGGTCGCAGAGCAAAGTGTTGCACTTGGGTCATAGAGCTGTGAACAACGACCCCAGTAATTTTCTTTCCCTAAATCCTTCAATCTATGATTCCATTTGAATATTATAAGGGAGTAGTTATTCGGGGGAGCTGTATCAGTGGTAGTAACGACTTTTATGTTCAAAGATGTCCCATTGAAAATAAAAATGGAGGAATATCAGGATATTTTCCTAAAAGAAATTATTTCGACAGTTATTCCAGGTATTTCGTTTTGAATTCGACACCCTCGTGGATATTTCTCGTACATAAACATCAGCTCACCCCATCTGCGCTATAAGGTACAATTACGCGACAGCAACGCCTGTAGAAGTGAAACGAAATTGAGCTTTACATTCCAAATTTCCTGCAACCTCCACCGTCCTGCGGCAACAGGCAAATTTTCGACGTATATTCATCTGGTATGCGCGCCACTGCTCCCCCAGTGCATTATATCCATGTATCGTCACTCTTGATTCTATGAGCTTTCCAATTTGTTAGATTGAGATTCAGTCCACCTGTAATATTTGCCGGTACAAGTCGCAAAATAGTTGCATTATTTGCGCACGTCGATTCGTGTCGAGTTTCACTTCATTTAATATTATTTATTTGTTGTTCGCACTCTATTTAGTACACCCAGGCAATCAGTTACAGTGCTTTGCATTCTTTCCTGCTGTCGATCTTGCCGCGTAGAATTATTCCTGCGGGTGGTGAGTACTCGTTATTATACTGCACGTTCTGAAAAATAATACAGTACCCTAGACGTCATTTTTTGCCATAAAATAACTTCAAACGGTCTATCAAAGTTCATGTCGTTTCTGTAAAGCGTATTGGCTCGAATCCTTATCGATAGAGGACGAATTTTTGGACTTATGGTACTATGAAATCATAGGAAATCATCGCGTACCTATTTTGTAAAGTGGGTCAAGAAAAGGTATTCACTTAGGTGGAGGAAGTTGCTTCCTTGAAAGGTTTCTGTAGAGTCTGTTTCCTTTTAATATTGCATTTATTTGTATTAATGAATAAATCATCGACAAGTGTAATCCACTGAGTGTAATCCAAGTAGATGTAGGAAAAACTAAAAAGAAGAAGATATGTAAAGATGTAAATAATATGTTGAAAATTACGAATATATTTGGAATAAAATATATTCAATATATCTGGAGAATATTAACATTAATTTTGTTATTCGAAACCACTATAAAAATTGTAATAGCTCTATTATCTCCAATGATATATATTTATTATAGGATAGCCATGTTCATTTCAAAATGAAAATAAAAATTTTTGAGTAATAATATAAAATTAAAATAATGTACAGTTTGAAGGTATAGGTAGTTTCACGCAATACTCATAAGTTTGCTATTAAATCAATTTTGAAAAACTCTTACACATGATTGTTTTGAAATACATACGAAAACACCCCAGGGAATGTTTCGGTTTAATTCCAGCTTTAATAATTCTTTATCAAAGCAATAAGGATGATATTGTTCACTACCAAGAAATTTGTTTTCGGCAAGATGGAGCTCCTCGCTTTAATATTAATCTTCGATCATTTCTTGACGTTATTTTACTTGGGAAATGGATAGAGCCATGAGGACCAATCGAGTAAGCACCATGTGCATATGGTTTGATCCTTTGGGGTTTCTTCTTTCCAAAATAAATGTCAAATTGTAAATTTCTGTCAAATCTAAAGTCGTATTATATATTTTTCTCGACTATGAAGAATCCTTTTTTGTTTTAAATAGGGGTTTGAAATTTAAAGACACATAATATGAAAAAAATAGATCAGTCAATGTCTGTTCAAACATGAGGTGATGTGTCAGAAATTTTCAAAAAATTATTTAATACAATTATGAATATTTCACGAAACTATCATATTTCTATAACAGAACTTAGTAAACACTTCAGGTAAAAATTGAACTATGGAATAAACTGAAAAAGGATATGTTTCTTTAATAACACCTTCGTTTTTTATTTCATCAAATATTTGCTTTATACATAATAGAAACTTGATATTTGAATTGATTATTATTTATTATATTTGGTAACAGAAATTGTTCATATGCCTAGTATTGTAATACATCTCATTTATTTTCATTGTTTATAGTATCATTTTTACAAATTAAAAATTATTTAAAATAAATTAAAATAATATAAAAAATAAAATTTGTCTGTTAAATTGCAAACTTGTCATTAACACTAATTTTTATGATTTCAGTGTAAAACTGTATAAGAATTGACAAACTACTTTTTGTTTACTTCTGTTTACTTACTCACTGAATTCACAAAATAGATTTGTACCTCGAAAATTGAAATATAAATTAAACAATCCAAATTAAAAGAAAAAGTCAAGGAATTGATTAAGATAGTACCTACTGAAAGTATTTCTATGAAGTTTTAATTGACTTTGTTCATAATATCATATCGCTTTCGTGCATTTTAACGACTCCAATTTTGGCCCAACAATTAGGGCCAATATTTCGTAAACACAGATAGTTATAAAAGAATATAGTAGTTCTCTTGCATTTTAAATTCAAATTGAACATCAATGTGTATTTAATATATATAAATGTAATTATAAATACGGCATAAGACGTGATATATTTTTCGGAAGCAACCATTCACATAAAAGTTAGTTATTTTTGAGAATAATATACAAAAATAGTCAATAATTACTTAAAGGTATTTTGTGTATATAATTGCAATATGTACACCTTGAAATCTAGTAAGTAATACCTATTATATTTATAATTTAAGATTAAATTACTTGTTGTGGGTTACATAATCCTTACATTATTTTAAAAGAAAATAGGGAATACCTACAATTATTAGTAACCTATAAATATTTATTCTATTTATGTTTATTTAGTTATTTAATAGTTCCATTTAATGACAGGCACGTTAAATTAAAAACTAGAAAGAGGAATTAGAGGATTAATTAATTATTATAATAATTAATAACTTAATTTTATACTTTTTAATAATTTACTTTAAAATATTCAATAGAGCTGCTGCTTTCAAACCTTTATATAACTTAATTTGAGTTTAAAATTTTGTATGCTGACCAATTATTAATATACGAGTATATGAAATATTAGCTATGAAGCAAAAGAGATCTTTTTTCAATTCTCGTAAAGAAAAAATGTTAAAAAAAATTATTTAATATAAATTATCTGATGATATTAATCTAATATCATTACTTATATGTTAATACCGGCATTTATTTATTTATTTTTTCATAAATATATGGTGGAGTTTTTACAGATACCTATTAGAAGGCATATAAATATTTCTATTAATTTAGTGTTCTGAAAAACAGCATACCATTATGTAGGAGAATCCAAAATAAAAAAAGTGTTTTGTCATTTCTTCCTTAATTTTATAAGAAAAAGATATGTACGTCACAACAAGAATGGGTGAAACTGACAGTTATCAATAAAGTTATAAATGCCTGGTTTAATTTCAGCATCACTATAAAGTTTATGATTTCCAAAAACTAAAAATATGTGTTTCTCTAAAATCATTATATGTAAAGAAAATACTAATTATGACTATTCATAAGCTATTTACATAGATATGTGTTTATATTCATAGACATGATAGACGTGATGACAAATTCCATCTTAATTGACTTCTTTTGAAGAAGAAAATTGTAAAGGAACGTCAAAATATAAAGCTATGAAATTTGATATATATATTTTTAAATTTGAAATATATATATTTTTTTGTAAACTACCTGATATAGAAGCTCATCTTTTGTCACAATATATTTTTAAATTTTCTCGTCAAATGAGTTACTGCATTATCCTTTATAACACTAAAACAAACGCATAAAGGTTACCTAAAACATTTTCACTAAAATATCGATTATAATTTGTTCATTCCTTATCAATTTTCTAACAGATATTGAGTATTTATAACAGAAATATCTTCAAGAATGAAGAAAGCTAACTAACCTACTAAAAACTTCTAAAATTACTTATATTCAACTCTATTATTTATCTGTTATAAATCATTGCTGTGTCTTATTTCTAATAACACCTTGTAATTGTATACAGATAGGTGAAAAAATTCGACAATCCCAAAATTTATTTATGAAGTCTCCTAATTTTCAATTCTGTATTAAATTATACATTAATCTAATTTATGTAAGTAATTTAAAAACGTGCATTTAACGACTTTGACCTCTATTTTGCATTCGCCCTGTATACGTTTAATGCTACTCAATTCTAAGTCTATGTACGTTTGCTATTAAACAGTATTTGCAACGCATAATGTGAAAGCCAAATAATTTAAATACTCGTAAATTTCTACTTAAACCTTTCATTGCCGATTATTGTCACAGTCTGAAATATTACCATGAAAACGTTTTAAATTTTTGTTGTAGCGGTTTGAACTTCTATCTTCTGTTACTGAAACCGCAAATTGTATAAGACATCTTATTTACTAATTTCATAAACTGGGGTTAAAAATCTATGTTGATAATATAATTAACTTAATTAAGATGAATTTATAGCTAGAGTGTTGTAGTAAAATTACAATATAAATTTTAATAGTAGAACAGGAAATAAGTATTATATTTTCTGTTTTTTTACATTTTCAGCTTACTTTGTCGATCGTATTACTTCACAAAATTTAAACGAAATGACTCTGAAAAGTGTGTCACTACTTTTGCAAACTATCATCGCATGTATACAAATTTTGTGTAGGCGTTAAATAAACACTATTGCTTGTTTAACAATTTTTAAAATTCCCCCTACGGCAGAACGACAACCCCACAAATTACGCCGTAGCGAAATAATGTTCTTTGCAAGCAAAATTATGCTGAACACACCTCTCTTTATTGAAGATAACAAAAGAATTCGCAGTAATGCATTTTATTTCTTACAATCAAAATTCCTCAGTAGGTGGCGATTCGTTTATATGAATGTTATCCAATTCATCATCGCAAACAAAATTAAAGTCACAATATTATCTTATTATGATTGTTCTTTTTATTGTTAAAACATTTTTTTCGACCATCATTATTCATTGAGTCACGATTTTCTAAGCCGACCATGATATTGAAGAAGCAAGAAAGGTTAGTGAGGCGTTTTTACTCCGAAAGAAGGTAAAATTCTGTATACCTTAATTAATTCTGGTACAATTATTTTCTACCATTGCAGTTGGCCATGACTTGGGTAGGGAAGGAGCAATAGGCCTGCTCGTACCATAATATTTAAATGCGAGATGTGAGGTAGATATGTCATTAATTAAGTAGTCTAAAAATTTCAGTTACAATCTGAATTTAATCCCAATTATTTTATGTAACCTGTTTCGACAAAGACCTGTATGCGTTATCATTCAGACTGCATCTCATGGATTACTTATTAATATCTACTGGCATATCTAGAACCACGTCACATCAGTAACGATTTATTATGCAAATATATGTATACATAAAAACTGATTTAATAGTCACAATTTTAAGCAATATTATGATATAATCAAAGCTTCATTTTCATATGTAATCGTAGAGGAATGCAGACAGAATGTCATGAATTGATATCTCCCCAATACGGATAAGTCGTTATGATGCATTTAATAAAAAAAAAGAAACATTCTATTTGACTGATACAACTGAACAACTGAACGTAATGGATATAATTAATATCATATTAATTAATCATAATATATTAATTTTAAAGTTAGAATTACATGGATTTTGTAGTAATCTTCTTCACTTAGTAAAGTCGTATTTATCCAGACGTATATTATTTGTTTCATATAATGGCCTTAAATCCGTGATCTTCTTAGTGTCCTCTGGAGTTCCTCAAGGCTCAAATTTAGGATCATTACTCTTTGGGTTCACCACGAACTCAGCGAATCCAATTTAATGGATTGCATCAAGATCTGCGATATGTTAAGGATTCGTCAACGTAGCGATCCTTTTTTGAGAAATGTGGTTAGTGGAGATGAAAAGTGGATCATTTACGACAACGTCAGTCGAAAGAGATCGCGGGGAAAGTCCGGTGAACCTTTTCAATCCACACCAAAGGCAGTGCTTGACCCCAGGAAAGCTTTGTTGTCCGTCTGGTGGGATTTGAAAGGAATCATTTATTTTGAACTACTCTCGAGGACTGAAACAATAAATTCGGACGTTTACTGCGAACAACTACAAGAATTGAAAAAGCGCCCGGGACTTATAAAACGTAAGAAAGTCGTCCTCTATCACGATAACGCTGGTCTTCACACTTATCTACAGACTCGGAGGAAATTGTTGGAGTTAGAGTGGGATCTTTTACTCCATCCACCGTATTCTCCAGACCTCGCGCCCTCGGATTTGCACCTATTTCGCTCCATGGATAACAGTTTACGAAACTTAACATTTGCCTATGACGTGAACGTCAGAAACCATTAAAAAACGTTTTTTTGCGAACACATGGTATTATGAAGCTTACTGAGAAATGGAAGAAAGTTATTGAAAATGGAGGAACGTACATTATTGATTAAAATAATTTGTAATAACTATAATGTTAATAATAAATACTTATGAAAAAGCCGAACGAACTTTTTGGAAAACCGATACTTGTGACGAACTTCAGTAATGCGATGTTTCAAAATCAATTAGGGAACATTCTAAACGTGTGTGTCATGTGTATAATATAAAGTAACCAATTGTTCTCAATTTATTTCAATTAAAGTAAAGTGAAACTTCTTTCTATTGTAAGATAGAACACGGTGCAACTGGTATTTGGAATCAGCTTCCAGTTCAACAACTTAAATCCAATTATAGACAATTAATAAAGGGAAAGCTACTAAAATAGTTTACCAAAGATTACCGCAAAGGTAAATTAAATTTCAATTGTAGTTGAAATAGTTATGAAGCGAAAAGTTTGTCATTCATGAAGATGCTAAAATAATTTACCAAGTCGAAAGAGTTGGAAATTTTACATTACCTTTATCTACTGATGTAAATTAAAACATTCTAGTGGGCGATTTAATTAAATATTAAAGGGCACATGATGAGAAAAGAATTGAAAAGCCTTCAGAACTTTATTCATGCTTGAAAATTCTGACGAAGTTGCTTCTTATGTAGCAGATAAGACAATGGGTGAAGCAGATTGTTCTCAAAGGGAGGGTATACTTAATGGAAACATAAAAAAGGGGGGTGATTAATTTTCAAGCCTACATTGGCTTTAATTTGCATACTTTTCCATTCACTAAGGATTAAAGTGGCAGATATGTCATTAAAGAAAATAATTCTGCAACACATAATACGATTATATTTATAAAGTAATATTATCTGAACTGGTATACAGACTTGGTCAGACTGTTGTTTCTAGAGCATAACTAATTCCAATGGCATGTCAGACATTTCGTACTTTTAGCAACTATTATGTAACTGTCGCTTGATCTGCTACTAAAGGAGAAAATACTAGCACTTTATTTGTTTGGTCGCGAAGTATTCTATTGTGACAACGGGGTCATTGACCATTTTTTTTGTCCATTGTATTGCTTCCTCAGAAAGCCATTGGGCCTGCTTCAATATAGACAATATCGTTTCTTTTGGTTCACCTAGCCTATAGTTTCTTTCGTGCGATCATCGTCTTGTTCCTTTGTATTCTTCAAATGGAACAAAGTATGTTTTTATGTAGTTAAGCATTGTATTTATAGCAACTTGGCTGTAAATAAGATTAAATATGCTGAAAACAATATATGGCAAAAGGAATTTATATTATCTTCCCAATTTGCAATAAATTCTATACCAATAGGATGTAGGTGGAAAAAATGATATTTACATCAAGACATTTTTTTATCGTTTCATGTACATATATGCAAACATGTCGCCTTATAAGTGCATTATCAAATCTACATTGTTTTCCAAGGATTTTTATAGATCTAACACGTGTTTAGAATATTTCAATGAAGTTAAAGATTATAATTTTAAGGCATACATGCCTTATGTCATTAAAAATGACAGTAGTTCAAAGGAGAAATAATACAGATATGAAATGTATTTTAATACCTCTAACTGTAGTTCATGATCTATGTACATATCATATAGCAATTGTCATTGTAATTATTATTATGTAATTATTATTATTTTACTACTTATTAAAATTATCAATTAACCTTGAATTAATATATAAATTGTTAATTAGAAGTAAATGAAAAGTATATTGATTGTTGATTTAAATTTATATAATTTCTCTTAAAAGAACATACGAAAGATACTTTATTTAATTTCATTAATAAAAACAAGAACATAGCCAAATTTGTATATTTTACAACGTTTTTATCATAATTGCAATTTTATTCTTGTAACGAAATATTTACTTGAACTTCATTGTAGTTCCGAATGTTTTTAGATATTTTGGAAACATCAGTAATTTGGCAGTATTTTGTATTTTTTTTTCTAAAATTATAAAATATTTCAAGTGAAGTGTGAATATTTTCTACACAAACAGAATCTATAGATATGTTATTTACTGTTAAGGGAAACATGATGAAAAAATATGTATTTTTATAGAAAACAGTGGATTTAATTACGTTTTGATTTAGTAAGAATATATGTTTGTTTCAGTTTTAATTAATTTATTTCATAATATTTTTTCTATCGTAGATAAATATAATATTGTTAACCAACTATAGATTACAAGAATGTGGAAAAAATTGTGGAATTTGAAAAATCCTGAATCATTTTTGACAGTTACCAATAATCTCTTGTATTAAATGATTTTGAGAAATTCCCGTTTCTATTTCTTATAGAAACGGGAATTATTGCGGAATTATCTCCCTGATTCTTAATTATTTCTGGTAAAGTCAATTAATAAAAAATATAATAAATGTCGGCGACTTATCAGTTCATTTAATAGTGAAACATTTAGTAATTAGTATTGGAAGGTGATGAGGAAGTTTCGGCTTATCCTTGAATTAAAAAAATAAAATGCATAGTTGTCTCGACTACGTATGAAAAATATGTAATAATGTGTAATTTTATAATATTCAGTTAAAAACAGAACACAGCGAACAAGTTCGTAGTAAAATCAATTCTTCAATCACTCTTAAATAATAGGAAGATTATCAAAATTTGTTTAAGTATACCATAATTATAAATATGAAAAATTACTTATGTGATTGCTTATGTGAAATAATAATTAACAAGTTAATTATTATTTCAATTATACCTTTTAATAACAATTCATAAATATTTTTCTTGTAAAATTGGAAATGCTTAAGTAATTGAAATAAATGATGTTAGAAATCCAGTAATGAAATTTCCACATATTATATCTTTAAAAGTAATGAACAATACAGAATATACTATTTTAAAAATATTATATTGACAGAGTGCATGTGTACTGTCAATAGTTTTTAAACATATTGAATTGAAAATAAAATTGACGTTTTAATATCGATAAAAAGTGGTTTACTAATCTCATTCCAAACTCTAACCCCTGTATATATACGAATGAATATAAATAAATACATATAAATAAGAGCAATTTGTTTAACACAAATGCAGACTTACACTTTATTTATTTACGATATATGTAAATGTAATAATTTAAAATGCTATCCTACGAACAGTTAGGATAGCATTTTAAATATCTATTTAAATATAAATCTATTTAAATTTAAATATAGCATTTTAAATAAATAAATAGATAATTGAGATATCTCAATTATCTTTTAATAATCTTTCACAAATATTTTTCATATAAGAACAGGAATGCTTCTAATATAATTTTATTCTCAGGCAACGCCAAGTAATTATAATAAGTAATGTTTAAAGTTCGCTAATTAAAATTCCACCGACTATATTTAATAGATTATTGTCTGCCCCATACGTCATGTTCACCAGCAGAATCTAGACTTTCGCAAGTTTCTTATTTTTTGTCCTGTTCTAGATAAATACATGAATTTATCTAGAGTTCTGGTAAATTGCTTCTGAAAAGAAGTCAACCTCTGTCATGTGCGAGGAAAAAGCTCCGTTTAACGTCATAGAGGCGCTCCCAATTGGTATTATAGAGGATATGCATACGCAGTTCGTGCTTTCACAACAATATGGATGCCCTTTGTTTATTTGGCTCTTAGATCTACTTCAAGTCAATAATTATTATTGTACTTAGAAAATTGCTTAAAATAAATAATGTTTTTCTAGAGTAAAACTTTGTTAAGCTGTTCCTTTTTGTTTAAAGCTAAAGTGTGTTCAATGCAAAAACAATTTTGCATTGAACGGTCTGAGATTTTCCATTTCGATTTGAACTTGTTCCCTCATATCCCCTAAACTGTCCAAGTGAGTCGAATCAGGCAAACGTGGCAGGAAAAATATCATCAAGAAATAATCGGGTAGTCACATCAAAATGGAGTGGAGCTCCATCTTGTTGAAACCAAATTCTTGGGTAGGGTACACTGTCGACTTCACGTTTGAGCAAAGAACTGTTAAAGCTGAAACTACGTAGTAACGTAGACATTTTAGATAACTAGCCTCAGTAAAATTTCCTATACACTACACTCGACGCGCGTTTCGCCAACAAATTTGGCATCATCTGCAGACGATTAAAACTGTGTTTTGGTGTTTTGTGAACCAAACGTTTCGACCTACTCCAGTATTAAGAGGACGTCATGGTTTAAATACAAAATCTAAAACAATATGCAATTCCTACACCAGGCAATGTCCCTCAACAAAACGAGTTTATGTTTTAGGGATTTAAAAAAACATCATTTAACATTAAAAGTATGAATATCCTGCCAAACTGAATGTTGTGCTAGACATCCAAGCTCTATACTGTGTTCTATAAGTAAAAGATAAATTAACCTTCTACTTATTTTATTGCCTTTTTAAATTTTTTCATAAAAAATATTTTATTTTGTCTATACTTTTGCAATTTTCACAGATTCTTTTTCTTATCAATATTCTTAGGACTAACTTTAATATACACGTTATTGATTACACTGGAGAAAAATACATTTTTTGTTGCCACAATTTTAAAATCGATTTCTGACTACTCGAGGACTAATTTCACATTATATCTTAATTTTAGTTAAATTTACTACGTTTGTTAAAATAATGGAAACTCCTGAAATTGTTTATTTTCAACATCAGTGGTTTGTTTGTGTCGATTTAAAAATTATCACCATACTTCTTAAACAGCAAAGTGGATATACCAATTATCGTTGTCACCTCTGTTTAAGGCATAGCCATTTAAAAGAAAAGCATTGGCAGCAAACTGTTTCGTCTTTGAGAGACGTTATGGAAACCGATGTTTTTGAGAGACCATTGGAAAGGCCGCCATTGTTCACGAGCTATTAATAAAGAAAAAAAAATACTGCCACCTCTTCATATCAAATTGTGTTTAATGAAATAGTTTGTAAAAGCACTGAACAAGTCTGGTGATTATTTTAAATATATTTGATAAACATTTACAGCACTGTGTATAGAAAAAATTAAAAACAGGGATTTTTGACGATCCACAAATTCGAAAACTGGTAAAAGATCCAAATTTTAACCTATATTGTAGAATCTAATGCATGATTTAGTTATGTATCTGTAATTCAAATTTTTTTTGGGTAATCGCAAGGCAAATAATTAACAAGGACAAGTAAGAATATTGTACAAAAAACTTTTTTATAATTTGTAATATTTTCTGCATTAATTATTCTTTATTTTCTTATAAAACAAGAGAAATTGCTTATTTTATTTTGTTTTTCTTACTTTGCATTAATATTTATCATGTATGTTTATTTCAGACACTATAGCTAATCAAGAAAAAATAAACCATTGTCAGTATTAGGGGCAATAATGTACTCAGAATCGAATCTTAAAACCCTGGCAACAAATTGACTGTTCCCAAATGTTATTTATTTTACGCAATATTTAGAAAATAACAGTGACAATCATATCACCCATGACATGACGTGGACTTTATCATTTGAAACCACATATTATTTCTTTGTCATATATTATTATAATAAGTACAAGTAGAATATTTTAATCTGCACAAAAACCTAAATTAATATTTTCATTGTTGCCGGCTACATATCTAATATATAATTAGTTCCGTTAATGTCCGATTTTTTCGTAAACAAACCTCTGTAAGAAATCAAGCAATGGTCTCCCTTGCCCCCGGGAAGGGGAGCAACTGCAGCATTTAATTCGTTTAATTGAATTCGCATAGAAAGGTGGTTTGCGGTGCATTTTTTCGGAGTGCAATTTTTCATTGGACCCAAGGTTGCAGTTTAGACCACAAAAAATGTACGAATAGTTGGTAAAAATATAGAACGTAGAATGTGTTGGTGGAATTGGTTGAACGTTCACTCCTTAAAGTTTTGAGGAAAAATGCAGGAGTTGTGAATTCGAATACGTACCCGTTTATCTTTAGCATTTGTTGGTGATTGTGAGTTACCTCTGAGGCACTTTTTAAAGATTTTTTAAAGCAAAAGATATATTGGTACCACAAGAAAATCGAATGTATTAATCCTTAAAATCCTTAAAAAAAGTCAACAATGCCTTAAAACAAATAAAACTATTATTATTGTGTTTTGTGGGTTTGGGCCTCATCAGCCACTGATCGCATGGGTAGTCCCTTGGCGATTCCCTCTTATCCGGGTCATTATCCAAAAATGCTATCCTATAAAAGGAGCAATTTGGGCACGTCCCTCGCCTTAAGCCTCGCCTCTTCTAGGATAACAGGGGTCCCTAATATAAGGCACCTCCTCTCCTCCAGTGCTGGGCAGGTGTAAAGAAGATGAATCGAGGTTTCCTCGTCTTCTCTGCAGTATCTGCAGGCCGGGCTGTCAATCAGCTTCAGCTTGTGCTTATATGCATTCAGGCTACTATGGTGGCCCGTTATGATCCCTACCAGGGTTCTGGCTTTTTGCTTGTTCAATTTAATGAATTCTTGGGCCCATTTCTCAATCTCTAAGTATTCGATGAAGAGTTTGGTTATTCGACAACCCGTTACTCCTCTCCATCTTTCTCTATGCTGGTCTCTTGCCCAGTCATTGATGCGGTCTTTGATCAGATTCCGACTTATTCCCACTGCAGGTTCTGGTCCATAGAGGTTTTCCCTGGTCCCTAGTTTGGCAAGGTCATCTGCAATTAGATTTTCCTTAATGCCATTATGCCCAGGTATCCAATAAAAATAAAACTAACTAAAATTACTAATATTAATAATTAAAATTGCTTTTAAATGGCCATTTACATAAAATATATGATTTTCCTTAATTAGATACAGTAAAATAAAATAAAGAATTATTTAGGTAAAACCAGTAAATATTAACCATTAAAGGCTAGGAAAAATGAACGTAGTATATGCAAAATAATATGTATTATAAATAATACACTTTTCAGTTAGAAAATACTTTACTGTATTTATTTGTAATATGTATTGCCCCAGTATCAGAGTACCTATGTATATACAATGGTGTATGTAAGTTAATGATCTTAATGTACATTACATTGAGAGCAAGATGTTCAGTAAGAAAAATGGATTTAATTTTATTATTATATATTTTATGAATAATTTTAATTTCTATTGGAACTGAGGATAGTTGTATGTTAACCAAAACGTTGCTCCCTATACGTATTTTTTTCCTCCCAAGACAGTAATATCCCAAAAGTAAAACCTACAAAATAACTGAATAGATATTTGTATTTAAAAGAAAATTTTAATGTTTTGCAACAAACTGCACAGGTACAATTAAAAATGAATATACATGAGAAGGTAGTCTTGCCAGCAATAATAAGTAGGTGGAATTGCGGGTGAACAGATAATGAGTCATCAAAACTGTACTTACGTATAATAATAAAGATTTAAGAGATATGTGATAGCGATGTTACAAGGTAAAAGGGAAGAATGAATTATAATCATTAATTGGGTATACTTAACTAGTTTATAATTGTGAATCCTACATGATTTATGTTTGAATAACATACATAGGGTGTTATTATTTTCATATCAACTGATATCCATATGTCGGTTTAAACTTTTATTCAATATTCCCGGGGTTATGTGAGATGGCATAATTTTTTAAATACAGTCTTTAAATAGGGACGCTCGAAATTTGTTAGGTTATAGCGGCCATGTTGTTAAAGAAGCATCTGTCAAATTTATTGCGAATTATTCAGTAGTATATGGCAAATCATCGTGGAAGGTTATAGCGTTCAACAACGTGTACAAATGATTAAATTTTATTTTCAAAATCAGTGCTCATTGAGAATTTTTTGTGATTTTTTCCTCGCCACAACCGTCCCTCCGAGTCGACTACTCGACGTTTGGTGGCCAAATTCAAGTCAACCGGTTTTATAAATAATCAGCCAATACCCGTACGTGACTAAAACGCAAAGTCTGCTGAAAACATTACTGCTGTGCGTGGGAGTGTACGGGAAAATCCGAGGCAGTCAATTTCTCGTCATTCATAAGAACTTGGCCTTTCTGCGACTTCATCTTGACGAATTTTGCGTCGAGACTTGGGTCTGCAACTGTATAAAATCCAACTGACCTAGGTGCTTAAGGTAAACGACCATAGACAACGCCGTGTGTTCGCTGATTGGGCTCTAGAGCAGTTGGAAGTTGACCCAAATTTCGGAAAAGAAATTATCTTTAGAGGCGCCCATCTTTGGATGAATAGATATGTGAACAAGCATTATTGTCGGATTTGGGACGATACCAATTCACATGAGATACACCAGCACCTAATGCATCCCGAAAAAGTCACTGTTTGGTACGGACTTTGGTCTGGCATGGCGGAATCATCTGTCCGTACTTCTTTCAAAACGGAACTGCCAATGCCATAACCGTCAACGGCGAACGCTACAGGGACATGGATTGATGAGCGATTCTGGATGAGTGATTTGAGGGCATGGTTATTCCGCACAGCGGCGATACGAATTGTCCACAGAGCTCATACGATTTAACACCTTTAGACTTCTTCGTTTGGTGCTATCTGAAATCGCAGGTCTATTGCAACCGCAGACAATTGATGCCCTCAAAGTCATCATAACGAATGTCATCCAGCAAATTTGGCCAGATTTATGCGACAAAGTCATCGAAATTTGGACCTCCCGAATACGTGCCACCAACCAAAGCCGCGGTGGACGTTTGAACGACGTTATATTATATACGTCTTAAAATATTCTTTAAAATAAGAGAGGAATTAAGTAGATATCTCACACACAACTTGTTTTATTACTTTTAAAAACCGAGCGTCCTTATTGAAAGAATCTTTACTATCATTTACATTTTTCTCATTAAAAGTATCTGAATATATTTCTTCCCGTTATATATTTTCTTCTAATACGAAAAATGTCCCCTCTTTCCATTTTAGTTCTCTGTGAAATATAAGTGAAGTTTTCATTTTTACACGGTGTGAAAACAAGGGAGAAAATAATAGTTATATCCAATAATATTCAAGATCTTTTACAAGAAATTATGGAAGATATTTCATCGACGTTTTTACAATAAAACAGCCCTCTAAATAAAGATAAATTAGAAACAACACACGGCTATACCCTATGAATTCATATGGGAATCGAACCCACGCCCCAATTACTCCTAGCCGGCAATATAAGCCAGCTTTCTAAGAGGTAATTATGGTATAATTAATGTACCTTAAGAAGATCTGGCCATACTATTTGAAGTCATAGAATTTACGTCTATTTTCCGCTTTATATAGTATGTTGATAATATTTTCATAATAGTCATAATTTATTTAGTCTATAATTTGAAACAACTGTAACCGTTCTTTTTACAATTTTATTTGTGACGTCATCATAGTACTCTTTAAACTGCAACCTTGTCTTTTTTAAATAATTCCATACAATTTTCCAAGTATAATGGTTGTTTAATTGATTGTAAACTGCTAAATTCCACACAGAAGAGTTTCAATTACTTAATTCGACCTGACTTATCTTTATATTAATTCGACCTGACTTATCTTTATATTAATTCGAGCAAATCTGATATCACGTCAGACAAGTCTGTCTGTTATTTCAGTTACAAATTTTCCAGTTCGTCACATCGGCGACGTTTCATCAAATCCTACACGGTTCGCTCGTGGCTGGAAAAAATAAATCCTGGTACAAAAAAGCTCATCCTCATTTTTTTTTCATTGTATTAACGGGATGAAATCAATGAAATACTTACATCATTCTGATATCATTCAGTTTTTTTTTTGTTGTGTAACGGCTTCGCAGCATATGTACTGACCCTGAGTATATTCTAAACAAGTCTCCAATAAATTGCAATAAATTGTCCTATCTAGTGATTTAAATAAATGCCTGCCAGTTAGAAATTCATTTCTTTCTGTTTCTTATATCTACTTGTAGTTGTGAAATTACGTGAATATTTAATTAACGTGCATAAGCGAAAACTTCGCCTGACAATTGTTGTAGGAAATTTTAAAACCGGCAATTAAAACTAAAAGGAAAATCGTTTATATTTATTTTAAATTTAACTCCAACTAGTCCAGTCAAATTGTTAATTATTTAATTTATTTATAAGCACCATTATTAGTTATTGTTTAATTTTTTACACGTAAGAGTTCACGTTTCGATGCCAACGTGATAATTATCAAATAATTATAGTTTGTTTAATAACTGTGTCCATAAAATATAAACAAATTTTCAGGGATTTATAACCTTAACTGTACGAAGATGGTGTGGAATACAATGTCATTAAAATTCACAGTGTTATGCTAATATGCGCTTATGTTCTACTCTTTTTTTGTTTGGATGAGGAAATTCTTATGGTTGATTTCTGACTACTAATCATCATCCAAAATAAACTGACGTGTATCAAAAAGGCAGGTCACCATTATACATGCGCATTCGTGAAGAGATGGTCTATTATAATCTAATGAAAATTAAATAAAAGTATAAAAGTTCACTTCAGAATTGTTCTTAAATGTATTGGTCTGTAATTACAAAGGTTATTTATAACTTTATATTTAAGATAAATAATTAAATGATTAACTTCATTCTCTTGTAATACTCATATAAATCTATCTAGTATAAGCTTTTTTCATAATTTTTATCATAACAGTAATAATAATGAGACAAGACTCATTTTTTGCAAAGACGATGAGTGATAAGTTTCAAAAGTGAGTATGATTATGTTTCTTACTAAAGAATTTGGTTTCAATAAAACGCATATGGTAAAGAAGACCAAGTGTATTACCACCATGTTCATATGGGGTTACTTAAAGTTGTCTATTCAAACAAATCAAGTAATTTAGAAGATCTGAAACAATGAATTCGATTTGAAGTAGAAAATATAGGCTGGAGATTATTTAACGATCAATATACACGTGCCGAACAATCTCAAGTTCTTAGTGGAGGGAAATTCTTGTCAAAAATAAAGTCGAATTGCTTTCATTTATTTTTTCTTAAACAGCACAACCATTTTGGCATCTTATAAACGATATATAGGACCCCCAAATGAGATGCAGCTGTGCTAGAGAACAGAGTAGGTAAAAAATACTATGATGACGTCAAAACTTAAGACAAAAAAAATAAAATTTGTACGTCTTTCAAATGACTAACCCTAGTATATATTGATTAATACATGTTACTCAAAAAGCTGTGTAACATTCAGTCGTATTCGAAAAACATAGCATTATATTAAGAATAATGAAGATGATGATAACTTCCTATACAATCAGAAGTTACATATAATTGAAAATATATTCTTTAAAACTATCATAGATAACTATCTCCTATATCTTTATGGAAATATGAAACACTTTTTATGAACTTGTTAGGTGAAAACCCCTGTATCTATTGATTGGTGATAAACTGATCTAACTCTGTTAGAATATCGTAATTAGATGCTGCACAGATTAACACTTTTATAAATAAAATACCAATTTCTAACGGTTATTTTTTTTCTTTCCAGGAAGGGTACCAGCCAGGTCCAAAGTCGCATGAAAAAAAAATAACCAACCCAGGCAACGGACCGTCGACTGTGATGCATTCTTCTAACAAATGAATGTCAATAACTCAAAGTAACCTTCGACGAGCACGCTTCGATCGCACCGTTCATTATTTGCTGTCAAGGTTCGAATCGCAAATGCAAGCGACAACCAAATCGAATCATCAGTCCCACTGAGCGGTAGATCTTCTTCTTCGGAAGCAGTCGGGTACTTATGGTAGAGAGGAGACCGAAGGAGGACCTTCCGAGATGAAATACAAACTGCACGGCAACGAGCAGAGGTCCGGCAGCCAGGTGACTCTCACCTCGTACATGGTTGGGGAACATTGCGACAACGAGGGTAACCACAACGCGGACGTGACGCAAAGGCCCGAGAGGAGGATATCGGAGACCAATCAGCAAAATGGAAAGTGCCTGACGAACGGCTGTGCAGGAAAAAGTAAGTGGTTAAGATATAGTTGCGATAAGTGAATATTTGAAGTGACGTTTCCGCGTTTGGCGTCCCGAAAACGCAGTTTTCATGAGCAGAGAAAATCACCGACCGCCCACGAAACTAGGTAAGTGCGAGGCAATCATTGCACGATTAATTTCACTTTGCAATAAGAAGAAAATCGGTACCCTTTAATACGATGAGAAAAAAATGTAGGAATATATATCTAGCCAATAAAATAGTATCTAAAGGGCTTTTATTTTTGACGATCAACATATTTATTGATGATTTACGAATGCATGTTACACTATTCATCAATTGAACCATAAAGTTTCGATCTAGTTTCTAAAATATCTTTCGGTAATATTCTCGAAAGTATTTTGAAATGATCTAGCTATGCAGCTACGTCACTACTTGAGTGGTGTTTCCTTTTAATGGCAGATGGTGTATACAAATTAAAGGAAATAATAGTATTTGTTATGTAATTAGTAATTTAAACAAATGCTTATAGATGCCACGTTTGATAATATCACAAAGGCTAATTTCTTGCATGATAATCTATCATTTTTGGATAGAATAGTATCTGGTGTTAGGGTTTCTAGTTTTTTTTTCTTTAATATTTTCTCTTCAGTCTATATTTCTGTATCCCAAGTAAATATCTGTGACTTCAGAAACTGCCTGTCTCAGTAGCAATTAAATACAATATAGAGTATTTATTAAAAATTGCGATTTTTACAATTTATATACCAAATATAATCAATAACAATTAACAACAATTGTTGTATAGCGCATTTTACCCAACAAAAGAGAAATATGTTATGATAGTTTTCTTGATTTCGATACACTATTATTGATATACTCATTTTGATGATGATTGACGATGACAATGACGATTGTTATAATTTTAACTAAACTAATAGTTTTTTATCTATTCATCACCTGCGTCTTGACGAGAGATCATCTGATAATAGTTTAAGACTTTAAATTTTTATCAGAAAGTTTTAAATTTTACAAAGGAATAGTGGATTGAAGGGTACGAGAACGAATTCACTGATCAAATGCAATCATTTCTCTTTGTCGTCAGATGAGTTGAAATTTAACAATATTAGAATTGATCTTGAATTAATTGAATATCGATCGATATTATCTTGGATTAATTGAAGATTGAATCAGATGTTAATTTATTCAAATAAAGGGTTGGTTTCAGTACTTGATGGAGCTTTTTTACAATTGATTTTTGAAAAATAGCATTATAATCTTTACGTGAAATTTTAACAAACGCATTTAACAATAAACAACTCATGGTGAAAATATGTAGGGTTCGAAAAAAATTATTATGGACATAATACAGAGTTATAATAATATATATTTTCATTATTCATTCATACTACTACGGATATAATTTCTTTATTCTAATATAAATACACTATGACAAGCTGTATTAATTACTAATTGTTTCGCTAGTCATTAAACTTTCAAAGTCTTTTGACCAAAAAAAAATGACATTCAATATTAATACATTTTTTTAATTAAGTGCCAAGTATCGAACTCACTTAAAGCATTTTTTGCGGCGTTTTTTTCTTGTGCTTAATTTCTCCAAATTAGCTAACAGAGTTCTTGAACTTGACACAATATTAGTTGTTGACCGAAATGCTGTAGGTCAATCCGACAGAAAAAATGTAACGTAAAAAATACGCACCTATAGGTAATTTCACTGACGTTTTTTATAAGAGGATATTCTATATATACTACAAAATTAAATATATACAGGGTTACGTTAAAACCAACGAGAATGCCAATTAACGTAGAAAGAACAATCATAATTACACATCGAAGTTAAATATTGGTAGTGTTTTCGTACATGGTATCAAAAAGGTTATTAAAATTCTCTTAATATTTCATCTTAACGTGGTTTTGAACATATTCGACCTTTTAAATAAAGCGTCGTATGTATATTTTTTTAGTTTGTCTGATTCCTTATGAAATATATCTAATTTACATAGTCAAACTATTTTAACTTTACTTTAAATATTATTTAACTCTACACTTTTGGATGGAACTTTCAACTCTCCTCGAAGTTTAGCTTCTGTTTTTAATTTCTTTAGTATCCTTTATATAAAGAATTTGGATTACATATTATTTTTTTTTAGATGGCACTGCCGTTCTGGATCTTCCGGAAGAGAACTACACCCAACATCGACCTCTCTCGTCGTACATAGTGAGGCCGACCGTCAAAGAGTGGATAAAAGAGAGAATTAAAAAGGGATGTAGGAAAAAAGTCCTCTACAAGCGGGTACCGATTCTATCATGGTTGCCACAATACAATTTTGGATACGCTGTTTCTGACCTGGTCGCGGGTCTCACTGTGGGCCTCACTGTCATACCACAGGCCATTGCTTACTCCAGCGTAGCTGGATTACCACCACAAGTGGGTAAGAGACTTAAAATATCCACTTCACAAATACCATTTCCTTCATCTAAACCTAAACCAACAACTATGTAGAAGGGCAGATGTATTAGCCACCTCATTCAATTCAATTCCTTCCATTTTAATCGAAATAAAGAGAACAGCAAAACTTTCAACGTTTGCCATAGAGAAAATATGACAAATATAGTAATTTTTAGTTATAAATAATTATGATATAATTGTAATTATTTGTATGTTTCTCTTCTTTCAGGCTTATATTCGTCTTTCATGGCATGTTTTGTATATACGATATTCGGTAGTTGTAAAGATGCTCCCATTGGACCAACTGCGATTGGGGGACTGTTAACGAGGGAGAACAACCATGGAATGGGCATTCCTGGTGCGGTGCTCCTCACCTTTCTGAGTGGCTGTGTAGAATTCCTAATGGGGGTGTTACAGTTAGGTAAGACCTATTTTACAATTTAGACCATTGGGAGAATATAACAAGTAGATGAAGTTTTCCTTTAACAAACTTGCTGATATGTTCAAATGAGTCTCGACAAAAATGTCACCTGGATTTATGTCTGGTGGTTCAGGTGGCCGTGTGGTAGATCAGCATTAAGGCGGAGTGGCGTTCCATCATAATAACTTAATAATATTCAGATACTATGCGTCAGTCAAACATTTAGACATAACATGAGGTCCAGTCTCCAAGCATTTTTGTCTGAATATTAATTGAGAGCCTTTCTTGAACTCTCGAATGAAAAAGATCATACAGATTTTTGTTCAGCCAAACAAACTTATTATGAGAATTAATTGGAAACTAGACAGAATTAAACTCTTCTTCATCGGAAAATGCAAAGTTACCTTGTATTAAGAGATTTTTTCAAAATATTCTCAAACTCGGTGTAAAATCTGATTGTTAGCTAAACATTGTTTCTTCAGGTATCTGTATCATTCGCATTATAGTAATGTTATATCAATATTATGATTTTAGGATTTTTTTCTGCACCACAAGTCTTCAAGTACTGGTTCTTGAATAATCTACAGATCTATTTATACTTATTCCTTCAACTTCTGGTTTGGAATGGTGTACTTTCTTTCAATCAGTATTTCTTTTATCTTAAAGCTGTCAATTTCCGTAAGGTTTCTGCTTAAGTTATCGACGATTTGGATATAGTTTTTAGCAAATTCCGGGAGTTATGATTATATAATCGTTATATCTTCCATAACAAGAACACATGCCTGTGATATTAGTTATAATTTTAATAGACCATTTTGTTGATTATGACATTTATCAAATGGTGAATGCCTATTTTGATATTCATTAAAATTCCCGAAACAAGACGACTGTGCACTCATATATGACTGTAAAATGAAGACTGCAGTACATATAATGAATATTAAACTGTTATTTCTCAAATATGGTTGATCCTAGGGTTCTTAAGAGAATCGCTGATATGAAGTAATTTTAAAGGTGTCAGTTTTCGAAATGTTTTTATTTTTTAAAAAGTATAAAGCCAAGAAACTATTACTTCTTTCCCTTTTGCTATCGTCATAAGTGATAGAAATATATCGTCAACATAAAGATTTAATTCGTTATTCTAACTAGTTGTAGAGTTACAAAAATAATTGAAGAATATTCCTTCAATTACTGCGTAATATTTATAGCGAATCCATGTGCCCTTAGTCACCCTCTGCAGCACATGAATTATGTAACACTTTTATGTAGTCTCAAGTTCAGTTAACTTATAAAGGTGATAAAAAACGCAATTAAAGGCAAACGACTACCATCTAAAGTTCACTTGAGACCTTCTAATCCCGATAAATATTATACATCGATGACCTTACCCAATATAGAGCTCGTACCTTATATTATTTATTTATGCTAATCTGTCCAACAAATTTCAGTAAACGTGATAAACGATAGAAGGCTGCATATCACCGATTAGTGATGATGTGATAAACAATTGAAGCGTAACAAATGTTTCTTATAGCCGAGGAACTGGAACGAGTTTTGTTAATATTTATAAAAGTAGACCTTGCATCGACGACATCAAGCGGGCTGTAAATATTTCAATAGAGTGGCGCCAGAGACCTCCATCGAGTATGGCGATTTTTGCTTTCTAAAGGTCGACGTTCAGCTAAGGGAAAGATCATAGACATTTAAGGCATAAATGAATTGTAGGTTAAATAAACTGATATAACTGATATCAGCTGAAAAGCTCTTCAATTAATATAGCAACTAAGCCACTTTCCAATCAGAAGCCTTTTTGGTTTTCAACTACTACAAGGGTATTAATTATAGTCTTGTCAAAACTTGTATTTTGTTTGGACAGTGACTTTATACTGGTCAGTCACTTTTTGTAGTCGAGCCTCTTCGTTTGATCTTCCAGAAGAAACTGGAGATTTGCTCATTCTTTCACATTATTTAGACGGTTTAATCTCAAACTAGATGGATTCCAAAAGTGGCAGATTCTAGAAGTGACAATTTACAAAACATTCTATACGTTTTGAATATTTTGCACTTTACAACTTCCTACGAAACTGAGATACCATCAGCAATATTTAACTTAAAAATTCGGCGTTTTTTATGTCAAAAAGCCAACCCTAATTCTATTTGTTTGTTTCAGGTTTTTTAATAGACTTTATTTCGGGCCCAGTGTCCATAGGCTTTACCTCTGCGGCAGCTATTATCATTGCCACCACGCAAGTAAAAGACGTGCTAGGTTTAAGTTACCCTGGAGGAAAATTCCTGCAAGTCTGGGAGCAAATCTTTGAGCACATTTCTGAGACGAGACCCTGGGACGCGCTGTTGGGCTTCACGTGTATGGCTGTTCTTTTAATTTTAAGGGTAAGTCCATGGCAGATAGTTATTTCAAGGACATCGTTGTTGACGGTTTAAGAAATTTTGACTAACGATGGATTCTTGTGTTTTAGAAAGCGAAAGACTTCAAAATCGGCCCGGAAGACGAAAAAGAAAGAAAAGCTATTCACGAATTCTTGTCCAAAGTGGTATGGTTAATATCTACAGCTAGGAATATAATAGTGGTTATAGTTTCTGCGTTTTTAGCTTATTTTTTTGAAATACATGGACAAGCACCGTTTTTGTTGACAGGTAAATGTAAGGCATATATCTAAAATATATACTAATAGTAATAACAGATATTCTGTTCAAATTATAACATCATATTAGAGATGATTTTTATTAAAAACGGTCAACACACTAATAATAATAATATTATACCATAAATGAATTGTAACTACCAAGTTTTGACTAGAATTTTTATAATTTTGCGATGAATCTAATCAATATATTATTACCTTATCAAAATCTTATAAAATCGTATTTTTTAGGATTCGTGAAACCGGGCCTGCCAAACTTGAAACCGCCGCCATTTAGCACCCAAGTTGGAAACCACACGTACCATTTTTTAGACATGGCGTCTACCCTTGGCTCTGCTGTCATAGTCGTCCCACTGTTGTCGATCCTCGAAAATATCGCCCTTGCCAAAGTATTCGGTAAATATACACAATTCTGAAAACCAATCTCATGTATTTAATTTCTGTCTCTCTTACAGCTGAAGGCAGGACCATTGACGCTACCCAGGAGATGCTGGCGCTGGGCATCTGCAACATCGCCAGCTCTTTCGTCAGTTCGATGCCAGTCTCGGGAGCCCTGTCCAGGGGAGCGGTTAACCACGCCAGTGGCGTCAAGACGACTTTCGGCGGCGTCTACACTGGTATCGTCGTTATCCTGTCGCTCCATCTCTTTACGCCCTACTTCTCCTACATACCCAAGGCATCGCTGGCTGCCGTCATCATAGCGGCTGTGGTCTTCATGGTGGAGCTCCACGTGATCAAGCCCATATGGAGGACGAAAAGTAAGCATTGAAAACTAGAACAACAACCAAACAACAGACCTACCAAAAGCTAAGGATAGTCAACAATAAAAATATAAGACAACATGACTACATGACATTATTACCTGATTGTCTACCTACCTTGACTGCCAACTCATGAGTACATGACTATATTACTGTATGACTACTTGACTATATAGCTACATCATGAACATATAACTACATAATTAAATGCCTACATGTATGCTACATTATTTCACTTGTGTATTATTTGCTACAGAGAGCGATTTAATCCCGGCTATCACTACTTTCCTGACCTGCCTATTTTTGAGACTAGAAATTGGAATCGTCATAGGCATAGGAATTAACGTGATATTTTTATTGTATGCTACCGCCAGACCGTCAGTTCGTGTCGAAAAAGTGACTGTAAGTTTACAGAAAAGTGAATTTTTTATATCTATTATATATTTTAACTTTGAGACACGCTTTTTGATATTGTTAAGGGGTCGTATGGTGGCACCGGCTGTGATTACTTGTTAATTACCCCTGATAGAAGTCTGACTTTCCCTTCTGTGGAATACGTGAGAGCTCTGGTATCCAAGGCAGGTGTGAAACAGGGTTCGAGTTCCATACCAGTCGTCATAGATGCCAGACATATACAAGGAGCTGATTTTACAGCAGCGAAGGTATTTCTCAATTATATGTTAAATGAAATAGTAATTGTCTTTTATGTAAGAATTGGTTAATGAATACTTTTTTTTTCAGGGTATTAAGTCTCTTATAGAGGATTTCCACAAGAGGAATCAACCTATCCTGTTCTACAACCTCAAGCCAAGTGTGATCAATATATTCCAGGGTGTCCAGCCTAAGGATTTTGTGTATTGCGAGAGCTATATCGAACTAAATGAAATGCTGAAGAAGTATAGTCTAAACTCGACTACGGTCACTTCTCAAACTGGTAATAAAATAAATAAATAAATAAATAGTCAGTCGTGATGTATACATTTATTCTATGTGTATGTAAATTGCTAGTATAAGCCTGTCCAATATTTATTTTAACTCGAATAATGTGTTGTTAATAATTGAAGTTAAATTTTCGATAATTTATGATGTTTAAATTTATGTTTTGTATATAATTTGATATGTTAAATTTTAGTTCTTGCTGAGCGATTTATTCGAACAATTTGATGTACCTCGATATAGTAGGTGTAGCCGTTAGTATTATTTTTGTAAGTATTACGAAAATTGTGATGTTTTAATAAATCTATTCAGTATAAGTCTATCGGGGTGTTTTATTTCGCTATGATTCATAAAAAGGGTGATGGTGCAACAGGTCGTACAGAATTTGTTAATAACATGCTTCGATGTATGAATTAAGAACCTTTGAAATGTATCAGAAATATATTTTTCAGAAGAATAATTGAGAAGTATTTGTTCTTTTTCACCATCAATTCAAGCCAATGAACCAGCATGAACATCTCTAGTAAAGCTGTGCAAAAGCACACAAGATAGAGACAATAATAGTTAAAATAGTTAAATAGTAAAATATAGTTTTTCTCAGCGAGTTTTCTTTTTATAACTGGCTGATAAATTTGCATACACAAGTTGAATTTCCTTCGAGCTCTTTCTTTATTTGGCCTTGTGAGATTAATTTGTGTTTTCTTAAAAAACTGGAATAATAAATGCTTTTAATATCATGAGGAATAACATTTTATTTAATAACTTCAATGTTAAATATTGAATTCTTAGAATTTTATAGCTGAAGTATTACCTAACACAGTTATAGCTAAGACTCTCAAAATAAATTACAGACCAAGGTCTCTTTACGAATTTGAAACATAATCAGGCGATACCATCTCTCAAAAATGAATAATCTACTATTTTCTATTATTTAAATGCCATATTACAGCTCATTTTTACTGCTATATTTAATGCATTGATGTGGATTTGGTATTTTGTGGAAACATAATTTTAGCGGCTTTAAACAAAAAATCTTGACAAAAGGGATTTGCCAAAAAAAAAAGAGATTACTCATTTATATTTTGCTTTCGGATACACTGTATATTCCTGAGTTAAACTGTATGAAGAAAGCTGGCTCCTGCATAACTATGGATCAGTATAGTTTTGCTTTTGGTCTGTAGATGGCATTATATTTAAAATAAAGGATAAATTATTTTGATAAATAATAAATTTGAAGAACAAATGAGTTGAGATTTATTTTTGTATATTTGTAGTTATGTAGTAATAGTAAAATCATTGTTAAAAAAGTAATTAGGTCTAGGAAATGTATTATTTAAATTATAAAAAACGTAGGATTCCTGTTACAACATTTATGAAATTTTCCTGTAAAAATGATAAAATTACATACTTCATTATTTTAAATATTGTTTTGATTAGGAAATTAATTGGAAAGATGATTTGTTAATCAATTTTGTTATTTCACTACATTCTTTTCATGTTTATCAACTTCTCAGTACCTGTTTTAATTGTATAATTAAATTAAAACCTTTCTCTATTAAATAATTTGCATAGGATAAATCGGCTTTGTTTTTAATAAAATTACGCATGTGCTATACAAGACTATTTTTAAACTGTTGACTGGTTTGGCCAATATACATGATCTATCATAAATCAGTCTACAGAATTCTTGCTTTAAATTTTTGTGAGTTTTATCTATTTTCCCTTTTCAGAGAGCAAGGTTTTCATAAAGTTTTTTAAGCGTGACAGATTTTGGACTGGAATACGGAATAAATGATGTTTATAATAAATTTCCAATTCATTTCAAGCAATATCAGCTTTGTTGTTGTTGCCTACACCACATTTTTAATTATTTTATAAGTATTTTAATACATATTTGAATAAAGATACTTCAAGGTCTTTAGTGAAATAATTTTTGGGAAAAAATGTTGGACTCGTCAATCGCATTCAGTGGCTGTTCCCACTACATTCCTTTCCACAACAAACCCAGTATGCTTCGACAATATTCATACTTACAATAAACATCCCGCATAGTTTCTTTTAAACCCTTTAATGGTAAATCATCTCAATTATTTTTACGGGCAATAAAAGTGTTAACTACAAGAAAAGATAACTACAAAAAACCTCCTTATCCAAATAATAATGATTTCGATAATTTCGGCTACTTGATGGACAATTTGTTGACCAAAAAGTAAATGGTTATGATCTTGTAATAAAGAATTTGACTTTAAACTTTTAATTTTGTGTTATTTCACTTTTAATGTGATATAATTATAATATATTTACAGCTACATTACGTAGGCAACAATTTACATATGAACATTGAGAAATACATGTGACTAACAGCTCACGTGGTCTTATCAATGAAAATTAAGACTAACAGTCGTCGACAAGCCTTATTACTTACATTAGCGTTTTCAAATCACCTGTAGTGAACATGTGAGGTGATATTTTTTACGAGAACTTGTTAAATCATCATGTATTCTTACGTATTTTATTGTACAGTTATGCAATTTACCAACAGTGGCGGGTATTTGGGTCTACACTTACAGTCTGTCTAATTAAATAGTGATGAATATAATTTAAAATCTGACATGTTTATAATTCAATTCAATTAAGTAATCAGAAATATTCATACTATCACTTATTATGTCAGTAGTTTGTGAAAATTGTTTAGTATTTTCTAAAACGACGGCCCAAAATCAAATACGTTCTAGGTTTCTAGGTGCAATTTATGAGAGTCACTCAAAGTGAATGAGTGAACTTTAAATAGGAAAATGTTCACCAATGTTTGATGTACCTGTAATATATTTTATGTCAAGCTGATATATCAAAAACTATCTTCGTCATAGGTCATAGGTAATTGTGATTTAATTTCAATAGAATAGTTTCCTAGTTATTTATTTACAAACGAATTTTAAAAAAGCTATTTTATACTTGTTCTATCAGCTATTTCCAAAAAATACTACACATACTCATACAAAACATTTTAAATTATATAAATTCAGAGAATTATATACATATTTTTTTAATAATTTAATAGGTGAATTTAACTACGCCACTGTTTAATACTATATAGTAATCAATTCAATCTTTGATAAATTCTTTTCTCACTCGTTGCACAGAATGTGTTGCTATTGTAATAAATGTAAGCCTTTTTTACGCAATTTTTCTAGTTTTCCGTCTGGTCTATTATATAAATATTTTATATAACTGAAAATATTTTCCGTAACAGTAATGAAACAGTCTACTTTATTTTCATAGCAAATAGCTGAAATTACATTTTAAACTAAATTCACCGTGATGGGAATCAATACTATACTGGCTGTTTCTGAACGACTGACTGTCAGTTAGCTGGATATGGAAGAATACTTGAATGTTATTTATAAAAATTCATGTACAGGCATTGTAACATATTCCAAGTTGGATTAAAATATTTTCAACTATATTACACTTTCGGTTCTATTGGAAGTGCATACATACTTTGTTATTTTAACATCCTGAAACAGCCTGTGTATTATTACATTTTTGGAACTGGCGTTAAATTTTAGGTCTACTTCATGTAGCATATCCTATACCAAATTCGGAAATACTATACCAGGTATTTAATTTTTCACGTTACATTTTAGAAATTTCAAATTGCGGACTTCTTTTTGTTTTCAAATGTGTTCCACCTAATTTTTTGTGCAGTTAATGGAGAATTAAGTTCTCTTCCAATATAAGGATTGCTAGATATTGTCTTTAGGACAACTTAATAGGAATTTTAAGAGTAGTCTGTGATTAATATCGAGGTTTCAGAAAGTCTACCGTGGTTATGGTGGTTTTTTTTTATTTTCTTATCTCTAAGAATCTTGTACTTGTTTTAAAAAATGTTTAGTGCCTATAATAAAATAGTAGGGCCGTATTATGTTTAGGGTGACTTAATAAAGACTATGAAAGTCGTTTGTTGTGAATATACATACATGTGAGGTTTCAGAGGGCATACTGAGAGTGTGGCGTCTTTTTAATTTATTCTCCCTAAAAATCTTGTCATTCTTTCATTAGAGAATTGTAGGATCTGTAGAAATAATATTAAGACAATTTTCTGTCTAGAGTGACTTAGTAGAGACTATAAGGATTATCTGTGATGAATATGGAGGTTCAAAATAGTCTACTATAGTTGAGCTGATTTTTTTATTTTTTCTCCCTAGAAACCTTGTACTTCTTACATGAAAAAATTCATAGTCTCTGTAAAAACAATACTAAGGCTATTTTATGTCAAAACTGACTTAGTAGAGACTATAAGGGTTATCTGTGGTGAATATCTAGGTTTCAGAGGGTATAGTGGGTGTGTGGCGATTTTTCTTATGCATTATCCCTAAAAATGTTGCCCTTACTTGATTTAAAAGTTGTATCGTCTGTAAAAACAATATTGAGGCCTTTTTGTATTAAGAGTAACATAGTAGAGAGTACAAGGGTTGTCTGTTGGTGAATATTGACGTTTCAGAGAGCCCACTGGGAGTGTGGTAATATTCTTTATTTCTTCTCCTTAAAAATTTTGGACTTCTTTCATGAAAAAATCGTAGTGTCTGTAAAAAATATATTAGAACGGTCTCATCTCTAGGATGACTTAGATGAATCTCTAAGGCTTGTTTATGATGAATATCGAAGTTTCAAAGAGTCCACAGTCGTTCTGCTAATTTTCTTAATTTTTTCTCCCTGAGAGTTTTGTACTATTTACATTAAAAAAAATCATAGCGTTGGTAAAAATAATATTAAGGTAGTATTATGTTGAGAGTGACTTAGTAGAGACTATAGGGATTATCTGTGGTGAATTTCGAGGTCTCAGAGGGCATAGTGAGGATGTGGCGATATTTCGTATGTATTGTCCTTAAAAATATTGCCCTTCTTTCATTGAGAAAATAGTTTCGTCTGTAAAAATAATATTGAGGCGGTCTTATGTTCAGGGTGACTTAGTAGAGAGTATATAAATTGTCTGTGGTGAATATCGAGGTTTTGAAGAAAGTTCTGGGAGTGTGGATTTTTTTTTTATTTATAATAGACTTCTTTCACGAAAAATGTTGTAGCGTCTGTAAAAAATATATTAGACCGATATTATCTTTACAGTGATTTGGACTAATTTAGAGGATACCCAAGAATTGTTTGCGATGAATATCGAGGTTTCAAACAGCCTACTGTGGTTGTGCTTATTTTTTAATTTTTTTTTCAATAAAAATCTTGTTTTTTTTTTTAAATAAAAAGATTCATATTGTCGGTAAAAACAATACTAAGGCGATCTGATGTAGAGAGTGACTTAGTAGAGACTATAGAGGTTAGCTGTGGTGAATAGCGAGGTTTTGGAGAGGGCATTCTAGAGGTGTGGTGATTTTTCTTATGTATTCTCCATAGAAATCTTGCCCTTCTTTCATTAAAAAAAATATTTCGTCTCTAAAAACAATACTGGGGCGATCTTATGTTGAGGGTGACTTAGTAGAGAGTACAAGGATTATCTGTGGTGAATATTGAAGTTTTATAGAGCCTACTCGGGGTGTGGTAAACTTCGATATTTTTTCTCCTTAGAAAACATGGATTTCTTTCATGAAGAAAATCGTAGCGTCTGTAAAAAATATATTAGAACAGTCTCATCTTTAGTGTAACTTATAAAAAACTCTAAGGATTACCTGTGATGAATATTGAGCTTACAAAGAGTCTACTGTTGTTGTGCTGATTTTTTAAAAGTTTTCTTCCTACAAATCTAGTAATTTTTACATTAAAATATTTGTAGTGTCCATAGTAGAGACTACAAAGGTTATATATATAACCCTTATTAGGGAGACTATAAGGGAGACTCGAGGTTTCAGAGGGTATAGTAGGGGTGTGGCGATTTTTCTTATTTATTCTCCCTAAACATTTTACTCGTCTTTCATTAAACAAATTGTTTCGTCTGTAAAAACAATATTTAGACGGTCTTATGTTGATGATGACTTAGTAGAGAATATCAGGGTTGTCCGTGGTGAATATTGAAGTTACAGAGAACTCACCTGGGGGGGGGGGAGCGAATTGAATTTTCTTTATTTTCTCTCTTTAAAAATCCTGTGATGATTATTGAAATTTCAAACAATCTACTGTGGTTGTGCTGATTTTTTAAATGTTTTCTCCCTAATAACTTTGCACTTTTTACATTGAAAAACTCATAAGTCTGTAAAAAAACTTAGGGTTGGTTTATGTTTAGAGCGACTTAATTGGGACTAAAAGGGTTATTTGTTGTGACTGTTGAGGTTTTAGAGAGCATACTGGATGTGGTGATTATTTTCTTCTCCTTAAAAAAGTTTTACTTTTACTAACTATACTATATGTTCAAAAGGAAAATAAATTATTATTATTATTTCATTTCATATTGTAGGAGAAAAACATTCGTCCTTCAGAAGAATTCAATAACTTTCAAATAAAACGTTGCCGTTCTATAAACATCATACCATTACTATTTCTACAGTCACTTAATTACAATGCATTTAAAAATACATCGATTTAAGACATACGCCTAGATTACAACTTAGTTAACGCCAAGTATTTCTTACCGCATAAAAATTAAAAATCATTGCCTACAAACGTTGATGAATAAAATATAAGACACACTTACCTGAAAACATTTATACATAATTCACCGAGAAATAATCAGAATTGCATTCCTATTATTTAATTACCTCCTTTTAGATGTAAATAAATATAAGAAAAAACATCTTTTACGGACTAGTTATCGAAATTTAATTAAAACATGTAGAAGAAAGCTGTTTCACTTTCTTACGAGATTCAGACGAGAATATGGAAAACTGTCTCTTTTACAAATGTATACAGTGTGTCGTTAGCATGTCCTTGTCTGTTTTGCTTCTAAAATAACATGAAAACACAAATAGTGTTTCAAATTCGCCAAAATATTCAGTAATATATGGCAGAAAGAATCGGTTAATTATTTTTGGAATTATAGCAGCTGTTATAAATCTTTCTATTGGACTTTCCAATTTGGCTTATTCGCACACACTGAACTTTTTAAATGAAGACACGATAACCAGTCCACTGGACTTAAATCAGGGTAACGTTAATTGGTGGCCATTGATAAATTTTACAAAGCACTGTTAATTTTTGGTAAAAAAAGAAAATCATTAAAATAAAAATTCACATCGAGCGTACTTCACAAGATTCACAAGAAAATTATAACCACCAAGTTCCTCATGGGAGATGAATTACGAGCATATTATGATAGCCTTTATTACTACAGTAATAAAGCAGCCTACTGGGCATGACAGAGTCATTATTAAATACAAATTAATGATAATTAATCTGCGTTTTTAATATAGCTGCTTATACAAAAAATTACCTTTATAATAACCTACTTCAGTTCTACCACATTTAGCTCGATTAAAATTATTCTTCCATTACATTAATTGTTGGAGGAAATGAATGCAAAAAATTAGCAGAGGATGACGTATTGCTGTTGTTTACGGGTGTAATTCGTTGGTTAAAACTATGAATGAAAAGAGTTTAATATCTATTGGTCAATTTATCAAGCTTATTTAGATTAATTAAGTAGAAAATTGGGGGGGAGATGACCAATAGGGTGGATTGCTAATATTTTGTTGGCAATTCAAGAAAATCATCACTTAAAACTTAACAGATTGGCTTCTGATTTCAATGTGACAATATCTACAGTATAGAAAATTCTGAAAAAAGCAAAGTTCCATCCTTATCCTTACAAGCCATACCTTCTTTGTCCACGATCTGTCTAAAGACGACTTTTATCGGCCAAATCTTACTTTACTAGACGACCTTATTTCTGCACTAGCAACTTTATATCCAGATGTAGAGAAATCTGATCTTCCAAGACATGAATTTATCTTTCAACAAGATGGTGGACCTTCTTATTATGTATTTGTTGCGTTCCTTGATATTGAATTTGTTACTTGGTAAGTTTTATATCCAACTAAATTGTTTGTAGTTTAAATAGAACAACTAACAAAGTTCACTTTTAAGCTTGCATTAAATACTCGTATCATCACGTTAAACTTAGTTTATTGACTGTTAAAACTTGCCAAGTTATAAGTTCAATATCAAAAAACGTAGCAAAATTTCTTTTAAATCAATTGAAGATCATTGTACATTCTTATTTTAAGTTCTTGTTGTAAATTCTAATGGAATTCTTTTACCGGCGAAACCGAGAACCTCGAATGTCGTTTGTATCTAACTTGGGCCAAGTTCGGGATTTCATATTTATATTTATGGTGAGATTGTATTTAACTCTAAATGAATAGAATTCGGATATATTTAAATTATTTCAGTTTTCTTGTTTTTTTTTTAAATTGAATTTTTCTTAAAACACATTTGCCAAAAACTAAACTATATTAAACTGTGCTCACATTCTAGTGGGCATATATCTATTATCTATCGTATCACACATATCTATCGTATCACACAGTAACTTACCTTGGATTCAAATTATTACCTTTATTAGCTAGAATTAGTTTAGAATGAGTTTCTCAATTCATTTTCTCTTCTATTTTCATGGTCTAATTTCTTTTCCAATTATTTATAGTCTTTATTGATATTTCAATACTCCATTTTATATGCAAATTTTGGCAATGTGGTTAAAATAAATGTAAACTCCCGTAAATCAATAGATCAAATACATCTGAATAAATCTTGAATTATAAAGAAAAGATATTAATTAAAAGTTTGAATTTGATATCATTATCTACTTCCTCTGATATGGAGATATTGTGTAGTAAAAACAGGATGGGAATAATAAAATTAAAATTACATCATATTAAAATCTGCATATATTCTTATTATTTATGTTAAAAAAGTCAAAACAAACCGATAACCCCCAATTACTAGGTGCCATTACAGGATTCCATTTTCGTAAAATTTCTGGCCGTGGCAGAAATTTTACGAAAATGAAAGTTTTAGCTATCTCCATCTTAAAAACATCATCGTAGATTTTGAAAGTGACCGATGAGACTATCCTTAACAATATCTCGTTACTGTTACACGTCAGGTACTTCCATTTTTGCAAAAACCCAAAACGCCAAGCCACAGAAAACCGTTACTCAAAACATTTAAATTAAGAGTAAGATAACAGTTTTCTTCTTTCTGAGATGACAGTTTCTTCTTTCTCAATTAAGCACTTTTATATAATGAGATAAGTAATAAAAGGTTTTGATCGGTAGGATTGATTTCGTTTGTTATCAGCACATTTTGACTTTTTTAACAAGAACAATAACTGCGGATACAATGAGAAACAATGTAGGATGGTTCTGGCTTGCTTTTCTTCACAGAGCAACAAGGTACTATTCTGGTTCAAGAGGCCGGAGGGCCCCAGAGATAAGATTCCCTTATTTCTTCTGCGTGCTTACGCACTCAGGCCCGCGCCAGGGCCAGTCTTGGGCCGACACGGATCGCAGGTGGTCTTCTTGCCAAGATACAAGCCTGCACGGAGGTAGATGATCTGGATGGTGTCTGGAAAAAAAAAAGAACCAAACGATTTTATTGCTCTATTATACACGACACGATGGTAGATTGAATCCCCTAAATTTTTGAGGAAACATAACCTGTCACTTCTCAGCAGTATGTCACACAGACTGCAATTATCAAGATAGTTCTATCGTTTTCCATAAAAGAAAATATGACGAATTGACTTATGATACTTAGGAGACAACAGTTTTTTTTATTTTCATTTGGCGATATGCTGAACATATTACTAAATTTTTGAGAAAACATCACCTGTCTCTCCTCCGTGCTATGTCTTACAGATTGCAATTATCAAGACAGTTCTTTCATATTGTGTAAAATAAAATTAATTTATTGATAATGCTTACAGCTTTCTTAATTTTCATTTGGCGATATACTGAAAATAGTAGTAACTGTTTGAGAAACCATCACCTGCCTCTCTTCAATGCTGTGTCTCATACATTTCAACTATCAAGACAGTTATATCAGTGTCCATAAAAGCAAATATGGCAAACCGACTGATGATACTTCAAATATTACAGCATTTTTCATTTTCGTTTGATAATATGGTGAATATAGTAGTAAATTTTTGAGAAAACATCACCTGTCTCTCCTCGGCGCTATATCTCATAGAATACAATTATCAAGACAGTTCTTTCATATTGTGTAAAATAAAATTAATTTATTGATAATGCTTACAGCTTTCTTAATTTTCATTTGGCGATATACTGAAAATAGTAGTAACTGTTTGAGAAACCATCACCTGCCTCTCTTCAATGCTGTGTCTCATACATTTCAACTATCAAGACAGTTATATCAGTGTCCATAAAAGCAAATATGGCAAACCGACTGATGATACTTCAAATATTACAGCATTTTTCATTTTCGTTTGATAATATGGTGAATATAGTAGTAAATTTTTGAGAAAACATCACCTGTCTCTCCTCGGCGCTATATCTCATAGAATACAATTATCAAGACAGTTTTTTCGTTTTCTATAAAAACAAATATATCGAATTTACTGCTGATACTTAAAATATTACTGCTTTTTTGATTTTGATTTGGCGATATGCTGAATATAGCAGTAAATCTTTGAGAAAGCATCACCTGCCTCTCCTCGGCGCTGTGTCTCACAGAGTGCAATTTTCAAGACACTTCTTTCACTTTCAATAAAAGAAGATATAGCAACTTTACTGATGATACTTATTACATTGCAGCTTTCTTAATTTTCACTTGGCGATATGCCACGAAATATAGTAGTAAATCTTTGAGAGAACTTTACCTGCCTCTCCTCGGCGCTATGTCTCACAGAGTGCAATTATCAGGACAGTTTTTCCATTTTCAATAAAAGGAAATATAGCTAATTTACTGATGATGCTTAAAATATTACAGCATTTTTAATATTCATTTTGCGATATGTTGAATATAGTAGTAAATCTTTGAGAAAACATCACCTGTCTCCCCTCGGCGCTATGTCGCACACAGTGCAATTATCAAGACAGTTATTTCGTTTTCCATAAAAGAAAATATAGCAAATTTACTGATGATACTTATTATTTTACAGTTTTTTTAATTTTCATTTGGCGATATGCTATAAAAGACATCACCTCCATCGCCTCGGCGCTATGTCTCACAGAGTATAATTGTCAAGACAGTTCTTTCGTTTTCAATAAAACGAGATATAGCGAATTTATTGATGATGGTTAAAATGTAAGAAATTTTTTAATTTTGATTTGGCGATATGCTGAATATAGTAGTAAATCTTTGAGAAAACATAATCTGTCTCTCCTCGGCGTTGTGTCTCACAGAGTGCAATTATTAAGACAGTTCTTCCATTGTCAATAAAACAAAGTATAGCGAATTTGCAGATGATACTTGTTGTATTGCAGATATTTTAAGTTTCATTTGGCGATATGCTAAATATAGTAGTAAATCTTTGAGAAAACATCACCTGCCTCTCCTTGACGCTGTGTCTCACAAAGTGCAGTTGTCAAGACAGTCCTTTCGTTTCATTTAAAACAAAATATAGCGAATTTACTAACGATACTTAAAATATTACAGTTTTTTTAATTTTGATTTGGCGATATGCTGAATATAGTAGCAAATCTTTGAGAAAACATCACCTGTCTCTTCTCGGCGCTACGTCTCACAAAGTGCAAATATCAAGACAGTTCTTCCATTTTCAATACAAATAAATATAGGTAATTTAATGATGATGCTTAAAATATTACAGCTTTCTTAATATTCATTTTGCGATATGCAGAACATAGTAGTAAATCTTTGGGAAAACATCACCTGTCTCTCCTCGGCACCATGTCTCACAGAGTACAGTTATCAAAACAGTTCTTTCGTTTTATATAAAACAAAATATAGCGAATTTACTAACGATACTTAATATATTACAGCTTTTTTAATTTTAATTTGGCGATATGCTGAATATAGTAGCAAATCTTTGAGAAAACATCACCTGTCTCTTCTCGGCGCTACGTCTCACCGAGTGCAATAATCAAGACATTTCTTTCGTTTTCTATAAAGCAAAATATAGCGAATTTACCGATGAGACTTACTGCGTTACAGATTTTTTAATTTTCATTTGGCGATATGCTAAATATACTAGTAAATCTTTGAAAAATCATCACCTGCCTCGCCTCGGCGCTATGTCTTACAGAGTGCAATTGTCAAGACATTTCTTTCGTTTTATATAAAACAAGATATAACAAATTTACCGATGATGGTTAAAATGTTAGAAACTTTTTAAATTTTGATTTAGCGATATGCTGAATATAGTAGTAAATCTTTGAGAAAACATCACATGTCTCTCCTCGGCGCTATGTCTCACAGAGTGCAATAATCAAGACATTTCTTTCGTTTTCTATAAAGCAAAATATAGCGAATTTACCGATGAGACTTACTGCGTTACAGATTTTTTAATTTTCATTTGGTGATATGCTAAATATACTAGTAAATCTTTGAAAAATCATCACCTGCCTCGCCTCGGCGCTATGTCTTACAGAGTGCAATTGTCAAGACATTTCTTTCGTTTTATATAAAACAAGATATAACAAATTTACCGATGATGGTTAAAATGTTAGAAACTTTTTAAATTTTGATTTAGCGATATGCTGAATATAGTAGTAAATCTTTGAGAAAACATCACATGTCTCTCCTCGGCGCTATGTCTCACAGAGTGCAATTATCAAGACGGTTCTCCCATTTTCAATAAAAGAAGATATAGCGAATTTAGTGATGATACTTGTTACATTGCAGCTATTTTATTTTTCATTTGGCGATATGCTAAATATAGTAGTAAATCTTTGAGAAAACATCACCTGTCTCTTCTCGGCGCTACGTCTCACAGAGTGCAATAATCAAGACATTTCTTTCGTTTTCTACAAAGCAAAATATAGCGAATTTAATAATTATACTTAAGATATTACAGCTTTTTTAATTTAGATTTGGCGATATGCTGAATATAGTAGTAAATTTTTGAGAAAACATCACCTGTCTCTCCTCGGTGCTATGTCTCACAGAGTACAATTATCAAGACATTTCTTTCGTTTTCTATAAAGCAAAATATAGCGAATTTAATAATTATACTTAAGATATTACAGCTCTTTTAATTTAGATTTGGCGATATGCTGAATATAGTAGTAAATTTTTGAGAAAACATCACCTGTCTCTCCTCGGTGCTATGTCTCACAGAGTACAATTATCAAGACATTTCTTTCGTTTTCTATAAAGCAAAATATAGCGAATTTACCGATGAGACTTACTGCGTTACAGATTTTTTAATTTTCATTTGGCGATATGCTAAATATACTACTAAATCTTTGAAAAATCATCACCTGCCTCGCCTCGGCGCTATGTCTTACAGAGTGCAATTGTCAAGACATTTCTTTCGTTTTATATAAAACAAGATACAACAAATTTACCGATGATGGTTAAAATGTTAGAAACTTTTTAAATTTTGATTTAGCGATATGCTGAATATAGTAGTAAATCTTTGAGAAAACATCACATGTCTCTCCTCGTCGCTATGTCTCACAGAGTGCAATTATCAAGACGGTTCTCCCATTTTCAATAAAAGAAGATATAGCGAATTTACTGATGATACTGAAAATATTACAGCTTTTATAATTTTCATTTGGTGATATACTGAATATGGTAATAAATCTTTGAGAAAACATCGCCTGTCTCTACTAGGCGCTATGTCTCACACAGTGCAATTGTCAAGACAGTTCTTTTGTTTTCTATAAAAAAAATGTAACAAATTTACTGACGAGACTTAAAACATTACAGCTTTTCTTATTTTCATTTGGGGATATGCTAAATATAGTAGTAAATTTTTGAGATAGCATCACCTGTCTCTCAGTAATACTAAACATTTGTTTAGTAATACTGTGTGAGTAAAGTATACTTATATTCAAAATTCTAAAACAATGTATTTACAACAATAAAAATCATACCGATATATTAACTTTAGAACTAAATGGATACGTTTTGGCATAAAAAACTAACATCTTATCATTTATGTTTTGTTTCACTTTCATCACAATCGTATACATTATTTATAGGTTCTCTAAATAAAGTAAATTATCCGCAAAGCTTAGAAAGTTAGAAAACTATTATTTTTTTCGCGATTTATTCAAATGTAAACTATTTAGAAACCTAATATTTATACGCAAAATTCTTCAATAAATAAACTAACACCACTAAATAAACAGTTTAGTTAGGGATTTAATTATTAATTGATTCAATATTTTCCACTGGAAAACATTAAAAAAACAGTTACACTAGACAGTTTTTAAGTGGTTTTCTTAAATTCAACACATTATTATATTCCTCTTATGAATATAATAACATTCCATAAAGGGAGATAAAACACTCTATTTTATCTATTTAAAGGGAGATAAACTTAACCCTCTGTTAAAAAATAATGTATCAAGAAATTAGATTGTAACAATGATATGGAATTTCTTGCTTCTATCGTGAACACTCTGTTGTTATTTAAAATTTTCAATAACGTAATACCTTGAAAATAACCTTATCTATGAAAAACAAGTACGATAGCGAATAAACTGCAAAACAATAATAAATAAAATCAAAAATAAAACAGACAAATCATTAGAATAAGTTATTTTCTTATACGTAACTATTTCTATTCAATTATTTATTTTTAGCAACATTCATTTTCATTTATCAATAATAACACATTTATCTACACCACAGCTACGACTTTTTAGGTTATTAAATTTAAATCATACTTATACTCAACAATATTATTTAATGGAATGCAACTCACCATGAATATTTCAATGATCGACGCTGACTTACATCTTAGAGTCATCTTGTTTGCTGATCTACTATGGAAGATGGTGACCTGCAAGTGATATACGTATAATGCATTAAGGGTCATTATTAAAGGATGCAATCTAGAGTTAAATATAGCAAAAACAATACGCACCTGGTAATTGGGTGAATTATTTTTCCGGGACTGGCCGGCCACACAAACCCCGGACGAACCCAGAAAAACAACTGAAGCTACCCGCGATTCTAGAAGCCGACTTCATGTTAGTAGATGTTGATTTGCAGGGTGCGGCACATTGAAAAGCGTCAAGGTGATGATAAAAATATAACAGGAACAATGTCTAATATATAAAGAATATATATTAGACATTGACACACAATGTCTAATAGACAAAAGATTTCGTTAAAAGATGTTTATGTTTAATCAGAAGCATTTACAAACAAAAGCATGGCCGTGCGTGACCGCGTAGGAAAAGGTAAATTAACTGCCAAATTAATTATCAATTAGCAATTTATTAGGGCTTGGCAACATGTCGGAATCCCAACTCCTTGGTAAATATGAAAAATGAAATCTGGGCGATCTGAAATATTATCAGCCGACGAAAATCCGCAGCAAGAGAAGTGTTCAGTACTCAGAGTATTGGTGTGAGTGTGGAAGAAGGTGCAAGTAGCGGATTCCTTGAACACCTTCCATCATACGCTGCCGTTTCCTAAGGAAGTTTTTAAAGCCATCAAACCGATGTAGGACCTGAGCCGAGACAAGTTGCTAAACCGTTGCTTGGGAGGCTACACGCAAAGTTTCAATGCTATTGTTTGGAAAACGGCTCCAAAATGTTATTCAAGTGTCAAAGAAGTGTTGAATATAGCGACTTACATTGCTGTGTGCACTTTTAATCATGGTCTGACTAATATTCTTCGAATTATGAAAGTTTTGGAGGTGGATATTGGCGTCCAATCATACAATTTTTATCTAGAAGTTTATTCTAAGCGGATCAAGCACGCCAAGGTGTCTTTGACAGATGAAGCAAAAGAGGCACTCTCTAGCATAAAATGTTCGAGGAATGAGAATGCGGATGAATATTTAAATATAGAAGGGCGGCTTTATGGTCCTGTGATAGCAGTTTATTGGTAAAACTTATTAAACAGTCGGATCTTTTAGGCCTTTAAACGCGTTTTTCTCGAAACATGATTTTTTAAAACAGCACTGAGTTTAACTATAACAATTTTCATTTTATTCATGCGATTTTTTAACAATATCTTTAAAATAACATTTAAATAAATAATAAAAATAAGTTACCTAATTTTAAACATTAATTATTAACAATATGGTTATTAATCATTGATGATTGCTCTCTTCTGCAGGAAATTTAACGTTTTTTCTTTAGATACTCGCTTATCACACAAAAATCAATATTTTTCTGTGATTACCAATACTTCACTACCTAGTTATAAACATGTAGATTAAGTAATTCCAGATTCAATTGCACCAGTTAAATTGCGTGTTGCAGAGCGCCTTAAAGTCGACATGTCTCGCGAGAATGGCTCCATTTTTGAATATTATTTGATAATAATTTGTTGTACTATACTTAAATAAACTTTTCTAACCTTTTCTTCCAGCCAAAAAAATTGTCAAAAAAGCCTTTTTTTTAGCTTATTACAATGATGTTCCCCCTTATAGCAGACAATTCCTTTCGCCTCTCCTCAAAATTGTATTTAAATTTAAAAGAGCCATCTTAGATCCATATTCCGATTCAGGACATCATAATATACATATTACTGTATACTTTTTGATCCTCACGATTTTTCTATATTTTACAGTTCGGGAAATCGGATGCCAAAAAAAAAAAAACAAACAAGAGGGTAGAAGGGTTCTCTCTTCTTGTGTGTGTCGGCTGTCGGCTCTCGGCTGTCTATAGAACGGTTGCTGTTGTAAAAACCACGAGGAGCGCTAAGATGTCCTCAATCAATCTGCAATCGTATTAGCTAGCTTTCACCGCATAGCTATAGCCTGGTAACTTAGCAAAAGGTACATTATTCTTCATTCGCTACTAGAACGTATACGAGAGGCGCGAAATCTTGAACGGTCGCCGCCTAATCGCCGGTTGAAGTCTAAACAGTGTTGGTCGAAAGCCAAAATCGATTAATATTAACATTGAGTGTTGTTTATGATTTATGACTTTTATGAGCCTGGGCCGGGAATTTTAGTGTGCGTGATTAATTTTTTATATTATTACTGCTGTGTTTGGTTTCACTTTTGTTTGCTTATTTGTTACTCTTGGATGCTGTAACCAATACACTAGATGTTACGCTAGACCAGACACATAAAGGTAGTTTTAAGGGATAAGTGTTAAGTGTTTATAAAATTATGATTTACTAAATACATTAACTATTAACTGAAATATCTTGGATATGTTAGTTGAGTATGAAACATATTCTAATTAGTAATATTTTTGTGGTAATACTAAAGTTTTACTATGACATTTTATTTAAAATATAATTTAAAAATGTGCATTTTGCATTTTTTCTATGTAATAAAATACAAGAAGAAATATAAAAATTTTCTCTACGCTAAATTTTAAAATCTCATGATTGAAAGATCATAGAATGTTCGTTGTAAGAATTTGTTATGCTATCATTTAAGACTTGTCAAGATTGAAGTAACTGAAGACACTTTAGAAATTCATAAAAATTCGTAATTCAAAAACTATTAATTATTTAACTAAGTAACTAATCAGGTACTAACTAACTCTAAATTATTAGTGAACTGTTTATATTAATCGAAAAAAAAATCTTCTCAAAACTGCAGCAATTCAAAATTCTTTCATAAAAATAAAAAATTTAACTCACATTATTTAGAAAGATATTAATTTACTAAAAATTTAAAAGTACAAAAACTGTTTGTAGGTTAGTTAGATATTAAAGGTTCCAACACAATTGACGTTGATATAATATACTCAATAAAAATTAAATTATTTATTTTTATTTAAAATCATTCTGTCAATTGATCTATGTATATTTAAAATTGATCTTATATTTTCGTTAGCAAAACCAGACGTAACAGTTTTTACGAAATTATTCTATAGTCTATAGAAAACGTTATACCCAGTATGAAGATTTTTCTATAAAAAAAGAAGATAAAATTAAATATTATGTTATGATCGTTAATCATAATAAAAAACTTAAAATTAAGAGAATTCTCCAATGCACCTTAAAAAAGAGACAAAGGTACATGGATAAAGAAGTAAGCTTTAAATTCATTAAATAAAATTGCATGATATAAATATAAATATAATTGATTATTACAATAATTGCCGAAAATTTAAATTGATTTAAAAGTTTCTACTACTCCTGTCAATTGTAATTTAAATTTCTGGAGATCTGGAATTTTATATTCTCTCGGTATATTAGCCATTACGTATGTATAGACAAACCTTAAAGTTTCACCGATAATAAAAAAAATTCTTGTCGCGTTTACACGATATATTACTGTGTACCACTTTTCTTTCGGTAATACTTACTCCAGTTTTGTAATTTATTTCAAAAGTCTGAACTGAATATAAAATACATCAGTCCTGTTGCAATACAGTTAATGCACAATATGTTGACGTGCAGTTTATCAAAGAGTCTTGCTGGAAAATGTCCTTGTCATTACGAATTTTGAGCTTGTTTCAATTTCAACTACATATAAAAATAATTTGGAACGCTCGCCTTTACTGCCTTGTGTTTTCTTTAGTACTGATTGAATGCCTTCGAGTTCTTAATTATTTCTCTCGTACAAAATTGTTTCAAATAGTTGTTTCGAAAAAGATATTGCGATTATTTGAGTAAACAAAGTAGAGTGGCATAGCATTGAACTCATGGCAGAGAAAATACTTTTAAGATCACCTACATATAAAATAAGCAGCTAAGACACTTTCAATTGAAACATTTTTCTATGCAACGCATACTTAAAAAGTTACTGTTAGGTATTGTCATATTTATGCCAGACCCTGTATGATGATGCATTTTAATGCATAGTCTATTAGATTTCTGGCAATGAGAGTGTACGTGAGAAATAAAAAATGGTTCATGTTCTTGCACATCAAGGTTATATTCATTTGTTGGGCACCATCGTTGAAGCTGCACTTTTTCTGTTGCCGATTATTTTAAATTAACCATTTTAAATTGGATCGTATTTATCTAATATGAGTAAAGAAACCTGGCAGAAAGACTGATGCGCTACATAGTTAAAGATGAGTAGAAATTGTACATTTAATTATATGCATGTTCGTATCTTCTTTCGTATAGATTTCTATTGTATTAGTCAAATAGTTTCTCTACACATTAAAGAAATAGTAAATTATATACATATATTGCCTCTGTACAACAAATGGGTGTGTAGAATGTATACATATAGATTCTTCGTTTTCCATCATACATAATAAATTTTACTTTCACTAGAGGATCTTTTAATATTTACAGTCTACCACGGAATTTGTTTATATAGCGGTATATAAAAAACGTAAATTTACGACAAAACGTCACGATTTTCTCAGTTAAAATTCAGGAGATCATATTAGCGGTTTCTCTATCATAAATCTGAATACGCCCCAATATTTGACACTCCTTTAATTGGGTATATACTAAATTCCATAAAAATGGCGGTGTTTAAAATATCTTAAGGGCGGTAATATTATCATAAATTTATTATTATAAAATAAATCATAGAATAAACATGGAAAATAGTTGAAGACATTAAAATAACAGAGAATAATAGTCTATTATTAGAACTGGAGTCAGAGAATAATAAGTTATTATCTTTAGAATAATTGTAATAATATACAGTGCTTTCGTAATGTAATGAATAAATTTGTTAAAAATTCCAGGAATTTTTGGAAAAAACTCTTGGACACGTTAAATTTTATTTTTAGTTGTGCATTTTTTAAAATACAATTAATTCATACAGGATGATTCGTGACGCCATTAATTTTTTTTAATGGTAACTCCCCTTATTATTAGGGGATGTGGAAGAGCACATTCTTTACATAGATAAAAAACAATTAAGAAAGACGATTCTGCAGTTCCAAAATACTAAATTTGCTAGCAATGATTATTTAAAAAGCCAACTAAAGTAAATATACAAATTGTGCACCATTGGCTGCCTGATAGTAGCCAAGACGATCAATAAATTTTTGTTGAATATTTTGTTAATAATTTCAAGAGGTATACTTTGAATTTCATAATGAATCCTTGCTTTTAAATCTTATATATTCTCCGATCTAGAAACGCATACTTTGCTTTTTAAGTACCTCCACAAAAATAATCTAGGGGTCTCAAATCTGGCCATATGATTGGCCACTCAATTAGCTCCCTATCCAGCGATTGAGAACATCTCATCTAAATGAGCGCAGGTAGGTGCTACGTAATATGGAGATGCACTATCTTGTTGAAAGAAGACGTAATTTCTCGGTAGATCAGATTCCTTGACAGCTAGATTAATACAGTAACTAGTACAAGAATAAGGTTGTCTCCAAGGAAATCCAAATTTCTTGCACCAGTCAGGTTTATCGGAATTCCTCTATCGACTATGCCACATCACACATTCACTCTCTGGGGATTTTCAGATTTTGAGTACTTCATCATCCATCGGGGATTCTCGGTACAATTTTTAACTGACAGCAATAAAAGAAAAACAGTATCTGTGACTAAGGCTACTATCAGGCAGCCAATGGTGCACAATTTGTACATGGCAACATTTTATTTAACTGATGTTTTAAATGATCATTGCCATTAAATTTGGTATTGTGAAATTGCAAAATCATCTTTCTTCATTTTTTATCTAACTCACGATAATGTAATTATGATCGTACCCTATGCTAAAAAAATGTGATCTCTCACATTCCGTAATAAAAAAGGGGGTTGTCATAAAAAGAAATATATAGATAACCTGCTACACGAATCACCCTATATGTATTAGTTATATTTTAAAATATACAGTTTTCAAACCTTAAAACAGACTTTTCCGCACGTAGAACATCTCTATCTTGAAATTGAGTGGCCGAGAAAAAATAAACCAGCACATAAATGCAGAATATGTGTTTTATGCGACAGATTTACTTTTCTCAAATAGTCCACCACTGTGCTTTCTCATGACCAATGGACAGGGTGGGGTGTGTCTTATCCACTTCAAAATCAATAGATGTCATCTGGTAAACGTCGATCTGGTGATCGATTCGACACGATTTAATTGAGTGATCGTACTAACAAGAAAGTTTTCTCAAATAGTCCGCCATTGTACTTTCTCATGACCCATGAACATGGTAGAGTGTGTTCTATCCACCTCATAACCAATAGGTGTCATCTGGGAGACGTCCCCAATCAGAATCAGTCAAAACCCCATCGATACGACACGATTTAGCTGATTTATCGTGCTAATAAGAATAAATGCCGACGACAACAACGACACACATACAGCAAACATTTTTTAAAAACCATTTTTTTTGTTTTTAAACCGAAAAACGAAAAATAAACCCAAAAAAATTTTGTTTTTCAATTTTTCTTTACACGATTATATTACTTCTCCACGTATAGTGGAGTGCGAAAAAGTAAAATTCGCTAATCTTATCTAAAAATATAATTGGACGGGACTAAGAGTTTTTCCCCAAAAGTTATTCATTTAATGTTTAATTAGTTTATTCCTTATTTTACGAAAGTATTTTAAATGTTATTACAGAACAATTATCTTGGTCAAGAAATCCCTGGAAAATAACTGAAAAAGTTCTAATAGACACACCGAACGATCACAAAGAATTTGGATGTGCATCCATTTATTTCGAAAGTTAAACAAAATCTAAAATTTTATTCTGTATAGAATAAAAAATAATAAAAGCTTAGTATCCTATACTATACGCTTACTTGTAGTAATCGACTTGTAGGCTAATTACATGAACAAAATTCCATTCGTCTTTCTTCGCCTCCTAAATTTAATTGTAACGATCTCCTGGAGCGTTTTCTCCTAATTGTAATGATCCTGATTGTCATTATAATTTTCATTAGGTTTAATTTTAAACCACACACAAAATCAACAAACTATTGTGTATAACGCAATGGAAAAAAAAGTAATGATTTCTATAAACCATGTATTTTTTTTAATACGTAATATGTTACTAAAGATAATCGATATTTTACTGTTGCTCTAAAAATATTCCAATGAGCAACCAGGATACCAAAGCAGCTCCAACGAATTTCTTACATCACGTTATTAAAGCACAAATTAAGTAACAAATAAACAACCAAAGCAGCCACAGTATTATAATATAATATCTTGTGAATCTTTCTCCAGGATATGCTAATAACTCCATGTCGACAATTATGTGAAACCGAGAGAATGGGAACACCTTATTGAACTTCTTCGTGAAATTGATTTGGAGTAAAAGAGAATCTAGATCAAAGCGTCGTTCGCAATTATTCGCGAAACCAAGTATGAATATCGAGCGAGAACCTGACGTTATTAATTCTATGGAAGAAAAGGAAGACGTCGTCGAGAGGAAGATGAACAATATATCCACCCTTTCGACTAAATTGTCCAGCGATCAGCTTATATGCAAGTCTCCCCAAGGCTCCCCAAGCATATCCGTAAAGTCTGTGAAGATGAAGAAGTGCCAGAGTGTGGATAAGCAAAGGATAGTGTTGTACCTTGGTGTCCTTCAGTTCATCCTTGGGTTCATGATGGTGGCCTTCGGCATTTTGGTCATTATGAACAAAGCCAGCTTAAGCCAGGTAGGTAATTTTTTTATCGATAAAGTAACAGTTTTCCATAAACATTTTTGTTGTCCTTGTAATATAATCCTCAGGTTCAACATCGTTCGTTGATTTATCATACGATCCTTGCAGCAAATTATTACAAATTTTACGATATGATGAAATTAATAGGCAGTATTAAAAAATATGTACTATTGGTTTGAAGATAATTTAAAAAGTAACAACTTTTGCAATTATAGCTCATTTAAATTGGAATATACAGTACATTTTATACGATTGCAATACATTTCATTGCTGAAAAAATAAGAAAAAGGAAAAAGAAAAGTATACCGGTATTTAAAAAACAAAAAGAGGAACTGATTTCGTGATAATACAAATCTGTGAGCAAGTATTTTTTTTATATCAACAGGAAATTAAAGGCGATAAAAAAAATCAATGAATAGAACAAAATCCTTCGTTCACATTTAATATTGGGCCGTATTAGCATACGAACCATGTCCGTTAGCGTTTGTTGAATGTTTCGAATTAGTTTTTGATATCACAACGAACAACTCTTAGGGTCTCTATCGGGTCACCCTTAATGTAGAATCGTTTCTACATTTAGGGCCACCCACGACAACACAAACTAGTTTTCGAACTCGGTTTTTTTGTGCAACTGTGCTTCATTAGTGAGGAAATGAACATATTACTCACTAGTGAGGAAATGAACATGTTATTCACTATCAGCGAACCGGTCGATTACTCACTCGTGGGGAAATTCACTCACTAGTGAAGTGAGCACATTATCCACTAGCGGGGAAATGGTTCCTTACTCCCTACTGATTAATATGTTCATTTTCTCACTAGTGGGAAAATATTAATTACTCAGTAGTGGGGAAATGGTTCATTACTGACTGTAGTGTGATATAGTGGCTTATTAAAGGGTATAAGGGATGTGTGTAGTCAATACTGAGATTAAGGAAATTGTCTTCCTACTGAAATTGTCTTCCCTAATAACCTTGTACTTTTTCCATTAAAAAAGTCCACTTTTGGCGTTTTCATTTTATTTTCATTAGCTTTGTCGAATTATTATTATTCGCTGTAACAATAAAATAAACAATTTTACGTATAAAAAATAAGGCATACCTTTTGGCACACCCGGTATGTGAATTAATAAGTTTATTTGGACACGTGTTATTAACAACAAATAGCTCATTTATTTTTAATAGCTTTAAAACCAATTTCGGCTATAAATTAAAACTATGCGATCAAGGAAAACTAGTTTAATTAGACAAGTTTTGTAGTAAACAATACCTACAACATTCTTAGCGTTTTTATACAAATAAAAATAGTAATTATATCTTAATGATATCCCAGAACCAATTAAGATGCACCATAAAATATATCGATGAACAGGAAATAGGAGATGACATTTGCAAAACAATTATTATAGAGAACGTAGAACAAAATAATTACTTCATACAAATTCTACAGTCACAGTTAGATGTAATTTTAATTTAATGCCATGAATAGCATTTTATTATTCTTACAGTAATAACAATAATTAGAGACAATTTGACCACAAGGCAATACGGTTGTGTTCAAATAATTTTGCGGTTTTTATAAAATATGTTATTCATTTTGTTGCGTATGATTTGAAAGTAATTCTGGGTGTGTCTAGTTTAGGAAATATAATGTTATATTAAAGAACGTTAACGATTTTTTGCCACCAGTTAATGGTATGCTCTACAAGAGTTAAGAAATAAGTAATAAACTAAAGAAAGCATATTCTATGTTCGTCAATAATTATATAAAATATCTCTATGAATCTTATTTATTTATTTTGACCCCGCTCATATAAAGTTTATTCTTGTTTCTACCCTCACTAATTGACCACTTTTTTAATTATAAGAGGAAAATCTGTACTGCAATGACAGTAATATCTTCCATTTTATTTGAAAGACGAATTACGGTTACTTCTCGTGTAATGTTACAAAACGACTTTAACACAGACGCTATAATTTCATCTAAAGTAAAAGTCAATTTAATGTTTATTGTTCAGTCTATGACCTATCACGAAAAACCTATGCGCATATGCTAAAAATCGCTTGAGTATTTCACCATTTCCATCCCATTGTAGGAACACTGTTATGATGCCATTTATTATTGAATTGTTGATAGAATAATTAGAAAATACAAAATCAACTTTGTTAGTTCCACAACTTTTCAATAAAAGTACCTAACTATTTTCGTTTTTTAATTGTTGCAGAAAAATAAGATGATGCGTTTTCAACAATACCTTATATTAATTTAATTGAAGGTGTGACAACATTTTAGTACATTCTTGAGGTACTTTGTAAATACACTTCTACATGTATTAACAAAATAAACCTACACTCTTTTGTCTCTGAAAAAATTGCATTAATTTTTGTTTTTCATATTGGATTTTCCACGATTGGATATCATTGCTTATTGTCTTTTCAATAATGTATCGCATAACCAGGCAAATTGTAGGATTTTGGACTGTAAGTTTCATTTAATTTTTTGTATGTTGGCAATGGCACTCGATAAATGAATGAAACAATGGATTACATTTGTTTACATGGTCTCCTTCGTCGGTTTTTCTCTTTCTTGTTAAAAATTTACTAGTTATTATCAGTTACTTCTGTATTAAGTTTTATCTAATCATGCTGAAGAAGCACAATGGAGATATTTGCAAAGGAAAAGAAAGTAGATATATTTGAGCTTTACTTTAAATCAAATATGAATGTGATTAAGGCCGCAAGAAGGTATAAAGAACATTTCCCTGAACGTAGCCAACCTATATTCGGTATTTTAAATATCTGATAATAAATCTACTAGACTGTGGAAGATTTTAACAAAAAAGAAGTGAAAACTCTACATCCTGTACAACAGAAATATAAAATTTGCTAGAAATGCCGAGAATTTTTGCAAATAGTCGAAACGTTTTTAGGTAGAGACATCTCCTGACTTTAGCCATTTAGACTTTTATTTCTTGAAAGTATATGAGGTGTACTCCATGCTTTAAGACACCGGAAGACATGTCCTGTGCCATTAGGAACGTCAGAAATACTTTTGTCTCAATTAAAAAGAATACCTTGATAAAGATGTCTAACTCTGCTTTGAAGAAGGACAACATATTGAATGGTTTGTGTAGTGCTTATTATTGTTACCTTTTGATGCTTACTTCTTAATAGACTCAACATTATTTTTTCAACACACTTATTTCATAATTACATTTGCAGCCCTAAATTCTGTATTTAGGAGCTGTGATATAGAAAGAAGAAAATCTATTGAATCGTAGAAAAATTTAATATAGAGTTCATATAAAAAACAAACCTTAACGCCATTTTCTAAACAACAGGTGTCTGTAGATTTGTTTTGTTAACATATCTAGAAGCGTTTTCAGAAAATACATTTAAGAATATTGCCTAAAATGTTGCCACCCACATCTCCAATTAAGGTGATATTAAACATTGTTGAAAAAGCATCATCTTGTTGTTTTTAAAATTATTTAAAAAGTCCCATGAAGTTGTTTAATAATGGTAACATAAAAGAACATGATGCAATTATGTAATGAAAACAGGTTTACCAATTTTTATATTCAAGTATCTCCTTTTGTGAACTATATGATGCCCTAGTACTACCCTTGAGGTACTACTTACTATTAAGCCCTAACTAATACATATAGGGCTTAAACTAAATTTTATAGTCATTTACAGAATTTTTGATAGGAAGATTTTTAATTTGGCACAATGACTACGGAAATTCCTGTAAAATGAAATACTTAGGTAATATTTGACAATACAGTGAAAAAGCAAATAAAACAATTCCCTTCTAACAGTCTTTGTATCTTTGATAATATCCGAGATTGCAGTGCGTGCAGCACTAAAGTGGGCCACACTGTATCTATATAATTCTAATAACAACTATAAAATACATTTTTGAAATTTAAAGGTCTATAAAGTTTGGTAATTTGAATTTAATTAAGAGTTCGACCATCAACAGATTATACCACATAATTTCGGTATTTTCTGGAAAACTGGTGCTTTTTTTGCGTAAAAAATGGTTTTGCAAGTCGCCACGAGCAACTGTGCAACTGCTTATTAAATATTAAAATTATGTAATCATTATAAATCCAAACTGTATTTTATTTACCATAAAAATATAATCAGACTCTATTTATTTTTTGGTATGCGAAAAAAAATGTGATCAAGGTCACAAGGTGTGTCATGACCTTACGTTTCTACATATATTAATCCTCATGAGGAATCGTGACTATTTTTTTACCTTTCTTAATATTTTACGGCAGTGACTTGTTATGTTTTTTTTTTCAGTGGGAACAAGGTAATAAAACAATTAGAAATTCAACAGGAATTTCGGTAGTAATTATGTCAAATTAAAAATAATATCAAAAAATTGTATAAACATCACTATACAATTCAATTTAACTTATAGATTTAGGACTTAACAGTTAGGAACACCTCAAGATACTAGGGTAGTAAAGGATCTTTCAATAAAGACGCTCGATTTTCAAACGTAAATAAAACAAGTTATGTGTGAGATATCCACTAATTTTTTTTTTATTTGAAAGAATATTTGATGGCATTAAGTACGGAATATAACGTCATTCAAATATCTACCGCGGCTTTGTTTGGTGGCACATATTCGGGAGGTCCAATTTTCGATGACTTTATTGCATCATGAATTTGCGGGATGGCGTTTGTTATGTTGACTTTGAGGGCATGAATTGTTTGCTGTTTATTCGTATAGTCCTGAAATTTAAGATAGCAACAAGGGAAGAAGTCTAAAAGTGTTAAATCGCACGATCTCGGTAGCCAATTCATTCCGCCGCTGCACGAGGTAACCATGTCCTCAAATCGCTCATACAGAATGTCCGTGCGTTGTGTGGCACGTAGCGCCGTCCTGTGGGAATCACATGTTATCCGTATCCATGTCTTCCAGTTTAGGGCACAAGAAGTTGCTTATAATCGATCTATAGCGCTCACCGCTGACGGTTATGGCAATGCCAGTTTCGTTTTGGAAGAAGTACAGACCGCCATCGCCAGACCAAAATCCGCACCAAACAGTGACTTTCTCGGGATACATGTGGTGCTGGTGTATCTCGTGTGTATTGGTATCATCCCAAATTCGACAATTTTGCTTGTTCACATATCCATTCATAAAGTTTGATGATATGCACACATTGGTAAAAGCTATAATTTTCCACGGTGATTTGCCATACACTACTGAACAATTCACAACAAATTTGACAGATGTTGCTTTAACAACATGGCCGCTATAACCTAACAAATTTCGAGTAGCCCGATTTAAAGACCTTTTACTAGAACTATCATATAGTTCAATAAATATAGATGTTCTTGAATACAAAATTTGGTAAAGTTGCTTTATTACGTAATCGCAGAATATACTTTTAAGTTATCATCGATAAACAATTTACGAGGTTATTGTAAAAGATAAAGTTCACAAATTATTTTTGATACTGTTCTTGTTCACAGAGTATAATTCCTAAAATTGATTTTACTTGAGTTATATTTTGAGCTTCTGATATTATAGATATTTGGTTTCATTGAACTAAAACCAATTCAAAATTGAAATTGAGCATATAAGGCCATTTTGATAAAATATGTTACAACTAAATCAAATGTATTCTTCGCCATAGAACGAAGATTGTGACTTCTTTGCGATTCTATGAAATTATTTGTGTATCTAGACATTATATAAGTACCTATTTTAAAGTCTATAGAGATATAAATAGATCAGGGATCAAAGGCAGTTCTTAAAACCGACTACTACTTCCGGAAACTTGATGTTATATAAAATTAATACACAGTATGGCCAAAAATGTTAATAACACTTTCGAAGTTCGCTTTTAATACCTTACATTGACTACTTTACGTAATTTTAATCAAAACATATATTTCAACATATTCTACGTTAATTTAGAATGTATTTTCGAATTAGGTGTAATAAATTTGTTATTAATTCAATGGTAAATAAACAACAAACAATCAAGATTGACTCGTTACATAAGATGATTTGCTTAATTTAATCTTGATTAACTACGGATTTGCAAAATTAGGCACCACAGTTCCTGTAGTAATATCTGAAGATGTTACTCTTACGCAATGTTACTTTCAAAAAATCAATACTTAACCAGTTCGATTGTTTTACCTTAAATTCAACATGAACTACGTGAAATTTAAAAATACTTCCATTATAAGTACTTAATAATAATTAATTATGAATCGCCCTCACATATTTAGAAATCATTTCTTTATAGAATGATCAAAAGTGGGGCCCTTATTATTTCCTATTTATTTCCATATTTATTTGTTTTAAAATATGTTGCTACTATAGAGTTCATATAAAAATATATATATATATATATATATATATATATATATATATATATATATATATATATATATATATATATATAAGAAACGTATAAATGTAGACATATTGAGGGATCAGAATATGAAAGATAAGGTCCAGGAGAAAACAGATCAATTAATAAATAAAACGAGTAAGGACGAAATCAAGAACGCAGAAACTGAGTGGGAGGGTATCAAGAATAGTCTAGCTTCCGCGGCTACGGACGTTTTAGGACACGATAAAAGGGAAGCTAGGAAGCCCTGGATAACGGACGAAATCTTAAACTTAATGCAAAAGAGACGAGGCTACAAAAACAGACGAGACGAAGAAGGACTGAAAACGTATAAGGCAATAAAGTGGGAAATCATTAGAACATGTAGAAAAGCGAAAGAACAATGGATAGAGGAGAAATGCAAAGAAGTAGAAGATAAGTTGCAAGTAGGTAAGACCGATGAGGCTTACAAAATAATTAAGAGGAACTTCAGGGATGTAGGAACAATAAGTAGAAATGTTAGGAGTCAATCGGGGGACATACTGATAGGAAGAGAGGAGAAAGCGGATAGATGGAAGCAGTACTTAGGAAATTTATACGAGGGTCAGGAATTAGGAGAGATATTAGAGGAAGAATCTAGCATCGATAGGGAAGATGTAGGAAAACTTATATTGAGAGAGGAATTTGAAATAGCACTAAGGGGGCTAAAGAATAATAGAGCGCCGGGTGTAGATAAAATACAGGCGGAAATTTTGAAATGTGCGGGAGTAGTAAATAGGATGTTTGAACTGATAAAATACATATACGAAACGGGCGAGATGCCAGAGGATTATAAGAGGAACATTATCGTTACTATACCAAAAAAGAGAGGAGCCGACAAATGCGAGAACTTTAGAACGATTAGCCTAACTTCCCATGCGTCAAAAATCTTTAACTAGAATAGTGCAGAAGAGGATGGAAAATAGAGCGGAGGAAATACTAGGAGAAGACCAATTCGCGAGAAGGAACTCGCGAAGCTATTCTGGCGCTAAGAGTAATGTTAGAGAAAACAATAGAAAAAGGAAAGAACGCTTATATAGGATTTGTAGATTTAGAAAAAGCTTTTGATAACGTAAGATGGGAAAAAATGGTCGAGATACTAAAGAGCGCGGGAATGAAGTATAGAGATAGGAGAGTAGTACACAATCTATACATAGAGCAAACTGCTGTTATAGAAGTAGAAGGGGAAGAAAGGGAAGTAGGTATTAGGAAAGGAGTAAGACAAGGATGTACGCTATCACCACTAATTTTTAATCTGTACATCGAAGAGGCGATTAATGTGGTAAAAGATTTCGGGATTAAAGTACAGAGACAGAAACTAAAAATGCTGAGATTCGCGGATGATATAGCAGTATTAGCATCTAGTAAGGAGGAACTAGAATCAGCATTGAACGAAATGGAGGCAGTGTTGACAGAGGAATACGGAATGAGGGTGAATAAAAACAAAACTAAAGTGTTAGTGTGAAGAGGGCGCGAGAGCAGAGCAAAAACGAAAGTACAAATTAATAATGAAAGATTGGAGGAAGTTAAAGACTTCACTTATTTAGGAAGTAAAATAAATTGGGATGGAAGAAGCGATAAAGACATAAAACAAAGAATAGCGCAGGATCGAGTAGCTTTTAACAAAAAGAAAGCACTTTTATGCTCGGGGGTAATAAACTTAGAAACAAGGAAGAGATTTTTGAAAACATATGTATGGAGCACGGCACTTTACGGCTGCGAAACCTGGACGGTAGGGGAAGCAAGTAGAAAGAAATTAGAAGCTTTTGAGATATGGTGTTACCGAAGAATGATGAAAATACCATGGACTGATAGGGTTAGAAACGAAGAAGTATTGGAGAAAGTCGGCGAGAAAAGGAGTATGTGGAAAAACTTAAAGAAGAGAAGAGATAGAATGGTAGGCCACTTGCTGAGACATGGGGGAATAGTCCGAGATATTTTGGAGGCAGAAATAGGAGTGAAGAAAGGCAGAGGTAGGCCTAGATTAGACTACTGCTCGCAAATAGTAAGGGATGTAGGTTGTAGCACAATTAGCGAAATGCGTAGGTTAGCACAAGATGGGAGAAGCTGGAGGTTAGCGTCCAACCAGTCTTAGGACTGATGACCTAATGATGATGATATATATATATATATATATATATATATATATATATATATATATATATATATATATATATATATATATAGTTCATAAAAAATAAACATATTTTGTACTACATATCAAAAGTTTAACATTTTGGAATATTTTTACAAAAAAAAACTGTTTACTAAAAATAAAGCGCTTATTTACTGCTAATAAATTAAGACCAATTTCGGCCACAAATGAAAACTATGCGATCAAGGAAAACACGACATTCTTAAAGTTTTTATGCGCGCAAAAAAACGTCATTATCATTTAAAACACATCTATAAACAGAAGACAAACATCGACTGCCTGAAAATAAGAAATACCTCCATTATACTCGATGTTAATTAATCATTGTCATATATTTAAAAATTGTACCATGACACAAGGATCGAAACTGGGGCCCGTATTACTTTTTACTTTTTATTTATGTCCATTAACATCCTTATTTAACTTATTTTTCTGTTCCAGCTTGGCGGAGGGATATGGGGTGGTTGTCTAGCGATGTCGACGGGGGTGGCGGGGATACTAACGGCAGCAGGAAGCCTCTGCCCCTTGAAAACAACCCCTCAAAAAGTAGCCTACACCGTATTTCTAGCGTTAAGTTTAATAAGCTTGGCGATTTCTCAGTTGATCGTGGTGATAGCAGCTACTGGACTTGCCAGGGATATCAACAGCGCTGATGCTGAGGTGGAGACGATAGAGGAGGAGGTAGCTCATGTATTTAAGAATATATATACCATCAAATAGTAAAATTAACATCTACTGGTGCTATACACAAAGATAACGAAAACCTAGAACCAAATAATATAAAAAATAAAAACATTATTTTTGTATTATTTTATTACACAGAATGGATAGAAGTCTTTGGAACATGTTGGTATTGTTAGAAAAGCAAGTATATCACCTTGAGGTTTTGTTTCGATTTTATGTCCTACGCAAAGAGGAAAGCTGCTCATCACTAAACTCATTTCAAAAGTATCCTGGTTTGCTTCTTATTCCTCTTCAATGGTATTTAAATTTTCCACAAGTCTGTGGAAGCTTTTGATAAAAATATATCATCTACTAAATGGTTTTTATCATTTTCACTAATTTCAGTTATTCATGAATTAATTTTATTTTACAACACATCAAGATATACGATATGTTTCAAGACGGAAATAATGGTTGATCTGACTTTCTTGTACTATATTTTTTTAAATGTAGAGAGCAAAAAGTTAGGCTATATATAACCATGGACATGTATAACTTTTTCCAATTAAAATATTTGCCAGTACCCAATCTCAACTATGATTAAATATCTCCTTTAAAAATTCTTCAAATTGAATGACTGTTAAGTACCCGTTAAAGAAATGATGACGACATATCTTGTCAGTCAAACATTATTATTGACTTCTATCGTAAATACCTCAAACCATTACTATTCACCTATGAATCTCCATAAAAAAAATCATATCACCGTCCTTGACATATCTGAAAAGGTTTCACAACGTAGTCATCTCTTCTTTGTGTAGTTTATTCACATCTGTACATTTGTTATTATCGAGGAATGTTATTGGAAGATAAGGTAGTGGGAATAAATTGCGTTTCTAATTATAATATACAGGACGATCAAGAAATAGGGGCGTATCAAATATACAACATAGAAAATTTATCTAAAGCCAATATATTACGTAAATTATTTTTCGACATGGCCCTGAAGCAATAGAGTCGAGGTGGAAAAAATACATAACCTGATGATAAAGCACAATATTCATAATTTTGTTAATAGATTTTTTTAAACACGTCAATGATCTAAATTATTTTATCTATTAAAATATACCCGCCATATTAAATAACCCCAGAAGAATAAATACAAGGAGATCAAATCAGGTGAGCGTGGTGGTCATTACACAAGCTTGTCGTCATCCTATTCATCTCTCAGGGAACATATTGTCAAGAAATGATCGAACATGAAACAAAATATTTCAATGGACAACATCATCTTTATTGTTTGAATTGTCAAGGCTTGAATTAAATCCAAACCATAGGAGTTCTATTTACATATAACAGTATTCTCTTCAAATAAGTAAGGCCTTAATATATTCCAACTCTTATACAATAATTTACTTTGATTCTATCTATGTTATTTTTGAATTTAATGAAAATCTCCTTGACACAAATATCTGCAGTTATGACAATATCGCTTTATTCAAAAAACATGTCATGTCTACCAGATCTTTGATACGACAAACATTTAGCTTCATTTTGCTTAGATATTAGAATTAAAACAAAGCTGTTTTAATATGATAAAAACCCGCCATTTTAAATAACCCCCAAGAATAAATCCAACGGAATTAAATCAGGTGAGCGTGGTGGTCGTTACTTAAGCTTGTCGTCATCCTATTCATCTCTCAGGAAACATATTGTCAAGAAATTATCGAACGTGAAACAAAATGCTTTAATGGACATCATCCTCTTCATTGTTTGAATTGACAAAGCTGGAATTAATTGTAAACCGTAGGAGATGTAAATATTCAGCAACATTCTCGTCAAATAAGTAAGGCCTTAATATTTTCCAATGGTTATGCTTTACTTTGACTTTACCCTGATTCTGACTATGCTATTTTTGAATTAAATGAAAATCTCCTTGACACAAGCATCTGCAGTTATGACAAGATCCTTTTTTTCAATAAAAAAGTCATTTCTACCAGAGCTTTGATATGAGAGGCCTCTATTTTCATTTTATTTGGATATGGGAATCAAAAACATACCTAATTTAAGTATCGTAAGAATAATAAAGTACATCGAACATTAATATATCGATTACTTATGAACCACGTGGCATATCTCATATTTCTCATACTTCACACTTTAATCTAACATATTAAAAATATTGTAATTTTTCTGAGTAACACATGCGATTATCTTAACCATCTGTCCGATTTAATTAGCATAAAAAATTTGTCCTTTCAAGTGAACGTTCCTGCAAAAGAATTTTATAAATATGTGGTACCTATCATTGTGCAAAAGACCTTCGAATCAAAACAAGGAGTAGCCTGAGCTAATGGCGAGTTTATGTACATTAAATAACTGTGCGTCGTCGTACCTTCATAACAAAATATTTATTGAAAGTCATCGGTTTGAAATTGAAAGTCCCGTTCAACTAAAACATACTCAGAACTGCACAAATTGGATTAGACTTAGCGCTTGATTTATTTCTAATGGTGATCCGAGGGTGGGGGGAAAGTAGGACACAGTTTTTACTTTAAAATATTATTGAATTTAAATTATTTATTTAATTCGAGCATGCAACGCTGAAAGTAATAAACAAAGTAAAAACCGTTCATAATTATTTGATAGCTGTTATGTGGTACCCACCCTACCCTTGTTGTGCGAACAAGAAATGGTGTTAGCGGAAGAAATTGGGCGTTTTTTTATCGCCAACGTGTAGTAGATGAGATCGATAAAGATATGATTATTTATGCATGTTAATTTTCACCTTTGGCTAACCCAGATGTGGGAGAAAACTTCCTGAATAAAAATAAACAACGCAGGCGTAAAATATGATTAAATATGCGCTTCTACATACCTAAGGATATTTTTAAGAATGCCTAATGAGGAAGCAATTATGTAAATGTGTGTGAATGTATGTAAATATCCAAAATGAACTCTACTGTAAACAATTATATAACTTTTATAATATACAATTTAATTATTGTACTCATTTTAATAATTTCCTTTATTAATAAAAATATTTTATTATTAACTGTACTTAAGTTATATTACTATTATAAACTACTATTAGTACTATAACTACTATTAATATAAACTACTATTATAATTTTCCACACTAAGGTGGAAAATAGGAGAAAATGTTTTTTTATAATTAGTAAGAGGAACTATTTATTCTACACATTTGTTACAGTATATATTGTAACTATATTTAAATTATAACAAATGATATGTATTATTTGTTGTAATTACCAAATTTCCTGTGGAAATATTTATATCTACTTATTCTGCACTATAGTAGCATTTTTCCCTTTTGGTCTCGATTTTATAGAAAAATACTTATTTACCATAGACAGTTGCACTTTGTTTTTAAACTTAAGAACTCTAACGACAGTTATCGAGGAAGATAATATGAGTATAATACTCTTCTCATTCAAGGGTTAATCAAGACTTGTACATAGACAGATATACCAGGGTAGGACTGGAATAGGTATAAAAATACGTATAACTATACTATTATATATCTAACTTTATAGTCCTTAAGAAAGTAACTTTATATTCGTAGTCCTTAAGAAAGTTTCGATGTACCATTATGTTCATTAAGTTAAGTATTGTCTGGATATTAGTTGGGGGTGATATATTTAGAGCCACTATTCCTTTTACAAAGTCTTATAACATATACAGTTGGGAGTATTCAGGATTCCAATTGTATTCGAATGATCTGGAGAACGGCCATGATTTAACCTCATCCTGGTGATATTTACTGATGAAAATCTTGTTACCCCTTTTACAATTTAAATAAGGCATATTTCTATGTTTGCTTAAGGGTATCATTAAAAGCGAATAGAGAAAAGAATGGTATGTTCCCAATGCCACCTGTTTTATAAGTTGGTCCATAATAAAATGGTGGGATGTTACTGTAACCTTTATATGGGAATTACAAGCTCCTTTTACTTGATTTCAAATATTATATTTGCCTTCCGCTTAGATTATAATGTTGCATAAGAGCTGATTCTTAATCTATTGAAATACTACCATTAGTCTTTTCTGTACTTTTACGTAGTATGCATATTTCTATAACCCAAGTTAGCACTTAATATCTGGCATAGGATTCTGTACTATACATTGTAGAATATATAGGTAGTTTTGAAAGGCTTATTATTTGCTACATAAAACGCGCAACCTGGATCATCTGATAATTTTGAACCATCTGTGTAAATTTTTACCAATGAAAAGTTACTTAAGAGCTGACTGAGATTCATCTGATCAGAGACTACGTTATTTGAGTATGTAGGGAATATTATACTTGGTTTTAGTAGAATAAACCCATAATCATAGTTAAATTATTACATGAAGAGAACTCCGAATGTGTAGAACGTTCCAGAAATGGTTCGGCAAGTAGAGAACTAATTCTTCTTTTCCAATAATCACTAATTAAGTACTGTATATATGTACAGTGAAGCCACTTTATAATACAACGGATTATTATAAGGTTATTTTAGCAAGAAATTTATTTACCAGGAATTTTCTTCTTAAGTATAATAACTTTAGCCTAGAAGCTTTGGTGACTCAATTATTTTAATAACACTTGGCTGAGATGATAACGAAAAATTATTTAACAGACACATGATCAACATAATTAATTTGTATTTAATAGAAGTTATGCTTAGTTCACTTGATTCATTAGAACAGTAAAGATACATTTGTTAAGTTATGACCCCAATATGCTTTGAATTAACTATTCTAAGCTTTTAGTTAAATGTTTATTAAATAATTTTCATTAAGCAATTCATTAAAATTCTCACCATGTACTTTTTGCTCTAAAAATATTTTAGGCCTCCCTAATTTTGTAATAGGCTGTTTTCTATTTGATATAAAACACAGATACTTTGCTGGCGTTATGTAGGAATCTAGTGTTGACGCTTTTGTTAAAAAAAATCAACCCTAGAGCCCCCGATTTAGTGTGTATCACCTTTCTGTACCAAACTGTTGTCGAGATTTAGCTTGATTTATCTCCTCCGGAATATATGTTATCATTTCCTGTTCGACTACCACGATCTTCTCACAACACTTCCATATAAATAATAAAATTACATACAATTACCAATTTATTTACGTTTATATGCCGTGCTTACTGACCTTGTTTTGCCATGGGAAAGAATGCTACACTGCTTTCAAATCAGAAAAATAAGATGGTTTTTTTCTGGTTTTTTTTAACATGTAAATATGTACAAAGAGAGTATATGTATATGTACACAGATATTGGAATTGGATTATCATCATGATTAAAATTATCACTATGGTTGTATTTATAGATTTCTATTGCTTATAATCAATTAAGTTTTAAACCTTTGGTTAGAAGCAATAGAAATCTATAAATACAACCATAGTGATAATTTTAACTTGTTAAATCATCAAGTAGATAGTAGATATACTATATTCTCCTCTTCTTACTGTTTCTAAAATTAATTAACCCCATGTATAATAGTTCTTAATAATATTCCTGGAAATTCCCACAAATTGATGGTCGAGATTGCATCATTTATAAAACACGTTTTCCTGTAAACCTTAATTATCTGTTTATTGTCATAACCCTTAATCTCTGTAATGGGATAGTATACATTATAGGAACCGAATTTTTGTATTTTATTCTTAGCTGAATCATCGTTTTGAAAATGACATAAAAGTGTCGAAACTGCAGTCATGATTTTTGTGTAAATATAGTTGCATAAAACTTAGTAGTTGTTTTACTCAATTCCGTTGGAATTGTGAACTACCACAGAGTAACAGCTTCCTCGATCAAAATTATTTTACATTGTTAATGTTGACTGTTGTAAATAGTTCCAAATCCAAATAAACATATTAATTCATGTTTTTATCAAAACTAGAATAATTATTAGTAATAATATTTCCCATACCAAATAACATGGAAGTAGTCTAAAAATAGTAAGTAAAACAACTGAACCGTTGTTGCTGAGTAGGCCACGACTTAAAAAAATTATACAAAGCTATAATATGAACTGGTGTGGAATTATAGAATAATATACTTTCTATTGTTCAAAAAAATATATACACTTAGACTGAACCATGACTTGCAATCATTTACTTTTTCCAAGTACACAGTAGATAAATATAACAATTATTTTAGACTACAAAACTAAATATATTTGTATTTAATGTATCTGCATCTTAATTAATTATTAATAAACTATTTCAAATATCTTTCCTATTATTTTCAGATCACACCTCATCACGGTAAAATCATAATTGACATACCCCAAAACTATTTCAGTCTTCTCTTCAACATCGCCCTCATAATCGTGGCTAGTCTAGAATGTGTTTGCGCGGCCATGGCGTCCTACAAGGCGTCTAGGGATTTATGCCCGTGCTTCAGAAGAAGCGAGGAAAACTACAAGGATAACATCAACATTCATCGCAGCCATGCCATTGTCAGTTCGTGGTTGGGCAAGCAGAGCGTTCCTCCTCCCATTTACCTCGTGGCTGGTCCCCCGTCGAACTTTGGAGGAAGCAAAGTAAGTTCGAAGATAGATTGTTAATTGGAAGTGGTGAAATTTGGTTTGGTTCATATTGAGTTGATGAGAATTGGTGATATCTCGTGAAACCATGAAAATTTCTCAATAATGAAAGGGGTGAATCTGAATTTGACTTTACGATGTTTATTACTTTGCAAGTAATTATTAATTTATTCTCAGTAAAATATCACACTATTGCTATAGGTATTTTTTGTTATTCTGTATCGTACACGCAAGATTTGGTATTGTACTGTCAAATTTAAAAAGTCTATCATCTCAGGAATATAAATATAGTAATTTATTACAGGCAAACAAATAAATTTACAGCATATTCTTATCATTTCCAAATTAATTGAGACTAGATTGTAATAAGAAACATTGACAACAAAAAAGTACCTTACAGTAATTATATATTTTCTCCTAACTTTCCCCAAATTGCTCAACCTTGTATTAATCCTTGCTTTTTGAAGAAAACTATCGTATTAATAGAATTGACATAACAATAAAGAATTATAAAAAAGGTTAAATTTCACATTAATTTCATTCAATAAAATATTAATAGAATTATAGATAGATCGAGCTGTTGAAAATAACTTAACGCTTCTTCCAATATGTAAGGTCATTTGGAAGGTCACAATGATTAATTTGACAATGACATTATAAAACTTATAGGATTATATGTTTTTGTTACAAAATGTATAAATTGCTAACACCGATTATGTTTTGATTGCATAGACAGTAATAGTTATTCAATGACCAATTGGAAGTTTGTTTTAATTATGGATAAAAAATATATTTGCCAGTGTTTTGAATTAATATGTTTCTAATTTCACTGTGAGTATCATCAAATTTAAATTTTTAAATATAGTACACGTACGACTATATTTTAACATAGTCTGATTCTGCATGAAATTTGTCATTTTATTTAAAAATTCAATATCGAGCACCTCGTGTAAAATCAAAATATATATATAATTAAATTTGAAAACTTTATTCCAGTTAAAAAAAGGTGGCCTGTTACATGATCTCGTAGTCACCCAGTATATACCTCGGATATAATATTTTATAAAGCATTCAGACACGGAGTACTTTATTTTTATAAAAAAATCGCAATAAAAGAATTGTAACGTCTATTCTTGTATCAGATTTCATTATAAATCAGAATCATGATTCTTATTGGTTTTAAAACGGCGTTAAAAAAAGTGATGGACGAGTTACCGTGTAATTCCGTGTATATCGTCGGTAACCGAGGTGTCATCATCAACTAATCAAAGTAATTGCCTTTTTCCATCCATGACGAAAAGAAAAGTCTTTCTCAATTGGCGACCGAATCGTCTTACTGTGAAGAATACAACGAAATTTGCATCTACGATCGCTCTGAAAGCAATCTTTCATGGTCTGATAAACGAAGGTAACCGCATACCATAACAAGTTGGTAAAATGTATTGCAAGTGATTCTCCTCACATTAGCCTTGTTGAAAGTGAGAAGAATGTCTAGATTGCATGCAGTATCTAGTAAAATCGCTGTTACATTATTCTAGTTTACATGTTGAAGCATTAATTTGAGCCTAGTTTGCTGCGGTTTCCAGCCTACTCATTATTTTAACCTCCTAGCTTTTTATGAAATATTACACTAGTTCTATTAACATGTAAAATGTAAAGCATATACAGGAATGGGCAAGCATTTGCCTAAATAATGTTTCTGTACTCTGTGACCTGTCCCTTTGGTTTTTAACTTTATTAAGTATTTGTTTCTAATGATGACCACGTCTACGTTTTATTCCTTCTTTCTTATCTGAAAAACAACTTACATTTTTCATTATACTCTCACGGACATTCTCTATCCTATATATCTTCTTCTTCCTCCTTTCTAGTCTTTCCATTCACACATACACACTCATGTAACTAATAATTTTATGATTGAGGCATTATTTTAACCTTCTAGCTTTTTATAAAACATTACATCTAAATCTATTGACATGTAAAATGTAAAGCATATACAAGAATCGGCATTTGTCTAAATATTGTTTCTGTAATCTGTAACCTGTCCCTTTGGCTTTTAAGTATTTGTTAAGTATTTGTTTCTAATGATGCATGACTTCTACGTTTTATTCCTTTTCTCTTATATGAAAAATAACTTACATTCTCCATTGCATTCTCATAGACTCTCTATATCCTATATCTCTTCTTCTTCCTCCTTTCTAGTTCCTCCATTCACACACACACACACACACACACACACGCACTCTCATGTAACTAATTCTTTTACGAAACTATTGATATTGTCCTTGAAAAAACTTTGTTTCTACCAAATAAATAACAACAAATATAATGTACAAAATAATTACGCTTAAGTAAACTTCTAAACAACACAATTAGTATCATTGTGTCAAAACTAACTGGATTAAATTATTGTCTATGTTATTTCCGAATTGGTCTAATTTGTGCTTTTTATATCACATGAATTTGTTACCGATATTATTTAATTAGAGAAATCCGAAACAATTAGAAAATAATGAATTTAGCGTTAACAAATAGACCTTTAGTTCAAAATATTTATAGAAATTAGCGACAAAAAGGTACCCACAATATATCTACTTAATATTGTTTACAACTTTATAAAACCTAGCCTAGATGAAGAAATCACGAAAGGATAAGTAGAAAGCTTTTCGATAGATTTCACTTTGTTTATTATTGTGGTTTTATTTTTATGATATTCAACATATCTAACCTGCCTTAAATTGTTATTGTTTTGCTCATGACAGGCAAAGTTTCTGATATTAATTTAAATCTAATGTACCAAACTCGTGTGTAGTCTAGAAATTATACATGGTTTTTAGTTTCAACTAGTAATATAACTAGATGAAACTATTACGAGATTTTATTACAAGAATATCGTTCAGGCACCTCACGAAAAGCTATTTATGTCGCTTTATTATTTCTTACGTATGATTAAAAAAATAAGGTATCTCATTTGAAAATAGGAGTAGATATATTTTTAATGTCTCTTTTACACCCACCTTATGCAGTTTTCGAAATAAATCAAGAACTGATTCTATTTATAATACATTGAGATGAAAATAATGCTTTTTTGGTGAATCAATTGTGTATATTAAAAAATATAATAAAGATACTTAAAATCCATTAAGAACAATATATTCTGCCAAAAAATATACTCAAGGCGTCAGTAAATAATTATCCTTTGAGTCTATAAACAACTAATATAGTACCATGTCAAAACTCAAAATATCAAATTTTTATTCACAACTACAAAAAATACTACCATCAATTTTGGTAGTCGCCGTCGATTTTTCTATAAAAAAATCAATAATTGAGGCAATCCATATCCAAGAAGCTATAACAAGACAAGAAAATGTCTTGTTAATCAGATAAATTAGATTGCCCTGCATACAATTTATTTTAGTAGGTGTCTGTAACCGTTTGTTTGTTTGTAATTTGGGTAACAGGGAGTTAATGTTCAAACTTTACTCGCATTTTAAAAATATTCTTGGAGTCTTCAGACCATAAGGCATCTTGTTAGAGGTAATAAGAAACGTCTGTAATTATTCATGTTTGCTTAACATTTACTGTAAATTTACTGTGAATTTTTTATTTTATATTTTCTTTTCTTTGTCTAGAAAATTTGTCTTAAAAATATTTAAAGAGTTTTTCCTTCGATTTTCTTAATGGAAACACTAAGAGATATTTTAATGAATATTGGGTTTATATGAAAACCATTACCAGAGTAGAAGTAACATGTTTCTGTATATTTTAATATATTTCATTAATAATATTCGTTCAGTATTATTAAAAATAATTTAATGTCTATACAAAATTATTTGGGAATATTACTCTTAGAGAAGTCTAGCAGAGGCTCTAGAGAATGTCTATAATTATTACTAATGTTGCGTAATGAGTGCTGATGTATTTTATACGTAACTACCTTAAGGGATGTTTATGATGAACATCAAGATTGCATCAAGGCCTAATATGGAAGTATTTTTTACTTCCTTATCTAAATATATTGCATTTATTTCACTAATATTATTTAAGTAGTTCTGTTCGTATAGTATCTTAATGAAAATGAATATACAGAAGAATATTTCTAATAATTATCGAAATTGCTATATGAATTAATATATAAGTTTCTTTTTTATTTTCGTCTATAAAAAAGTTGTATATATTTCATTGAAATTATCCGTAATGTAAAATATTTAAAGTGTATTATTCTTAAAGTAAAAGTCCTAAGGGGTGCTTGTCTTAACCACCAAGATTGTATAAAATCTATTATAAAAGTGATGACTGTTTTTGAGGTTCTTCTCTTAACAATAATTTTGATTGAAAACTAACAATTTTAAGTGATTCAAACAATCAAATTATATATAGAAATTATCAATATAAGTATTTCAATTAATTGCCATTTTCTCTCGATCTTCTGCAAATGTATTAGTCATACTTTTTCTTAGAGAAATTACCCGCGATATACGCTTAGGTAAATTTCTTCTAGATACTTCCGCGCTGGATTGCAGAAGCTTTTATATAAATAAATCTAGAAATAGATGTTGAGGCGGAGAAATCACCATTAGCAGCAGAATGCATACGATTTATTGGCAATTAATTCATAACGTTTCCTTCAAGCGTAATAATTATATTATAACAACAAATTGCACTGTTGGTTGAATCTTATAAAAAAATAATAATTTCCTTCTCAGATGTAATCAGTTAGTTATAATTCAAATTCCCAGGTACGGGAATTGAGCCCAATATATACGAAAATCTTTGTCTAATAATTTTAATTCTAATGATGAAATGCGATCAAGATCAAGATAAAGATAAAAATGTTTTAACGCAACATTAATTACTGATTTATTACATCATGTTGTCGACTATGAACAATTAAATATTCTGAATCTGTAAATATGATTTCAGTAATAGAATATTACCATTTCTCTTTAATTCAACGATTTGTAATTTAAAGAGCAAAGTACATGGATGATTAAACATAATTTTTAATAAAATCGCCAGATTTTATTCCATCAGACCACTTTTTATCGAGACATTTAAAAGCAAAAGTATTCTTTGCAAACATGTGAATAAAATATAAAATACGCCATATAAATTAAACAATTCATACTAACATTGGCAGTGCTGGCGATTGGAATCGAAGCTAGATTACCAGAGTCAGTAGCTAATCGCATTTGCCACATAATATAATTTAATTAACATTGCTATCGTGATGGATATTTGATCATATAATTAAATAACGTTTATTGTTTTAGAATTTACTTATTTATTTCTAGGGTACAGTAGATTAATATTTATTTTATAATGTAATTTGTATTGATTATAATACACGTAAATTACAATATATTAGATCCTTTACGTAAATGAACACGACTTATCTAAAATTAAATAAAAAAAAATATTAATAATTACATTTGATTTAATCCAAGGTTCAGATATAAATTAGTGATTCTATTATATATATATATATAGTGTGAGTTGAGTTATCGTGCTAACAATAATAAATTCTGAAAACGACAACGACACACACACGCACATACACACACACACACACACACACACACACACACACACACACACACACACACACACACACACACACACACACACACACACACACACACACACACACACACACACACACACACACACACAAAATGGTTTAAAAACCATTTTTTTTGTTTTTATGCCGAAAAACGAATAGTAAACCCTAGAAAAAAAATTTTTTTACACGATTACATTACTTTTCTGCGTATAGTGGAGTGTGGAAGAAGTAAAAAGAACAGTTGAAATTAAAAAATATTGATCACGTCTTAGCTGAAACACAAACTCTGAAATCAATCAATGTCTTTTAAAAAATAGTTTAAAGAAAATCGTTTAATAACGGTATTATGAATAATTGTAAACTTTATTTTGCATCTAATTTTGTTACTAAAAAATTGCCATTTAAGTGTACCAAATTTGCTAGTTCTCGCAATACATACAGTTGTACTAAGTAGTGAAAATAATTACGTAATATCTCTCACTACATGTTTTCATATGTTTAAATATATTTGTATAAAATTTACTAAAGAGCTATAGTTAGCACAATGTTTTGAGTATAAAAGAATTGATAAAATAGCTATCAAATAACTAATAATTAATATTGTTAGAGTGTTATTAAAAACTTGTTTTAATATTTTTTTAAATCAATTGGGACCTTCGATCTTAGTTTATCTAAATTTACTGAAAATTCAATTTATATTATAAATTACCTTAATATGCAATTGAATTAATAATACCGTACATTAAAATATGTCTAAAATATACCACCCTATAATAATTACCGGATAAATTAGTTTGGCGAAGGCGCCAGGATTTGTCGAGTTTTTAAAATCGTGTCGCAAATTCGGTATAAATTCAATGAGCCAGTTATTAACTAAGTAAAAAATCAGCATTAACTGAAAATTTCTGATATTTCAATATATCTTTTTATATATATATATATATATATATATATATATATATATATATATATATATATATATATATATATATATATATATATATATATATATATATATTTTTTTTTTTAATTATTTTAATATGTAACATGAAAATATCTTATATAGTTTCATGAAATTTAAAGATTTTATTGACACCAAAAGAAGACTTGCCTTTGTTCTTCAGTTATCTAAGAACCCCTTTTTTCTTATAGTAGCCACCTTGACATATCGACGTTGTAATTCTATGACAATCCTGATAATTAACTGTTTAGGGACATAGTTTCTCAGGAATAACATAACCTAAGCCATCCTAGGGTAATTAAACTTTAATCCATAATTCTTTTAATTCAAAACTTAATTTAATTGATTATCAACAAATTACAGTGCATTCAAAAGAAACTACATATTAACGAACATATTCACTTATTTTCTAAATATTTCATTAAAATCTATTCACTCTACAGATGCTTCCATTAAAATTTTACTGCTGCTAATAATCGCGAAAAAATCTACAGTAAAACTTTCTCTAGACATCCATAGAGAATATACTCATTAATGAGCTATCACATTTGAAATAATAATTACTTGTATGCAGTGGTTTTCGTAATGAAACACCATCCTGGTAACCATATTTCACGAGAGAATTAGATGTTTACGAAATATTCGTACATGGAATAGCCAACTTTTCCACGTTCCCTTTTTTGGGCAAGCTGCTTTAATATAACAAATAGTTTAGTACTAATTAATGCGGATTGGCTAATAGATATATAATTACGTCTATGTATAGGTAGTTCTGGAAACTTTACCAGGGAAGTGTATTAATTACACGGAAGTCGAGGTGCATTATTTAGTTTATGAAAGAGTGTATGTAGATATAACAAAATTACTAAAATTGTGCGAGTTTTTAATTATATTTAATAACTAATAACACCTAATTAAAACTGTTATTATGTATTCAATGCTTGGTGTATATTTAATTTATTTATTACAGTTGGTAATTTTGTTAATATAAAAGGAAAACCATTTCAGCGATCGGACTAAATATACATTCATACAGCATGTAATTAATCCATAAATATTTATACTGCTTTCGTTTTTTACTACACATGCGAGGCAGGTTAATAGTCGCTAATTACGCGTGTAAATTTTGGATCTGTTGCGAAATTTATTCTTATTTTGTTTGTATTACCAATATATTACTGACATACATAGTTACGCTTGATTTTGACAAGGCCCCTCGGGGTTAAGTAAAAGTTATAGTCGAATGCCGAAAGTTGATTAACTCCCTGTCGAAATGAGTGATGGCATTAAAGATGGATTAAATTAGTGTGGTATTGGAGACAGTTTGATAATGATACAGATGCAATTGATTATAATATGTGTCATAAAAACACATTAATATACAGAGTACGTAATGTTTGGGAAAAAATCAACAATCGCTACCACCAAAATTTAAAAAAATGCTTGAACAGGTCTATTTTATGCTTTTCATGCAATGAAATGGCAGAAAGGTCTTTAGTACCATCATTTCTCATAGTACAAAAATGTTTGATTTTTATTTTATTTTATTTACTGTAAAATTTCGCTAAAAGTTTCTTGCTAAAAGAAATTCCACTTAAAAGCACCATATTTTCAAAACTTGTGATGATTGAATGAACTAACTTTTTTGCTTTGAACGACGATAACTCTAACGACTCAAGGCTTTTAGACCACTCAAATTAAAGAGGATAAAATTATCTAAAACAGGTTTGTGATGAAATTACTAAAAGGAATTTATTTAAGTTTATGAATCTCTTGAAAGGCAAGCAAAAATTTGGAACATTTTTTCCGATAGTTTTCTTATGATTACATAAAAACTACTGATGGTAAAAAAATTTAACTCGAGATCTGAAATTTAAAAACTTGGAGCTTGAATTTTATTTTTCTAAAATTGCTCTGCGGCTATTTTTCTCCTCCAAATTACAGCCCTTTGACAATCACCCAGAAATTTAGGATTTTTACATCGCTTAATATTTGTGCTTATATAGTGTACATTCATTTTAATAGGAGTATATTATTTTGTGAGACACGCTTGGTTTTGATAGTTTTGGACTCCACTTTTATAGAAATTGGTACTAAGGGCCGTGGTTTCCATATTCCTTGTTCTTAACAAAATGCACAAAAAATCACAATCTTCCCACTGATACTAATGACACCAAAATTAATTATTCGGAAGCCAGTATAAAGAGAAAAAGTGAAGCATTTGATAGAACTGGAACAATAGAAACCTCCTCAATAACTGTCTAGATTAATTTGTCTAAATAATTTTTTTTTTTGAGAAATCTTTCACATAATGCGTTCTGTATCTAATTTCAAACCTCTCAGTTTGAATTACTATTCCTATCCATTGGACGATAGTTATTGATTCCGTACTACAAACACGACGTATATACATTTTTTTCGTCAGTTAGGAGGAGTGCTTACTTTCAGTAATGCGAGACACTTGTATAGAGGTAAAGAAACTATTTATATGTTTATTATACTCGTTCATTTTGATGGATATACCACTCCCAATCACTGTCAGGACGACGTTCAATATTCATGAGTTGCTAGATTTATTTATTTCCAGTCCCAGTAGGCTGTTTTGAAATGCCGTGACATATCCTTGGCCTATAGAAAATGCCTGGTGTAAATAAAAAAAAATGGAATTCCATATACTGCTCTAATGGAGACAGCTAAAAGTAATGTCGAATTATTTGTGGGAGTGTTGTGATTTTTTTTTTTGTAGATTATTTAATAGTTGCTAACTTTGGAACAGGATAGACATTTTTTAAATAATTAACGAACGCGTAAAATTTTTTATATGACTAATTATCTATATTTTTAATATTCAGTTGTCAAAAATAATTTGCATCAAATAATGCTAAACACCTTATAGGTTTATTATTTTCACCTCAAGATAACTTTGCATACATACTATTTATATTATTAAAAAATATATATTTCGTTTTATATCTTAGGTATTTATAGGAAAATATAATCATATTGTATATAACGTATATTTTCTAATTGTTTATACTAGAGAAAGGACTTAAAGTAGTTGGATCAATGAACTCTGAGTCATGAATTCAGGTACACGTTCATATTTATTTCATATGAAATCTATAAGAATTCAATTTTGAAATTAAATTAATAACTCTTAAAATGTCACTATTATTGCGAGGAAATATTAAAAAAGGATGTTAATCTCTTCAATATTTGTTCTACAACATTACAGTGGAAATTCCTTTGTGCGACTCATGTATACTTTTATCTGCCATAATTAGCAAATCATCCTCATTAAAATTCCAATTAAACCTTTTTGTACCGTCACTATTTCTGACTTTTAATTCCATTAGAGAGCACAGGTACTACCACTTGTTGCAGGTAATCATAAATGGAATATCTTCGGCAAGGTGTGGTTTGACTAATTGTAAGTGAGTGAATCACTTTACGCCATGGACGGCGGAAGCCGGATTTTCCGAGGCATATATTATTATAGAAAACAGCAAATTTTTTTTAGATGAAAACAGTTTATAAATGAAAATAACCAGTAACGTGTATCTGTCAGTAATTCTGTCAAAGTTTTCTCATTTCCTCTTATTATCAAAAATATTTTCCGGAATTTATAACATTATGGTCACACAGTCTTCAACAGTTCTTCGTTCTAATACTCGCAAATTAGTTACAGGAGCTTTGAGACTCTTATCTTTTAAATAAGGGAAGTTTCCCCTATTTCCTCCAAGAGCATTTTTTAATCCATAGAATCCATAGAGTATTTTTTAAATTCATAGTTTTGGATGCAACTTCAGCTGCTACTGTAATATATATTTTAATAAAATTGTTCCTAATAAATTGATTCATATATGGTATTTTGTTTAAGAACAGTAGATTATGATATCCTATATCCATTATTTATGGACCACTCATACACTAGGCAAAAAAAAATTGGGGATGTAAAAAAATCTTAAATTTTTAGATTATTTTCAAAGGGCTATCTATAAGTTCAAGAAAAATAGTCCCAGAGCATTTTTCAAAAACGCAAATTGAAGGTCCAAGTTTCTAATTTTGAGATAATGAGTTAAACATTTTTTACCGTTAGTAGTTTTTGAGGAATCATAGTGAAAGCTTGAAAAGCGAGCAAAAATTTAGAATTTTTTTTTCATGGTTTTCTTATGATTACTCAAGAAAAAACTGCTGATGATAAAAAATTTGAATTCAAGATCTGAAAACTAGAAACTTGAATCTTTGATTTGCTTTTTTTGGATTACTCTGCGATCATTTTTCTCCAAGTTACAGCCCTTTGAAAGTTACCTAAAAATTTAGGATTTTTTCACATCACTTAATTTTTGTGGGTAGTCTATATACATTAGATCTCATATATACTAATATTGATAACACTTTTACTATATCAAAACCTTTCATTGTTTTTGTAGATCACATCAACAATAAACACACAACCAACAGGCACAGTAGAAACGGTGAATCAACATCATCAAAGTCCATTATATTATTATTTTTCGTTAAATTCGTTAAATAACTGTTAAGAAAATGTGACGAAAATTGTTGTTAGACAAGTTTAGTTTCACTAAAGAAAAAGTAATGCGAACACAACTATTTTATTTTAATTCTAGAGAGGATGGATTATATTTTCTGGGCACTACTATAACTCGAGGGGCAACTACAAGAATTGTTTATGACTGTTACATAACATTTTCTATTATAATATAATGTTTGGTGTTCCTAAAAAATTACAACTATTCCTAAATTACAAATAGGTATTACCATCTTGTTTTTAACTGCAGTAAGTATCCTATAACTCGAAAACTTTGGTTTTTCAGCTATCTGGAGTATCCATAACTCCAATCTACGCCATACCTCCGCCACCATCGATAGTACAACCCCAAGTAATCGGATACCCTCTTATACCAGCCCCATTGGGACAAGTACCATCCCCCATAATACCACCGTCACCACCACGTAGAGAAAACGTAAGTCAAATACATTTTAAAGTTGTGTGATCCCCCAGCTTTTAATTATACGTTATCGTACCTAACTCTCTGATAATTACTTTTATCTCAACTTAAATTGTTATCGCTACAGGTCCATAGAGTCCACAAAAAGTACCGCTCCAAGTCTAAGTCCAAATCCAAGAGCCGAGACCAAGATCCGAACCCCAGACGTTCCAGATCTAAGTCCAAGTCCCGCGAGCGCCAGATCACAGAGGAGGACTTGGCAAAGACGTACACGGGATTGGACAGGGCGATGGCGGAGGAATTCATTGATATGTGCGACTCCAGAAACCATAGTCTCTATAGCGACTACAGCTGCACTAGCAGCTGTCAGAGTCCTTGCACAACGGGACGCAGCTCGTCCGGCTGCAACTCCTCGGGGTGTAATTCCAACAGCGATGCCGCGTCGCATGAATATTTAGTCAACAAAGTATGACAGGCAGGATAAGTTTTTTGTATATATTGTTAGCTGTAGAGTAGATTAGAGATTATTATCTTGTGAGAAGTGCTAGTTTGTACAATCAGGAACAGTGTGAAATTGTCGTTCTTTAATCAGTGTGCTACGCGGAAGATACTCGTCGTCAAGACGGATTAAATCAAGTGAACGAGTTGGCCAACGAAATAAAAGATCCCTAGAACTAGTCTTTGCTTAAACTAATTAAATCAAGATCGTAATTATTGGTATGTATCCTATTTAGTGCTTTAAGTATAAAAGGATATCTGTGTAATATTTGTATAGTATAATTAATTATATAAGACTGTATATGTATATTTTTGTTAGAACCATTTCTGTATTGGTTAAATTAAAACAGGTCACTACTTTTTCGCGTAATGTAAAGTAACCAACTATCTATACCATAATTGTAATAATCCATATAAATTTACAAAAAAAAAATTACAATTTATGTTTACAATGATATATAATATTGTAATTACTGTCTTTGATTTCATACTTGTGTATATAATTTACTAACCTGTAATTAATTATATATATTGACATGTAACATAAAACAGTACCTAATAATAAATATTTGTACTTATATGTGATAATTTACTTTTATTTTAAGTAAATATAGTATTGTACCATTATATAACATGTATAGTCAATAGAACTGTTTTAATTTTCATTTGTTTGCTGTTTTACTTTTTTATACCGCTTTCAATAAAACAGTCTGTTGGATTGGAGTCTGGAGAAAACATCTCCTTGTTCAACCTTCCTCCTTGTTCCTTCGATACCTCAATACAAAAACAAAATGCTTTAAACGTACTTTTTTCTCATTAAACGAAAAATGCGTTAGGAAGAATAACGCGCTTTTTTAAGAGGATGTGATATTATCTCCAATGGATCAAACATGCTACCTTCTGAAGAAGATTTGTAACATATTTTATTTCTAAAAAACTTCTCCTTCAACTAAAAATCTAATGAATGGGGGAATATCATTCCCCAAGGAATAAAAGGTATGTAAGTATCGTATAAAGTTTATTAAAGAGAAAATTGCAGAAAATAACTGTATAAAGTTTAGATTAAACTTTAAAATAAATAAAGTATTTTAAACAGCATAGTGAGTCCTTCGGAAACCCTGACCTAAAAATAATAAACACATTTAAAATTTCTGGATATATTCAATGATGTTGGAAAATATTTCCAACAAACGAAATGTAAGCTAAACTTACCGATTCCTTGTAGGATGGTATCTGCATCTGTAGAAGAAGAAGCTTCAAAGACAAAGCAATCAAAATGGGTGCCAATATCGCAATTTTCGTTACTGGAAATGCAGAACTTCATTAAGCATGGAAACAGGTTAATAATCTATCGAAATTACCTTCCACAGTAACCGAGATGACGTCGATACATGGGTATACCTCCACAAGAGGAAATCTGCATGTAAGAGTGATCGAGGATGATCTAAAAATACAAAAATCCTCAAATATAACACGTGACTAGGAAATAAACTTTAAGTAACTGTTCCAAACAACGGGTCTTGTTATTTAACTCAACTTTACTTTAAGGAAAGTAACGTTAGATGAAAGTCGTTAAAAAACGATTATTCGTTTTTCAAAAAATAAAAGAAGATATAAAAGATCGTTATAACATAATTTCTATTTTGTATTGTAACCTCAACATTTTCTAACCTCGGTAGTTTCCACGTCCCTGATTTTCACCCCAATCTCCCCTATCTCGAAAGTCACTTTCCTATTCACCCTATTCACGGTAAATCCGTGTGCTACGAAAGTGTTTTCTTTCTCTTTGGACCACAGCATACTCTTCATAGCTTTCTCCACTTGCTTAACACTACCAGTAGATCCTACATCAACATATCCTAAATAATTCAGGTTGTATCCATTGCTGAAAAGAGTCAATCTCAATTACGGCGAAAATACAGTCAGCCTACACAAATGCAAGATTTTAATCCACTCAATTTTAAGTTATAATACCAAGATAATATTTCCACCACATATTGACGTACCAATCTTTTTTGGGGACGATCTCGTCTTTGCCAGTTTCATATTGTTTCACTACAAAATCACAGTCGATATTCAGATCCTTCAGTAATATTTTAATAGGCATAAAGAATTCTTTACTATCTGGATTGTAAGCTTTGGCAATAGTCAAGGTGATTGGTTTCGTTTTTCCGCTTCTCAAGAGGGAATTAAGACGCCCTCTGGCAGCAGAAGTGATATGTATGCCATTCAGTTTATCTAAAACGTCGCCTACCTTGATGTTTCCCTGAAAAATGCTGTTTTCGTTTCGATTTGTTTACGAAAAAAAAAAAAAATATATATATATATATATATATATTGTGATCAAAGCAAGATTCATAAACAGAAAGTCTATGTTAACTTATATAGGGCGCAGTGCCGAAGCATTCATTGAGGCTGTAAAGCTAGCTAAATTGCACATAATTCCTCGCGTACTCCCCTCTCCCCTCACTGTACCGCGGATCTCGGAGAGTTAGCCCAGACAGCGCATACGCATTGCCGGTTATCGGCATGCCAACGCGAAGAATGATATGCAGTCCTGCCAGTATCATAGCCTTAATAGACGTTTCGCCACTGATAGGGCATAATATGATAGTGTCTTAAAACAGTCGACTATATGTAACTACATTATGGAAATAAATAATTACATTTTCAGCTGCTACACTATTAGATGCAACGTTCACGATAACTGCTCGTTCTCCTGAGAAACTAAAAAGAAAAACAATTCGGTATATCATACTCTCCTACTAATTATATGTATGAACATGGGATATTCACTGGTCTCTTCAGGTTTTATGTAACAGGTAGTACTCACCTGATGCTCAGTCCCAAACACCTACAAGGTACTAATTCAAGCTGCACCAAATCCGGTATGTACCAAGTACAGTCCAAAAAAGACGAGTTCGATAGATCAAATGAGAAGTCTATGGTACTGATTTGGAGCAAAACGGACAGAAAAATCTCTGATAATATTTCGTCGCCGATGATCGAGTTGCTGGTGTAGAAAAAATGGATTCTTTGAGTACGCACCTATTTAAAAATAAATAATTATCGGAGCTGGACAACGCATTTGGATTTCAACTCACCAAAAACTCGACTGGAACATGGAGGCATTTCTTCATCAGGCACCATTTCACCAGCAACCTAAATCTGGCGCCGTTGTTAGTTACATCACAGCATCCCTTAACGTTGTCCACGCAATTTCTATAATTAAAAGTTATGATGTCGCTCTTAGCTTTGACAACGCTGACCATCCAGGCGTAAGGATCTATTATCCTGGTGAAGTAGATGGTGTTTTGGTGAGTGAGCAAGCCTCTGTTGAAGATTTTCTCCAAGGTACGACCCATAAAGACGAAATAGTAGTTGTTGTCGGATATTTTGTCATCGCTAGAGGTGATTCTGATGAATTGTTGGACGCAGCCTGGAATGAACAACGTTTTGAGTATATAAGTTGCATCTAAATACTGAAATTTTCATCTAAATGTAATTTTTAGATAAATCCTGTTTTTGATTTTTAATTTGGTTAAATATTACCCCCAGTAGGTTTTCCACAACATTCATATTCCCGACAGACAACCCTTAGAACTATTAAGTCACACTATAGATAAACGTGCCTTAATATTTTTTTTTGTGGAATGCTACGAATTATTTTGTGAATAAAGTGCACAATTTGATGGAAGAGAATTAAAAAAATTCCACCTTAAATAGGTTTTCTATAACCTTCAAATTGATGAAAGAGAATCTTTAACATCCCTATTAATCCACCCTGAAGATAAAACCATTTTTAATATTTCTTTAGAGACGCTACCAATTTTTTTATGATGAAAGTCCAAGATTTTTAAGGATGATAGTTTGAAAAAATATATAACACAACCCCAGTGAATTTTTACGTCCTTATTACTTTCGACGAATAATCGTCAAAGCTTCTACTAAGTTACTGGATAGATAAAATCATCCAAATATTTTTTTGCGTTGAGAATGTTTTAATGAAAACTACAATAATCTAAAGCAAAAAATAGAGAATACTCACCACATCCCCTGGTAGGCTCTCATTTATTTTAATATTCATGTTAGATAAACCTTACCTCTACTGAGTCACCCTAAAGATAAAACAGCCCTAATACTTTTTTACAGATGCTATGAACTTTTAATGAAAAATTAAAAAATGTTAAGGGCAAGTAATTAAAAAAAAATTACCGCAACTATAATATTCACAACCAAGAAATCTTAGAGTCTCTACTTAATTTATCCTAAAGCTATAGCCGTGCTAATATTATTTCATTACAAGCATTATGAATTTTTTAATGAAAAAATTTTAAAAAATGTTTAGGGTGAAAATTCAACAGAAATTCACCATCTCAGTTTCATGATATTCATGATAGAGAACCCTTAGAGTCTCTATTAAGTTGCCTTCAAAACAAAACCCCCCTAATAGATTTTTTGCAGACTCCGCGAATTTTTTCTTAAAGGATACTTAGAAAAAACTACACCTTCGAGTAGGCTTTCGACGACCTTGATATCTAAGACAGAAAAACCTTCGAGTCTCTATTAAGTCGCGCTAAAAATATAATCACCCTAATATGTTTTTACAGGCATTATGAATTTTTTTATTAAAAAGATACAAAATTGTTAGGGAAGAAAAAAGCTTGCGGAAAAATGCAAAATGTTATTTTTGTGTCGCAATGCATTGACGACGGAATTGAAAGGGATTGCCCAATTAGTCTTCACTATTCAAACATGAATTTTCTGTGGATGTATTTTGGGATTTGACGTGCCATAAAAAGTCAATTCACCCTTCTTCCCTCCAAAGATAGGTAGTTCTGATAAAATAATTTACACTTAGAACTCCATAAACATTACTTCATTCTTTTGATGCATCCTATACCTACGGACTCCAATCAATAGTCGTTATTGATCCTACCTTGCGGCACACCTCCTCTTCCATTTTCTGAGTTGTATGCAACCAAAAGTACACTCTGGAGCTTGATGCATTTCATAACAATAAACAATTAACCGTCTTTCACTCGCAAATAGTTCAAAATAAAAAAGCTGATAAAGCATTCGTTATCATTAATCGTCGCTTTTTCTTAAATAAAATACGTATAGATAAGCGGACGAATATGAAGCGTCAGATGTTTTCAATTTTGCTATCTCGCAATTATTAAATTAGATTGTTTAAATGGTAGAAAAGTTGCTGCGGGCGGAATAAAAATTATTATTGTTAAACATTTCATCAACATTCGGTGTTTGAGTTGAATGCAAATAAGTCGCGGACCTAACCTCAAAGTGTTTCCTTTGCATTTCCTTAAAGAATCGTGCATTACAAACAACTGTAAATATTTACCTTTAACATCTTTGATTAATGGGTCACTGACTGACATCCTTATCACAAAATGAATATGTAAAATAGATTATAGCCTCTCATATATGTCGAGTATCTTTCGACGCGGTTTATCAAACATACTTCAAATATATACAGTCAGTGCGCTGCTCAATGTCAAATTGATTTGTCGTAACGAAGTTTTTTTTTTCTCTTGAATTAGTTTGAAGAGCGTCGAGGATGGCTGAAAAAATTGTACCTATTTCGGTTGTGGTGACGGAAGCCAGGGAGCTGTTCAGAAAGGAGTTTCAAGAGGAACCGGAAATTGCCGTTTTTGCGCCAGGACGTGTCAATTTGATTGGGGAGCACACTGATTATAATGATGGTTTTGTAATGCCCATGGTGAGCAACACAAAATATATTTATTCAGCGCCAACTATATTTTCTCTTCAAATAAATGTATAACATTTGCGTTTTATTTAGATGTTTGTTTTTATATTGTTATTCAAAAATTGGTACAAGGAGAATCAAACGATCTATTTTTCTAGTCCACTAAAGCCGAAGCTACTTAATATTAACCATAAAAGACAAATTAACTACAAATTAACCAATACACAAATTAACTACAAATATTAATCACAATTTAATTGCAAAATTTGGTTTTAAACGCGTCTACTATTTTCTATTTTTCTAATATTCAAGAACAGATGAAAGATTTATAACATATATAATACAAATTCATATTATTTGGTGTTATTTGGTTATTCGACCAAAGTCAAAAAGTTATTTTAATACTTCTCATTTGATAACCGTTAGAAAAACAGTTTATCGGGTATTAGGGAAGTCTAGTTTAAATAGCCATTAATGAACGTAAGTTATTACTCAATTCTATAATATAAACAATTTTGACGTAGTTATATAGATTTGACCGCCAAAATCTGGCTTCTCCATAAATTAAATTAACGTCATTTTAAGAACAACTATGTCAAGGACTGAAGAGTCTAGGAGAAAGAGTTTACTTTCAATTTACAATCAAAAGCTGTACCTACCGAAATTCAAATAACAACTGAAGTGTTTCTATGAAAAAAGATGTATATAATCTATTTAATAAATATTTATTGCAATTCATTAACGGCTGTCTTAGTATGTAATTAGTTATTACACTCACGAGTTGTGTAATGAACTCATTACTCAATACAGTACAATAATAATTTGTTATTGTAAATATTAATGGGACATTCTTAATGGTCATGACATGACTTATGACACATTTACGACAGTTTATGTGGTAACTATGCCATATTTTTTATTTATAGATTATTTAAAATGTTAGGTTAGAATTTGCAGGTTAGATTTTGCAGTGAAATGTCGTAGTAAAATGTCAAATCAAATATTTTGACAAAAACATTATTTTTTCCTTTCTTAAACAAGTGGTCATTGATAAAATATTGTACATGCGCGTATACGCCTAAGTTAATGCTTATTACAACACTTGTGTGGTTATACTTTTCATTTGTAACTACAATAAAGAAGAATTATTTCATTAATGACTATATCCGCCCCCTTTATTTCGTTGTGGTACTCAATTATAATTCAATACTTTTCAGATAATTTCTGTCATAATGATAATTCACTGCTCTAGTTTCAGTGCAGGCTAACTACTGCATATCCTTGTTTTTCATTCATTTATAATTATTTCTTTTACAGGAAACTTAATTCCTTGTATTGATCTGTTTTACGCAAATGTAAATTAGCATGTGCTACGATGTTCTTAATAGGATAATAACCTTCTGTTCATAATTAATTGCATCTTGCAGACCAGATGTGAGCGTCTCCATACAGGGGCATTGACATATCTAAGGTCGACCGCAACTCATAAAGTTATATTAGCAGTCACTACATGGTAACTTCCTTCAATGGTTTTATATCATCGGTGACGTTTACCTGTAGTTTAAAATAATAATGGTATCTAGTGGTTATCTTCTTAGGGTGCGTATATTGTCTACCACAGAAAGGCATAACTCTTCAGCGGGCTAGTTGTCTTTACCTGGGTATCTCAGAGTGAGTGGGTAAATAATTTAAAGCCATTACCAAAAACAGTTCCGCACATCTAATGCCTTTACTGAGGTGACTGTATACAACCTACGGCAATAAGCCGTTTTCCAATGCATGGTTGGACTTAGGTCCTTGATCTCCTAGAGGGGAAACTCACAGAGTGTTTGGCGAGAGGAGTTCCTCTTGGTGTATTTCAAACCAACAACTGCGTATGCTAACCATTATTTAAACAAACGGAATTTGCCGTTACAAATAGCGAGTTCTGTTGCTTGTCAAAAACATTATTTCCACCTATCCAAGTTTGGATAATAAATGTAAATTAAGGTGTATCCTGAGTTTCCTTTCTATTGGCTCCTTCAGCCCCTAAACCAAATAAAGTATATCAAACTTAAATCATCATCATGAGGTCATCAGTCCTAAGACTGGTTGGACGCTAACCTCCAGCTTCTCCTATCTTGTGCTAACCTACGCATTTCGCTAATTGTGCTACAACCTACATCCCTTACTATTTGCGAGCAGTTGTCTAATCTAGGCCTACCTCTGCCTTTCTTCACTCCTATTTCTGCCTCCACAATATCGCGGACTATTCCCCCATGTCTCAGCAAGTGGCCTACCATTTTATATCTTCTCTTCTTTATGTTTTTCCACATACTTCTTTTCTCGCCGACTTTTTCTAATACTTCTTCGTTTCTAACCCTATCAGTCCACGGTGTTTTCATATTTCTTCGTAACACCACATCTCAAAAGCTTCTAATTTCTTCCTACTTGCTTCCCCTACCGTCCAGGTTTCGCAACCGTATAGTGCCGTGCTTCTTACATACGTTTTCAAAAATCTCTTCCTTGTTTGTAAGTTTATTACCCCCGAGCATAAAAGTGCTTTCTTTTTGTTAAAAGCTACTCGACCCTGCGCTATTCTTTGTTTTATATCTTTATCGCTTCTTCCATCCCAATTTATTTTACTTCCTAAATAAGTGAAGTCTTTAACTTCCTCCAATATTTCATTATTAATTTGTACTTTCGTTTTTGCTCTGCTCTCGCGCCCTCTGCTTAAACTTAAATTGAGATAAATAAAATCCCAAGTTAAATTAACCAAAACAGATCACATTAATGAAAAAATTAAAACAAGTAATACCAAACTTGATATAAAGAATCCAGGGAAGAAGAATTAAAAACGTAGTAAGGTTCCTACCACTAGACAAAATCGGGCGATTGCGCCAAATTTCCGGACTTGTATGCTAAATAAGATGAAGAGAAGCAAACTGTGAGTGCCTTTATAAATAAAATTACGTCAAAATGGCAAAAGAATTTTTTTTTATCTTCAAGAGGAATGATTTTATCGAAAACCAATATTTAACGGTTTCTTAAAAACCCTCGAAAGAAAATCTAGTAACGCAAAATTTCGATTGTTTGTTGTAAATCATGCACTCTATTAACAGGACATACTTTTGTTGATAAAAACACTTAAAAACACGATGCAAAGACATGACTTTTGTGGAACATGCAAGCTTTACATGTATACAAACTTAAATGAAACATCTTCACTTGATCTATGATTTATTGACTTTTGAGTTACATCCATACCTTTTGTCTACACCTTGCACAATTAGGAAAACCTAAAAGATTCATTTATTTATATTTTTGAAAATATATAAAATGAAATACATTTTTTTTGTAAATGAAAAATGTCGATGACAATAAATACCAAATAAAATTAATATGAAAATCTCAAATGTAAAGTATCTTTTCGTCAACAACATCTTTATAGAAAAATCTCACGATTAATATGAAATAAAAAAAACATTTTCACAAAATTTTACAATGATTCGATCACTTAAAAGTATATAATAATGAAATAAAACTTATTATTTAAATAGTAGTTTAAACGCGAATTATTATATTATTTAAATAAAACATTTACTAACTAAAGAGTATGGGGTGTTTGTGTTTTATTTCTTCGAAAATAAATTAGTACTTTATATTATAGAAAATAATTTCACACAAAAAAAATAGATTGATAGGGCCTCTCGTCTTATTGGTATAACGTGAAGTAATCTTAAGCCTACGAGAGTGAATGCAAACACCGATATATGATAACCTTTTCAGTTATTTTAAACAATAGAAATTTATTATAAGTTTTATCACCAAGAACATTACTAAAAATAGTCAAATACGTTATTAAATTGAAATAAATGAAAAACGAGTAATCTACATTGCATCATTTATCTAAAATCATTTATTTAAAAAATTAATTTTCAGTAATTTACGAAGCCACAAAAACCATTTTGGATTTTAACTGAGTAAAGAACAAGTATAATATAGAAATTAACCAGAAATAATTATCAAACCTAATAATACTGACTTGAAATAAATAAATAAATCATACTAAATACGATCATTACAACTGCTATATGAAATATGTATTATATTTGCATTTTTTTCGGCAAAATAATATGTTTCATCATAGAAAGTCTAATAAATAGTGCAGTTTTATTCTAAAATGTACAAAACTCATTTCAGCAAGTTATATAGTATTTTCCATTGACCTTCACTGTAAGACAATGCCCTGATGAGTATAAAAATAAGATTCTTTTGCCTTGACTGTAACAAACCGTAAACAAATTTCGAAAATATTCCATGGAAATGGAAAATTATTGTGAGGCAAATATATTTTCGAATTATCCTTTGCTGAATTTTATATACCTACTTTTTATTATTATTATTATATATTATACCACAACAAGAAGTAACAATAAATTAAAATGTATTCCTGAAAAGTATTCATAAGTACTGGAAGAGGACAAATTACACTTTTTATTTAAATTAACAATGGACACTTAATTTATTTGTTACGTGTAGGTGTATCACAAGTGCTATGATAAATTCCATCTGATAAAAAATAATGAATAGGTACTTGCGACTACATCTTATCGCGGCTTTTAAATATGTTAATTTGATCACGTGCCCAACCACAATAACAACAAAATGGTGATAAAAATATTTGTTGCATAATACATATATAATATAGATTAGAGATAAAGATATGTTTTAAATAATTTGAGCTGTGATGTCATAATTGGCTTTTATGAATTGCAACCCCCTACTTTTTTAACAAAAAAGTGTCGTATTCGAATTTTACATGTATTTTTGTTCCTCAAGAATGCACAATAAATATAACAAATAAAAGAAGTATTTCTTTATATATATTATGGGGTGTCTAAGCTGGACCTATAGGATTTAAATTGTCATTTGTGTTGTGTCAAAGATAGGGTGTCACTATTTAACGACCATCATCGACAAACCATACGTCAACATGCCTGTGATTGTATTAGGTACCAGCTTCATTTTCAAAGAAATATGGTCCAATTACTCCACAACTCCAAAATGAGCAACAAACCGTGCTCACAAATCTTTGTGGATGCATTTCTTTTTCGTGAACAAAATGTAGACTATCAGCACCCTAAATTCAAGTATTTTCTTTATTGACGTATCCGTCAAGATGAGAATGTGCTTCATCGTTGAACAAAATTTTGTTTTGCTAAAATCGGCATCAGCTTCTTTCTTTTCTAATTCCCAATTAACAAATGTACGACGTTGTAAATGGTCTGTAACTTTTAACTGTTATGTCAACTGAATGTTGTATTATGACACATGTAAATCTTTCTTTAAAATCCAATGCGTGGTGGATCTTGACAGATTCAATTATTGTGCACGACGTCGAATTGATGTATTTGAATATTCCCGTACAGTTTCTCTCATTGCAGCAATATTGCCATCTGACCGACCACAACGAGGACGTATTAGTGTTGCCTTATCAATAACAGAATCCGTCTCATCAAATTTCTTGATTAAGTTACGAACTGTTAGTTTTCTGTCAGCGATTTTGTGCTTATTTTGGGGGAATTTTCTTATCACAACTGTAAATGATTGCTCATTTGCATAAAACAGTTACACACAAACTATTCGTTATTGAACTGTTAATCGCGGCTTGTTGACGTCGTATGGTTTGTAGACGTTTTACGTTAAATATTGACGCCCTGTCTTTAACAGAACGCAAATGGAGCTCAATTCAAATCATATAGTTCCAACTGAGACACCCTATACATTAAAGAATAACTGGATTTTATCCAAAGCTTTGGTTTTTTTAACAATCTGTGTTATTGTTCAAATGTTTATTTTGTATGCAGATACATCTGAGCAATAAAAAAATGTATATAAAATTATAATAACCTTACAATTTATTGATGAATTTAAAACAATAATAATACTTATGTCTGATAAATCTAGTATATCCTCCTTATTATTAGAACTCATCATATTTTCTATTTTTTTTTTTTTTCACAATTTTATAGGCTCGTATTTTTTAGGCCCTACCACTTGTGACTGTTATAGTAGGAAAGAAAATCGAGGGGGAGGAGTCTATAATAGCCACATCCAATACTGGCGTAGATGCCACGCAAAAAGCAACAATTGAAATGCCCAGGAAAAGCGCCCTGATCAGGGCTATCACCCCTGGTGGCCCCAAATGGTCTATGTACGTTAAAGGTAAGAATTTTTTATTGTATTTTTATACCAATATCACAATACCTGTTTTTCGTTCATTAAAACTTCGCGAAACTGAATCATAAACAACTTTGATTTTTGTAATATCTGATGGTCTTGGTTCTTCTTGTAATTAGAGGAAAGTTATTTACAGATGCTTTACGTAGTTTTTATATGTATTTTTTTAAACCTACTTTGGACACGCCTTAGTTAAGAAGAAGACATTTTAACGTAATTTAAAATGAGTCTTTAATTTTTATTTTATCTTATATTATAATTTATTTGCATCAAGTCATAATGTTTAAAGTAATGAAACAAAGGAATCACAATTAACGCCATGTACATATACTGATCAGTGATAAGATATCACTGTGGACATAGCTTTGTTTAAGCACCATTTTATAAGAAAAGTCAACCCTACGTCTATGCCACTGCTTCTTTTTCTCAGTCTCACATAGAGTAGATTCTGTTAACAATGATAACCACTCTGATTACGATATTTATAAATATTTGTGTATGCTAGGTGTCATTGCGAATTACATCGGGGATATTCCACCCGCGTTCAAAGCCGTGGTGCACAGTAGCGTCCCAACGGGGGCTGGATTATCCAGTAGCGCGGCATTAGAAGTAGCGACGTACATGTTTCTCGACGCACTTACTGGACCTAATGCTGTTATGTAAGTAAACGTAAACTGAAATTAAAACTAGGTTCAAAAATGTTTAATACTGGATGTAAAATAAATCTTATAACAATACTCAAAAATATATATATACATATATCGGTGCAAGTAAAAACCAGAGTAGCATGTTTAGAGAACTGTCAATATTTTAAGATACAGTTATTTACATTATTCAATTCGGCCTAGAATCATTTTAGATGATGGTTTCATCATTGTAGAACTATAACCCAACTATAGTAAATACAGTAAAAGTAAAATTGTAATAACCTCCCTTGCGTCGCCAAAGTTTTATTTTATTCTAACTCCAGGCCCACCGACAAGGCATTGGCGTGTCAGAAAGCCGAACACGACTACGCGGGAATGCCTTGCGGCATAATGGATCAGTTTATTTCGTTAATGGGGAAAAAAGATCACGCCCTTCTCATCGACTGCAGGAACTTGACTTCATCGCTCATACCTCTATCCGATCCAAACATTGTTGTCCTGATAACCAATTCCAACGTGAAACACGAGTTGACTGGCAGCGAGTATCCCACCAGGAGGAAACAGTGCCAAGAGGCAGCGCTGATCATGAAGAAGGTCAGCTTGAGGGACGCCACGTTAGAAGACGTCAATTGTAAGTAGAAGGGCGCATATATCACAAATATTTTAACAAGTTTCTGATGTTAAAGTTATTTATACCCAGTAATTCCGTCATTGTTCCTTATTTTTGAGCATGTAACAACACATAAATAGCACTAGAGCTATTGATAATATTGGGTTTATCTCACTTTGATTAATGAAAACAAGTGAATAGTTTTCCATCAAGCACCGAGAGATTATATGTACATAACTTGACGCGTTATTTGCTAACTGTTTTGGCATTTTCAAGAGTTTATTTGTTTCAGCGAGACAACTGTTTTAATCACCTCATGACTAATTTCTTTGGAGGCGAGTGAAGAGATATGTTTAGATTTAGTACCGCTATTTTAGTATTACTAACAGCGGTACTGTTAGTAAACTGTGAGGAAACTAATATTACGATTTACTAATCCATTAATGTCCTTGTAGACTGTCTCAACCAAAATAACGGACTATTAGTTATAGGCCCTTGTCTTTGTTTGAAAATAATCGAATTTTTCTTTGGCTTGTCTCGAATCTACCCGTGATTAAAGACAACCTTTATATACTATCTAAGAGCACCAACATCATGAACTGTAGATAATACAAGTTCTGTAAAGTGTACATTATCTTGACCACCGTCTACAGGCTTGCCTCTATTTCATTTTAGATTTGAGGTCGATCAACACGGACGAGGAGATCGTGAAGAGGGCGAGGCACGTCATCACGGAGATCCAAAGAACTGCCGAGGCTGCTGAAGTACTGAAACAGGTGAATTTCAGGCGATTCGGCACTCTCATGACCGAGAGTCACCGTTCGTTGAGGGACGATTATAACGTTTCTTGTCCGGAGGTCGATAGTTTGGTGGAGGCGGCCCTGGAGATGGAGGGAGTCCTGGGGAGCAGGATGACCGGGGGAGGGTTTGGAGGGTGTACAGTGACTTTGGTAATTGTTATTGTTTTATTAACAGCCTTCTTTTTAATTATAAGTATCTACTTGCATAAAAAATATACATACCATAAATGGATCTGGGCTCCGTTATTTGTTTCTTGGTTGTAGGACATGAAATAAGTATATATACAGCACGTGTAGAATTTATTTTTTAAATTATAAATTGATTTGGTCTTAGTATGATTTTATCAAGTTTGTAGATTACTTTGGCCATCATTTACAAAAGAAAAAAAATAGTAAGATGAGAAAATAGTGTACAACTTTAGGTATGGTTTTGATGTAAATCAATTAATGCATAATCTATAGGGATGATTTTTTCAATACTTCAGCGCCCTTTATGAAACAAGACAGTATATTGAGAAAATAGTGCATAACTTTATAGTTACCGTAATATATCGTGTATAATATCAATACAGATTATACCAACGTTGTATATTGCTTCTTGCACACTCTTTTGAAAACAACAACAAATGTTGAGAAAATAATGAATGACTATTTTAGGTTTTTCTTGTAAATTAATTAATGTATAATCTTAGTCAGGGCCGGAACTACAATGGGGCATTGCCCCGGGGCCCCCGACGCGAGGAGGCCCCCTGGCAGAAAATGAAAAGGGAAAATGATTCAACCCCATCAGAAAATATTGAAAAACACGTGAACAAATATTCCTAAAAATATTATTTAGAAAATAATCATCAAAATGAATTAATCAAGGTGATAAAAATAAGAAAATCTATAAGTATGCTAATCTGAAACTTTTTTCTTATGATTTAAGGTTTCGGCTTACGAATTTTACTCAGTTAACACTTCAACCAATTGTTTGTAATGAATATCTAAATACAATTATTATGGACAAAATAGTGATTTTTATCCTTCATTTTTTCTATATTAATACCACAAGTAATTTTTAAATGGGGCCCCTACATTTTGTTTTGCCCCGAGGCATTTTCAGCTCAAGTTCCGGCACTGATCTTAGTATACATTTAATTGATCTTGTACATTGCTTTTTAATCATCTTTTAGAAAATAATATAGGGCATTGAGGAAATAATGCACTTTAATGAAAGAAAATTGGGCATAGTTTTTTTGTAAATCATTTATATAATCTCAGTATACTCGTATGGTTTTATTGACTTATTGGATGTGTACATTATTGCATGGACACCCTATAAATATCCATTTTTTTTTTTTTTTTTAGGTTTATGCCCACGTAGTAGATGAGGTAATAGATAATATCAAGAAAAAATACAAAGGAAAGGCGACCTTCTATATATGCAAGCCAAGTGATGGAGCCAAGAAAATTTCGGAATTACTGAAAAACTAAAAGGGAAAATGGATTTCTTAAAATATACTCATAGGACCAAACGTTTTATACTTAAAATATTGTAACAAATTTATAAATTAGGAGTATATTTACTATAAAATAAAAGATATAATATAGTATACAATTATTAATTTAAAATCTTTATTGACGAGTATTGAATATTTTCTTTGCTTGTTTGCTACAGTATCCAAATATTCAATGGATACCTTTAATTGCCAAAAATAGTCTTGTTAGTCATTTAAATTGTGATTTCTAAATGTTATTAACTGTAAAGTAACACATTTGGTAATGAATATATATACTTATCGTTTGTGTAAAAAAATCCTATTTCTATAGATATGAAATAAAAGACAAGAGTAGAAAACATTTTATTGAACAAAAATTAGGCAAGAAATATATTAGTCCTGAAATAAATCAGCAAGTTTGTATAAAAATGTATAACCGATTTTAAACGAATATATTACAAAAATTATGTAAATTGAGCCGGAAAATGTCACAAATTTTCCAAGTACACACACAAAATTTCACAGATATGTTAGAAAAAATCTGACAGACATTCATACTGCATTATTTTTTATTGGCAAGTATTTGTAAGTACTTGTTTAACTAGTTCGGTTTGATATTCCTCATTCGTAGCTCGTGAAGTATGAACATTTTAATATTCTGATCTGTAATCTTCTCATTTATTTCTTTAAGAGCCTGTTCGCCTCCGTCTCTATAATATTCAGTCAGTTTCTCTGCGTAGTCCAACCACACACAATTGGCGCAGCCCGACATACAACACGTAGTCGGTGCTTCAGGGTACAGTTTCACCTCGTTTTTATTCACTGTATGACGGTTACTTGTCTGATCTCCTTCTAGAGGCTCCTTTTTATTACATTCTGTTAATCTTCCTACGCTTATCCTGCGGATTCTTTGAGAATTATTATATATTTTAAGGTTAGATCTGACATGCTTAACTGAAATACAATGCGATATAGAATATATATTATTATCAATGAAATACCTACGGTAATAAAACGAGTACATTTAAAAACTGGGAATTTGTGTTATATAACATGGTCAAATTAAAGGTGAAAAAATACCCCTTAATGATAAGAGTTATTAACAAATTTGACAGTATTAAGGAAGGAAATTGACCTACTGGGATACTTTGATTATTTTGCCTACTACTAAAACAGTAGATGTAATAATACAAACAGTACTGACTCGTCACGGCTCTATAAATTATATAAAATAAAAAGTGTCTTCTATAACAATTCTCATTAACGTAATGTAATATACAATGGGACAAAATTGTTACACCTATTTTTTTTCTATCACAGAATTTAAATGAACGACGAAAGTATTGATATAGGGTCGATAATATTTTTACAATCACATTGCAATAATCAGACACGGAAATTTTATTTCGTACACCCTGTATATATCGTGAGAATGACGCCTAGAGGAGAAGCTTATTTTACCAATTACTCCGTAATTACTTATACAAATATACTGTTAATTTAAAATTCAAGTAGGTAGGTCACAACAAAATGGTTAAATTAGAAAAGTACACAAAGTATTATAAATAAATGAAATACTTTTATTTTTATAACTATTGTTATATTCTCTATTTTAGTAAGTGAAGTACACAGAGAGGAGTCTTTGGTACGGTATTATATACGTCGAGTGGTAAGTACATTTTAATGTACTAAATATACATATGTATGTACGTATATTTATTTTAAAACTAAGGTTTCTCAAGCTAAGGAGTCACGGTTTCTTCATAGAATAAAAACAGGCCGTTTTCCTCAAACACTGAAAGATTATACATCGTCTGACGCGCGACTCGTCAACCAAATTGACATTATTAGAGCATGATTGAAACTATCTACAAACTGTTTTCCTGCTTTTTTGCTGCTCCCAGGACGGTTCTTTATGTTCAGATATATACTATTACTATTAGTTTATGTTTTGTTAAATACAATTTCTACTGTTTTTCTTTAGATCCCTTTGTACACTGCAATTGTTTACATGGTTTAATTTTTTTCCAAGAAATTTTCCTAAAGAGACTGTTTATCAGAACAGATGTATGTATCATAGAATTGTTAGCTAAGTTTTATTTGTTCAATTCTTTAAAAGTTAATACAAAATATTTATTCAGTGATTGACAATGCATATTTAGAAGAAACAAATATTTTTTTGGCAATGGTAACCCGAGATGGATATACCTCGCACCTATGTATGTATACATTTCATTTTATTTGCTAGTGAATAATTGTTAGATTATGAACGTATCTATCTGTCACCGAGCATATTTAAAATAATTTATGAAGCTTCCTAATAATTGAATGAGCAAATAAACTTCAACTTTGAGAGATCTGTTTGTATTTAATTCAAAAGATATTCATTCGATTATATTCCAGCATCATTCAAGATCAATTTCTTCTACGATTAAAATACCTTTCATTTCGTATGTCGCGCCGCCCATGATCTAATTTTCTATAAAAGGGGTGGAGCGCATACCCTCTGTGTTAACCTGTTTGTTACCGCATTGCAGTTTAAGCCTCTTGCGGGTAATCTTCATATGTAATTTCTTCAGCGACAGGTGTTTACCAACACGTTTAAGCTCCTCCCTGCGTTGGTGTTTGGCGACAAGCAACCACGAAACAAATAATACGCCGTCTAGATAAGATAACGTACGAAATAAAACCGATACAGGTACATACTTCGAGTGCCTTTGTCGACCTCTGAGCGACGAGACGAAAAAAAATGCACTCTCTCTGTCGTCGGGCGATTCAGTTCACTTTCAGAGACGCGGTTTGTCGGCGTACCGTCGAAAACTAAACTTCCGCCAAAAGAATGGCTTCCATCACGTCGTGCCATAAATAAAACCGTCCCTTTCGTCGAAACCAAGACCGCCGTATTTCAAAAATCACGCCAGTCGGTATTGTGGCCAGGCGCACGTGTTAATATGTTGAAATCGCTGTTTCCTTGGAAACACCACAAAACAAAAGAGATGGCAGCTCAACAAACGATGGACGTCGGTAAGTATCAAAGTTAGTACTAATTGTCATTTAACGTAATATTTACTGGTTTATTTCGAGCACGAACGCGTATTTAGTGTGATATGAATGCCCTTTTTATTTATATAATTCGCTGTAACGACGAAAATTGTATCAGATGTTCCCATCACGGTCCACCCACAACATTAAAGCTGATAGTTTATTTTCCTTGTTCTTATAGCTCTACCGGATAATTGGAGCGAAAATAAACATTGATCTATAAATAAATATATCTTAATGACCTGACTGAAAGACCCAACTCTAATGCATCCATCGCCTTAGGATTTGAAAAATCGGTTTTTTCGTTTACCTTCCTGACAGTTATTGTCAGTTTTTTTACACGTTAAATTTTATGTAAGTGCAACCCAGAATTTTTACTCTCTCATAGGTTAGTTTAAATTAAGTGTACTCCTGTTACAGACCCTTAACTTTAACCCATTATACCATACGAAATAGGTTATAATTTGGTCTTCCATAACAATATTTGCATAAATACGCTTCATCTCTGACGTTTTTTCTCGAGATTATATTTGCCTTGTTTATTAACATTGCACTTTTATCTCGTGGCTCGTCTTCCCACCCATTTTTTTACAATACAATACTTGTAAGTAATACTCGTTCACCTTGATTGATTTAAGGTATTTTTTTACTGCAAAACTAAATCAGTGGGTAATGTGGCTGTGAAAACATCTCCTTATCGCTTATTAGCTGTAAGTACAACATATTAGCGTAAACAATACGTTAATACATATGCCAATGTGTTACTTGACCTTGTACCTCGTATTGCCTCGTCTTTGGGTTAGCAGTTGTATTCGCCTCACGTATAATTATTTGAGAATTGTTGCATAATGTTTATCTTCAGTTTTGTGTGCTAACATACCGCCAAGAACGTGCTCGTAAACTGGGATCAAATCAGGTTTTCCACAGTCTTCAGTTGTTATTTTTAATGTTTCCCGGGGTTGCATCTGTCGATTCCACAATTTTTTCTTTGAAATGTAAGTGGGAGTTGTTGATGTATTTTCGTTGAATATATTATAATTGTTTATGAATAAGCAATCGGGTCTTTAAATTTGCAAACATCACGAACTGTATTTTTATATAATCTGTGTCAGTTGTGGGTAGCTGGAGAAAATATACATTTGATTTGTAGTGAATTTGAAACGGATTTTTAAAAACGCCCGTTACGTGTCGCCTACTTTCTAACGCCCAATTGGTATACAGTGTACTGGATAATAATGTACAAATTCGGTAAAATTGTTAAAAAACATAGATATACAATTGTATGGACATTTTTCTCAGTTTAAAATGTGTGTAGTTTTTTTTTTGAAGGTATGAAATTATTGATATTTTTTAAAATGCGGATTTTTAATACGGAAAATTTTAAAACTGCCAAAGCGTAGCATTTAATTGAAAACTTTTGATATGACTGACTTTTTGGGAAAAGAAAATCTTGCAACTGTATCCTGAGAGATAGAATAGACAATCCTGTAATTTGGTTTGTTTGCATAAATTTTACTTTCTAAATACTCCCAGGAAAAAAGTCCATTAAATCGGGTAAGCGTGGTGGTCTTCTACCTTACCACAATCAGTCAAATTTGTATCTGGTCTATATTGGGCAGATGTTCAAAGATACGACGATTTTTGACGGCTTAAAAATCATTCACCCCCTAGCGGTTCCCGAGGATCACACGATAGACCAACCGCTACTCCCATGCCACGTCTGCGGCAGAACGTTCCTTCCCGCGCCTCTCAAGAAGCATGAACGCGTATGCGAAAGGAGCGTCACGAAGAAGAGGAAACCGTTCGACTCGTTGAAGCAGAGGGTCGAAGGAACGGACCTGGCCAACTTCCACCAGAAGACCTACCTGAAGAAGCTGGAACCGGCGACGTCGCCCGACCCCAAGAGGAAGAGGCAAAGCAACTGGAAGGAGAAGCACCTGGAGCTGGTAAACACCATCAGGGCTGCCAAAGGTCAGTGGAGGCCTTCTGTTATCCGCTTGCGTTCCTCTATCTCTTAATTTATCTCTTCGTATCTTTAAGGCGTTCCAACTGCGGGTATGTCGAGCGTAAAGGCGAGGAGCTCCACGTCCCTGATGGCCGGCAACGAGCGTTGTCCATCTTGTGACAGGCAGTTTGGCCCCAAAGCTTACGATCGCCACGTGGAGTGGTGCAAAGAGAAGAAAGCGCAACAGCGTATCCACCAATCACCTGCTAACGTTTTGCGCGCTAAAGAGCGCCTGGAGGCGCGAACGAAGTACGTACCTCCATTGAATAAGTCCAAAAAAACCGCCGTGAGGGAAAAATACTCTAACCAGAACACTTCCACCGAAACACTGGCGAGTATTAAGACCACCTCGCCTTTGTCTAGGGGCGCCAGTGTTAGGAAACCGAGGTCGGAGGTGAATCTGGGACGTAACAGCGACAAAGCGAGCATCAACGGTGACAAGGAAAGGACTAGGGTGGATAAATGTATTGCCAGTCGTGAAGATAAGTTGAAACGTCAGGAATCGTTGGCGGAGAAGCATACCCCTGTGATAGCGTCCAAGGCAGAATCTGGAAAAAAGTAAGTACCTATTGAAACTTCTATTTAAGAAATTTTGTAGGATTATTCTAAATTATTTAGAAACTCCATTAAAATATTCTGATTTATTCTTGATTCTTGGCCAAAATTTACCGCAGTGGTTTACATTTTTACCAGAAATGTACGAGGGTGGATCAAATATAAACGGGACTTTAAAAAATATATATATATATATATATATATATATATATATATATATATATATATATATAGATTGAAAAACAAAATGCAAAGATATTTTATTTTTCTACATAGTCTTACATACATTTTTCCCAGCAAGGAGGACGGTTTTTTATCCCAATATCATAGAATGAGGCTGGTTGTGTCAGGAGCCAATTGCGCACGAATCCCTCTACGCCCTGGTCATTGTGTAGTCGGGCGTGTAGTGATGGACACATTTCGTTGCAGGTGACAATCCAACTCAGAAATGCATCACCTTCTTCTGCAAACCTTCCATAGTGCTGGTTCGAGGACGGCGATCGTGTTCCTGATTTTCCACTCGTTCTCGCCCTTCCTTGAACTCTTTATGCCAGGCAAACACGCGAGTCCTTGACAGTATTTGGTCCCTAAACTGTGCAGTCAATTTACGGAAAATTTCCCCCGCTTGAACTCCTTCATGAACAAGAAATTTTATAATAATGCGTTGCGCAACAGAGGGGTGCTGCTCTCGCTCCGACATCGTGAGCGCTACTGACGAACTAGTTGAGAGTGGGTAATGGCCGGCTCTTCCCATTCACAATGACCCAAGCATACTAGAACCTCGGACCCGGTCTTAAGAACCGTAGACGTTCAGGACAAAAATCCCGTTTACGTTTAATCTACCCTCGCATTTTCATTTGGGATATAAGTCTATCAACATTTTTGCCGCGAATTCGCTTCACCACTTTGATTTTTCTTTCCCAAATCATTGTAAAAATTATTATATAAATCTTATACAAGGTCAAGTTTTTGAGTTGTACATATATTTTTCAAACTTAATGTCTGTGTAACAAATGGCAATAGTGAAAACCAATTTTTTTTGACATTATTAAAGAAGTTATTCTTACCTCCCAAATCGGCACAGAACGATATGTCTCTGGAAGGGTCGTCAAATCAAGGGGTACACTTATTGCTCCGACATTAGTTGACATACAACTCAGATTCACCTTGTATAATAGGGGTTTAACTTTTTCAATTGAAATCTCATTTTTTTAAACCTATTGTAATCTGCAATGCATTTGGAACTTATATTTTAATTCATCTACACAGATTATCACCCCAGTTTGTGATTTAAAATCTTTTGTGCACTTCAATTGAAGACTACAAGAGATTTATATATATATATTTTTTTTTTGACAAAATTTAGTCATTGGCCCTATTTTCCTGCATCGTAAGCCTTTCCTTATCCTTTTTGGAAAACTTGTAGGGAGAAAGGAAAGAGGTCACGATTCCCAAAAGTAAAAATTCCCTTCTCCTTGCAATTTTCTGAAATTTGGCACCTCTTTCCCCCGCCCATTAAAACCCTTTCCTTTCCCCTACAGTTCTCAAAAGAAAAGGATAACGCCCTACATGAAAATCAACAATACGGACGTGAACCATGTCGACGGGATATCAGTCGCCTCCTTAAAATTCGACTACGCCAACAAAAAAATGGTAACCTGGCGGGATACTGTTGGCAATCCAAGTGAAAGCGATAATTTCCCCAGAAATAGCGATCCAAAAGTGAAAAATCCCCGTGGTAACTGCAATAGCACGCAAAGCGTTAATGCGGTTTTTCCTGAAACTGAAAAAATCAGTTGTGAGAAAATTCTGTCGTCCAGTGATGTCCTCCATAAAGATATGAAAATTCCTCTCACTAAACATGTTTTCAGTAAAAAATTAAATACCACTGTTAAAGATACTGCCGACGAGAGAAAAATAACTTCAAATGATGTGAAAGTGGCACAAACTTCAAAGCGAACAAACGGTACCAAAAAGTACGATGAGAAGAACATTAAAAAGAAGTTTGGCACCAAAAAAAATGCCAACATAGAAGAGGATAGCATTGATATGAGCCCCAAAGAGCCTGACCCAACATCTGTTTCAATAGATAGCAAAATAAAGTACCCATTTCCGCTAAGTAAAAAATCATTTGCAAAAAAGATCAACGAAACACGAAGAAGTTTTGTAAATAACGAAGAAATGTATGCAGAAAACTGTGCTAGTCCAAGCAGGGTGGATTCAGAAGAAACAAGCCCGGATTTGTTGAAAAATACAATGTGCGAAAAGAAAACAGTCGATGAAGCTAATAGTCGTGCATCAAATGAGTATTCAAAATCCAATAGGAAGGTTCTAGAACGTCCCACGCATTTACTCAAAAGTACTTTCACCAAAAGACTAAATACAAATAAATTTGACAAGAAAATTGCAAAGGATGAAATGTGCAATGTTGCTATAAGTTCCAAGAGCTCCGATTGTGTGACTGCAAACACATTTGGCACTAACAGCCAACAGGAGACAGCAAACGTCGATCTGTTATATGAAAACAACTTTACGAATAAACTTATAAACACATTTAATCTAATAGCAGATTCGAGTAGTGGGAAAAACGATGCCAATTTCGAGATAAATACATTGATTGCTCCAAACGCAAAAGCTGGAAGTAAATTGGACGTGACCTTGGAAAATAACGGAGGAGATGACACGGCCTTTCTTATAGCTTCAAAGGAGTCAGAAAACTCGATTTTGTCCAACTGTTCGACGGTTAACTCGGAGGAAACGTACTTGGTTAATAGAAGTTCGACGGACGAGTTCAATTATAGTCAAAATTTTAAAAATAATAATATAGCTCTCGATGACTCCGGCACTAATTCAATAGGCGTAACTACCAGCTATAAAATTGAGCCCAAAACTGACTTTATGACGGAAAAAACCGTCCCCACAGAAACCAAAGATGAATGTCTGGACTCGCTGTTGGATACCAGTTCGTCTGTAACTGTAAATTCCTCGGTATTGGACATTCAAAATTGCTCTAAGTCGTGCAATTCGGTGACCCAAGCGTTTGAGAAATTGACCATTAACAGCAGAGAAGAACTTCGCAATACTGACCAAAAACTTAATATAGAAGACAAATCTAAGGTAGTAGATGTAGAAGAGATTGGAAATGGATGCACAAAAGGTAGCGAATCTCCATTGGAGGATGCCACAACGTTCAATTCCTTCAGAAACAGCCACAGGGTGTTCACGGATTGGTTTGAGGAGTACATGAAAAAGAACGAGTGTGACGATGAAGAGAACTTAGACGATGAAATGGAATATCCTCCTCAACAGGAAATAGAAGATGTGCAAGACATTGAGAAGAAATCTGAGAACTTGGTTTTGCTGTTTAAATCTACTACAAGCTTAGACTTGACCGCTGGAATGATTCGTGATCGTACTGATGGGAAAATGGCAACAGACGGCATGAAACTGAACAATCGAATTTCTGAGGAAAGCCTAAATAGCAGCTGTGAATTGGACAGTTTCGGTTTGGACCTTAACAAGTCGTCAAACTTCTCCCTAAAGAAATCCTTGTCTCAAATTGATATTACGACAACGTCGAGCTTTTTAGGGCTCAGTAGCAAAAACACCCTTATATCTATTTACAACAACAAAAATAAAGAGAATTTTGATATCGAAAGTGTGAGTGAAACACGAAGAACCAGGACCAGTTCTTTACCCAACATTCACCTGCTGGGAATATGTCGCAAACCTGACATGGGAAGAGATATGGAAGATAATCTAGGCGACAGTTTAATGAGACCAGAAAATAGAAATATAGTTAGTCGAAACGATGTTCTTGACGAAAGAGAAAACTTGAGGAGGGAAATACTTGGCTTGGCTGCTGAGGAGTTTATAGAGGACTGCCGTAGGGACGAACTCGATGATGCAGAAGAAATCGGGAACGTTAGCAATGTTTTGTACGGGTTTCCGGAGGAAGAATATACCGTTCCCAAGAAGAAACGAAAGGTGGACTGTTGCATAAAGACCAGGAAGGTCACAAACACAAGATTCGCCCCCTTTGCCAACGCCGGTTTCGATTTGCGCAAGCTCAAGGCGATAACGCTGTCCGATGGCGACAAAAAGGACCATGGTATCTTTGACGAAAATGCCATGGGGGATTTTGTAAAGAAAAAAGACGCCACTGAGTCCAGTGCTAGAAACGTGAAGTTGGATAACCATAAATGCCCTGCAGTCGAGACCAAACCGAAGGAACCCGATAAGAGCAGCGCGTCGTCCGCGCGAACCACGATATCTACAGAGTGTTCACCGCGACTGGTCACGATACTGGACAAGATTTTGAATAATACCAACTCGGGCAGTAACGAAGAAAACAGTAAAGCTCTTATAGTGGTAACACTGAGCGATTGTTTGAAGCTCGTCGATTTGGACCGGAAGAAATTGCCGAAAATCAAGAGATGTTTGGAGAAGATAAAGGAGAAGCACAAGATCGATTACGGTGAAATAAAATTGCCACCTATCGAGAATCGCGAAAGGAAAGACAAGGAAATACAGGCTGGTCTAGTCGAGGGGGAGAATAAGCATCTGCCGAAAATTATGGATAAGTTTATAAGGAGGGGTACTTTGAAGAAATGTACGATGAACGTTAAAACGAACGTGAAGGATGTGTATTTGGAGTACAGTGAGAGGTGGGTTCGATCCCCAGGCAAATTTTCCTAGCTTTTGTTTGTGGTGCAGTTTAATTTTTACTGTTTCTAATACTAGTTCAAACCCGCGAGAGTTTCAACAAATATTAGAAGGTTTGAAGGTTTTTCAACAATTATTAGAATAGAAAGAAGTCATTCATCGTGTCTAACGATGTTCGTTAACATTCATCGTGTTAACGTTATAAAAAAAAATTTTGATTTTTTGCAAATCAAATATGGAAATAGTAGACAAGCTAATTGTCTTACAAATCAACAACTTGACCTTGAATTTTTATTTGAATGTAAATCTTTCGCATTTCGATTACGAACGCATGTTTTTTATGGAACAAAGTTATTTTTGTTTAGAATTTCTGGGTAATTCAAATTTATTCAACATTTTTCGAAATCATACGGGCCGGAATAGTTTAATTCTTTGCAGTAAGCTCATGTGAAGCTTTACAGTTTTCTGTATGTGCAACGTAATGACCTTTCAGCAAACCGTTAGATTCGAGGTTAACTTGGAGTTTCCGCCGTTTAGACCACCATACCCATGACATATGATTGATTCGTAACTGCTAGGCGCATTCTAAATGTATTCAAAGTGACCTTGCACCTTCCATTGATGTAATGTTTATAACAAGGTTGTTAAACACGATGAGCTTGATGTTTAACATCAAGGTCATAGTGTTTTTTCTATGAACAGTATAATTATACCAGAAACGATAACCGTTTAATTTTATTTACCCTCTAATCAAGGTCATTGTTCATATTTTTTATATTATGCTTTATTTGAAAACTAGGTTTTTGGTAGTCGTTTGTTAAGATTACTTGGGATTAGTGATTTTGTATACGTAAGTGTAAGTGACCTTCCCGAAAGCGCCAATTTTAAGGTAAATTCACACGTACTTCAAGTGACATGAACCACTAAAAACTACTCAAAGAGGCCTCGAATTTTCTGCCAGAAACATCATCGAAATTGTTCTCCTACTTTGTCATATTAACAATAATTTTCAAAATTATTATTAATATGAAAAAGTACGAGATTATTAATTTTCAAAATAAAAATCACTGACATTTATATCTAAATTATTTTTAATTATACTAAAACAGTTTTCAAGGCCACGCGGTGTCAATATCAACAAGGTTTTAAGGGGCATCGTTGACAATTTATATTAACTGAACTTATCCGGTCGAATGTTCGCTATTTTTTTTTTGCAATTTTTTAGTAACAGCTTTAGCTACGACCCGTTTGAGTCCGCCCAGCGCCAGTTCATGGAGCTGCTGGACTGTGACGATTTCAAATCGCTCATCGCCCCCACATCCACGCCGGTAAAACACACGCCACGACCACACACCACCAGCGTCATCACGCCCACCCAGCAACAATCGCCTACGATTAAGAAAAAAATAAAATCCGCCGAGCCAGTCCTCGCGAAGGCCAACAAACACAACCGGGCATCCGTCATCGATCCTCCGATTAGCTTTAAGGACTCTCTGGACTCCATCACGGATGATTTTGAACTGATGGAGACCCTCATAAAGCACCAGTTTACGGACGCGAACAAAAACTCCGACTCCTTTTATTTGCATTCAAAACCACAGAAGGAGTCTCTCACTCTCAGCGATATTTTAGATAATAGGAAGTACAGCGACGACATGACCTCCATCGACCCCAGGTTGATCAACGAAAACGATAACCTCTCGATACCGGAACACTTTAAAATGGATGATTTCTCCCCGACTTCCACCACGGACACTGATATAACTCTACAGAACGACGTCGACCATTACAGTTTACAATACGACAACAAAATCGCCGCCTTCGAACCGTCGCCTGACAAAAAGGCGACCAAAAATAAGAGCGCTATCGAGAGGAAACCCGTAGTAAAACGTTCGACTTCGCTCGTCAGCCGAACCAAAGCGGACGAGGGCTCCCTTAAAGTGACGAGTAAGAAATTGACGACTAAGAGTAAATTAACGAGTAGGTCTAATTCTAGCGTCGCTACGAATAAACCCGCGGGTGGCGAGAAGAAGAAGGGCCTATCCACGTTGAAGAAGTCCACGACGTTGTTCCCCGATCCCGGACCGAAACCACCGTCGCTTAAAAATAAGAACGACGTCAACAATTATTTTTCGGAAAAGCAGCAGAAGAATTTGGGCATGGATCGCACCAGCCCTGAAAAAGAGGTGAGTACGTTTTATATTTTGCGCGATTATTCGTACTGCTGGACGTGCGCGTGCGTGGCGAAATCGCAGAAAACTTTTATTAAAACCTCATATAAAACGCTCCCAAAGACAATGCTATATCGAGGACAATATACAGGGTTTCAGGGTTTAGCATGGTAATAACCCCACACTACTATGGTAGAACCTACTGGGTAGGGTCAAAGAAGGATGTTAATTACAACCTTTTTTACTTAATGGGGCACTTTTGTTATTTTTTTTTTTTTTTTGTATTGCTTAGTATCTGAAGTATGTCTATATGAAGTTATGCCAGAAACTATCCTGAAACCCTATATAATATGGATTGTAGATTGAAGCCATAAAAAAATTAATGTTTACCTAAGTTTATAGATAAAATAAATAATTTGGCAACACTGCCCTTTATTTTGGAAATGCTGACCATAAAAATATTAAAATATCTTACCAAATAATTGTAGATTTTGCCACTATAATGCTAGCACAACGCAATGGGAGTGTAAAATAATAAACATAACCCTTGTTTTGTACCATATACCTTGAAAATCATCTGATTAGGCTTATAATTGAACACTGATTACTGCTAATCAGTGACTTAATTGAAACTAACATATGTATATGAATTCTTCTATTTATATATTTTTTTTCTGAAAATGTATTCTTGGTATCACATTTCAAAGTCTTCTTGGCTTTAAACCCCAAGGTTCTTTTACATATTTAGCATAATGGTAGGCATCACTTCGCGTTTCTTTCTTTTTTTTTTCTTCATTTGTAATATAGAATTGTAAATTCTTTAGTAAACTCCAGGTTGGTCAAAAATACCTATGAAACTACAATAAATAAATACATAATTACACAAGAATGCTTGCACTGGAAAAACTAAAAACAGTTCACAATGTAGACAGCAAAAATTGAAATAATCTTGTTCATCAACCATTAAATGATTTAACCACAGATTATCTAAAGTCGCAAATGGTCTGTAGCGTTGATTTGAAATCACCAATTGGACATAACATATAATAACAGCTATTACATATAATTGGCGAGTTAATCATTCCGATGCGACCTCTGGTGGAAACTCCGGTACTACTAGGAACAGTAAATTTATATTCACTATAACCCAATAAATACAATTTGTGTCCTGTTTTTAAGATTCTAAAATATAAATCAAATGTAATCCATTGACAATAGCTAAAACACATAAACGGCAAACAATTTTACTGTTCATGTTCGCTATTTTGCGGCGCCACCATTGGTCGATTCACTCCAATAATGGGTATCAATTTCATAAGATAGAATTCCCATTGGACATAATGTCAACATTTATTTTATGAAGATTAGGTGTTTTAGGAATTAGGCAATAAAATACAAAACTGTGATAAAATATGCGGATACGATGAATTTGTGTTGTAAAATATACTTTGGAATATTTACAATGGAGTGGTCAAGAAGACTAGAGAACCTCTAGTCTAGACTAGAAAACTCTCTAGTCTTCTTGGGAGTGGTATATAATATGAATATAACAGAATATCATATAATATGATAGAAGGTACATCATCACCAATTGAGAAGCAGAAAAAGTGTATTGTTTTGTTTTATCTCATATTATTCTATTTACTCAGGGTGTAAGGTTAAAAAGTGATAAAACTGATAAATAACATGAGGTAATACATTATTTATTTTTTTATTCATTTGTCTGTGTCGATATTTCTCTTTAGCCACTCTATATAACTTTTGTTGTACTTACATGATAGTTATTGTCTAAATTTTGCTTCGAAATATTAATTCAGTTGGTATAGGAATAATTATGTAAAAAATAAATCGGTAATTATATAGAACACCCCCTTCTGGATTTTCGCGTTTTTTTTTATGGACGTGTTGTACGTTGCTATAGGAACAGTTTTTCACAAACGAAACTTTGCGCAAATTAATAATAATCCATCTAGCTAACGGGAGGTGGGAGCGAATAGGGGTGCTGGGTGGGGTAAACAGGTGTATTGAGGAATGTTAATTTTGCAAAGGTACATAAAAAAAATGTAAATTTTTTAAAAATATTCAAAATATAGGGGTAGTTTTTAAGGGTTGAAACATCCCCTTCTGAATTTTCGCCTTTTTTTTCATCAACGTGTTGTAGGTTGCTATAGGAACAGTTTTTCACAAACAAAACTGCGCAAATTAATAATAACCCATGTAGCTAACGGGAGGTGGGAGCGAATAGGGGTGCTGGATGGGGTAAACAGGGGTATTGAAGAATGTTAATTTAGCAAGGGTACATTAAAAAAACGTAAATTTTTGAAAATATTCAACATATAGGGATAGTTTTTAAGGATTGAAGCAATATTTGTGTGGTGAAAGGATGTGGCATTGTGTGCACATAGAGACCGCAAAATTAAATATCTTGCTTTTTTTTGTTAAATTTTGGCGTCTCTTGTTGAAGGGCAAGGGATATATTTGGTATATAAATGATCAATGTTCAAAAATAATTTACAAGATAGAGGGATAGTTTGTAAGGGTTGAAATAATCGTGAATCCTAATTGTTTCTATTTGTCATAATCTGCCTGACCCTTTTTTATGCACGTGATACGGTCATTATTTAAGTTGATGTATATTTAATTAATTTACTCACATGTTGTATTCCAATTATTAAAACGCCATGTCTATTTAAGAACGATGTAAGTCCTTCATTTGACGCTGTAATAGCATAAAATTTCGCGTAAGTGACATCGCAAGAGTCACAGGTGTTGAAATCACAAAACCGCACAGGCACAGGTGTAAGATTCACAGTCAATACTCTGTTTTCACTCATATTTTTGTCGCATTCGACGGGCAAGAATATTTGAAGTTTAAGTTCTAGCTGTGAACAAAGAACTGAATAGCTGTGTTATGAAAAGTGTCTTTTCAGCATCCCTGGGCGCGTGAAGACGTTTCCAACTAATCAGGGCGTCTGATTTTGTTTACATATTTGTAAATTCAATAGACAGTGATGTCTGCGCTTTAGGTAAGCGAGTAATTTGTAGCCTATATCGTATATTATGATAGTTGTACAAACGTTGATGTGGCAACATGGGAACTTTGGTGAACAACAGAAACGATTAAGTAAACAGTAAATCAGCTGTGCGCATGGAGAAATGTGCCAATTTTAATTTATTCATAAAAAATACTTAACGCCATTTGCGCAAGATATGATAAGGTGCGATGTACTCGTGATGGAATGTAGAATGTGTGAGTAAGTTTAGTTTTTCGATAGGGCAGAAGGGGGTGTTCTATACAATGACCAATAAATCGTTACTCGTAACATAAGCAGAATAAGAATTTGGGGTTATGTTCATTAATTTGTATCCACAGCTCTCCGATACAGTGGAAGAGGCTCTTAAGCCTGGGGATTTATTCACCGTAGATGACGAGATGTACGAGGAATACAAGAAGTATGAGGAAATGTACCTGAAAGAGAAAGCGCAGTCCTCCACGAAAAAGAAGCACAAACCGAAACTGATCGACATCAACTTTGGTATACTCACAGCAAGTGAAGAGGAGGAACATTTGACGTTTAATAAAATATCAAACGATTCCGCCTACGGAAGGTAGGTATGAACATAAAGGTTAACGGCTGTTTGAATGATTTTCTGTTATGATCGTAGTTTAACCCGTAAAACCCCCAAGCACCGAAGCCGCGCCACCAAACTGACGCCCGTAGAGCAGAAACAGGTCGATAGCACGAGCTCCAGTGGTTCGGAACACTGTCCAAATTCTCCAGCTGTAACACAACGTATATCAAAGTTCTGCCATGAATGTGGCAACAAATACCCTCTGTCCACGGCAAAATTTTGCGTAGAGTGTGGAGTGAAAAGGCTGGTATTGTGATATTTTTAAGAGATATACTAATTGTTTTTTTTTTTTGAATAAGTGTGTATAATGTACAGTTTTTTTATACTTATACTTTAACTTTTTTCGTTCTATACATATTAAATTCTTAACGTAGCTTAAGAAGTTTAAAAGTCTTGAGGAGGTGCCTGTTTTATAGCACCCCGGTACTTATATATGAAGCTAATAAAGGTATTTTACATGCGCCGCCTACATTTGGATTAGAGAGAAAAACAATGGCAACGTTTCAATGTTCATAGCCTAGTTGGCGCTGCTTTGTTGATGTTTTTCAAAAATAAACAATTGACAGTATGCCCTGATGAATTAGCCTTATTACAATGGTGCCACATTGCTTTTTGTGGCCTTAAACTGTCTGCTTTTATTTGTAGATAACACTAAATACAGAAGTGCTTTGCCTTAATATTAAATACTCACTTTGAAGAAAAAAATTAATAATGGCAACTTTGGAACACTCTTAAACATGACAGTTTCTCCAGTATTCGTAATAGATCTGTATTACAGTGTTGCCTTTTTGTGATTTTCGAGATAAAATGGCAATTCTTTAGATTCTACCATATGTCATTATACCTATAACATTGACATTATAGTGTAAAACAATTGACAGTCGGGAAGGATTTAACTTTTATTCCAATGTTGCCAGATTACTTATGGCTTCAATTTTCATTCATTTTCTTTATTATATTTAAACTATTATACAGTATTCAATTTTCAATGAAAAATGTGGCAACACTGAAAAACATATGGTTTGTAGATATTACAGGAATTTAACTATCGATTGTTAAAATATACATGGTCCAATTTTTTTAATAAAAAGTTTTCTGCTGGTTTCTTTTTAATAATTGCGTTCTTTTGTTTTTTTATTTGAAAATTTAACAATCTGACAAATTTGGCAATGTCAAAATATCAATTGACACAAATGTAGTCAATTAAAATGCTGTAAATACTCTACAAGATTATCATTTTAATAAAACAAGACAATCAATCTAAAACTATTATATTTGTTGCCTAATATCTTTTATTTGGGCATAAAACTAGTTTACCGAATAACGAAACAAATGGTTTAGTTAACTTTTCTCCAATACTTTTCATAGATTTGAACCAATTAATAATCATTAGTTTCGTTGCAGTGTTGCCACGTTTCCTTTTAAATTTTTGCAGTGCTTCAATTTTTAATAGAATTCTAATGGGTTATTTCAGCTCGCGATATTCCACATTGTTGCCATTTGGCGTGTTTTGAAAAGCAGTGTTTTAATAACTGTAGACGGATCGATTTTACTACTTTTGACAAAAGCTGTATTAATCAAATTTCAATTACCATTTGCTTAAAGGGTTTTTGCAGGGTTTTTTTTTTTTTTTTTTGAGAAACTTGTGAAGGTTTTTCGTTCACCTCTCTTTGTATATTAAAAAGCTATTGTCAAGTATTATTTTTGTTAAAATTAGCTTCCATTTTTAATACAATTTATATGCACTTTTTGGCAGAGTATTTTTTTGTAATTTGCGTATTTGGTGCCATTTTGCACTATAGAACTAATTAGGTTATGCTTTACTACCAAAGTGTACTTAAATATATATATTTTTTTATTTTCTGCTACTTAATGTTCTGGTATCCTCTATTTTTTGTAATTTTCAGTATTGTCTCTCCCTAAAACATCATCCCCTCTTCACACCCTTTTTTGTATAGATCGTCCTATTTATATTTTGTATAGATGGCCCATTCTATCCTACTAAAAAAATTATAAATTGTACATCACATGACTCTGGAATATTTAAGTACTTAATTTACTGTGCAATTCCTAAAAATTATTTGTAATTGTTCAAAATAGAGATTTACATAGTTTTTTACTAATAAAAAAAGTTGTAAACTTTTTTTTAGTATGTATGAGATGACTTCGAATTGAATTTTCTTGAATTGCTGTGTGTTTTTGGTTGTTTTTACGTTTGGTTTTATTTTTGTTACTTATTAACTTCGAATTGTTTATATCTGTTATGTTATCATTCCAAGTCTACACTCTAATGCTATTATTAACAAGACTGATTCATGTTTTGTTACTTTATATGGAATACGTTTTTTTTTAATAAATTATTTTAACAACTGCATTGTATTTTATTGTCTTTGTAAAAGACCAGTACTTAAATTTAAAAGTAATTTTGAACCTTTGATACAAAGAACATGGAATGGGAGAAGTTAGGTTATGTTTGACGGGCAGATCACCCCAAGCAATGTTGCCGGTTATCTTCAGGTGTACAATTACCCATAGTTTACATAAAAAATGTATATACATACATTCTGCAATGAAAATACATTTATAAAAACAGTTTTATCGAAAAAGACGATACTTCATATTGCATCATCAAGCAACAATTTACATTTTAAGCTCTAAAAATATAAACATAAATGTCTTTCTGTGACGTCATATACGAAGCACGCGTGGTATTCATGGTTCTGTTTCAATTCTATTTTATTTCTATGAAAGAATTGGGAATAGGTCGAAATCACAAAAATTAAATATTATCTTAATTGTTATATGGATTGCGCACGTTCATCATTGGCTGATTTAAATTCACGTCGAATGTGATTAACCAATAATGGGGCACAGCTGAATTCACTCCTCCATAACAACCTCGCCTAATGCACTGTAAGCGGTGTGTGGCGAACGTACCCTCTGTTTTTCTCACGCGCCGCATTTGATTGGCCGAAACTCAGTCGAAATTTTGTCTTCACCACGTTGGGGAGAGCGCACGGCGCCCAATCTTATTTTGTAACATTTTATAAATTCGTGAATATGGCTAGTATTTTAAAATTGCAATCGCCCTTGACGAGACAATTTTTTAATTATGTAACAAAGGTAAGTGATGTTTTTCATATGTATATAACCTAGAGCCTCACGTTACATAACTTTAATTACAGGTATTTTTCTGTAGTTACGGATTAATTATATTCTTTTTTGTCTTTTTTCTTGTAAAACTCCGTAAGTAATGCGGAGACAGCGAGGTTAAATTGCTGATTTCGACTTTCTATTCTAATAAATATTTCCTTATTGTCATATGGAATATCAGACAAGTATTTTTAGAAAACTATTCAAAACAAACAAATAAGCACAAGTATTTGTGTAGAAAGTAATAAAAGCATATAACTTTACATACAAATCCATGGTCTTTAAACAAAAATAAGAAATATATATTAAAATCTTCTAGGCCAATACAATTCCTGCTGTAGCTATATCGAGAGCCCTACATGTTCAGGTGGATAGGAAAAATGTTAAAGTATCTGATAGTACCTCTAAGGTGTACCCGATTGTGGACCATACGTATGATGCTGTTGTCATTGGCGCTGGCGGTGCCGGGCTTCGAGCAGCCTTCGGGTTAGTCCAAGAAGGGTTTAAAACAGCAGTCATCACAAAATTGTTCCCGACCAGATCCCATACGGTGGCTGCACAGGGTGGAATTAATGCAGCATTAGGTAAGTGATTTTTTCAATGCGTTCACCATATTTTTGTACTATAAACAACACATTTATTCATCTAGATTGATTTGCATTAGGGAAGGTATGGTTTAAAGCAGAACATAGTATTAATCATGACTATTCAGTTTTTTTATTTTTAGTTTCAAAAAGCAGGTGATAAAGAATGTAATAAACATATCAAGATTACTTGGGCGTCAAAAGTTAAATAAATAAATGGGAGATATTTTTTAGAGGTAATATCAATGTGATATCTCTTGCCTGAGTGGAATTATATTGAATTTGAGTAAGATAAAGATCTCGTTCACCTTAATTTGTTTTGCCACCAACAAATGCTAAAATATTGTGTAAAAGCTCTATTTATCTACTTAACAGTCATTAAATACTTTTTGTGGTTTTGTTTATGTCTGATTTTTAAAAAGAGGTTCACCTTATCTATGTCTATTATGGAAAATTCGCGTTCATTGATCAGAAAGGCATTTAGTTGTTTTGGTAAATCCTTAGTGCTTATCTAGTGGTTACCAGAGACAAAGTTCACATTTCTTGGTATATTCCAGGAATTGATAAGACTTTGTTGAGTCTAGCATCATGGCAAATGATTAAGTATGCCTTTTTATGCTTTAAAATAATGTGTTCATTTCTTTTTATCTACTATTTTGATAAGAGTATTATTTATGTTCGATGCGACACACCCCCTTTTGAATATCATTATTTCGCAATACTAACATTTCGTTTTCTGTAGATACATAGATTAATTTAGATTGTTCTCAGAATTTATACTTATCATGTGAGATTTTGCTACAACGATAATTATAGAATATTTTTAAGAAAATGCTGTTTACTGGAGACTACCTAAAATTTATATTAATTATCCAGTTCTCTAAACTAATTACTTTATTCTGTTACAAATTGGCAATTAAATGGCAGACAAGAATATGTGTTTATAATTGCTGATAATTTGAAATTATCAACAAGGAATATTACGAACAGCAATAATATTTGACTTGAAAAATATTTGTAGTTCTAATGGAAAATGAAATATTCGCTCCATTGTATTTTCTCGAATAATAATAGCGTGTTAATAAAAATTAACAACAATAGGGTGGCAATTGTGATTGCCCAAGGTTGTGTCCATATTAATTTGTTTTGGTCATGGCATGAAAACAAGTTTAAAAACATATTACTTTAATCTGAATGTAATCGTTGAACTGTGTGACTGGTTTAAAAAAAAATAAATAACGGATACAGTTGGATGAACATAAGTGAAATCCTAGTGGTTACGAAAATTGCTTGGAGTTTTGTACAAATATTTTTGTGTTGCTAAAGGATCATGAGAATTGAAATAGCAATTATTTAATTATATATTTTTTGAAGTATTATATAAAAAATTAAAAAACTAACATATTAAATATACCTTTTTCTAAATACATAGTACACATGTTGTCAAGTTGTGTATATTATTTCTGTATTTATAGCAATTGCTTGTATATATCATGATGTTATTTTTTAAAACCCGTTTTTAAAATAGTTCTTACATCATTTTATCACTATTGGAAAAATAATAGAAAAAAATACTTTATTTTAGGTTAAGTAATACCCATTGTGCAATGCTCTTTATAATATAAATCAGGTTAAGCATAATAAAATATGCCGTTATAAAACTTTTTTGTTGAAATCAACTTGTAGTTTTCTAGTGATTTTTTTACAAAACATTAATAAATAATTCCCTCGTCATTTAACCCTTTTAATATAGAAAGAGTTATTTCATCTTTTTGCTTCCTTTTTACTCATAATTGTCCATTTTCTTTAGGTCTGAAATGGAGCAAAGTTATGATAGAATAAACTAATACAAAAAAGAAAAAACCATAATTAATTTTGGGTTCTAATTAAGGCACACTTTAGACACAACATTGTGCATATAAATTATATTATGTATGATATTCACAAGCTTATTTTTCTTAAAATACGAAGCACTGAAGTTAAAACAAAATGTTAGAAACCAGACACTGTCTCACATTTTGTTTTAACTTGAGACCTGTTTGAGACATCATTTACAACTATAATATACGTTACTATATCTCTGAGTTAAAATTAATATTATCGATACACTGAGTGTTTCAAACATCTAAACCAGTTACTAATAATTTTTTGCTTTGTGTATTCCTTGTACATTTTTTAGAAAGTTTATACAAAAGGAAAGCATTTTTATTTATAGCAAACATCTGTTGACAAATTTCTATTTGTTTATTTTATTTTAATTTGTTGAAACGATTTCTAACCTAAAAAAATGTAATTATTCTCGCCTTGGTAATCCACAGGATTTGCAACGATTGCGAATTGTTACGTCGCAGTTTTATCTAAAGGAAAGAGAAGATAATTAATTATATTTCAGTTTCACTGACAATGAGTAATTTATTATTAATATTAATGTTATTATTTTGATATACTCATCAGAAAAAACATTGTATGGGGGTGTGAAATTCAAGCTGACCAACTTCTTTATATTTTCAAGGTGAGAGAAGAGGAACAAGATAACAAACTGTCAAATAATGAATATGTAGACGATACATGAAAAATTAATTATGTATTATAAAAAAATTAGTAACAATCATGAATTTTCGTATCAGAAAAATATAATAATATATTTATATTGATTCTCCCTTTAGCATCCGGAGTTTTGAAGAAAAGAAAAACATGTAAAAACGCGCATCTCTAAAATATGATTATACAGGGTGTGTAGAAACTTGGAGGTTTATTTTTAGTAGAAAATATATCTTGACAAGATAATTCTATATACAATACTGGACGTTTTAATCATCTGAACCATTCTCCGATCATATTTTGCTTTATGCATCTCCTGTATATTTTGTTAAAAAGTTTACACAAAATGAAAGAATTTTTGGTTATAGCAAACGTCTATTAACGTTTCTATTCATTTCTTTTGATTTGTTGAAGGATCGCAGTTGTTTTTGCCTTTAAAATTAGCAGAATTTGCAATGATTTCAAGTTGTTGCAGCTCATCAAGAATAGGAACAAGTTTTAAAACTGCGATATCGGACCGCCCACGAGGTGCGCATTAAATAGTCTGGTCTTTACTCAGCCGAATTGAGGCCTTTGCAGATGAATATATTTTTAATGAGAATGTACACAGAGTTCGATCTGGCCGCGTGTAAGGTGCATCCCTTTTCCTCCAAATGTTGCCTTACTCTTTCTTCTACACATACCTAGAGAGTCTCATACTTTTTCCTATTCTTGATGAGCAGTAGGGTCAAGACGAATATAGTTGGCGTAGTTAACTTTGATACCATGACCCACTCACTGTATGATGTTGAGTATGTTTCTATGAATGGTTACCATTAGTATAGAAGAGAGGCAGAAAGGTGTTAACTATAACTGTTATTTTGTGGGGCGCTTTAGTTTTTTTTTTTTGTATTGCTTAATACCTGAAGTATGAATATATAAGAATCTGCCAAAAACAACCCTGAAATACTGTATAAACCACAAATATATTTATATTGTTTCATCTAAAGCAGATGCAGTTTTGAAGAAAAGAAATGTAAAATAACCTCTAAATGAAGAGTGTACAGCGTGGTTATGATCTTGGAGATTTAAAAATAAATCTCCCAAATAGTAGAATATACCAGGTATGTAAATATGAAACAGGAATTTTTTGTATAGAAAATACATGTTTATTGTACGAAAATGATAAAAAATATTTAATCGAAGTATTGCCCATTGCTAGCTATACATTTTCCCCATCTCTCTGACAATTTGTGGATTCCATGCCGAAAAAATTCTTGCTCTTTTGAGGCAAACCAGTCGCCCTCTCATTTCCGTAAGAAGTGAAGCTTTGTTCAACAAGGGTTCGATGCAAATTAGTAGTAATCGGACGGAAAGTATTTCTTAATACACCTCAATCGTTTCATAGAGCAGTTTTGCTGTGTGATGGCGCATTATCATGAAGCAAAATCACGTTGTGTTGCCTTTTTTGATATCCTGGTCGTTTTTTACGCAATGCTTTATTTAAATCGATCATTTGTTGTCGAAAGCGTTCAGTATTAACGGTTTGGCCAGGTTTTGGCAGCTCATAATAGATCACACCCTTCTGATCCCACCAAACACAGAGCATTGTCTTCCGTCCATATCGATTTGGCCTTGCAGTCGATGTCGATGGTTCGCCTGGAGTTACCCATGATCTTTTACGTTTAGGATTCTCGAAATATATCCACTTTTCATCGCCAGTCACAATTCGATGGATAAATGACTTTCTTTTGTACCTGGCGAGCAGCATTTCGCAAATGGTTATTCAGTTTTCCTGATGTCTTTCATTCAGTTCATGTGGAACTCATTTTCCCATCTTCTGGATCTTTCCTATGGCTTTCAAACGTATGGAGACGGCTTCTCATGTCACATTTAATTGATCCGCGAGTTCTTGTTGCGTTTGAACGTCATTCTCATCCAACAATGCTTGCAATTCGCTATCTTCAAACTTTTTCGATGGTCTTCCACGTTCTTCATTTCTCACGTCAAAATTGCCACTTTTGAAATTTTTAAACCACTCAAAGCACTGTGATGTATCAAGAGCATGCTCATTGTAGGCTTCGACAAACGTGCGATGTGATTCTGCAGCAGTTTTCTTCAAATGATAACAGAAAATGCTGTCCGCAAATCGTAGTTTCCAGGCACAAAATTCAACATGTTCAACCCCATTAAAAACGATGTTGCATGAAACTTGTATTGTTGTGAGATAAAAACCTTTGTCACATGTCAAAACAAAAAAATGGCAACAATGATGCGGTATGATGGTAACTAAATTAGCAGCTAGGCCATCTTATGGGCAAATTCCAGTTTCATATTCACAAACCTGGTATATCTTGGTAAGAGAAATCTATATGGTTTTATAAAAATGTTTTGGAACGTAAATTTTGGCATGTGTCGATGTTTCAAACACTATTCGCCGTTGTCCATAGTTGCCAAATGATGTTATTTATTCTAATATTGCAAGAAAGCCACACCACTGCTGTACACTTTGGATTACAAGTATCATTGGATATCCGATATAATTTGGAAAACAGTTACAACTAAATTTGAATACATCGTGTGGTATTAATCGCAGTGTGGTTCATTGGCCTCAAGCCTCGATCGAGATAGTAAACGACCCTATTCCTCGGTTTTCTGTCGGAAACTGGTAAAATAATCACCTCTCCGCAGGCAACATGGAGGACGACAACTGGCGGTGGCACATGTACGACACCGTCAAAGGCTCCGACTGGCTGGGCGATCAGGACGCCATCCACTACATGACGCGCGAGGCTCCCAAAGCCGTTATCGAACTGGAGAATGCCGGCATGCCATTCTCGCGTACCCAGGAGGGCAAGATATACCAGAGGGCCTTCGGTGGTCAGTCGCTGAAGTTCGGCAAGGGCGGGCAGGCCCACAGATGTTGTTGCGTGGCCGACCGGACCGGTCACAGCCTGTTGCACACTTTGTATGGACAGAGCTTGCGGTACGACTGTAATTATTTCGTTGAGTACTTCGCGTTGGATTTGCTGATGGAAGGTGGGGAATGTAGAGGAGTTATAGCCCTATGCCTGGAGGACGGTACCATCCACAGGTTCCGCAGTAAGAATACAGTGAGTATAATAATACAAGCCCAGGCTCATAATAGTTCGGGCATAATTTTACAACTAATATATTTAAGTAAAAGTAATAATACTCTCAAAATAATTTGTATTAAAGAAAAATATTGATAACAGAAACAAAGTATAATGCGATGAAATATTACTATGTTGTGATGTGTCAGTGACAAGTTTGTTAATAAAAAACATTAAGATTCGCGGTTCAACATAGTTCGGCCGTTTCATCAAAATTGTGTTACATCACCTTTATTAACAATAACAGATTTAATTCTGACAGACATTGTATCTACCAGCTTATCGCACTCTTCAGGAAGCGTGCTGTCCCAAATTTCTTGCAATTTGGTGCTTAGATCGTTAACTGAACCGGCTGGATGTTTGCGCAACTGTTTTTTCATTTTATGCCACAATGTTTCTATTGGCGAGAGGTCTGGACTGTTAATGGGCCATTCCATAACAGGGACATTATGTTGTACTGCGCGTCGGTGTCTTGGTATATCGGTATTGACGGTAATAAACTCTCTGTCAAAATTTGTTTATATTTTTCTTCTGTCACAGTACCATCTACGAAATGCAATTTTTCTATGCCCACACCACTCATACACCCGCAAATCATAAGAGACACAGATAACTTCACTTTCCTAACCAAATTTTATTTCAATATTTCAACAATAAAAAAATAAGTACCCAAGTCATGTTATTATTGCTTGCATCTTTGTTTATGCGAACCCAGAAAGCCGGCGTTTTGCCACACTCGTTTACAAACCGATTTTAACCAACTGCGCTTCAGTATCGATACATGTGATTTGTTTCAGTTTTGTATATTTTAGAAACGAAAAATATTGATAAAATTAAATTTTCAAAATAAGAAATTGTCAAAGAAAAAATAGCTTACGCAGATTTCTATGAAGCTATTTTCATTCGGCATATACGAGTAAACGAGAGACTTATCCGTCGATAACTTATCGATTCGAAATTTGACCTTGTAGGTGCTGGCCACCGGCGGCTACGGCAGGGCCTACTTCTCCTGTACCTCCGCGCACACGTGCACCGGCGACGGCAACGCCATGGTAGCCAGGGCCGGCCTCCCCTGTCAAGACCTGGAATTCATCCAGTTCCACCCCACAGGTATCTACGGGGCCGGCTGCCTCATCACCGAAGGGTGTCGTGGAGAGGGCGGCTACCTCATCAATTCGGAGGGCGAAAGATTCATGGAAAGGTACGCGCCCGTAGCGAAGGACCTCGCGTCCCGCGATGTCGTCTCTAGGAGCATGACAATCGAAATCAGAGAAGGTAAGTGGGGTTACCAAGTGAGTAAAGATTTAAATTATTTCGTCGAGAAATCCTCCTACAGAATGAGTCCTAACCATTCTGTAGGAGGTGTTCCCCGAGGTTCAATCTCAGGGCCGCCGTTATTAGCGATGTATATAAATGGTTTATTCGTTGTAGGCGTTCGTTTATTATTTCAATTGTTTTTAAACATCGCGTTATACAATTTCATCAAATTTCTTGCTAGGACGCGGTTGCGGTCCAGAGAAAGACCACGTATATCTCCAACTCCACCACTTGCCCGCCGAACAGCTCTACAGCAGGTTACCGGGCATCTCCGAGACGGCCATGATCTTCGCCGGCGTCGACGTCACCAGAGAGCCCATCCCCGTGTTGCCGACCGTGCATTACAACATGGGCGGCATCCCCACTAACTACAAGGGACAGGTTAGCCCTCGCTATAAAGTCCCCACCCTCTGATTTTCATAAAAAAAATTTCAGGTGTTGACTACAGTAAACGACAAAGACACCGTCGTTCCCGGCCTGTATGCGTGCGGGGAGGCGGCTTCTTGTTCCGTGCACGGGGCTAATCGACTCGGGGCCAACTCCCTTCTGGATCTGGTCGTTTTTGGGCGCGCATGCGCCAAAACTATCGCCCAGGAGAACAAACCCGGGGAGTCAGTCGGTAACATTAGGGAGGTAAGTTTAAGCATTTGTTCATGGATACAGAAAACGCTAAATAACTTATGCATGGCGCCCAGCATGGGACGAAACAGAAAGCGGCCCCACTTTGAGCGCCATTGAAACTTCAAATATATAGCCTTATGTTAGGCGCAACGAGCAAATCTTTGATATACCGATAAAATACCTAACCCGGCGGTCACTCACGGTGATATACCTTGCAGAACGCGGGCGAAGAATCCGTGGCCAACCTGGACTGGTGCCGCTACGCCGACGGCTCCATCTCCACCGCCGACCTTAGGCTGCAAATGCAGAAGACGATGCAGGCGCACGCGGCCGTCTTCAGGACGGAGGACACGCTCAGAGAGGGCGTGAAGAAGATGGGCGTCCTCTACGGCAGGCTGAGAGACCTGAAGGTGTCCGACCACAGCCTCATCTGGAACTCGGACCTGGCCGAAACGTTGGAGTTGCAGAATCTGATGCTCAACGCGTGCCAGACCATCGTCGGCGCCGAGAACCGCAAGGAGTCTAGGGGAGCGCACGCCCGCGAGGACTACAAGGTACGCCTGGACGAATACGACTTCAGCAAGCCTCTGGAGGGGCAGCAAAAGGTAAGCCATTTCGACGATTCCCAATTTTTAAAGGTAAGTAAATTTGATAGTGTGGTAATTTCGTCGAAATATTTAAATTCGTCATATACATTGTAAAGCTAAGAGGGCCCAGAATGGGTTCTTGTGGTACTAAATATTTCAATTGGGAATTTTAGTGCGCCAATGCGTCTATTTTTTTCTAAAGCGTTGTATCTTCCGGTAGAAACCGCCGAAGGACCACTGGAGGAAGCACACGCTCAGCACGATTGATGGGAAGACCGGCAAGGTCAGCATCAGGTATAGGGCGGTCATCGACGACACTTTGGACCAGAATGAGTGTTCGACGGTACCGCCCGCCATCAGGTCTTATTAAGGTTCGAAATAGCGCAGGTGGATTTGAAAATACGTGTCGTGCCACGTCGTCGTCGTCGTGGCGTGTGTGATATACGCGTACAAGTATTTTTTTTTATTGATACCTCAACGTAAACGTGCGAAACAGGAAGGTGTTATTAATCCTTAATTTGGGCTGTTATTTCAATGATTTTCAGTCTTTGTCTATAATAATATAATCCGGCTGGGAAATAATTTTCTTATGATGCTGAATTTGAGGCAACTTAAAAATGGCCCCACGTTTGGCGCCATAGGAAAATTTCGTATATACAAAAGTTTTAATTGTTTTAACGGACAATGATGGTCTATAGTGAGATAAACCGTCTACGAGGTAAATGTTCAAAATTATTAATTTTTAAAACTATAAATATATTAATAAGTTTAAAATCTCGGTGATTTTTTCAATGTTTTAAGCCACTGCGTTGGCTGTCTCCATTTTTTAAGTACGTACGCATTTTTTAAGTATGTATATTTCAAAAGAACAATATCATGTCTAATTTGAGGTAAGTTGATAAATACCATGAAACATTTCGATTTTTTTTAATGGCGCTCAACTGGAACCAATAGAAATTGGTCCTTCATTGAGCGCCAACTTCATATACATGTTTTTTTGTTAGCTTATACACTGAACACTCGTGATTCTTCTCATGTACCATCAAGAAAGAATGTAGTGGGACTTTCCATGTGTTTCCATGAAATATCACTAATGATAAATTAATTTATTATGTTTGTGGTTCTAAAATACAGATGTTATGTTAACCAAAAGCATAAGTAACTCCAAAATTTATCAATTATTGCTTATATTTCAGAGAAACGCTTATTGCTTATATTTCAAAAAAAGTGTCTCTTTACATTATTTCTTGATGGTACATGAAATATCTATGTAGATAAAGTATATATGAGTCATATTCATCAGATTTTTTTGCATCTAACGTAACATTAACAATTTTTTAATCGTTTATTTCTCGAACAGACGCAGAAGAGAACTTATATAGATTAATTGTAAATAAATTACGAAGATGACCTGATTTATTTTTTAATTTTAGTTTTGCGAATCTTACGTTAATATTGAGTACTTATTTGTCTTACATAAGGATTGATAATACTTTGACTTTACGATTTTTAACGTAATTCTTCAGTTCATTAACTCAATTCCGCCTAAGGCTAGACTGTAAATAGTTCAAATGTATTTTCAAGCCACTTGATTCTGTTGCTTATAGCCCTTCTGTCAAGTTCATCTCTTAAAAGTATTGCACAAGAGTAGGATAGCTGTAACTTATTTCGATTTTAGGTTTTAAGAACTAATACAGTTATTATAGTTATTGTAATTTATTTTGACGTTCTACCCGCAATTTTTTTTTTGTAAATTTTTGTTTTGTTGTACGTTGCTGATAATAAAAGTGTTCATAAAAGTATTTTAAGAAATGTGGAATTTGTTTCATTATTAAGTACATATGATATATAAAACAATTAACTGCAGACTATATCACGAGGTTACGTACCAGGAATCCAAAGATTTGCTAAGGAGAATAATGAAAACGGTAAGTAAAATTAACATATTACTGTTAAAGTGCGCCCCAAAATTACTCTCGATTTTTGTAACCAGGCATCTTTGATCGTTGCATCTGCGTTCAGCGAGTTTTCGTTACTGCGTTCAGCGATTACTCGAATGTTTTAGTCCTCATCAATGAACTGCAACAGAATTCCTCCATTTAGAGGTTAAAGTGAACAGATATTCTGATCATGTTTAGTCAAGTGAAAATAATCATAATCTGTTCACTTTAACCTCTAAATGGAAGACAACTCTGTTTTCAACCAATTATGCCTATTTTTATTATTTTTTTTTTATTTCTTTAATAGTTTTCTTTTGTGGACGAATTGAGTTTATTTTGGTCTTATTTTATCGAAACGAAATGACCATTAAGGTTATTTAAATTTCTCAAAAATGAATTTATTACAGAATAGACTAACAAATAATAAGTGCAGACACAACTATACACGGACACAATAAAATACAAATCAATCGGTTAAATTAGACACTAATTATACAATACATACTAATAATAATAGTTGCATCTGTAAACTGCTTAGATAGAAACGAGATTGAAATAATTGATATTATTTGTGTTTATTTTAATGTTACCTCCAATTGAGGGATTAAGTTTAAACGCTTCATAGAACTACATACATTAAAGTAATATATGTAATATTAAAAGTGGAGAAAGTACAGTAAATTACGAAAGGAAAAGTATTAGCATGCAAGTATTGTTGCATATCGTGTATTTTTCTTGTCATAAATGTTTTATACACGAAGAAATTGCAATTTGCATTTCCAAGTCGTGTAATTTTTCCTTAGCTGTATATATTTCATTTTGCAATCGCTTTCATTTTCAAACGTGTATATATCGAAATTGTGTTCCGTTCCTGTAGCCAAGCGTTTGAGGTCGTTTCCCAACACCACCTTATGCAACTACGAATCAAGACTGTGTATTGTTGGTTACAGCATAGAAGGAATGAGCAAGAACTTTTTAATGGTTTTTTAATATGCATGTTTCCTATAAAAAAAACTAAATGAGGGACTTCTTATCTTATCTCAAAGACATCCAACGAACATTTAAAATCGCTCTTAATTCCGGAAGAAGTAATGGCTTTTTGAAGTAGTTGAGTGCGAGCCGCGTAGATGTCGCGTCGTTTTGTAAATAATTACAGTAGATTGCAGGTTAGATTAAAAATTAAAATGTCCCACAAATAATTAATTATACATACATTTCAGTTTCAAAACTACGTCCATTCCACGATCGCCCGGATGGTAAACAATTAGGAGCGGTCGTTCTCACGTCAAGTAATTATTATTCGATCAACGTTTTAAATTAGCAATTTAAGGACCTCGCAGACGCAGGTAAATTCAGTTCATGTTGCAGTTTAACAGAAATCCAACAAAATGGTGCTAGTTCTGAACGGAGTTTTGCAAGCCAAGTGCCCACAGGACACACAGAGTCTGTACAATGCACATCCGGTGTACAGAGAGACAGCGGGGCAACTACTGGCGATACCCAACAAAGTGATTGGCCCCGTGGGGCTCCTGTACGTCCAGCAGAGGGAGTTCGCCGCCACGGTGCCACACGACAAGAACGTGAGCATAATAGGGTCAGACGATGCCACAACTTGTATAATAGTAGTTGCCCGACACTCTGGATCTGGAGCGGTCGCTCTGGGACACTTCGATGGATCCGGCACAGACGAGGCCGTTTGCACCATGGTGCAGAGGGTGCAGGAGTTAGCTCTGGGTTATCCGGAAGGTAGGATAGAGCTGCAGTTGGTAGGGGGGTACACGGATGCACACCAATACTCCGAGGAACTATTTTACAGCATAATGACTGCTTTCCATAAACAGCCGTTGGAGATCGATCTTACTCTGGCCTGCATGGGGCAGTTGAATTCTACGATTAGGGGCGGGATACCCTGGCCGATTGTATACGGGATTGGAGTCAATATTAAGACAGGTAAGTCTAATTCAAATTATAGGAATGTTTTTTATTACGTATTGAGTAGAAATTCCAATCATAGTTTGGGATAATAATTTATTTATGAAATGTATAAGCTTACAAGTAGGTTGTGGAATTTTTATGCTCTTTTGTTTATGGTTTCTTGTGATCTATCAAATAAGTTTGTGTTAGTTTGTCATCTTTATTAGATGGCGGTGTATTTTCTAGAAGGTTTCTGTTTCTTTTGTATATCGTTGAATATGTACTTGATTGTTTTGGTCATTTGCTATAGTTTCCTTTAACTTTGTAGAAATAAGTTTAGAACATCCTTTAGGAATATTTGAATAATTAATTTCCTACCACTAAAGCAAACTTAATAAAACCATGTTTTTATTAAGTGTAATTTATTTATTAATATTTTGAAGTATTTTATGTAATAATTAATTGCAGCCTAATTTTTTTCAGTAACTACTAAGAGCTCTATATTAAAATGTGAAACACTTTATTATGGCTTATTTTATTACAGTCGATTTTATTATGGTCATTTAATTTTAAAGACCCTGTAAGTACTTTGTGAATATGGGCATTATTTTCCGAATACTGTAGTAGTTGTAGCTCTGAATATAAGCTACACCTGATATAAATATGGTGCCAGTAATTTTAAAGTGGTTAATATATATATATATATATATATATATATATATATATATATATATATATATATATATATATATATATATATATATATATATAACCTTAAATATGATCATGAAAATATATGAAAAAAGTAACTGTGGTTGCTAAAATTGCATGAATAGATATTCAGAACTTAAATGACTTATGAAAGAGATTGTATACTTAATCTCTGATTTCCTGTTTGGAGTAAGGAAATGAAAAATCAATTAACTATCCAACTAATTATTGATTTCAATCTTTTTTTTTAAAACCTTTTATGTCTTGTATAACACTCAGTTTAATTTATTATAAACGTCTTTCGCCATATAGCGAAAATATTATTGCACTTCGTTTAAATACGGCCCTAAAAATTCTAAAATAACCTCATAGGGGAGATTTTCCCGGCGACGTTCCCCGAAAAAGGCCCTGAGGAGTCTCTGCGGCGCGCGAGGCACCTGACGGGCGTTCCGCAGGTCCTGGACATCTACGACTGCAATCTGGGCCTTCTCAGGATCGGCCCCTTCAACTACAAGCCGTTACGTGGCGTCGACCTCTGGCTGGAGCAGAGCGACGAGTTCATCCTCCAGCACTTATCTACATCGCCTGAGGTGGAGCCCCCGCACTTCGTCATGCAGATCAGGTCGACGTTGAAGTATATCCAGGACAATCCGTTTCCTGCCGTGACCGTTTTCAGGGATAACCGTCCCCACTATTTCAGGCGGGACGAGCATTCAGGTATGTGGGTACCTGTGGGTTTCTAATAGAGCAAATTCTGGTTGTATATTTGCTGGTTTTTTTCTTTTGTAATCGAAATACATTTTTATATATATACAGAGAGAGAGAGAAAGAGGATATTTTTGCATATTTTATATATTCGTGTGGAACGAATTGTTTGTTAATGCGGTGCGTATTTTTAGTACTGCAAACGTAATTACGCCATATTACCTTCAAAGTTAAATAATGTCAGAAGTGGGATAAGTTGTCGTAATCTAAAAAAATTGTTTGAGCTTTATATTAATTCTACTTTAAATAACAAGTAGAAAGGCGGGGTTTGTTGCAGTTTTTGTAATGTACAGAGCGTTTCCTTGAAGATGAGTCGTGAAAATCAACGACGACCCAAACGACATATTTCTTTCATAACTAATTATTTTTATCTCATTCGTAATTTATTTCCATATTTTTCGAAATTTGTAAAACTTTAAATAGTAAGACTCAATTTCATATTATCATTTCAGACAATCAAAGTTTGCTGTGCATATATTGTTTATTGGGATATCTAGTATATAGTGGGTAATATTTCAATATTTCAATATTGTGATGAAATGTAAATAAAGATCTTAATTTACATCTAACCCTTTTTCACAAAATTGATATAAGAAATTAAATAAATTTTTCCATACTTTTGAGACAAACAGTAATGAGTTTATTACTGTTTTTAGGGATTTAATTCTACTTCTAATCATTTTCCACCTTGAAAAGATATGTAAACTTTTAAAAGAAAACGAATGCATGGAAAATAGAATGCCCTGTTTTTTTTTTGGCTCATTCTGTATGTTGAAATTGTTTTCCTCACTAAGCATAAAAACCTAAAATCCAGAACATATCAATGAATAGTGAACATACTATTTTTTGGGCCACCCTGTTTATGGATTCTTTCCTTAGTGAGTATGGGGACCTGAAATTTGATACACAATAAATAACTGACAATAAATATATTATCTAAATATAAAAACAAATAAATAAGACCACCCCCTACCATTGCTTTCTTGGTTTGAAGGATTGATCAATCATTCTCAGGCTGAATATAATTATTATGTTGTTCTAATACCAATATTTTTTGTTAGAATGACTGGTTTTGTATTAGAGAGAGCTGCTGAATACATTTTATCCCACTTCTGATTGTTATTCGACCTTGAACAATCCAACAATTTAACAGGTATTGCTAAATATAATTCAGCATTTTTGAATTCAAAAATAGGTATAAAATTATTTTTTTAAAGAGTGTTTTCTCACGTTTCGTATTTTTATCACACCTTTAGTGAATTTTAATTAGACTGTATTTTTGTTTAATTAAAACAATGATTGTGATTAATATTCAACTTGTGTAGCTATATTTTATTTTCATATTGATATTGTTATATCTTATAGTATATTTTTATACAGAGTAACATGTTTAGATCTCGAGGTTTATATTTCTCTGTAAAGATCGTTAGAATACGGACATGTTTAATTCCTTGTTATGTATATTAGATTTTAAGGTTTTTATAATCAAAGGACTGCTTAATTAGTGACCGTTAAGGATATCACTCCTGCGGGAAATCTGTTATAAGCCGACAGATGGCGTTGCTTTAGGTGTTTGTATCGTATTTTAATGTCGGTCGGTTTATGAAAGGTTTCGCGCATTTTACGAGTTTTGTTATATGGGTTGTTAAATTTTATATAAAGAAATTCTTGCCATAATTATAAATAAATATTTTATACTGTAGTCATTTATTTCCATTAGATTGATAGATTGAAGGTAAGTTAAATTAATTATGCCATTCTTCATTTGTCTGTCATTTATCATTTCTTTTTCCTATAGGCAACCAGTGGCGTAATTTTCTATTAAATACATTTCAATGATTCCTTACATATAAGGAGTGATCAATTCTCATTTCCAAATACGGAGAAATTGGTCATAAAAGAAAAAGGAAAAAGTGGCCTTTGGTCAAAGTTTACAGATTATTTATTCTGTAAACTTTGCTTTGGTGTAGTAGAGTTGAGGCCTTGAAAATAGCGCCTCTGGTAAATCGGCGATAAGCCAACAGATGGCGTCGTTTTAAATCTTGTCTTACATTTCTTCTTGTCTTCTTTTCGCAATATATTCCTCCCTCGATGGTCCAAACATTTAAAGTTCTTTCAAATATGGAAAAAATGGTCGTAATTTAACAAGTTGAAATACAGTAGAAATTAAAGGGCGGTTGCCACATGGACATAAATCTACGAAACAATTCCGCGGCCAAATAATACGGCAAAATATCGTCTTCCGAATTGACAACTAAAATTTCCAGTTACCGTTGAGAAAGGAAGTAATGAGACACTTTCGACATACCAGGTATTTAAATATGAAACAGGAATTTTTTTGTATAGAAAATACAGGTTTATTGTATGAAAATGATAAAAAAATACTTTATTCGAAGTATTGCCCATTGCTAGCTATACATTTTTCCCATCTCTGACAATTTGTGGATTCCATGCTAAAAAAATTCTTGCTCTTTTGAAACAAACCGGTCAACGAGCCATTTTCGTAAGAAGTGAAGCCCTGCTCAACAAGTGCGCATCCCATCAATGCGAATAAGTGGTAATCGGACGGAGCCAAGTCTGGTAAGTAAGCCGCATGCGAAAGTATTTTCCAACTAAACGCCCCAATCGTTTCTTTGACTGGTTTTGCTGTGTGTGATGGCGCACTACTCAATTATGTTTCTAGTCTTAAAATGGCCACACCCTGTATCGAACACGAACATAATTAACTCTAGAGACAATTCATTATTGCTGACATTTTCAAGGGAACTTGTCGAAAGTGTCTCATTATTTTCTTTCTCCATGGTACATTTGAATGACCAGACAAATGTCACGATAGAGTCTGTTGTCCATTCAATAAACAATCCAAACGCGGCAAAAGCTACAGAGTGGGGCAGAGCAACGTGCTTATTTGAATTTGGCGCTCTGAAGCAATAGTTGCTCCTAGGAGGTTGGGGTAGGCACATTCAAGAGGGCGGGACTTAATGTTGTAGCTCCGCTTGGTTTAGATAGCATCATTGAGTGGATGAAGGCGGAGCGCGTGTTCGCTGTCGAGGCATACCTTTCTAACGGTCGCTCAATCATCGCCACGTAACCGTACCCATTTAAATATTGCGCCCCATGGTCGTGTCGATTGTTTCATGGGTAAACAACTTCAGGGAAACTGGTGATCTGAAGAGAAAAAAACCTGGGCTTCCACGAACAGCAAGGTCGCCCCAAAACGTTGACATGGTAAAGTTTTCTGTTTTGCGATCCCCTCAGCGCTCTGTCCGCAAACATGTACCTGCTGTTGGGTTGTCTGCTCGTTCTGTGAGGCGAATCCTACACGAAGAACTAAAATTTCGTCCCTACAAATCGACTGTGATGCAGGATCCTAATCCACGCTATTTTGTTGCTTGAGAAAATGCATGTCAGGCGCTTCTTGGCATCCCTCACGACATACTTGTTTTCCTCGGTGATGAGGCTCACTTCCAACAACGTCCTATCAACCAACATACCTGTCGATATGCTGGAAAGAGTTGAACGAAATATCTGAGTTCGATTAACGCAGTGTATTGAAAATAATGGACGCCACCTGTCTGATATCTTTAAAACTGTGTAAACATAATATTTGTACAATAATAATAAACATAATATAATTGTTGTATTTGATGCTGTTCAAAGAATTAAATATATATCTGCACTACTTTTTTGAACTGAATTTCTAAATAAGCCAGTTGCTCTGCCCCACCCTGTACTATATCATTTCTATTAACTTGTTCTGACAGCCGTTACTGTCTCGACATATTTAAATTGTCCAGGGGATGCCTTGCGTTCGAGGCGACGACACGCTTGGAGAATTTACAACGCCCAGTATTACACCTCATAAGTGATACGGGCATTCCGCTCGAAGTTACGGTCACTTAACTGCAACGTAAGGAGGTATATGAGTCACTTTAATTGTGTCGTAGCAAGAGGCAGAATTAAACCGACTCGTCTTTAATTAAAACTATAAACAACATTGTCTGAGAGGGACATCGCGAAATCCTGGTAATCTCCGGGTACCCCCGCACGACACTATTACGTTTCTATGTCGGCCGTAACGCAAATTCTCTCCGGTAGATGTACCGTTAATAACGCGCTAAATGTTTTAGTCCGGTAAGTCATTAGATGTGGGTAGTCCTTGACCAGGTCCTTAGTAGTCGCAGTGGACTTACGTTTTATTTATATCTCATCGATCGCATTGCGGCGGTTTTCACCGGTGGAGGATATCGATCTTAACTTGCATTTTTTAACTGTTTAGGGTGCGTTGGAACAGTTTGGTACAGAAAAAAAACCGATATTTTTAATAGCATTACTCAGATAAGTGGAGTTTTATAGGGTGTTCCAAAGACGTGAATTTTATGTTGTTTTTGTGCACGTCTTGATAATATCCAAAAATTGTCCAAAAATTCGTTCGGTTTTTCGAGTTAAGCACTTACGTCACGGCCTTTGATGTCATGCGTACAGCTACAGCCTCGAAACATTCCTCCTTATTGAATCCTGATATTTAACTGTTGTTTGCTGCCCTTATACTCGTGAACTTGTTTTATTATTGTTGTGTGTGAGCTTAATTGAAAACGAGTGAAACCGAGCATTTTAGGCACGTGATGCTTTTTTATTTTAAAAAGGCAAAAGAGCCGCCGAGACTTGCCGCAAATTGTGTTCTGTGTACGATAAAAATATTAATAAAAATCGAACGTGTCAAAAGTGGTTCAAGAGATTTCGATCTGACGATTTTTCCCTCACGGACGCCCCAAAGTCAGGCCGACCTAAAGAAGTGAAACAAATGTACACAGAGTTCGATCTGCCCGCGCATAAAGTGCATCCTTTTCCCTTCGAATGCTGTCTCACTCTTTCTTCTACGCAACATAGAGAATCTCACACAATTTTCTCTATTCTTGACAAGCTGTAATTACTCTCTCCCACTTATTCGCGCCCCTGTAAATGTCTAGGTTCGAAGAACGTATGAATGCCAATTAAGAAAACCTTTTGCAGACGTACGTGTCTTGATCTTTTGAATAAAAACCTGATATAAATCCGATACAGCCGTTCACGAGGCCGTCGAAGATGACTGAACGAAGTCAGCCGAAGGGTAGGTAATTTACTGGAGACGGGGGCATAAAAAGTTATCGATGGCGCCCGCGGCGATAACTTTTATGCTTCTGTTTGTTTTGATTTAGTTGACTGTTATTCAAAATCGTACAAGAATACACCGCGCCCTTAGCCTTAGATATATATAAGGGGAGTGTTTGCTATATTTATAGCTCCTATAGTGAGGGTGTTTTCAAAATATGATATGAAAGGGATGTGAAAGGAATAAAACGGACAATTTGTGGATTCCATGCCAAAAAATTCTTGCTCTTTTGAGGCAAACCAGTGATCGAGCCATTTTCGTAAGAAGTGAAGCCCTGGTCAGCAAGTGCGTATCCCATCGATGCAAATAAGTAGTAATCGGACGGAGCCAAGTCTAGTGAGTAAGCTGCATGCGAAAGTATTTCCCAACTAAACGCTTCAATCGTTTCCTTGGCCAGTTTTGCTGTGTGTGATGTGATGGCGTTTTATCATGAAGCAAAATCACTTTGTGTTGCCTTTTTTGATATTCTGGTCGTTTTTCACGCAAAGCTTGATCCAAATTGATCATTTGTTGTCGGTAGCGTTCAGTATTAACGGTTTGGTCAGGTTTTAACAGCTCATAATAGATCACACCCTTCTGATCCGACCAAACACAGAGCGTTGTCTTCTGTCCATAGCGATTTGGCCTTGCAGTCGATGTTGATGGTTCGCCTGGAGTTACCCATGATCTTTTACGTTTAGGATTCTCGAAATATATCCACTTTTCATCGCCAGTCACAATTCGATGGATAAATGACTTTCTTTTGTACCTGGCGAGCAGCATTTCGCAAATGGTTATTCAGTTTTCCTGATGTCTTTCATTCAGTTCATGTGGAACTCATTTTCCCATCTTCTGGATCTTTCCTATGGCTTTCAAACGTATAGAGATGGCTTCTCATGTCACATTTAATTGATCCGCGAGTTCTTGTTGCGTTTGAACGTCATTCTCATCCAACAATGCTTGCAATTCGCTATCTTCAAACTTTTTCGATGGTCTTCCACGTTCTTCATTTCTCCCGTCAAAATTGCCACTTTTGAAATTTTTAAACCACTCAAAGCACTGTGATGTATCAAGAGCATGCTCATTGTAGGCTTCGACAAACGTGCGATGTGATTCTGCAGCAGTTTTCTTCAAATGATAACAGAAAATGCTGTCCGCAAATCGTAGTTTCCAGGCACAAAATTCGACATGTCCAACACTACTAAAAACGATATTGTTGTATGACACTCGTTTTGTTGTGAGATAAAAACCTTTATCAGATGTCAAAACAAGAAAATGGCGCCAATGACGCGGCATGACGGTAATTACATTAGCAGCTAGGCCATCTATGAGTCCGGTTTTATAGCGGATACCATTTAAAACACCCAGTATAACTGTTGAAATAATTTCTTATGGGAATATGCCGTAATACAATTTTTTTCTCAATGGGACATTTTGTGGCGTAAAAGCCGCAAACAACTACCCCCTTAAAAATATTGAAATGGGAAGCATATAAAACAACTTTCAGTAAAAAATTCACACAAGCCGAACGAAACCTTCTTTAGCGACGATGCTTGGATTACTGACTTGGAAATGGTATCTAGTTGTAGAGACAGGATGTAATAAAGTATTTTCGATACGTTCCCCGAAATATAGATAATATTCAACAATATAGAGACAACATCGACAAAAGTCTGTATGGACAAGGTCCTCTTCTGCAAATTGGAATTTTTCTGGAAAGTTCTGAAACAAGTTATCGACGGATTTAAAAAGTGACATGCATATTCATCCGTTTAAAGTTGGGACCAAGCAACTGGAGCTACCATCAAGAAGGACGTAAGGCTTCAGGTACATTCCCCTGGAATATAGACAATGTTTAATTTATTTATAGTCAGTCGAGTTAATTTTTAGTCAATAAAGAATGTGCCATTTTCAAACCAAGAGCATAATTAACTCTAAAACTGATTGAGAACTGCCTATATCTGAGGGAAGTATCGAAAGTGGATCATTATATTATTTTTCGATGGTACACGGCAAACTCTTACGTACTTAATTTTGCCAAGAATTGCTAGGAATTTGTAAAGAAAATCCAAACGTTGTGAACGACTTAGTGAACAATAGTATATAATAGGAGCAATTTTCAAAGTCAGAGCGCCATTTTTACAAAATATTCTCTATATAGGCCTCATTCGTAATCCAGCTAGATGAAAATCGTCCGAACTAATTTACACACCCTGTAAGATAGAAATAGACTTCGCCGATCAATTTCAAGCCTGCGAAGGTCAAAGAATTATAGATCGTTCCGCGTATGTCAAAAAATAGCGCCCAAAGTTCAAAGGTCACCCCAGCGCCATTTTCCTCACGCAACAACTATTTCCGGAGTATTCTTATTAAAATACGCCCGCCGCAGCGCCTTAGAGCTCATTGTTTGTTGGGCATTGTTGTTTTCTTCGAGGCAGGCAGTTCGTGATGGTGGCACTGGTCGGGGAATACTCCCCAAATCGTTACTATTGCTTTCTGTCGATTTGCGTACCGTCGATTCGCCTGAGGTCATCTTATCGTCAGTGCGTTTGTAACAAAGAATTGGGTCTGGCCACACCTAGACGCACAAAATTGTTTTGATGTTTAAATTGCTTCCAAATACACTGCTCAAAAAAAAACAACGTGGGACTGAGATGTTTGTATTCTGAAATATTAGAAATGCCTTTAGACTATAGAAATGAAACTAGATAGAGCAACTGCAAGACTGTCTATGGAAGGACATTACACAGATGACAACCCAAAAGACGAAACAATACAGAAGGCATAAAGCAATGAACTAGAATAAAAATAAAACGAATTCTGTTTCTTCCATTTCCTTGCAATGGAAACCGTTTCTTCCGATATTTAAATAGATGGCAACTCAAAAGGCCAAGCAATAAAAAAGGCATAGAACAGTGAAATAGAATAAAAATAAAACAAATCCTGTTCCTTCCACTGCCTTGCAATTCAAAACCATTTTTCAACATATGTTCAAGTGAAATAAAATAATTTTCAATGATTTTGGACATAACAAAACTTGAAGAAACAGTATTATTTCTAATATCACTACTTTAGATTTTTTTAAAGCAAACTTTCGAAATCAAATGTTGCTTATTAGTTTTAAAAATGAATAGTAAGACATTATTCTCAATATCTATTGGTAATATTCAGAACCTACGCACACTTTGTGTTGTGTTTCGAGATTTGAAGAAATTATATTTAAAAAACGCGTAAATGTTTTTGTCAAGCAGTGTACATGCTTCTACGTGTTTTTATTTAAACGATAAAATGGCAACGTATAATAAGATAATGTAACGTAGAGATTGGTATAACAATTAAAAGAGAAATTTTTATTAAAATACGATTAAATATAACAATCTCCATGATATATCAAATCAATTGAATGTACTATAATTAGTTCATTAAGTTATTATCATTTTTTTTGGACTGCGTCTTGGCGGAACTGTTTCGTTGTTGAAAAATATCATTAATTTGTTTTATATAAGACGAAGAAGTGAATTCCCACCAGAGTTGCGTAAAGTATGTGTAAATATATATATATATATATATATATATATATATATATATATATATATATATATATATATATATATATATATATATATATATATATATATATAAACATGCTTATATACTAAATTAATCTAGATAAACTTCTGTACAAAAAAGGTTTTCACTTTTCGCTAGGATCAATAATTAAGGAGATATGGAGGGGGAAACATTGACATTGATTTTTTAAAAAATCTGTTTCTATTGTTAAAAATGAAATGTTTATTGTTAAAACTGAAATAATTCACTAATAATAAATAATAATAATAATAAATGAAATAAAGAAATTTGTGTCCAAGGATGTATCTGGAACATAAATTTTAGTCGAAATCTGAATTTTCATCATCATTGATGCTGTCTTCGATGGGGGCTCCGTTCGCACATGAGCCGAGGCACACGCCGTAGACACCGGAGCAGACAATCCCTGCTTTACAGCAACTCCAGCGCGCCCCACACCCAGTCGTTCATCGGCAAAAGTATCATATATTTAAAAGTATATCATATTTAAAACGGAATCGGGTGCCACAGGGTCGTTCGTGGTAACTTGAGGATCCCTTCTTCTCCCCTGGCCCAACCCCATTGGGTAAGTGGTAGAGGGTTGTCGAGCCACTGTTGTATATGTAAGAAAGTAATCATGGATTTACCTGTAGATATACTCTGAGCGAGTGTTGCTTTGAAGCTCCACTGGTTGGAGGAAGAGTGGCCAAGTCTGACTTGGGCCTCGTTGACGCTTTCAGAAATGCTAAGTACCTATGTTTGTTCAGGTTGTCTTGATGTGCAGGCGCTTGATATACAGCCAGAAAAGGCTTCTCGCCAGCCTGTTCGATATCCTCAGTTGATGTTAAGGGATCTGTGAATATTCCTGAGATGTCATGGGTGAGGCCAGGATTTGCTGTGAAGAGCTTAGAGATTCCCACTCTGCTCTTTCCATGTATCGCCGAGGTGGTGTTGCATCTGGAGAAGCTATGGAGAAGGAGGATCATCTTGGCGAATGGAAGCTCTTGAAGTTGTCGCACCGAAAACAATTTTGTCTCCACCTTCCAACGGCCTGGCTTTATGAAGTACATGTTGATAGATGGTGGTGCCAATCCAATGAGGAGAACTATCAAGTCCACATCATCCCCAACTATTGCTACGGTTGGATGTACAACAGCTGTATCCAACCCGCACCTCACAATAGTGCCATCAACATCCCCTGTATCAACAGATATTTCAATCCCTGCTGCTGTCATTTTCTCGGTCAGCAAGTGGATCAATCTTGTTTTGTTCCTTTTATTAGCAAGAGAATCCTGTTGAACTATGATGGTCGTGCTTTCATTAAAGTTTATGTCAATCGAAGTTTTTGTGAGCCCTCTTCGCTTCTGCTCTGCTCGTTTTGTGCTGTTGACTTCACTGTAACCATCAAAAACCACCGTACAATTTTCACCGTAATGTTTCTGTACATAGGCAATGTACTGATGGTGAATTGAAGAAATGCAGGAGGACTCTTTCCACTTCATGCGGCGGAGAAGGAAACCACCGTCTACCACATTGGTGCTTTGGATGAGATCGAGAGTTGCATTGTCCTCTAACGGCAAAACATCGTAGAAAGAAAACTTCTTTCCTTTTCGCATTCCGCCCTCGTTGAACAGAGCCATGGGGAATGGAGTTAACTCATATGTCAAAAGCTCTGCTACATGTTCGTTGCTCTTTTTTGCTACGAGAGTTCTTTGAAAAATTGTCAAAGGGTTAACAGTAACTGTCTCACCATTGATTTTAATGGTACTGCTCATACTGGCTAGTGATAAAACCACATTCTTCTTAGACTGCTTCGCTTCATTTCACCAAATTTGCTGCCAATTAAACTTTGCATGGTTTTGGTTCCAATATCCAGGGCTTGGTGGCAGTTTACTTTGGAGTTTCCCAGAATGCCCGTTGACAGCGACATGAGGGAATTCAACTTTGGAAAAGGGGGATGGTCATTGAACCATTCCTGAATCTTAACTCGATCTCGTGAATCTCTCTTTTTCCGCGATACACGTAAATCAACGTGTTGGTCTCCACTTGCAAAAACCACTCCAGCGAACTCCTCCAATGACACAATTCTTCCGTTATATATTACAAGACAAGCGTTGTCCTAGGGGGGGGGGTAATGAGGGTAATTATCTCATCGCCCCCAGAACGGACGATTTTCAATAATAAAAACCGATTTTTTTAAAACTGCCATATTTCCCCCTCCATATCTCCTTAATTATTGATCCTAGCGAAAAAGTATATAGGACCTTTTTTATAGATTTTATCTAATTTAATTTTATCTAGATTAATTTAGTATATAAGCATGTTTTCGCTAGAGGTAGTAGTTTTCGAGTTATTAACAAAGAAACTGAAAACTCTGAAGAATCTTTGTTTTCAGAAAACAAAGAAGACAGCCCCCCCCCCCCCACCCCCATAGCTTCACTCCCATCCATCAGTACTTTTAATATGTTGTTAAGGACACCTTCTCCTACAACTGTGCCAAAATTGGCTTCTACATGAATTATTTCCGCTATATGGCCTTTTTTGGCCTTCGTTGCCTGGACTATAATAAGTTTCGCTATTAGGTACTTTCCTTAGCTCTTATCCCGACAAAGGCCACATCCAGACAACATTACCCACATTAATTTGCTAATGGCGATCCACGAAGTAATATCTGGAACATTCAACGTATCTCAAAGAAGACCTATTTATACCTAATAAGGCAATATTTCCTTAAACCTCGTATAACAATACTGTCGCAACTAATTGCGGTTATAACTGGGCACATAAAGGAATCCTACCCCTCGCTTAAGAATAATCTCTTATCCATGAACGAGGACTCCTCCTCGTTCGCATTATCTCATAATAATCTAAGTGGAACGGAAACCCTAAAAATATTCGACAATGGGTCGTCGCAAAGAGCGTAAAACAGCCGTAACCATTGTAATTTCTAGCGTTAAAATCTCCAAACGGGCTTTTAAATATATAAACGCGACTCATGAATAATGATTGTGAACCTTGTGCGCTCAAAGCCATGACACAATAACGTACCGAGACTTACTTAATTGCCGTGCTTTATCACGCGAGTAGATTCCACTTGAACAATCTGAGATCAAATCTACCAGGTGCTTATGAGATGATATCATAACGTCAGAAATTATTTCTTATTCATAACGGGTTCGTTATAGACACAAAAGCGCTTGTGAGAAATCAAATAAAAGAATTTATTCCAAAATTACGAGAGAATTAAGAGCGGAGCGGAGCAAAGTTGATAATTTGGAAGATTTTAGTTACCAAAAGTGAAGAAAATTTAAAGCTACAGTAAGACACAATCATTTTTCTATTTTGAGGAGCATTATAAGCTATCTAATGCGGTTGAGAATACGATGGGCATTCAGTCGGTGCTCGACGAAGGAAAAATGAAAGTCAAGCGTTTACTCTGAGTCTACATTCACCCCTATCTCTGGGCGTGAGCGCGTTTCTCCTCATACATACGAGTAGCTATTCCAATAAACCTAGAAAACGTTTTTTTGAGAAAAAATCTGAAAACAAATGTATAGACGTAAAAATATCAGGCGAATGTAACGGTGCTTACGGATTGAATCTAAAATTATATGGGTTTTGAAAATAGTCACGACGACATGGAGATGCGCAAGATTGTTTATATGCTCCACCGATTTTTTTCCTCAAAAAAACATTTTCTCGATAAAAATTCTGAAAAAAATCGTATGGACGCAGGAAGGCCTGAATAATGCAACGGCGCTTTTGGATTCGCTCTAAAGCCAAGAGTTTTCCGGTTAAGTAGCAGTTTCGCGAATAGTCGCCTCTGCATACAGATGCAGAAGACTTTTTTCGTTTTACTGCCAAACCAATGGTTTCTCGGTAAAACGGAGACCACCATCGTGTTCAGAAAGGCCGTTTACGTCGTTATCAATGCAATTCTCGTCGATTTAGAGACTTTCATATTTTAAAAAAATTTCCATGCAGTCCATTGATTTTTTTCTTCAAAAAACCTTTTTCTCTAGAAAAATTCTGAAAAAAATCGCATGGACGCAGGAAGGCCTGAATAATGCAACGGCGCTTTTGGATTCGCTCTAAAGCCAAGAGTTTTCCGGTTAAGTAGCAGTTTCGCGAATAGTCGCCTCTGCATACAGATGCAGAAGACTTTTTTCGTTTTACTGCCAAACCAATGGTTTCTCGGTAAAACGGAGACCACCATCGTGTTCAGAAAGGCCGTTTACGTCGTTATCAATGCAATTCTCGTCGATTTAGAGACTTTCATATTTTAAAAAAATTTCCATGCAGTCCATTGATTTTTTTCTTCAAAAAACCTTTTTCTCTAGAAAAATTCTGAAAAAAATCGCATGGACGCAGGAAGGCCTGAAGAATGCGACAGCGCTTTCGGATTCGTTTTAAAGCCAAGAGTTTTCCGGGTAAGTAGCAGTTTCGAAAATAGTCGCCTCGACATGGAGAACCACAAGATATTTTTCGTTTTACTGTCAAACCGACGGTTTCTCATTAAAACGCATATCGTCATCGTGATCAGAAAGGCAGTTTACCCTTACTATAGTCAATCAAGTTTTTTCATTAAAACCATTTTTTTTATTATATTTATGACAGTATTTTTGTAAGGATTAACCCCAATTTTCCTGAAGACTTGTTAAGTTATCTATATTGTTATCTACTTTTAAGCTATTTACGAATATTTTGCTGTTCAAGTACGAATGTGAAAATTAATTAAGAAAACTTAAATCTGGAGATCCAACAGGCCTTTATGTACCTGATTGCAATAAAACTATTAATAGGCACATTTCTCATCTATAAAGTTATTATGCAGTTATTAAAAGTAATAATATGAGAATAACCAGAAAGTCCTCTGTTGAAAACGCTGTATACGAGACCTTGATTAGTGAGCGGAAGATTCAGGAAATGGATCTACCGTCTTCCTGTGCTGACGAGCCACAAGTACAAGGTCGATTTTTAATATTGTTTTCATATGAAATTGTTCTCATGTTACACACGAAAAAAATGACAAACATCCGCAGTGCTTGCTAACAGAAGCTTGTAATCAGTTTAATTAATAATTGTGGCATCACTGTAAATTCCATGTTATCTATGCCATGTTTAAATAATTATGCAGTTAGTTATGTTAGTTATTAAATCAGGTATATATTTTAATACTGATAACGGGTAATTAATGCGCACGGAATTGTGTCTGTTCCGGAGCCATGGATGAGACTAATAAACAGTTTCGATTAAAGTGACACTGTGTTAATTTCTAACTGTGGATATCGCTTGACTAAGGAGGTATTCTGGTCTAGAGGCACTAATTTTAGGCGTTTTTGCAAGTACGATATAAAAAAAAAACAAAAAATATTTTTACTGTCCATTTTTTTGCCAAATTATTGATATTTTAAGAATACACAAAAAAATTTTCAAAAAGAAAATTAAAAAAGTTACAGGCGAAAGGTCCGAACCGAAGAATGAGACGTCCTATTATCATCACGTTTTGGTGATGTATTATACCATACATATATTATAGAAAATATATTATCCTTTTCTATCTTTTGAAGTAATAACATCCAACCCTTCCGAACAACTACGTTCATGAGATCTACCTTCATCCTGACATGGTGGTGAAATAAATGAAGTAATTCTGCCAAAATGCAGTTGCACGTTTTGAAGTTTTCCGCCTAAATAGAATTTCGAAAGTCGGCGAACTGTTATATTGAATACATTTCATTGATGCCAGCGAATATTACAGCCGAATACTTGGCTCTCCATTACATTGAAGATCCGACTGCAGATATTTCCGTGAAGACGTAAATAAAACTATGTTTCGAGAAGTTTCTAGTGCCCCTCGCGATATGATGGATACAATCAAGATGCCGTATAAAATCGAACGGATACGATCCATTTAATCTGGACTGCTCTCGGCGGCTCTCGATGCTGATATAAATTCAATTTCGTATAGTGGGCCAGGAATCAGTGGTGTGACGTGATCCTTTTATTGGAAACATTAGCTAATCAACGGATCGCTGTCTTATCGGGAGCTTGTATCGATCGGAATTGGGTACTGTACCAGTCCGATTATCGACAAAAGTTTCGTCAATTAACTTAGGAATTTGGACAGCGGCTATGTGCCGTTTGTCAGGGGCTTACGCGTAAGCATCTGTACGTGTATACGAGGGGCACTATTTATATTTTGAGCCTTGGCAACACTAAGTGTTGTCAAACGCCATCTGACGTTTCCAATGGAAAGTTTTTGACCATAACCTTCTTCAGAACATTTTACCATTTAAGCGCGATTTGTGTTGTTTACAGTGATTTGAAAGTTGTCATAGCGAAAAGTTATCTCAGCGTAAAAATGGAATTAACGATGATTTATTACGACTTTCGACGTGGATTATAAAGACAAGAGAGCATCGATCAACTTACTTCCACTTTTGGCGATAAAGCCCCATCCTTTGCCACTGTGAAACGCTGGCATAACGAGTTTAATTTTGGCTGCCATTCGTTCACCGACGAAAGTCGTGAAGGTCATCCAAAATCAGATGTTGGGTCAGAAAACATTGATGCTGTGCATAAACTGATAATGCAAAACCGTCATGTGATATACTGTGAGATTAAGGCAACCTTAGGAATTAGTTTGACTAGCATATATAAAATATTGCATGATCAGTTAGCTGTAAAAAAGGTTTGTTCTCGCTCGACCCCACATAATTTGAAAAAATCGCAAAAACATGCTCCTGTCGATTGGTGTAAACAAATGCTCAAGAAACACAATGGCGGTGCTTCAAAAGACGTATATAACATTATAATAGGTGACGAATCATGGATCAATGCGTATGAGCCGGAAAGTAAACAGCAGTCGACTGTATGGGTGTTTCAAGATGAACCAAATCCAACAAAAGTTGTTCGCGTTCGAAACAAATAAAATTAGTCGCCTGTTTTTTCGGAAAACCTGGTCATGTGGCAACAGTGCCTTTAGGGGAACGTAAAATGGTCAATTCTGAATGGTACACAACCATTTGTTTCGGTGAAATAAGGAAAATAAACAAGCACCGTCGGCTTATTCTTCATCATGACAATGAGCTCTCACACATCTAGTCTAACAACCGAATGTTAACTCAAAAAATCGAATTAATGAATCATCCGTACAGTCCTGATTTGGCACTCAATGACTTCTTTTTTCTCCGAACGTCAAGAATAAATTGCGTGGACAACGATTTTCGTCGACAGAAGAAGCCCTTGATGCGTTCAAAAACCATGTTTGTTGAGATATCTCAATCGGAATAAAAAAAATGCTTTGACAAATGGTTCGAACGCATGCAAAAGTGTATAGATCTTGAAGGAGAATATTTTGAAAAACGATAAAGTAATTTTCAATAACAGATTAATGTTTTTTTACTATTAGGCTCAAAATATAAATAGTGCTCTCGTACAGGATGTCTTAGAATGTGTTTGCATTTAATATCTTCGTTATATCAAAATATTAAATGATGAAATTTTTAAACTGTGCTGATTTATTGAAACAAACTTTCAAAATTGTTTTCAACCACTCCGACGTTTTTTGTACTTAAAATAAATCCTCACTCTATTCTACATAGAAGAAGAATATGCTTAATATTTTTTTATTAGATTTCTCTATAGAAAAAACTATTTTTCTTAAATAAACAGTATCTTTTAGTGTTCTCTGAAACTCAATTTCATTATAAATAACATTGGTATTCCATATTTTATTAATGGGTTAAGTAACTAATAATTTAAATTAAATTTAAAAACAAAAACCTAGTTTGCAACGTGCTTTTGTTAAAGAAGAAAGTAGAGATACTCGCTACCACTAGTAACGGCTGTAATGGAATTAATAAATGGTCGAAATTGCCTCTTCCATAAGCTTTTTACTCAAATTCAAAGGTTGAATTTGATACACGAGATCTTCGAGATAATTCCAGAGGAAGTTACCAATCCACTATTACTAATCGCTTTATCTCGAAATACGTTATAAAATACTCAGTTACGATTTGTGCATTATGTAGAGAAGCACCGTTTTGTTCATAACTCATTAAAGTACGTTTCTCTAAAGGAATACCTTCTGACAATGTATGCATAAGAAAATATGTTCAGGTACATTTATCCTGTTAAAGTATCTTCGTAGAAGTCCTATTTACTTCCATTTAGTCCCATTCAAACTTAAAAATAGTCGCAGAGCAATTAAAAAGAGAAAGAAAATTGATGCTACAAGTTTCTGGTTTTCAGATATCGAGTTAAAAAATAATTGTTACCGTTACCAATTTTTGAGTAATCATAAGAAAACCATCAGAATTTGCTTTTCCAAAGTTTTGATTGCCTTTCAAAAGGTTCACGGACTTATCATCAATCAATACGCTTTTTTAGATTATTTATATCCACGTCTGTTAGGAATCGCGATTGTTGAATCCAACGAGGGTTTTAATTTGATCAATGATGACTGTTGTCTATTTACGACACCATTATTATACTCCTAGAAGTGACTATAATCACTTCAAAAATTTTATATAAAACTCTTGGATCCTCTTGCTTTATAACTTCCGAGATATTCACGCTAAAAGATGTTATCGGACACCTGATATAACCTTAAAATTTATTATGTTTCGTAGTAAAATTAACACACTAATAGATGGCACCAGACACATTTAAAAAATAATTTTCCACGAACTTTGCCAAACCAACTTCCTGATCCGAAAAGTCTCTACCAAAAACGTATACATAATCCGGCTTTATATGTACATTTTTTATCGTCACATTTTATTATCTGTCATTTCTTTAACGTCTATATAATCTCGAACATGCAAACAGTCATAACAATAAAAACTGCCATAACAGCCACCCGGAAAGTGTCGAGTCCACCCCCGATTTTAGTTAGCTATCCCTTAAAAACCACGGTCATAAAACGACCGTTTCACCTCTGTACATCAAAGAAAATCTACGCAGGTTTTATTCGGCACCGGGGTAATTTAAAAACGGCCCCAGTTTTCCGCTCGAATCACGGAATATCGGTAATCCCTGACGTATCCTAATTGACGCTAAATGTACCGACTACAGTTGATGGTTAATTAGTCGGATATCTTACTTGGTCCAGCGCCTGCTTAGTCAACCAAACTCGTCAGGCAAAACAGCGGTGAAGAGAGCAAAACGCCTCGAATAATTAGTCATTACCGAATAATACAAGGAAAACGTCGTGTACGTCGACAGAAATTTCGTCGTTGTTCGGAATTAATTAATTAATTAATTTCGTGATGTTAACTAATCGACGTTCGATCTAACAAAAAGGCACTTTTATCATTCGTATCCGTCACATCTTTTGATGAACTTCATACATCCCAACTAAAATGAAGAAATGAAGTGTGTAATTTAATAGAAAATGGCTGCTTCAGGATTTTTTCTTTTATTAATGAACAATCTGAGCTTGGAAATGTTTTGCAATACCGATATATAGGCTCTGCCAAAGATATATTATATAACAGTTCAGAGGGGGAGGCTAATGTTTTCGGAATGGTTGGTGTGTGAAGTTCAGGAGATGCCGTTTCAGTCGCCATGATGCCGTGGATGCTTGAGCATCGTGTTTTTGTTTACGACACGTTCATAGAGATTGGTCATTCTTTTGTCGCTACGCAACGTAGGTTCTGAAATCATTTCAATGTTGGAAGATACGGTAGTGCCCCTACTTGGAACACGATTTTTAACTAGGATAATATAGGGGGTAATAACAAGGAAAATTGAAGTTATTCCAGCCGAAACCTAATAAGTAGATTGATATAAAGGAAGCCTACATGGCTACAACTCCAGGTCCTATTTCGCTGGGCTAAATAATCCAAGGTATATTTTAACAGACCAAATATTACTGAGGTATTAAAAGACAGAATTGGGAACGAAGTAAGACTAATTAAAACTGAAACGCTGAAATAAGGAGATTATTATACTCCACCCCATCTGCAAATGCCTTATACAATAAGGAATGAACAAATTAGGCCAAAACAGTTATTCTCCTGGCTACATGTCGACGACGAGTACTGGATTATATTATGAAATTTGCCGTATTTTGTGTGTAACAGAGTTAGCACTAAAATATAGTGATTCAGATGTTCGAAAACCACAAGGAAGACGCAAAGTGTCATGTCACAGGATATCGCTAACTACAGACCGGTTTCGACTTTATCTTGGGTCTCGTAAGTGCAGGGTAAGCGAATACACCTTTGACAACTGAAGCTCGTATTTTGTAGACACCGTTACGCTCTACCGCAGTAGAAAATGCGGAAATGCGGAAGCGAAAATGGCGAGGAGATGCGCACCACAACAGTTCGACATTATCGTCTCTCCGTCCACTGATTGAGTTCCAAATGAAAATGAAACCCAATAATGGAAAGTGAAGAATCACCGGCCTGTTAAACTTGGCTGTTAAAATTGGCTTATATCACGGTCACTACGCACATTCTACGCTTTTGTCTCATATTTGTGACCGATGGCTGGCGTACATAATATCGTTGCGCTTGAGAAACTTGCGGCAACTTCCAGATTTTACAGACAAACATGGATGGATGGATGGATTTTGTAAGGTAGAATTACTATATGGTTACGTCTGTAACATAGAATCATATAACTTAGTGAGCTATGTTAAACTACACCTTATGACGAAACACGCCATAAATGGTGTGAATGGTTCACTTGCTTCTTTGCCGTTAGCCAACTCAGATTTGTTGCAAGAACTAGTTATATAGCACATTTTAAAATTATTTACCAAAACAAAATAGTTCATTAATGTAATTCTACTAAAGCAACTCATGCTCTTTTTCCTAACTCTTTTAGAGATACATTTTATTTAATAACAATATAAAAACGTACCTTGGTCAAAAGCGATTGAAGATTTTAAAACAGTTAGAGCTACGTGATGATGAGCTTCAGCATAGTTATTTTCTGGATGAAATTATGCTGTTCAGTGGTTAGCAGGGTCTCCTGATTTAGTACCTCTTGATTTTTTAAAGTCGTATTTGTATCCATAGGAATAGCCTAGAGGGGTTAAGGTACAAATAAGGGGTTAAGGTAAATGAAATTAAATATTTGGATATATCTAGAAATGTGAAAGGAAATGTACGTGATTATCTGATTGAATTAAGACGATAGCAACTACTCTCGTTGACGATGATATACAAAATAAGTGCTCCAGTGATGTGAAAAATGGACCATAAATTCAAACTTTACACCTGATGTAGTTAGAGCAATGCATTTTTGTCATTTGAATCCCTATAAAACATTATATTAGAACTCTCATTGATAATTTGACACGACTTAATAATAATTGGACACTAACATTAGAAACATATAAGTCGGAAATCGAGAAAGGAACCACTAAACCCCCAAGCGGTTATCAAAGTAATTTGGTGGTTCCTTTCTCGATTTCCGACTTATATGTTACTGACATAGATCGTATCGATAAAGATGTATACCCCATAGATATCATTCGGCATTTGTTCTGGATCGGCGTACCGTGTACGGCACTGATGAGGACTAATAAGTTCGAAACAGCTGTATGTCGTTCGGCTCCAATCCGGGACAGATGTTGAATTCTATCTGTGGCGGGTTTTATTTTTTGAAACTAACATTAGAATAAATGACAAACGGAGGTCCAGTTTCATTTCCAGAAATACTTTCAAAGCTTTAAACTTAATATCGCTGCAATGCATACGTATATTTCAGTAGCAATGTTATCTTTGTCAGCAGGATGTGTTTGCATCTAAACTTGAAACTGATAGTCCATTTTTTATTACACTTAAGTTTAAACATCTTTATGTCATTACAATATCGTATGTTCTTCTTTAATTAAACCATACATCAATTATCCCTTACACAGAATGTCCTATCGTTACATGACCATGTCTGGAGTTTTCTGTGACATTGCAGAAGTATTTTCAAACTGCTTGTGAGTATATAGCCGTGTCATAAATGTGAACAAAACTTTGTGGAAATAAAGATTAGAATCAGGAGCTACCTAAATAGGGGCGTAGGGATAAATTTACGTAAAGGGTAAAATTTATCTCTTATATATTCCTCTAAACTGTACATAATACAGGAAGAATTCAATAGTATAAAAATATAGAGGGTGTAAAAACATATTTTATATCACTCTATATATAATTATGTCGTTTAGAAGCTGTACCTTTTAGATTACAAATATTTTTTATGTAATAATCAATGCAAAATCGTGATAAATAAACCACACCCCGCTGAAATACTAATTATATTTGTTGTTGTTGCCTCTGGCGCTAACTCTTAATAAAGCATCCCCTTTGAATACCCGGGGGCGATCGAAAAAAACGCCCTGTTGGATCCCCCAAGTTCAATAAAACTTCCACAATTAATTTCATAATTTAAGTGGAATTTAATGCATTCGAAATTAATTAGATTTTAAACGAAATCCCAGCAGCACCTGCGGTTTGAGTTCGCGTCCCGTTAATTTCTTAACTGGCGAAATAAAAATCATTTTGCAAGAAATCCAAGAGAGATTCAGGTCCATCGTCTCAAATTATTATCAAGATAATTTGTGGAACTGATTTTTGATGTTACTGATGCAGAGTTACGTTCGTTGACGTTTTAAACACGTCTTTGAATAGATACAATAAGAACGTTTTTATTGTAAACAAAAAATATTTAACAAACTAATCAGAACTATATTACTTATGATCTAACTATTCTACGATAATTATCTAAATTATCACGTGAATAGTGTACTATATTCACCGCTATTGTTCACAGTCACATATATTTTTACAGTATTTGACATCAATATTATGGTACGAGGGTGGATCAAATATAAACGGGATTTTTGTTCCTGAGCGTCTACGATTGTTAGGTTTGGATCATTACGTTAGAATCCAAGGTTCTAGTATGCTTAGGTGGGGTCATTACGTATGGAAAGCGCCGGCCATTACCCACTCTCAACCAGTTCGTCAGTAGCGCTCAAGATGTCGCAGCGAGAAGTGCACCCCGCTGTTGCGCAACGTAATATTATAAAATTTTTTGTTCATGAAGGAATTCAAGCAGCGGACATTTTCCGTAGATTGACTGTACAGTTCAGTGACCAAACACTGTCAAGGACTTGTGTCTTTGCCTGGAATTAATAGTTCAAGGAAAGGCAAGAAGGAATGGAAAATCAGGAATATGATCGCCGTTCTCGAACCAGCACTACGGACGAACATATTCGCGTAGTTCGAGACATTCTTGAAGAAGACCGAAGCGTGACCGTATCCTAAATTGCAGAAAAGGTCGGGATAAGTTATGGGAGCTGTCAAGCGATTATCAAAAACAACCTGGAGTTCCGTAAAGTGTATGCTAGGTGGGTCCCTCGCCTCTTGACCGTAGATCAGAAGTGGAGACGTTTGGATGCCTGTCAAAGGCTTACATCAAGGTTTGCGGAAGAAGGTAATATACTTTTGAGTCAGATTGCCACCTGCGACGAAACGTTGGTCCACCACTACGCGCTCGAGTCCAAAAAAGCCAGTATGGAGTGGCGGAGAATGGCGGAGGCAGCCCCAGTGAAAGCCAAGACTCGACTGTTAGCAGCAGGCAAGGTTCTTGCAACAATTTTTTTCGACCGGCTCATCGATTTTTTACATGAGCAACGCACAATCAATGCTGCTTACTATTGGGAGCTATTGAACCAGGAGAGGGCTGCATATCGCTGCAAAAGACGAAACCAACCGATTCGAGAGGCAATCCTCCTTCACGACAACGTTAGGCCCCACACTGTAGTACTTATTACAACCAAGTTACTTAAATTTATCCAGCATTTTGTTGACAATTTTCTCATACTGTGAATGTTTATAGTTTCCTAAAAAAATTCTGTTACATGTTTAAAGTATATCCAAGGTTATTTTTCAGTTTCTGTCTGTTTCTATCAAATGCCTTCCTTTAAGTTTACTTCAGAAAGAGTTGGAAATTTGCCACATAAGTACTTAAAACAATTCCCATTTTTATTTATAGCTTTTACATATTGCTTCATTAATCCTAATTTAACATACAGGTAAAGCAGCGGCAAAAGAATTTTTTGCAGATCAACCAAATTTGCATAAATAATGTTTTTTAGCCAAGTATAAGAAAATATATTTGGTGCATTTTTACAACTTCTAGGCACTTTTAAAAGAATATAAAAACACGACGCGATGTCATGAGTAAACGTACACACATTAAAAACGTACTACAGCGACTACGTAAATACCCGAATAGTATAACACCGGAATATCGTCACCGGCCAACTCTGTTTCGATAAATCCTCCACACTTGTGTGTACGTTTCAAAATTTAATTTTATATAACCTCGATTTTAAAAACTACAAATTATTGTACAATGTACATTTACAAATACTTGTGCGTGATGGAAACAAAAAACAGTGTTGCTGTAGTTCATGTAACTAAGTATGTATGTAGTATGTAACTAAGCCAAAAAGTAAAAAAAAGTCCGATCACAAAATCTTTGTTGGCCTGTTATTTTAAGCTACAATAGGGCACTGCAGTAAACAATAGCAATGTATTTACATGTTGAACTGTAGCTCTGAAGGGTTAAGTGGCCGGTATATAACAAAATAAAATGGCCGATGGACACTTAGGAAACTTTTACTTCATCCCTTGGTATCTTTTTTTCTTATGAAACTCGTCAAACGTCTTTCACGTGACGTATACATCATACCGTCCTTCATCTTCTTATGAGTCGTTTTAGTCTAGAAATCACTTGCATACGCCCGAAACTAGCAAACTAAAACCATAATGTAATCGGAGACGTGGAGTTGGGGACGTAGATTCAATAGTTTGGAAATAAGGCCAACTTTGCTTTATCGCGCCATGGAAACTTCGCGGAAAGGGTAATAATGGGGAATATGCACATATAATACACTCACTCTTTGATGATGTCCTGCCTTGAAGCGTCTCTAAAGTAACTATACCTTTGTTCTGGTCCACGTCAGAGTCGGTCTAATCGTATATTCGATATATCGAGTGGTCGAAAACACTGGCATTTACATTGTCGATTATAACTTCGTTCTTTCTATGAAATTTTGCATTAAAATTTTTATTGCTCATTTCCGAAACACCTTTTATAATATTTTCTATTACTTGCTTACAGTTTTCTACTTTAAAACGTGTATTCTAAGCTTTGGCAAAGAATTACCTACCACTGCGACAGTTTTACGGTTTTAATATTTTGCGGTGTCTTCCGCAAAGGTCCGGGGAGACTCTAGGTGGTTTCGTGGGGACGCCACTGTCGCGGTTTGGAATTAAATGAAAGGGTAGTACAGTGAAACGCGCCCTTGGCCGAGAGTGGACAGTGCGAAGTGAAAACCGCCGCTTATGAGACCGCAAGTTGTCCCAAATGAACTCGAAACGGGGACCCACTCTCGAATACGGATTGTGTCGCCGCGCCGAGTAAACTAAACTTTAATTGTTTAGAATATTGGGATTTAGCTCGAGATATGAATAAATTATGGGGTGGACAGTGGGATTGGAATTTAAAATGGGGCCGCTAGTATCCTCTAGGCGAGAGAAATTGTGTAGTATAAACTAAACAGCAAATAAAGCGAGTTTTTTCCACTATTTCTTTAGAAGGGGATTTGTATTGCATTTTATCTTTGCTTGTTGAGACAAAATATACAACGTTTAAGTTTGCTTTTTAATGCTAATGTATAATATGCCATTCTAACACTAACATAAGTTTGTAAATTTGACAATTTTCCTAAATTTACGAAAAATATACTTGGTGGTAAAGAAAACACATTATTTATTGCCTTAATTTTTATTCCTACTTTTAAACCATTATTGCACCACTTGATACGATTTTTTCTCATCTTTTTCCATCTATACCTGTTGCCAGTATCTCCTCGTTGCTTAATTTCCTAAGGGATGATTCTGAAGAGTGCAAGGATTCCTCAATGTATCTAGCTCGTTTAAGAGAGGTGGATACCATTCTTTTAAGAACTCTTGATGTATCACGTTTACCGGAAGAATTTTAACTTGATCGACTAGTTACCACTAATCTTTCAGGTGTCATGATTTTCAGGAATGATTGTACTTTGCACTTTTTAATAATTCTCTTCGCCTTCCTGGTCTCCTAGTTGACTTTGAACATTCTCTGATTAACTCGCTAGTTCTGGAGAACCCACCTTTACATATAACCATGTTTCATTGTTTGTTTTAAATCTCTTACTCGTTGATTGCTTTATATCCATAATTGTGACAACTCAAATTCACAATTTTATCAAGAATGTTACGATTAGTTAAGATTAATTAACATCTAAAATGTAAGAAGGAATCTTCTCAAAGTGCCAATTATTTCCAGATATCACCAGTATAGTTACTAGTTTGAAAGAGGCTCTTTTGGGATAATTACGAAATTGCTGTACATACGAGGGGATACCCAAAAGAAACCGAACTGATGTTGTGGTGGGCGGAGTTTTCGTAGTACCGCGTTCTGCCGCTAGGAGCATATATAATTTATCAAGTCAGTAAGCCAAGCGTCATCGCTAGAGAAGGTTTTGTTCGGCTTGTGTGAATTTTTTTGTGAGAGTTGCTTTGTGTGCTCGTGGTTTTCTCGATGTGAGAATTTCATCGAGGAGTTTCATTCAGAGTTTGTTTCTGAACAGGGTCAGAAAGTTAACTAAGCATTCTACCTGGAAGTTTTAAAAATTTACGCAACGTTTTGCGGTGGAAAAGGACTGATTTGTGACAATCGGGTGACTGGGTTTTCCACCACGATAATACTCCTGCTCACACAGCTCTGTCTGTGCGCCAATTTTTGACCAAGAATTTCCACAACTTCGTCAATGGTCCGGCGTCGATCTTCCAGCATGATTTCCCGAATTTTTTCAACATTCTCATCGGTTCGAGCCATGGAAAGACGACCAGCACAAGGTTTGGCATCAATTGACATTTCACCTCTTTTTGAAACGGAAAAACCACTCAAACATTTGAGTTTTTCCAATAGTATCATCCTTGTAGACCGTTTTTAATACGACAGCGTACGTACTATAACGTTGGCCACGGAATATTTTTTAGAATCTGTTATTTCGTCCACAGCTAACCACAGTTTTAATTATACAGGATTTCAGGATACCTTCTGGTATAATTTTAGCAGGATTCCTCCTACCAGGGTGCTCCTACCTCTTAGCAGGGTTTACCCTCCTACTAGAGACGTAAAACTTAAATTGCCACACAATCCAATAACCTCGTGTTTCTTACGACAGAGCGCCACTGGATCGTTTCAATAAATTGTTAGGTTCAAGGAGAATACAGCTAGCGCAGTTGACTTTTTTTAATATTTTAAAACACAGGCTTGAGACTGTTAGCTCCAAATTGGTGGTATATTTAAGGCTGGTTGAGGGCTTGTATTTTTGACCTCGCTGAATTGTTTTCACAACTGTTTTTGCGCCGTAAACACCGATAAACTTGACGAAACTTCAATAAGATAGTCATTTAAGCTTCAAGGTCAACAATCCTTGATACAAACCCAACTAATTATTTGAGACTCATCATATTTCATAGAGAAAATTCCCATGTAAACCGCGCAAGACAACAACCCAACTGTTTAACAATGTGTATTACTGCAAAATTCGGCATATTTACGTTATATGAAAGTTTACGCGACGAGACGATAGTCGACGGTCTTTTATGACGAGAGAGATAGTCAGACGGCAAAGCTAAACTGAATTGCTTGTACCTTTATCGATTCAAATATCTTAACATGACGGTATCTCAGCTACCGCGGAGTTACCCGAGTGTAACACCATTGTTGCACACTATTTATTATTTACTTCTCATTTGCACTTAACGTCCTTTTTATGCATATTGTAGCGATACATATGATAACCATCTCACCTATATTCTGCAGTACAATCGTCGACAAATTCCGGCGGGCCGTAGATATACCGTGACGTAGCGAATCTCTCCATCCTGCGAGGTAAGAACCTTGCAGGATCTGTTACAGCGACGCGATTGTTTAATAGAAAGTTAATCATTAATGTCGCCATTACGTGAACTGTTCTCGTTTCAAATCGGGCGGCTGGCATTTCGAACGCCTTTATGTGCATCGACTTGGCCGGAAGCGACGCCATTGGGCTTTAGAAAACAAAAGGCGATAACGTTATTATTATGTGCGAATTACATAGGTACCTCCTGGATTTATTGTTGGGGTATTTTATCGTTAATGTTGTTTAATTACGTTTGCTTGTTGTAAAAAGATTTATGGCGCAATTTAAAATAACAAATATTCCGTTTATTGTGCCCGGGTGATGTACGAGGGGCGCTATTTATACTTTAAGCCTAATAATAAAAACATCAATTCGTCGTTGAAAATTACTTTATCGTTTTTCAAAATATTCTCCTTCCTGATCTATACGCTTTTGCATGCATTTGAACCATCTGTCAAAGCATTTTTCCATTCCACTTAAGATATATTTCCAAAACATGGTTTTTGAACGCATCAACGGCTTCTTCTGCTGACCAAAATCGTTGTTCACGCATAACAAAAAGAAGTCATTGGGTACCAAATCAGAACTGTACGGCGGATGACACATTAATTGGACTTTTCGAACGTTCAAACATTAGACGAGACGTGTGAGAGCTCGCATTGTCATGATGAAGAATGATCCCACGGCACTTGTTTGCCTTCCTTACTTCACCGAAGACTTCCGGCAAACAAATGGTTATTTACCATCCAGAATTGACCGTTTTATGTTCCTCTAAAGGTACTGTTGTCACATAAACAGTTACAGGCGACCATTGGTTTCGAAGTGCTTCGAGCGCCAACAACTTTTGTTGCATTTGGTTCATCTTGAAATACGCAAACAATCGACTGCTGTTTACTTTCCGGCTCATACGCATAGATCCATGATTCATCACCTGTTACAATGTTGCATATACCGCCATTGTATTTCTTTGCATTAATCGACACGAGCATCTTTTTGAGATTGTTTCAAATTATGTGGGATCCAACGAGAACAAACCTTTTTTACAGCTAAATCATCATGCAATATTGTATATATGCCAGTCGAATTAATGCTTAAGGTTACTTCGGTCTCACAGTATGTCACATGACGATCTTACATTATCAGTTTTTGCACAGCATTAATGTTTTCTGGCACAACAACTGATTTTGGACGAACTTCACGACTTTCGTCGGTGAACTATCGACTACGTCGGTTACTAGCGATTCATAGTGAAAAAGGATGGGGCTCTATCGTCAAAAATGGAAGTATGATAAGTTAATCGATGCACTCTTGTCCTGATAATTCACGTCGAAAGTTGTAATAATCACTGTAAACAACGCAAATAGCTTTTAAATGATATAAAGTTCCGAAGAAGGTTATGGTCAAAAATGTGAAACTTTCCATTGGAAGCATGAGATGGCGTCTGACAACACTTAGTGTTGCCAAGGCCCAAAATCTAAATAGTGCAGTATTTTTTTAATGATAAAATTGGCGATCTTATCATTACGATGTAATCTTGATGGTGATCAGATATCTCTATAACCTTTAAGGTTTATGTAGAGTCACCTTCCTTCTCGAGTTACAGCTTGTAGCTAAGTATATTTAAAATACGGGGTAGACATCACTCAAGAAATAAATACAGGGTTTCAGGATAACTTCTGGCATAAATTTGTATATACATACCTCAGGTACTAGGCAATATGAAGTAAAAAAAGTTGTAATTAACATCTTTCTGCCTCTCCTCAACACCAATGGTGACATTCGTAGCAATGTACTGAACATCACTTTACAGTAGGTCATTGTATGTTCATAATGGGAAATTTTAAAGCGAGATCAAAAATACAAGTTCTTAGCCAACTTATATGCCATCAGTGTCAATGTTTTGACACGCGAGAGAAAGTGTTTCTTCCTTAAATGTACAGCATGTGTACGTCGTTCTAATGTAGTTTCTGTAACTGAGTAAGTACTATCAAAATAAGACACTAGCTTAAAATTCTATTTAAACTTAAAAAAAAAAAGCTGTCGCTACTAGTAAAAGAGGGACATTAGTAAAGCAGTAGTCGATAGGACACAGAACATCAACGCCAATTGCGCTGCTTTGAAAAATGCCTTAGCAATGTTTCTATTATTTTTTCATCTGAATTTTAGACATTAACATACAGGTGTTAGTTTAAAGTGCACGTTTTTGAGAAATGCTCTATATATCTGAAAAGGAAAGAGCTGTCGGTTGCGGCTTGCTCCTCTCGTCTTTGTCTCAACAATAAACTCTATAAATCATACGTCGGTTTTCCTGTAGGAGTATACTTTATAGTTTTCAAGAAAATCGCAAGTCCCATCGAATTTGAACCATCCTGGACATAGCAATTTAAATCCAACTGCCATCCCGGATTCTCCTCCACCTATCTTTTTATTATTTCGTTCGTCCCGAGCGCGATATGCACAACATAAAAACCTACTTTCCCTCCCGTCCCCTCTGGGGATTAACCTCTCTAATTCCCTCTCATACGCCACTGATAGCGGCGTGAAGGGCCCTAATTGCCGGCATTATTACGTAGTACACAATTCAGGGCAGAGTTCGGGGACCCAGTCGCGTTTTCCGAGATCAGCATATCGTCGTCGACGCTCCCCCGACCGGTTGAACCACCCCCTCGACGTTATGAATGTTCAAGTAAACGATCCGCCGGCTTAATGGACCATAAGTCACCGACTTCGGGGGGATCTGCGTGGATGAGGTGCCGCCGACTGTGTATCTACGGCGGAACGTTTCGAATCTAACACCTGTAAGCCCATGTTCTCATATGCATCGGCCCTACTAACTCCGGAGATAAGCGAGTCGGCTTATCCCTCTCCGGAGGGGGCGCGGAGAATAAGGTGAGAATAGTGGTGTAATATTTAAAACGGATTGGACTCGGAGGAAAGGTTGACGCCGCGCCGTTGCGGGTGCGTTGGGTCTCGACTGCAACTGATAATAAACAGTTCTTTATATAAAACGTGATTATATTATTCATTCTGCCTTCAGGAGGTTTTAGTAGAGACTCCAAGGGATGTATATGGAGAATATCGAAGTAACGCAAGACCTACTGTGGAAATTGTGATTTTTTTTATTTTCTTCGCTAAAAATGTTGTACTTTTTCTTAAAAAAATATCGTAGCGTGTATTAAAAAATTATTTGAGCAGATTTATCTTCTGGAAGTCTTAGACTTCAAGAGATGTCTATGGGGCATATCGAAGTAACGGAAAACCTACTGTGGATGCGGTGATATTTTTATTCCGTTTGCTAAAACTCTTTTATTTTTTCTTTAAAAAAAGTCATAACGTCTATTAAAAAGTTTTTTGAGCTATTTTGCCTTCAGGAGCTCTTAGTACTCCAAGGGATGTTTTTGGAGAAAATCGAAGTAACTCAATATCTAATGTGATAACAGTAATTTTTTTTTAATTTTTTTCGCTAAAAGTCTTGTCCTTTGTCTGTAAAAAAATTCGTAGCATCGGTTAAAAAATTGTTTGAGCAAATTTGCCTTCAGAAGATCTTAGTAGAGACTCCAAGGTATGTCTATGTAGAATATCGAAGTAACGGAAGACCTACTGTGGACGCAGTAATTTTTTTCATTTTATTCACTAAAAATCTTGTCTCTTTTCTTTAAAAAAATTCCTATCGTCTATTAAAAAAATATTTGAGCAGATTCGCTTCCAGGACGTCTTAGTAGAGACACCAGAGGATGTCTATGGAGAACATCGAAGTAGTGCAAGACCTATTGTGGAGGCGGTGATTTTTTTAATTTTTGTCCCTAAAAATCTTGTACATTTTCTATAAAAAAAATTCGTAGGGTATATTAACAAAATTATTTGAATAGATTTGCCTTCAGAAGGTTTTAGTAGAGACTCTAAGGGATATCTTTGGGGAATATTGAAGTAACGCAAGCTTTACTGTGGAAGCGGTGATTTTTTTTCTTGGCTAAAGATTTTGTACTCTTTCTTCAAAAAAAGTCATGGCGTCTATTACAAAATTATTTGAGCAGTTTTACCTACAGGAGGTCTTAGTAAAGACTCCAGAGGATATCTGTGGAGAATATAGGAGTAACAAGACCTACTGTGGAAATACTGAATTTTTATAATTTTTTTCACTTGTATCTTAAATAGTCAACAAAAATATTTGGAAGCGTCTACAAAAAATTATTTGAGTAGCTTTGCCTTCAGAAAGTCTTAGTAGATACTCCATGAACAATATCGAAGTAACGCAAGACCTATTGTTTTTTTTTTCGATTCTTTGAAAAATTCTAAAATTCTGCAACCTTTTTTTCTGCAACCTTTTTTTTAATAAAAGATATTAGGGTGAGTGATACATATTTTCTCAATATCTGATTTTGATTCTGCTCTGTGATGTCATCATAATCCTTTTTAATTACAACCACCTCCTTTTTAAGCAAAATAAATTCTATAAGTTATCTGAATAAACATTTTGAGTAAGATGTTACGCGTGCCATCTAATTTTACATTAGCTAGCCCGCGTTTAAATACATCGGTCGACTATTGTAGTTTACGACTACTAGTTTCCGGTTAAAATCATTCCAAACAATAGCGATGTTTTCTAGTATAATACCTACAAATTTCAAATTATTATTTGAAGTAATACGAAAATTGCAGGGTGTACGCACTTCCTGTTCTTACGCTATATGCCAAATTTTCAAAGTTGACGTTCACGGAAACACGAAAAATTTTTAATCGCCTGGCTACATGAAATCCCTTGTATACACAACCCACTCGTGTTCGAAACACCTAATAAAATCGGACACGTCCTCTAGCAGCCCCATCATCCAACAATAACATCTCAATTACACTAGCAAAAAAGAACAATCCTCAGTCAATCCTGCTAATTGAATCCTGTCGCAGCAGGAGGCGCCGATCGCCGCCGAGCGCTCTCGACGTCGTTCGCCGGAATATTATTGTTGATATCCAACGGTCGCAGTCAGTCTTCGAAGCGTCCTTGTATTAGACGCTCTAGACGTCTTGTCGGCCTAGCGGCGTCGCGACGCGTGCATATCGTTCATCATTGTTGTAAGGGACGTTGTTAGGGCACCCGGACTGCATATCGACCCCCTCTGGCCTGGTGAAATTGGGCCCTTATTGGCCTGTCGGAGGTTTTACACCTGTGCTTTGTGGATATCGCAAGTTGGGTTAGTTGAGCTTGAAGGTAAGCAACACTTTCTTTATTGTTTGTACTTACTAGGTGTGTTGGAATATTATTCCTCTTATGCGAGGCCTTTGAAAATTGTTTTAAAACTTATAACGATAGATATATAGCGCTCGCCAGGTTGATAAGGATGTTCGAAAATCTCTAGGATTTTTACGTATTATTTTTTTGTCGAAAACGTACTCCTCTTATTAAAACGTCCTCTAACTGGATTTATTGAACACAAAAACAGGTGGTATACATTGAGTTTAAATATTGGAAGAAATTATATCTTCTCCAGAAACTATGCAATTTATGTGATTATGTATGCTATGCGATGTTAACCTACAGCATTAATGTTGAGCGTAATTTTATTTATAACTTAAAAGTTATTTATGTATAACTATGACTTATTATAATATTAGATTGACATGCGTATTAAACCGTCCGTCTTTTTTTTTAATGTTAGATTTTAAATTTGTAAGTATTTTTAAACAGAGGATCCTCGTATTCATATTTGTCAAAAAGAAAATTATCTTAACGGCATTTCTTTTGATTATAAAATATATAAAGAACATGAATTCAATTAAATTATTTAAGAAATATTTTTATATTAGATTAAAAATATATATTATATGAATATTTTATAATTTTCAGAAGAGGCACAAGCAAAATATTAAAACCATATCAAGATATTTATTTTTTAATTAAACATTTTTGAGATAAATATTCTCGAATTGATTGTATTTCCAATTACCATGTATCTTAATGGTTAGCTATAATATAATGTGTACTAGTACTTAAAAGTGAGGGTTTCTCTTTACAAACATTTTGTAAAAACACCGTCACAAAAAAGTCACATGCGTGTTCCAGGTTGAACAGAACATTCTGTATAAGATCTGTCGCAATGTTTTTGTTAAAATGATAATATATAGAATGACGCAAGGGTATGGGATCAATTTCTATAATAGTAGTAATTAGAAAATAATCCTACGTTATATACCGTGTGTCCTAAATTATTTTGTCCGAAAAGTTTCTCAGATAGCAGACGAATTAACAAAAAAAAAAAAAAAAAGAAAAAAAAATAGAAAAGTGGGAAGGAAGGATACAAAGTTCCATCCTTAAAAACTTAAAATATCATATACAAAGTGTTTACCTTTCCTTGACGTAAATTGTATTTGATAGCCAACTTTAAAAGCTATATAATTAGTCGTATAATATTTAGGTCGATATTTCTGTAAATGTGTGTTTTTTTACTATCCAATAATGTACTACCATTATTAAATTTTGTAATGGAACACGACTAGAGAGGTAGCTCGATATTGGTTAATAAAAATGTACACTTTAACAATTCTAATTCCTTACAATTTATTTTTGTTTTGGGCTAAATTTTTCAATGGTACATTTTCATTTATTTTTTTACATCTGGCAGTTGATAACAGAGTAAGAAAATGTCAGTGCATCAGGAAGTCTTTGAGAAAAAAGTCGTTTGGAACAACAGACGCAAGACATTAAACACAAAAATCAGCTGAGAAAATTTTCTTTTCGATGAAACTGTTAACTTTTGAAGTTTCTAAACGTTTTTGTATGCGAAATTTCACAGTGGTGTTGCTACTGGTTCCTCAAAACATTTAACTTACTCGTAAATAGATTAATGGAAAATCATCAATTACTCATCATGGAAACAGTTGATTAAATATCATTAGCCTACTATCAGATGTACCAACCTTACCTTAAGGAAAAAATCATGACATCACCCCACAAAAACAAACGACTGTAGGGAATTTTTATTTATGAAAAAATCTTTGAAATCCTGATGTAGATTTAAGTGTAGTTTATTTATTTCATCGCTATTTGCCAAATTAAAAATCTCAAAACATGCCGTGGCTTGTTTTTATGGTTAGGCTCAGGTAGACTGTTGCGTTTATCGGCAAGATAAGACAGGTTTTTATTTGGCAGATAGCAATGAAATGAATAATAAATATGTGGTATCACGTGATGATGTGATTGTTACCATCGAGGGATTTGATGAATATTCCTCTTCGGAAGTAAGAACTCATGTAGATCGCTGTCAAATATTTGTATCATATTTGGTAACCATAGCTCCAAAGAGCTTATTGTAAATATAAGGTATCCGCAAAATAAATTGGGCTTTGGTTTCTAAGTTATTACACGCTATTCGTGGGCTGTTCTCCAAAGGAATTCAACAGAAGAATCTTCGAATTCCTCACGTACAGAGGCTACCACACTTGGATTATTTAATAGCACCCAGGCAATCGCAAGATCACGGAAAAGGTCAGAATTGAACGGGCTGCTTTCTAGGCATCTCCATCGGAATGCAGCCAAGGGGTTCGGTCTTCGCGACCATTAACTTTCATGAAGAATACCACAATCGAAACGAAGCCGCGTGCCCGTGTTGTTCTTACGTAACCATCGCCATTTTCTTCGGCAACTCTTACTTACATAAACACCGAAGAAAGTACATCGCGGACGCGAACGAAAACAAAACCACCGTTTTTGGTGTCCGGCGTTCAGGTAATTGGTGCGTGGCCTTGAAAGTAAAACGCCGCGAGTCCGTCCGTTCTGCACCGGGCCTGCCGCTTTGTCTACTTGATCTCAATTACGTGAGTCACATAATCGGAATTAGCAATGTTGGCGGTAACCAAACAATAAAAAAGTAATTGTGGTTTATGTAGGTTTTTATGTAACGGCGGTCGCAATGATTTATTGGGTTAACGTTTCGGTTTTTTCCTCGGGTTCAGCGATGTTGTGTTAGATATTTTCAACGCTCGCCAGCTCCAACTCTTTTTCCACAGATTTGGCACGTAGGCATCAGAAAATTCTGCGCTTTTCAACTTGAACTTATTATCCAGAATTATCGTACAAGCATATTCGCAAAAAAGTCACTTGGATTTAAATCGAGGGAATATGGTGGCCATTAGTTGCTGTTCTGCCCGTTTAACTAGTTGGCAGAATTTGTTGATCTCCGAAAGGGTTGAAGTCGAACATCAGTAGAAATACGTAATATTGTCTACCTCGGGTATATTTTCGAGGACTATGCCCCAAATATATTTGGAAAACCAAAATGGATTTAGAGCGGCAGATAGTGATGGTCACTTATTGCGGAGCTTGTTCAACTATTTGGCTGAGTGTACCGAATGTGATAAAGAGCTATTTATGGACAAACCTATGTCACTTTAATGAAATAAATGCAATATACAGAATGTCACTATAGAATTTCCAAAAGTTTTGAATAGCTTCAGGGCTATTAAAATACCTACACTATATAGGCACGAAAATTAATTTGGAGACTTGAACATGGAGACAAATAGTTGTAGAGCAATTTTAGAAAAAGCAAATTGAAGCCCCAAGTCTCTAGTTTTCAGATCTTGAATTAAAGATTTTTTTCGCAATTATAGGAAAACCGTCGGAAAAAAATCACAACTTTTGCTTGTTTTCCAATAAATTGAGGTCCACGGACTTCAATAAATTTTTTTCAGCGATTGCATCAAAAATGTTTTTGAGATGATTTTATCTTCTTTAATTTGAGCGGTCTAAAAGCCTTGTACGATGATCTTTTGCTGAGTTATTATCGTTCAAAGCAAAAAAGTCAGCTTTGACTTTGATAATTAATTACTAAGGAAATAACGATTGTATAGAAAATTCAAGTAGGGTTTTAAAAACTGAAAAGTAATCTTTAGAAGTCGTAGTCATTGATTTTCGATAAAAGAAAATTTCGATGCGAGAATGTTAATTGAAAGGATGAATTTTTAATTTTTTATTCATTTTTTTTGAGGTTAAAAGTGTTTTTAGCAATAATCCATATTTTTATTATCAAAAAATGTTAATTATTACAAGAAAAAAATAAAAAATAAATGTTTTCAAAAAAAAATCAAAACTGACTTTTTTGCTTTAAACGACGATAACTCAGCGAAAAATTATCTTATAAGGCTTTTAGATCGCTGAAATCAAAGAGGATAAAATTATCTAAAAAGCTTTATGATAAAATCACTGAAAATAATTTATTGAAGTCCATAGACCTTTTGAAAGGCAAGCAAAAATTTCAAAACTTTTTCAGATGATTTTCTTATGATTACTAAAAAAATCTCGATATTTGAAAACTATAAATTTGGAGCTTCAATTTGCTTTTTTTAAAATTGCTCTGCGACTATTTTCCTCCGAAGTTACAGCCCTTTGAAAACCACTTAAAAATTCAAAATTCTTTTACATTCCTTAATTTTTGTGCCTACTGTATATTAACCTTAATTTTTGAGTAACAATGCTAACTTGACTACTTCAAACATGGGGGGTAAATATTAAAAATATAATGATTATCCTGCATATTACATTTACTATATGAAACAAAGTGGCCCATCTTATCAAAAAAACCACTCTGCTTTAGTGGCGTGTGATGTTTCCGCTGCTTCAAGTCCTTGTACGTCTTCGTATCCATTTTTTTGCAGGTGCTGGCTGTTCTTTGACCATTAAATTAAATTCTAAAAATAATGAATGTGAATCTATAAGGTTACGTCGTCGTCGTAAACTGTTCATAGGTGAAACGAAATGCCAATTCAAGGCCAACATCAATTAACAGCTGATGCAAACTTGGAAAAAATATATTATGCGAAACCACAGCTGCCTGTTTAATAAATAATGGTAATAAATGAGGTAATATATAAGATCTAGAGATCATTTTTTAACGTCACAAAAGATGACGACAAATCTTTATGTTTTATTGCATTGAATAAACAGTCTTGTCTTAAATATGTAAAATAACTCAGGTCTTCGGAATTGGATCATTGTTTTAAATATTTAAGTCTAAAACTAGGATATTAATAAGACGAGGTCAAATAGGGTTTGGTCTTTTTATTGACGTTAAGATTCAAGACGTGGAAATGGCCAAATTTTCGTTGAATATTTGTTTAACATTTGCGAGGCATTCGATTGTTTAGTAGCTCTTAGAAAGATTTAGTGATAAACTCGTTTTTCTTTCATCCGTAATATATTGAATTAAAAATAACATAAAGGGTGAGAACTTTAACTGAAATATCGATATACCCCTTACATTTGAATAACAAAGTTGGGGGCAGTTACATTCCCCAGGGTGAAAATAAGCAGAGATCATTACTTCCTAAGGAATCCGTTATCCCCTAAATAATCGACTTATTTCAAGAATTCCAGTTAAGTTTCCACCCTGCATTTTAAAGACTTACTTGCCTTCACTAGTGAATTATATTGAATTTTCCTTGGTAAATGTAGTTTGTAAGGGTGTTGGAACTATTTTCTCCTGTCTATTAGTCTTATTTCATTATTATCAATTTCTGTAATGCCTCGTTAGTTATGCAAAACTGATTTATGTTAATTTTGTTAAATTGAAATACGAGGGGACGTTGATAAATTCTTGAGCTGGCACAGAACTAATGACAGTTTCTTTAAACAATTAATTTACACCCTCCATTTGGGGTATGGATATCTAACCTAAGACATGAGCTAGCTAAATTGAGAGCGGTCATGTCACAGCTTACTCAAGTAAGCTGTTGGTCATGTGACCCCAAATATTTAAGTCCCCTTAAAATACCTGAAATTTTCAAACTACCAACGTAAGGAGATTATTATACTCCACTCCATCTTCAAATGCCTTATATAATAAGGACTAAGTAAATTAGACCAAAACAGCTATTCTCCTGGCTACATGTCGACGACGAGCGCTGGATTATATCGCGAAATTTACCGTATTTTGTCTAACAGAGTTAGTATTAATATACAGTGATTCAGATTATTCGAAAACCACGAGGAGGAGTGTCACTTATCTCAGGATATGCTAACTGCAGACCGGTTTCGACCTTAACTTGGGTCTCGTCAGCGCAGTGTAAGCGAGTATACCTTTGATAGATGAGATGAGGCTCAAATTTTGTAGACACTGTTACGTTCTACCGCAGTAGAACGTAATAGCGCCATCTCTCGGTACTTTCGAGAAGAATCTAAATCAAAGTAAAGCTTGATCATCAATATAATGCAAAGTTTTACTTGAAAGAGCGTAATTTTCAAACTACTGAAGTAAGGATATTATAATACTCCACTCAATTTGTAAATGCCTTATATAATAAGGACTAAACAAATTAGGCCAAAACAGTTATTCTCCTAGCTACATGCCCACGACGATCACTGGATTAAATGGCGAAATTTGCTGTATTTTTCTAACAGAACGATCTAAATCACAGTATTTTAGTGCTAACCCTGTTATGCCAAGTTTAAAAGCTTTGCATTATACCTAAAATTTTATTTAAAACTTCTAAAAAAGTTGATTGATCTCAACAGTCGTTCGCTTACTAAAAAGCTGATGACTTGAGCTACAATAGGCTGCAACTCATTTCTGCATTATTCATACAGAGTGTCAAAATAAAATATTGCAAACATTAAAAACCATTATTTATTTTCTTCACTTGATACATTAGGCCAATATCCATTTTTTTATCCTTAGTCACTACTTTTCATAAGAATGTAATGTAAAGAAATATTTTTTGATGACTTTGTCATCATCTGCTGCATTGTTGTCCAATTTTAATCTTATATGTTTCGTAGGAACCACGTCATTTTATTCTATTGAGTGGACTACTTAATTTTTTTGGCAGTTCATAGAAAAAAATAAAAGAGATATTCGAGGTAGTTTAGTATCCAGTTCGGGGATTCTATTTCCCAAGTCACATTCCAGAATAATTTCGCGTGCCAATGATAGCGCTAGGACCCGTAACATCTAGGCGAAAATCCAATACAGCATTCGGTTTTTCCATTTTAAGCGCGCGCTCTGTCGTTCTCATCAATCTGGACGTCGTTAATGCCCTTATAATCCAATATGAAAAATCTATTTCCCCGCACAGCGATATCTGGCATTCCCATTACTAGTTCGTATCGCTGGCGAGGATACTGCTGTCAACTGAGTCTATCGTATCTCGTTAAATTGTTTCAGGGAGTCGATTTTAATAAAATGTTTGCTATGCGACGAACGCGCCCTGGTGTTTCGTTGTTACTCAGCAGAAAAATTCGTCCGGAATTGATGGAGGCTGGAAAGGCCACTGCGATTTATCCGACGCGACGGCTGGAAATTTTGAAATATGGATAACGTTGTGCCGCATCGGTGAACACTTGTTTATCGTATTGTCAATTTTCCAGATTTATAGATAGGTGTGACACTGTTACACGCGTGTTTACAGTTTTTTGTGAGGCTGTATTTAGAAATGTAGAAGGTCTCTTAGTTAGATGTAGTATTTAGTACATTAGGAATAAAAATTAAGGGATGTAAAAAAAAAACTCTAAATTTTTAGGTGATTTTAAAAGGAACTATAACTTGGAGAAAAATAATCGCAGAGCAATTAAAAAAAAAGAAGGAAATTGAAGCTCCAAGTTTTTAGTTTTCAGATCTATAGTTCAAAATTTTTTACCATTAGCAGTTTTTGAGTTATCATAAGAAAACCATGGAAAAAGAAATTCCAAATTTTTGCTTGCTTTTAAAAAGATCCACGGACTTTCTAATATCTTTTTTCTGTGATTTCGTCACAAACTTTTTTTATATATTTTCATTCTCTTTAATTTGAGCGGCCTAAAAGGCTTGTGCGGTGATTTTTCGCTGAGTTACTGTCGTTCAAAGCAAGAGTTCGTCAGTTTTGATTTTGGTAATTAATTACTCGGGAAATAATAAGCGTACAAAAACATATCTCAAGGTCTGAAAACTAGAAATTTTGGGCTTTAATTTGCATTTTTTTAAATTGCTCTGCGACTATTCCTTTTCAAGTTGCAGCCCTTTGAAAAATCACCTAAAAATTTAGGATTTTTTTACATCCCTTGATTTTGGTGCCTAGTGCATTATTTAGTATTTAACGATTAAAATTTTGTTTTAATTATATACTTATTATACTTATCCATAGAACATTTTCATCGTTTATTTAATGAGCACTAATTTAATTTAACACTAAAGGCAAAAAATAATAAAGTGATACATGCTGATATAAAATGTAGCTATCCTTAATTATTTGAGACCAAAGAGAATCTTAAAATAATTAAAGAAATGTTTTTATGGTTTATTAATTATTGTAGTTGTTCCTGTGATGATGGTAACCAAAGCCGAAACGTTAATTTTTTTAAATTCAATTTAGTTGGTCGTTTACAAAAAAGTAAAAGTTATACATACCTACCTTTAAGAAATTTAAATTAAAATTGATTGTGAATCAAAGACTGTGATCTGATAGTTGTACCGTAAAAACTACTATTATCAAAAAAAAAAAAAAAGAAAATAACACCGGAAATTCATAGAGTTGCGATGGTAATTTTAATAAATCTGAATTAGTGGCCTACCTCCGATTTAAAGCAATATATTTGCAATTAGTTCCAGTTCATTATTTTATACCTAAAGGTCGACTATAAAAAATAATTGTGCGGAATAAAATCATTCCAAATTATACGTCTAGTCCTGCCTTACCTTAAATATATTTCCTTGGATGTCTGAATTTGCCTTTAGGACCCATGAACCCATAAATTAGGCCCAAATCCTTCTTTTTTACTTCTTGGCTACTACTTTTCATAAGAATTGGCTAATCTAAATATAATGTATGAAATCTTCAGAAAATAAGCTTATTGAATGCGTTACGGACTCTGATATAGTCATGAATTTTTCCACAATCCACCTTTTTGCTTTTGTTTCCCAATCTATATAATTCTTTCGTGTATTTGGCTTTTTAAACGTTTTTTTATTCAGATTTAAGGAAAAGCGTCTCTTTTAACTATTTTTCTAAAACAAAACGGCTTTGCTCTTATAATATGATAAATAAGTCGAATCTCGGATGTTCAGCACCCACGTTTTTGAAAAAACTTATCGTCCTGACAGAAAAACAACCTGGATAATTATAAATAATAAAGGAAGCCAAATATTTAATAAAAAATCATCGAAATATTGATGATGATCGGTTACGACAAGTTGATAACGGTTTTAAGGTACTGAATTGGGTTTTAAATATAGTGATATATTCAATATATCTCGCAAAGGATCATGTCTAAAATCCAAACACAGTTGAGGACACTAAGACATGATAACCATTAAAAAAATATTTCTTAGAAGATGACGTGAAAGTACTTACTTTATTAAGCGTTTAAGGTAACACAACATGAAATTTAGCTCAAATTGTTCTAGAAAATAATTTATGACATACTACTGTTTGGAATGATTTCCATGAAGAGAGACTTCATCCCCATAAAATGGCATTTGCCTAGAGACTAGCAGAAGATGGTCCAGCTCATTGGATACGTGAGACATATTCCCAATCCCGACTTTCTCGGGGTGCATTTGGTGCTGGTGTATCTCATGTGGATCGGTATTGTCCCAAATTCGATAATTTTGCTTGGTCACATATCCATTCATACAAGAATGGGCCTCGTCGCTATAGATGATTTTTTTGGCGAAGTTTGAGTCATCGAAAGTCCCGACACAAGATTCGCCAAGTTGAAGTCGCAGACTCAAGTCCTTGTAAACGACGAGAAATTATCGGGTTTCTCCGCACATTCTCATGAACAGCAGCAATGTTTTCAGCAGACCTTGCGTTTCGGTGACGTACGGGTGTTGAATGATTATTTACCAAACCGGTTGACTCGAATTTGGCCACTAAACGTCGAATAGTCGACTGGACGGGACGGTTGTGGCGAGGATAAAAATCACGTAATGCGCGGAATGTTCCTCGAACGGAGCACTGATTTTGAAAATAAACTTTGATGATTTGCATACGTTGTTGAACGCTATAACATTCCACGATTATTTGCCGTACACTAATGCACAATTCACAACAAATTTGACAGATGTTGCTTTAATAATAAGGCCGTTATAACCTAACAAATTTCGAGCGTCCCTATTTAAAGACCCTTCATTAGCCACGTTATTATTCATGTTGACTACGTTTATTTTTCCAGAACAGGAGATAAGATACTTTATTCTTGGGTGATATCTATGAATCTTGAAATTTTAAGTTAATTTTTGTTATACCGTCAATTAAAACGTTTTCCCTGTTGCTATTTATTAAAAAAAAAAAAATGCGAAAATTTTCATCTTTAAAGCATAATTCGCCAACACCTTGTATACATTTATTATTTTCTAGATACACTATTTGCTGTATACGTATAAATTCAACATTTATTTTTATTTATTTAACTTATTGATGGTATATTTGGGGCTATAAAAGGCATACGGTTCAATTTGCTTTACAATACATGACGCGTTTGTAATAAAGAAGAATCGCACACATACGATATAATTAATAGCTCAGCTGTTAATTCTGCATGCTTTACGTATGTCCTACATGTACATTTAGCGCAATATGCGTCCCGCGTATGCAATCGTTACAAATTCGTTTAACGGCTTCGTCGAAGCCGAATCACGAATTCGAATCGCGTCATTAAAGAACGCACGCCCCGTACACGGGCGTACAACAGTTAACTTTGAACTTAAGGTAGGGTCTTTTGCAACTACGGCGAAGATCCTTCGAACGCTACTTGGCCATTGTGTTTCGCGATGGCATTGTCTGCGTTACTGTCGGCCGTAATTTATTTCAAACTTTTATTTTTAAAAAACACAAGATAAATATAATGTTTTTTTATTATCAGAACCGACTTTTCAGATTATAAAACAATTTTTTTTATTAATTTTCACAACATACTGTGCAAATATCACCTCGATGTTCTCCGCAAATCGGCTTCTTGCACTCCTTACAATAATTGGTTGTCATACGCCTTTTCTTGCTTGGACAGTAGAAGCAAGCCTTCCTTTTCTCTTCTTGGGGTGTGTTGACAACGTCTTCATTTGATAAACCCAATATGTCAGCTATATCTTGACGAATATTTCGACGTAGAGTTAGGCTGTCATATCTATGCAGCATCCATGGTTTCACAAGGCAAAGACTTGAACTAATCATATATTGGTACCTTGAAATATGTTATTGGGGTTTTTTAACGCATAAATAACATAAATAACGTAAGAGTTTATGCTTGCCATATTTATCATACCATAGAACATACATAGTGGCCATCTGCGTGTTTTTCTGCTCGAACTCATATTGAAACACATTTGGTCGAATGTGTCCACACCTGCTTTGGTCTCATTATAGTTATGAACTATTGCTGGCTTCTCGGTTTCTTCATTGATTTCTGCTCCCTCATGCAGTGTTGAAAGTAACAGAACTAATTTGTTTTTCCTTGGCATATAAGACAATAATATCTTCTTTTGGTTGAAACAAAACATTGAAGTACTTAGGTGTCGATGTCCATCCAAGAACTTCTTGGGTATCTCTTTTCTATTTTTGCGAATAGTTCCTACCATCGTTAATTTATAAGGATCTTATAGCAACTGGTCAGTAAGTAAGTCATTTTCATCCCCACGCATGATACGTGCCGCTTCCTCCTCGAGTTGTTGTTGGGTCAAAAATTTTTGATTTGACATTTATGTCACACTGTCTAGCTTAATACTAGACTGGAAGGTACTCAGATGGGCGTTTGGATAGAATAACTGAAAATGGGGGAAAAACATGAATGACCCGTGTTTTAGGCTTAATATTGCTACCAAAAATGATCTTGGTCTAAAGTGGTCATGAAATGGTAAACGTCCTTCTTAGGTTCGGTTATTTCCATAGGGTTCGTCAGTGAATTCCCATCTCATCTGGAAGGAAAATTGACAACGTATGCAGATGATACACTTATAGTAATGTCCGCATCAAATCTTGTAGAGCTTCAGTACTCGGTCTCAGAAATTGTGGCACAGTTTAACATTTAATGTAGAAAAAAACAATTCTCGTACTGTTAATATTACTCTACCCACACTTTTCCCGAGGTTTGGAAAGTAGCAAGGATCTTCCCTATATTAAAAAGTCGCAATACATCTCACAGAAAATTATCGCCCAATCACTATCCTGTGAAATCTTGCAAAGGTTTTCAAAATATCATTATATACCTACATTTATCTTGGTGTGCAATCCCTTTTATCTCCTAATCAACTTGGGTTCGCAAGAAAACGCTCTACAGTTACAGATTTAGTGGAATTCGCCTAATCACAAATTACATAGATAATACAAAGTTTTACTCGGCAGAGGGCAATTTTCAAACTACAGAAATAAGGAGATTAAACTCCAGACCCATCTGCAAATGCCTTATATAATATGGACTAAGCAAATTAGGTCAAAACAGCTATTCTCCTGGCTATATGCCAAACGCCGAGCGCTGAATTACATGACAAAATTTGCCGTATTTTGTCTAACAGAGTTAGCACTAAAATACAGTGATTCAGATTGTTCAAAAACCACAAGGAAGATGCAAAGTGTCACCTATATTAGGATATCATTAACTGCAGACCGGTTTCGACCTTACCTTGGGTCTCGTTAGTGCTATTTCTAATACTTTGTATGTAATACAAAGATTTGATTTTCATTAAGAACAAATTTTTTATTTTACTCTGTTGTAGTGACGCATTAAAACTGGCGCATTAGCAGGGATAATGAGTGTGCCTCGATAGCTCAGCGGTCAGAGAAACTAACCGGAAATTGGGAGAGCCGGGTTCGATTCCCGGTCGAGGCAAAGCCCACTTTTATCCTTGCTATCGCCAAAGTGGTGACCCCGACGTGATGTGATTCATTCCAGTATATGCAACCTCACTTACATCTCAAATTCGCGGATTCGATTCCCGTCCTATCCATCGCCCTAGAGTCCCGGGGGTTACCGAACAACGGTTCGTAAGAATGGCGAACGCGGTCACATTCCGTTAAATTGTATCGAGACAAACCATGTCTCTAGGGAGGGAGTACTGTAGTGACGCATTAAAACTGGCGCATTAGCAGGGATAATGAGTGTGCCTCGATAGCTCAGCGGTCAAAGCAACTAACCGGAAATTGGGAGAGCCGGGTTCGAGTCCCGCTCGAGGCAAAAATGCACTTTTATCCTTGCTATCGCCAAACTGTATTATACACAGATATATAATATCGGAAGGTTGGTTACCCAAAATTTTGCAAAACCGACGACCTGTATTAACCTTTTTCTTTTTAATTTTTTCAGTTTTTACACCGTTCTTACACCCTACCAGATCCTGCAGGAATATATCAAACCTTATCTAATGAATCGCCCTTACTTTGTACATGTCTAATTGCCCATGAAGGATCTTAATGCCCTCGAATAATAGCAGTTATATCTAGTACCATATTTACCAGCCACTCTGATTTAGCGTTGTTTGTTTAAGAAACATTAATAATTGTTTGTTTACAATGGACAGATTATTATAGTTTGTGAACAAATTACTTCGACCTCACTTGACCTTTCTGTTTAAAAGCTCAAGTTGTTTATACATAATATATTTATTGGAGACACTTAACGCTATTAATAGGTGTTGCTAATTTTCCTTTGATAACTAAAGGATAAATAAATGTATGTGTAATATACATATGCGTATTATTAAGTACTTTTGCCTTGAGGACTTGTACTTTCAGGCATATATTGATTACAGAGGTTACAGAGAACATTAAACTTGGCATTTTTTTTATTAGCATACTTCGCCTACCTATTTGGCACTTCTTTTAAGTATCACCATGACATTTCTACAGTAAATATTCTTGAATATATGTGTAAAGTGCTCTAATTCCATTTTCTAACCCTGAATCTTTTTCCTGAATAGTTGAATGATTTGGATGGCTGGGATATACATTTTTGTTGGATTTTGGATTAAATATTTACTTTATTTCTATCTAATACCTATAAAGTACCTTTAATAACCACCATTTTCAATACAAAGCAAACAATTTAGTGAAAACACATCTACATATGCTCGTATAATAAAGATACATACTGGAACCGATTACTACATAATTATTATTTGTTTAATAATTTGAAAGCATTATTATCTACCCTTTTCTTTCTGCTGTATCCTTGTTTATTTTAAAAATATATGAAGATTATTGAAAACTGTTAACTCATTTGTAGTGACGCATTAAAACTGGCGCATTAGCAATGATAATGAGTGTGCCTCGATAGCTCAGCGGTCAGAGCAACCAACCGGAAATTGGAAGAGCCGGGTTCGATTCCCGGTCAAGGCATATGCACTTTTATCCTTGCTATCGCCAAAGTGGTGACCCCGACGTGATGTAATTCGTTCCAGTACATCCAACCTCCCTTACATCTCAAATTCGCGGATTCGATTCCCGTCCTATCCATCGCCCTATAGTCCCGGGGTTACCGAACAGCGGTTCGTAAGAATCGCGAACGCGGTCACATTCCGTTAATTGTATCGAGACAAACCATGTCTCTAGGGGGGAGTACTGTAGTGACGCATTAAAACTGGCGCATTAGCAAGGATAATGAGTGTGCCTCGATAGCTCAGCGGTCAGAGCAACCAACCGGAAATTGGGAGATCCGAGTTCGATTCCCGGTCAAGGCATATGCACTTTTATCCTTGCTATCGCCAAACATTGTTGAATTCATTGATTTGATTAAAATATATAATTTGAATACGTTGTATCAGTTTTTTAAGTTAAAATAAACGCAAGTGTTCTTTGTGTCATATTTTAATGAAACGACTAGTTTGACCTATATATTATGCATTACATTCTGGACATGACAGCATTTTAACTACTTTTCGGTTTAATTTTAAGTATATTTTATATTTGCACTTACATGACGTACTTGACAATGTGAAACTAATTTTATAATTATAATGAGGCAAGATAGATATTCCCACAATAATTATAAATTTATTATTAAACTTTTTTTAACTTTTAAACATATCACTATTGTTGTTTTAAAAATATATTGATTGACGTATATTTTTAATTGTTTTCATGTTTCATTTTAATTGTAATGCCATCATAGTATTATTAAACCACGCCCCCTCATTTTTAACAAAAATGAAAAGGAATAGAGTTCCTTACAGTTTTCCGACCACGACGGTACCCCATATAAGGGGTTTTCTATGTATTATTTAGGGGTGTTTTTTGAGATAAATAAAAATAAAACAAATACGGGCTTTATTTTTGACAGAAGTTGTTCAAAATGGTCTCCATTAATAATCTGACATTAGCTGATATGCATGTAAACACTTTGTATTGAATGCCCAATAATTTTAGAGCTAATATTCTTTTAGATTCGACTTGGATATTCGAGGAACTTGTAATTGTACTCAATGCATCTTTTTTAATTGTTTTTATGAATCATTCTTCCACCTAACCACAGAACAGCCACACGAATATACACAGACACACCCAGCCCACTGATGTGGGAACCAAACCCACGTCCCGATTATTTCCAGCTGCAAGTCTGCGATACCTCTAAGCGATTGTCACTATTACTTTGGATCAATCCAGGGAACGTGGAGACTTTCTGCGAGGACTTATGGGACAATTTATCCTCAGAGGATCTGGTCATACCTCTAACATCCCTGACAATCTGGATTCGAACCGGAAATCGAGTAGTCTTTGTGAAAAAAACTCTGACCAATGCGTGAACCCGGAATTCCGGTGTGAAAGATCGTAGTGTGGTCTTTTGCACCCCTTTTAACAAGTCCAAAGGATTATACTCTTTCTGAAGGAGAAATATTTAAACAGGATCTTCAGTATGTCCCATGTATGTCGTTATATATCACATTGTGTGGTACAGAAACATGTAAAAATAATTGCATAATGTCATGTTCATACCCAAATGTCGAAGGACATGAGTAAGTTAACATATTAGTAATAACAAATAGTATAAACAAAAAATATTTCCGCTAATGTTATCAGTCACTAAATAGTGTAAATAGTTTTATGGATTCCAGTACATTTTTAAGGCAACATTTACACGACTAGAATTTAAGTTTCTGCGTTGCAAAAACATTCCTTAATAATACGTAGTGAAGAGCAACATTGTTTACAAATAGGCAAAATATTCGTAACACCAAATACAAGTAAACGGTATAAAAATGGGCTCGTACACCAGAAACGTAAGACCTGTGCATATTTTTTATCGCAATAAGCGTAGGTGTCACGTATCAGAATTAATTTTGAATGTGAAGGACTCTGAAAAGTTTCCCAAATGTATTCTGAACCACGCTACTTACGTAACATGGGAAGTGCGATGGAACCTTGAAATCAGTTGGAAGAGTTTAAAATTAGCCACACGCTTCGTTACAGTTATTTGTCGAAAGAATTTGATTGGATATTTATCTTTAAATTATTCATGTGCCTTTTAATAGATTGTTTAAGTTTTGTCTAATATAACACGCAGTTTAGACAAATATTTTCGATACCGAAAATTGCTACTGTGTTATAATAATAAAGGTCCTGAATTGATTGGGCCGTTACTTGATGAAAATCCATATTTATACAAAATTAAAACATTCGCTGCTTAGATTTTCACTTTTTATTTGTTAAACATCCAACACGGTGGCTTCTTCAGATGTTGAGTCTATATGAGTTGGCTGAAAATTTAGTCTATGTACTCAACATCTGAAGAAGCCACTGTGTTGGCGAAACAATTATTATGTTTAACAAATAAAAAGTGAAAATCTAACCAGCGAATGTTTTAATTTTGTATAATAAAGGTCTTTAAAGATTCATTTTGCTTGTAGAGTAATGACTAGCGTTCGATTCAAATATCTAATAATAATAAAATTCATACTAAGTCCGACAAGCGAGTTTGAGAAATCCAGCAAATGTAAAAATAAAAAGTCTTATAATATAGACATTATACAAGAGGTTTTTATGAACTTCTCTAAACTGTGAATTAAAGACCTTTGTCTAGGATTTTCTTATATAGGGTGTATCTCTATATTTGGAAAATTGAGGTATTTTATTCTTCAACATGGAATGGAAACGATACGGTTACAAATGGAAAAGAGTATCCTTAATATGGCCGCCTCGACTCATCTGGCATGATGTTGTTCGTTTAGCAAAATTGTCTATAACACAGGCACATAAAACTGGCTCTATTTACAGAATAACACGTTGAATGTTTGCTTTGAGGTAATTGATCGTTGCTGTCTGGGTGGCGTATACTTTTCCCTTGACATAACCCCAAAGAATAGAGTCCAGTGGTGTTAAATCACATGATCTTGCAGGCCAATTTATGTCAGAATTCCGCAAGAAAATTGATCAGGAAATTTGGTATGCAAAAGAGTTATGATTCAACCCAAATCATGAATTTGGTGGGAAAAGAAATTGTTTAATATGTCTCTATAGTATTCCCCATTTACTGTGACAGAGATACCAGGTTCATTTTCAAAGAAATATCATTCAATTACTCCACCGTTCATGTCTGTGGATGATTTTCTTTTTCGTGAACAGCATGTGGATTTTCAGCACCCCCAATTCGACAATTTTGTTTGTTGACGTATCGGTCAAGATGATAATGTACTTCATCGTTGAACAAAATTTTGTTGCGAAAATCAGCATCACCTTCTTTCTTTTCTAACACCCAATTAACAAATGTACGTATGCGTGACTTTTGACAGATTCACAACGTCGAATTGATGTGTTTGAATACTTCCATACACTTTCTCTCACTCCAGCAACATATGTATTGGACGTATTGGTGTTGCCTTATCAATAACAGAACTCGTCTCTTAAAATTTCTTGATTAAGTTATGAACTGTTAACTCTGCAGGCGCTTCATTTTGTCCTAATTTTGTGCGGATGTTTCTTAATTCAACTGTAAATTATCGCTCACTTTCATAAAATAGTTGTAGACAAACTATTCGTTATTGACAGGACACAAATGGCGCTCAATTCAAATCCTATAGTTCCAACTGAGACAGCCTTATATCAAATCTAAAGCAAGTAAATAGAGATCATGGCTGGGTCACTTGGATTAGAGGAGTTCAGATACGTTTTTTACGCCTCCTATATATAGCAGGTTTTGTTAAGAGAAAATACACTTTTGTCATCTAATTAATATTTCCCCTACCGCATTTATCCTGACATCATTAGCAGTTAGCTTTCCTTTGATCTCGTGTTATTTTACTAACTTATTTTTCTTAAATAAAAACGCCTGAGGGGAAAACAGCGTACTGTTTTATATTAAATTCCAAAAGTTTTCCGTTATAGAATGAGAGAACGTCTGTTACAGATTAAAATCGTAATTAATTCAATTAAAAGTGCATTTTAACGTTTCGACGACGAGTTTGCTTCAGTTCACACGGGTAACACGTTGAACAGGTTCCATTATACGCTGGATGCACTAAATGAGATGCCTAGATGCTTTTAGAGCTCAAAAGGTACGAATAGGATATTCGAGAAGGCTAAATGAAAGTCTTCCAAGTAATATTAGCCCCACAACCGATGACAAGTAATTGACATAGCTCCAGATCTCGTTTTTTAGAGAACTGCTGTCCGATGCAAAGGGTGCCCTGCAATTTTTTTTACTAAATAAAATTGGAACAAGAACCTAGACATTTGATTCATAGCAATTCCAATGCTATTTTACATCGGCATTACATCGATGATAGGAATAATTACATGTAATACGGTTTATTTGCTTCGTAATATTTTGCGCGCAATTTCCAACAACGTTAATATAATTATGAATATTCCATGCGTAAACATATAAAAAAAATCGTAAAAGTTCATTGCTGAAAGTTATTTATTGTGGATTGCGTTTCACAAACGTTGCTCGTGTATAATTATTTGTAAAAGTTTCCAATTATTTGTGAAACGTTGTGAATTTAAAGTTCCGCGAATAGCTCGTTCAGCTACTGGGTATTTGATAAAATTATATATACAACGGGTTTGAAAATAACCATCTTATAAGATTATTACAAAAAAGTCATTGAGTATCATTTTGCTATAAGACTAATCTTCAGAAGTCACAATTTTATATCTATTCCCACCTGCTGGTAGATGATTTATTTACAAACATGTTGAACATCAGTAGACCAAGACTGGATCCTTGTGGAACACCTCATATGCTGAAAATATTTTTGAATTCTGACGAGTATATGACTATTACGAGTATATGACATGTTATTTTCTCAAGTAAAAGTAAAATGATTGACCCCGAAAATAAAGACAGAATTAATAAGTATGAATGTAATGAATATATTACACAGACATTATTGGATTTTACTTGGTAATTTTAAAGTCGTTTAACAATGTTTTTGATGTCACTTGATATATTAAGCTTGACTTCCGGAAACCAAAGTTGAGAAGTTTATTAAGACTTAAAACTATGCAAGATTCAGAATAAGCCATAAAAGGGTAACAATGAATCTTTTGATTTGACAAACATCTTCCTCGGGACTCTTTAATTTTGGAGAAAATCTGTCATTTTCAAGCTTTGTGTGATGTGTGTGTCAACAAGACACACACATCACACAAAATTAAAGTAAAGTTTAAAAAATTAAGTAAAATTTAATTATTTTTTTTTTATAAAATCCGTTTAGAAAACTGTTTTAAAGATGCATTAATTATTCACGCATTGGAAGAATTTACTTGTAATTCGAACCTCTTGAACTAGTAGTATTCTTTTGTAAGTCTAAAAATAAGACGCACTTTGCTACCTTGTCGGTTTATTTTTTTAGGTCTGGCCTTCACAAGGAGAAGATTATAGCCTCACCTAGCTAAAATTATTAAAACTAAGCCCGTGTTAATCCTCGTTTACAGAAAACAACTAATATAAAACGTTGAACTAGACAATAAATAACTTACAAAACTCGATATGAATATCTTAAGTATCGAAACAAGTTTTTTGCGTTTGTTTCAAAGGATGCATTATATCATAATCTCTTATATTATATTCTTCCCGTTAACGGCTATCTTAATATACAAATATATTTAATTAATTAAAAATCTTAATTAAGAGAGTACTCCTTGATTTTCCTTTGAGATATCTTTTTTTTTATTTTTCGTTTGCATAAAGAACCCGTTTACGATATTAACGGAATTAGGTCTGTTGTGGAGAATCTCTCAGATTATTATTTCGTGAACGTTTGACCCATCCGGATCGCCTAATTTGAATATTTTATGCCGCATACATTAAAAGTTCCTATTGCGTCTTAAGTGAATAATCGGCCCATTAAAATTCATAGAGTTCAACGGTTTTATTTTAAAAACAATGCCGAAGTTACGTAATCCACTTTACGGCCATATCGCAGGGATGTAATGTCAATATCCCCGGGGTGCGGCAAATTGGTCCCGTTAGGGAACTGTTGCCTACGATGGATGTTTTGATTTTTCAGGTAGGTAGGAAGATAATCCGCAGTTTAGTGAGTAAAACTTGAGGAGTACTACGAGGAATTACCCTTGTTACCTTCAAGTTAAAATAAAAGGAAGTACTTCATATATAATTATATTAAACTAAATCGTGACAAATAACGATAATTGTAATACACAGGATGGGGCAGAGCAATTTGCTTATTTACAAATTCAATTTAAAAAAAAAGTAATGCGGATATTTAATTATTTGAACAGCATCAAGTAAAACATATATATTTTATGTTTACACAGTTTTAAAGATGATATAAGGCAGGTGGCGTCCATTATTCACAATACACTGCGTTAACTTGGAAGTTTCGTTAAACTCTTCCCAGCATATCGACGGGTATGTTGGCGACAGAAAGTTGTTGGAAGTAAGCCTCATCACTGAAAAAAACAAGTGTGTCGTGAGGCATGCAAAGGCGTCTCACATGCATTTTATCGAGCAGCAAAATCGTATGGATTAAGTTTCTGCACCACAGCCAATTTGTAGGGATGAAATTTTAGTTCTTCATGAAGGATTCGCCTCACAGAACGAGCAGATAACCCAACAGCAGCTGCATGTTTGCGGACAGAGCACTGAGGGGATCGCAAAACAGACAGCCTTACCACGTCAATGTTTTGAGGTGACCTTGCTGTTCGTGGAGGTTTTTTCTTCAGATCACCAGTTTCCTTGAAGTTGTTTATCCATGACACAAGATTCACTGATAATGAATCATGTTTAAGACTAGTATGTATCATAGACTACTTACGAGTCACTATAATTTTAATTAACGATATAAATAACATAACCTTGTTGCAAAAACTGCAAATCCTCATTTGTTGGTTCGAGACATTCTTGAAGAAAATCGACGGGTGACTGTTTCCAAAATTTCAGAAAAGGTCGGAACAAGTTATGGGAGCTGTCAAGCGATCATCAAAAATGACACTGGAGTTCCGTAAAGTGTGTGCCAGGTGTGTCCCTCGCATTTTGACCTCAGATCAGAAGTTGAGACGTTTGAGGGTCTGTCAGAGGCTTACAGCAAGGTTTGTGGAAGAAGGTTATGCATTTCTGAGTTGGATTATCACCTACGACGAAACGTGTCAGGACTCGACTGTCAGGTAGCAAGATTTTTTCAACCGTTCTCTTCGACGGGCGAGGCATTTTGCTTATTGATTTTTTGCATGAGCAACACACAATAAATGCTGCTTATTACTGCGAGCTATTGAATCAGGTGAGGGCTGCAGATTGCCGCAATAGACGAATCCAACCGATTGCGGAGGCACTCCTCCTCTTCCTTCTTGACAACGCCAGATCGCATACTATAACTTTAACATTCGAAAAACTGAAAGAAATGCACTAGACTTCACTTGAACATCCTCCCTACAGCTCGAACTTATCGCGATTTTTATTTGTTTGGGCCGTTTAAAGAAGCTCTAGGAGGGTAACTATTTAAAGAAGATGACCAGGGCGTAGAGGGATTCGTGCGCAATTGGCTCCTGACGCAACCAACTTCATTCTACGATACTGGGATAAAGAAAGAACCTTCCTTCTCTCTGGGAAAAATGTATTTGTAAAGCAGGAGACCATGTAGAAAAATAAAATATCTTTGCTTTTTGCTGTTTAATCAATAATTAAAAAAAAAGTCTTTATATATCCGTTTATATTTGATCCGCCCTCGTAGATAATCTGCATGTGGAGCTATCCTCAGTTCCTTGATTCTAGACGTGTTCTTCAGATCTCAGTGGCCATCCGTACGAAATAAATTTGCGACAGTGAATTACAAAACTATTTCACGTCCGTTCCATGTGTAAATCTACAGGTATTACCAAAGGCACGCAAACAATAACCGCTTATCGATCGTTACGTTACAAAAAAATTTGACCGTATAAATCAGACCCAATTCGATGATAGTATAGAAACTTATACCTGGGAAAATTACTCGAAGACTATGAAACCGCTGGAAGGCGTTTCACAACTGCTAACCTTGAATGGCGTCCAACTCTTGTGGTGCCCGCGGCGTTCGTTGGTATGTACTGCTGATTCGTAAGAGCAGTTCTGTGTTATTCTTGTTGCAATTCCGGTAAAAACACTTTATTTATCTCACTTTTTACTTCTTGGCTGAAGAAACTGTCATATTTATTTATCAGGTCGTTAAATTACCGTGAAGTTATGTAATTGCGATTCTTGGAGGTCTATTTTGACGACTGTTCAGTTTTTGATATTGGCGCTAGTAATTTCAATTACGAAACTGGTTCTTTGTACAATATTCTGGGGCCTATTCCTGTGGGATTAGTGTGTTTGGTCAATGCTATTTTAAAGCTATGTATGTGCGTGGTGTAAATTATCTTTTTCTGTAGATTATTTGGTCGTCAATAAAGTGAGTTTTCCAGTGAGGCTACATACAAGATCGACTTGTGGCGATAAAAATTGTAAATCAAACTAACGCCATTTTGAACACCGACTGGTACAATAGTTTCTTTAGATACATACAGACTGGTTATCCTATACAGAGGGTCTTAGAATGTCTCTTATAGTTAATATTTGAAAAGATTACCCAAAAACTATTTAAAATTGTATCTCAAATACCATATGACAATACAGCAAAGTTATACAGCAACTACTCACTAAAATATCTTTCTGACAATATTATTTTGGGATTAAAGATGGTTTATATGAATTGGTAAGCTGTTGAATTTGTGTGCTACGAATGAATACCCTTCCTGCTGTGCACTAACGTGGTACAGTGTTTGAAATATCTATTCCATCTAACTTAACTGTAGATAACGTCGTAATTTTGCATAAGTAACAATCTTGTATCTTCTAAATTATAGATTTCCTCTTTCAACAGTCTGTGTATTTAAATCGGCGTAGTCTTCAGGATATTTCTATGAAGAAAGACGTAAATACTGATAGTATTACAAAAGAAAACTACGAAAAAACTCGTATTTAATACTCGGATGTTTTAATCGGTAATTTTAGATAATTTAATGAGTCTATAATTATAACACAGAATGCAGAGCCAGTTTAGTAACGAGCCTCATGGCTCTTTCATATAAAGTTTTATCTTGCTTTTATGAACTATCTCTTTACTGAAGCGCAACTTTTGATCGACGCGACGTACATAAACCTTCCGGAATCTCTCATTCCCCGACCTAAACCTACTTCTTGAGTACCATTTGTATTCCTGGTTATAAACAATCCGCCCATTTGTTTGCTGCTATTGCGCTCCGCAATCGTCTCCATTTTGCTCCAGAAAGCCGTATCAGCTAGAAAATTCATCATTGAATCGGAGAGGCAACTTTGCTGTGTATTATTTCCATCATAAAATTATATAATCTTGATTTTTAACGCGGCTAAAAGTCTGAAGGATTTTGTGTACATAAAAATAGAGTTGTAGAGCCTATAATTAGACTAGAAACATATTTATTTGAAATACAAAAGATTCTTGGATTGGAGTAGAATATGAAAATATGCACGATTTTATAAATGTGTATATATAGACTGGGTGAAGTATCAACTCTTAACCACTGAAAGTGAAATATATCCAGATAGAGTGAACAGTTTTTACAGCACTTACGCCCAATAGTGTCTATTTTATTTTCAGTGGATTGCCTTGTAGATGTCAAATGGATTCTAGCAAGTAAGAATCTAGAGATTCCATAAAAAATGTAATATTGTATTTTGAACACAAATAGAGAACATGTAAAAAAATGGAGTTGGTTAATGAAAATAAGTAGCTTTGGCAAAGTAGTTTTTTCCGGCTTCTGTCGTTTTTCAAATTAATCCAGAGGATATTAGTATTGCCTACTCTTCGTCATAACGCCATTCTAGGTAGTTCTGCGATTGACTGTGACTTTCCGAAGCACTGGCGTGCTTCTATCCAATATTTTGAGAGTTAAAAAATCAGTTCTGTGGATTTAGCTACTATGAAGGTATAGACAAGCTGCCGCTACCACCGATGTTTCTCTATACCCAACTATGGTATACCTGTGACGATATTTACTGTCGTAATTAATTATACATCATTTTCGATTAACGTAGCGTTTCCTATAATACATTTAAGGTTGTAGATGATTTTTGTTGACAATATTAGGAGAGGATTCTTGTCAAATGGAAGCATCTGCGTTCAAAGGTCGCAGTTGGAGTTAACTGTTAAATCAAACTCTGTTTAATCTTTTACTTCAAAACCCTAAGGTGGATAAGTACAAGATTCTAGTTCCTTCTGTTCTGCTTTTTGATTCTCTGTTATCCTTTACAGTGCTTGCTTACATCCACCCTTCTCCAGAAGTTCTTGAACGTTCTTTATCTCTTCAAATCTTCTTTGGTAAGTGTTTTGATGATCTGACTGTTACATCTCACCATCACCCATGATAGGATATCTCTTCAATGAAAGTGCTGATGCTTGGAGCACCAGTTTGGATTGCATTTTGACGACAGTCATAGTAAGGTCAGTGAAATGTCAAACGCCACAATCATACCAGAACGAACTTTATTAGACAAGCACCTTTCTTACGCCTGCTTGACGTTAAACTGATCTTGCTGATACTATGCATCACATCACTGATATTCAACGGCGTTTTGATGCACATCGCTCCCTCCTCAACTGATCATGAAGGGTGTTTCTCTACCCTTACATTTCATGCAAGTTCGTTGACCACAGGGATGTAACTAGCCCCTGTTATCGATTGGTTAACTAATGAAATCAGCGTTTGTCAGGTCGTGGCGTATGGTGATAGGAAAACATTGTTGACTATTTTATTCAAATCAACTGGGTATTTATTTATGCAGGCCTTTACGGCGTGAGCGCTTAAATTTGCAGCAGATCCTAATTGGTAAACATTTTACTTAACGTAGCTACATGCAGAAATAGCTTTTGTGGAAATTTATGCGGGGATGAGGGATGCAATGGGGGTTGTTTATCTATGGCGTGCAATGGTGGAGTTTGCACGCGGCTAATGTAAATGCAGAGTAAATATGTGTCATAAAAATTCGAAGTGAAATGACGAACTATGATGCCATTTATTGGTAATTCAACTGTTTTAATTCGAAGCTTTTCATTTCGTCTTCACAGAATTTCCATTAAAATAATCAAAACTCAGTCGTACTGATTATGAGTGTGTCAACAATCATATCGACCGTTCTACAGTTGATCAGAATTGTTAAAAACCGAAAGGTAAACCGGTAAGGAACAACTTATTGGATTCAAGAATGCCATCACCTCCAAGAGGACGTTTCGTATGAATTTTATATACGAAATGTCATTAGTTAGTTGATCTTTGTAGGATTTCATCCTAACCTAATTATAACGGTACTTATAGGCTAAATACGACATAAGTTTATGATCAAAATGTTTCAATATGTTAAAGAATATATGTTAAAAATGTTATTTTATATATTTTAGTATAAAAATACACGATAATGAAGAGAAATTAAGTTATTCCTATATAATTTTCGTGTACATGTGGAAAATAGTTTTTTTTTGTATTTTCGAAAACAGAAAACGTAAATCTATCCCAAATTACCTTCGACAGTTTTTTTAAAATAGATACCGTTTTAAAAAATCGATCTCTCGAAAATATCTTGCCCAAAAATAGGAACAAAAACAAATTAAAATGAGGAGCAGTTCTTTATTAAAGTCTCGCTACAATTTTTCACATTTGCGCGCCACTTTATTTTCGAAAAATGAAACAAATTACAGTGACAATGTTATATAACAGTGTATTACTATGACAGGTACATTTCGATAATTAAAAAGAAATAGGGAAACTGCGAATATCTCAAAGTTTCATGCTAATGTAATTGGATGGTTATTAGTCATTCCATTATCCAGTCTTGTCAAGTCTTGTTTACTTGAGTCCATCAAAATTAGGAAACGACAGATTATCGTATCGTATTTCCGTAAAGTGGGAATAAACAAATTACCATAACAAACAAAGACATTACTAAAGTCTTTGTTTGTTATGGTAATTTGTTTACTAAAGTCTTCAAAAATCATATTTCAGAGTTGATTATCACAAAAACACTTTGTTTATTAGACTGGTCCTGGAAGCATATAGGCTTTCGCGATATTTACCGACATCAATGGCCATTTTCAGGTAAAATACACTGAAGTTACTCCAAACAAAAGTATCAGGTTGCAAACTCCCCATTGTACACATCCATTCGCTATTATAATACCGAGAAATTCTTGACCCCATTGATATCTTCTGCCTTGACAGTTCGGCGTTCGATTTTCGCTCATTCTCATCTCTCGACCTTCTTTCCAGGACGGCGTTATGTACTTGACCAATAATTATATAGCTGTATCAAGTTCTCTTGTTGGTATTCAGCTGTTACTGCACAGGTGCAAATATGTAAATAGGAATATGAGTGCCAATTAAGTATTTGCGAAACGATACGTGCAAGTGTGTATAGAAGTGATTGAATTTTACAATCAGTTACGTAACTGGAGTAAGTGGATTAATTATTTTATTATATTATCGATATAAGTTATTGAATTGTTATATGATGATCATGTAACTTACTTCGTTCTCAACGATGTCCTCTAATGTCTCAATATTTAGTCTAATGTCTCAAGATCTACCTTGGGTTTAAGCTAACCCCACAAGCAACAGTCCAGCGGAATTAGATTTACATAATTAACCACTCAATAATTCCTCTTCTACCAATCAATTTATTGGGGAAAATTGTATTTAGGTAACCACGTAGTATTTGTGAATAATATGCCATCATATATTAACTATTCTGATGTTTGGGAATTTTCATTATTTGAATGCAGTGAGAATAAAGGAGGGAAATTTGTGGTGTGGTAGCAACTTTTTGTGGAAAACATTTTTCAGGAATTAATCTACCGTCAATAGTAAGTGGTCCTTTTAATTGTAGTACCATCAATTACTATGTATTTGGGTCCTGTCTCCATAGCTGATCATAAAAAATTCGTTGTACTTTCGCGACCATGTTGCGAAAATTTGTACCTATAGACAAGTAAAATTATTGTGTAGCCTAATAGACGTAAGTAACCTAGTAATGTATTAATAAAAACAAAATTTAGAAGCAGCAGGAAGTAGAATTCCAGAGAAGTAGCACAACAACTAGTGTCGGAATGAAATAATAGAAATATATGATACTAAAGATCAAATTAATATTATCCAAACAGTTGTTATGTAAATTTCCATAAGATATTAAGTACCATACATAAAATAATGTTTTCTCATAAATGGCATCATCAGATAAAGGTGTCATCAAATAAAAACCGTTGATGACGCCATAACCCTAAGAGGGATGACGTAGAAGAAAATATATGTATAAGGGGAAGAATAGTGAACCTGTTTATATTGCACAATATTTGTAACAAAGTTTTAAATAGTTTATCGTCCAGATTATTTTACATTCATTGAAGATAATCATTTGCTGGTTACTGATAGTCATACAAGTGGTACTCTGTCTATTATTTAGGATCTTATAACGTACTTGGTTAATTCCGCTCATGTTTCATAATCTTATATCGCCAATAACTTACTTGTACTTTGTTAGACAATGCCCGGTACTCTTATACTAATATGCGAACAAAGCGAAATTTGCACCACATCGGTGTTGCACGTCAGTCGTCTGTAGCCGCTGAGATGAATTGGCGTAACAATGACCATGAAATCGATTGAAGAAATTATATTAAGTTCTTCCCATTACGCGCAGGAAAAAAAGTGTATAGAGTGCTGTAAGTCTGACGCCATTGTATGTTGACATTGTGAACACATTTACGTAACGATATTAAAAGCGAAAGAACTGGTACTATTATAGATATACCGAGACGCCAAAAAATGCCCCAGTTTTTTTTTCCAATACGATTTCAAAAGGATATATCGTTACGATTTTGTAAGCGACCTTACAAATTGAATTGACTCATCCGGAAAAGATGTAAGAGTATTATAAGAGTACACATTTTGATAAAACTCGTGATAATTCGTCATATTTGCAATTACAATAATAAAATGTCTTATCTCGTCAACTCTTGTTTATATTTTAATTTAATTGAGGTCGAATACTCGTACTCAAATAAGTTTAAAACTACTGGAATGGTGATGAAACCAGTATCATTTACGGTCATTATCATTAGTGATTGCTTTTAAATTCACTATTCCTTTTCTCTCGAAGAACTGTCAATGTTTATATCAAATTTATCAAACATTTCTTCTGCATTCTTTCAAATGTCACTTGTAGGCGATTCCCTGTTGTTAACGTCGTTGACGTTAATTGCAAGTAATTATGTTATTGGATAGAACAGAATGAGAATATTCATAAGAAACTACATGAGCGACATAGGAGAAGCTACAGAGGTGAATCAATTATGATAGACTATTTGAAAAAAGGTGAAACTATTGCCGAATTATTTTATGCTGCACCAATATAGACCAAAATTGATTTACATACCAAAAAAAAGATTGTTTCAAAACATATAGAAATACGTTGAATAACAAGTTGTTTGTAAGAAATGTCATTGAATCTTTGTGATTCTGAGAGTTATGTGTTATCATTACACCCATATATTACTGGGTGATATACTACAATCGTGTTATAGTTATCTCTGTTATCTATATAATAATCAAAAGATTTTTTTTAATTTACTACCGGAATCTGTTAAAATTCAGTAATTGGTATAATATTCAGGTGAAAATAATCGACTTCATAATTATTGTTCCACTTCTAAAAAATGCATGGGTATGTGGTGTATAATATCAGCGCAATTAAGTGAAACTAGTGCCGTATAGAATCCCCATGTCTACCGTCAGACACTTTCCTTTTTACTATGCTATTATCGTTAATCTGCATATCTTCTATTGTTACGCAAGTGGCATGATAACCTGATTAACAAACGATTTCCGCAACTCGAATGTACTGGAATGCATGGGTCGGCTGTTCTAATTGTGTAAATATTTCTGTAGATGTAGAATTTGGAACAGCGATATCAATCAACAAGTTATGCTAAATTCTCGCTAAATAGATGGAAGGGTTCTGATTAAGTTCGAGTTTAATGTTGGCGTCTTTGTGAAAACAGAAGAACTGAAAATTTATTACTCTGAAAAGTATAATTGATTGTAAACGACATTTTACTCTTCAAATCCACTCTGTTCTTGTGTAATAGGGTCATAATCATTGGGATATCAATCGGACCTCGAGAAAATGTAAGGGAAAAGAGGGGAGAGGGTGCATATTGTATGGAAGGAAAACCAGGGTGAAAGTTACTACGAGCGTAGAATAATTAAGTAGCGACACAACTGATTTTCGTATGCCACCGTAAGAGTCTTTGACAATCGATCCATTTTTTTTTTACAAAATCCACCAAACTTCGCTTTGCTTGTCACGAATACAACTCCCTAACTTATATTCTCGCCAAACCTGCGTAAAACTTTTCTCGTTTCTCTTTTTTTTATTAAATAACGAAATAGACCTGGGTGGGCACGTCCAGGTCTGTGGCGTAAATATTAAGTTAAAACAGGTATCATATGACTGCGAACCGTAGGTAATACGAAACGGGGACTTCTCTTTATTCTACCGCTTTTATTATCGCGCTTAATTATATCTGAATCCGTTCGGGGGTGCATTATCAGCAAACAAAAGATGGCGAAAATGCGACTGCTGATAAGGCTCATCAGATTGGGTTGTATACGGTGGTCTTTTGTTGTACAACAATTAAAAATGGTTGGTTATCATGCAGGAATGTTAGGAAGCGCAACTACGAGTCTTTCCTAGTCTGGCCTCTGTTCAAATCAGAAAGTTGTGTTGCTTACATAGGGTCAAAGTAGATCAGTTATTTCAGTAGGACTTGCTTGGATAATAAAGGGTCCTTCAGTGAGAATGTTCGATTTTTAAACGTAAATGAAACAAGTTGTGTGTGAGATATCCACTAATTTTTTTTTATTTGAAAGGATATTTTATGGCATTAAGTATGGAATATAATGTCAATCAAATGTCCGCCGCGTCTTTACTTGGTGGCGCGTATTCGGGAATCCAATTTTCTAAGATTTTTTCGCATAAATCTAGCTGAATTTGCTGGATGGCAATCGTTATGCTGACTTTCAGCGCGTCAATTGTTTACGGTCTATTCGCATAGATTTGAGATTTAAGATTTAGATTTAAGTGCAGACCCAAGTCCGAATGCAAAGTTCGCCAAGTTGAAGTCGCAGAAAGGCCAAGTTCTTGTGAACGATAAGAATTTTACTGCCTTGTTTTCTCCCGTATACTCTCATGCACAGTAGCGATGTTTTCAGAAGACTTTGCCTTTCAGTGACGCACGGGTGTTGGTTGATTATTTATCAAATCGGTTGACTCGAGTTTGGCCACCAAACGTCGAATAGTCGACTCGGCGGGACAGCTGTGGCGAAGATATTGATACTAATAGACTCATTAGATTATGTAGATAGTTCTATGACGAAAATCATAGACAGGTCATTGGACTGTATCATTTGATTATCAAAATTAGTCAAGCTTTCTATGACGCTTTCTTGCTTTCTTGCAGCGATAAAGCTTCGTTGCTTTAAGCTTCATCATAGAGAGACTGACACTGAATCAAAATTAGTTTTGTATCTGTTTTGTATTATAACAGGACGACTAGTTTGTGACATTTAGTTTATTTATAGATGAGGAACAAAGAGTAGATTGTTCAACTACGAGTTCTGCTACTGTTATTGCTTTAAGCCGTATACTCACTTTTTCTGCGACAAATTTACATAATTATGTAAAATTGACACATTTCAGCTTTACCCGTTTCCATATTTTCGTCACTAACGATATCCATGCTAGTCATTAGGGGTAAACAGAGGACATCTGTACGTTTTAAAACGTATTAATCTCGCCATGCTGCATTACAAAAAATACGTTTTGACAGCACCAATAAAAAAATTCCAATTAGTCGAATGTATATATAAGTTAATTATACGATCTAAGGGCTCAATCGTGTGGGCCTGCAGGGCAGGACGTTCAAAGGGTGGGAAGCATATTTTATTAAACGACGGATATGCGGAAATAATTTGTGATTAATTTTTTGTTGGGCGTTTGTGGGTATGAACATGGAAGACTATTTATCAAAGGTTTTCTAAATGTTCTACTAAGGAAATGATTTGGAATGGCTTGTCTGTGATTTACTGAATTTTTCTTTTATTTAGAGACACAAGCAATCATAAATACAATACTTTCAATAAGCTAATTAGACATCATAGGGCTGGTGCTGATGAGGAGAAGTCCTTCAGTTGACGGGATGAGGATACTTCCAATGAAGAATCCTCTTGCATTGTTGTTTATTTTATATTCATTGGTAGTCGTCTTTTTAATCTTCTGTAGTTTTGTTGGCGAAGAAGTGGTCGTAAGAGTGAATTGGGGGTATTTTTCCAGTCTATTCTGGAAAACTGAAATGAAATGTAATGAATATTATGGGAAATCGAGTCTAGTGAAAATTAAAGTAAATTTAAATTGTCAAAGGAATGGTGATATAGGACACGTTGTTATGGTTTGAGAGTTATATGAAGGACAGAACTTTAAACGTACAATCAGAATCATACGGTATTATTTGGAGTTTCTTAAGGTAAAATCCTGAGCCCCTTAATATTTATTTTATATATCGGCAACTTACCTAATTTTATATCAACTGGTTCTCTAACTATATTTGCAAATGACATTAAAATAACTTTACTGAAGATTGTAGAGGAGGTTTTAGGGCAGAAATAATGTCCCCCCTTCATATCTTTGATATAACTATGTTGCTATTGCAACAATATCTTATTTGATGAAATTTGTAGTAAGCTTTAATTGTCAAAGGAAAAGTGGTTTATAACTTATAATTTTTTTTTCAGTGTATAATGTGGCATTATCTCATGTCACATTATACACTGAAAAAAATGATAACGTCTTATGACACTCTTTGTTTTTTCTTTCTGTTGACAATAAAAAAATGATGACGTAAATGCATGGTAATTATTTTAAGGGGTAACAGCACTGTAAATTTTTCAAAAAGTCGATTTTTTTCTTATTAGCAGAACCTTTTAGAATATAAAAAATTTGTTTCTTTGAAATTTCGCGCTCTTTTCTAAGCACGTCGGACTGGTATATTATGGTAGAGTCTTGGTGTGACTGGAAGAAGGCGGAAGCAGCGGATTCCTTGGCCACCTTCCATCATAAGCCGCCGCTGCTTCCTAAGGAAGTTTTTCAAGCCATTAAACCGATTTATGAGGAGCCGAGACGAGACGAGTTGCTAAACCGGTGCTTGGGAAGCTACACGCAAAATAGCAATGAAACTTTCAATGCTGCTGTTTGGAAATTGGCTCCATTTGCTTATTCAAGTTGCAATAAGTCTTGAATAATCGGAATTCTCGATAAGTTAATTTATTAACAAATGATTATAAATGATATAAATAACATAACGTTTCTTACTTAGATGCTCGCTAATCACACAAACGTCAATATTTTCATGTGATTATCAATATTTCACTACCTATAAACATGATTAAGTGTAGATTAAGTGATTTTTTCCAGATTCAAATTTGCACCAGTTACACTGCGTGCTGCAGAGCGCCTTAAATTGGACATGCCTCGCGAGAATGGCTCCAGTGTCGCCATTTTTGAATATTTTTTGATAATCTTTTGTGTTATACTTAAATATATATCTAATAATTTCTTTAAATATTATTATCTTATTACCTTTTCTTCAATCAAAAGAAAAAGTTGTCAAAAAGCCCCTCTTTTAGCTTATTACAGTAATGTTAAAATTTACGATTACCCTTGTATCAAGATAGTTTTGATATGGGTATATTCCCAAATTTTCAAGAGATTCTTGTATCAGCTTTCCCAGACTCAACTGAATAGTCAACTGAAAACTTTGCAAACCAGCTTTGGTTTATAAGCTTCTCCTGTCGCGAGCACCTCTTCCCTTCTCAAAGTCGTCGAGGTCAATCCGACTTGACCCCCAGGGGGAAAAATGCACCGAACTCGAATCACTTAACCCCCCTTGATTTACCATCGAGATAATCAGCCGGCTATACTCGTCAAACTAATAAAACATCCCGAAATTCGATCCGCCGACCGACCGACCGGCTCACTTCGACCAACTTAATAATGCGATTTATGGCGACATTTAGATGGAAATCACAATCAGTATTAATGACTGAGTGAACATCAGCCATAAATCTACGAATGGGTAATTACCAGGTACCCTTGCCTTTAGCAGAGCAAGGCTGAGTAATTAATAGTATACCGAGTGGTTTCATGATGTAACCGTCGGTCTGCTGGCACTTCATCACGGCCCAAGTACTTCGTAATAGTGGCCGCATTTCCATAGCGGATGATAATGTAGTAGTTTTAATTAATTCAGAAGTTTCCCGGCACGGGTGGCTCCCATTTATATTGTCATACAGAATTACCGTGTGGTCCCTACCAGGAATAATATAATTTGTAATTTGTTGGAGACGATATTTCCTTGTCCTCGACTGATGTTTTCCGTTTTGGTTGTGTTGGAGCAACACCGATAGAGAAACTGTCGCCTTTCCCCCATCGTTATCGCTGTTAAACATTATAGATACTTGCCCTTTATACCAGCAAAGTTTTGAATGTAACAGTTGTAACAACATATTTGATCTTGTTTTTTGCAAAAAAAAAACTATAACGTAAAGAAATCCCTTGAACCGATTATAGTGGAAGCTAATATCGCCCGTCTCTAATTGATCTAGATGTGGAAATTTCTGTAAATTATAATACTTATTGAAATCATGGTCAGGCGAACAAGTTTCAATTCCAAATGAAATATATACTACATAGTTGAGACTCGTGATATGTTAAATCAGAGAGAAATTGGCAGCTTTAGTAATAATGGGAGATCAATTGAGTATAGCAAATTTCTTACTTATTAGAGCAGAAATCAGTAATCACTATGTCAATATAGCTGTACAAGATATACTTAATAATCTGAACTTATTCTCAAGTTATGTTCATTCAAAAAATGCCACATCTATCTCCTGGGTTATTTATTTCAATAATGAATCCTTTAAAGACCCTCCTGTCTTTATTAGTTACTTCTCAAACTCCTTTTGCAAGAGAAATGATGGCAATTACAATTACCGGTCGGATGAAGAATGTGATTTATTATTTCATATTAATTCATTTAATGAAAGACACTGTTATCTTGCCATTAAAAACATTAAATCATCTATGACGATGGCTTAACCTTGTACCATCTTTTTTTTTTATCAGAGATAGATGTATCCTAATTTTGTCGAAACAGTTGACTGTAATACACTAGGCACAAAATTGAAGGGATGTAAAAACCATCCTACATTTTTAGGTGATTTTCAAAGGGCTGTAATTCAGAGAAAAGTAGTCGCCAAACAATTTAAGAAAAGCAAATTGAAGCTTCAAGTTTCTAGTTTTCAGATCTTGATTTCAAAATTTAGCAGCAGTTTTTAAGTAATAATAAGAAACCTGTTGGAAACAAAATTTCCAAATTTCTGTTTGCCTTTCAAAAGGTCCACGGACTTACAGCCTTTTGAAAATCACCTAAAAATTTAGGATTATTTTCATCCCCTAATTTTTGTGCCTAGTGTATTTACTGTAATCTTAACGTCACAGTTGGCATGGAAACTGTCATATATAGTACCTATTGTTAAAAGATAGGGAGATAGGAATTGTATTAAAAATTATAGGCCAATAACAGTTACTTGTAAATTTGGCCAAGGTTTTTGAAATTCCTTTCCATCAGTTCTTGTATCAGGCATGATATCTGTCAAGCATCACGGTTTCAGGCAACGTCGATAAACTGTCATAAACTTCCTTTATATATACTATTTGTGTTTGAAAGTTTGAACCACAGAAACCAAGTGGAGTCATTTATATTGATCTTTCTCAAGTCTGTGGCAATATATTTCACTGAATTATAATAATGAAATTGAATTCTTTCGGTCTTTCCGATAATATCTTACTGTTATCTTAATCTTGTGTATGCAATAACTTGTTTATGTACACTTTTTCCCAATGTGTAACTGAGGTTACCTTTAGGGTGGTGTAGATAAGTAAATAAATAAATAATGGACCCATGTTTTACTTACAGTTGCAATAATACCAACTAAATGAAACCACTCGAGAAAATTTTTAAAATATTTTCTGGAACGACAGTAGAAGAATTCAAAAGTGGGCATTTCTGTCAACCATCTGGCTTAAATCCTCATATTCAATTTGTGATGGGTCATATGAAAGAGGGAGTTCACAGAAAATGTTTGAAGCCTCTGAAATTGTTTCTCTCGTTCATAATCAACAAAACGATAACCTACATAAACTAATTTTTTTAGTATAACTCAGGCCGTTCCAATTAACATTTTTATATAAGCCAATCTCGTATTTGCGGTGCACCACAGACGAATTCCAGAAAATATTATCTTCATTATGCGACCTACTGTAGCGGAATATAAACAATGCATGATAAACATGACGAGCAAAATCAAATCCGCAAACAATGACAAAAATCACACGCTCATTTAGAGAAATGGATGATGGTCATGCTGGGCAATTAGTGCGGTATTTGCCAACAATTACACATACTTGTTATGTAACGAGGTATAGAAATTCCAAATGTTTCCATCCGCAGTGAAACCGGTTCGATTTGATAATTGAACGCGAGTTTTTTTATTTTTCGAAATCTTACTGACAAAAAAAAGTATTTGTCGTCACTAGGACGCTTCTAAGGATAGTCTGGCCACATTAGGAAGTTATAGGATGGCAAAGGTCGTATATAGAGGACGTCAAGGTGATCGCATTCATACGCCTACTGAGTGATGGGCATGTTTAATATTTATGGATTTAAAACACTCCTGCTGATTTTATTCGTTTCATAAACAGCCACATGCCGATTTAAATACTCGTGATTAATTGTTCTTCGCAGTTTGCAACTGGAATGTCATCAGTACTGTAGTTAACTACTAATTAATTGTACAAGGTGTACAATTGTACTGCTATATATATCAGGACATTCGGTAGACGATTTTAGAAGTATCTAAAAATGATCCTATGCCGATATAAATGCTCGTGATTAATTGTTCTTTGTAGTTTGCAACTAGAATGTCAGTAGTTACAACAGTTAACTACTAATTATACAACAGTACAGTAAATTCGGGGACTGGTTCAATGCAGTGAAAAAAGTTTCTATTGACAGAGCTCCGAAGCGCTTTTCAAGAGAGCTACGCTCTTCTAGGGATGACCTCTAAAATACCAGCCCTTTTCGAAACCAGCAAAAACTATCAGCAGTAAAAACTGCACAATGAAAATATAAAAGATTTTGTATTTCCCACAAACACTTGAGAAACCTGGAGGTGTAATTGACTTGCTTCTAATTTAAAATGTCATAATTCAAAATTTAAATAACAAGAATAAATACAAGGGAGTTAAATCAAGAGACCGTGGTGGTTATTTAGTAGGTCTTCGTTGCCCTCTCCATATACCTAGAAAGTATTGTCAAGAAATGAGTTAATACTAGAATGAAGAGAAGCTTCACTTTTGCAACCAAATTCTTTTGTGAAAGGTACTCGTGAAAGGTACTTTTGTCATTGGTACTGTTTTAGGTAGAACTGCCAAAGACGACAAAGACGGAAGGATACTTCCAAGACCACCTTCTATCATTCTAGCCCCTGCATTTACTTGTTTATTAATTATTTAAGACTGACTGTTCAATTGTTAAGTCCAATCAAGATTCTCTTGAGTCCAATATCTGCAGTTATGATGATCATGTATTGCAATTAAGGAAAACACGCTTCGTCAGAAGAAAACGTGAAATTCTAAACCGTTTGAAGGATTAAAATGATTTTTGCGACGATCTGGGTTATCCCCATTCAATTTTTACCAAATGTAGTTTATAAGGGTATAACTTTCACCCTTTTAATATTACGTTAATTGTGGAATGGCCAACATAATGGTTTAATCCAATTGCGTGGCAGAAGTGTGACGATGTTCTCGAATTTTACAAATTTAGCATTTTCATTGTCTGCTTCTCGAGTTAAATTCGTACACCATCAATTTCTGACAACTTTTTAACTAGTCCACTTATAACCGATTTTAAAATATTCATTAGATATATAAAATAATTGTTAAAATAAGATTTGTACTTTATTCAGTGTATTTTAAAAAATGTGTTCAACATGCGTCAGAGTTTTTTTAAGAAATGAATGAATATTGTGCGAAATTTCACCACCATCCTGTATACAACTAGACAGAATTAACAGTTTTACATTAAATATCCGCCTACCACAAAATTTACGACGTTATCTCTATTTTATTTCGTCTTATTGGTCAAATAAATGCCAGCTTATGCCTCTCTATAATTAAGCAGAAATTTACATTTTTCCAGACGCTCTTGCGTCTGCAAGAAACGTCTCTTGGCAAATTTCGAGCAATTTTAAATTAATAAATGCACAACGTAACGCTCGTACCGGATGGGCAATTCTTCTGACTTTAAATTATCGCCGCGTTTTACCTTTTTAATTAATTTCACAAGGTTCTATTATACATTGGCTGAGGATACGACGATGCAAGTATTAAAAGGTCCTGAATAAAATCACAAATTTCTAAGCGCTAGCCTCACAGGCGTCGACTCTGCATTCGGATTTTATTCAAGAGTGTAGTGAAAATATTAAAATAATATTCAATAGAATCGCGAACGACAAAATGAAGAAAATCAACAGAGTGGTTTCGTAAGATCGCCAGGTTTAACCCCCTTGATTATCTACGGGGATACCTGATGAGCATAGCGTTTAAGGGGGGGTTGACCCTCACGCCAAGCTGGTTTCATTGTGCATAACTATTACCTTCAATATCTTCAAATCTATTGATTTTGGTACCATTTTGTTCAGAATCGCTTTCTGAACATTATGATACCAATAGGTTCCAAAAAGGGCTGTAGACAAATATTCTTCTGCTGGTAATTTAAAAAAAATAAGTGAATAGATAGGTTCAACAAGTCCGGATAAAAGTGTACCGAAAGGAAGCTTTTTTATTCTTTTGGAGAATAAGGTTTTTTTATTTATTGAAAATGCGCGGATTTTTCTTATTCTCTCGTAAAAAATCGATTCTTTAGTTATATAGAAGGCTGCGGATATTGATACTTACCAGAACGTACCACATAATCTGTTTGTTGTTTACAAAGAGTTGACACTCTTGACATGGCACCAGCCATAATGAGTACCATAAAACCTATTTTCAGGGACTTGTCAAAACCTGAATTGCCGAGGAAATGCCCCTCTGGGCGCACACAGAACCCAAATGAGACTTTCAATAGAATTATTTGGTCTCGTGCCCCTAAAAATGTGTTTATAATGAGGAATACTCTAACCCTTTGCGTGTTCGATGCTGTAGGGTCATTCAACAATGGCAAATATATTCGGTAAATACATAGATAAGTATGAATGTTACATTTGTACTACAGTAATTTTTTTGTAACTTGGTATTGATCCTGGGCAATTCTGTGTTCAGACTCAAAAAGCTACGGACAAATTGCGAGTTACCAAGACTGAAAAGTATTTCCAAGATATTGAAAAAAAAAAAATCCGCCAAAAGAGGATGACAGCTAGGAGAAAACTTGAAGATGAATTTGCTCAGGATGAAAGAGAACGTTCTTATGATGCGGGTCAATTTAGATTTTTTTTTAATTTTAAAGTTTATAAAAATTTTATTTTTTTTAATAAAAAAGTACTCCTACTATTATATTCTTTTGATTATCCCCCTAAAATAATAATAAATAATCCCCCTAACCGACATAAATAGTGTCAGTTGCGAAGAACCAGCTCGATTGCTAACTTAAATAATTCTCTTCAGGCACTTCTGGATATCCAATCGACTTAAATTTTATACAAGAAAATAAAAAAAAAATCTAGTTTAAGAAAAAACAGTAAAAAAACTTCCTTTGGCCTCTCTAAAGGTACATCCCCCTTAAGAATAGATTACAAAAGTCATTCTGTAGACCTCCGGATATTTTGTGTTACAGGTGATAACTTGTACATCATAATTTTTACTGACCTCCTAATTGCAGCCATTTTAAAAATAAGTTTTTTACACATATTTCTAATTAAAAAAGTCGCAATTGAGTCCTACTGTAGTGTAAAGAAGTACTACTATATATAGTCTTATATTAATTGCTTAAGACTGTTACAATATGATTTTCTTTTCGGTCTTAGTTTATTTTAGCCGAATGAATGAGTATTTAAAAAAGTAGATATGCTACAATTTACACGTCAAAGTGTTGTACAATTCTTCATAAACAATTATTATTTTTTATTGCGGAAACACCAACAAAAACGTAGCCCAAACTGCCTAAAATAATACTTGAAATACGCAACACATCAAATAGAATAATAAAATTACAAATAATGAACATTACAAACGTTATAGTTTAATAGTTTCTAGTGAAAACGGACTGTTATGTCACTAATTTATAAAATTAATAGATACACCGTAACCGGCATGGTTGAAACCGCAAGATTATTACATTATATGGATTGACAGGACCGCCAAATTGAGGCGAACACGTCGGTTTTTTTTCTGAATAGTCACGAACGTAGAAAGCAGCGCTACATAAATAGATTTTGCGATAAGCACAGAAAAAAACAAAACAACCGAACGACAATTCATTCTTGCGACACTCTTTGTTCTTGCCCAATTGGGCTAATGGATGTGAGGTAATTAGCGAAAATCGACGTAGAACAAGGATATGATTGTATTGACACCGCAGCCACTTAACTTACAGATTTCCGTTTTGTGTCAGTAGTTTCATACCTTGAGAATTACTTTATTCACAATTAGAGAGAAAGAATGGGTGGATTAACTCTTAAAGTATGTTGTACGGAGCGATTCTATTGCGAGATAATTCAAGGACATATCTGACGAAATATCGTATGGTTGATAACCTTTTCGAGTACATCAAAGCGTTTCAAAAAAGAAGTTAATTCAATGGATCTTTTCGCAAAAAACATAATACATATTATAATATAGGTTTTTCGAGTTATACAACGAGGAAGGGTAAACATAGTCTATATGCGCAGATCATCATATGAAGACTACTGTGCTATCTTCATCAGAGTTGCCAATTTGTCATCAAAAACCACCCTCACTCCTAAAGCAGATAAAGAGAAGTCGTAGCTTCTTATGAGTGGCTTCGCTAAGCGCTATTGCTGGTTACACCCTGCAAAAAGTCTCCTAGAACCCCGGCGTTCCAAGGTATCTACCTTCTCGTTGCCCCGATTCCCTACCTATCCCTTTACCCAACATAAAGTGACATCGTTTGTTTACCCCAGCATCTGCAACTACTCTTCATTGTGCAGCACAGAATTAGCTGTGAGTCACAGATTCGGAGGTTTAGATCTTCAAAGAAAATCCCATATCCATGTCTTCCTAGTATTATTAAATTATCGGTTTATATAGTTAGATTTCTTGGAGTCATCGAAATTCAGGCCAATCTGATAGTTCTTTGTATAGAACTATGGGTTCTACGCAAATATAATAGAAGAATGGGGAGGTTAGACCCATGCCTGCCCCCAGAAGAGAGTGTTGCTTTCTTGTCTCCTCCAGGAAGCGCGCCTATCTCGCAGATTACACACTCATTTTTCACAGACTCCACATTCACAGCCTCACAGTCATCTGTAGGGCATCTTCCTTAAGTTAAATTAGTTTTTATTAAAAGACATCGAACAAAACACATATATCTAATGCAATCATCATACAAGGCTTTTAATCAACTCAAATTAAAGAGGATAAAATTATCTAAAAAAGCTTTATAATGAAATCACTGAAAAAAATGTATTGAAGTCTGTGGACCTCTTGAAAGGCAAGCAAAAATTTGGAAAATTTGTTTTCCGATGTTTTTCTTATGATTACTCAAAAACTGCCGATGGAAACAAAATTTTAAGTAGAAACTTCGAGATTTGAAAACTAAAAACTTCGAGCTCTAATTTTATTTTTTTTAAATTGCTCTGCTACTATATTTCTCCAAGTTACAGCCTTTTGAATATCACCGAAGAATTTAGGATTTTTTTACATCCTTTAATTATTTTGCCTGGTGTAATTCATAGGTAATTTGCCGATAGCAAGGATAAAGATTGCTTATGCCTTGACTGGGAATCGAACCCGGCTCTCCCAATTGCCGTTTGGTTGCTCTGACCGCTGAGCTATCGAGGCACACTCATTATCCCTGCTAATGCGCCAGTTTAACGCGTCGCTACAGGTAATTTAAATAACGGCCCTAAAATTGACCCTTGGAGTACACCAAGTAGAATATAATGTAGTTTTGACCCGACTTTTTTGACACTGATGGGTTGTTCTCCATGCACTATATATTTACACATATATTATCAGACTTTAGACCTTTTGAATTTCCAAATTCTCGATACTTTGTATGTTTTCCGCTTACATTTTTTTTTTTAATTAGTTCCCAATTATGTTACCATCTTTCTACAACTCGAGAAGATATAACGCAGTAAGTTTGTACGTATAGTCTATTTCATCGCTATTTGCCAAATAAAAAATTTCAAAACATACCGTGGCTTGTTTTTATGGCTAGGCTCAGGTAGACTGTTCCGTTTATAAGCAAGATAAGAGAGTTTTTTATTTGGCAAATAGCGATGAAATGAATAGTACAGTTGAAGTACGGGTAATCTTCCAATGAGAAATTCCCTTTTTCTATTTAGTTATGATGACTATTCTTGTTAATGTACACTGGGTTAGTCTAGTTGACTAGATACTTGGCACTTTCATGGTAAGTTAATGGACAGTCTGCGTTTTCTGGTGGTTCTAATCGACATCATAAACTTTTTCCGACGTATGCTAACTTGAGGATGTAGTCTCTTTCTATATCTTCTGGTGGGGGCGCATCTACGTGTTTCCTCTTTGACATATAGTACTTGAGAGTCTCTGAATACTGTTTGGTTCGTGGTAAATCATAGGATATTTAATATGGATCTTAGAGTTTTCGATTGAAATCTCTGTATTATTTCGGTATTTAAGGAGGAGGTTGTCCCCTCATAATGTAATCCCATATGCCCATATTAAATTAATTATGATCTTATATATCAGGAATTTGTTATTGATAGAAAGATCGGATCTCCTATGAAGCATCCAGTATAGTTGTCCAGAGATTTTATTGTCCTTCTCTGTAGATTTCTAAGCGAAACTAGGTTAATACTTCCACTACGTAGTAATTATATCATAATATCCAGTAGATGGCCTTTTTAACTTATCGACGCGACGTTTTGATCGAAGTCGACGTCGTTTCTTATAAAGTTCATATCGAAATATCACTACGAGTTCGCTGCTCAGATAAGGAAAAGGATATATACGCTAGTCGGCTTCACATTCTTGACGGGTCAAGTTTGAAGAAATGTTACTGTTATTGTTGCTGATGTTACACTATAAACAGGTTGCCTGGTAGGAATATTGCTAGTCATTCAGGTAAAATACGACTTTAACGCATGTTTTGCGGTAACGATTTATTTTAGTGTTTCGTTTGCAATTTCCCGCAAATGTTAATTAAAGAAAATCGTTATACAGAGTGAAATGATAAATTGTGGTATGAGTTTTGATATAAACTATAAAATAAGCAGTTAGTAACTAGTATTTTGATAAATGACAAACTTCAAACCGTCGCTTTCGCCATTTTTATGCTTGCAAACAATATCTCTCTCGAAAAGACAACATTCATATGTTAAGAAGGAATTTAAAGACATTATCCCTTTTTTAATGAAGCCTCAAGTGAGGTGTTCAGTTAATTGCAATTTTGTTATTGCATGTTTTTGATTTACAAGTTCTGTATGATGTTTTTTTATAAAGTAACAATCATATGTATATTCTTCAGTAAAACTTTGGATCAAATAAAGCAATTAATAGATTTTAAATATATTTATTTAACATTGTATTTTATGGCTAAGTATTTTAAATACACAGTATGTTTCGTAAAGTGGTGGTTATTCAGGTTCATAAAGGGATATATTGAAGTTTTTGATATTTTAAGTTTGAATATTGCAGCAGAATCTTTCCTGAGTTTTCTCTGCAGTCCAGTTATAGAAAATTAACATTATATGGATTTTACGTTTGTTATTATGTTTTATTTATTGTCTTCATGCTTTAAATCATCTTTCTTGCATTCAGTTACCGTTATTTTTGTTTACTCCCGTATTTTCATACATTTTATGTTTTTCAGTTTACTCGTATATTTTAATTTAAGATGTAATAAAAGAGAAAACTAGTCGTTATGGTATTTTTTTAATTAATTAAATTTAATAAATCATTAATATCATTGTATATTTTAAGTCAAATTAACTATTTTTCCACATACCATTTAATTTATAATTATAATTTCAATTAGGTGATTCCGAAATGTATACGAAAGAATAATTACGTGTTTTTTTATATAAAATTTCTTTATCATTATCGTTAATAGAAGTTTTCAGACCCAAAAGTACATAAGTACACAAGTTTAATAATATGTTTTAAATTATTTTAGTCAGCGTAATAATTTTATTTAAACAATATTAATTCCACCATTCAAATTGATTTCTTTTTTCTTTTTGTCTTTGATGCATTGTGATTTCGATTCCTTTGATTTCGTGAATTATCCACTTCTTAAAAGCACCTTCTTGAATCATTACTGAAATACCCAAGAACCATAGTCACTACCTTCAGAATAATTTTGTTATGAATTTAAAGTAAGAGTTTATCAAACCAGACCGCAATTTTTGACGACGTATCATTTTATTCAAATTGAAATCTACTATAATATTTAGGCATGAATTCTCTGTGTAACCTGCGAGAGTAGAAATAAATCGAATATTCCTAATTCTCTATCAATGTACTTCTTCATATCCGTGCCGTGTCGGTTAAATCATTGCAAAACGAATAGTAGGCGTGTGCCTCAAATAAGCGAATTGTTTCCCAGCACGCGTCCCCTGCAAACAACGCGTCCTCTTTCGTATTTAGATTGTTGACATTCTTACGTCGTTCATTGCAATATTTTAGCGTAATTATCGTGAATAATACCGGTTAGTGTTAAGCAACGAGTCATTATTGAATATTGGTGGTGCCGGTATTGTGGCTATTCACAATTTCTACGACAATTATGTCAAGGTACGTTGTTAATACACTTTTTCGCATTACCATTATAAGGTGCATATGATATTGGGTTTGTAGATTATACAGAAAGTGGGAATGAAGTTTGTTAGCTACTCTTGATTGTGCTTTGATGAAACAAGTCGAGTTTTTCTGGCAAATATTTCATTCAATGTTATTGTACTACGTACATTATGGTATACTTTGAGTTAGAGATTTATTTAAATATATTTTCCATATGAAAATTCAGACGAATCATTTTATAAAAGAGATTTTACAGCGTGCTTAGTATTTAATATTGAATTTCTATACTACTATGGGGCATTAAGTAATAATTTTATTTAAATAATAATAGTTGTGTTTAAGGGTCTCTTTTTTCGTGAATTATCTACTTCTTAAAAATATATTTTCAGTGAAATTTTCAAAAAGATAACTAGCATCTTCAGAATAATTTTGTTATGAATTTAAATAAAAGTTTATTTAAATCAGAACGCACAATTTTTAATAACAGCTTACCACTGCTTAAATCGAAATCTGCTATAATATTTAGATATGTACTTTCTAAGTAACTCACGAGTGTAAAAAGAATTCGAACATTCTCAATTCGCTATCTATCACTTTACTTCTTCATATCCGTGCCGTATCGGTCAAATCGCTGCAAGACGAATAGTAGGCGTGTGCCTCAAACAATCGTATTTTTACCCAGCACGCGTCCCGTGCAAACAACGCGTCCTCTTTCGTATTTAGATTGTTGACAGTCTTGCATCGTTCATTGCGATATTTTGCTGTAATTATGCTAAATATGTCGGTTAGTGTTAAAAAACATGTCCTTATTAAATATTTGTGGTGCCGGTGTTATGGTTATTCACAATTTCTACGACAGTTATGCCAAGGTAAGTTTTTAATACACTTTTTCGCATTGTGATTATAAGGTCTATGTATATGTATATGGGATTGTACCTACATAGAAAGTAGGAGTGAACCTAAGTAGCCACTCTCGATTGTGCCTTGATATAACAAGTCCAGTTTTTTTGGAAAATATTTCATTCAATGTACTATGTATATTATTGTATATTTAAATGTATTTCCTACATGAAAATTCATATAAATCATTTTATAAAAGTGATTATGTATTTCACAGCGTGCTTAGTAATGTCTTCTTGCAGTAGGTATTAATTTTTTTGTACTGCGGCTATTGCTCCTTTGTAATATTGACTAGTGTATTGACTGCTGTTCTGTACTAGTGATAATTAAAAGAAAAATACTCTAGTTACATTTTTGTTACAAATTATGTGACCATATTGTAGCTTGTTACTAGTTTTGGTGTCTTAAAGTTTTGAACCATGTTATTTGTAAGAGCATTGTTGCTGGTAATAAATTTAGACACTATTAATACTGGGTTGGGTGTAAGTTATAACGAAAAAGTTGTACATAGTGTATCCCAAAAGGTATAAGATTCATATATCTATTTTTTTTTTGTATCTTTTAAAATATATGTATATGGAAATATTAATAGGCAATCAATTTTTCACATACTTTGTTTTTTATTACAGGTTTTTAATGTTAAAAGTAGTGCTTTTCTCTTGTATTTTACCTGTGTCATCTTTTGCAAGTGACTTATTGGAAAGTGGTACGATAAGTTTAGTGTACTTATATCGTAAAATTAATAAATAGTGATAGAAATAACTATAAAAAATGGGAAAAATTGTTTTCCTCGTATCAGATCGATATATACCACTTATTATTTTTTTATTACCATTACGGAACTATATTTGTACAGGGTGCATTTTGATGTTTTATAAATTTTGCAAATTTTAGACTTTGAAATTGTCTAACAATTTCAAAGCTTAAAATTTTTGAAAATATACATAAATTATAGAGGATACTAAGATTTTCATTAGAAAGGCATTTTTTCTTTTTTACAGCTATATATGTCCTGATTCATATTATGTGGGACATACTTTAAGGAATAATTGGGAATGTAGAAATAAAAAAATTCCTAGAAACATTATTTTTGTTTTCGAAATACTGAATTTATGATAATTGATACTGAAATGAAAAAACTTAAACTATTTTTTAAAACTTTAACATAAGTATTTTTGCAGTATTGATTTTTTTGTACTGTAAATATTGTGATCATTAAAAAATAAACCAGTCCCATTTCTTTTTAATACATTGTGACTAATTTTGATGTATATCTTGTTACTAGATTTGACAACATTTTTTATTATGTTATTTGCACGAATATTATTGCGTGTAATAAATTTATACACAATTAATACTGTATTGAGTGTCAGTAGCAAGGACGATGTTCTGTAGTGTGTCACAGAAAGGATAAAATTAAATTATCTTTTCCTAATTTTTTTAAGGAGCATATGTGGGACATTAAGTAATAATTTTATTTAAATCGTAATGATTTCATCTTTGAAATACTGTTTTTTTTATTTTTTTTTTTTCGCGAATTGTCTACTTCTTAACTTTTAATAACTTTTTATATCAAAGAATGACTGAAATACGCAAAAACGATAGATACTATCTTCAAAATAATTTTGTTCTGAATTTACAGTAGGTAAGAGTTCATTAAGTCAGTACGCAATTTTTAGTAACGGCGTACTATTTTACTCAAACCTAAATCTGCATATTTTGGCATGCATTCTCTATGTAACCAGCTAGAGTAAAAATAATTGGAACATTCCCAATTATCTATCTATCAACGTACTTCTTCATATCCCTGCCGTATGGGTCAAATCGCTGAAAAACGAATAGTAGGCGTGTGCCCCAAACAGTCGAATTTTTACCCAGCACGCGTCCGCTGCAAACAACGCGTCCTCTTTCGTGTTTAGATTGTTGACATTCTTACATTATTCTTTGCCATTTTTGGTCTAATTATCGTGAATAATGTTAATTAGCGTTAAACAATGAGTCATATTGAATATTTGTAGTGCCGGTATTGTGGCTATTCACAATTTCTACGACAATTATGTTAAGGTAAGTTGTTAATACACTTTTTCGTATTATAAGGTGTATAATATGATATAGTTATAGGCTTGTTTATTACATGCAAAGTGGGAATGCCGCTCTCAATTGTGCTTTGATGAAACAAGTCCAGTTTTTCTGGCAAGTTATTGTATCGTATACTTTGGGATGTTAGTTTGAGATTTATTTAAATTCATTTCCCAAATGAAAATCTATACAAATAATTTTATAAAAGTCACTACGTATTTCACACCGTGTTTATATTCAAGACTTAATTTGTATACGAAAGAGTTTATTTTCGCTGATGAAAAAATAATTACGTACTAGTGTTAATAAAGTAAATTGCAATAAATAATAGATATGGTAATTATTTGGTTTAGTGTAAAACTCTCAACATAGTCTGACATAGTTTTCAGGAAAATTAATTTTTAATTTTTTGTGCCACAACTTTCTTCTCAAATATCGTTCACTACATTACGTAGATACCTAATATTAATGTAAGTAGATACTAGAACACTTCCTATATACATATAATCTATTAAAATCATCATAAAACTTATTATTTATAACGATTTTCTAATTTATTTGCAATGTTTACAATTTTCATGAATTTGTTATCCTAGCGCCCTCTATAACTCGAAACGCTTGGATAGGAAATGGACGGTTGCATGAAAGCTGTAAATATTACACGTAAATTAGAAAATCGTAATAAAATATAAGTTTTATGGCGATTTTAATGTATGATATGTATAAAGGGAGTATTGTAGCTTCTATTTACATTAATTTTAGGTATTCATGTAATATGAAATGAAATTATTTGATAAGGAAAAGTGGTCACGTGTGGAAAGTTGAAAATTCCTCATTTTCTCGAAAACTGTGTCTGACCACCAAAAACTGAAGCCAGATTCGTTTTCAGCACCCCCGAAAATTGGGGCGCCAAAAAACAATCTTGTTTTATTAAAAACCTTGTTGGTTTTTAAAACTTTGGGATACATATTTTTGCAGTAATACTATTTTTCATTCTGCAGCAGTTGTGAAAATTGAGAGACAATAAATCAGTCACATTTTTTATACATTCTTTTATACTTATACCATATTAATACATAGTAATAAAGAAAATGTTATATAGTTATATAGTTATATATAGTGTTCTAAAAAGTATAAAATTCATGCTTTTAAAATTATTAAATAGTGGATTGAAATATGAAGAGACAATCAATTTTTTAAAATGCTTTGTTACTTTTTATTACAGGTTTTTAATATTCAAAAATACTAACATTAAGTGGTACTTTTCTCTTGTACTTTATCCTTGTAATCGTATTAAAGTTATGAATGGGGAAAGTACCCCATAAGTGTATCGAAATCGTGAAATTAATAAATACTGATAAAAAATTTCTATTAAATATATAAAAAATTGTATTCCTCGTATGAGATCGATGTTTTTCTATATTTCACTGCTACTTTCATTAATAGCATCTTTAAATTTAAGTAAAATAAAGTAAATAGATTGTATAGAACTATACTAGCACAGGGTGAATTTTTTTATATTTTTTTAGATAGATTTTTTAGATAGATTTTAGATTTTTAGAAAAAACTCTAAAATTGAGTTTCTTAGAAAATTTTTGGGAATTGTAGTGTTCATTAGAAAGGCATTTTTTTCTCTTTTACAACGATATACAGGATGTTCCATATTATGTAGGATACATTTTAAGGAATAATTGATAACCTAAAACTTAAAAAGTATCCCTTTTGTTTTTGAAATATTGAATGTTAAAAAATTAGCTTTCCTAAAGTTTTCGACAGAGCATTTTTGTTAATTAGTTAAGGAAGTGTTGTTTACTAATTTTGTAGTTTCTTAATTTTTTAGAGTTTTTCAATCACCCCTTGAAGTTTGTTCCACATATTTAAATATTATATATAATGCGTTTAAATATATGTATGTATTTGTTATTATTTTGTAAAGAAACAACTTTTTATGAAACAATTTCTTCGGCGTGATTGCTTCGATGATTTTCTTATCAAAACGATTAATATTCTTTTCTACAATGTCGTGTTAGCTCTTATTTTAGACTAACCCCGTACTATACAAATACATTTTGTCCTCGACCTTGACGTTTTAAGGAATTCCCCTGTTTGGTGACAGACGTCATCTTCAGTAGTCGTCGCCATCGCATAATATCGACTCAAATGTAAATAAACATTGAAAAAAAATTTGCATTAATTCAAGCTCGCTCTCTAATTACCTAAAGATACTCCGGTGTATTATCATCCGGTCACCTTGAGTTGTGCAATAACTTATTGTTATTTATTCAAATTTCAAGCCTCGGGCGACTTAGTGAAGTGAACTGGCAAGTTTGTGTTTATTGTTCTCTTTATTCACATCTCCCACGAAGGTAGGGAGCTCGTGGTTTTAACTACCATCACACTCGATTTATGTACACATATGAATAAGTAATTAATTAATTAATAATTGACATTAATAAATACTTAAAAATAATTAAATAATTAATATTAAGACATAAAACGTATAACATATACAATGCCTCCTGAAATTGTAATTTTGGACGTATTTTCTTAAGTTTCCTATATACAGTATTTGTGTAAAATATAGAGATATGATAAGATCGTTAGGAAATGTTGGTCATGAATTTAATACATTTTTTTATTCAGGTTATTTACCTGTAGATATGTATAAGTGTCAAAATTTAGGTTTAGGTCCATTTTTGTTATTACAAAGATACAGTGAGTGCATAAAATATGGTAAACCCTTTGGGATATCCTGATTATGAGTTTAATTAAATTTTGTGTGGATGTTTTCCACGTTTGTAATTCTAAGTGAAACACTTTGTATATTTTCAACCTTTATTAGTTTCATTCATTACAAGCAATATTACTTAAATCGAAATTTACATAAAGAGAATGAAACAAATAGTGTAACTGATATAACAAAAAATTAATAAATTCTTTTCACCCCCATAACTCCCAAAATTCATGTGGAATAGGACATGGATAAGTCCTGCTATGTCTTTTTGGTGCAATGAACGATTCGATAAATTCTTACTCAAGAATATTGAAACCGTAACCGTAACCGTAACCGCGCCCCTTAATAACATCCTCGATAATGTCTATGGTTTTTGGTGACTATGATTTAAGAAATTAACTGCCAGAAGTGTAGATTGAAGGTTAAAATAACTTCCTGCGTATTTAGATTCTTCAAAAGTATTCCAAATGTCACAAATTATGCCTGGACTTGTACGATGTGGAAGACTCTTTTTCCACCTTTTTTTTGTTTTTACTTTTTTTCTAATAACACCTGATATTCACATGAACATATATATACACCTAGCCTACTTATGTGGGAGTCGAACCCACGCTCGGATTACTCTAAGCCGGCAATCTAGGCCAACCCCAAGCTATCAAGATTGCTATCATTACCTTAGAGTCATCGAGGGAACTTGGAGACCCTCTTAGAGGCAATTATGGGATTGTGTCACTAGTTATCACGAGTTTTGAGCTCGTGTTAATCTTCTCTATTGGAGTGGTTAATTATCTTAATTATTCTGCTATACTCCTTGATGATCTTTGACAATATTTATAATTTTACAATGGATTTCTTCTTAAAATTGATATTCAATGTTGATTTCAAATAACTTGCTCAATTTCTTGTTCTTTGATTCGCCGTTATATACCTCACCCAATTTGTCTTATGTCGTCCTGGCTACAACTGTACTTTAATTGGTATATTCATTTCGACTGTAATTTTGGGAGAAGGAATTCTTATTCGATGTTAAATTTTTTTACCGCTCCTTATCGTGTTTCGATCTTGGCTTTCTTGAGCAGCTTCTTCAATCTGTCCTGATTTCTACAACTCCAGAGATATAATATGCTGTACTATGTAGGCGATAATAAAAAAAATTACTGTTACGACAATTTGGCAGGTCTACATTAGCCTGTGATCTAGTATGTTGCAGGACTTCAAGAAACATAGTGGTTATGGTCGACCATATCAATAAAACCAGTGTCTTCAGTAGACTGAAGATAATATCAATATTTGACTAACTCTTAATGTTTTCATATGATCATATAACAGGGTTAATAACGATTTTGATCGGCGAATAAAATAAAATTTATATAATGGATCTTTGTGCGTGTATCAATTTAGTGACGACGCACGGAACACATGCCACCCCACTCGCAATTGTTACTAATATGCCACAATTACCAGCACGTATGTCTAACAATATATGTTTCAATCAACTACGTACGGCATAGATAGTTAATAATTTGCCGAACAAAATGCATTTGTGAAGTCACGCCTTAGCTTTATTATATAATTGGATTCATTGGCGTCTCAATATTTCTGTAAAATTTATTTCATTTTTGTTTCATTTATTTTGATGGAAATATCACTTCCATTGAATGTTTTTGTGGATAACCTTTTCATTACTCTGTCATAGGTTGACGGATTTGTATTGTACAGGGTTAGTCACCTAAAATTGACCCCCCCCCCCCTTTATTTCTCTTAATTTCAATCGAATCGAAAAATTCAAACAAGGATATTACATGATTTTTTATAAATTTTTTGAATATTTAAACAAATTTTCAAAAACTCTGCAAATTTAAAGGGGGCGAACAATTTTTTATTTTTTTTTAAATGGAACACCCTGTATTTTTTTACTTAAAAAAGTTACTCACAGTATTTTGATCACAAAAATATATAATTATTGTATCTTGGTAAGTATAGTTCTTGAGATATTCATACAAATATATAGTCACATTATAGGAATGTTTGGCATAAGACCATAAATCAGGAGAGTTATGTTTTTGAGATATAACGACACATCTTGTTTTTTAAGAAAAAAAGTATGAAAATTCTTTGATGCGGCAACACATAATAATTATAATAAACAAATAAACTTTTATTAAAATGACAACAGCAAAGTTTAATGAACACAAAACATAAATAACGAAATAATGATAAAAAACAAAACAATGCGCAACAATAAATAACATAAAACCAATGAACTTTATTAAAATTAAATATATCTATATGTTCTCCACGTATCCTCCGTTTCTATCAAGGCACAGTTGGCATTGTTTAATAAATTCATTTCTAACGTTTTCAAATAAATGAATATTTTGCCGCAAATTTTCTATTTCATGACTGATACAGTCCTTCAACTCATCCGAATTATTATATACCGAATTTTCGTATATGTTTTGTTTTAGTGTTCCCCACAAAAAGAAGTCCAAAGGACTCAAGTTTGGGCTATTAGCAGGCCAATGTATAGGACCGTATCTTCCTATCCAAAATAGATATTTGTCATTTAAATATTCCGTTACGTTCCGTACAGAGTGTGGAGGAGCACCATCGTGTTGCCAAATAACAGAATTCCTGGTTGCAAGGGGAATATTATCTAAATAGTTCTCTACTTCGCCCCGAAGAATATTCAAATACTGAACTGCATTCAAGGACCCATTAATGAATACGGGACCCACAATTGTATTTTGATGAATACCGCACCACACATTTACTGTATTATATCCTTGGGTTTTTATCTTTTTTATAATATGTGGATTTGCGGGCGCCCAATAATGTGAATTTTTCCTATTAAAAGTCCAGCCGTTGAAAAGCTACTTTCATCGGTCCAAAATAAGTTTTTTAAAAAGTTATTGTCGTTTTCTGCTCTCTCAATCATCTCTTCTGTCGAGTTATTAAGTTATTTATTTTATTAAGTTAAGTTTTTGTCAGTTAAAAGCTGAACTAGCAAAATACTATAAAAGCTTATATTTGTGACGTTTTAATATACGTCTTATACTTGCTTGAGAAATATTAAATTCTTCTGCAGCAGCGTTAGTAGATTTATTGGAGTGTTCGGTAAAAAAAAGTAAAACGTCCATTTCCATATCTTCTCCTGTTTTGGGATTCTTTCTTTCTCGTTTCTTATCTTTTAAGGATTCGCTGTCTCCAAACTTGAGATAAATATTAGAGAAAGTGTTCTTGGAGGGAACGCGTCTTTCAGGATATTTTCTTGCATATTCTCTCTTAGCTATATATTTGTTTTTATTGCTGGTTAAAAAAATTTCTAATATTTCTTTCCTTTCGACTAATGAATATCCCATATCAATATATTAGATATATTAACAAGTGTATTAAAACTTAACTTAAAGCGTATTAATAATATAACAATCAAACATAACATAACTGTCAAACGAAGCATTATTGTTTCTTTAAATGATTTCGGTTCATAGCTCTCCTGATTTATGGTCTTACGCTAAACTTATTCCTGTGATGTGACTATATATTTGTATGAATATCTCAAGAACTATACTTACCAAGATACAACAATTATATATTTTTGTGATCAGAAAACTGTGGGTAACTTTTTTAAGTAAAAAAATACAGGGTGTTCCATTTAAAAAAATAAAAAAATGTTCGCCCCCTTTCAATTTGCAGAGTTCTTGAAAATTTGTTTAAACATTCAAAAAATTTATAAAAAAACATGTGAAATCCTTTTTTTAATTTTTCGATTCGATTGAAATTAAGAGAAATAAAGGGGGGGGGGGTCAATTTTAGGTGACTAACCCGGTACTAACTGTTATCCTAAAATGTGTTTTCGGCACGACACTGTTTAAAAATGTCAGTTGATTGATTCATACGATTGTTACCTGTGACGCACACGCAAAGAATTATTATACAGACCATACATACATACATATATTTATGTACTCATCAAGCTTTCTGCTGCTTCATCCGTTTCCCTTTATATACACGCAGGGCATAGAATTATTATTAACGGCATGTCTTTTTCATCGTAACTTTCCTTATCGTCCGAGTTTTTGCCATAATGCTGGCAACTTTTAAAATAAATTCAAAGTGTTTAGATAACTTTAAAAAGTTTAAAGTGGATAAATTTCACGATAACGTCCATTTATTATGTTTATGTGGAGACGCTGAAAATTCGTTTTATCACTCCGGCTCACGTTTAATTAAGTGCGCGGAATTGCCATATACTTTTATCTTATTTTATTATCCGACTGCAGCTGAGCTGCAAATGAAAACATTTGTTACGTCAGCTGCGGCTTTAATACCTTCGGTAATGTATTGTGCTCTGCGTATAAAAATTACCTCGACATAATTTGGGATGATAAACGGTGAAAGCCAAAATACAAAGTGCTTGAGGGTTTGCTATGTAAGGCAAATAAAGTATTTTTTCGAAAAAGTGTCTCTCTAGCAAAGAGTTAAGTTGATCAGAGTGTTTGAAATTGTAGGACGTATTGACAATTAATGGACACCAAAGATTTATTGTGCGCATATATTAGGCACAAAAATTAAGGGATGTAAAAAAATTTTTAGGTGTTCTTCAAAGGGCTGTAACTTGAAGAAAAATAGTTGCAGAGCAATTTTAAAAAAAGAAAATCGAAGCTGCAAGTTTTTAGTTTTCATATCTTGAGTTCAAATGTTTTTACCGCCAGCAGTTTTTGAGTGATCATAAGAAAACCATCGGACAAAAAATCAAAATTTTTGATTGCCTTTCAAAATGTCCATGGAGGTCAATAATTTCTTTTCAGTGATTTTATTACAAAACTTTTTTAGACACTTTTATTCCCTTTAATTTGGGTGGTATAAAAGCCTTGGTTGATCAGTTTTAGCTGAGTTATCGTTCTTCAAAGCAGAAAAGTCAGTTTTGACTTTGGTAATTAGTTTATCGCGAAATAATGATCGTACAGAAAATTTAAGTAGGATTCTAAAAACTGAAAAGTAATCTTTACAAGTCGTAGTTATTGGTTTTTGATGAAAAAACATTTTCGGTGCGAGAAAGTTGATTGAAGAAGATGTATAAAATTGCGTATTTAAGGATATTCGCTTAACTTGACATAACTTTGCAAATAATGGATAGATAAAGGATGTTCATTGTTTATTTTCAATCTCAATGTATCCCAAAGATACCCTGAAAATATCAAAGCGCTGCGATTTTCCTCCATTGTATTGGGAATTATTGAATTTGTCGTTTTTGCTAGGAATCAATTTAATGAATTTTTCTTTTTTTATTCATTCTGTGAGGTTGAAAATGTTTTTTAGCAATAATCCACATTTTTTATATATTTTTTTATATCTCTAAATATGTTAGCTATTTCAAGAAGAAAAATAAAAAAAAATAGTTTTTCAAAAAAAAAAAAACTCGAAAAAGTCGAATCTGGCTTTTTGCTTTGAACGACGATAACTCAGCAACAGGTCATCGTACAATGCCTTTAGACCGCTCAAATTAAAAAGGATAAAATTATCTAAAAAACCATTATGATGATTTTCTTGTAACAACCCGTATAAGGATATATTTTCTTTTAGTTGACTGTACATTCATTGCTCAGTTATTTTGGATGAAACGGGTAATATACATACTTAACGCAAATACGGAGTTGTGTCCCTTATTTTAGGTGACCTACCCCATCTCTAGGGCGACTGCGTTTATCGTCTAGTCATTCTAAATTATTTATTAACGAGTACTACATATAATACGAAAATTGTGACGTAGATTGACTCGTAGAATATGGTTACACTTTTTGCATAAAAATATCGAATATAATTTATTTTGTGAAATTTTTCATCAACAGGCGATCAAACACGACAATCAGAAATATACTGATTGTAGAAAAAGCTTATTTAGTATTACTTTTCCGCACTCCACAATACGCGGAAAAGCAATGTAATCGCGTAAAAAAAAATTCTAGCCTTTATTTTTCGGTTTTCTAGCTAAAAATAAAAAAAAGTTTTTAATCCATTTTGTGTGTGTGTGTGTGTGTGTGTGTGTGTGTGTGTGTGTGTGTGTGTGTGTGTGTGTGTGTGTGTCGTTGTCGTTGTCGTCGGCATTAATAAAATTTCTTGTTAGCACGATAACTCAACTAAATCGTGTCGGATCGATCGGGTTTTGACTGATTCTGATCGGGTACATCTCCCAGACGACACCCATCGTGATACATTTTGAGGTGGATAGAACACACTCTACTATGTTCATGGGTCATGAAAAAGCACAATGGTGGGCTATTTGAGAAATTTTTTTGTTAGCACGATCGCTCAATGAAACCGTATCGGGTCGATCGGGTTTCGACTGATTCTGATGACGTCTACCAGACGACATCTATTGATTTTGAGGTGGATAGAACACACCCTTGTCTGTGGGTCATGAGAAAGCACGATGGTGGACTATTTGAAAAAAGTAAAACTGTCGCATAAAACACATATTCTGCTTTTATGTGTCGGTTTATTTTTTCTCGGCCACTCAATTTCGAGATAGAGATGTTCTACGTCCGGAAAAATCCGCTTTAAGATTTTAAAACTGTTTATTATTGTTCGTACATCCAACGAATCATGTACATTATGTACAAGCCTTGAAAACAGTAATTAACTACACATTGCACGGACCCGCTCTAGTTTTTACCTTCAATATCCAAAATTAATTAGCTTTTTGCGAACCTTACGAATAGTTGATCTCATCTATAATCAATCAATAATCGGCGTTCGAAAACAGAGCCATAAATAACGCACCGCACAAGTTCCCCTTATTACAAATACATTTTGAGCAAAATTTCAACCTAATTCGTATAAATATGGTTTTATTGTTTGCAAGTTTAATAATACCAGCGCCGTATATTTTTCGTCTGCATACTAAATTTCCCCCAATTTACGTGTTATTTTACAGGCATCGACAATTTAGAGTTATTACCGTCTAGAACAATATGCCGCTTCTCGGGTTACGGTTTTAAAAGTTCCGATAATATCAAAACGGCAAGAGGCAAGATGTACACGGAAGGAATTTCGTAAATTGAATCAACGAGATATATGATGATTTTAACAAGAATGGAAATATGGAAATGTATATACAGTTTCATGCCTCGCGTTAGCGAGCATGTGTAGTATTAATTTTATTGTTTCCGATTTGCATGGTCTGGGGTGTATTTTTGAAAAAAATAAACAGTTTCAAAACCTTAAACGGACTTTTTCGCACGTAGAACATCTCTATCTCGAAATTGAGTGGTAGAGAAAAACTAAACGAATACAAAAATGCAGAATATGTGTTTATGCGACAGTTTTACTTTTTTCAAATAGTGCACAATCGTGCTTTCTCATGACCCATGGACAGAGTGGGGTGTATCCTATCCACCTCAAAATCAATAGATGTCGTTTGGTAGATGTCCCTAATCAGAATCAGTCGCAACCCGATCGATCCGACACGATTTAATTAAGTGATCGTGCTAACAAGAAAAAATTCTCAAATAGTCCACCATTGTGCTTTCTCATGACCCATGAACATGGTAGAGTGTGTTCTACCCACCTCAAAATCAATATAGGTGTCGTCTGAGAGACGTCTCCGATCAGAATCAGTCAAAACCCGATCGATCCGATACGATTTAGTTGAGTTATCGTGCTAACAAGAAATTTTAATGCCAACGACAACGACACACACACACAGATACAAGTTTTGCAAAAACCATTTGTTTTTGGTTTTTAGGCCGAAAAACGAAAAATAAACGCTAGAAAACTTTTATTCCAGTTTTCTTTACACAACTACATTGCTTTTCCGCTCTGGTATAGTTGAGCGCGGAAAAGTAAAAAATACACACCCGATAAGATATACAAAGTGCGTTTAAAAGATATGCACTTTAAACTACCCTTGTAACTCAATTTCTAAGCGTTGGATCAAGATTTGGTAAAAACGTTGCTAAGACACATTCTTAAGTAAAATTCAATAATATTAAAAAATTATAAATGCATAAATTTTTAATATCTTCATTACAGTTTGTATTTTTCAGATGTAACACCCCGTATCTTATTACGCTTTTTCAAATTAATATTTAGATATGCTTTTCAATAACAAATAATATGCTATATATTTTGTCCACAAAATAATAAAAGAATGAAAGCCAAAGTCTATAGTTGTTTCTGGATACCTGCCTAGTCATAAAATAGGACCATCGTTTTCTTACATTTTTTGCGACCATTGTTTCAAAATTAGAATTATTAATCCTCTTCACCTAATTAAATAGTATTTACCCAGATGTACATTATTTGTTTCATACGAGGGCGGATCAAATATAAACGGAACTTTATTAAAAAAAAAAAAAATGATTGAAAAACAAAGAGCAAAGATATTTTATTCTACATAGTCTCTTGCTTTACATATACATTTTTCTCAGCACGAAGGAAGATTTTTTATCCCAGTATCGTAGAATGGAGCCAATTGCGCACGAATCCTTCTACGCCCTGGTCATTTTCAAGTCGTTGCCCTCCTAGAGCTTCTTTAAGCGGCCCTAACAAATTAAAATCGCAGAGTGGTAAGGCTGGGCTGTAGAGAGAATGTTCAAATGGAGTCCAGTGCATTTCTTTCAGATTTTTGTCCGTTAAAGCTGCAGTACGGGGACTGGCTTGTCTCTCGAATCGGTTGGTTTCGTCCGGCGATATGCAGCCCTCGCCTGGTTCAGTAGCTCTCAGTAGTAAGCAGCATTGATTATGCGTCGCTCATGCAAAAATAAATAAGCAAAATGCCTCGCCGGTCGAAAAAGACGGTTGAAACAACCTTGCCAGCTGACAGTCAAGTACTGGCTTTCACTGGGGCTGCGTCCGCCTTTTTCCGCCACTACATACTGGCTTGTTTGGGCTCGGGCCTATAGTGGTGGACCCACGTTGCGTCACAGGTGGAAATCCGACTCAAAGGATGCATCATCCTCTTCCTGAAACCTTGCTTTAAGCCTCTAACAGACCTCCAGATGGGGCATCGCGAAAAGGAGTTTGATACTACCTAAGCTGTCTTACCTAAACCATACATAGGTTCTTCTGTACCCTTTATAGTTTTCGATAATGTCCCAAATCCCCTGTAAACATACTGAAACTTACGAGTACATTTTACGCATACATTTTACGACGTATGCGTCTTCTTGTTCTGCAGAGGTCTTCACGCTATTAATTAATGAAAATCTTACACATTTCCTGTTATTTCATCTACTCGTAATTGTATTTACATATTCATCCTGTCCTGATGTAGTGATAAGTTTGTTTTTCTGATATCGTGAATAAAAGGGCCGTGCAGCAGGCACTTTGCTGCTCTGATTGAATACGAGGTGAGAGCTTGCCTTTGTGTTTTCTCAAAAACAAACAGCGTTGTAATAGCTTTGGCTTTGATCGACAGAAACGCGGTTGTGGCTCGAAGATGGCTGAAAGTAACGTTGCCGGGTAATAGGTCACTGTGAGATTTATTTGTTATTTGTGGGAGATGATAAGTTGCTTGTAATGAATTAGTTTTTACAAATTTATTTTATAGTTGAAAACATACTCATCAGGTGATCAAAATCTTACAAATTGATACTTTAAGAAAGCTTTTATTATATGTCTTGTGTGGAATCTGAAATACATAACTACCTAGATTGTTTGCCTCAGTGGATCACCAAGGGCTATTTCTTTCCATTTTGGATACATTCATACATATATTTTAGAGATAAACAGTTCTATTTTAGTGCCAAGATTGGTAATAAAACCTTTTATAATTACCGTGTCTTCTTAAAACAAAGGTAACTCCAGTATTGGCCAGTATCAGTGCTGGCAAGAAAATAAGATTCATTCTTTAATAAAATAAAAATTAAAAACAGAGTTCTCTCTGTTATTTGAAATTAAAAGAAAGTGCTTCCTTTCAGCAAATTGTTCGTATATTTCACCTTTCAAATGATTCCTTGCCTCTTAGTTTCCTGATTTCCTTGTCAATCATTAGTAAGTTCCATTGGGGCCAACACATTGGGCTATGTATAATTTAGATTCACCATCAGTACAGCACAGGAGTGCTGTTTTACGATCATCACTCCTGCCAGGCACACCATTGGACTGGACTCAAGGACGCCCAACGTATTATAAAAACTTTTAATGATTTATTTAGTATTGTTATTAAACATGCGCGTGTTTCAAATTGTAGTCTTGACCGATCAAAGAAGGCTATGGCGAACAATCGTCGGAGCATGGTAGATAATTAATGTCGCACAGTATTCATCCAGTCTCGTTTCATCGTGTACAATATTGGAAGAGCAAGGCCACGTCCATAATGAATAGTAAATTTGTTATTATGATGATGACGTGTGTAATGTAATATTTCTACCGATGCGGTATATTGTATGTACAGAGGAACGTGAGAGATATATTATCAAGGATATTTTCCGTCTTCGGTGAGGATAATAAAAAGATTTTTAATTTAGGTATGAGAGTATAGGATTACGTAGTATATTTGATAAAATAAAATGGACATGTGTTTCTAGATAATCGTGATAAATTAAAATGGCAATGGTTTAAGCCGAAAGAATTTTTGTATTTTTCTTCATTCACATATTATCCAATAGACAAGATCAGTCTACAGGGTAAGAAATTAACAAAAAATCGTATAAAATACAACCGTAGAGTATAGTAATTAATATAAAAATCTCAAGTAGATCGTTATTATAATGGAGTGCAACCAAACTTTAATAAAATAAAGTCAGGTAGTCTTTTATGTATTATGTTCTGTATGTATTACTTCTTATGTGCCGTTATATGTAGCCTGCATGTAGAAGAACTGAAAAAATATTTTTTTTTTCAACTTTCATCTTCCAAATTATTTTTCAAGCCCATAATCGACCATATTTTTCGCAAATTCCGGGGTGCCACAGGGTCCACTATTTTTTAGCTTAAATTACACTGTCTACAACTTAAATATCCCTTTTACGTTATCGACAATATAATTTATGTTAAAATATAATGGATCCAAAACTGATCATTGTGGTACCCTGGAAATTGCGATAAATATGGTCGATTATGGGCTAGAAAAATCATTTGGAAGATAAAAGAAGTTTTTTGTCAATCCGGAATCATATCGTATTTTTCAGAGAATATTATAGTCGGGTTTGTCGAGTGTCTTGGTAGAGTCTGTATAAATGACGGATATTTGTAAATTCGCCATAGATATGTACGAAAGTCATGCCGGTATAAATGATCTTATTTTTTATATAAGTCAAAAGCGGTTGGCGGAATTAAGTAGAGAATGTACGCATATATGCAAAATATCCCGTAATTTTTGCTTATACTTTTTGAGATTTGAAACGAATTTATCACGTTTTGAAAAGTCTGAGGAATATTTTCCGTTAGTCATTAATTGGATACTAAGGAAAACTATCTATCAGCAACATTAAAATAAAAAAACACAATCACATATGAGAAAATAAGAGTGGGTTTTGCACAAAATTATCTCAAGAATCAAACGAGATAAAATTTTCTGTTTTTCACTATTCAATTTGCTGTACCTTTTTACATGCAATGTGCTTTGTACAATATGACACATACAATATGTGTCTTGATTTCTCTTGAATCGTCTTAATTCAGATATTTTGTAGCACGTGGATGTGGGGAGAGACATGCCGTGTATAATTATAAATATCTTTTTATAATCCATGTATGTTTTATTTACTTTTCTATTATCCGATAACTTCAAAGATTACTACTAGTCTTGTACAAAAATAGACGAAAAATTTGAAATTGAAGTCAGTTCTAAGATGAAATCATGTATAGCTGAATTTGAAATTGTTTCTCTATGAAACATCGAACAGTTTCTTGAGAGCGTTACTTACTTCCTTAAAGTGGGGAAATTAACTGTTCTGGTATTTATAATGTTAGTATTACGGGAATGTGTGATATTTTAAGGGCATAAGTGAATGAAAAATACTAAACTAAATCGTTTTATTTGTATCAGATAGTCCACAATTATTTTTAAATTGTAATGAAAGGCATATTTTATTCTATTTAGTGCATATTTTTTTAATGTTACTTTGAATATTTACACAATATTATTTGAAAATTTGACCTGTATTTTAATATAATATATTAGAAATTTAAATCCTTCTAAAGCTAAAAAATTATCATGATTGTAATCCCTCCATGCTTAATATTTTCAGTTAAATTAGGGTAATATAAAATTTCGGTTTACAGTAATATTAATTTTACACGATAAACGCTATCCTATTAACACAAAAATTATAGGTCAATACACATTTGAATGTTCACCAAACCACCCTTTTGAATGACCTTTAGGAAAATTCTTTACTTGTTTTAAGGGAAGTTTAAGTTTTATCGTCGAAAAATAACCTTTGGAAAGTTCATATTGTTATTATTTCAACAATTTAAGACACTTTTGTGTCTGGTTCCTTTGGCCTTGAATATCAATCATGAAAGACGTTTATCTGATTAATATTTGTTAAGAAATTCTCACGAAAAATTAGGAAGTTTAGCAGTCACAATTTTTACATTATAACGCCACTTTTATGTAAATTACAAAATGCTTGTAATGGTGGTAAACCTAAAATCGCATAAATTGTGGTTATTCACTGCCCTTTGTTCCCTGTATCTTAATAGTTATGTTAATTGAAATAATTAGTGAAAAAATAACAAGAGTTGATCTTCATTTTTGCAACAACATATAAACAGCATTATCGTACTATTTCTTTCTATTACGCCACTGACATTATTCCTGGCCTCCCATTGCCTACTTTACCTAAAATTAAAAGTAATATATACCTTTCCTATATCTAATTTTTCCTCTTAATTTTCTACTCAAACACGGGTGCGTTTTTACTTACGGGCCCCCCACAACAAATTAAATACGTGAGGAAAATTTAAAGGAATTCTTATCCAGAATATCCATTATCGTAATGTTTAATGTAGAAGAGACAATTCCAGATACCAATAACAATTTTTTTCTTTTCGTTTTTCTTTTTAATGGCATCAGTATCGTTTGTCTCCTGAAATTCGTTGTAATGGTAATTCAGTTTAATCGGTTGAGTTTAAAGTCAACTACGATGAACGGTGGAAGATACATAAGCGGTGCAGGTTGTGAACACCTGTCAAATATTGATAACTCTCGGTTATGTACTTAATCAAGTTTTATTATAGTTGTAATTGTTTTATGATTGGTTTTGTCTAATATCTTAGAAATGAATCAATCTATCATAATTTTCTCCATAACATTAGCAGCTAGACAAATTTCGGTTTCATATTTACATACCTGGTATGTACAATTTTATCAAATTGCTACTGTACATTTGTATACGTAACATATTGTGTGACATTTGATATTGCAATACAAAAATTCCTTTGGCGTACACATGGAAAAAATCCCACGGTATAACTTTTGGCAGATATTGTGTAACCTCATTATGTTAAGGTATGAGGAAGTACTTTGTACTGATTTTTTGCCTTGATAATTCCCCGAAAACACCGCTATATTAGTATAATAAGGTACAAGTGGACTCCTCCATAGGTATTACTATAATGATTTTTACTTTTACTGACCTTCAGTCGGCCGAGATGAATAATAAATGTAACGAAGACAACAAATAGATTTTGTTAAATATATCTAGCTGGATCTGATGTAACTCCACTGGAATATACGAGGAGGCGTTGAATGAGATTCGAACTACATTTCAATAAGTGCGTATTAAAACCTCTCCCCAATGGGTCAAAGTAGTTATTTATTATAATTGAGAAAAATAACCTGGTATATACATGTATTTATTTATCATGCAATGTCAATGCCAAGGTTAGGAACTATCATCTAGAATTAACAATCTATTAATTTAAATATTGTGCTTTGATTTTCTCGTGGAGTGTTATTCAAGTGGGTAATTTCCAGTTTTTGCAGCTTTGTTTTCTTTGGAATAATTTACCGTCATACCCGGTGATTCCTTGAAACCTAAACACACTGTAGATTGGTAGTAATTTTGGATTGCCTGGGAATAATGTCAGTAGGACTTGTTTCCTTGAGGAAGGTTGCTGTATGTGCCTAAAATATTGTTTTCCATGTCGTCTATGATAAAACATAATGATCGTCCACATATTACAGATATAACTCGGATTTATATGACTGTATGTAATGTATCGATTTTAAAATATTCCTTGTGGTTGTTAGTATATAAGACATATTGATGATGATTCTTTTTGTAAATATGGGTTGTCCAAAAAGTTCGTTCGGTCTTTTTCATAAGTATTTATTATTAACTTTATAGTTATTACACATTATTTTAATCAATAATGTACCTTACTCCATTTTCAATAAGCTTCTCCCATCTCTCAGTAAGCTTCGTAATACCATTTTCATAGAAACTTTGCGGTTTGCTCACAAAAAATGTTTTTAAATGATTTCTGACTTCCTCGCCATTGGCAAATGGTAAGTTTCGTAAACTGTTATCCATGGAGTGGAATAGGTGAAAATCTGAAGGCGCGAGGTCTAGATCGAAACCTCTTGAACTACTTTTGACACGTTCGATATTGAATGACATTTTTGCCGTACACGGGATATAACTTGCGGCAAGTTTCAGCGGCTCTCTTGCCTTTTTTAAAATAAAAAAGCATCACGTGCCTAAAATGCTTTGTTTCACTCATTTTCAATTAAGTTCACACAAAACAAGTTTATGAATATAACGGCAGTAAACAACAGTTAAATATCGGTGTTAAATAGGGAGCAATGTTTCAAGGCTGCAGCTGTGCACATGACATCATAGGCCGTGACGTAAGTGATTTTTTTTCCTCGAGGAGAAAATCTTCAAAATACACCTGGTCTCTGATGTTCTGTTATTGTTTGGCCAGGTAGTGTCGGATTCGTATACGCCTACCGACTAAAAACCCCCCGCTATCCTATCAGTGTAATGCCGAAGAGGAACCGCTCTCGCTTTACTTGTCTTTGGCATATCAATCAGGATACTTTTTCATTCCCCACTTCCCTTTCCCCCTTTTCTTTTTCCTTCATGATGGCTGTTACCATCTGCTCCACCACTGTCCATCTTTTCCTGCTCTCCAGCATGATTGGGATCATGTTATCTACAGTGATAGCATGTCCTATCTTTTGCTCCGCAGCTCTCCTTTCTCCTATCCACCTTTTGCAGCTGAACACTGTGTGGCCGGCATCGTTGACCTCTCCACAGGACCAGCACTCTCTGCTCTCGCGTTTGCCTATAACCAATAGGTAATCCGCGAAAGTGATTAACTGGGAAAAACGAAACGACTTCTTGGACAACCAATAGAATATGTCTTCTTTCTCGAAATGTGTCGTCAATATCAGTTTGTCGGAATCATCGCAGTGTATGTTTTTGTTGAACTTCTTTATTAAAACCATGAGTGTAATTGTATGTAGTGTACGCCTCAAATTCATCATCAAAGGTTTAAGATCGATAATTTATTGTTACGAATTCTGACGGGTAGTAAAAAATTTAAATATATATTTAAATATATATTGAGGATCAAAGTTTCTTCTAACTGGAGATATCTCCTAATCTAACAAATTTAACGTTGCATATATGTACGCGATATAATTGTGGATCCACTAAGAACCTGTATAACCCCCCCCCCCCCCCCTGTCGAGTAACTTCTTGTTAAACTAGGTATACAGTTAATGATTAACCAAGTGTGGGAATAGTAACAGGAAATTAATTTTTCAAGCCTTCAAGGCGAGTTACTGAATTTATAGAATCAGGACAACGCACGCCATTCACGATCGATCGTTACCAAGGTGTGGAACGATGGTGTATATTATAAATATATCGATTTTATGACCAATTTAGGGTAGGTGCAGTGTTAACTATAATGTATTATGTAATTTGACCTAAATATTCCTGCAGGTAATATTTTTGGGTGTATTTCAAGCTCGAATAAAAGCAGATGGAATCTCTGAGGCTGATAAATAAAATAGGTGACTTGAAATTTACTGATCAATCAATGTTGCTTCACTTCATTCTGTTACATTCCTTGGAAATCTTATATTACTTTTTATTTTGCTTGTCAGATTGATACAATTGTAGTGACGCATTAAACTGGCACATTAGCAGGGATTATTAGTGTGCCTCGATAGCTCAGTGATTAGAGCAACCAACCGGCAATTGGGAGAGCCGGGTTCGATTTCCGGTCAAGGCATATGCACTCTTTATCCTTGCTATCGCCAAAGTGGTGACCCCGACGTGATGTGATTCGTTCCAGTACATCCAACCTCCCTTACATCTCAAATTCAAGGCATATGCACTTTTATTCTTGCTACCGCCAAACAATAAATCGATAATAATAACAGCTTTCAGTTCAAGAAAATGTGATGCTTGAGTTAGATATTAATAAATTTTTAATATTGTTCCTTCTATAGAACTCTATAAATTGCCACCTGATCATTCCAAATAAGGACGCAACCATGTGAACTCTTTCATCACTCGTCATCAGTCGTCCTCACTCCAAACTGATCTCATGATCTCGTCTATCGAGACATCTGTTGTATTCTCCTTGTTACCGATATCAATTATGGTTACAGTTCTTTTATATACACGTTAATTTACATCATTCGTTTTACATTACTCATGTTTCATTCGTACGAGACTGTCATAATTTTTTACGCCTCAGAGGTGTAGGAAATAATGAAACTTGCGATGCGAAATGGAAACTTACAGGGCAGAACAAAGATTATTTTTTTAATAAATAGATATGTGTTTGCTTTACGTTTGCTTTAAATGTTTGTTGTAGTCTCCGGTGTGAAATTTAGAATGTGATTAATGTTCAATTTAAAATTCGTCTAGATATAAGATTCCAGGTCAGTACATTTTTAAAAAGGACAATAGATAGATGTGGGGCGAAATTATTAAAACATTTGTAATGGAATTATGTAGGAATTATGTATATGTCCAAAATTATGTTCAAAATGACCAATGTATCACAATGAATGTATTTATTTATTTATTGCCCAATAAATAACATTCAATTACAGGACAAATATAAACAATTAAACATATAAAACCTTACTATGTCTGAATACAAGAAAGAAAAGAACAAAACAAATTACTAGTGTAAAAAGCAAAATATAATAAATTTAATAATATTTGATTAAGTAACAGTGAATACATAATATTACATTACATTACATGTATAAATAGATGAATATAAACAGTTTTTAAACCTTAAAACGGACTTCTCCGCACTATCTCGAACTTGTGTCGCCGAGAAAAAATAAACCAACACATAAATTCAGAATATGTGTTTTATGCGACAGTTTTACTTTTTTCATTGGCGACTGCTTCAGTGCCGTATCAATACGTTTGTGATCGAACGAAATTATTTTTTTTTCTCATTCATTCGTATATGATACAGGCCGAATATATGTTTTTTTTTTCGTTCAATGCGAAGTTAGCAACGAGTTAAATGTTTATGTTATGTAAAATCTCAGAATGAACATAAACATTTACATCGTGCTTTCTCATGACCCATGAACAGGGTAGGGTGTGCCCTATCCACCTCAAAATCAATAAATGTCGTTTGGTAGACGTCCCTAATCAGAATCAGTCGAAACCCGATCGATCCGATACGATTTAATTGAGTGATCGTGCTAACAAAAAAAAAATGCTCAAATAGTCCACCATTGTGTTTTCTCATGACCCATGAACATGGTAGAGTGTGTTCTATCCACCTCAAAATCAGTAGGTGTCATCTGGGAGACGTCCCCGATCAGAATCAGTCAAAACCCGATCGATCCGACACGATTTAGTTGAGTTATCGTGCTAACAAGAAATTTTAATGCCGATGACAACGACAACGACACATACACAGATAAACATTTTGTAAAAACCATTTTTTTTGTTTCTAGGCTGAAAAGCGAAAAATAAACGCTAGAAAAAAAATGTTTCCCATTTTTCTTTACACGATTACATTAATTTTCCGCTTTGGTATAGTTGAGTGCGGAAAAGTAAAATTATAATAATAATAACAATGAAAATTAATATATAGATTTAATTATTATTAGCTATAAAAATTAAGTTAGAAGCAACAATAATTTATGAGAATCTACTACAATTAATATCACACATAGCTGAGATATTATTGAAATTATTGCACATAACATGTATTGGGGACTTAAGAAGAACGTTGGTCTTAGGCATTTTACAATAAAACGTATGAGTTTGTTCACTTTAATCCTTAATTCACGCACGTTTTGGTAATGACAGGTGAATTTTGTTATCGCTGTTTTTGGATTGTTGGGCTCTTTCAGTTTAAAACGATAATTTTTGTAACACCACGTATATATTTCATTTTTAAGTTTTTTCACCAGCTGCCATACGTTCGTTAAGTTGCCTCTTAATTGTCCGGTAAAGATCGATTTGTCTGGCAGTGCGGTCCAATGAGAGACTGATGTTTTTATAGCTCCTTGAGTTTTTTTAGATTTTTTGCCTTATGGATAATGTCATGAACAATAGACGCATCGCAACAGTAACATTAAGTGGACGTGGAGCCTCTTCAGTCGGGTCAGACTTTCCTATGCGGATTGCCTTGATATTTCCATTTTCGGAAATAGACAATGAATCAAATACATCAGTTGCCAGTTGTTCTTCATTTTGTGTTCGTGTTTGGCTCCCTGAGTTAGATTCCTCACTGACGCCAAAGATAATGACGTTGCGTTTTCCTGCACAATTTCCTCAAACTGGTTGTTTTCTCACTCAACCGGTAAAATTTGTTATTTGTTGTTCCAGGTCATTTAGTTTGGATTTTAATAGCCTATTTTCTGTACACAGGCTTTTATTTTCCTCCTCTATGTCAGTTATTTTATTTTTTAAGCTATCTAATTGTTTACTCACTTTGTCGAACTCATCCCGTAGATTTTTTACAACCGTAGCCGACATTTGTAAAGCAAAGGTCTCCATGAAGTCCTTGTCGATAAGCCAGTCCTTGATTACTTCTTGCGATGTTTTTTAACATAGGTTTCTTGCGCCTCAGTTAAAACCATGCTGGGATTTCTTTTACGCTGAATGCACGGAATTTTAAAAAAGTTATTGAAATATTTATAGGTAAGTAAACCAAATCACATTGAAATATACACGAAAAATTATACAAAGAAGAGCTGACAAGTTATTCACAAACAGCCTCATCAAAAACGTCAAAATAGCCTCCAGCTCTATCAAACTACATACGAGTATATTGTTACTGAATAATATTATAATACCGAGGTCGTCGTGTATGCTCGCTACTTACAGTATCATCTGCACTGTATCAATTAGTTGGAACATCTTTGTCCTTGATTTTATTTCCTTAGAGACTACTACTAGTCTAGATTGCTACTACTAATCTAGACTAGAAGAGACTATTGTCTTCCAGGTTTTCTATAAATAGCCATGGGAGACATAGAAGATAAAGAAAGCTTCTTTCTAATTAAAAAGCTGCTAAAAGCAAAGCCATATCTAATGTACCTTAATAGTTGATAACGGAAATATTTGTTTCTTGTCTACTGTTAGTAGACCATTGGTATTGGCCATTTCTAACGCAATTTTACTTTATTTTGTCTCAGAGAAATGGCCATGAGAAATATTGTAGGTGTATTTTAAATAATCGAATAATTAATCCACAAGTATCTCCAGATTTGAATCAACTTGATTTTCTTAATTCACATCAAGGACACAACTGATTTGTTATTGTTAGCATTATATAAATATTAGAACTAGAACAGCATAATTGACTGAGAGGACCAACAGATACAAGGATAACTAAGTAAACGTACATCTTGAGTGCATATTACGCCAGCAAATCGGTGATACAGTTAACGTCCTTTACTTTGCGCCTTTATTGACTCTAATTGAATTTGTTCAATGCCCTGTACACAGCATTAGGCCCAATAAAATTATACATGACCCAGTCTGATTATTATACGCTATTATGTTATAATGAGAGTAAAACGGTGTTTGCTTTGTTGTCCTGGATGTGGCTTTATTGGAAGGCAAATAAAAAGCAATTTAAAATGCAGATGGAATTAGTGCCCCGAATGGCCGTTCAAGCTATTGGACGGGAATAGTTTTGCGGTGTGCATAAAGTTTTTTTTTTATATATACTTTGGATATAAGTTGCAGCAAAGTTTGAAAACAAATTATGAGTAATTCAACTTAAATTTTTCATACAGAATAAATCAGGTTGATCGTGGTCATCTATGTGGTCAGGTTATTAGATCATCTATAAATCTACAAAAAAAAAAATCTGTCTCAAATAATATAATTGTTATTTTTATATATATGCAGCGGAGAACTTTATTTTCAACATTATGACATGCCAAAACGAATTACAGTTAAGCATGAGGGTATTAAAGAAAATTAAAATCAGTTTCTACAAACTGATTGAAAATCTTCTGCCTCTGTTTTTAAAGGCCTTTATATTTCCATTGCAAGTCTAGTGCTAGAATTGTTCGTCCTTTTATTTTTAAATAACGGACAAATTTTCTTGTGGTAAGACCAGGAAGACCGTGACAGCTAGGATGGATCATTCTTCTTTGATATTTTTAATTTCCATTTTAGTTACCTCTTCTTATTTACAGCTCCCTGCATTTCCAATGCCAAGAACAACCTGAAACACAATAAACAACAATTTTTATTAAGGATTACTGAACACTTTGCAGATATTTAATTTTTTGCAGGAAATATATGACAGGTATACTTTTATCAAATAAATGAAAATTTATTTAAAAAAGCCTTTTATGTATTTATTTAATTGTTATGTTTTCAAAAGATTTTGAACTGCTTGTGGCAAACGTGCTATTTATTTAAACATTGTTTTGCGCTTTCCTTTGATTGCCAATTTCGACCAAGGAAATAAAAATTTATAACCATTGGTTTTCAGTTACGCAACGAGTTCATTTGAACACGGAATGCATTTTATTTCACTGTAAATTTAGTTTCCCAACATTAGATTCATGCTATTTCACAATTAAATCATTTTCAGTACGTTACGAGTACGAGAATAATTGCATATTAATGCATTTGAAGTGAGTAGAGAACACGCGATAGTTGCTGTTTCTCGCTTCCCAAATATTCATTAGGGTATAGATTTAATATACAGGGTTTATCCGAAGTAACATACAGCTGCATTATGTCCTGAAATATTAGCTTTAAAAAATACTGTTATAGAAATATCGTTCCAATATACATAATGTATTTAGATTAAGTGTGACACATTAAAATATCATTTTAATTTTAAATGTAACGCCCTATGTTTTTGAATATCTGCGTTGACATTTTAATCTCACTATATTTTGATTTTAATGGGTATCATTTTATTTGTAATTTTTTAATAATATTGCCCTAGATATATTGTACTTTTCCCATTAAAACATTTGTAGCATCTTTAACAATTTACTAGGTCGATTTTATGATCAGAGAGACTTACCAGAGACACTAGTGAGTCTACCTACTAGTATAACACAATAGTGAGGAAATTAATATATTATTAAATAGTGAGAAAACTTATATATTACTTACTAGTGAATAATATATTCATCCCTTACTAGTGAGTAATAAGTTCATTCTGGTTTAAACTGATTTATTCATATCATACTAAACTTTCGCCCCCACTATATGAACCGCAATAACTTCATACTCAGTTTCAATATTTTTTGTTTTCCGTTTTTACCATAAAATTCATACTTTTCCAGATTAGAAAAGATCTATTCTATCTGTTATTTTGAGAAAGAAAAAACTGCGCGACTACATTATTCACATAATATCTTAACTCCGTTACTTTAGTTATCACCTCCAAGCTGCCTGGGTTCTTTTATATTATTTTCCCCATCGATAAATTAGTACAATCTCTTCCTCCCGTTTAAATCCTTTGATAAATACTCTTCCGAGCCATCATAGTCTTAGTAAGATGGACGAGATTATTCAATAAGGCTCCGTATAATGGCGGAGTTAAAAGATATCTGGATTTAATTATGTTATAAACTCGTTTAATGCCGACAGTTTAGATTCTGCTGTAGTCTTTATGTATTAGCTAAAGCGGGGCATTGCTATATAAAATTTTTCCGCTTTCCTGGAACTGAAGGCGACATCTTAAATTCCGTTTCTTAAGCGGAAATAACAGCAGAACTCGAGATCCTGGCTAAAACTTGTCCAAATGTTTTATATGTAGTTTTCTTAGATGGTGTCTTATTCATGACAGATAATATACAGGGATTACGTTACTTTTGCTTTTACTTGAAGTTCAAATATGCCGTTTTAGGTTATGATCAAATAAATCTAAATATAAAATTGTTACTATATTGACAATAATTTAAGAGGGGTTTCATATCTACTGCATGGTTAGGTAAAATTTTTATTAAAAACGATATTTAGTTCGATTTTTCTCCATTTAAAATATTATGAAGTTTTTTTATTTCGTAAATGCCAATATTCGTTCAGATTAAATCATCAGATTAGAATCACTGAAGAAACTAACTGCTACTATGAAGAAAATAATAAATATTCTTTATTTTTATCATGGTCTTCATTCTCTGTGTATACATTTATATTTCTTGTTCGAAATTGAAACTAAGGAATACTCCCCATAGTCTCCGAGTTGAATTTTGCCATTCTCTCTCGAGTTTTTCGCGGCTGCAAGTTAGGGGGGGTAGAGGTGCGTTTCCTCACATACCCCATCTCGTATGTAAACATTCGTCGTTGCTGAAATGAATGGAATTATTAAAATTCTATTTCGTGAAAGGTACACAATACTAACCAAGATCGCGTGCAATTCATGTATAATTTAAGAGTGTTTCATGGAAGGATTTCCCTTTGAACGTTCGGAGAAGAAGAGAGAGGCAGACCGCGGGTATTTAGATAGAAATCGACTGACAGCAGCGTCGACTTCCAGACGTGTAAGGGGGCGTACGACGAGGGAAACTCGAGGAGAGCATATTTCTGGAGTGGCGAGGGATTTTCAGACAAAAGGAATATCAGAAAGTCCTCTTATTATTGGAAAAATGTCGAGATCACGTCGACATTCCGACTAATTTACTTTCAGTTAATGTTTTTTTTTGTCGGTGTTCAAGGATGTACAGGGATGAGAGTTTATATATAATAAGGTACATCTTGGACAACAAGTCTAGAATTGGGATCAGTGAAGTTTAAGGACTTAAAGAACCATTAATATTACCATTATTTCTATTAATTGGTTTAGTTATATTTGAAAAATATATGGTGAACATTTGAGAAGCTAAAAACTGTTGAAATATTTTATTAATTAAAATCAATTCTACCATGCAATTTTTCACTAGTGAGGAAATTAACATATTATTCACTAGGGAGGGAATGAATAATTACGAACTAGTGAGGAAATGAACATTTTAATCACTAATGAGGAAATTAATATTACTCACTATGAGGAAAAACTATTACTTATTAGTGGATATATGAAAACTTTATCAGTAGTAAAGAAATAAATACATTACTCTCTAGCGAAGAAATGAGTATATTGCTCACTAGTGTTAGATTGTATCATTTGCGAGTAATCAGGTAAAGGCTCATATTTTTCACTAGTGAGGAAAGGAACATAAACAATTCTCGCTCGTGGATAAATTGTACATTGCTCACTGGTGTAGGAATATATAATTTCTGATTAGTTAGGGAAATGCACGCGAGGAAGAGACAATATTAAGTACTAGTGAGAAAATGAATATATTACTTACTAATGAGGGAAGTACTCACTAAGTAAAAAATGTATTCATATTCATGCTAGTGACTCATATATTTATTTTCTCATTAGTACTAAAATGTCAATTTCCTCACTAGTAATTAAAATGTTCTTTTCATCACTAGTGAGTAATATGTCGATTTCCACATTAGTGACTAAAATATTAATTTCCTCACTAATGAGGGAATGAATATATTACTGCCACTAGTGAGTAATATGTCCATTTTCTCATTACTGACTAAAATGTTAATTTCCTCACTAGTAATTAAAATGTGCATTTCCTCACTAATGAGGGAATGAATATATTACTCACTGAACTAAAATGTTTCTATTTCCTCACTAGTGAGTAATATGCTCATTTACTCACTAGTGAGAAGTATGTACATTTCCTTAACTATTCTCAATGAATAAAATAGTAGTAGAGTCCAGCGCTTAGGTAAACTAAGGTGGACACTTCTTGCGATTACAGGCATGAGTGCAGTCACATATTGAGCGGTTTTCCGTTGTATTTATAGGATTTTCCGAAGTGGACGCTACTGGACGGTAAGCTCGTCTCCTGGCCAGAATAGGATGAAGCAATAAAAGTCGAAATAAGCCCTCTCGCACGGGTTTTATTCTGAATTATACAGTGCCGTGCTTACAAATCTGCCTTTTAAATTTCAATTTGGATCATTGCTTTGAGAACGTACGCCTGCGGCGGATAAGGCCATTTATTTTTTCCATATGGCGCCTCTAATCAGCTGGATCGGTTGGAGTTGGATATATGCATATTATAGGCAAGCATATCAATGTTTCAAAGTTTGTTGTGCACTAGTCATAAATTTTCGGGTAAAATGACTTTTTCGTTATAAAATTTATCGAATTTTCTTGGTTTATTTTGACTCGTTTATTTCTCTTTGTCATTGAATCATAATGGAGTTTCACCCACGGATGCAGTGCTAGTATTTTTGTGTATTTTATTTTAAAATAATGCTCACCGATAAAAACAAACCCGCCCTAATATTTTTAGCCTAGGATAGACTCTATGATTTTTTCATGAAAGAAGTACAAGACTTTTAAGGAGAAGAAATAAAAGAAATCACCATACCCTCAGTAAGCTCTGTCAAACCGCAATATTCGCCACAGACAACTCTTATATTTTCTACTAAGTCACTCTAAACATAAGACCACCAAAATATAATTTGTTTCAGACTCGGCAATTCTTTAATTAAAGAAAGACAAGATTTTAATGAAATGTAAATTTAAAAAAAATCTCCACACCCCCAATAGGCTCTCTGAACCCTTAATATTCACAATAGGCAATCCTCATACTCGTTGCTAAGTCATTCTAAACATAAGACACGACTAATACTATTTTTACGGACATTACAATTTTGTTATGAAATGACAAGATTTTTAGGGAGAATAAGTAAAACAAATTGCCACACCCATAATAGGCTATCTAAAATATCAATATTTACAATAAGCAATCTTCATACTCTCTACTATGTCACTCCAGACATAAGACTGGTCTAATATTGTTTTTACAAACGTTACTATTTTTTTATGAAAGGATAAGATTCTTAGGGAGAATAATAAAAAAAAAATTGCCACACTCCCAATATGATCTCTAAAATCTAGATATTCACCACAGACAACCCTAGATCATGTAGTTATGATATGCCTTAAAATTGTTTTCTTTAGAATTTTGATATTTGGTTAAACACCATAATAATTGTGATGGTATATCTTTACTGCTGCTATTTAAGTTTATATATCATTTGATATATAATATAATATTGATTACTGAAGATAGATTTTTTAGACGTAAAAACATTTGTACACCTCAAATAAAGTTGAAATAGGCATGACAAATAATTGACAAAAGCTTCTGGCTCCAAGTCGAAGGAACAATTTTCTAGGATCACTTCTGAAATAGCGCAAGGATGAAAAATTAGCCTTCCATTATTGTCAATTCAATAAAGTCAATCAGCATGTTTATTGTTAAGAAGATTAATGCTTCCAACTCAGTATTCGCGACTTGGAAATACTCTGACCTTACCGCTCCTTATTGATGTAAGACGACAGCTCGTCGAAGCATCGAATGACGACTTGCGTGTGCAAATGAACCCATCCGGATTAAGGCAAACAAACAAACACAAGTATTTCGCACTCGACAACTCTGCCTCAGCTCAGCACCAGGCCTGACCTTAGCATCAATCCGCGGAGCTATTCAGGTCTAGTCCAGTTTTGCTCGGAATCGAGACGATGCCATTCTCTGTTGTTAAGTCATAGCTAATAAATTTCAGCGATTATGCAGCAGGCAAAGTACAAGTACAGGTAATTGCGCGCAATTATGGAAGTGCGCCGTTGTTGGAGTTTAATCGTTTGCGATTCTACAGAGTGGGTCTTCGGAAAAATAAACTGAAAGCAAAACAAATGTTGGCACTAGGAGTTACTTTTTCAAACCTGACTAATATGGATGCTTACAATACGTCGATATCAAAAATTAATGGATAGGATTGTGAGCAGGTTTGAATTCAGGTCTTCACCAGAGAGCAATACGACAGTCTCAGAAGTACCCGACCTGACGTATAGACGGTGGTTGTTGTTTGAACAGAATGAGTATGGTAGAAAGTACCAACGTTATAAAGTTTATGTTTGAAGTTTGACGACGCTACGTTGTTTAGTATTTGTTTGGCAGCCATCAGTGATGACGCTCTCAGTGAATTTGTAAACATGGAAAAAAATTGATCATCGTTATGTGATACAATACATTCATTTGAAAGGCCTCAGTCCAACCGATATCAAAGCGGAGCTAGATTCTACTCTAGGGGATTCGGCGCTTTTATTTACAACAGTAAAATATTGTGTGGCAGAGTTGAAACGAGACCGTACAAGTTGCCAAGGCGAACATGGTTGCCAAGGCAGTGATTGAACAAATGAGGGGACTACGCCAGAATTGGTAAAGAAAATCCGCAAAATGGTATTGGATCAAACTGCGCGAGCTAGCAGACATGGTAAGCATTTCAAAAAGTGCAGTACGTTGTATATTGACTGAAAATTTGGACATGAAAAAGCTATGCGCAAAATGGGTGCCGCGATTGTTCACAATGGAACAAAAACATAGTTATGAGGATGTTTCAATCGAGTGTTTGGCGAAGTTTCACAGGAATAAAGCTGAGTTTTTGCGTCGATTCATAACCGTGGATGAACATGGGTCCATTACATCACATCTGAGGCAAAGGAACAGTCAAAACAATGGACTGAATGGGGAGACTAGGCTCTAAAGAGGGCGAAGACAGTTGCCATCTGCAGGCAAAGACATGACGTCAGTTTCTTGGGATGCACGTAGGATAATTTTCATTGATTATCTTCAGAAGGGAAAAACAACCAACGACGGGTATTATGCAAACCTATTGCAGCGTTTGAGTGATGAAATCAAGAATAGCGGCTGCATTTGGAGAAAAAGAAAGTTTTTTTCATCAAAACAAATCACCAGTTCGCACTTCCATTATTGCGATGGCCAAAATCAATGAACTAAAGTCCGAATTCCTTGCTCATACACCCTATTCGCCAGATTTAGCCTTCTGCGATCATTTTCTGTTTCAAAACTTGAAGAAATGGCTCATTGGTAAAATATTTGCCAACAATGAAGAGGTGGACTTTGCGGTTCATGGCTATTTTGAGAATCTCAACCATTTTCACTATAAACAGTCCATCGAAGCTATTGAAGCATCGCTAAGAAAAGTTTATCAAGCTAGAAGGAGACTATGTAGAGAAATAATGGTATTTTTTCCCAAATTTATTGTGTTTTCTTTGTTAGGTCGGGTACATCTGGGACTACCCCGTACTGGCTTGCTAGTTAGTGGAATTAGGAAATACAATCAGTGTTTACATTTGGACAATTTCTAAGAACACTGTTTAGACTTATACCAAAGGATTTTTATGTATGCTTTAAAACTTATACTGACGTGTTTCACAGTTAGTGTTGTGACTCATAAAATAATACTGGTAGACCAATCATTCGTACAGAAGACGTTATTAATGATGTTCGTCTTTTGAAACATTGTCTCAATGAATGTATAACAATGATTTGCCGGCAGACTATCCAGACGTCTTACCTACTGGCAATGGTTTGTTAATTTAATAAATGATGACCTTCCAAATATTTTTCTGGCAAAAAGTGATCTCGAAGTATGTGAAAGTGGATCACTGACCATGACCACGATCATGATTAATTAAGATACTTTATTTGTTATATATTGGTATAAATTATATGTTATGTGTAAGTGTGTAGAATATTAATTTATCTTTAAAATAAGAAACAACGGTATACCAAAACCTATTATTCTGTGGCGTTACTGTCGCCGACAATGGGACGTCTGCAGATTAAACGAACTTTGGAAAGCTATGAACGAGTTCATACCAGAACTCATTTTTCCATATACCTTATATCCGCTGCAGTGGGATTTTATTGTAATTATTTCAATACCGTCTTGTTTTATCACTAGACGTAGAGTATATCTTTTTATATATAAAATGTTCACCTTAACGATTTCCTTGCAACATATATCCTATGGATATGCGAGAGGGCGAAATAAAGATATGATTTGAGTTTACTTAAGCGAAACAAGTTTTATTTATGTTCCCTTTTTTGTTTCAGACTTGTCCGCCTAAATATATTTCTACTTCTGTTTATCGGTAAGTGTTTGTTCGTTTATTCTAGAGACGAAACACGTTTCGGCTGAGGATTTTCATGTTTTTCTACACGTTTCGTGCAGGCTTAAGCCTAACAAGGGAAATAAATGAAAATGTTTCCGTGAAATAATTTATTAGCGCGATTTGCTACGAGTGCTTTAAATTAACTAAAACCTAAAAAAGAAAACTGAAACGTCGGTAATAAATAAGGCTGTGGGAAATGTCCTGCGCGCTATAGACTTGCGCATCGTAACAAGGGTAATAAAGTAATAATACAAAGTAATTAGTAATAGACGCACTAAACTGTTACAAGTAAATTAATATAACTCTATATGTACGTACCCTCTTAACTAGCGTGATGAACTAACATCATCATCATCATCATCATCATGAACTGGAGATAATCCGTAAATACATTGCAGCATCAGGTGTGTTTCCATATTTGTCTCAAAGAATGATGTTCGCTGTGGTGAAAATATGTCCTTATACTTGGAGAACGACCATTCGATATCTACTGATATAATACAGACATATGTAAAATATTCTTTGCACTCACTTAGCGAATCTGTATACTATTATTATTAGCAGTATCATCATAAACTTGCCCTAACTTGTTAAGATCGGTGTCTTTCTTTAACATACTTTCGAACTATTGCTTGCACTAATTTTTTTGATAATCTAGCGTGTAACAGTAAATTTATTTAGTTTACTATTTGCACTGTTTTGTAATTTCTCTATTGCGTCATGCACTTCTTTGTAGTTGGTATGAATAGTTTTTAAATCAGTTGTAATGAAAATATCTAGAAATTGTCTTTGGTTTTCCTTAATAGTTGCTGCCTCGGCAGGATTGAACTGTAGTATTACAGGTTTTATTTGCTGGAAATTTTCAGCATAATAGAAACCTGCCTTCAACCATGTTGCCTAACGTGTAAGGATCGGCTCTAATGGTTCGGGAAGTCCAGGACACACTGTAAAACTCGCGAAGACGTTTAAGAGATTTTATAAACACTTTTTTTGCACTCGCTATTAATGCATCTACCTTGGGAAACATTGTCGAGTAGTTTCTGTCGCACGATAGAAAACACGCCCTTTACACATAACATGTAATAATCTACAATCGTGTTGTGAAAGAGAATGGCTTACTGAACGCATTTTCGCGGCACAATCAGTAAAAAATATCAATATTTGACTTGTTGACTCTTGAAATTTTTCTAACGCCTCCAGCACCACCTGCGTAATTGTATTTCCAGTACACTTAATGAGTCTTCGCTAGTTAATAGTAATGGAAATGTGGATTGTCGAGAGTCCAGTACACGTACTATAATATTTACAATAGAATTTTTCTTACGATGCATCGTCTCGTCAACACATAACCACAGTCGTCAATTTTGCAATTTACGTGTAATCTTCTCTATAATATCTATACCACTCCATAATGTTCTGCGATTTGGAACTGGAACTGTGTTTTGTATTTGTGCCAAAACTATCGAACTAGTTCTTTATCTAGTATGTGAAGTGGAATATTACAGATTAATATCAACATCAACAATAAGTCAAACCTTAATTGAGTTTGCAAGGGCCGTCCTGTTTTATATACTGATGTTGCACATAATTTACGTGACGTGTACAGTCGGATTCGAACCCGCACATTAAGGGTTTATTGCATACTTTTTACATTATTTTTACTCCATCGTAGAATAGATCATCAAATTCACCAATAAAATTTTCCCTTGGTGAGCATGTAAACGTTTTATGGGCTTTCGCACGTGCGACACACTTTATTATTAAATTAAGGCGTGTCAACTAACACAGCGGAGACCGTACATACACCTCGATTGATAAATCAAGATCAAATACAGCCTTATGACCGTGAAAAGTGCATTGCTGATCACCCTGCACTACGGTTTGTCGACCACTTGAGCGTTATCATCTCAGCATTACGCTAAAACTGTTTAGAAATTAAAAGACAGTTATCTCGGTGAATTACCATACATCTTTTACAATCTAATAGGAATATTATGACGAAATTTTATGAATATTATTATTTTAAAATAGCTAAGATTTGTGGATTTGATAAACGAAACGTTTGTTGTAAAAATATTCATGCCCCCATATGAAGCGCCAATGGCGTGCAGCGTTCGCCCACAGCCTTAGTAATGAAATGAATTTTAATCTAAACTCAAGTCAGGAACCTTAACGTTTCGCGTAATAGAAAATGATTTGTTAAAAATCACAAAAAAGTTAATAAAAGCCGGGCCAAAAATAGCTTCCATCATACATCCGTAAATGCGAAACTTGACTTCTACATTTTTTATTCTCCGGGTTTCAGCGAAAGTTCATGGCTATTCCTCCCCATCCGCCGTTTATTAACATTTTATGAAATCACTTTTAATTTTGCCGATGGCGCTGTGTGAATGCAAACTTGAGAGCGCATCGGTCGAATCCAATCAGGCTCGCAAAACTATTTAAATGCGATGAAAGGGAATTGTTTTCATAACCACAAACGAATACGTCGCTTTGATGAAATATTGTGGGTTTATCGAACGTTGTAAATAGGAATATACTTTCGTTGTTTGTCACGATTGGTTATGCTGTTCTAAGAAGTTATAAAGGGGCGATAAGCGGAATTTTTGTCGTAGAAGACAGTGAGATGGCGCAAAAGTTGTTTTTTTTTTTTATAATGCTGTAGGACATAAAAACTTTCAGAATATAAAGTAGTTTATTTCTACGCTGTTGCTGAAGTTATTTTGTTGGAATAAACAGCAACTTATATAGCAGGGAGAAAAGATGAATAATTTTAAATAAGTTTGTTTAGTCTATTAACTAATTCATTAAAAAAGAAATTTAAATTTGCCATAAGATAGTGTTAGTACGTATTATTGATCTTATATATAAGTACTTATTTTTTCGCGTACAAATATTATGCACTGATTGATGGAATTTCGGTTTCTCACGCTTTAAGAATTAACATATTCAAATATATATAATAATAATAATATATGATATTTATGGCCCTACAGATCACAATCGAATTACAGGACAAATTAATTAAAAAATCAGATTAACCTGCTATATATTAGGGCGCTGCTAAAATTTAATTGGTAGCGTATACGAGGTCTGTTCAAAAAGTAACGGGAATTTTGTAATTTCGCGAGTTGTATTAGTCGGATTCACATGATTTTTTTCGCTGTTGTGTTGGTAAACATGTCTGAAAAGTATCTGTACATTGTTAACCATATAGGATGTTTATTCTGTTGTCAGCTGTCAAAAAGGTTACATATGTTTTGGTACGATCGGCGATTATTCATTTATTTGAAAAATTGATCAGAGAATTTGCATTAAATTTTGCTATAAGAATGGAATAAAGTGCAGCAATGCTTTAGGCATGTTAAATATTGCTTTTGGTTAGCCTGCTGTGAGTAAAAAAAGGGTTTACGAGTGGTATGAGCGTTTCCAAGATGGCCATGAAGACGTTGAAGATGACGAGCGCCGTGGGCGCCTCATCATATGAACAATCGATGAGAACGTGGAAAAAGTGAAAGAAAGGATTATGAACGATCGCCGAATCACAATCAAAGAAGTCGCTGATGATGTTGGCATATCAATTGGCTCATGCCATGAAATTTTTTCGGGTGTTTTGCACCACGATGTATACTTGTTCATGAATTTTTGGCCAAAAACAACACTGTAATAATGCCCGAGCCTCCATATTCGCCAGATATGGCTCCGTGTGACTTTTTTCTGTTCCAAAAAAATAAAGAGAACTTTAGAGGGCCGTCGTCTTTTAAGCATAGATGAGATTAAAAGCACATCGCTGAGAGATTGAAACACTATTCCAAAGATCGAGTTCCAGAAGTGTTTCGGGGATTGGAAGAAGCGCTTAATTGCGCGATTGGCATAAGTATGTAATATCCAATGGGGACTGTTTTGAAGGAAATAACATTGATGGAGATGAATAAATAAAACTTTCCAAGAATAAACGAAAATTCCCGTTATTTTTTGAACTCACCTCGTATTAAAAAAATATTACACAATTATTTGAAATATTCAATTTATAATAGGGCAAGTATACAAGAGATATTGTAATTGTCAGTGGATTCTAAATGAATTTGAAACAGGTATATTCCTGACTATTTGCCGAGAAATATTCTTTTTATTTCTGTGAATAGGCCAGGGCTACAATCTATCAATGTTTTAATATTATTTGGGCATAATTTGAATAACGGTTTGGACGTTATACTCGAATATTTTTGGTAACTTTGACCTATTAGTACAGGCAGAATTATAGTCAACACTTTTTTCAACACAATTTATTGATGATGGGCATCAAACAGCTATTGTAGTAAATGCTTGTTAATTTTGTTCAAGAACCACGATAATCGGTGAAGTATACTACCGTCGACAAGTCGACAATATATTTCATCCTCCATCCTGTAATAGACTCAGGTCACTAGGCTGGAACATCTTTATTGGCGAATGTTAAACGGTGTCAAGGGAGACATTGAATACCCATATGGTACACATTCAGGTAAATTGGCTTGAGGCTAACGGGCAGATAGCGGCTGCATTGTGGTATGCAGCGTCTGTGTAATTGACGAGCCATCATAATTGGTTGTTTTCCAGTAAGGCTATCGGATAAGACTGTGTTAAATCGCGCTTATTTTAAGACGGGCGTTAAGGATGCATTACATAACCGCAACAGAGACAGACTAACAATCGATATCCTACCGATGTCCGTTTCTATAGCAACGACATTGCCACCGCATGTTACACACAGGGTTTATTTTCATCTCATCGCTGTTTTCATTGTTTACGCGGCTCTGTGGATCGTGTGTTGTTATTCATGCGGTATCGTGACACGTAGAAATGTATCATAAAGTCAATAACTTCATACCATCGGTATATTCACATTGTGTGGTAAAGCATTCATCACTGACGTTATATAAATTAGAACTGGGTTTTTTTACGCGAGCAATCCAATGAATTATCACAAAAATCCGATAACATTGCTACTACCGAAGAGCTAAATGTACGCTAGCTTTCTTGATAATCTAGTACGGGCCGTAAAAACGTTTAATTAAAGCCAGATTTCAACGTTTTGTATACTGAGAGTAGCGGCCGGGTTTTCCAGCAGAAAGGCATTAATTAAAAGTCCATTTTAACTTAAGTGATTCAATTATTATGCCCTGTATTGCTTCTAACAATTTTTTTCCCGTTTCGTTCAATACTGATCCAAATGGGATTACTTTAGCTTTGATGGTGGAGAATTAGTATTTTTTTTATCAGAATTGTTCCGTACCGTAATGGGTATCTGTAATTTGGAAAAATAAAAATGTGTTAGACGATGGCTGTTACGATCAATCTGGAATACCAGTAATTGTCATTACGTACGATCCCAGGTTCATAATAGTTCGGTCAGGCAAAATTTTACAACTAATATATTTAAATAAAAGTAATAACACTCTCAAAACTATTTTATTAAAGAAAAATATTGCTGAAATAAACAGAAACAAAGTATAAACTTTAACTAAAATACGATTAAGTATTACTACATTATGTGTCAGTGACAAGTTTGTTAATAGAAATCATTAAGATTCGCGGTTTAGAATAGTTCTGCCGTTTCATCGAAACTGTGTTACATCACCTTTATTAACAATAACAGTTTTAATCCTGGCAGGTATTGTATCTACCATCTTAGTGCACTCTTCAGGTGCTGTCCCAAATCTTTTGCGATATGGTGCGTAGATCCTTGACTGAACGGGTTGGATATTTATGCAACTGTTTTTTTCATTTTATGCCACAATGTTTCTATTGACGGGAGGTCTGGATTGCTAGAGGGCCACTCTATGACAGGAACATTATGTTCTGTAAACCCAGCTTTGACAGTTTTTGCTGTGTGCAGTACTGAAAAATGTACTGCGTGTCAGTGTTTTCACATATTTACATACTGACAGCAATCGACTGTCTGTCAAGATCTAAAATGTACAATTTAATCTATAAAACATTTACATCTACTAACATCTTAGTAGATGTAAAGAGACGTCTAATGGTAGCTGACGGTCTGCTTTAATTCCACTCCATGCCTGTCTTTGTTCTGGATCCACCGGAGATTTTTTACATGTTCAAAATTCAAAATATATTTTAATTATAATTTGATTTAGCTCTAGCTCAGGTCTGATGTCTTAGAAATTTAGAACCGCTGGCATTTTTCAGTCTTCTACAATTCATTCGCGTTTCTGAGCCGACTTTAAGAAGGTACCGATACAGCTGCTGTGTTGACTTGTATTGTGTACAATAATGTTATCATTGCTTGCCTCATTTCATCCCCTCTCCACCCATGCCTTTCTTCTGAATTCGCTGGCGTTTCTTTGAGTTCAAACTGGAAAATGTATTATAATTTGGTTGAGTTCAAATTTAAATCAATGGAAAAATCTGATGCGTTTTTCGATCCTATACAAACCCTTAGAGATATATACCGTTTTAAGATGCTATGTTGACATGTACTCTGTAAAATAATAAGGGGTTGTTATATAAAGCTATTAATGAAAGGCTGTAGATATTTATTATTAAATAACTAGATGGCAATTTGCATGTTAAACTTTGCTCAAGATTTGGAAACTTTATTTCATAAGGGTTCAGTTAAGTCGATTCTTTCCCTACTTGGCTAGTTGTAAATGTTAGTAGCTCCATCAAAAGGCTTTGTATGGATTACTATGAAATGGTGCTAAATTTTACAATATTCTCATTTTCTTGTTGTCTTCCAAGCAGAACTTTGATGCCCTGCTAACTAATTTATAGTAATTTAAATACAAGGCAAATTCTTGAATGTTGCTGCTTACGCTTCTCATAGCAATAAACCAATCAAGTAGTAGCGAAAATAAACACGGATCCTGCGTATATCCATTTGTTTATATCCTCTGCTGTATGAGGAAGCTTTGTTTTATATTCCAGGCCTGAAATATCTTAACTATCTAACGGCGCGGCTGAAAGCGAAATGGCGATAGAGCGCTCTTCGGCATTTCCATTGCGTAATTTTACTTTTGTGGGATGCACTATAAAATGGTATTAGAGCCCATGTGCACTTCGTTAGGATTTAGTAGGTCTTCGGGACATTTATGCCTCTCCGTAGGAAAATAATATGATGGCGCTGCTGTAGCAAAATAGAATAGCTAAGGCGAATTGTGCGGATGTGAGGGGAATCGTCAATTTTTCCTTGTCTGATGTGGATATTCATGGGTAATGTTAAGCAAAGGGGAAACAAAATTCACTGTGTAATAGGCGAATACAAAATAAACTGAAAGATTTATTTAAATTGGACAAGGTATAACATGTTCATGACCAGATGAATAATTTTAGGAAAACAAGATTTTGATTGTTGGTGCAGATAAACCAATTACCATAAATTATACCTCGGTTGCGATCTTTCGGATGCAGTTTCCAGCGGTGATTTATCCCTCTTTTCTAAGAGTTGTATGTTTTTGAATGTTTAAATAATTTTGTTCGATATCATCGAGTATTTGAATTTTATTATTAGGTATTATAGAATATTAATTGTATTGTAGATTTTATTATTAGGTACATAATCCAAAATTGAATTAACATTTTTTGTTTCTTCTATTTTAAAAATTAGAATGTTGGTCAATAAATATTTGATATTATTTTTATAAACCTATTAATATGAATATACAAATTTAGTTATAAACTTCTCACAATAAGTTGAAATAAAGATTCTTCGCAAGGTAAACAATTATATGCTATCGCCCGAAAAACCATCTATTTTTACTCTTTTGATCTCCCTTACTTTCTGCAAGAGCATCGAAAAATATCTCTATACGGTCTCTACGCTTGAATTGGGTATACAAACTACAGGAGAACCCTCGCAGAAGTTATTTATTACCTCCATAACTTGTTCATTAAAATGCAGATTTCTACATTATAACTCCATCGGAGGTCTGAAGTATTAATATGGAATTATGTTCGGTTAAATTTACAGGAATAAAGTGATTTACGTGTACAGCTTTCTGTACATTCGAGATTGTCCGCTTAAAAAAAATATCTCGTGTTAGTAATGTATTTCAAAATTTAAAATAAGTTAATCAATTTAAATAGAGCAGTGTTGCAAGTCTATTCTCGAAACTTTATTCGTTTAAAAAAACACAATTTCGTAATATACAATGGCGACTAAGTAATGTGGCTATTAAGTTCACCTGGTTTAAACCCCATTACATTTTTCATTTGTGCTTATTTGAAGATTGATATTTGGATTTGAGCTATAATATATTCGCTACAATTTATAACGATATTTTTCATTACAGTCTTATACTCTTCAGTATTTTATTTTGACATTTTAATAGCAATGTTTAAATGAACAGTGGAATTAAACTAAGATTATACGTAGTAAACTATTTTATATAAATATATACTAGACACAAAAATTAAGGGATTTAAAAAGTCATAAATGTTTAGGTGATTTTGAAAGGCTGTAACTTGGAGAAAAATAGTCGCAGAGCAATTTAAAAAAAGAAAATTGAAGCCCCAAGTTTCTAGTTTTCAGGTCTTGAGTTCGAAATTTCTTACCATCAGCAGTTTTTCAGTAATCATAAAAAACCATCGGAAGAAAAATTTTCCAAATTTTTGCTTGCCTTGCAAAAAATCCACGGACTTAATTTTATGATAATCAATTTTTTCATTGATTTAAACGTAATTTTTTAGGTAGTTTTATTCTCCTTAATTTGAACAGTCTCAAAGCCCTATACGATGATTTTTCGCTGAGTAATCGTCGTTCAAAGCAAAAAAGTCAATTTTGACTTTGGTAATTAGTCTTGAAGATCTGAAAACCTCTGCGACTATTTTTCTCCAAGTTATAGCTCTTTAAAAATCACCTAAAAATTTAGAGTTTCTTTTAAATCCCTTAATTTTTATGCGTCGTGTATAAATACTCTCTATTATACTCCTATTTCGCTTTGATGATTTAGTAATTGAACCTCTGAGTGTTTCGCAAACATGTATTTTTAGTAGAAATAGATAATATGAGTCCTATATGAATTTGTAAATTTCGGAAGAGATCCGTAATATTTGTTCGCGTATTCCCTACTCTTACAGGGCGATTAAAAGTTACAGATAGTCAAATACTAAATACTGTATTAGGAAAAAATATATTATTAATTGCAAATTGCATGAGTATAAACCTGGAAGCTGCTTCCATAAAAATAAAAGAACCTCTAATTATTAAATTAACGTAGAATTATTGGGCAAAATATTTTCTTTCATTGAGTTTCATTGATCTAATACAAACTTAAATTGATTCACAGGTTTTGATTTAACAATTTGATTGTACAGAAACTTGTACTCCTAATTAGCTTTGAAATGTTATTGAATATTAATTATTCCACGTATTAAAAATTATGCCAAGAACGAAATAGTTATTTTCGAGCCAATCACAAATGTTGCCAAGCTTTAAAGTTACATACACTTCTCTTGTAATGTATACAGTTTACCTAAGCCTATGCAAATTGACTTCTTGTTTACACAACACGCGACTCCCCTTCAGTCCCCAATCAAATCCAATTTGTTGACAATCAGTTACTACGCTGCGTACCAATAATTGTAATCAAACCAGCATCTGTGCATGGCAGTAGGATTGACCTACGCCAAGGCTATCCGCTTCTTTTAACTTCTTGGATAATTCGAGCCCCCCGGGCACAATCGAATCCGAGATATCGATAGGAAATTGCCAGCAGTGAATGTTTCCCATCTAATGACTTCACTATGCCGATTGCAGGTATTTGCGGATACTGAGATAATCGTATTTTATTTGCGCTAACGGTTGCTGGGTTATAAAATTAATTTATGAGACAGAGAGAGGTGTTTCAGTAGACGAGTTAATGCTTTTACAGAATGAGATCGCAGGGCCTGGTATTCAAAGGGTCTGTCTGAAGGTTTTCCTTTAGAATTGGATGATTTTGTGTGCTGTTAAGTGAGGAATATGTGGATTATAGAAGGGAATCAAATAACAACTTTTATCGTGTACTTCATCTTCCATCTATGATGTTGTGGATGTAGATTCAATGTCGATTTAGTCCAATAAGATGTATGTTTGCAGATAATTTGTGATGAAAATACATATATGCCAAGCTGATTTTCTGACATAATACCACGTTCTCTTCTTCTTAGTTTCTTTGTAGAAGAAATACATCGAAAGAATTATGCTGATAATAACCTATTAACTTGCTGTAATGTACCCCAATGATGTGGCATAAAGAAATAAATCATTATGATGACCATTATGCTATATTTGTTCGACCGATATTAAAAGAATTTTCAAAAATAATTAAAGACAACATAGGATATCTTAAATTCTGTGTCCATGTTCATTCCTGTGTGCTACGTAATAGCAGAAGTGGATTTGGCTGGTATTTACACTAGACACAAAAATTGAGGGACATAAAAAAAATCTTAATTTTTAGATGATTTTCAAAGGGTTTAGAGAAAAATAGTTGTAGAGCAATATAGAAGAAAGCAAATTGAGCTTCAAGTTTCTAGTTTTCAGATCTTGAATTTTTTACAATCAGTAGCTCTTGAGTAATCATAAGAAAACTACCAGGAAAACATTTTTCCAAATTTTTGCTTGCCTTTCAAAAGGTCCACGGACTTCCAATACATTTTTTTCAGTGATTTTTCATCATAAAGATTTTTTAGATAATTTTATCCTGTTTAATTTGACCGGTCAAAGTCTTGTACGCTGATTTTTCCCTAAGTTATCGTCGTTCAAACAAAAAAGTTTTGAGTTTGGTAATTAATTACTACTCGGGAAATAATTTTTTTCTTACAATAATTAAAGTTCTTTGATGAAAAAATATTTATTATTCTAAAAAACTTTTTCCACCTTAAAAAATTAATAAAAATTGAAAAATTCATCCTTAAATTGATTTTTAGCAAAAACGACAAATTCAATGATTCCGAACACAATGAAAAAGATCACAGCACTTTGAAAGTTTCAGGGTTTCTTTGGGATACTTTCAGGTTGAAAATAAACAGTCAACATCCTTAGTTTATGTATTATTTGCAAAGTTATGCAAAGTTAAGCTAATCTCCCTAAATACGCAATTGTCTACCTCTTCTTCAATCAATAGTCTCGCATCGGAATTTTTTTTATTAAAAACCAATGACTGCGACTTATAAAGAATATTTTGCAGTTTTTAAATCCCTACTTAAATTTTCTGTGCGATTATTATTTCCCGAGTAATTAATTACCAAATTCAAAACTATCTTTCTTGCTTTGGACGACGATAACTCAGCAAAAAATCATCGTACAAGGCGTTCAATCCTCTCATATTAAAGAGGAGGTTAAACTAAAAGTATCTAAAAAAGCTTTATGATAATAAAGTCACTGAAAAAAATATACTGAAGTGCGTGGACCCTTTAAAATGGAAGCAAAAATATGTTTCCGATGATTTTCTTATGATTACTCAAAAACTGCTAATGGTAAGAAAAATTGAACTCAAGATTTAAAAACTAGAAACTTGGAGCTTTGATTTGCTTTCTTTAAAATCGCTGTCTATTTTTCTCAAAGTTACAGTCCTTTGAAGATAACCTAGAAATTTAGGATTTTATTACGTCCTTTCATTTTTGTGCCTAGTGTAGTTCCCTACATATAATATTAATATGTTTATATCAAGATTTGTTGTCACCAAAGCTAATCCTAAGAATCCTTTTTATTTTCTAACATTATAATTTTACCTTTGCTGATAAAATTCAGTAGATTATTCATCTGCTAGATAAACAATAAAGATCCCAATATGGATTTCTGTGGAACTTCACAGCACCAAATACTGGTGACATATGAAATATTAGTGATACTATATACACACTTCACTCACTCCAACTATGTAATTACTCAAAATTTCTACCTACACGCAGCGTGTATGAGTTAGTAAATCATAAACGATTATTTTACAGATCTGACAATAATTTTTCGAAATCATTTCATCACATTTGTTAATTATTGATCTTACCTTAGCAGTTTTAAAAATTACTCGAAAAATGCCAGTATTAAGTGATATATTAAGTAAATCAAAGAAGAACATCAGGTCGTTGAGATGTTCTGAGATTATTTTCGCATCCACTCATAAAGATAACGTAAAATGAACAAACTTAAAAAATTAATTGCAAGAGCAATAACTGTAAAATTATAAAAATAGAACCCCTGTGTCAGCAACTCCGTCGAAGTGCCCTTAAATAACGTCGAAAAACGCTACAATTACTCAGACAAGTGCTTTTTTTTGTCCCCTCGAGCTTGCCTCACTCACAGTAAAGGTATTAAAATAATAGCAAACGTCAAAAGCATTCCAATTCAAATGAATATTATTACAAGCCTCTGCGACTGAAAAAAGAACGAGGTGATAACAATAAAGGGGATTGCAGCCGTTCTCAAATTGTGAGAGTACCCTTAAGTCCTTTGGTTACACTTTACGTAATTTGCCTAACACGAAAGGGAGCCGCGACAAATTCAATTTTTAGAAATTGCCGTCGCCCGCCACGCCATCGCCAGGTTCTACCATCCGCCGATTGACGCCGAAGACAATGGAAGTTACACGCGTTTGCAAACAAAGTTAAAATCGTGGGTGTCTGCCTCGTCGTTTTTCCAACTTATCTTTCAACGACGGTGTTGCTTTACATTGTTACGAAGTTGCGCCCTATTTATGAAGGCGGCACGCGGAAGATGCAAGTTCGAGCAATTTCAAGGGGCCTTAACGAGGAGTCCGCATTTTGGCGTACTTGTTCGAACAACTCCGCTGAATGCATCGTGCCGTCTGAGAGATAAACATGGTTCACATGACGGTGAATTTGGAGCTAATTCGCGTTCACATAACCGTTGACTTGATGTTTGCTCGAATGAATGCTGTGGAATACAAGTAGTGTGGAATGCGAGGTGGCATCGGAAAGTTCTCTCATCTCGGATCTATAACAAAATTATTATCCCACATTATTATATTATCTTGAATGCTCCACAATTTATAATTTAGGTATTAATAAATATTAGCAGTAAGACTGTCACATGTTTTATAGCGATATGATTGTGACATATTTTGAGGATTGACGCTGTTTCGTACCGAACGGCTTGTTTTCTTCTCGTCGGCAATTCAAATCCCTGCCGAGTCCTTTGCCCTTGTGTCAGTGCTGCGTTTGTTTTCCCCACGACTTTGCCCGAACCTAGCAGCGCAGTGGAAGTGTGTGGTAGAGACGTTGAGAAACCATAATAATAGCATATCGTACACGTGCAGAACAAGGTGCCGGTTACCGACGTTATCACATCACGTATCAAACAAAACAACGGCATATAGTGTTCCAGGCTAACATTGTTCCAAGTAAGTTCATTTACCAATCCTTATCTCCTGCTACGCAAGTGGTCCTTCGCCTATATCGGTACAGCAAATATTCACACCATAACGCTTCAATTATCACCCAACAGACGCTTTGGTAATTCGGGATGCTTGATGAACTCGAAGTTCCATTTCTTACATTCCTATCTGAATTACTTCCCCAAGAATTTGGGAGACTATAGTGAGGAGCAAAGAGAATGATTCCACCAAGGCTTTAAAGAAATGGAGCGTCATTATCATGGAAGATGGGATGTGATAGCTGGCTTCTGTTGGATGCTGAACAGAGAAATTGTACTCGGAGGAATGAACTCGAAAAGAAAACTGCTGCGTAGATCTTTTTAAGACAAAAGTTAGCTACCATAAAAACACGAACACATCATGTGTTTCAGATATATTCATCAGTATTGGAAAGGTTCAACCGATTTGTTTGGTGCCCTCATTTACTCATAATTATTCATTATAGTTACTCATAAATCCATTTCCTTAATAAATATTGTTAATAATTCATCAACATTGTTTAATCGATATTTAAAAATATTATTCTAAATGTCCAAATAACAATAAATCGAGAGGGGTTAAATCTGGTGAGAGTGGATAAACTACAGAGAAGTGGTGATATCTCATTTTTTTTCCTCACTCAACGGGAATTATTGTCACATCTCTTCCTTTTGAGCATAGGTGCGCTTGTCTTCGTCCATATGTGTAACTTTTTCCTCTGTAGTCTGGGACTTTAGGAAAAGAACTTTTTTTAATCTACAAATGAAAAATTCTTCAAACGAACTTGAAAAATGTTTGCTTGTGTGGCTTGAATTTTCTATTTTCATTAATTTTGTACGTAGAAAGTGTTGATATTGTTCATAATGTTTTCTCTCTAGTATTAAAAAATGTGCCACTATTCAAAGAAGTTGGCAAATTGAAAATACCATCCGACGTGCGATTCCTTTTTCAAAAAAAAAAAATGTAAGAAGCGGAAACAAAGGTGTCTAACCCTTTGTCTTACAACGGAATTTCCTGCGGCAAGTTTTACTCCTAGATGCCGTAATGGCTTTAAAGCGTGGCACTCTTTTCTAAAATATGCATCGACTATTCGCCCGGGCCCTTATGCACTGCACATACAGCAGATTTAGAAAATGGCGATGGAATTTTTAGAATGTATAAGGTATAAAGTGTATCACGTTCAAACACTTTTAAAACTAACTTCAAAACCCAGCACCGCAGTAATTTATTCACAAGGTATGCAGTACATGACAGGTCCATGTCAGAATAAGTGAACATATCGTGAAGCGATAGTTTCGGCTATGAATTCGGCTATGGTCTTGTGAATTAGAATTGAATATATCGCGTGACAATTTTGCAACTTTTTGTTACTCTATTAAATAAATTGATTATTTTTCTATTAATTGCTAGTTGTATTTAAGGGCAATAGAAGTAAATATCAAAAATAAACAAAAAATTAGGGTTAATAAATTATTTAGTGTCAGGCAAGCTACAGGGTGGGGCATAGGGACTTGATGGTTTTTGATTGGCTTGTACTGGCGAGTGGTCTAACTGATGTTGCAGACCTTAAAGGACGAGATATCGTATCTGACACCATCTGAGTAATCATGGAGCAGTGGACTTATCAATATCGTGCGTTCGTAATTAAAACGTTTTTCTAAGTTATTACACCTCAGAGATTACTTCGGATGTATTTTGGAATCTCATTAAAAGGGAAAGACTGCAGTTCATTTCAAAAATCGTCAGGTTTCTATGCCCCATCCTGTGTTTTAATTTACAAAACATGGTATTTCAATGAATCGTCATTTAGTTAAATATAACGTTTTATTTGTTAACGTTTATGACACCTCGAACCTTCGAAAGAGGCAAATCCACAGGCAAAATCCCACTACTGTAATGACAATTAAGGGTGATATTTCGTAAACTTGTGCGATGTTACCATACTCTGTAAGAAGTCTACGTTTAGCAAAACATATACCAGGTATGTAAATATGAAACCGAAATTTGCCCATAGATGGCCTAGCTGCTAATATAGTTACCCTCATACCACGTCATTGGCGCCATTTTCCTGTTTTGACATTTGATAAAGGTTTTTATCTCAACAATAAAAGTTTCATACAACAACATCGTTTTTAATAGCGTTGAATATGTCGAATTATGTGCCTGGAAACTACGATTTGTGGACAGCATTGATTTTCTGTTACCATTTAAAGAAAATTGCTGCAGAATCGCATCGAATGCTTGTCGAAGCCTACGGTGAGCATGATTTTGGTAAATTACAATGCTTTGAGTGGTTTAGAAAATTCAAAAGGGGAAATTTTGACGTGAGAAACGAAGAACGTGGAAGACCACCAAAAAAGTTTTAATATAGCGAATTGCAAGCATTGTTGGATGATAATGACGCTCAAACGCAACAATAACCAGCGGATCAATTAAGTGTTACACGAGAAACCGTCTTCATACATTTGAAAGCCATGGGAAACATCTAGAAGATGGGAAAATGGGTTCAACATGAACTGAACGAAAGACAGCAGGAAAACAGAAAAACCATTTACAAAATCTGCTCGCCAGGTACAAAAGAAAGTAATTTCTCTATCGAATTGTGCCTGGCGATGAAAAGTAGATATATTTCCAGAACCTAAGCGTAAAATATTATGGGAACTCTAGGCGAACCATCGACATCGACTGCAAGGCGAAATCGCTATGGGCGGAAGACAATGCTCTGTGTTTGATGGCATCAGAAGGGTGTGATCTGTCATGAGCTGCTAAAACCTGATCAAACCGTTAATACTGAACGCTACCGACAACAAGTGATCGATTTTGAATCAAACTTTGCGAGAAAAACGACCAGAATATCAAAAAAGGCAACACAAAGTGATTTTGCTTCATGATAATGCACCGTCGCACAGAGCAAATCCGGTCAAGGAAACGATTGAAGCGTTTAGTTGGGAAATACTTTCGCGGTTTATTCACTAGACCTGGCTCCGTCAGACTACTACGATGGTTCGATGACTGGTTTGCCTCAAAAGAGCAATAATTCTTTTGGCATGGAATCCACAAATTGTCAGAGAGATGGGATATAGCTATCAATGAATAGTACTTCGAATAATCATTTTCATACATTAAACGTGTATTTTCTTTACGAAAAATTTATGTTTCATATGTACATACCTGATAGACTCACTAAAATGATGCTGGCGCCTTCGTCATTTCTTTAAATTTGTTAAAGGTGAAATGATAATCGAAAATATATTTTGAAAGTTTCTTAATAAATATTGTATGACTCTCTGTCTGCAATGTTGCCGTATTGTACAAGAACTCTAAGGTATAGGGAATGTTTGTAAGCTTGGTAACACTGCATTATACAATCTTCAGCGTATTCATAACGAAATTATCTCAACGCCACAAAAAGCTAGCTTCCTAATTTTTTTAACATCGTTAGCAAAACATCAGTATTTAAACGAATATCTTCATTGCGAAATCAAACATAATTTTCCAATTAATCCACCGTCGATCTGGGATTTAGTTCTCCAGTTCTTCGACGACTGCATCCAATGCAGCGGAAGATTGCGGCTTCAGCGGGCCACTTTGATCGGTCCCATGTGATTTTAATTTGAAAGTTTCGGCTTAATGCAAATCACCCTTGCAATTTTCGGCGCACGAGACGCTCAAATCGTCCGGAAAAACGAACGAGGAGAAGGAAATGAAAACCTCTTACGTGCACGCGCGTCCCCTTCCCTAATCCTCGTAGTTCGAGGCAATATATGAAATTTCAATTAAATTGTTTATACTGCCATCTAGCGGGATGTCTAAAAGCCGCGATAAGTTATGACGGCGGCGGAAAGCCGACCCCTATCTATCAAAACTAAGTCTTTCTACCCTCCCGAAGGCTCTCGCGTATAGCTGCATGTGTATGCAGAATGCCTGTTTAGTGGCGTTTGATATACATACATATCCTGGTAGCGCTGGATCTGACGTAGAAGAAAATCGTGCCTGGGAGACGCTAAAATACGAGGGCGGATCAAATATAAACGGGTCTTTATTAAAAAAAAATGTCGATTGAAAAACAAAAGGCAAAGATATTTTATTTTTCTACATAGGCTCCTGTTTTACAAATGCATTTTTCCCGGCGAGAAGGAAGGTTTTTTATCCCAGTATCGTAGAATGAAACTGGTTGCGTCAGGAGCCAATTGCGCACGAATTTTTGTAGTATCGTGTAGTCGGGCGTGTAGTGGTGGACTCACGTTTCATCGCAGGTGACAATCCAACTGAAAAATGCATCATCTTCTTCCACAAACCTTGCTGTAAGCCTCTGACAGACCCCCAAAGGCCTCAACTTCTGATATATGGTCAAACGACGAGGGAGCCACCTGGCACACATGTTATGGAACTCCAGGTCGCTTTTGATGTTCGTTTGACAGTTTCCATAACTTATTCCGACCTTTTCTGCAATTTCGGATACGATCACCCTTCAATCTTCTTCAATAATGTCTCAAACCGCGCCAATGTGTTCGTCAGTACTGTTGGTTCGAGGGGGGCGATCGTCTTTCTGATTTTCCACTCGTTCTCTTCCTTCCTTGCACCCTTTATGCCAGGCAAACACACGAGTCTTTGACAGTGTTTCGTCCCTGAACTGTGCAGTCAATATACGGAAAATTTTATAATAATGCGTTGTCCAATAGCGGGGACAACGTAAGCGCCTCTAAGTAATAACCTCTCGCTCCGACATCGTAAGCGCTACTGATGAATTGGTTGAGAGTGGGTAATGACCGTCTCTTTCCATTCGTAATGACCCAAGGATACTAGAACCTCGAGCCTGATCCTAACAGCCGTAGACGCTCAGGAACAATAATCCTGTTTATATTTGATCCACCCTCGTATACATGAGTATGGGGATCATTCGATGTGTGAAGTATTATAAATGGAAAAGGAATTTAAAATGGGAAATTCAAATTAATTGCGTGTGTAGATGATTTTGGACGTTTTTCAAGCATCAAATGAAGTACAGTTGAGTTGACTCTTGTATAGATATAGTTTATTTATATGGTCCTGAGAAGAGGATTGAGCCTTCGATGTAGCAACAGAAACAGGAGACAGAACAGTTTTCCAGGCACACGGAAAGATTACACGTTTTACAACGCGCGTTTCGCCAACCAAGTTGGCCTTCCTCCTCTATTTATATAATAGAGGAGGAAGAATTAGAGAACCTCCAATTTCTATTTATATTACCTTTAATTTGTATTTATTTTTATTACCTTTAAGGCCATTTAGTTAACTAGAAGTTAATTAGAGCCTATTCTACGCTTGTTATCGAAAGCATTTTGGATAACGGAAAATGTTTCTATTCTTCCTTATTTTAAATGGATCATGTGCTTCTTAAGCCTAGTTGCAATTTCACTTTTCGTCTGCCCAATATGCTTTTGACGACAATCTTGGCAACAGACTTCATAAATTCCAGACTTTTCGTCATTTTCAATTTTATCAATTACAATTTGTTTCTAGAAGAGTACTCGTACACTAATGTCATTCCCAAATCTTTGAAAACTCTTTTGATGCCTCTGATAAACCGTGGCTTATATGGAAATGATACTATTTTACGATTTTTGGGATGATCTAGAAAGGTCGTCAAGTTAAGAAAAGTTACCCTAAGTCTACGTTTTATAATTAATTCATCTATTAAGTGAGAGGATACCCGTTACTTCTAGCTATACCTTTAAAGATATTTGATGTATCTCTATATCTAATCATGATGTATCATGATTAGAAATAGATAAAATAGATTAGAATATTATGTATATAAGGAGGAAACTAGCACTTGTAGATACATTCCTACATTGACCCTTATCATTGTTATAAACAAAAATGGTACGTGTATATTTTCTAGTCCATCATATGCTAAGTTTTTCGCTTAGTGATCGTAGGTTCGAAAAAGAAAAGACGATCATTAAGGATGTAGTGAGAAGTAACGGATATATTTGTCACAGAGTAGATGAATTAATTAGAAAACGTAGATTTAGGGAACTCTCCTTATCTCCACGACCTTTGGGGATGATTCCAAAGATCATAAAATTGTGTTAATTTCATATCAACCACAATTTACCCCAGAGGCATTTAAGAAAGATAGTGAAGTTAAGTGAGTTTATTAGTAAATAGTGCATGAAGTCGGAATAAATAAAAATTAGAGGTAATTTAAAAATAGTTTTATAATTGGGTTGGCGAAACGCGCGTCGAGATGTGTCGTTGAAAAATCGTTCGGTGCTCTTAGGAATCCGGTCTTCTATGTTTACATATACGGGACAAATTATTTGGTAAATCTGTCTCAAAAAGTCAACAGGTCATTCAGAATCATCATCACTGTATCCAATTTTTTTTCATAAATTATTTTAGTCCTCATTATAACTACACGTAACTTCCATGAGTATTAACTACTGTAAACTCACTATACATCAATCAACATTTAGAGCACAAAGCGTCTAATTCTAACGAGTATTTACGTCAAAGGCCGTAAATATTACAGCCACAGAAACCAAACTTTACTGAAGTTGATGATAAGCTAGCATCTCCCTTCTACCGAGTAAGAACAAACAAATATTTGTGGGCCATTGTATCCTTGAACTAGTGGTGACCACACTTATGAATAATTCTATGAAATATTTTTCAACAACACAATGGTAGATCACATGGGGCTAAAACTTACCCTAGAGTAAGATAAAATAAATAAATAGAATATGGTTTTATTTACTTTACTGTATGATGGTACTGTTTTGGTTAACAATACCTTTTTTAGTTTTGAAATCGTTACTACATTGTGCTGTGGTAATTTTGGGTAACGTAAAGGTAGTCATACACGTACAGGAAATCCTTGAGGTGTTTACTATGCAGTACAGACCTGGAGGAATTCCCCACCGTGTGTCAAGACCACCGTGTCCTGTGCAATCCTCGAAATCCCGAACAAAAAACAATTTTTTTCCGTCTTGAGGCCTAAACTACGCAGTCATATCCGTAGTTATCAAAATATCATCCGTGGTAGCCATGACGACAAACTAAATTTGCAAAATCGAGAGAACAACCAACAAATACCACTAGTCAACACTGAAACTTGAAAAACTTTATGGACATAAACCCCATTTCTCAAGAAAATCCTTTCCGTGTATGGGCGAGGTTTCGGCAGAGGGAATCCTCAAGAATATCCCGGAGGCTTCATCCTTGAGGTTTTCCAATACATGTATGGCTACCTTAAGATATCTTACTACTATGTATGTGTATATGATTGTAGGCAATATTACAAATCGCCGAAGCATCCTACGCATCGAAGAATATTTTACATTGTTAAATCACCCTGTATATGATAAAATAACGCAATTGGCTGAGTGCTTTTACCAGTGACACCGGTGAAACTGTACCTGAGAATTTCCCAATTTCCTTTCTGACGATCCATCACGTGTTACATAATTCCGCAGAAAGTTGAACCGAACTTGAGAGCGATTTTCTTTAACGAAACGCGAAATAATAAATTGAATTGTTTCATTTGCGTCATATCCAACGAATTCCGTTCTCAACTCCATTAAATATTAAGGACACAATTTCGGGCATAGATACGCCGCCATATAATATGTAGCCGGGAATACGTGCAAGCCGGGAAAGGTCCTGCTTTATGTAGCAAAGAAAATTATCCGGGGACGGTAAAATTCGGGCTAATTTATATTTTCGCGCGTAACGTTAAGAGGGTCTTACTTGAAAAAAATATTTCGTGAAAAATGAGCAGGCACCGGTTAAGCGAAGGGTAAGATATTGCCCTTATTATCGCGCCAGTTCAAGTGTAACTTTTTTAAATCATACAGGGTGGGGCAGAGCAATTTGCTTATTTATAAATTCGATTTAAGAAAAAAGTAATGCAGATAAATATTTAATTCTTTGAATAGCATCAAGTACAACATTTAAATTTTATGTTTACGCAGTTAAAGATGATATCAGGCAGGTGGCCTCCATTATTCTTAATACACTACGTTCATCGAACTCCGAAGTTTCGTTCAGCTCTTTCCAGCATATCGAATACAACATGAATAGATCCCGAAAAATAGAAGTGAGCCTCGCCACTGAAGAAAACAGATGTGTCGTGAGGCATGTCAAGAAGCGCCTCACATACATTTTCTCGAGCAACAAAATCACGTGAATTGAGTTCCTGCGCCACAGCCAATTTGTAGGGATCAAATTTTAGTCTTCATGAAGGATTCGCCTCACAGAATGAGCAGACAACCCAACAGTAACTGCATATTTCCTGACAGAACGCTGAGGGGATCGCAAAACAGAAAGCCTTATCATGTCAATGTTTTGTGGTGACTTTGCTGTTCGTGAAGGCCCAGGTCTTTTTTCTTCAGTTCAGGAACATGACCACGGGGCTCAACATTTAAATGGGTACGGGTACGTTGCGTGGCGATGATTTAGCGACCGCTAGAATAATATTCCTCGACAGCGAACACGCGCTCCACTTTCGTCCTCTCCATAATGCTAGCTAAACCAAGCGGGGCTACAACTTTACGCCCCGCTCTCTCTATAGTACCTACCTCTCTAGGAGCAACCATCGCTTCAAGGCGCCAAATTTAAATAAGCAAGTTGCTCTGCTCCACCCTGTACTTATTACGCGAAACACTTTCGAGGCAATAGGTAAAATCTGACCAGCCTCCAGTTGGGAAAACGTTTTTGTTGAAAATATTCTCTATTTTATTATAAGACCTTTAGTATCTAATAGACTTTACTTGACTCAGTATTTTGGTTACAATATGAGCTTTAAGCTAACAATCGTACACGCTTATGAATTATTAAACACAAAGGAGATTTCGTTTCAGACATAACCCGAAAATCCATACTTCTTGTTCCACTTACATATTTTATCAGCAAACACGTTTTTCACTTGCGCTAAGAGCCTGAAAACTTTTGTGTCATGCAAGATTCAGGACGCTATTAGAGCTACCCGATCACTCATATTAAATATTGTATCCGGTAATAATGAGAGAGAAACCGGGGGCGAACAGTCAAGATTAGCACCCCCTGTCAGGCTTTATCGGAGAATCTAAAATAGTTTTAAATATTTTAGCAAAATATGGTTGTATACAATGTTCCAGAAACATTTATGTTATTACCGTCAATGGAAAATATTTGGCAAAAATGAAGACGTTTTTTTATACAGGGCATTAGAGCAGTTTCGAATAAATTCAATATTTTCATGTGCATTGTTCAGCAGCATCCTCGGGCATGTTTCCATCCACGCATTATTTATAGCAATGGTACAGAATTAAATCCTTTTAGATTTTTCGGTTTTGTAAAACGAAGTTAACTTTTAGTACTACCAAAGAAATAATTCGAGTGAGGTTCCGCCTGGCGATCGAGGAGGCCATTATAGAGGTCCGTTGCTACCAACCCATCTCCGATTGGGAAACTATGTACTTATTTATTTGTCTATTTATTTATTTATCTATTTATTTATTTATACATTCATTTAACAAATAAGGCCTATTTTTGAAAACATTAGAAAATTTTAGCATTAGAATTTTAGAAGATTTACGTAAAGGAACAGTGATTGACAGCCATTATTATATTACCGAAACCTAAATAAATGTAAAGTAAATGTGTAGTGCATTTCAATTATATAAAGGGTCCTTCAATAAGGACGCTCGATTTTTAAATGTAAATAAAACAAGTTGTGTGTTAGATATCCACTCAATTTTTTGCGACCGACCTTGCGCTTCGGTGACGTACGAGTGTTGGCTGATTATTTATCAAACCGGTTGACTTGAATTTTTCCACCAAACGTCGAATAGTCGACTCGGCGGGACGGTTGTGATAAGGATAAAAATCACGTAATACGTGGAACGTTTCTCGAACGAAGGAGTGATTTTGAAAATAAAACTTGATACTTTGCACACATTGTTGAATACTATAACCTTTCATGGTGATTTGCCATACACTACTGAACAATTCACAATAAATTTGATAGATGTTGCTTTAAAAACATGGCCGCTATAACCTAGCAAATTTCAAGCGTCCCTATTGAAAGACCCTTTAGCTATGTGATGGAAGCATCGCGCAAAACATAATATTATGTGCATAAGTATTACAAAAATGAGAATATTTTATGACTATAGTAATTTACGATAAACTTAACTTTAATAAATAGTGTGATTTATTTATTAACAGCTTATAATCAGTTTTACGCAGCAACTAAAGAGAGTTGTACATAAAATATTCATCGACCTTTCCAGCCTGCATAAACTCATCAATATCGAAAATAACGGGATAGTATAGAAGAAGGAAAATCCGAAAATATTTACCCCTTCAATCTTATGCTTGAACAAAGTGCTTTTTATGGAAACTTCTAATTACAGCAAGCGATTTTTTCCATGTGATTTTAACAGTGAATATCCTAAGGAAATTAAAGTTGCCCGAAAGTTGCGATTAATCAGTTCATAAGGCGTCTACTATTCAAACAACGTGAAAATCTTGGGCGGCTTGATTTTTCGCCCTTTGTAAGGATTTTGTTTAATAAAACAAACTCCATTTCCCGGGCGAAACAATCTCGAGACCCTTTTCTTTGTCGGGCCTAATAAAAATTTCAAAAATTCCGTCAGTCGAACCGTCATTTTCCCGTTTCCCCCCCGGCCAAATCGACCGAAAGACGGACGCTTTCTCAAATTGATTCCTCAGACTATTAAATAAAACAACCGATATAATTCGGCTCCGCGATGCCACATAACTCACGTCGAGCTATCCGATTACGCCCACTAATATATCATCGGCAGTCCCAAATCTTAACGAATGACCCCTTCTAGAGTACCGGAGGATTGGACTTTTAAATGCGGGGAATATGTAACGCTTCCGAGGTGAGAGATGTGAGGAGTCTTCAATAGCAGTAAATCCTGAGACGTGTAAATGCCTTGGCTAAAAATTCAAGGGGACAGTTTGGTACCATATTGAATCTATCTTTCCTATCACCCTGTATTTAAAAGCGCCTTGTGGTTTAATTAGAGAACAATAGGCGCATTAGTGGCCTTTTATCAATCAGAAGGCGGGTACAAGACCACGTTGTTATGTCACAGGATCAAAGGACAGATTTGTACACTGTACAGGGTGGCCTAGATTCGATGCGATGTGAAAAATATAAAGAAAATTTTGACGCAAGTAAATAAATGTCAAAACCATTATCAAGACACTTTTTTAAAACGCATCAATTCTTGATACATATACAGGGTTTCAGGATAGTTCCTGGCATAACTTGAGTAGGGTAATGACCCCACTATCAGAAACCTAAACCGTATTATAATACCAGGTATGTAAATATGAAACCGGAATTTGCCCATAGATGGCCTAGATGTTAATTTACTTACCGTCATACCGCATCATTGGCACCATTTTTTTGTTTCGACATCTGATAAAGGTTTTTATCTCATAACAATATAAGTTTCGATTTGTGGACAGCATTGATTTTTTGTTACCATTTGAAGAAAACTGGTGCAGAATCACATAGAATGCTTGTTGAAGCCGACGGTGGCATGCTCTTGGTAAATCACAGTGCTTTTATTAGTTTAAGAAATTAAAAAGTGGCACTTTTGACGTGAGAAACGAAGAACGTGGAAGACCACCGAAAAAGTTTGAAGATAGCGAATTGCAAGCATTGTTACAAGCAGACTTGGCTACGTCCGATTACTACTTATTTGCATCGATGGGACACGCACTTGCTGAGCAGGGCTTCACTTCTTATGAAAATGTACGAAAATGACTCGATGACTGGTTTGCCTCACAAGAGTAAGACTTTTTTTGGCATGGAATCCACAAATTGTCAGAGATGTGAAAAATGTATAGCTAGCCATCGGCAATATTTTTATCATTTTCATACAATAAACGTGTATTTTTTGTACAAAAAATTCCTGTTTGATATTTACATACCTGGTAAGTTTAATTATAAGGCTATCCTATAAGAAACAGTCCCATTTTCCCATACGAGAGAACGCCACTGTGTCGGATCAATACATTGTTAGTTTTAGGGCGAATACATACTAACTAATCTCTCCCTTTTACTAATCGGGACAGCTTTTTCGATATGCGAAAAAGAATTTTAAGCTAGTGTCTTATTTTCACATTCACATACAGCAAAGTATACACTTGAGTTATTTTCATACCCTTACTTTTTTTGTGAAAACAAAAATAAACTTCCTGTCTCATTTTAAAACATAAGCTTGAAACTATCAGCTTTAAATTTCTGGATTTATTTGTCCTGCGAGAGCAGAAATACAAGCCCTTAAACAAAATTAGTTAAGGGTGTATTTCTAACCTCGCTGAACTGTTTTAATCTGAGATTAATCTAATGTTAAAACTGTTTCTATTCTGATGATATAAATGAACATAACCTAAACACCGATTAAATCAACCAAAAATTAAAACTAGCCCTGGAATCTTACTGCACATTCCCGTCATGCTATGATGAGCAAGATACTATGTGACCCCCACACGATATAAACAATGTTGGCTCTATCAGATTCTAAAAGGAAGAGATTGGGTTTCGGTGGAAGGAACGGTTACATTTGAGAGTAGAACAGATATTACAACCACTCAAATTTAATACCATTTCAGGCAAATATCTGGAAACACACTGTTTGCCATTAAATAACTGCTTAATATTTCAGATGTTACATCCTACTATTTTCGCAAAATAAGAATACAATTCCGTCGGATCCGATCGGGCTTCAATTACACGAAACTTTCTGATATGACTTTTCCCTTTAATCCAATATATCCCACACCTGATTCTCGTACGAATTGGTCGTATGAGAAAGAGGAATGGTCGAACCGGAAGGCCTTAAAAGTTGTATCGATGGAAGTAATCGTAACTTCCGATAATCCAGACAATTGCCTTCGAACACGGAGTTGTTTTTTGTTCGATTTCGTCGGAATATCTTGTTTATTATTACCTAATAGTGTAGCGACTTTTCTTGTTGAGAATGTAAGCCGGATAAATGAGAGCAAAGCATAACTAAAGGAATGAGGATTCCCTCATTTCTAAATTAATTCGTCTGATGTATAGGTCACCATTTTTGGTGTAAATTGTATCAAACTAAAACACTTGAAATGTTGCTGTATTTACAGCAATGATTAAATTTGGAGCATGGTATGTAGTGATTCAAGTTTAGGAAATATTTATGTAATCGCGAAAAAGGCTACCAGAAATATAAATATGTTAGTAGAATTACGTATGTCTGGAACAATACGAAAACTTTCCAGATTTGCTCGCGCGAAGTCAACCTGGCACAAATTTCGCGTTTTCAAACATTTCCCTTTCCAAAGATTAATAGTCCCACACTCTTTGAACCGCATTCCATTGATCAATATTAGCAGGTCTGTCAAATAATAAGATGAAACGCCAGCGCCGTTGTTGCCACAACAAGAATAATATTTCACATTCTCCTTTCTCATTTTCTAATTCAATCTGACATGAAAAATAGAAATACTTTTACATTATAACAGATTGCCCCTAATAAATCACCATCGCGTATGCGTAGTTTTTTCTGCTCAAGCCGCAGGAGTTCCGGGTGCCGTGGAAAAGACCGGTATAATTTCAATAAAATGAAAAAATTATGCAGCTGGCATAGGGACGCTGGCCTTGGCGACATGTGCAACGTATAAATCCTTGTCTTGACCTGATGGGTGACATACACGATGGTGGGCCGGTTTCTTTTCTCATTTCTTGATTTCCGTTTTTAGGGATTTAATTTCAAGACGAAGGGCCGGCCAAAAGGGTCGTGGTTCGTGGTAAACCAAATACTGAATAGAATGATTTCTAAAAATGCTTACTCGCCCCTTACGTATTTTCCTTGAGAAAAAGGTTATACCTTTTTAGTAATTAGAGCCGTCCATTTGGATGCCTTTAAGTCAGGGGTAACGCTGTATACAGGGCTTTAGAGACGTAGTACGATATACTGAAAAATTATGGCTATTGGTTGACCAATTCTGTGCTATATCTAATCGGTAGGCTCGACTCTTTTTATTAAACAGCAATTTAATTCATAAAAGAAGAATATTCACACGATTTGGCGAGAGATGAGAAGAATGTTCTTATATAAGGAAAACGACCATTCGGCATCTAAAGATGTAACATTAGTATAGGTAGTATATACACTATACTTCTAACTATGTTTGTCATCGTGTATGAATCGGCTATAAAAATAAGAGCTTCGAGTGCGTTTCAGAAATTTGAAAAAATCGGTTTGGTATGGGCCCTTAACGCATCTACATGTACAACTTTCGAATCATTTCCGCTGTAAAATATAACGCATGAAGTGTACATGTAATATACTATATTTCTTAAATTAAGACGGCACATTTTTGGAGAACGGCCCGTAAGAAATAGTAATATTTGATGCGTTAAAAGTTGATTTTTTCGTAACGTAGTTAATATTAGTTGCTGAGTTTATGGCTAGTACATTTTTCTAATTTTTCCGTCCCAATAAGAGCAAGTGTACATACTATAACGTAGGCCATATAATGTTTTTTAGAATTCGTTGTCTCGCATACGACTAACCATAGTCGTTTATTGTTTATTTGAGATTTAACACTGTTTTCATGTCTCTCGACTAGATATAAATTCAAATGTATTTCGGTAGGGAAATTTCATGTAGTATTACATTTGTGTCAAAACTGACGACATAGTTCTTTTTTTAAAAATCGGTATAAGGCTTTTGCCCAGTTTTTATGTTGGACTATATACATACAGCACTACATATTTATTTATGTAAGAATTATCTCAGTAATACAAAAATCAGAAAATCAGTGTTAAATTATTATATAAGCCCGATTATCATTAAATTCCTGCTGTATACACGATTTTTAAACACAGTAAAAACATTCAATTTTTTCGTTCATCCTCAAACCGTAATCCTATATTATAACCCGGGGCGTGAAACCCTCCCCCACATAATCGTTTAAATCTTCCCGAACGAGCACGCACCCCTCTTTATATTTTATTAATATACTAAACGCAAACGAAACCTCCCATTGATTATCTCTTCGCGTTAAAATATATTATGTTTTATAAAAAAAAAAACACCAACTTAATTATGCACCGTGAAAGGAAAATACTATTAAACCCGAGAGAGCAGCGGCATTCATACTTTGTTAGAGGTAATTTTCCTTGAGAAGAGTGATTTTTTTATGTACAATACTCGGGAGGCCGCCACTCGCCCCCGAGGGTTGTTTCGAATACTACTCAGGATCTTCTCTCCCGGGCTGGACAGGAACGTCGGACAAAGCTGTATTTGCATCGTCGGAACGGCGCGGCGTAATAAATGACCCTTGCATATCCTAGGTAGGGATGCGGGAGTAATCCTGGGGTATTTTTATGCCGTTCAGATGATGATACCGGTTCGTGCAGAGTGAATACAAATATGAGATTTGTAGTCTTGTGGAAAAGCCATGGTGTTATAGAAAGTCTTAAATCGTTTTCTAATTAATTTATTTAGGATATGAGTATAATATTCATTACTTCTACGTTTTTATTTATGCTGATAATAATGATGATAGTTACTAGGAGTGCTAGTTTTATACGTAAAGGGTCTTTCAATAAGGACACTCGATTTTTATATGTAAATAAAACAAGTTGTGTGAGATATCCACTAATTTTTTTATTTGAAAGAGTATGAAATATAACGTTGTTTAAATGTCCGCCGCGACTCTGTTTGGTGGCATGTGTTCGTAGGCGGTCCAATCTTCTATGACTTTGTTCGTTTTATATGGCATTCGTTATGTTGACTTTGAGGGCATCAATTGTTTGTGGTTTATTTGCATAGACCTGCGATTCAAAGGAAGAAGTCTAAAGGAGTTAAATCCCACGATCTCGGTGGCCAATTCACGTCGCCGCTGCGCGAGATAACCATGCCTTCAAATCGCTCATGCAGAATGTCCATCGTGGCATGCGCTGTGTAGCATGTAGCGTTGTCCTATTGGAACCACATGTCGTAGGTATCATTCAGTTTAGGCTACAAGAAGTTGCTTATCATCGATGCGTAGCGCTCGCCGTTGACGGTTATGGCAATGCCAGTTTCGCTTTGGAAGAAGTACGGACCAAAGTCCGCATCAAACAATGACTTTCTCGGAATGAATTTGGTGCTGGTGTATCTCATGTGGATTGGTATTGTTCCAAATCCAACAATTTTGCTTGTTCGCATATCCATTCGTCCAAAAATGGGCCTCGTCGCTAAATATGATTTTTTTAGCCAAATTTGGGTCAACCTTCAACTGCTTCAGTGTCTAATCAGCGAACACGCGGCGTTGTCTATGGTCGTTTACCTTAAGTTCCCGGGTTAGTTGGATTTTATATGGGTGCAGACCCAAGTGCCGACACAAAATTGAAGTCGCAGAAAGACCAGGTTCTTGCAAACGACGATATATTGACTGCCTCAGGTTTTGTCGTACACTCTCACGCATGTTTTCAGCAGACCTTATATTTCGATGACGCACGGGTGTCGGCTGATTATTTATAAAACCGGTCGACGTCGAATAGTTGACTGGGCGGGTCGGTTGTGGCGAGTATTGATTTTGAAAATAACATTTGATGAATTTCACACATTGTTGAACGCCATAACCTTCCACAGTGATTTGCCATACACTACTGAATGAATCACAATAAGTTTGACAGATGTTGCTTTAACAGAATGGCCGCTTTAACCTAACAAATTTCGAGCGTCCCTCTTGAAAGACCCTGTATATACAGCACGTTTTCCGCTAGTTCACTTGCTAGTTTACAAGTTTACATATACACATTTCTTTATGTTATGGTTCAAAGTGAGTTTAGGCAACTTACAATATATGGATTTTCTTCTACTTCTAATAATAAATTCAGTTTATTTTCTTTCGTAATCTTGGAGTGTGGTCTGCTCCGTCAAACTTCTGTATTAAATCGCAACACATAAACATGATTAAAATTTATATGCGTTGTTTTTCACTTAATGTATTAAACGTTAGAAGTAAACTTACTTAAAAATAGATGAACCTTAATTGAAGGTGACGATAATAAATTCTCAGGAATATTTCATAAATATTACATGTTGTTGACAGTTATCAGTTGTGTTTTGTTTTGAGCAGTCTGCCTGATTATTTATCATTTCGACTTAAATCTAGAATTTAAATTTAATGACTAATTAGTTTGAATCACAACATACGTAATATGTACATACAGAGTCCAAAAAAGTCAAAAAAATACAAAGTTAAAATTGACATTGAAACCTTTCTGAAAAATTTTATGGAACTCAGGCCGAATAAAGCCTATCGTTTTAATGGCTATTTTATTTTTATTGTTTTTGATAATAAATTTGAGGTAATAAAGTAACAATTGTAATTTTTTTAATTTAGCACGTTAGGCTGTCGTCAAAAACGAACAGAAATTCCATTAAAAAACAGGTGACGACATCACGTGATTACAAATGAACACTCGATACGTGATATACAAAATGTATTTATGTCACGCCAATTGCCGTGACTGACGAAATTTCATGAGATTTTGTTTCCATACCTTTGGTGCGCTCTGTATGGTAATAAAATTAAAGTAGTAATAAAGTTAGAGTATCGTCCGTGAAAGAATGATAATCACAAAACGAGTTAATAACATGAAATTTAAAATTTCAACGTTAGAGTCTGAAGAATTTTCATTAAACGAACTAAGACCTGGCACGTATCCTGCATTCAGGATAATTCACGATGGGATTCTTAATGTAAAAATAGTTGAGGCGATAACGTGGACCCCAGGGAAATATGTTGAGTCTCTTCACATCTTTATCTTGTAAAATATGAATACTATATAATTTTATAATGAACTTTATTAATACACTACTCAAAAAAATTTAGGGAACAAAAATGCCGAAACAGAGTCAGTGATTTTTGAAAGGCTGTAACTTTATGAAAAATGGTTATATCGATGAATCTCAAAGTGATTCAATAATAAAAACTATTTTGAAGCTTGAAGTTTCTAGTTTTGAAATATAATCCCGCGGTATTTCTTTGGATAGCGCAGTAACCATAGCTCAGAAGATTGTTTGCCAGAATATTTCAGAACTAGAAACTTCAATATGTTTCTTTTTTCATCTCAATACGAGTATTTTTTAGAAAGTTACAGCTTCTCAAAGACCACTAAAAATTTTTCAGAACTTTTTGTTCCCTTAATTTTTTTGAGTAGTGTATATTCAAGAAGATTTGCGCACATTCCGCATAGTCTTTGATTTTTTCTTTTTTTTTTTTGGTTTAATTTAATGCGACTTATGGAACTTATGCCTTGAAATATCAACTGTTCGCTTTGTTTACGGATTCCCATTTCTCCCCTACCGCCTTTTATCGAAACACCGAGCGAACAGGAGATTAGAGCGACATTATTTAATATTTCACGACTTCTTGAGTTGCCGTTGAATTCCGGAGGCTTCCCTTTTTGTTTGCGAATAGTTCGAAAACGCTTTGCCTGTTTTCGCCATTACAATTCACCACATAGCGGGAGTTTAAATTAAATATGCACTCGAAACATTGCACGACCAACAGCTACGAGAAAATAGAAAAATACTAAATTTACTTTTGATGTTTTCAATTTCACGCTTTTCTTGTCAATTTTACCTACGGAATTGCGCTCGGCTCGGGATCGATTGAAACATTTGCCACAAAAAAGACACCGGAAGGATCGGCTGGAATTAGCGCGGAGTTACAGTAAGTGGCCCTTTGTTCGCGGAGATTATACTGTTTTCTTAAGCGTATCGCGAAATCAGACAAACAACGTCGTTTGTCTATTTGTTAGTGGTGTAGTATGTGGAAAATAGTAATAGAACGTTATCTTAGCAGGAGATCGCTCCAGCTACTGTCTTCGGAAAAAGCAGTGCCTTCTTGACTGCATCTGAACATTTTTCCTAAGGTAAAAAGTGAAATTAAGTTAAGCGCAAATAAACAGACGTAATATAGGGTGGGGCACTCCAGAGTCCCCGGTTTTGAAGGGTAATAAAATATTAACGGAATGAGATACAAAACAAAACTTTTTATTTTTATATAGAGTAGTTTTCCCTATTTCATTACACTAAGTTATAAAAATAATGTCATCAAGATGATGCCCGTTAACGCTAATACATTGTCGGAGGGGTTCTCTGAAGTTTTCCACAACCCGACGGCAAGCAGTGATGGGTATGGCGTGAATATCTTCTGCAATTCTGTCTTTCAATTCTTTAGGGTATGAAGGCGATGTTTAAAAACTTTTTCCTTTGAGAACCCCCAGAAGAAAAAATCGCAAATGCTGAAATTTGGTGAGCGCGCAGGCCACTCAATATTCCTCCTCAGGGAGACCAAACGTTGAGGGAACATTTCTCTCAAGACAGCCATAGATATTCGTGCACTGTGGCCTGTAGCTCCATCCTGCTGGAACCAAGGGTCAGAGTTCCAAGAGGAACCCAGGTCCTCTTCTTCGGCTAGGGCATCTAATCTATGCTGCAGGATGTTTCCAACATAGTCCACATACCGAGCAGCCGTAACGGCGACAGTCACGCCTTCCGCCTCGAAAAATAAAGACCGATCACTCTATACTCACTAACGGCACACCAAAATGGCACTTTGGGGGAATGGAGGGGCCTTTCATGAAGCTGTCGGGGGTTATTTCTGGTCCAGTATCGAAAGTTTTGATTGTTTATTGTTCCACTGAGGTGGAAATGTACCTCATCACTTCTTATGAATGTTGATGTGGCTGGGACCTGGTCAAGCATTTGCTGGCACAATAATCTGCGGTTTGCGTGATCTGCTATACTGAACTCTTGTGCTAACATAATCTTGTATGGATCAGAATGCAAGTCATAATGAAGAATTCTCCTGAAACTTCGATTTGACATCCCCAAAGCAATGGAGTGTTTCCGAGCAAAACGTATTGGCGATTGCTCTATCGCTTGTCTCATACGCTCAACATTTTCGGGTGTTCTTACCGTTCTTTATCTTTCAGATGTTCTTCGAGGTCGTGTACTTCCTTTTTCTTCCAAATTTCCAATCCAGGCACGAATTGTTTTCGCATGAGGAATAGAACACGCGCGAGGAATGTTGAAACGTCGACGAAAAGCTCTCTGCGTAGTGATTACCGATTTGTTGTTTTCGTAATAGACCCGCACAACAAAGCCACGGTGTACACCTGACCAAACCATCATGGGAACTGAAACGAGATGAGTGACTGGACAGAACGAGACCATCCCCATCTCTCTATCTTCATCACAGACTGTACAGTCACCCTTCAAAACCAGGGAATCTCGAGCACTCCACCCTTTATAATAAAAGTTTTCCACAAACTTCAATACTGTCGATGACGAGAAAGAGTTATCGTAAATTCATATTGTTTTTGCTCCATTTAATGCATAATATTTTTTTATTGAAACTTCTTGATATTCTCAATTCGTCTTGATATTTCGCTTCACCAAAACACATCCAAAGACTGAATTCTATTCAAGACTGAACAGGTCACAATTACAGATAGTACGAGTAAATTGGGTGGATATCCCCAACTTTCATCCATCACTAAAGCTATCTACTTGCCCCAGTGATGGCACTGATAATTTTAAGAAACTATGAATTTTTTTAACTGCTGCTTCTAACCATGTTCCTCATCGTGTAACAATCGGCTGTAGAAGCCATTTGGACAACAGTTTAAGGTCTTTGCGTCATTTTTCTTTTTGCGCTGTGTATATTTCCATGTGCATATAATGAATGCATCAATCGTGGCGTGTTACTATGAACTTTCGACTAACTACCCAGTCCATTAGAATTATGTACATACACGGTTGCGACAGGGATCTACAATTTGAGAGAAATTTCAACTATAGTCCAGCCCAGGCTCCTTGTTGTTCCAACTTTTACAGTAATAATGTGTTGGTTATACATTTGGGCGTAGTTACTAATCAGTCGCATATTGTGAATTTATCTTGTCAAAAAAGGAGATGTTTCTGATCTCCTCAGCTGTCAATTTGTACAACGAGACACCCCTGGATAACAGATATGAACAGTTTGTGGCAATTTCATGAATAATATTTAATCGTTGGAGAATCTGCTTTATCTACTCCAAGGGGAAAAGGTCATACGACAGAATTAATCTTTGGACATCACGACTTCTCAGCCTATTTTGGAGACAGTTCTGCCTGCAAAACAGGTTCACGAAGCAATCGTCATGTAGTCAAGGTCTTTTCCAGAACCGCTTTTAATAGTTAGGCATTTACGTGTTTAATTTGGGATTTGTTCCTTAATAATTTCCATTGCAATTGTTTTAAATTGGCACTATCTAGGGTGGCGCTTGTGGCAAGAAGACCTTCTAACGCCCCTAAGATATTATTAGCCCTCCTGTATGCATTCTTGTGGGAGTAATTGTGATACACCCTGTAGGGGAAGGGTTTTCATTGTTAGGATAATCATGTCAAAAAATAGTTGAGTATCGTCGGTAGTGCAGCAAAGCCTCTGGATTACCCAAACCGTTCCCCGTGGCACAAGTAAGATTCTCCTGATTTATACCGCCGCATCCGCCTTCCCCGGCTCGCAACGTGGGGGTGCACGCCGGCCCGCCTCTTTATAAATTGGGCTATTCAAAGGGATTTTTGACGATCCATAATAAAAACGGGGCCCGCACCGCTCCCAACAGTTTCTTTCATGAAGGCTTTAAGGGAAGTCGGACAACTTTTATCGCCTGACGGCTTGTTCCCCTCTCCCGACTCAATTGTTTCGTGCTCATTTGGACGAATAATATTGTCCCATTTCAACTTAGCTGACTGTAATGGACTTTCCTATTTAAGCCGGCCATAAAGATGGAAGATGTTTGACGATATAAATCCGCACAAACGGCCGAATGTTACATAAATCGAGTTTTATTCCCCCCGGAATGAAGTTTTTCGGGCGCTCACCGGAGAGGAAACGGCGGGGCGAATGCTCTGAAATACCAAAAGTGAATAGAGGGTAAATAGTGCTCGGGACTCCGATAATGATCCTGACTTTTTGTAAAGTTTGAAACTGTTTATTTAATAGTCAGATCGTCGTATTGTATTTCTCAAACATTTTTTTTACGGCAGTGAATAAAATGCTAGTTTACGCACTGCCGACAGTGCGTAAACTAGTAAAGTGAGATTTATCGCACTAGTGAGTAAAAACGATACTTTACACACTGCTATAAGTATAATAACATTTAGCCAAATTGTTACTAGTACACGGACAGGAATACTCGTAATAAATATCAGCAAATATTGAACGTAAACCTCCAATATGTAAATTAATTTGTACAGTTTAAAATATATATTACTAAAGTGGGAAAGGGATGAGATTGCGAAGCAGACTAAAGAGCTTCAGAATATACATCGGAGGTTGTAGAATCTTTTTGATGAGGAGTCTGGATAATTTTCTGAAATGTCTCCTGTTTTATTTTTCTATTTCCATAGAGGCTTTGGCTTTATGGTTTCATTTTGTGAGAAAATTAAACTTTTTCGATGCTGTTCCACTAGTTTTAGAACTAATGTTTTTTTTCTGATGAAACCGCCTTGTACTTGGTGATCTTTGGTGACTAGAATCTTTCGTGATCGAATTATAGGATCCTACTTCCTTGACGGCGAGAAAACTTCATACTTGCATTATTTGTATTATATCCGAAAGAGGGTCTAGATTTGTCAATAAATACCTGGTGTAAACAGGATAGACCCTTGCCTCAGTATACTGTTATATAACGAGTGTGCCACAATTAAATTTTTCTAAATTAGTAGAGGACGTATACTCAGAGTAGCCAGCTAGATCACAGGGCGTGACACCACTGATTATTTTTGCTACTTAAAGATTAAGAACTGTCTTAATAATCTTATTACCAAATCCGAAAGAGGCAAGAATAATTAAGCAAAAGACTATTTAATAACATCAACAATAATTCGAACTATTTTACAAGAATTTTGTTATTATCTTGGTCATTATCATAGTGAATGGTAATGATTTTCGACGGTTGGCTCTGATTGTTTTATTTGCCAGATTTCATTTAAAATTGATTTTGTATAAATCAACAAAAATAGCGTAAACAAAAATACAATTGACAAGAATTTTTGTTTAAAAACCTTTTTGAACATATTCATGAGATTTATTCAGAAGAAAGAAAATAAAGACTACCTAACACCTTCTTAGTTTCTTCTTCAAAAGTTTTTAAAAAGCAAAGTCAATATTTGTTGTCTGATGAAATTTTGTGAAATTCAATTGCTTTAGAAATACTGAACTAATTCCAAACTTTTTATCCTTATGTATATTACGTAAGAAACACCACTAACGCCTTGGGTCATATTAAATGTCTATACTATATTTTTTCCTTTCGGTTTAAGGTAAAAATTCAACCTTAATTTACAAGTGAAATTATCATTTTCAATTTCCATATGAGTATGACCCTCAATACGAAATTCTATATAAAAAAATATAATTATTTATTTATAGGCATATTACCGGATGGTAATAAATCATCAGTTAAATTATGTGACGTTAATTAATTTTTATTCTTATATTGGAATTATAATTTCCTCGTAGAAAAAAGCTATTAATTGCCTCGCCTTCTGTCAAACATGTTTATTTGTAAACAGTTATTCGGCAGGTCCGGAAGGAAAGCCTTCGTTTTATATCATCTGCTCTTAAAAAAAAATATACAGCAAATTATATAGGGTGTTTGAAATCATCATTTTCGAGATACACTTAAAATAATTATTCTTTAATATCTGCCTTAAATTATAGATACGGCTCTAGTGATTTGAAAGAAACTTGGATTGTGAGAAGTACTTAAAATCGTACCCATTTCATTAAAAAGTGGTGGATAGTTTCACTATAAAAAAGACTTAAGCTAGTACTTCTTTTACTTTTTGATCATTAATGTACATACTTGTAAACACCTAAAAAATACACTTAATTAAGTACATATATTTTTACTTTTCCACACTCCACTCCTACGCGGAAAAATAATGTAGTCGTGTAAAGAGAAAGTGTAAAAACGAAATTTTTTTTGGGTTTATTTTTCGTTTTTCGGCCTAAAAACAAAAAAAAATGGTTTCTAAAAAATGTTTGCTGTGCATCGTTGTCGTCAGCATTTATTCTTGTTAGCACGATAACTCAACTAAATCAAATCGGATCAATCGGATTTTGACTGATTCTAATTAGGGACGTTTAATAGACGACATCTATTGATTTTGAGGTGGATAGGGCGCACTCCACCCTGTTCATGTGTCATGAGAAAGCACGATGGTGGACTATTTGAAAAAAGTAAAACTGTGGCATAAAACACATATTCTACATTCATGTGTTGGTTTATTTTTCCTCGGCCAATCAATGCAAGATAGAGATGTTCTACGTGCGGAAAAGTCCGTTTTAAGGTTTTAAAACTGTTTATTTTATTTTTATTTCAAATACTGTTATATATAAATTCAGCTCCACATAAATTCGTAGATAAATTTAGAAAATGGTAGTACTATTCATTTCATCGCTATTTGCCAAATAAAAAACTCTCTTATCTTCCCTATAAACGGAAGAGTCTACCCGATCCTAGCCATAAAAACAAGCCACGGTATGTTTTGAGATTTTTTATTTGGCAAATAGCGATGAAATAAACTATATATGTACGATTTAACTACTTTGTAGTTTCATTAAAATTACTAAAAGTTCGATCATTATGTTTCTTATATAATGTTTTAAAATGATCAATAGATTGACAAAAACAGTAGCAGAATAGTGCCACTTACTTTAGTAGATAATACGGCGATGAAAGTGTAGCACTTGGCTATACGCCCACAATATGGTTGGCAGATCTATCGTATTCTTTTGTAAAGGCATCTACGACGATGTCATTCGTATTTTAGCTTCAGTGTGATGGACTGACACCAATATGCTTGGGTTCAAGCTCCAACGGGGGGAATTTGGCGCCTACCCTTGAGCATCGGTGTGTTTGTCCTCCATTCTATGTGTAACCTTTCCCTCCCTAGCCTGAGCCTTTAAAGGAAGGGAGTTGATTTCCAAATTTTTGAAAAGATGTAGGGCTATTTTCGATAATTTCTTATATAATGTAGTGCATTTTTTTTAATATAAAAACGAAATATGACAATTTAGGCTACCTAATACTGAAATATATTCGTGAATTCTAGAATACTGGTAGTAGTTCAAAATAAATCTTACAACGATTGAATACATAAAATATTCTTACCAAGATGAAAGGCATAAGACGAAAGACAAAAGCAGAAATTTAAAAAAATAGTTTGATACTAGTAACATTGTCAAAGTCCAACAGAGGGTCCAGACGAATCACCGGATCTGATACCATTGGATTTCTTTTTATATTTAAGTTAGACGACACAAATTAAAAATTCATTAAAGACGTTATAACACAGACTTATTATTAAATAAGTTTTTAATTACCAAATTTCAAATTGAATCAATAAAGTTGGGATACTGATTCGCGATTTCCAACTACTATGTGCCTTCCAACGACTCGCAAATTTTCCATTAGCCGATTTGAGCCACCTATCCGTCCTTACCTTTAGCCGTTATCGCGACCAGCCAGTGACAGCCGAAGCTTGGAGAACGGCCCAATTATCTGGCGGTGCCCTCTATTTTCTCGCCTCCGCCGTGCCCGTGAATAACAGCCGTCTCCGATACATCCCGGAGAGGCGAGGAATTTTAAAAGGGACATTATATTTAAATTGGGAGATATTCAAATCGACGTAATTGTTTTGATGAGAAAATAAAGTTTATTAATAGGATTTTCCGTCGGGGAGCCCGAGTCTCGAATATTATGTATGTAAATTAACGTTCCCCAGTTTGGGCCTTCGCGGAAGGTATTGGTTATTAATATGCCAATTAGACGGGATCCTTGGAGAATTTGTTGCCCCGAATTCGAGAGGGCTCAGAATGGACTATGTGAATTCTATCGACGATGTCATATTTATCGTGGTGCTTTAGCCATGATTCCGTAGCCATTCAGTAAATATTACGGCTTAGTAGAATTATATACTTTAACGGCATGGAACTGTAGTCACCCTGTAGATTTTTATATTATTGGTGAGCTGATTTTAACGCTTGTGGTCTAACTGATGGACTAGTTAATTTCAGTCTATTCAATTAAAATAAATGTTCAAAGTATTTGAGAATATTGTATATGTGGCTCACACTAGGAGAAGACCAATTCGGGTTTAGGCGAAATAGGGGAACTCGCGAAGCTATTCTAGCGCTAAGAGTAATGTTAGAGAAGACAATAGAAAAAGGAAAGAACGCTTATATAGGATTTGTAGATTTAGAAAAAGCTTTTGATAACGTAAGATGGGAAAAAATGTTCGAGATACTAAAGAGCGCGGGAATTAAGTATAGAGATAGGAGAGTAGTACACAATCTATACAAAGAGCAAACTGCTGTTATAGAAGTAGAAGGGGAAAAAAGGGAAGTAGGTATTAGGAAAGGAGTAAGACAAGGATGTACCACTATTTTTAATCACCACTATCACCACTAATTTTTAATCTGTACATCGAAGAGGCGATTAATGTGGTAAAAGATAGAGTGGATTTCGGGATTAAAGTACAGGGACAGAAACTAAAAATGCTGAGATTCGCGGATGATATAGCAGTATTAGCATCTAGTAAAGAGGAATTATAATCAGCATTGAATGAAATGGAGGCAGTGTTGACAGAGGAATACGGAATGAGGGTGAATAAAAACAAAACTAAAGTGTTAGTGTGCAGAGGACGCGAGAGCAGAGCAAAAACGAAAGTACAAATTAATAATGAAAGATTGGAGGAAGTTAAAGACTTCACTTATTTAGGAAGTAAAATAAATTGGGATGGAAGAAGCGATAAAGACATAAAACAAAAAATAGCGCAGGGTCGAGTAGCTTTTAACAAAAAGAAAGCACTTTTATGCTCGGGGGTAATAAACTTAGAAACAAGGAAGAGATTTTTGAAAACATATGTATGGAGCACGGCACTATACGGTTGCGAAACCTGGACGGTAGGGGAAGCAAGTAGGAAGACATTAGAAGCTTTTGAGATGTGGTGTTACCGAAGAATGATAAAAATACCATGGACTGATAGGGTTAGAAACGAAGAAGTATTGGAGGAAGTCGGCGAGAAAAGAAGTATGTGGAAAAACATAAAGAAGAGAAGAGATAGAATGGTAGGCCACTTGCTGAGACATGGGGGAACAGTCCGCGATATTTTGGAGGCAGAAATAGGAGTGAAGAAATGCAGAGGTAGGCCTAGATTAGACTACTGCTCGCAAATAGTAAGGGATGTAGGTTGTAGCACAATTAGCGAAATGTGTAGGTTAGCACAAGATAGGAGAAGCTGGAGGTTAGCGTCCAACCAGTCTTAGGACTGATGACCTCATGATGATGTGGCTCACACATACAATAGTGGGGTTCATCTGAAAAAGGAATGTCACCCTGAGCTAGTTTTATTCTGTCCTACTTGTTCATTATCCTTTCGCAGAAATGAATTCAAAAATCTCTGGATCATGTTCTGTTAGTGCCTAGGAAAATGTTGTCTTATAGGCATTTTTGTCCTCGTCTATATGTATAACCTTCCCCTCCATAGCTTGAGACTTTTGGGAAAAGATCGATTTATGTGTGTCCATATTTTTAAATACAGATAACATTTTCGTTTATGAATATACGAGTACTTCAACGCAATCTTATGGCTGACATAGTTTGGCGACAATTCTACAGTAGTTTGACGCCAATTTAATGTTAAAATATCTTCAACACTGTCGAATATTTATTTTGTTTTTTACGAAACGAACGTACGTACAGTATTATTACGTACTGCTTACCAAGAATAGGAAAAAGTGTGAGATTCTCTAGGTATGCGTAGAAGAAAGAGTGAGGCAGAATTTCGATTAAAAAGGATGCACTTTCCGCACGGCCAGATCGAACTCTGTATACATTCACATTCAATATATATTCATCGATATTCACTCTGCAAAGGTCTCAATTCGACTGTTAAGTATTTCGACCAGGTTGGATTGAAAATAAACATCGTCAAGACAAAAATTCTTGGAGTTAACACAACAATCCTATGTAACACTGGTAATCGAAGGCAAAATCATTGAGGAGGTAGACAGCTTCTGTTACCTGGGAAGCTATATTACAAATGATGGAGGTGCTGATGCAGATGTGAACAACAGAATTCAAGAGGCACGACAAGCATTTATATCACTCAACGTATGGACCTCAACACAGCTATCAAGAAATCTGAAAATATGCTTTTTCAAAACTAATTGTATTTAACTACTGCTGTAGAATGCGAGACTTGAAAGTCAGCTTCGTTCATCGAAAACAAAATACAAGCCTTCATAAACAACTGTCTGAGGTGAATACTGAAAATCAAATGGCCAGAAACAATAAGTAATGAAGAGCCGCGGAGAGTAACTGGTTGTGAGCCATTCAAATGTCGAAAATGGAAATGGATTGGTCATTCCCTGAGAAAACTAAATTGAGATATAACCCGCACGACAGACTGGAGTCCACAAGGAAAAATAAAGAGTGGTCGGCCAAAAAATACGTGGCGCAGGACGGTTATCGATGAAACTCGAACAGCTGGTAAAGAATGGAACGAAACGAAAGCTCTTGCCCAAAGAAGAGTCCGATAGAGGCATTTCTTGGATGCACTGTGTCCCCCCGTGGAATAAACTTCAAGATGATGATGATGAATTACATTACAGGGTAAACAAAATGACTATACAAAACCTTCATTAAACGATTGAAATCTTCACCAGATTATATCTTATAAAGTGCGACAAAGCGACATCTGATTGAGGTTTATATCGAATCGTAAAGCTATAAATTCTTCATCTGGAACTTTTGCTATCCGAACTTTTAAGCACAGAAAGAAAACCGCGACGCTTTCAGCTTAATTGAAAATCTAAAAGTTGTAAATATTTGGCTCTGGGACGGCTGAAATATTTTCTTGCGGCTTGCGCTGCCATAGAAGTACGTTCCGTGGAGGATAACGAGCTGGCAGCTCCGGCAGTCGGCTAATAAAAAGGGTCAGACACCTACAATGTTGACACTCGAGACTTTTCTAATATAAAATATTACATTTAATTTTCCTGAAGGGCCACAGTAATTTATCGAAGGAATTAGCAGCGGTTCTTGTGACTTTTAATAAATTGTTATTAATTAAGTCGATAAATTGGTCCCGTTTGGCGGGTGAGGAAGGTGGCGGGAAAGGTCTTATAAGAAGGGATCCGAAACAACATTTAAATTACTACGTAAAGTTGTAAGAGGAGTTTTTAAGCTGATAAAAGTTGTCCAAAGTTTCCCGCAAGCGATTCGTTAAAGTTATTATTAATTAACTTCAAATATTCCAATATGTAGCAAGTTAGTTTCGAATAGTTTTCAAATGGAATCCTCGCGATGACCTTTTCCGCTTGTGTCGCAGAGAACCGTTGATGATCTTAAAATATAATAAACAGGAAAAACCAATTAGTTAATTAACGCATTACTAATCTATTATATGATATTTTCATTTTGGGTTTGTTCAGTAATACTTTCATTTTGTGGTAGATCTAACTTTTTTACAATAACATCATCATCATCATTAGGTCATCAGTCCTAAGACTGGTTGGACGCTAACCTCCAGCTTCTCCTATCTTGTGCTAACCTACGCATTTCGCTAATTGTGCTACAACCTACATCCCTTACTATTTGCGAGCAGTAGTCTAATCTAGGCCTACCTCTGCCTTTCTTCACTCCTATTTCTGCCTCCAAAATATCGCGGACTATTCCCCCATGTCTCAGCAAGTGGCCTACCATTCTATCTCTTCTCTTCTTTAAGTTTTTCCACATACTCCTTTTCTCGCCGACTTTCTCCAATACTTCTTCGTTTCTAACCCTATCAGTCCATGGTATTTTCATCATTCTTCGGTAACACCACATCTCAAAAGCTTCTAATTTCTTCCTACTTGCTTCCCCTACCGTCCAGGTTTCGCAGCCGTAAAGTGCCGTGCTCCATACATATGTTTTCAAAAATCTCTTCCTTGTTTCTAAGTTTATTACCCCCGAGCATAAAAGTGCTTTCTTTTTGTTAAAAGCTACTCGACCCTGCGCTATTCTTTGTTTTATGTCTTTATCGCTTCTTCCATCCCAATTTATTTTACTTCCTAAATAAGTGAAGTCTTTAACTTCCTCCAATCTTTCATTATTAATACAATACATATTAATTAATACATATTAATACACAATACATATTAATTAATACAATAACATAATCCAGATTTATTATACAGAGAAGTTAAGGCTGATTGAATTAAATTGACAGATACAATAAAATGTGGAATTAAGCTCAAATAAATAAATAAATAAATAACAGCGGAATTATATTTGATATCCATTTGGAGTTACACAGCTTTATTGTTTCGATAACTACATTTATCGAAACAATTAAGCTCAGTGTCGGTGTCGAACATTTTCACTTCACTGTGTTAACAGCTTTATTGTGTCGAAAAATACACTATGTAATATTAGTATATTTTATCCCAAATATCCTTTAGAGGTTCTAGTGAGATACAGTGAACACAAAACCGCCTAAATTACCGATAAAACATTATTTCGCACGTCTTTTTCTATTGAAGAAAATAAAGAAATCACCACTTCTATAGTAGGATTTTTTAAAGCGCTCAAATAATTTTCTTTCATTTTGTTACATTAAAACCTTCACCCATACTTGACTAAAAATTTTAAATTATTTATATTCATGAAGGGTATTAGCAAGGTTCTCTGAAGATGGTTATATAAAACTGAAACGTAAGAACAAAAACACTTTTAATAAACGTACCTGGCCGACAATGCTAAAAAAAGAAGTCAAATATAATACTCCTAATAACAATTAATAAATAACAAATTAACCATTTCACTTAATTTTTCATGAATACCATGATTTTTATTGAAACGAAAACAAACCCTCAACAAACAATGTAACACCAGGGGCTGCAGCCATCAAAAAGGTAATGCCTTAATTGTGAGAAAGGCCGATTAAGCCCCTATTCGGCGGTGGCTTCGCGTTGTTTGTGTTACGGACGCCGCCGCCGCCACCTCAGAATACAAACACAAAGTTAAGCCGTATCCCTACTGTTGAAACAAGAAAACAAAAACTCACCGTAAATTGTATCTGAAGTAGTAGCAGTTACATAGCAAATATACATAACCGGTTTAGGTGTATTTGATTTAGTAATTTGGGAGAAAGAGAAAAAATGCGTTAACTGGATCTTGAAGACATGAGTCGTTATGAGTTTCATCATAGCCAACGTCTGGTCAAGTTAGAAATCAGTTTTTACAATCGTTGGATTAAAGAGGATATGATAGGAAGGACTGGTAAATCTCCAGACTTAGTCCCTCTTGAATGTATTATTTTTATAAAAATACCTGTAAAGCAAGCTACAGAATAATAGATACAAGACTGATGTGACATTTAGGAACGAAATCGATAAATACTCTGACTTATTAAAAGAGAATTAATTATATTAATAAATCTATTCTAAATGTAATGTTTGTCTAAATGTAAGGAATGATGTTGAATATTATGTTCCTATATTGTTATATCCTTATGTAGTACAACTGATATTATAGAATATCCTATGTAATTAGTTGTAACATTATATAATTAGTTATAACATGATTTCGTCTACAATAGAGCATTTGCTGAAGGTTCTTGTGGTGCCCATTGTTCCATGTAATGAAGAGGAAAACTAGTAGCGTGTTTTCAGTACAAGAATTTGGCATAGTGGCTCTAGTGTATTTTTAGCAATGAAGTTGTTTAACTATGAACTTGCAATCAGAGATATGGAGGTAGAATATAACAAATAGTCCAGACCATATATTGAACTTCGATCAACACCATATAGCTTGTGCAATACTATTTATCTCCTTTCGAAGGCGATATATTCCCCTCGTACGTGCATCCTTACGGTTTGACATAATGGAAGAACTCATCACGAACACAGTATCTCTTCGCTGTACTGCGAAAGCTAGGTCTCAAAGTTGATAAACACGTTTAGTTCTAGTAATTTGATTATTCAGAAACTTTGGTTGCTAACTCGATGCTATCCAACACTTTCGCAATTGAGAATGTATTACATTAGCGTTTATCTTTTTCAGATCGAACTTTCGAAGAAGCCGACACTGGAAATCATATAGGTGAGTCTGTTTTGCGTTTAAGGTTTTTTTTTTATGATCAAGAAAGCTATGATGCAGCAGTTGGTGATTACGTGACAGATTATTCATTTACCTAACCCAAGCTTATTTGATACAATTGCTTATATTATAAAAGTCCCAGACTAGATTACAGAAGACTGCTGGCAAAGTGTCGCAGGTAATCCATGTCAACATACTTTATACTTATTTTTACTATTTTTACTAGAGCTATAATGTTTATATACAGAAATTTTAACTTAATCAATGTAAAACGTTTTCTAAAACCGTGGAATTCGGATTCTATAACGGGAGTGTACATGTACTCAGGCCATCATATCGGGCACATTGTGCTCTCTTCATAAGAGTGTCCAATTTGCCTCCAAATATTTCTTCATTCTCTCAGCCATCTGCGTGAATGTACTGAAGAAGTACACTCGATGGTAGTCGATGAATATCGGCCATTTCCAGGCAACAGGGCTCCAAACTAGATCATCGTTTCGTTGAGAGTACGATGTATCTCTTTAGGATATGCTCCGCAGTCTCGTCCTACAGATTGCACCCTCTACGCATAGGAGTAACAGTACAACCCTTAACATGAAGGTGCTTGTACTGTATAGCCTGCAATCTCCCATGAACATTGTTTTCAGGATTCGTATATTTATACGGGACAGATAGAAGCAATATTTCGCTAGTTTTAATTTAATGCCCACGATCTTCCATTTATTTGTCCTATGCGTTCACTAATGAAAATTACTGTCAAAAACAACACCCAGATATTTGACCTCACCTGAAAGTTTGACTAGATTTTTCTTTAACTAGACTAGGTTTGACCTTCCTTAGATCCTTAAATTGTCTAGCTTCCTTTTTCTGGTGAGTAGAACTTAGTTGGATCTTATTTATTTGGATATATTAGAGTGATCTTATTTGGATTTGCAGACAAAGCTTGCTCCGTGCACCAGCTTCTTGTAAACCGTACGTATATATTGATTTTATATCAAAATGTTTCCAGCAGAATGAGATATATGTTTAATTCGAAATGGCATATAATTATAATTGTACATCGGTCGTTCCATGTACTTCGTTAATTGCTTGAATTACAATGCCACAATGTACTGTTTTCATATTATTATTCAGCAAATAATTACTAAATTAAAGCTATTTAATGTCCAGGTAAACAGGCTCTCATATATCACTGGACCAAATTATCCGCAATGTACTCTGTTTGTGGAAGCTGTTACCCATAAAGCTTTCATTTGTTCATGTGATATATTGTCCTATTTTTTGCATTAACTGTATCTAAAATTGGTAAATTTAGTTATATAGGTGTCTTTGCTCATTGTTATTTTCTTTAAATGAATCGTGGATTAAACTAAACGTTAGCTTAATGTATATATCACATTCGGTATCGCAACTATTGTGAAGAAATTAAACACATAGGTCAAACAGGCAGATTCACAGAAATTTGTTAATAGAACACAGAAAAGTGTTAGACTAAAATCTTTAGAAATAACTATATCAAATCCAAAAAGTAACAAATCAAAATAATAAATATCTTCCTAAAGTCCTTAAAATACAGTTCTCTTTTTATTTTCGATATTTTTAAAGTGGGCGGGATAGTAAATATTAGTTGTTATTTTTTCCTATCATTATAAATTTAATGTAATGTTTTTTAAAAATAATTTTCGTAGAAATACATATGTATAGAATTTATAGGTGTATCCTATTGTTTAATAACAGCGCCCATGATATCGCGCGGCTTACATTTCGGGGCGCTCTGTATAAGTAATAAAATGGCGAGTCGCAGTTACGCCAACCTTGTGCCTGTAATCGAGATATTTTAGAATATTTGATGGGTTTATAATAACCAATTTTTGTGGGTACAATGCGTAAAAAATAACATTATTACGTTTCTTTGTTACAAAGAATAATTATGTTTTATATACGTACGTATAATGGCGTATAAAAAATGATGTAATTTATATATTATTGTTTCAGAATATTTCATTACGAGGCTACAAGGTTATATCTGTAATACGTCATAGACACTTAGTTGAAAGGGAAAATATTTTGAATTTTATTATGATGTTTACTGTTTCAATGTGAGGATTTTTAATTTTCTTTCTTCTTGCCTTTCCTTTTTTAATATTTTCATTACGTAAATTACTTTTTGACGTTAATTCGAACTCACATCACTCCATAAAAAAATACATACTCACGCCAAAAACCACAACATTACGTACCAACTTTGATATTTAAAAGTATCAAAGGTCTTTGTTAGGTCCATCTGATTTTTTTTCAAACATTTTTGACTGATCCGTGCCCGCTCCATGTCTGGTCCGTGACCGGCCTGTGTCCGGTTTCTGACTAGTCTGTGTCTAGTTTGTTAGCTGATAGGAGAGAAAGACATAATTAATTGGATGTCTAGAATACCTAACCTGAGCCCCCTTTCTCCTTTAGTTATCCATAAAGTGCAACATTAAAAAACGGCGGAAAATGTTAATCGATCATACAATATTAAGGTGGAATAAGAACGAGTAAAGTCTATGATTAATAACATTTTCAAATTTTAGCAATATGAATGAATGATTTTTAAAATTTGTTAGTATCACTTAGTGTGGTATAACCCTTGGTGTACTCTTTAGAAATGATACACACGTTTTTCAAACAGCTATATCTAGAATGTAATGTAAAAAAATCTTACATTATTTAATGACAGTATGCCTTCTTTCGAAGTTCCGATTTTTTTGTCTCATAGCATGTAAATTTTCACGTTACCGCATACTGCTCAACAAGAATATAGAAAATAGTCTTAAAATTGCGATATCTGACCGCCCATGAGGTGTGCAGTAAATAGCTTGGTCTCGAATCAATCGAATTGAGACCATTGCAGAGTGAATATACATGGAATGTGAATGTACACAGAGTTCGATCTGGCCGCGCGTAATGTGCATCCTTTTTCCTCCGAATGCTGCCCCACGCTTTCTTCTACGCATCATAGATAATCTCACACTTTTTCCCATTCTTGATGAGCAGTGCGCAAAAGCACAGGAGCCTCAAACACACGACATGATCCACACGACTGCACAAACAGTGAAAATAGCGATGAGATAAAAACAAAGCATTAACAAGCTTCTGTGTAACATGCGACGGCAATATCGTTACTATAGAAACGGGTATCGGGAGCGTATCGATTGTTAGTCTGTCTCTGTTGGCGCTCGCCGAAATAGACGCATTATTCGTATATCTTCGTGAGAGACTAAACAAGATAAAATTGATACACCAATTTTTAAACCTTATATTGCATTAATTAATTACTTATAACTTTTTTTTGTAATTAAATTCTTCGTTACAATAACACACCGTTATTGCAATGCCGCAAACCCCCCGATGCAACGTTATCCAATTTTGCCGTTTATACACCTTTTATAGGTCATCGCCTTTTAATTGGCTTGATTAAATACCCATTCGGATAACTCTACCGCCCTTTATGACCCCCGCAGTGGTGCGCCGTTTCATTTCGGCCCGAAAACGACCTCGCCGGTGATAAAAATGCAAGTTTACCATCGAAAATTCGGTTAATCGCGTATATCCGATGACAAATATGCTGTAAAAGTCATTTTTTTGCATCGACGTACGCTTTTCTATCGATGGGGGCACTAATGTCGCCATAATCGCCCGTCAGTTTAAATTAAATGTGATTTTTACGCCGATTCCATTCCAATCGGCATTTTGAAAATTGGGAAACTAACATGGCAATTGGTGATGAGGGCATATGCGAATTTATAAAGTAAAAGTGTTGTGAATAAGAGCAACTATGGACAAGACCATAGTTATGAGTACAGCTGCCCACTCGGATGCCTTACCAGTGGCGGCGCCGTATACAGTACGTCCAAGATAAGAATGCACAGCATGGATTTATTGGAAAAGATAGGACATACGAATTTGATTAAATGGGGAGAAAATGCGTAATTAGGATACTATCTCAGTGGTCTTAACCAATCTCAAACAATATTTTTAGTTTTTTTAATTACGTAGAAAAACGAAAAGTTCGGTTATAATTATTTTCCACGTTAGTATGATTATATTATATTATTTAACATGGCGATAATTGTCGCCCTCCGATCCTTTAATGTCAGTGGAGCCAACTTATTTTTTTAATACGGTCCTGGATTTTTGTACGGATTTTGAATGAATTTTTTATTTTGCATTCACCTATGTACACGTAGAGTTTAACTATGTTTTTCTTCAGTTATAGTCATTACTAGGATGTATGAAATGAATGAATAATAAATTTTATTTGAGGACTAATATGTAAAGGATAATTCAACAACAAACATTATTTAATATTGAATAATAAAGAACTTGAATTGAATAATATAGAAATGCAGAAGTCGCTGGCCACTTTTTTCATCAATTGCCCATTAGAAAAAGTTTGTTACTCTTTGAACGTGGCATTAGAGCCGAAGCAATTAGAAATATAGTTTGCAATTTTTGGGAAACCTACCAAGTGCTTTATTTCACTTACTAATAAAAAACTAGTTACATACATACATAATGTATTAACTTAAGTAACTGGACAAATATCACAGTACGTAGCTTAAAAAAACAATATTTAAAAGAGGAACCATTATATTCTAAATAAAGGTAGCATCTAAATATGGTAGAGCCTAAAGTTCTAGTTCTAGAGTTAGACTCTAGTACTTCTTGTTTCAATTTATATTTGGTATGAAGTTTTTCGTATATTCCCACAGAAAAAAATCCGCCGGTGTCATATCCGGTGATCATACTGGCCACGATACTGTTGAACGAATAAATCCATTCTTCTGGGGAGCGATTGGATAAATATTCACGAACAACCCTAGAATTGTGCTGGATCACCAACAACTTTGGATATGAGCAAGAGGTAAATTGTCTGGGGTGTCTTCAAGATAAGTTTCAAGCAAGTTCTGATAAAGTTGGGCAGATAATGAAGGGTCTATATTCGTGTATCAAAAATTGCACCCCATATATTAAAACCAAAACTGTGTTGGTGTCTACCCTGGCCTCTACTGGTTTGAATAAACGTGATTTTCTTCTATCCAATAATGTGTATTTTTTCGGTTAAAATATACTTTCAGTTCACCAAATTCGTTACCTAGAATACCCCTAGAGATATCCTACGCCTTTATTCGTCGTCTGGTTTGAATCATTGGCAAATTTTAAATTTATAAGGATGGAGACGATGTTTCTGTAAAATAAAATTGGATTTGGATTTTATTCCATTGGAATATGGATTGGGATATAGATATTGGCTCATTGAATTTCTTCAGTTGATACAATGGATTTTCCGTAACTGTCAACAATCCACCATTTGCTTCCTCTTGATTGCATGGTTTATATCCAGAACGAATATGTTTATGAAAAGAACCGTGTTCCGCTTTGGTTATTATGTACTTGTGGGCAAGTGTGATTATCTGTAGAAGAGTATATTGCCTTAACTCTATTGTCCACAAAACTTGGTTGTTTTTCCAGCGTCTCCCGCCTTTCGAACGAAGCGCCCTCTCTCCTATCCTAATAAGAGTGGTAATTGGATTTTCTCCTATTTCCAGTCCCGACCGACGCCTTTTCAATTTACATTCGTAATTAATCAGTCTAACCTTCACGTTCTACGAAATATCACGTGCGTTATGTTATATCCGTTTATATATACGACGAGAACGTCATAACAAAAAAAAAGAAGGTAAATACCTACCTATTAAATCAGAACCCGAAACCTGGATGGAATAAAGAACGTTCTAAATAGAACGAAGACGATGCTTTCCTGTATACGCGAAAGGCTGAGTGTAATTTTGATTAATGCCCTCGTCTTTTACCAAGCTGTAGGGGGAAAATCAACGTGATTTTATCTGAGGATCATCAATAGTAATTCTTACCTTAATATTAGGTAAGATTATATGTGGAAGATTGGCTGTATATACACTTCTGAACAAAATTAACGCATCAAATAAACTTTTCATTATTTCTTATAATGTATCGAGGCTTTAAATCCTTAAAAATTTTATGTAGGTGACCTAAGATATCCTGTCACTACTAATAGCAATTGCAATACGAATTGCAATTATTTGACATTTATAACATTTTGTAATAAAACATTTGTGTTTTGTATTGTTTGTTAATAAAACATTTAACGCTATTTAAAGTGATTTGTAGAAGGCAATAAATTTAGTTGCACTAGTGATTTTAAATTTAATGTCATAAAATGAACGAAACACTGTCTAGTATACTTAGAGTAGAGGAAATGAATCGTTCACGCAACTAAAGAGAAGATGAAGCAATGAAAGAACTAACTCTGGTTAACGAGGGACGTAGCTAGCAATACGTGGTTAATTTGTTAGGCGTTAGACAATGATTAATTAGTCGAACAGTTAAACATTTCAATGAACTGCGAAGATACTGTACCTGAACCTGTGTGAAATCCAGGATAAGGTAGTAAGAAGTCTACAGATGCAAGAGATGAGCGATGCCATATACAAATCGCCTTAAGAAACAGGCTCTATCAGCTTAGAGCTAATCCGAGCCCGAAATGTAGCAATATCTGGACGAACGGTCAGGAAAAGGCTTATTGAGGGGAGATTGGACAGTAAAGGACCATCTATTGCACCACTACTCATCAGAGAACATAGAGTTATTGGACTGCATTTGGAAATTAACACGTACATTGGACCATTGATGACTGGAAGCGAGTTTTGTTTTCAGACGAAACAAGAGTAGGTCTTATTTCACCAGATGGACGTCAACGAGAGGTTTGCTGCCTCTGAGGATACCATTTTTTTAGTTTATTACACAGGCCTACAAATTTTGACATTTCTAAAGTTGATTTGGAAGCCCAGTGATAATAGCTAGAGGAGGTTCTACACGTTACTGAATTCAAATTGTTACGATTTAATTTCACCTTAAATTCTTTTTATAAAGTTTTTCATTAACACTATTTTAGTTGCATTGAACAGAAATAACAACGGCTCCAATATATAGCCCTGGGTAATTCTACAACATATTCTTAAAGGCTCAGAAATAATCGTATAGAGGTTTAGGTCTAATACAGTTTTAAAAACATTTTAAAATATCATTCAGCTATATTGTACCCCCTACGACAATCCCACCCACACTGCTAATATAAAACCTCTCCTTTAGACCTCTCCAAATTCATTATGCCCACGAGAACTAACAAGTTCTCTCATTATTTTTAACTAATTATTTCGCTTGTTAGTATCCCGTATCATCGTTAGACCTGAAGGTTTGGGTTAAAAGTCGACAGCGAATCCCGAACGTAACGGGCCCAATTATGAAGGGGTACGAAATTCGATTAATATTGTTTATTAAAGAATTGCTGGGTACGAGAGCCGCAAGGATATCCGGTTTTATGAAAACGCTCGCTTGATTTAATGATACGGATGCGTCTGTTATGGTAATTTTTTTCCGGAAATAATTTGTTCTGCGCGGAATCGAAGCGGGCAGATTTCTTTTATGTAAAAACATAAACAACGGCGATGCCGCAAATAAGGCATTGAGTGAATGCTTGCTCTAACACTTAAGTGCGTGTACATATTACGGTTATGTAAATATACTGAGTTTCTTTTTCGGTCGTAAAATCATTATTAAAGCGTATGAGAGTGAAATAAAAAATACATGGAAAAATCGTAATTGGAATCACGATTTCATTTATTTATCAAATAAATACTTATTATAACAATCATATAATAAATAACAGTATAACGACAGGAGACCTGTTTACTGAAAGATTACACGTTTCTCTAAGCTCGTTCCGCCAACCAAGTTGTCATTATCGGGGGATGATTAATACTTAGCTTTAATCATTTCATCCCCGTCGATATCTATAGTGGGTATCCCCGATGATGTCAACTTGGTTGGCGAAACGCCCGTCGAGAAACGTTTAATCTTTCGCTGTTCGTGGAAAACTGGTCTCCAGTTTTTGTTGCTGCGTCAAAGGTTCCAGCCCCATCCCAGGAATAATAGTAGTGTATCATAAGGAAGCCTTTTGGGGGCACTTTATATCATATTGATATAAAATAATTACTTATTATTAAATTTCATAATGTATATATGTATGTACGTCTTTATATAAATGGTCTTTCAATAAGGACGCTCGATTTTTAAACGTAAATAAAACAAACTCTGTGTGAGATATCCACTCTTTTTTTTATTTGAAGGAATATTTTATGGCAATAAGTATGGAATATAACGTAGTTCAAATATCTACCGCGGCTTTGCTTGGTGGCATGTATTCGGGAGGTCCAATTTTCGATGACTTTGTCGCATAAATCTGGCTGAATTTGCTGGATGGCGTTCGTTATGTTGACTTTGCGGGCTTCAATTGTTTGCGGATTATTCGCATAAACCTGCGATTTAAGATAGCCCCAAAGGAAGAAGTCTAAGGGCGTTAAATCGCATGATGTGGGTGGCCAGTTCACGTCGCCACTGCGCGATATAACCATGCCCTCAAATCGATCGTGCAGGGTGTCCATCATGTCATTCGCTGTGTGGCACGTAGCGTCGACCTGCGGGAACCATATGTCGTCGGTATCCATAGCATCCAATTTATGTCACAAGAAGTTACTTATTATCGATCTGTAGCGCTCCCCGTTGACGGTTATGGCAATGCCAGTATCGTTTTGGAAGAAGAACGGGCCGATGATTTCGCCAGACCAAAATCAGCACCAAACTGTGACTTTCTCGGAATACATTTGATGCTTGCGTATCTCGTGTGGATTGATATGGTCCTAAATCTGACAAGTTTGCTTGTTCACATATCCATTCATCCAAAAATGGGCGTCGTTACAACTTACAACTGCTCCAGAGCTCAATCAGCGAACGCACGTCATTGTATATAGTCGTTTACTTTAATTTCCTGGGTCTATTGGATTTTATACAGAAGTATCGACGCAAAATTCTCCAAGTTGAAGTCGCAGAAAGGCCAAGTTCTTGTGAACGACGAGAAATTGACTGCCTCGAATTTTCCCGTACGCTCTTACGCGCAGCAGCGTTGTTTACAGCAGACCTTGCATTTGCTGAAAACTTGTTTTCAATAGACCTGATTTAGTGACGTACGGGTGTTGGCTGATTTATTTATCAAACCGGTTGACTTGAATTTTGCCACTAAACGTCGAATAGTTGACGGCGGGACGGCTGTGGCCAGGATCAAAATGACGTAAGGCGCGGAACGTCTTGCGAACGGAGCACTGATTTTGAAAATAGAATTTTATGATATGTATTCTCATTAGAACACTAACTGAGTTTTCCACAAAACACCAAAGCACTACACTATACTCGACGCGCGTTTCGCCAACAAAGTTGGCATCATCTGGAGATGATTAAAACTCAGTTTTAATCATCTCCAGATGATGCCAACTTTGTTGGCGAAACGCGCGTCGAGTATAGTGTATAGTGTTTTGGTGTTTTGTGGAAAACTCAGTTAGTGTTGTCTTCACACCAAAGGTTCCAACCTACTCCAGGATATTTTTATTAGCTTTAACAAATTAATACAAATGTTTTGTTTAAAATTCATTATTGTTTATACCTCTCGATAACTGCCCTTCTAGCGGCTATTTGTCTTAAAAAAAAATTAAAATACAATTAGCCACCTACTTTATCATATGAATTTGAAATATGGTTGAAATATTGCAATAAAGTCAAAAAGTCACAGTAGAAAATTAATATAAGTGATTTATATTGGGTTTTATACTGGGGTTCCCAAAAAAAAGAAAAACTATTTATTTGATTTATTTTAATTTAATCTTAAATACATCAATCTTGTCTTGTCAATCACTTGTCCCAACTGTTTTTCCACTTTTCGAAACAAATTTTATATTCTCCTGGCCAGTAGGGTGTGTAAGGGGAGTGGAAAACTATTGCCTTTTTTGCGTTGATTCTCAACGCTGTGTGAGCAGGTGAGTTATCATCATGAAGAAACTAATCCTCTCATTTCCATAATTCAGGACGCTGTTTTCTCATTGCCTCACGCAATCGCTTTAACGCTTCCAGATAGTTATTTTGGATCATTGAGGTGTCCAGAGAGAAAGAAAACCAAACCATCATACGTCTTCACATTTGCTTTCAATTGCCGTGTTCTAGACGTTGAAGGTGTTTTCCACTGTCTGGACTACTGTTCTTTTGAGGTCATAGCCGTATCACCAAGATTCATCTCCTGTGATGACTAGAGAAAAAATCAGGGCGAGTCTGTGCCTGTTCTTTCAACTCCTGTCACACTCTCAGACGGTTCTCTCTCTGGTCATCGGAAGTCAGCCGTGAAACAAACTTTGCCGCGATGTGTCTCATGCTCAAATCTTAAGTTAGGATTCTTTAGCACGAACATTAGGAGATTCTAATTATTTCCTCTAATTCGTCGATTGTTCTGCGATGATCACACATAATGGCCTCGTCTGTTCTGGACATTCAAGGGCCACCTGAACGGGGTTCATTTTCAAGTGAAATCTGAGATTTCTGAACCGGGCAAACCATTCCTAAATTTTTACCTGCCTTAGAGCTTATTTTCCATAAGCTTCCCGAAGTTTTTAAGCAGTATACGCTGTTGTTTTCTTTAACAGGAAACAGCATTTGATGTTGGCGCGTTGCTCCTTAAAGTTTGCCATAAAAAAATCGACGAAGGTTAGGACGAGCTTAAGAAAAAAATCACTCTGTTCATTGCTACAATTTTACGTGAACGATACTTGGCTAACTGAGTAAGGGGAGTGTCTAGTAAACACACCTAGCGGGAAAAGGTAGCACTGTCAAACCATTTGTCTACAGAAAATATTCTGGTTTTTCTTTTTGGTACTTTCTCGTATTCACTTGTATTCATTTATTCAGATTTTTTATTACATGAATTTATTTTTACAGGTTCTTTTATCTATCAATCTAAATCATTGTTGTCAACTGAATGGCATGAAAATGTTAGTAGGCATAGTTGAGTCAACTGGGTTTATATGAACTTTTCTGTAACTTTCAACACGTCATATTGTAATAATAAAAGACGATAACATTTATAGTTGCCCGCGACGATATAATTTGTATAAAACATTCGCAAAAAGAAAGTTTCAGTATATGAAATAGAATTAGGTTTTCGGATAATCTGGATTTGCCAGTACACAAATAGAAGAAAATATAAATTTTCTCCACTTTACTCCTTATTTTAAATTTAGGATCTGTAGTTGTTGACGTGGCTTTTTTTACTGCGTTCACTGTATAATACCGCACAAGATAAGTTAGGAAAAAAATCTGAACATCGGCAAATGGAAAAACCCCCGACAAATTATTCTCCCGGCCGCTATAAATTTTTCGCAGAGAGGTTTATTACATTCCTGATATATCGAATGGGGTTATATGACAAAAACGACCCGTATCGGGCTGCAAATCTGAACGGCTACAAGGGCCATTGTAAAAAAAAAAAACCCGCCCCGTCCTGTCGGTTCTTGAACAGGCCCCGAGGAATGCGGCTCGTCGCGAGATACTTGCGAATTTTTATTGTGCATGTAAATGGGAGGAAAAAACTTTTTATTATTGAGGGCCCCGGAGTCGAGCCGGTAGGGGTCGCCTTTATTGTGTTGATCTTTTTCCGAAGTACGACGCCATAAAACGCTGTTTTCCCGCCGTGGTCGTAACTCCGGAAAATGTTTATATTTAGCCGGGTTATGCCCCTAAAATTGATATTTATGGGGAAGTGGCAGGCATAAAAACAGTACGTATAAGCAGATATGGACATTAATACAGTTTATTAAAGTTATACAGGCATTTCCCCCGCATTCTGGTAACTACCTGTAAGGCTGCATTTTAAGATTGTAAAAAAATAATTAATGCCCTCATGGTAATTTTATCAACAGCTAAGGCAATTTTAATTAGGTTATAAATCAATTATGCTGATTAAAGTATCAAATTTTCTTTCCTTCACAGTCGTGTTATTTTGAGCTTTTATTGGATGTTTCATAACAGAGACCGGGAGAATCCTTAGCATATTTTAGGTGTTGCTTACTAATGATGTTAGTCATCGATACTTAGTCGCATTTGACGGCGCGTGTTCGTTCGGTTCAGGTCCTCCTGGTAAAACTTTCGTCAACAATTTATCGCTAAAAAAATAAAAATGTACGAACCGAATATATAATCATAATACAGTAATTTACTTACATTAATTACGTTGATTTCAATTAAAGAAATTATGACAATTTAAACAATTTAATTTTCAATTTCTTTTTGGACCAGTTTCTTGGATCACAATGTATTTTTTATTAAAAGCAAATCGACAACTTCGCAAATACCCTGTATCAAAATGATTGCATCGATGTAATGGAACTAAATTAATTTAGAGTTTTCCCATATTCATATTACGTTTACAAAACACTACATTCCATAGAAAGTAATGTAAATCATATCAACCCATCATAATTTTCCAGACAGGCTAGTTCCTCATCTCAAATTATAATAATTATCAGTACGGTTGAAAGTGTCGATTGAGCACAATTAATTAATTCGTGATTAATTATAAGTTTCCGTTAATGACGTGTTCGTAGTCACTTCCTAGTTATTGTAGTTATCGCGAATATTAATTGCCAAAAATTGACGTTATACCGATCGTTTAAGCGAATTTGTAACAACTGAAAACATAATCGAGAATATAAATTTATTTTAAAGTATATAATAGGTATATAGTAAAGTGTATAATATAAATTTACTGTATCTGTCATCCAATTTTTTTCTTAAAAATACTTGTTAAAATCATCAACGTAGAAAAAATATTAAATATTTTTTTATTAAACAGTATTAAACTTTTAAAATTTATTTTTGAATTCGATTTGTGAGGAAGAAGATATACATTTATTAAAAGGTGTCTTCTTGTATCATTGCCAATCTGTGGGAATTCTGCTACAGTGTGCTAACATAGTGTACCAGTAAATTAAAAAAAAAACAGTTTAATTTAAATTCTTCAGGTTTTAGATCGGATTAAAGGGTATAAAATCGACTTAAGGGGCGTACCCTTAAGTCGATTTTATACCCTATAATCCGGTCTGTCATTTGGTGGACCGGATTCTATACAGGCGAGGGTGGACAGCGTTCACATGCACTCAGACCATCATGTGGATGGCCCAAGATCAGTGGGCCCAATGCCTACTCTACTATATCCATCAGAGTTGCCAATTTATCGCCAACCATCGACCTTATTCTCTCAGATATTCCATTGCATGATTGTATTGAAGAAGTACACTAGGTGGTAGTCGACGAAGACCGCTGCCTCCCGGTTTCTTTTAGCATTCTGGATATCTAAGCAATTTGCTTGTTTTTCTTCGTCTCTTTGTCTGGTTTCAGTCTATTGAGAGATTGTCACTTCATCGTTTACGGGGGTTTTCCGATGTTCCTACGTCCTATTGGTGCTCTTTACTATTCTGTCGTCGGTCATGCGGTTGATGTGTTCATTCCATTCCCTTTTTCTTTGTAATACCCAGTCATTGATGTTATCGACTTTACACATTCTTCTGATATCCTTGCTCCTTTTTCGATCCATAAGTGTCTTGGCAGCTATTTTGCGCACTACTTTCATCTCTGTTGTTTCCAGTATTTGTTTTGTTTTCGAGGTTTCTGACCTGGTTTCTGCAGTGTATGTTAGTATGGGTCTGATTGTTGTTTTATAGATTCTGGATTTAACTTCGATTCCTATATGTTTATTGCTCCATATGGTACTGTTAAGACATGCGGCTGTTCTTGCTGCTTTCATGGCTTGTCTCTTCACCTCCGTTTCAACATCCCCGTACCCGGATATTTCTACTCCGAGATACTTGAACTTCATTTCCTGTTGTATAATTTTATTGTCTATTTCTAGTTTGCATCTGAGTGGTGTTCTGGATGTAGTCTGGATGAGGAGGTTACTTACTTGGCTCCTCCAGCACGCGCGCCTATATCGCAGACCATCCATTCATCTTCCATTGACTTTCTACACGTAGTCTCAGAGCCGTCTTTGATATCACTTGGTGGATAATTCATATTTTTCAGAAAAGAATATAACAGAAGGAAAAATGCTAGTTTTTATCAAATATCGTGATTACGGTTTGGCCAATGACGAAAAAATTAACTCATTACCACAATTTCAACAGTTATTTCAAGTAGTGACAAAAGTAATATTAATAATATGTTGTGTTGTGTTACTAAAACGGGCTCCACATTAAGTTATTCCCCTGTATATGCATATCCTCTCAGGGAAAAAGGAAATTCCACTGATAAAACATCTTTTCTAATAACGATTAAGCAGAGAACCAAAACAGACACATATGGCAATTATTAAAACCTCCATCCCGTCCCAGCATCCGGGCGATAACTGAATCATTGTAAAAGTTACATAATTCATTTTAGCCGAGTCGGAGCCAGATAGGCATGAGCGTTTGCAGGAAACGAGAAACGCCGCGTTCGAGATTTATTGGAAATTATAATGGGGGGGCCCTACGATTATTTTTTAAATGGGCCCGACGTCGGGTGATGACCTCGTCGCTGGCGCTGGTAATCATGCAAATGAGTGTCCGAAGATCAACAGTTAGTTTCCAATGGATACAGCGGCTAATTAAGGTTGAGTTGATTATCCTGTGGAAGGAGTATAAATAAATATCAATCGGGCTCAATGTGCGAACTAACTGGCTGAGTCTGATAAACACGAAATATTGCAGATGTTATCTACAGTTTGAGACAAACAAGAAACAAATCAATAAAAGCTATTTCCATTTATTAATGTGTTACGATTCAATTTCATGTTACGTGCATACGGTTGGGCGCTTGTTATAATTACTATTTTTTATATTCTACACACAATCTATACTAGAAAACAGTAACACAACAAACGTGTTTGTTTTATAATAACGTTATTTATTCTATAACTAACCTTTTACCAGTACCAGTCAGCGTGGCATTTTTTTAAAACTAAATTTCACTGTAACATCATGTACCATTTTGTAACATATATTCTTTTGGTCAGTAACATATAAGTCGGAAATCAAGAAAGGAACCACCAAACCGCCAAGCGGTTATTAAAGTAGTTCCCGAATAGCAAAGCTATTACATAATCGCTCTAGGAAACAACTACTCCTCGGGCTAAAGCCCCGCCAGGCATTGAATTATACCCAGAAGCGATCCTCGGCCCCTTTCTCGTGTTTCTGCACGATCAGATAAGGTTTCAAAAAACTTTGATAACCGCTTGGCGGCTTGGTGGTTCCTTTCTCGATTTCCGACTTATATGTTACTGACAGAGATCGTATCGATAAAGATGTATACGCCATAAAGTTCATTCGGCATTTGTCCTGAATCGGCGTACCGTGTGCGGCACTGATGAGAACTAACAAGTTCGAAACAGCTGTATGTCGTTCGGTTTCGATCCGGGACAAATGTCGAATCCTACCTGTGGCGGGTTTTATTTCTTGAAATATTCTTTTGGTGATTAAATATTTGATAGGATTGACAGCTCAATAAGTAACATACAGTGCCCGTCTAAATCCCTTCCACTAAGTCCATTTAATTCACAAAATAGCGAAATGAAAAAAGTGAACAATAGTTCCAGAGATCTTTAAAGAATTTTAAAATAAATGTTCAAAAAACGTGCACTTTTCTCTTGTTGACAGTACAATATTCTGTTATAAAACTCTTTTCTTACTCATTCAAGTGTCTCTGTGGAAATTAACCTACATTTTTCAGTAATTCTCTGGTTCAGAACCTTGATGTTAGTTGTTAGCGTATTGCGTAGCGTATATTTTTTAACTAGCCCCATAAAAATAAATTTAAGGGTATTAGATCTGGAGATCCAGTAAGCCCACTCTATTGTACTCCGGCGTTCAATCCAGCAGTTGGGGGTATTGTTCATTAAGATAAACTTTTATTGCGCCATATTAGTTTGACGGAGCACCACCATCCTGTTAAAAAGTTATTTCCAGGTCTGAAATTCATCAGATTTTCCTCCAAAATTAGCAGCTCAATAACATTCAGCAACATGTCCAAATATACCTCTCTCATTAAATTTTTATTTAAGAATACACGTCCAACTATGTGATTACCCTGACTATCCTTGCACACAAATTGGCTTTTCCTGAAAAGGCTCTCATGAAATATATCAGGATTCATATAACTCCAGTACCTTACATTTTTGGATATTCCCATTACCATGTATGTAAAACGTGGATTCGTCGATAAAACAAATTGTTTGATATCATTTCATATCATTATTAACCCAGTTATAAGATCTGTAAGAACTATTTCGGCTCGTTTATATCTATTTTTCTCATACACTAGACACAGAAATTAAGGGATGTAAAAGAATCCTTAATTTTTAGGTAAGTTTCAGGACTGTAACTTAGTGAAAAATAGTGGCAGAGAAGTTAAGAAAAGGGGAAAATTGAAGCTCCAAGTTTCTAGTTTTCAGATCTTGAATTAAAAAATGTTTACCATCAGTAGTTTTTGAGTAATCATAAGAAAACTATCGGAAAACAATTTTTCCAAATTTTTGCTTACCTTTCAAAAGGTCCACGGACTTCAAGAAATGTTTTTCAGTGATTTCGTCATAAACCTTTTCTATAATATGTTAATGTCTTTAATTTGAGCGTATAAAAGCCTTGCTTGATGATTTTTCGCTGAGTTATCGTCGTTCAAAGCAAAATAGTCAGTTTTGACTTTGGTAATACATTACTCGGGAAATAATAATCGCACAGAAAATTCACATTGGGTTTTCAAACAGCATAGTATTCTTTACAAGTTGTTGTTATTGATTTTTCTTTGAATACGTTTTTTTTAAAAAGAGGTAAAAAATACAAAAATAAGAAGTTTTTAAAAAAGGGATATCCACTTAATTTGGCATAAATTTACAAATAATGGATATACTGAAGATGTTAATTGTTGCTTTTCAATCTCAAAGTATGTCAAACAAACCCTGAAAATTTCAAACCGCTGCGATTTTTTTTTTTCATTGTGTTTGGAATGATTGAATTGGTAGTTTTTGCTAAAAATCAATTTAAGTATGAATTTTTTAGTTTTTATTCATTTTTTAAGATTGAAAATGTTTCTTCCAGCAATAATTCATATTTTGTATCAAAAAATGTTAATTATTGTAAGGAAAAATAAAAAAAAAATAAAAGTCAAAACTGACTTATTTTTTTTTTAATAAAATTTATTGAAGTCCGTGGACTTTTTGAAAGGCACGCAAAAATTTGAGAAATTTTTCCGATGATTTTCTTATGATTATTCAAAAACTGCTGATGGTAAAAAAATTGAACTTACGATCTAAAAACTAGAAACTTGAAGCTTTAATTTGCTTCTTTAAATTGCTCTGGGACTATTTTTCTCCAAATTACAGCCCTTTGAAAATCAACCTAAAATTTAGGGTTTTTTTACAGCCCTTAATTTTTGTGCCTGGTATATTTATAATAACTGATGATCCGATTTGGGATCATGGTTCTGGGCTTCTATCTGGATAGACATAAATAAAAAGGCATTTTAAAATGGTGAGAGTCATGAGAGACTTCGAGTCATGTTGACTGTATTTCGCTACGTACAGTCGATAATATTAAGGCAGCACCTTTTCATAAAAATAACCTCCAAATATATTTGTTTCCTGTAGACTTTTTTTTTTAAGAATAGTTCCTTCAAAATTACTATCAGGATCCATGGTCATTATACATATATCATTAATTAATTTTTTTAATAATCTTCAGTCACCTGACGCACTGCTAAGCTTTGAAGTAAAGCTAAGCTTTGATCTGATCATCAAACAAACTTGATAAAAAGAAATTCAAAGATTCACAGGTCTAAGAACTGATCGACAATTTAAGTGTTATCAAAGTTAACATTTTTTATCAGTTACACCAATAACTATTCCGAGATCCAGAATGCTTTAATTCTGTCGGTTTTTTGAGAACTAGCGATGCGATTGCTGGCCATATTCCTGGAAATTGATTTTGGAATGGAAAGATGCAGTAAGGCATCTTAAATTTCTATTGAACACGAAGACAGATGAGAGACCCCGAGCCACCTCTACTATTATTCGCTGGTCGTAGACGATAATATTAAGGCAGAATATTATGTTTCAGATTTCCATGATCCATGGGATTCCTAATAAATTGCTTTTGGTACGAGTTACCTAAAATATTACAAACTTGAACTTCATCAAAATCAATATGTTTGACGGAGGTTCCACCAAGTATTATTTCACAATCCAAAATTGATTATTTGCGCCGGATTTACAATAACTGATGATGCGATCTCATGTCCATGTTTGCGGGCTGTTCTTTGGAAATGGAAAGAAAGGGGAAGGCGTCGTAAAATCTCCAAATAAGAGTTAAGGATGAGCAGGGAGACAGGTGAGAGACCCCGAGCCACCTCGACTATATCTTCACGCGCCCAGGCGACAACATTAAGGTAGCATCACTTCGCAAAAATAACCTCTGGGGAGTTTTTCTGTTCCCGGTAACGACCGCCTAACTCCTACAAGGAAAACAAACTACGTACATAAGAATCAGTTCGTTATCGGCGGCCATATTTCACGGGCGGCTAGAGAGCTATCTGGGCGGCGAACCCTCCAAGTAATTCAGTCTCGGAGCTGCAGTTTCGCGACCTGATATCTGCCGATAAATCAGGCGACCGGGATCCTCGGCCGGCACGCAACACACGCTCTTTTCAATAAGACCGCAACGAGGATTCATGGGGCGAGAAAGTTATATATAGTTTATTGAAAAGGGAACAAGAGTTTTATGGGATATAACTTTATTTTTGGTTCGTTCCCTTTTTTCCTGTGTTTGTCGGAAAGTTTTTCGATGCCAGAAGTTGGCTTTAATGGTCGCTTGTTGAGATTTATAACGGAAGGACTATTAGATTTTAACGTTTAACTTGTAAATGTTTTATTCATGAGTGAGGATCGCCAGCCTACACGGTGTGTCTCTTTACTTCGAGTTAAAAAAATCAAACGTGACAATCTATGCAATCTCCACCAGACAAGAGTAATATGAATAAAAAAGACAAAGAAGAAGAAGACGGAGAAGAAGATGATTACGAAGAGTAAGACGAATAATACGAAGATTATTAAGAATAAAATGTTAAATTAGGCAGGTACATCGTTTCTTGTTTTAAAAAATTTAGGTCTTCTTTCATAAAATGCTGTTTCTGTTGATTGAGAGGTTAGAAAATAATCTTCATCAGATTATACGAGCCCAGGCTCTTAGTAGTTCGTAAAGGCATAATTTTACAACTAATATATTTAAATAAAAGTAATAATACTCTCAAAAATATTTTATTAAATGAAAATATTGGTAAATGAAACAAAGTATAAACTTTTAACTTAAATACAGTTCAAACTTGAAAGTTTATACTTAGTTTCTGTTGCTAAAATTTTTCTTTAATAAAATAGTTTTGGGAGTGTTATTACTTTTATTTAAATATATTAGTTGTAAAATTATGCCTGGCCGAACTATTATGAGCCTGGCCTCGTATAACTTTTATGATATCAATAACATACATAAGTTGTGCATTTTTTCCACAATTTCAAATAAACCAATATATGCTCAAAAAAAATAAGTATAGCAAGTATATAGCAACTGAAAATATAGGAACTGTATAGTAATTGAAAAGCTATCACATTATTTGGCCCTTTCGAATTCGCCTGTCTATTTTAATGTGCCAAATGTGTTTATAAGTTAGAGGATTAAGCAGCTAATTCAGATGGAAATGAAAAATATTAGATCGTAAATTATACAGAACAAAACTAAAGTGTTAGTGTGCAGAGGGCGCGAGAGCAGAGCAAAAACGAAAGTACAAATTAATAATGAAAGATTGGAGGAAGTTAAAGACTTCACTTATTTAGGAAGCAAAATAAATTGGGATGGAGGAAGCGATAAAGACATAAAACAAAGAATAGAGCAGGGTCGAGTAGCTTTTAACAAAGAGAAAGCACTTTTATGATCGGGGGTAATAAACTTAGAAACAAGGAAGAGATTTTTGAAAACGTATTTATGGAGCACGGCTCTATATGGTTGTGAAACCTGGACGGTAGGGGAAGCAAGTAGGAAGAAATTAGAAGCTTTTGAGATGTGGTGTTACCGAGGAATGATGAAAATACCGTGGACTGATAGGGTTAGAAACGAAGAAGTATTGGAGAAAGTCGGCGAGAAAAGATGTATGTGGAGAAACATAAAGAAGAAAAGAGATAGAATGGTAGACCACTTGCTGAGACATGGGGGAATAGCCCGTGATATTTTGGAGGCAGAAATAGGAGTGAAGAAAGGCAGAGGTAGGCCTAGATTAGACTACTGCTCGCAAATAGTAAGGGATGTAGGTTGTAGCACAATTAGCGAAATGCGTAGGTTAGCACAAGATAGGAGAAGCTGGAGGTTAGCGTCCAACCAGTCTTAGGACCGATGACCTACCTCATGATGATGATGAAATTATACAGGGTCCGCCAGGAAGATATGGAGTTTTTGAGACGACTTTTATGTGCGTCTGATGTTTGATATCTACTCGTTACGGGATGCCATTCCAGGAGCCCTAGAGTCGTGGTCTTGTGGCACATCGTGTGGTTACTTACAACACTTTCATTGAAATTGGTCGTTCTGTGGTGCTCTCTGGAACTTTTCCCTGAGCGCCTGACTTCATTGCGTGACGATGTGGAATGGCCTCCTCGGTGACCAAACCTGCCACCACATTGTGACTACTTTTTATGGGACCACTTAAAATCTAAAGTTTACATAGACAAACCGCGAACTCTTGAAGTTCTTTCCGAAGCCACAACGTGCGAAATTGGAAGGATTCCTGGTGTTATGCTCGAAAGGAGTATGGAGCTGACTTATGTTATGTATTCTTCAACGACAACACACGACTAATGTTTAAAAACAATAAATTTTAAAATTCGTTCAAAAATAAGCTTGTGTCATTCTTTTCAAAAACACCATACCTCCCTGACGGACACTGTAGAACGTTCTTATACGAACATATTTTCATCCTTAATAGGAAATATTTCATGCAGAATTATGTGCACGCTACAAAATATTTTGATGTTACAATTTAAATATTAAGTAAAATGTGAAGCTGGCATTCATAGGCATGATAAGATATCAATTAATCAGTGAATAAATTACCTTGCTTAATAAATAACGTACATTCTACAATTATAAATTCAGGCTACGATATACGGCACCTTCATAAAAACCGAATATACTGCGCAACAACCAACCTCGTCGTTCCTTCCAACACGGAATGCGTTTTTTCCTAAAGTTAAGTCACATACGAGAGTGGCGGTTGTTAGCGATTCCGCAAATTTTGAACAAGCACCGGTGTTTGTCAGGTTTCAGGAGCGATTCCATCCAGGCGACTTAATTACACGGCTCTTTTAGTCACCAGACAATGTCAAGACTACGAGGAGACCCGCCCTCTACATTTGTCAAATACTTCACTGCCGGTAACATCCCTGTTACGTTTAGTCGGGTGGATAATGGAGTACGTTTTAGTGGAGTGGATTCATACAGTAGGTTGTAGAAGTATTTAAAGATTTTCTATATGTACCATCGACAACTCAGAACTCCTGTACTTAGTTTGCAAGAATTGAAATTATTGTTGAAAATTGTACAAACATAATGCTGGAAAGCTCCAAAATACTTTGTTTTATTAGGTCCTCTTATAAATATAATTATTTCAGTTTACAAGATAGATCATTTTATCTTACTATAATAGAAAAAGGCAACATTTTTAAAAGACATCAGTTGTGGCCAATAACGCAATTAATTCGAAACATTACATATACAAGGTAGGTCAAAAGTAGAAAACCCAGTCATTTTTCAAATATTGTATTTAATAAGTTCAATATAAAATTTTCTCAAACGATAATAAGAAGTATATCCCTTGGAGATTTATTTCTAAAATATAACGTACCGTAAGCGACCGCCTTCTTCTTCTTCTTCTTCTTCTTATTTTCTTCTTTACATAGTCCTGCTCTAACCACTAAATTTTCCGTCATTAACATCAAATTTTCTATTGATATTGCCTAAATTTCGTTTTTAATATTGCCTTTCGGTTCCAGAAGTGTGTGCGATTTATTTTTGTATACCTCTTTCTTGTAGGTAACTTTAATAAATGAAAATGGGCGTCGTTAAATCGGGCGATCTTGAAGGCCAGTTCAAGTCGCAATTTCGAGAAATTATTACTATGATACATAGTTCTTAAAGGGGCAATACTTTGCCTAGCAGTGTGACATGTGGACCGTCTTGCTGAAGCTATAAATTCTCGGAGTTTTGTAAAGCTGAAAATAAAAATTATCTAGCTATTATTTGGTAACGTTCCGTATTGACCATTACTGCGCTACCTTCCTTATCCTCAAAAAATATTGCCCAATCACTCTAGCTGAAGTGGTTTCACATCAAACAGTTACACGAATCGGATACAACTCTTTCTCTTGAATTATTCAAGGATTTTCAGTAGCCCAGATTCATATATTCTCTTTATGAGTCTGTCCGTTCAAATGAAAGTGTGCCTCGACACTCATAATTAATGGATAAATCAAATTAGGATTTTCTGCAGCTAATTGTTGAAGAGCTACGCTATACTGTAGATGCTTATTTGTTCATCGTGGGGCTTAATCTCAGGAACTAGTTGTATTTTGTAAGGGAAACAGTGCAAATTAAGTTTCAATACCCATCTCAGGCTAGTCATCGTCAATTTCAGTTCATTTGATCGTCTTCTGGTTGAACTTTAGGGATCATCATTTACACTCTCCCTTACTCGCTCGATATTCTCCGAATTTATAGCTGAATGTGGTCTACCTATTTTAGAGCAATTTCTTAAACTTAGCGTCAACATTACCAATTGGTTTTTTAGTGGCCGCTCTCTGGTATTAAAATATGCACGATATTGATGCTGATTTCTGATTTAGAAAATAAAACAATTTTTATGCGTTGTGGAACTAATAGGTGCATTATCAATTTTCCAATTTTCCTTTACAGTTTAGAAACAAACTAGAAACAATTCACAAATAAGAAAAAATATTAGAAGCAATAAAAATGGATTAGCTACTTTTGGCCCACCCTTTGTAGATTAACTATCAGGAACTGTTAGTTACTCAAAATAATTACCTAACACAGAAATCAATTGCCAGCATTCTAAGTAACATAAATTTACTAATACAACGAACGCAGGCCACACTATTCCTTTTTTGTTAATTTGCATGAATCGATTATGAAACTACGGTTAGTACAACAACTAATTAGCAACTTCCAGTCTCAGTCATTCTTTCCCATTATTCCAATTACCAGCGAGATCACAAAGTCGGAACTCTCGCCTATTTCCCACCCCCACCCTAATAGGTCTCCGCTCGTCCGGTTCGCTGTTCTTTGACACCCTCAGTGCCAATTATCCCAGAAGGCGGCGGCTACGGCTCAGGTGCAAATCAAATCTTTCACCAACTAGACACCACGGCTAACAGTGAATTAGTCAACTTTACCTGAGCAGTCATAGTTGCTCGGAGAGATAGGTACTGGATTTGAGACAAGGCCGTAATTCTGACAGATGTTAAGTGGAGTAAGTCGTGTTCGGGAAGAGTTTACGTCGACTGTTAAATACACAAAAAGGGGGAAAGGGGCGAAATACAGGGTCTGTCAGGGAGGTATGGTGTTTTTGAAAAGAATGTCACAAGCTTATTTTTGAACGAATTTCGTCGGCGTCGTGTATTGCCGTTGAAGAATTCGTAACATAAGTCAGCTGCGAAAAATTACATCAGTTAGGTGGCGTCCATTTTTGTCGAGACATACTTGTAGATGGGTAGCAAAATCGTCCATATTCCTTTCGAGCATGGCTCGAGGAATCCTTCCAATTTTGCGCTTTATAGCTTCGGAAAGAATCAAGAGTTCGCGGTTTGTTTGTGTAAACTTTAGCTTTTAAGTAGCCCCATAAAAATCAGTCACAAGGTGACAGGTCTGGCGACCGAGGGGACCATTCGACACCCCCACGCAACGAAATCAGGCGCTCAGGAAAACGTTCCCTTAAAAATCACATTGTTCTTCTTGACGTATCGTCAACCAAGTCATCCCATCTTGTTGGAATCAAACTGTGTTGAGGTTAATACGTCGTCTTTTCATTTCTGGCAGGAAATAATCTCGCAACATGGCGAGATAGCGATCTGTGTTAAGAGATGCTGTTCGTCCATTATCGCGAAAGAGATACGCCACACCAAACAGTTACTTTCTCGGAGTGCAGAGGTTGTTCGTGCAGTTCTTGCGGGTTTTCGGATGCCCAGTATCGAAAATTCTATCTGTTCGCCATTCCCGATAAATGAAAATGAGCCTCGTCACTCATGAACAAGACAATGTTGACGATCAACAATTCCAACATCCTTTCTGCGAACCTATGTCGTTTCACAAAGTCATTTTGTTGCTATATTTAGACAACCATAATTTTATATGGATGAAAACGAAAGTCCAGCTGTAGCTGTGAAATTATACGAACTGAGTTGTCTAATATGGCAAGGATGCGAGCGTGACGTACCGCTGAACGACGAGGGCTGTTTTGCACCGCTTATCGCACCCTTTCAAGGTTTTCCGGGGTTCGTACAGTTCGATCTCCTCCCCGTGCAGTCCCAAATATCAAGGATCCTGTTGTTTGAAATTTGTTCAACCACTTATAATAGTGGTATCCCGTTTTCGAACGATACCATGCCGATCAACATTAAAATGGTTCCTAAATCGTCTCCACCACCCACGTCCTCGTCATAAAAACACCATACTTCACTGGTAGACCTTGACCACTGATGTTAGTCAAATTCCACGAGATAATTGGCATTTTGTTTATAGTTTAATTAACGCATAGAATACCAAAATAAATCAAATATTACTCAACTAGAATCATCTGTGGCGGATTTCACAGAGATTACAAAGATTTACCACATTTATTCGAGAATCAATACTTCATTTTTATGGTGCAGGTTTTGAAAATTAAATTTCATTCCCATAGCAATGGCTTTGTAATGTGTTCATTATCTTTAATTAAATTTGGTAGGTATTTAATAACCGCTAAAGTGGGTAAAGATGAAATTACCTACCATTTACACTAAAGTGTCCCAGCCTGGACATTTTTACTCGGAAATATTTCAAAACTAAATTACATCCGCAGAGCCGTAGACGTATTCGTCTTTGATTTAGAGCAATCCACAATCCACATCCATCGCGTCGCTGTCGTCGTAATGTTCTTAGTTGTTTAATTTCGTACACGACGTCCTCAAGCGCTACGCGTTAATGTTTTTAGTAAAGTAAGCGTACACAAAGGACACTTCATCCTAATTGTTTCAGTAATTTGTCACCGCAGCTGAGACGTATTGAAATTCCAGCTGGTGCCTGGTCACTGTACAGGGTCAGGATAAAGCCCAGGAACGGATCATTATTATTATTAATAAATTGATTTTTAAACTACAGAAATAAGGAGTTTATACTCCAACCCATCTGCAAATGCCTTATATAATAAGAACTAAACAAATTAGGTCAAAACAGCTATTCTCCTGGCTATATTCCAAACGCCGAGCGCTGAATTACATAACAAAATTTGTCGTATTTTTGTCTAACAGACTTAGCACTAAAAATACAGTGATTGTTCCAAACCACCAAGAAAGATGCAAAGTGTCACCTATGTCAGGATATCGTTAACTGCAGACCGGTTTCGACCTTTCTATCTTGGGTCTCGTCAGTGCAGTGTAAACGAGTATACCTTCGGTAATTCAGCGCTTGCTGTTTGGCATATAGCCAGGAGAATAACTGTTTTGACCTAATTTATTTAGTCCTTATTATATAAGGCATTTGCAGATAGACTGGAGTATAAACTCCTTATTTCTGTAGTTTGAATATTACCCTCTGGTAGTAAAACTTTGCATTAAATTGATTTTTACCAAAATTGAGCACGCACATTAGTTGGCACATGTTTTTCTTAAACTCTTAAATTGATGATTATTCTTAAAGAGTTGCGCAGAAGTTACGCGATATAAAAATGTTAGAATTTGATCAATAGTTAACCCTAGATTAGTAGCAATGTGCGAAGATAAATCATTTGGTGTTCTCCTTAATTTACAGGAAGCAAACACTTCAGTACTAAACTTTTTGGAATAACCTTGGAGCAATCTAGCAATTACCTGAAGTATGGCGAAGGATTGATAATATTTTTTGAAATACTTGGAAGTTAAAAGTCATAAAATGTATTTTGAAAAATTTGAGCAAATCTTAGTGGGGACATGAGTTCATGGAAAGATTTATTGATACATTGGTTTTGTGCCATTCATTACAAAATATATGCGTAAATATATAGTACGAGAGACACTTTATATTTTGAGCCTAATAATAAAAAAAATTAATTCGTCATTGAAAATTACTTTATCGTTTTTCAAAATATTGTTGCTTATCATCTATACACTTTCGCATGTGTTCAAACCATTTGTCAAAGCATTTTTTGGATGATATTTCCATGGTTTTGGAAATATCTTCAATTCATATCACGCAATTTATTTTTGACGTTCGGGAACAAAAAGTCAATGGGTGCCAAATTGGGACTGTACGACGGATAACACATTAATTCGATTTTTTGAGTGTTCAAACATTCGACTGTTAGACGAGATGTGTGAGAGGTCGCATTGTCATGATGAAGAATAATCCGACGGCGCTTGTTTGTTTTCTTTATTTCACCGGCAAACAAATGGTTGTCTACCATTCAGAATTCACCGTTTTACGTTCCTCTAAAGGCACTGTTACCACATGACCAGTTTTTCCGAAAAAAACAAACGACCATTTGTTTCGAAGTGCTTCGAGCGCGAACAACTTTTGAGGGATTTTATTCATCTTGAAACACCCATACATCGACTACTGTTTACTTTCCAGCTCATACGCATAGATCCATGATTAGTCGCCCGTTATAATGCTATATATGCCTTTTGAAGCACCGTCATTGTAGTTCTTGAGCATTTGTTTTCACCAATCGCCACGAGCACCTTTTTGAGATTTTTTCAAATTATGTGGGGTCCAACGAGAACAAACCTTTTTTACAGCTAAATGATCATGAAATATTTTATATATGCTAGTCGAACTAATGCCTAAGGTTGCTTCAATCTCACAGTATGTCACATGACGCTCTTGTATTTTAGGCTTTTGCACGTACCAATGTTTTCTGGCACAACAACTAATTTTGAACGACCTTCACCACTTTCGTCGGTGAGCGAATGGCGGCCACGATTATTCTCGTTATGCCAGCGTTTCACAGTGGCAAAGAATGGGGCTTTATCGATCGCCAAAAGTGGAAATAAGTTGATCGATGAATTTTTGTCTTAATAATCTACGAAAATTTTCACGAGTTAATAATTCCCTTTTTTCGCTGAGATACAATTTTCAAATCACTGCAAACAACATAAATCGCGCTTAAATGATAAAATGTTCTGAAGAATCTCATGTCAAAAATGTCAACCTTTCCAAATGTCAACGTCAAATGCCGTCTGACAACACTTAGTGTTGCCAAAGCTCAAAATATAAATAGCACCCCTCGTAAAAGATGGGTGTAAACCAAAATAAGTATTCATGAATATGAAACAATACGTAAAAATGAGATCTAACAATGCAATTTTGCCAGATGTATGGTACCCACACCACTCCCTGTGCATTATCAACTGTTGTAATACTTCCCTTCGATATCCCAAATTGTGTGAAGTACATTTTGTTTTTAATTTCCCCAACGACCTCTGTCTATAAACACGCGTAGAGGAGCATTTTAAAAAACTTATTCCCGTCAACTTTTGTTTCCAATTTGTCGCGAATTTCCCCGTATCCCCCGACGCTGTCGCCTCGGCGGGCGGTCGCCGAGGGACCGTTAGGACCGAGAGGTGATGCCGGGGCGACAGTACGTGTCACGACGAGGTCGCTTGCAAGTGTAATGATGGCCCTCCCAGGACAAAACCGAACGTCGAGTAGACGTGACAACAGATAGGCTAACTCAATTTAACAAGTTGCACAGATCAAGGTAATGAACGTGATGCAGGCTCCTGGATGGGGTCGATAATCGACTCATAGGGTGTGATGGAGCTTGTGTACCTACTTGTTCGTGGGACAAAGGATATATGGAAACAACTAATTTTCTGATTGTGACACACACTACGCTGTTTTCCACAAATAGCGGATAAATTATCTTAATGTATGATTTGTAATAAACGAAGTAAAATCATTGAATACAGTTCAAATTGGGAGGTCTTTTTTGTGGCATCAACTGCTATAATTATTAGCCACATTTGGAATGGACCTATCCATTTTATATACACCCTTGGAAAAAAATTAATGCATCAGCTAAACTTTTCATTAATTCTTATACTTGCTCGAAGTTTTAAATCCTTAAAAATTTTATGTAGGTGGCATAGGATATCCTCTGCCACTTCTGATAAACAATTGCAATTGTTTCACAAATGTAAAGTAACATTTTGTAATTGTTTGCTAACACTGACTTAATTTTCCACAAAAAACCAATACAACTGGAGATGATCAAAACTGAGTTTTATTCATTTCCAGATGATGCCAATATTGTTGGCGAAACGCGCATCGAGTGTACTGTATAGTGTTTGGGTGTTTTTTGTAAAACTAAGTAAGTGTTATCTTCACACAAAAGATTCTAACTTACTCCAGTAATAAATGCTTGTTAAAAATACATTTAAAGCTCTTTAAAGTGATTTGTAAACGGCAATAAATTTAGTTACGCTAGTGATTGTTTTAAATTTAAATCGTCAAGTGAATGAAATACTTTGTCAGTACACTTCGAGTAGAAGAAATAAATCATCCACGCAACATAAAAGATAAGATAAAGCAGTGAATGCGGTACCTCTGGTTAACGAGGGACGTAGCCAGCGATATGTGGCTAATTTGTTTGGAGTTAGATAATCAACAATTAGTCGAACAGTTAAACGTTTCAATGAACTTAGTTAAGTTACTGTAGAATCCCAAGACAAGGTCGCAAAAAGTCTACAGATGCAAGAGATAAGTCACCTTAAGTAATAGGCATTCTACCAGTATAGAGCTAAGCAGACCCCTAGCAGCAGCTCAAAATGTAGCAGTTTCTGACTGGACAGTCAGAAGAAGGCTTATTGTTAGTGAAGGAGGATTGGATAGTAGAATACTAACTATTGCACTACTCCTCACCATAGAACACCTAGAGTGCGTTTGCAAGAGAACACGTAAAATGGACCATTGACGACTATAAGCGAGTTTTATCTTCAGTCGAAACCAGAGTAAATCTTAATTCATTCAATGGACGTCAGCGGGTCTGGCTTGTAAATCGAAAGCCTATTTAAACTATAGAAACATCTAGCCTGTAAATATTTTCACGGACACTTCTTACACATGTTGTTTATAGTACAGGGTCCGGCAGAGATGTATAACGTTGTTTAAACGAGTATAATAGTTCAGCGGGGGTGGCTAATGTTTTCGGAATGGTTGATATGTGGAGGTCAGGAGATGCCGTTTCAGTCGTCATGGAGCCGCGAACGCTTGAGCGTCCTGTTTTTGTTTCGATACATTCATAGAGACTGATCGTTCTGTTATCGCTACGTAACGCAGGTTCCGCAATAATTTCAATGTTGGAATGCACAGCAGTGTCTCTACTCGCAACACGATTTTCAAGTCAGATATTACAATATAGGGGGCAATAACAAGGGAAATTGAAATTATTCCAGCCGACCTAGTACAGCGATGCATGGACAAGTTTTCTGCTCGTTTACGGGAGAGTTTTCAAAAAAAAAATTGTCGCCAATTAGATGACATTAATTTTCGCTCCTAATTCTTGTTTTTTAATGTTTTTCATGTGATAACAAAACGGCATCTTGTATTGAATGTTTAAAAAAATAAAAAGTTGCTTTCTTACTTCCTTAGATTTTTTTTTAAAAGGACATTTAGAATTCGACGTTTGTCCCGGATGGAGACCGAGCAACAGACAGCTGTTTCTTGTAAGTTACAGACATAGATCTTATCGATTTAGATGAAGACCCCACCAATTTGTTGCGGTATTTGTCCTGGGTCGGCGCCGGCGTACTGTGTACGGCACTGATGAGAACTAGTGAGTTCGAAACAGCTGTTTGTCGTTCGGATTCTATCAAGGACAAATGTCCAATCCTACCCGTGGCGGGGTCTCTTTTCAAAAAAGCTCTGGTTGTGCAGAAACACGAGACTGGGGTCGAGGATCGCTGTTAGCTATAATTCAATGCCTGACGGGGTTTTAGCTCGAGGAGTAGTTATTTCCTACAGCGATTATGTAATAGCCTTGCTATTTGGGAACCACTTGATAACCGCTTTGCGGTTTTGTGGTTCCTTTCTCGATTCCCGACTTGTAAGTTACAAACTTAGTTACTTAGAGTTATTGATTTTTTTAAATCGTCATGCATCTCTGCCGGACCCCGCACTTCTCTAACGATAGTTTGATCGCAACTCGAAACTCCCAATAAGACGATCGATCATAGAAGAATACAGAATACTCGGATTGTTCATAAAATTCATGACCATGACTTCCTTAACCGAGGTCAAGGAACAACGTCGTCGAGGGCGTTAGAGGGTGTGGCGAAGCAAATTCTGAGATGTTCCAAAGCGGCTGCTTCCATTGTTTCGCATTTTCAGGCAACGCCGGCGGAACTTCTTTTAATTTGACGCCTGTTTCACTTCTGCGGCGCGCCGAGTTCGAAACAAACAGCTAACCGTTCCGTTAAGAAATCTCATCGTCTGTAAATAATTTTCTCTCGCCTTTGTTCGTCGCTCACTCCAACACAGCCGACCGAGAACCATCGGTTGGCGATTAGTCCTCCCTCAGACCTTATTCTTATCCCCTGCGATCAAAAATAAAAGAATCGACCCTCGCGCCCGGTCGTTGGTGAAGAGCGGCTTTCCAGAAATTGCAATACACAGACGTCAGGCGGTGGAATGGGATAAGGAAGGCGCGCTGACAGTTTCGACGGCCTGATTACGAAGTTTTACTCTAAAAACGTAAGGCGGTTCCAATCTAAATGCCGGCGAAGTGGAAAACGCTGATGGGATTTTAAATAATAAATTTCACTGACGTATTGACGGCGATGGCAGAACTGGAGGGAATGTAGTATCGGTCATTAGGTAGGATAATTTTTTTTATGAACATTAATTCATCGATTTATAACACAAGCCTACAAATTTTGACATTTTGAAAGTTGATGTTGGTTTTATAAGTGAATTAATTACGCTGATTTCATATCTACCTTCCTTCTGTCTCTCACATAAGGCTTTTGATCAACTGAATAATCAGAATAAATTAAAAACTAAAGGAAAAATTATATTTTAATTAACATTACATTTAATAAACATTAAAAAACATAGTAAAAAGCAACAACAAAAGTTTTTTCCTTTGAAAATCTCTCTGTTTTTAACAAAAAACTTCGTTTTGTAGTTTTTTTTTGTATAATCATTCGTTGGATGTCCTTTTTTCAACATCCAGCAGTAATCTACCATCATTGCCACATCCCGTCGACTCTGGTACCTTCTTTCCATCTTTTTTATATCTTGATGGAACCTTTTACCTTGCTCCTCGCCAAGATTTTCTGGAAAGTAGTCCTGTAAATAAAGTAATGCCTCCCTTTAATTTTGCTTCAGAAAGAGATGGAAATTCTCCGCATAAGTACTTAAAATAATTCCCATTTTCATCTATGCTTTTTTTGCTTCATTTATCCTAATTTAATATGAAGTGGTGGCAAAAGAATTGTTTGCGAATCAACCAAATTTGCATAAATAATGTTGTTTGAACCAGGTGTTAAGTTTATAGCAAAATATATTTGATGTATTTGTACAACTTCTAGACATTTTTAAAACAAAATAAAAACACTACACGATGTCACGAGTAAACGTACACGTATTAAAACGAACTACAGCGACTATGTAGTCGCTTTAAACGCAGTGCATGCCTTAAACGCGCTGCACGCTTTGAACGCGGTGAACGCGTTAAACGCAATGAACGCTTTAGATACATTGAACGTTTTGAACACGTTGAACATATTGAATGCAACTGCGAATCCACGAAGGAATATCTACGATTCTTCATCATCATCACCAACGATCACCTTCAAAAGGAAATCGAGTCACATATCTGAATATTCTCCCCTATAAGCATTTTCGGGGTAACTGGGAACCAAAGACGACACATCCTCCACAAATCTTTGGAAATAATCTCCGTCCACACCACTGCTAGCAGCAGCCAGTAGCGAACCGCGACAGCATATTGGTCTCGTAATCAGAACTTCATATCCGTTCGGTCGACTATAAAAATGTAATCAGTCCGCCGACGAATCGGTCTCGGCCCGTTGGACATCTCTTAAAGGGAGTGCAACATCGCATGAGCTGCCAGCTGCCCCACAAAGCTGCGGCTGACGTTAATCGTCGTTCCACCGTGGTATCTGCCAGCAGATAAGCCGACTGCGGACCATAATTCATCGGATAGTGCTTCCAAGACTTAATAAACGATGTCGTGCATTAATGTTGGCCGTATTTTATTGCCATTGATGGGAAACACGCGAGGGGAGAGACGATGCCACTCCAATCTGAGGGATTGGAAGTAGGAGACGGAATTTTATTAGTGATTAGTACATACGGTTGTAAAAATGATTTATATATGTGCCAAAATCTATTATTTCCCTACCCCTTTCATTTTTACGCCACCTCGGCGTTTTACGGACGAGCCCAGGCTTATAATAATCCTGCTAGGCATAATTATACAACTAATATTTAAATAAAGGTAATAACACTTTTAAAACTATTTTATTAAAGAACAATATTGGTAACATTGTGGCATAAAATGAAAAAGTAGTTGCGGAAAGATCCAGTCCATTCAGTTAACTATCTACGCACCAAATTGCAAGAAATTTGGGACAACACGCTTCCTGAAGAGTGCGCTAAGCTGGTAGATACAACGCCTGCCAGTATTATTACTGATTCAGAACTATTCGGAACCGCGAATCTTAATGTTCTTTGTTAACAAACTTGTCACTGACACATCATAACGTAGTAATATTTCATCGTGTTTAAGTTAAAAGCTTATACTTTGTTTCTACTACCATTGTTTTTCTTTAATAAAATAGTTTTGAGAGTATTATGAGCCTGGCTCGTATACGGGATGACCCACTTATAACCAAACACCCGAAATCGCCGTTGTAATATTTTCAATATGAATACAGTTCAATAATTGTTCACCTGATGATTCTTGTATAAATGTCTATTAAAATTTTCGTCAGAATCTTAAATTTCTTAACGGTATCCAACAGATTTATTTTTCAAGTAGGGCATCGATTTTCAGTAGACTGAAATTTTCTTTACCATTCGACGTACTTTTTAACATGAAATAAATTGACTATAACGTGAGAAGTTACACCACTTTTTGAAGTCATTATAAGCTGTTTGACATTATCTTGCAGATTCTTGAAACATAGGTTGTGATACTGCACTTTCTGCGGCTCACGATACTTTAAGAGGTAAATCTTTGTCACTGGAAAAATCCACATTACTTTCTACTTCATTCATATTATTTTATCACTACCATAGATAATAGACCTACTAACAGATAAATTCTCTATTTTCTGTCAGATTTAATTATATTTCGATACAGTTTTCGAAAAAATATTGTTTGCTATTTGGTTGTGAAGAGCACTCTCTATCGAAATCTCCATTATTTTATGCAAAAGAGACACGTTACAATCTGTAATTAAAAATAACTATTTTGGCTTTACCCCCTATTTTGTAAAGGCGCGATTTGAAAACTTTCGCGCTCCGTCTGGGCTCTTGGCTGGGCTTGATCCTATTATCGAAATTGCAAGATAAATGAGGACCGGAAACCGGCAAGCTTTCCACAAAGGAGACGTTGCAATAAATAGAAACAGACGAAAACCACTTTACTGCGATCCCCGACAAATATCCTACGACATGCTAATCCGTCTATTGTATCCTTGACCCCCGCGTGAACACCAACCGTGTTTTTACTAACGTTGACGTTTGCTTTAAACAGACTTTGGTAGTAGCAGTCCTAATTAAAATACACTAGACACAAAAATTGAGGGATGTAAAAAAATTCTGATTTTTAGGTGATTTTCAAAGGGCTGTAATTTGGAGGAAAATAGTCGCAAGGCAATTTAAAAAAATGCAAATTGAAGCTCCAAGTATCTAATCTGCATATATTGAGTTGAAATTGTTTTACCATTAACAATTTTTGAGTAATCATAAGAAAATCATGGGAAAAATTAATTCCAAATTTTTGCTTGCCTTTCAGAAGGTCCCACGGATTTCAATAAATCATTGATTTCGAGATAAAGTTTTTTATATAATTTTATTTTCTATAATTTGAGCGGTTTAAAAGCCTTGTACGTTGATTTTTTGCTGAGTTACCGTCGTTCAAAGCAAAGAAAATAGTTTTGTTTTTGTTAATTAATTACTCGAGAAATAGTGATCGTGCAGAAAATTTAAAAAGTGTTTTAAAAACTGTAAGATTTTTTTATAAGTCGTAGTTATTGATTTTTGAAAAAAAAATCGGTGCGAGAATGTTGATTGAAAAATAGGAAAAAAATTGCGTTAGGGATATTCGCTTAACTTAGCATAACATTGCAAATAATGGATAGACTAAGGAAGTTGACTGTTTCTTTTCAACCCCAAAGTATCCCAAAGAAACACTGAAAGTTTCAAAGCGCTGCGATTTTGTTCTCTAAAATTAAGATCTGAGAACTAGAAACTTGAAACTTCAATTCGCTTTTTCTTAAATTGCTCTGCGACTATTTTTCTCCAATTTACAGCCCGTGAAAAATTATCTAAAAATTTAGAATTTTTTTACATCCCTTAATTTTTGTGTCTAGTGTAGTGTCTTTCTTAGCCTTTTTTTTTACGGAATATTTGTGGTTGGTTTAGGGTATTATTTACCTCCAATCGGTGTCGTTTTACTGTTCTGTAATATTAAATATTCAAATTCATACAACTCCGGAAGAAATATGTCTACATTGTCAACGACACTCTTAACACTTCGATGCCTTGGTAGATATAAAAGTAACAAAATTTACACGGCTGCAACAGCTAGAATCCTTATTTCATCTTGAGAATGCAGATTGAAAAATTCCGGTCGGTTTCTCTTACATATGCGCACAATAATGTGCCCGAGATTTCGTCTACATAAGCTATAGATACACCGGTGCAGTTGCAACATACATATGTGTTTCTAAATATGGTATGAGGGCCTGCATTAAATTAAAATTAAGCACAATTAATCAGATGGAGGTACATCTATAGAATATAGAAGTCTTAATCGAACTAAATAGAATGTAGTAGAACAAATACGATGTGTTTTTGCATGATTGAATGTGTCAAATATTGCCAAGCTTCGTTGTTGTCGTCGACAAATTATGAATCATCACAACAGCATCTGGCATCATATAGACTATTATGACAGTCTATGACCAATATGGAACCTCTTAGATATTTTAGGTATTTCAGATATGCTTTAGGTATATTCATAGATATTGTAGAGGCGGATATTTTGATCTCTGAAGTTGATGTTTACCGATAGGCATCAAAAGTTATTAACAGCTATATGTTGTAACAAATCATGACAATTAAACGTGATGATACGGATTATTGAGAACAGATATATCTTCAGAGCTAGTGATGAAAAAGTAAAGCGCATGCGACTCCTTTGGATACAGATGCCACTAGTATTTCTCTGGAATACGGGATTTAACAAGCTCCAGGTATAATCGTAATACACACTTTGGTTAAATACACTGTCTTTATTTTCTATTATCTTAGCTCTCCATATACGAGGGACACTATTTATATTTTGAGCCTAATAATAAGAAATCATTAATTTGTCATTGAAAATTATTTTATCGTTTTTCAAAATATTCTCCTAGACGAACTTCACGACTTTCGTTGGTGAGCGAATAGCGGTCACGATTAAACTTGTTATACCAGCATTTCACAGTGGCAATGGATGGGGCTTTATCGCCAAAAGTGGAAATAAGTTGATCGATGCACTCTTGTCTTGATAATTCACGTCGAAAGTCATAATAAGTTATCGCACGAAAATCTCCAGGAGTTAATTCCATTTTTTCGCTTAGATAAAATTTTAAAATCACTGTAAACAACACAAATCGCACTTAAATGATAATATGTTCTTAAGAAGATTATGGTCAAAAACGTCAAACTTTCCATTGGAAACGTCAGATAGCATCTGACAACACTTAGTGTTAGCAAGGCTCAAAATATAAATAGTGCCCCTCATATTACAGCTGTGGTATATCGCGGACTGTAATTGTAAAGTTCTATTAGATTGATATTGTAATTCGGCGACGCCCCACTCTATAACTTCCCCAATAAACGGATAATTAACAATCCTCGTACACCCCCAGCCATTATTCTAATTAATAATAATTACCGGAGTTACCTAATAAAATCGATACCATCTCTCGCGAGCTGGTGTGACAAAATCACTTAAAACTTCCACAAGGAGGATTCCTGACTAATCACCCCCTAATAGGGTCGAGATAAGACTTATTCGAGAACAGTGCTCCAAGTCGGATAATGAGAGGGGTAACCTTTGCCCTGGGGTTTAATTTACTGGTTAAATTTGCCAGATATTAGGGCGCGTAGGTGACTTGTGCGTCGCCTTGTTTTTACCCCCTTCCGCCCTCTTATCTTCGGCTTAATGCAAATAATTATCGGCTGCGGAATAATTTTCCGTTCAGATGGGTGATAACGGTTAACATACCTCTCTGGGGATAGGCTAAGGCCCTTTTTTGTGTTCGTTGTAGGGAAAAAAAGGGAGTTGCAATATATATTTTTTTGTCAATGCATGCAAATTATTTTAAAATAAACAGTTTTAAAACCTTAAAACCGACTTTTCCGCACGTAGAACATCTCGACTAGAATACATCTAAAGTGGCCGAGAAAAAATAAACCAACACATAAGTGCAGAATATGTGTTTCATGCGACAATTTTACTTTTTTCAAATGGTCCACCATCGTGCGTTCTCATGACCCATGGACAGGGTGGGGTGTGTCCTATCCACCTCAAAATCAATACACACACACAAAATGGTTTAAAAACTTTTTTTTTTTGGTTTTTAGGTCGAAAAAAGAAAAATGAACGTTACAATTTTTTTTACACGATTACATTACTTTTCCGCGTATAGTGTAGTGTATATTGTGTTGTATGCGGACGACTGCAAGCTATCTCGTCAGTTTGTTGAGTTTGACTACATTTGTGTTGAGTTTTTCCCATTCTATAATAGACATTGACTATTGAAGGGTGTATAAATAAATAAATACATAAGTAAATAAATAAATATTACACTTTTGAAATAATTCTATCAGTGTCAAGTTATCTACTGTATTAACATAATCGGTAACCGTGTAAATTAATTCTGGAGATACCATAAGTTTAAATATCAATATAATTGTTTAAAATGTATCTATCCTCTATGATATTATTTACATAAAATAATCATACAATGGATATATTTTCAAACAATTTTTCACAAATTAATATTTTTCCTATTCGTATTCATTACAACATAAATATAATCAATATACTATTTTACTCGAATTATTTGTTACACGTTATTCACTATAGAATTTTGGCGATGAATTTATTCTGCAATTGTGGGTATGTATTAAAAAATAACAAATGAATAAAATAGTTTGCTATTTCAATAAACGAAAATACATCTAAATAATTATAACAAATATATTATTAAAAATTATGTGCATTGAATATATTCACACTGTGTTTATTTTATACAGAATGTAATTGGGTGTATTTGTATAGAACCGAATTATTTTCGCTACGGGGAAAAATATCGGTATAATAATGAAAGTATATAAATAGAATTGTGTGATGTGATTTAAAAAACAACGTATATCTTTACTTTTTTTTTTTTTACTGAACTAAAGACGTCGGTGTTTGCTTTTCAATATGTTTCTGTCGATAACAGGAATTTTCCAAAATCTTATATGTGATACAAATATGAAGCGGTTGTTTTACAAACTGAAATGTGGTGTAAAATATTACACCAATTTCACACCGAACAGTATACATATAGAACACATCAGTTTAGTGTGAAATAAACACCGCAAGGCCGTGGTAGAATTTTATCAATCCCTGGTGTGAATTTGAATACCAGTATTGGAGTAAAATCAACACGATCTCTGCCACCTTTTACTGCCCATATTGTACAATAAAAGAAATGAAAACGTCTTTGAAATAGAATATACTTTATTATATGAGGAGATGTAGTCCTTATTGAAAATAAAAAATATAATTTAAACACTTCTAATGTAATAGCAACATAATCGAGAATGTACCCAATTATTAAATTCATTACAGAGGCCTACAAATTTTGACATTTTGAAAGTTGATTTAGGTTTGATAAGTGATTATAAGTGAGTTGATTTTATATCTATCTTTTTTACCCCTCACGTAAGGTTTTTGATCAACTGAATAATCAGAATAAATTAAAAACTAAAGGAAAAATTACATTTTTCAAATTACATAAACATTATATTTAATAAACTTTAAAAACATCTCCGATTTCTCCTTTTTCCAGCGACTCACAAAATAAAATTCAACACATTCAAGTCATCTTGTCAAAAAATATTAATAATCTTCGTGAGCACAATTACGTTTTGATTCTTGAGACACATAAAAGCATTTGGACATAAATTACTCTAGAACCAAGCAGGGATTATAATAACTTATTTCACAAAATATCCCCACTTAATATTTTCGACGTGGGGATATTTTTAGAAACACCGAAAAATAACATCAATTTTTATTTTTCTTAATTCGAATAGAACAGTATTTAATATACAGATTATTTTAAGGTTACACTTAAGTATTACTTAAGTGTAACAATTTTGGAGAGATTTGAGTTTTAGAATTATCTACCGCCTCTGTTTTTAAATCAAAAATTTTTATGTTAGAGTTGTGTTTATTCTTCAGTTTTAAAATTTGATGAATTATTTACAGGGTGTCTAGAATCTTAGAAAAACCAGTAAACGCACAAAAAAGCTGTGGATTATTCGGATTTTTCATTTTAATAAATAATATCTCTACTAAAATAGGACAATTAATTGAACCGTCATGAATAATACATTAATAGGACGTCAAATATTTCAATACATCTATGCAGAGCTTCTACAATCTGACAGAAAATTTAAATGAACAGCTGGACTCGAAGTGTCTACACCATAACCGATTACACAAACAGTCAACATTTAAAGTAATATAACTAAGCGTGGATCGATGCGCCATACTTCTGGATTACACCCTGCGTTTTATCATCACTTCTTAAATATTCTTCGGTGCTGTTTTTCCGCGGGAATGTACGTCTCCCTCAGTAAATCTGTCAGTAAATCCAACGGAACGTCTACCGTAACGCCTGTATTATTCAGTTAGGCCGTCGATGCCAGAAGTCCCCCATTCTTCGACATTTCTCTATTTGCATGAACAATAGAAGATTCTGGAGTGTCGTTCACCAGAAATAAACTTTCTGTTTGCACGTAAATGGGAAGGCATAAACAGTGTCGATGATGTGTAGACATCCGTTTTCCACAGGCGCGACCGTGCCTGTAACTGAGGTGTTTAGTTGGGGAGTTTGTATATCGTTATTTGTGTCAGTGACATGGAAACATTTTTTTACATTCATGATTAAATTAATTTTTAAGAGATGTCGTAAGGAGGTGTATATTCCAACCATCTGTAAGTCCCTAAACATTAAGAATAAAACAAATTAAACCACAACAGCTATTCCCATTGCAATTTACTACTGTGGAACGTAACGGTGTCTACAAGATGTAAAGCCTCATTTGTCAAAGGCATACTCGCTTACACTGTACTGACGAGACCCAAGATAAGGTCGAAACCGGTCTACAGTTAGCGGTATCCTGAGATAGAGGACGCTTTGCATCTTCCTTGTGGCTTTCGAGCAATCCAAATCACAGTATTTTATATCTATTTTAGAATAAATGACGACAAATTTCGCCACTTGACCCTTCAAAATCGTAGTTCGTCGAAAATAACTCGAACATTCCAATTCTAGAGATGTTATCATTTACTTTCGCAGTAATTAGTGTTGAAAACTGTGTTTTAAAATACAAGATCATAATACTAAACATTTTTCGTTTGGCCTTTACGAATTTCGTGGTTAACTGGTAGCTTTTTACTCGTAGTACATCAAACCTTTTACCTCAATATTACGCCCTGTACTCTATACGAAATCGATTACCTGATGAAATACGAACATACTCAATCTCATTTATTGTTAATGGCATACACCTAAAGAAATACCCCCATTAGTTAATAAAAAAGGCGAAGGCAGAGATTTGAAAAGGCCACGAGATTCCATCAAAGCGAGAGCAAAAGGGAGACCTAATTAGTTTGTTTTCTATATTTATTATGGTGCTTCGTTTTGGGAAGTACAGGGATTGATTAGTGTATATGTTACCCTCGTTAACGAAGCGCAACAATAAATTTATCATGTACAGAGGAATTTGGCCCTTTAAGCCATTTGGGTATTCTATTATGTTTATTAATATTTATATTTCAATTTGTTTTTTTTTTTCAGGTAAGTCGACCAATTAGCAACGCTTATGGGTAGCTGGTAAGTGATATTTCAACATAAATTGAGGAGGCATATTTAAAGGAGGAATATCAAAAACTGGTTAACTGTTCGTTCTACCAATAAATTTGTAAAATTATTTCATTTCTCAGAATTCCAGTCTAGAGGTTGATTTTCGAGGAAACTGAGTATGGAACATATTCTTTTGAAACATATGGATTTTCATTGTCACTGTATGTACATTTCTGTTTTTTCTTAATGGATTTGTCAAGGCCATTAAGAAAAAAATGTTGCTTCATCACTGAAACAAGTATTCTTTCACATCAGATTCGAGTCTTTTTGCATTATCGCAGTCATTATTTCACTAAATTGAATCCTTCTATCATAGTCATCTTCATTTATGAAAAATACTAATTTTGTAGGGATAGAACTTGTTTAGATTTAAAGCTGTGTGTATGGAACCAACTGAAATATTTGTTAACTTAGCGACTTGGAATTGAAGTAGTCTGGGAAACGTACTGTGGTCCGGGATAGCTGGCTGACTGGGTCAAGTATTGGGGTCTCATTATATGCTTGGCCCAACGGGGGGAGTTTGGCTCCTCTCCCTGACTATAGGTGTTTGTCCTTGTCTTTATGTGTAACCTTCCACTCCATATCCTGATGCTTTAGTGGACGAAAGTCGATGTATGTGTGTTCAAACCATTTAAAACTTAAGCGTTTTACAATTTTATCTGATTTTCTGCAACTGATTCATTAGCATCATGGCGTCGAGATAGAAGTTAACTTTATTTTTTGATTAACTTTTTTTTCAGAGATCTAAAAATGCTTTGCGGGTTGTGTACAAAATTTTGTTGTTTGATTTGTATTAAATCTGCAGGGAGATTACGTTAAATAAACATATTTCAGTTTCAAATGGAATTTGTCAATACTCTCTTGTTTTACCAATCATGTTGACTAAGGCTTTTAACTATTGATTAATTTATCCAATCTGGTAATGGAGGTATAGAGAACTCTCCATACCTCAAATTTATTTAAATTATATTTTTTGTGGAAAAAAAACTAATTTGACGGGCAAGATTACGTAAGGGATAATTTGTTATATCATTTAGTTTCCAATTTATAAAATTTTATTCGACATGGGATTAACTAAAGTCGTGGGGAAACATGTATTTTTTTTTTTAATTTGTATACCGAGTCACAGACATCGGAGGGATGAAACGCAAAAAACAAATTGAATTTTCCACTTCCTGAGCAATCAATTTCGGTTGGGAATCAAATAATTTTTTGAGGCGGCTCCTAAATTTCTGCTACCCAGTCCGCCGCCCAGTGGACTAATGGACACGGTCCCTTGTAAAACACAATGGAAACTGGAACCGAATCGATGAGACTTTTTTTATGTTGTCGGCAGGGCTTAAGTGCCTTTCCAACTTATTTGTCCGACTTCTCCGACATATTTTTTAATTATTTTTCTTTTAATAATCGCTCCTTCATTCAATTACCGAAGCTAATTAAAAATGCAATATACAGAATTCGCTAAAATAGATCGTTCTTTAAGTCTCTCTCTGGATTAATTGAAATTTCATCATAAACTCCTTCATGATGAAATATTAATTATGAAATCTCTCCTTGTGTTGTTTATGATAGTTTTTATTAGACTTAAATCAAGTAGTCTCTGGAAATTAAAACGATTAAATTATCCTTTAACATTCCTTGACTAGAACGCTTTAATTTCAAGTACCTACAAAACGATAATGACTGTCACAATTTTAATTAAAAACTATCACGGAGAAAGCAAGTCTAGGTTTAACGTAATTCATACAGAGTGTACCAGAAAACTATATTACGGTTATTTAACGTATTCCAATAGACATATTTGTTACTTGAGTAGGTCGGAACCTCTGGTGTGAAGGTAAGACTGACTCAGTTTTCCACAATACACCAAAACACCATACACTACACTCAACGCGTGCGTTTCGCCAATACAGTTGACATCATCTGGAGATGATTAAAACTAATCTTATGCTAACAATGTATCCTATTTATACTTAAGTTATTTATGCGGCTTATTAAGTTACGACCGTCGCAATTGCGGCCTAGTGAGTCATGAGTAACTAACCAATAAAGCGGGCTATGTGGAATAGGCCCTCAGTCACTATTTATACTATTTTTACACTTTTCAATTTCTAAACTTTCAAATGCATCTAGCTGTCTAGTATTTGTTACATTCCTAATTAATTTATTATATCCGTCTTAGTTTATATCATTTTTTGAAATAATTATGTCCAAGTTTATCAAGTTAAGAAGTTGAAACTAATTTTGAAGACGTTTCCTTATTCCTCAAAGCTTTCTTTATGTATAATTCTACATACATACATGTTGGAGTGAATTTTCGAGTATTTAAGGCGAAAATTCACACCACCCAGTAACATATCTGCCCGACTTAACACTTATCATGACACATTCGTTGCATCCATCAGAAAGGGCGCGCCTAGTTTCCACTATCCCAGCCTAACAGCCTCACTAAGCCACTTCACATCCAGCTCGCGCTCCAGAGATAAATATTACCCTTAATGCGCGTCACAATTCCGATGTAGTTTTCGTCGTAATTGTTTCTGGAGTGGAGCGAAATTATGTCGACAGTGAACTAAAGGCTTGCTGGCGCGGAGACGTTTATTAAAATCCGGTGCCGCGAAAATCCCGCGAATATACCCTCCCGAGGACAGGAAAATCCTTTATGGCGGAACAGGTTTTTAGCGGCGGTTCTTGAGGGTCTCAGTGCGGTGGAGTGTGGCATTGATGAGCGTGTTGTACGATACTCGAGTGATTCTAAGAATACTCCGCTGGAACTCGCCCAAGAACATGGCATGGCGGCAGAGACGGAGTTAATATTTCAACCCTGCATAACTAATATTCACTCTTTCGTATGCGTGTCAATGGCTCTCGGTTTAAATCACAAATAAATGTCATAGTTCCGGTATGAAAAGCGCACTTTTGTACACAGGCGATGTTCATTTGTACCCTAGTGGAGACGGTATACAGGTAGGACGGTACTAGTGCCATCTACCTGCACAATAGCAAACTAACTGTCTTTGTGCGGGGTGTTCAAGAAAATTGTCATATTGTCTGCAGGAGAAGTTCCAAATTTGAACAACAGTTGGAACAAATGTGTTATTTGCTCCTTTATGATTTGCTAAGACAGAATTTTAAAAATGATTATAAAAAATAGTGTTCCTCAACTTTATAAGCACACAATTAAAATGAAACTTTTGAAGGAGATATTAGGAATTGAGTTTCAAAGTTATTATTAGAGTTATGAGTCATATGAGTTATATTAGAGAAATGAGTCTTTGCGTAACCATGTCTAGAGAAGAAACATCACTCGGTATATTAGGATATTTGAATCAATTAAATACTGATAATGTGGGTATAGTCTTCTTCAACAATTTATTTTACACGTAAAACATAATGCAATATTATTAATATCAACATCTCGTAGTATGTTATTTATAATGTCGTGATATTCGCAGACAATTCATTTTTAAACCACAACCTATCACAAACAGAGCATGCATACCCAAATGGACTATCTACAAATTTTTTGAAGACCTTTTGAAATCCATATTAGTTTATATAATATATATGATAATATATAATCAACAGTGTATATAAATAATTCAAAATTTACTAACCATCTATTTCATTTTCCATATTTGTTCTCTGCATATCGACAGCACGTTCTCGATTCTCTCGCTGACGCTGTCGATAATCATGAGGACGATCAGCTGCTGTCTGGTTACCTCGTGGTCGTCCTGCATTTTGCTTATAGCTGCCGCGTGGTCGTTACCCTAACTCCTGTTGCTGTCTTGCTCTAAATTCGCGAACGCATTTCGTTGATGATTCCTTCGGCATTCTGAATTATTATGTGCAAGATAAATATCGTATCGGTACAGTTGTGTTAAATTATTTTTTCAATCATTTTAAATCACTTCTCCAATAAATCACTTCAAAAACGAATAATTTAGACACTTTAATATGAACTATATAGAAATTATAGCTCGATATAAACCACAATTTACACAGAGACTGATGCACTACTTATGCACAGCCACTCATTCCTTACACTACGGACGTACAAGCCTATGCTTATCCCCTCTACACTCCTCACGCGACCGCACTCTCGTTCATTCGCATGCACTGCTTGTGTCCCCTACACCAAAGTGTTTCACTTTGAATTCCGTTTCAGTTTGTCGCACTCACTACCTCGCTAAAGAAGTTTCACTTCAAAAAATTGAGGTGTCTTAAGAATTATCATTAATTTTTCAAATATTAACAAAAATCAACAATTAAAGTAACGACATTACTGACAACGATTGCTCAAACATTCTGTTTAAAAGTGCCATAACCAACTAAGTCCTATGATAAATTTTAAAAGTTTTATATAACGTATAAGCCATAATTAAACTCCATAAAACTTGACTGTTTCTTCACAGTGGTCGGCATTATCTGTGTTAGTGCTTACCAGAATTGAAAGAAAGCGCGAATTTCCCCATACAGCTTACAACAACAAATATATGCGCTGAACTACTGCCATCGAGAGCTCGAGATCACGCTAGGCTTTGCCCGTTTCGTCTTAATGTCTAATTTTCATCTCTCCCCTCGACTCTGTAACATGTCTAGAAGGAAACTTTCTGTTAATTTCAGCGTAAACTTAAGATCCACTTCCACATCATATGCAGTGAGGACGTTCCCTGAGAATTTATATTGCTCCAGCGAGAAACTAATGATCATCTCTCGCTAATGAATAATTTCGCGATGTACGTGTACGTACCTGTTTGCAACAACATCTCCCGCGTCCTAGAAGTTGGTGTTTAACCTGGGGCGTATACCCGCTCGTGTCAGACTCAATGCAGAATACATATCGTTCAAGACAGAAGAAATATCATCACCCTTTCATCCAAGTACTTTTCACTTGGATAAATTGAAGTATATTAAGCAAGTACTTTGAGTAACAAATTGTTCAAGGTTAATCAAATTTTGTGTACGCATATGTGCTATAGACAAAAATGAGCTATAAACAGCTGGAAAATGAGCTATACACAAAAATGGTTTCTGTTGTTAAAGAGGTGTTGAAGAAGTAAATTTTTTATTATAGCGTTTGAGAATATTTCTCTGCAAAATTATTCAATTTGATATGACAGTTAAGACGAAGGTTTTCCGATGTAAAAAAATTCAGATAGTATAGAAAAGGTTGCACATTTTGTAGACCCTATTGTCATTTCAGAAAAGTAAAGGGTCTTTAAATAAGGACGATAAATAATTTTTATTAATAATGAATAAATTAATATCAGACATCTGAAAATTTCAGTCTATAATTTAGGATATGTATGATCTTCATTTCTATGACGGGATTATCAAGAAAATTACAGCTGATTTAAAATTAATATCTATAGCTAATAATTCATTTTTGAACAATTGTTTAGTGCTGATTTGGAAAATTTCTAAGATTTAATGTGTATCATTAAAAATCAAACACGGGCCTCGAGACAGTCAACGACTCCATATCCCAATTGATGCAAATTGCCAGTCTGAGTGAATGGAACTAATGGCCGTACGAAAATTCGACGACGTTCATACACTTTTCTAATCGTCTTCATTAAAAATCTCCGTTCGACAGAAAGAAGATCCGCTCCCTCGGACTTGATACTAATGACGTAGTGGTACGTGGGAGTTCATTGAGACGCAATTATATTTCCGTCATAAAAGTTACAGATAACGTAAATAACTGTAATTTATCCAGTCGCGGAATCGTTAAACTGCTATAAAGTTGACTTCATAGCGGCGCGAGTCGCTTTACACCAATTTGTAGTGTATAAACGATAATTGCGGAGAATGAAGCACTGCCGATAAAATGCAGCTACAAAATGTTACGCGATCGAATTAAATTTAAATTTATCTACAAGGTTTGGTAAATAAGTACGGTACATGTAATGTAATGAGATTTGTTACATTACTAGTGGAGTAGTAAATACATTACGCAACTCACTTTAGTACTGTCGTAGTTTATTTTGCTCTACTCCATTTAATTTCCAATAGAGGTATACCTACATTTAGAATATAGAATTCCAAGACTAGAACTTTCAAAACGTCGAAGAAAAGCATTTTTCACACAGGTTCCGGCTGTCAGTACACTAATCCTTTTATTACCTCACTTATTTTTCGTTTATTCTATTGGAGCGTTTAATCTAATTCATACACTGAGTGCGAAAAATAATGTATTAGTTCAATAAAATTGGTGCTGATATATTTTTCTTTGAAAATCATTTGAATATGTCAAAACATATATTTGAAAAGTCATTTTGATAGCTACTCTTATAGCTAGAATATGAAAATGTAATAATATAGTATTGATACAAATTAATTAAGGATTTCTTAATAAAGAAAAAATAAATTAAGAAAATAAACAGTTCATATCAGTGGCGCCTCGTGATGAAATGAAACGGGTGTTCTGCACAGGGCCGGTATTATCCTAGGGTATTGGCCGCCCGCGTGCAAATTTCAAACGTATCCAAACTACTGGCGCCGTAGGGGCCGGAAAAAAATCGCGCCGCAGGCGAAAATTAAAACTTTCAAGGTCACGCGTTTTCCTGATACTTCAGAATTTTTATGTAAAATCCCTTTATACAAAAATATAGACTTTCACAAGAGAAATTTTTGGAATTTAATACCTTTTTGAAGAACATTCATGTTTGCCGTCATATTCTTTGGTTAAGAGAAAAGGCCTGTAAGGTGAATTTTCTACTAGAGCGTCTATAACACTTAAAATATTTTCCCAAAGAGTTTCAGCGTCACATTTTGTAGGTTTCAGGTATGTCCAAAAACGTTCAATCGGTTCACCATCGAGAATATATCTTAAAACTACCACTAACTGAGTTTGTGCAGATACATCAGTTGTTTCGTCTGCCATAACTGCCAAAAATGAAGGTTTGTTAATTTCTTTAATTATTTCTTCATGACATACTTTTGATATACAGTCTAAAAGATCATTTTGTATTTCTTTAGAGGTTCCTTTAAATACTGAAGCATTTTGTAGATGCTCGCTTAAAGTTACATCAAGCTCAGCAGAAAAATTTATCAAACCACGAAATATCCCCGGGTTTTGAGAGGTTTCAGCTTCGTCATGTCCTCGCAGCGCCAGTTCAAAGGCCCCACAAAACTTTATGCAGTTTATAATTTTTGACAAAACGTATCTCTTTTTTGTCACATTATCATTATGCTTTTGCACATTTATCCAATAAGCTGAATCTAGCTGCGCTTTAATATTAGTTGTTCCTAATAAAGCTAATTCCATTGTATTATGTAGATAGCTTTTGGAGTTGTCGTGCTTTTTTATTTATTCAGTTAAGTGCACCAAATCTGTCACCCCTACCTCCGTCCATGCTTTATCACCGCCAAAAAGTAAACAAGGAAAACAAAATAACGTTTTTTTTTGTTGCACCCACAAATCCAATTGTTCGTCGAATAAATGTCTCTATTAAATTGACGTTTATATGCTTTTCCGCGGCTAGCACCTGCAATCCCAATAACAATATCGGGCAATAACCTACCATTGTTTTTTAAATCAATTTTTTCTTCATAAGAGTATTTAAAAAATCGCTTCACATGAACTAAATCATAAACTAAATCCATTGTCACTATCACAGTATATAAATATTAATAATTAGTACAATAAATCACTACACAAATTCACAAAACAGTATTTAAAATCTCAAATTAACACGAAATACGAAATAGATACGATACGAGAAGTAGGAAGGAGTAAACATTCACTGATGTTGCCTTAGCTGGAAAAAATACAGCTCACTGACCGTGTAAATTCGCGCATTTACGAGCGCTAAGTGTGGATTGTCGCGGGAGTTGAGGGGGAGGACGGGTGTGCCGAGCCGTGCTGGGAACTACCTCGTGTGACTCAGTTCAATGTACCGCGACGCGCTCGCGTAGAGACCCAGATAATTCATCTGGTCTACTACTCAATAGAGGACGGCGGGCAGAATGCGACTTTAACGCAATAATTTGGTTAGCTGCACCAACTAACCAAATTATTTTATTAATAAATTTTAGTAATTATTATGTCGCGAAAATATACAAATATCTAATTTTTTTGGCAGTTCTGCAGCTCTGCAGCATCTATACACTAGCCGCCCCTGGTTCATATGCTACATTAAATGTGAATGAAGTTTTTTTTTTAATTCAATTACTTTGTTACAACGCTTTTTGTTTCTTGTCGATTTAAAAAATGCACTTGCTCCAAAAAAAATCCTATGTAACTTATCCCTTATTTTACTTTGCTGAACGTAAGAAAGGGTTATTTCAAAGGGTACATTCAAAAATTGGCTTTTCTTTAGAACATATCGGTAATGCCATAATTTTTAAAAATACGGCTCGAAAAAGAAATAGGTCAAAACGACTAGAAAAAAGTAGCTATCATAGTGACACTTTGAATAAATTTTCTGACATCCAAATGATTAAAAAGAAACAGTAGATAATACTGATTTTATTGAATTTATATATTACTTTTCGAACACACTGTATATCAACTGTTGCGTTTGTATTGGAAGCAATCTTCTTATGCACATATTACCATCGTATATGTCGTTTATGTAGGGGTATATGAGTTTATTTTAACTTTAAATAGCTCTAGGAATCTCACTTCATTAAAATCGACCCCATAGTGAACTTACGTATTGTATTATTGTATAAACAACATCAGAATCGTCGAAATTCTAACAGTAGGCTGGAATTTAATTTTGTGTTTCAACCGAGGTAGATTAAGGATTCCCCAAAGGGGTAAAGATAAATTGTTACTTGTTGACGTTATTAATATTATACGATAATTATTTCAAATCCTATCATAATATTGTGAGTGTAGCAAACTATGGTGTATAAATAATTATGATGATGAGATAAATATAAATTAGAAGTGATTTGAATCAATTTTTCATAATTTAGAATGTTCTAAATGCTTATTGTGCCCACATATTTCCAAATGTGTAACTGTCATCAGATATAATCAAGAACTAATGTGTACTAGAAATTTGATTATAGCGTAAACAAAATGTTAAGAAGCTAGAGTATTTAGTTTTAAAGATAACTTATAAAGAAGTCACGTTATTTAAGCAAAAGAAATATTTTAATAGACTTGAAAGTAACATACTTGCTCTTTTGAGGCGAACCAGTCATCGAGCCATTTTCGTACATTTTCGTAAAAATGGAAGCCCTGCTCAGCAAGTGCGTATCGCATGGATGCAAATAAGTAGTCATCGGGCATAAGTATTTCCTAACTAAGCGCCTCAATCGTTTCCTTGACCGGTTTTGCTGTGTGTGATGAGGCATTATCATTTATCATGAAGCAAAATCATTTTGTGTTGTATTTTGTGATATTCTGGTCGTTTTTCACACATAACTTGATTCAAGTCGATCATTTGTTGTCGGTAGCGTTCAGTATTAACAGTTTGGCCAGGCTTTAGCAGCTCATAATTGATCATACCCTTTCTATCCCACCAAACACAGAGCATTGTCTTCCGTCCATAGCGATTTGGCCTAGCAGTCGATGTCGATGGTTCGCCTGGAGTTACCCGTGATATTTTACGCTTAGGATTCTCGAAATATATCCACTTTTCATCGCCAGTCACAATTCGATGGAGAAATAACTTTCTCTTGTACCTGGCGAGCAGCATTTCGCAAATGGTTTTTCGGTTTGCCTGCTGTCTTTCATTCAGTTCATGTGAAACCCATGTTCCCATCTTCTGGATCTTTCCCATGGCTTTCGAGCGTATGGAGATGGCTTCTCGTGTCACATTTAATTGATACGCGAATTGTTGTTGCGTTTAAGCGTCATTCTCATCCAACGATGCTTGCAGTTCGCTATCTTCAAACTTTTTCGGTGATATTCAACGTTCTTCGTTTCTCACATCAAAATTGCCACTTTTGAATTTTGTAAACCACTCAAAGCACTGTGATTTACCAAACGCATGCTCACCGTAGGGTTCGACAAGCATTCGATGTGATTCTGTACCAGTTTTCTTCAAATGGTAACAGAAAATCAATGCTGTGCGCAAATCGTAACTTCCAGGCACAAAATTCGACATGTTCAACGCTATTAAAATCTATGTTGTTGTATCAAACTTGTATTTCTGTGAGATAAAAACCTTTATCAGATGTCATAACAAGAAAATGGCGCCAATAACGCGGTATAAGGTAAGTACATTACCAGCTAGGCCATCTACTGGCAAATTCCGGTATCATACATACATGGTATAATTTACTGTATGTACTCTAGAATTTTGTTTTGAAATTTTTAATTTTTTTCTACATTTACACAAAAATGCGACAACAATCTTATCTACTATGCATTAACTGCTTCTCCTTCTTTGGAGTTCCTATATCGATGTTTCAAAAATGTTTACAGGGTGAGCTTCTTGACGTATCAAAAAAATGTTTGCGTATGAGGACCGTATGAAGGGTACTGTATTTTTTAATTTTTTGTTAGGATCTGTATAACTTACTACCAAGTGTATTGCACACAAAATTTCATCAAATTCCTGCGATATAACTAGAGAATACACGCCTGAAAAGTTTGGTCATAATTAAGAAAACACCCTGTATATCAAGAACGAAAAGTTTAGGAAAATTTTTATTAATAATTTTTTTTAAATAAAATAGGCAATATTTTTTCTGTTTGGGAGAAAAGTAGCCACGATGTGACAATTTTCTTGCCCATTATGTTGAACTGGAAATGTTGAAGTAATAAAACCGTAGTAGCCACTTTTGTCTTGTATTACCTGAAATGCAAAACTGAAAATCTTATTTCGGTTCTATTAGGCTTTCCGCCGGTCTGCTATTTTTACAACGGCACGAGGGGCATTAGCGCGGGACAAAAATCGCTTCCTCCCTAATTTCCTTAAAACTACTGCATAAAGTTTAAAGAGGAGTAACAAATAAGTTACACCTCTTGAATGCATAATATCTTAACGATGGCAAATGCGGCGCTGTATAAATTCGTATTTAAAATTTATCCCATTTAGGTCCTTGCGCGACGCAGCGACGTTAAAAAGCTGCTCGGATATCTCCAACTTCTGTATGGCAGAACACAAAATGCTGCCATTTGTATAATGAGTTCTGTGAAATGAATGCTAATAACTGGGCCGTGGTGTGCTGTAACTGCGTCTGTAGGACGCGGTCGTTATTTTTTCCGAGGGGTCATTTTTTAACGTTTCCGTAACCGGCGCGTCGTTTAGAGGAGGACGCCCAGATTTGCTACGAATTTTACCACTGCGATATCGATTCGAAGGACGTAATTTCATTCATGAACCGTGTATAAAAAATTACTGGACTTAGTTTAGGATAAGATTTGAAATAAAGGACTACATTATAAATTAAAAATCATCCTTCCTAAACAATATGAAGGCGGAAATTTTGAAAGGTGCGGGACAGAAAGTAGTAAATAGGATGTTTCAACTGGTAAAATACATATACGAAACGGGCGAGATGTCGGAGGAACATTATGGTTACTATACCGAAAAAGAAAGCAGCCGACAAATGCGAGAACTTTAGAACGATTAGGCTAACTTCCCACGCGTCAAAAATCTTAACCAGAATAGTGCAGCAGAGGTTGGACAATAGAGCGGAGGAAATACTAGGAGAAGACCAATTCGGGTTTAGGCGAAATAGGGGAGCTCGCAAAGCTATTCTGGCGCTAAGAGTAATGTTAGAGAAAACAATAGAAAAAGGAAAGAACGCTTATATAGGATTTGTAGATTTAGAAAAATCTTTTGATAATGTAAGATGGGAAAAAAATGTTCGAGATACTAAAGGGCGCGGGAACGAAGTAAGAGATAGGAGAGTAGTACACAATCTATACAAAGAGCAAACTGCTGTTATAGAAGTAGAAGGGGATAGAAGGGAAGTAGGTATTACGAAAGGAGTAAGACAAGGATGTACGCTATCACCACTAATTTTTAAACTGTACATTGAAAAGGCGATTAATGTAGTAAAAGATTGATTTCGGGATTAAAGTACAGAAACTAAAAATGCTGAGATTCGCGGATGATATAGCAGTATTAGCATCTAGTAAGGAGGAATTAGAATCAGCGTTGAACGAAATGAAGGCAGTGTTGACAGAGGAATACGGAATGAGGGTGAATAAAAACAAAACTAAAGTGTTAGTGTGCAGAGGGCGCGAGAGCAGAGCAAAAACGAAAGTACAAATTAATAATGAAAGATTGGAAGAAGTTAAAGACTTCACTTATTTATGAAGTAAAATAAATTAGGATGGAAGAACCGATAAAGATATAAAGCAAAGAATAGCGCAGGATCGAGTAGCTTTTAACAAAAAGAAAGCACTTTTATGCTCGGGGGTAATAAACTTAGAAACAAGGAAGAGATTTTTGAAAACATATGTATGGAGCACGGCAGTATATGGTTGCGAAACCTGGACGGTAGGGCAAGCAAGTAAGAAGAAATTAGAAGCTTTTGATAGTGGTGTTATCGAAGAATGATGAAAATACCGGAAAACGTCCATTGGAAAATACTTAAACACTCACCCTATAGCCCGGATTTGTCCCCATGTGACAATCACATGTTTGGACCACTCAAGGAAGCACTTGGAGGACGTCGTTTTGATGACGACCAAGACTTGAAAACGTTTGTGCGCAATTGATTAGAGGCACAGCCAACTAAATTTTCGATCACAGCATTAAAAAACTTCCAATTGTTGAGAAAAATGTATTGATAAAAGAGGAGACTATGTAGAAAAATATGATGTATTCAAAAATGTTCTTGCTGTGACAATATTTAGTTAAACAAAATTCCGGTTTATATTTCACCCTCGTAGTAAAATATGAAAGTATATTTCGCATATTTAATCTCGCTTAACGTCGTTTTGTAACCAATTTATTCCATCTGCACAACTGGATGATTATCCTTATGAGACTACGAAAAATCGAAAACTTCTAATCGTCATAGTAGCGAAGCATTATTAACCCGTTTAGAACGTACTCGACGGCATTAATCCGAAACTTTCTCGGTCCCCACGCGCGTCCTTGACTCCCCTTAAGACAATCTAAGATTTCTAAGTTCATTCCCAAAACTAATTAATTAGGAGCAAACGAAGAATGATCGAATTAGCGGAGCTGGATTAACACCAAAATTCGATCGTAGTTTTTCACTTTCTCGTCCAACGAAGCGGAATTTTCTATCCGACTTTTCCTCCGGGTTTTTACAGTGCGTATTACTGGTGTCAAATTAGTATTACGAAAATATACAAGGTTGATCAGAAGTATTTTATTCCCCACAGTATGAGTTGGAAAAAAAAAATTTAAACAGGAGTTTTAGGAGATTAACAAAGGCGCACTTTAAAATATTCTTGCAATTTTAGGGTGTTCGTTTTTTAATATCATAAAATCTTGTATGTTTTTAAATATTCGTATTGGTAGGTCATATAATTTGCATGACCTTCATGTTGCTTTTATAATGATTCAGGTGCATATTAGGGTAATGCGTACTTATTTGTTTTTGTGGTACAAGTTACTCTAATAATTCTTTTATTTTTCATATTTTCTTGTAAATATCTAATTAAATTAAATGCCATTATTTGAGATAATTTGAATCACTTGACACCAACGTAACGGATTTCAGAACCGAAACATGGTAGTCGATCAAACAAAAATACCATTTAGATGTACTAGAAAAAATATATAACGCATTGCATAACCATATTTCTGTTGGTAACACTGTTTTATAAACTGACCATCGCCTTGTTATCAACTCACAGTAGAAAATATTGTCATCTTGAACGTTGGTAATACGAGACACCCCAGTTCATTTTGGCTTAACTCTTCTAGAAAATTCCTTGTACTCGCTGCAGGTGAAAATCGCAAAGCAGTTTATGCCAGACGTGGGGCGTCCTATTGAAGTTTATCATAAATATTGGCTTTGTTCCGGAACTTTTCGAGAACTGTAAGATAATACCCGTGCTCTTATGAAGTTTAAAGTAAAGCCCTGCCCAAGTTATGCTAACTGCATCTCGCCGGGATTAGGAAGTGCATCTCTGACATATTGTGAACCCTCAAGGATGAGGTGTGGCAGTGGAAGGATATACCTGTACAGTGTGTCCAGTTTAAATATGAAATAGTCTTTGTACGATTTTTATCTTACAAATTTTATCTCACAAGGATCGCTTTTTATTAATATTTATTTATTGACCTTCGAAAATAAAATTTTATTGGTCCGAGAGCTTTTCCTAAAAATTCTTCCTTGAATTTTTAACCAATTTATTCATTAGTTTACGTAAGCTTATAAAAATAAGTGCACTTGATTTACCTAGGAATAGATGTTTAATAAAACGTTTTGTAAAATACGACCTGATTTATTACTTGAATATATATTTGATTTTACACGTTGAACGTTTTTCAAAATACTTGAACAAATGAAATCAAATGTGAAAGAATTTTCTGAAGATTTAGATTTAAATATTAAAAAATTATTTTACCTATATTTTGGCGAAGGCGCCGGTAAACAATTAAATTGTTCTACCATCTGATGACATGTACATGATCAATGAAATGAGATAATAGGTATTACAGCATTACACACCTAAATTTTTTAAATGTTTGTGTTTAATTTACAGATTTAATGGCAATAATTACATAAATGTATTCATTAGTAATAGTTTTATCATCGATCTGATTTGCTGAAATTCCAGGCAAATTTAATTTGATAACCACTTTACAATTCACTTGAGATTAACTTAAATAATCCCCAGGCTAGTCGTTGAAAGGTAGATTACGAGTTTTTACAAAGCTTATCAATCATCAACAGGTAGTCAACGTTGAAACCCTAACCGTATCACCGTCTTTTTTTATGGAATCCTCCCGAAAATGACCTGTTGTGAACCATCATATAAATGTGATAAATACGAGCGATTACTCTTTAATAGATAAAAAGCCCTAAACTTCTATAGTCCTAGCCTATCAAAGCTTTATTTAGCTAATTTTATATAAGAAATTTAACATTTATTGTTCTTATATAAAATGACGTCGTTCCTGAAAAAGTTAATTACTAATGTTAACTAAGAATTGTCGTTCTTATACTGAAAATTACGACTTTTGTATCGTTTCGTCTTTTTACGTTTGTTATACAGGGTGTCAAAGTATGGGGTTACAAAAATTAAAGATTGCACGCATGTTTAATTTTTTTTTATATTTTTTCAAAACCTGAGCATTACTTACTCTACTGTTCAGCAACTTGTTAACCTCGTGGCTACTAGTTTAGGAAATTTAAGTAATTCATTATGAAAATCCAATTTTACAAGAACAAAATTACTTGATGTTCCATAACTCAGTGCCTAACAAAAATATATACAAAAAATATTAACATTCATTAAAACAAAAGCCATAGGTACTTGTAATTACAATAATTCCTGAAGGGACATCATCCTTTGTAGTTAAACCAACATCAGATATATTTTGTTACCAATTTAGAAACAATATGCGCTATTTTATAGTCTACACAATTGAATCTGGTAGTATTTCATACCGCAGGTGTTACCCGGACTATGGAATAAAATTTCATTGTCCTCGTTGCCGAAAAAATAAATCTGTTCGAAAGCTCTAAATGCCAACCAATTAAAAATGAAATGCTGCATGATAGTGGACGTACGTATGTATGATCTATTTACGGTCGGCTATTCAAAACTGCTCCATTTTATTTATTGGGGTCAGTTTTTAAATTGGAGAAATGTATACGCAACTGGTGATATTTCAGTTAGAAATGTTAATGGAGAGGAATCAGTAGAGCCTAGTAGAACCTGAACTAGTGAAGTAGTGCAAATCCCAAGCGATTTACACAGAAATACTAACAGTACTGTTTTGTGCAGTGTTGGTTCACTATATTAAAATTGCCTGTTAATTTTACAGTAGAGATAAAATTTTGTACCTCAAATAGCGTTACTTATTTACAGGATCTACCAATAGAAATGTAATAATATAGTTATTCTATAAACTAAACATACTCAGACGTTACTGTCATATCAAATTTAAATTGAAGCACACCGAGTGCCCTGTTCTTGTTTTTCCCTACACATAAATTCCGTAATTACTATGTTCACAATTATTTCGTGATGTTTGCTACACATGTCGCTACACAAAACATGCACCACTCGTTTAGCATCTAACGAACCGCAAATGGAGGGACATAATTTATTACCGACGTAAAATACCTCTAGAGCTGCCCACTTTGTTGTCTCATCAGTAGCGGCGCCGTACATATGCCTACAGCTTGACCAAGTTCATCTTAGCCGTGACCTTGAGGTGCGCAGTACAACCGTCGCTTAGAGGGGGTAGCGTGGAATGTTACTTGCGACTGAGCTAGCGTTACGATTTCCTATCTCTGTCACTTCCGGACTCTTCTTTATCTACGCATTTCGCAGCAAAGTTGAGTCTGGTCAGGTTGTATGTATAAGCTATAATTAAAGTGTCTATTCCAACGAGCCGTAACAGAGTCGAATTCAGGTCACTATACAGTGATAGTTCACATAAATACATAGTAATACAATAATGAATATAAATAAACGTAATATGAAGAAATTTACCAACGCATGTCTCAGTTAGTCTCGGTTTCATATAAATACCGGTGACGATAGTGAAAGGTTATCACTAGATATTTTAAGTTTTCTGCAGTAAAACCTCAACTTAACTACATCCAGGAGATGTTGTGGTTGTTTATTTTTTTGTTCACCTAACCTAATACCATAAACTGTTCTTGTAACTGTTGTGTAAGCCATTTGTTTTCCAGTTTCTTTATTGCGGGAGTTAAAATGAAATAGTTACCATCTCGTATGCTTTGTAGTTGAAGCAAGTTCTACATTGTGTGTATGACATTCAGTATAACATGACAATAACTGACCTCTGTGTAACATGCGGTGGCAATTTTGTTGCTATAAAAACGGCCATCGGTAGCCTACCCATTGGTAGTCCGTACTGTTACAGCTCGCTGGATTTGGTGCTTTAGTTATAATAATTTATATAATATGTAATATTTACCCAGCTAGAATTAAAATCAAGATTGGTTTGGCTAAACATGTGCATCATTGCGTATGACTCTAAAGTCATTTCCGCGAGAGATGTCCAGTGCGGTGAGAACATATTTTTATATAAAGAGAACGACCGTCGAGATTTAAGGATGTAATATTTGCATAGTTAATGGTCTCTAAAGTCACCGCGTGTGTTGCGTACACTCGTCGAAATTCGCGTTTATTTTAAAATCCAATACCGCGATTGTGATCGAGAACAACCTGGGACCATCCCGTTTGTCTGTTATAAATCCTCCCCGGAGAGCACTGAAGGGTTTAGGCACACATTTCGATACTAAACACGCTTGGATAAAGACAAGAGCTAGGAGAGACCTATCAGCACGCGAGCGTATGAGGCTTAGTTCGGGTGCTTGAAGATTACAAACTATCGGGATTACGTGACACGTTCTACCTCTTCGCTGTAAGTTATTCGAAGTGTACAAATTAGTAGGGCCTTTGCGACGACAACTACGAAGGTAGACGTTACAGCTCAAGGTAATTGGGTTACTTTTATTATCAAGATTCGCGTGGATGTTTTTTTACTCTTGTAGGAACACCTCGACTCTTTTACCCAATGTTTATTTTTATTGCACAAGCATGAACATATTTCTTAGATATTTCTGTAAGTTAATAACAAAATTACGAGATTACCTATATTGTGTAATGAATCATAATGTATATTATAAATTTTTCATTCAATTATTTATATATAATGGAATAGCAATTTGTGTAATAGTAAATGAGATTAGTTGTTAGAAATTTATTCTTCGTGATAAATGGCGTTATTGTTAATGACGCCATTTATCACGAAGAAATTCAATTGTAACAGTACTTGGTTAAAGTAAAAACTTCCGTTTTTCGAAGATATTTGCGTTCTTCATTAGTTTTACGTTCAAGATTTCCAGAATATAAGCTTTATATTTATCTCAAAGACTTTATTTTTGGATTATTTTATTTGACAATTTTTTGTATACCAGATTGTCCAAAATTGTCAGATGATGTCAGATCAACCCAAATTATGTCCAGTTGTCACAATTGCATTAATAATAAAAAATGCTTTTTCTACATAAAGACATCATTAAAAAATAGAAGTTAAAGTAGAGTGAGATAAAACTACTGCCATCTAATTAACTATTTTTATAACACTATTGTTGACTGTTCTTTGAGTTCGAATCAAGACAAATTACATCAGGTTGTCCCAATTACATTAAATAAAGAAAAAAATCTTCCTCATAACTTAATGTAATAATAACTTAATAACTTAAGGTGTCCTGAAATATTTTCGCCATTTGTTTGTTGAATATCTCGGATGTGGTAGTAAAAATGTGCGCGCGCATGTTTTTTTTTGACACCACGAATTGACAATTCAGCTGCAATGGATCGTTCACCAGTGAGCAACGTGTCATGTGTGTCAGAAGCTTTTACAACAACCATCGTTCTCTTAAAATACGTAATTTTGTACGAGATTTTTGTACATTGCCCACGAGATGCTGACAAAGGATTTGAATTTTCATCCTTATAAGATTCAACTGGTGCAAGCTTTGAAAATTGTTTAATTCGATCCGTTTTTAGGCAAGAATTATTTCCTATTCACTGACAAGGCGTATTTCCATTTAAATGAATATATAAACAAAATTGTCGTTAGTGCTCAATAAAAGACCCTCAAAGAAGCACCAAAATCCCTTACATTCTTCTAAATTAACGCGGTATGGACAGCAATGAATATACAGTATCTTGCATTAATTGGCCGCCCAGATGTCCCGATTTAATGCTGATTGGTGCTCCTAGGACTTTGCTTCAGTTACAAGCCAGAATACGCGAGGAAATTCAGAGAACTGAGCCAAGCAGAATAGAGCAGAAGTCGCGCCTTCAAGATGTACAAAGTGGAGAAATGAAGGAATTCCCTACAATGTAAATTTAATTAAGATATAGTGAATGTAAATAAATATTTTCTTTAATAACCGAGTTTATTTACTCAAACAGAGGAAAACATTCCAGGGCATCTGTTACTAAATTAATTTTTATAACAGATTAATTCTTATATAGCGTTGTCCAAAAGTCGAATTACGTCAAGTTGTCACAATTACATATTTTTCACCATTACAAAAAAAAATTAAAATAGCGTCGGATGACATTCTTGCTGCGTGATTAATTATTTTAATAGCAATTACATATACAACATTCGACGTATGTATATCATAAAAAAGAATAAAACTAAAATTCGTCATAAAATTCTATATTTCGATAGCAATAATATCTTTGCCAACAGGGTATTTCGTCTCGTTTTCGCTCCTGTATATGCACATTAAAATATCGGTTACAGTTAAGGGAATATAGTAAATGCGGTGCATCATTACATTCAACAAGAAAAATTGTTCGACTACACGAAGATAAAACCGCAATGATTCTTACCCTTCAGCAAATTAACTTTTATTGAACGACCGTACTACCGCCTACATCATATCCAGCCTAAGATCGTTCCCACAATGGATATTATGGAAACACAGTCGTTACACAATGGCAGGAATAGCTCTGATGTAGTGTTAAATGGTTACGACGTAGACAGGAGGATCCCGATCTCAATAGGGAGATCGTCTACTCTCTCTCTCTCTCACTCTGCCTTAGGCCATTTCATGTATCACCGACATGCACATGGAAACCTCATTTTTCACAGGCTCTCGCCTGGTTTGGTTAAGTGTAGACATTGAAGGAAAACAATGTGAGGAATTCCCAACGACTTGCTACTACTCCATTATAGAATATGGATGGTTTTAGATACCAAGGGAATACAAAATTCACGAGTAAGATGTAAGGGAAGGCCATCACCATAATCGCGTGCTTGGTGTTTGTACATTAAGTCTATTATGGATGGTTAAACTCAATTTTTAAATAAATATCCCCTCCCACCGTGAATGACTCCCACTGCGAATATACTAAATTGTTTTGTTAAATATATTTATTTTAAAATCTTGAGTCCTTTTTCCACGATCTATAGCATGTATAGTGTAGCTTAAAATATCAGGTAAAAAATAAATGGTCGTAAGGTGCCATACGCAATGCTATATATTCTACAATAATTTTGATAACAAAATTTTATTCATTCACTGTTAAAATCCTAGTAGTAAAAACTAGTAAACTCCTAAACTAGTAAGGAATCCTTCTCGGAATTAGTATAATTAGGACTGTCATCACTTATAGATACAATAGGGTATTTAAATAGTGTAGGAACTTCATTTTGAATAAGTGCTTTTAAAGATTTCCTTACTTATCCTCAAAGACTGTTGATAAACAGATCTAAATTAATAAAAATCTGTTCATGAAATCAGCCATTACAATATTACTAGAATATTTTCTGCTGTTGCTCTTTTAATTTCCTTATGTCTGAATCCTCGTACCTCTTCTGGTAACTGACCAAGCATAAGTATATATTTTATTATGTCACACCGATGGAAAAATGTTTTATGAATAATTTTTGATGGTGTGCAGTACCAAACCAAGAGTTATTATTCAACTGAGGTATTCAGCTAGAGTTTTTGAAGCATAATTGTCAAAATCTTGATAATCTATTTCATACCCGAGTGCTGATAACACTGATAATTTTTATTAAAATTTCCTCGATACAGCTGATTGAACTTTTGAATACTAACTTTGTCATATCCTCCTCTTGCCTGCATTTTCAAATGATACAAAATTACTAACAAGCACTCAATACACCGAACCCTTGCACAGTCGAGAGATATACCTTTTATTGTATATTATTATTCTATTATATTTATTTATAGGGGTTATTTTTCTATATGAGCGAGAATTAATACCTGTCAGTAAACATGCACATGCGTAACATTTCTGAGATAAAACATTCAAAATAGAGATAATTTTTCCTTCTATCATGGTGAAAGTTAATATAAGTTTTATTAGTTATTATTTGTGGAAGAAAAATGTGTGTATTCTTCTTCCGCAAACACTTTCACAGGAGATAGCTCTGATATCTTATGTTTTATCTTTGATTAATTGTATTGGTTCGAATCTGAGTAATAATTTATAGATCGAGAATTATAGATCGATTGTATGTCATACTGAAGAAGCCAGATTATTCCAGAGTATAATGTTCGTAGTTTCTCCCCATTTCTTCTGTGAAACTATATCTTCTGTTTATCCCAAATTTTTCTTCTGAGAAATGTTTTTATATGAATTTCCATTGCAACCTTACTTAAAAAGTAGTTCAGCATAAGTTAATTTGTCTTTGTTTTACATTAGTACATCATATTGCACATCACAAAGCCGCCTCGTAATATGACCTATTAGACATTGTAAATTTACTTCAGCAGATCTTCTTTTTCCGTAATTACATCATTTTATGGATAATATTTCTGTTAGTTTAATATATGGGGTATTAGATAATATTTAGTTTTAATGAGAATCCTGGTTTTTACATGCTGTTGCCTGGATTGTTAAGACCGTATTGTCATTTTTCCATCCAAATATTCTTGCGAGTGCCTCCTTTTTGTTCAATTTCCTAAGAGGTGTTTCTGAAGAATAGTATACATAAAGTGCATGACCTTCAGATGTATTATCCATGAAATCAATGAAACACCAACACCGCAATACCAGAAATATACTGATTCATCTATTAAGGAAGTATCTTCTTTTATGATACTTTATCTATAAGCATAAATGGTTAGAATTTACTATACAGAAATAAATTTAAGGATACACAAGGGGACAATTAGTCTACTTTAATATTATAACACTGTAAACGCATTCTAATTCTTTTATCCATTTACGTTCACAAAATTTACTACTGTAGTTCCCGTTCTATACCATCCACTTAATTGCTTATGCATATATTTATCCAGCAGCTACTCAATCAGTCTCATTAGCTCCAGAACTAGATTTACGTTAACCGCCAACTTGAAATTTCTGGCCTTATTTATCTAATTTCGTATTTATTATTCCATTAGATCCTCCGTCTCGTGCACTATTCAAACGGCGGCATTAATAATAATAAATGAACCCGTCTAAAATTCACAAGTTATCCGCCAAATTTATCTCCAGTTAACCATCCAGAAATTTAAATGAGACACTTAAAATAATTATGTTTGGTATAGGTGAATTTCCGTTATTCCTTGGGAAATTTATAGCTTGTCGCGATTACCGGGAAGGGTTGACATGACTCGCAAATGAAAACACTCGAAGATAGCAATAGATTTATATAAGTCTGGATGACCTCGTTAGGAGCGAAAGGGAATTATTATCTCTGTGCAGTACAAAATTACTCTCATTTATCAAGAGTACTTTAGTCATATCGTATTTGTTCTTAAATCACAACATTTTCACATCACAGTCACAGGGACACTCTCAGTTGACTGATGTGGGACTCAAACCCACTCTCGGATTGCTTCGAGTCTTGCAGCTTAGGCTAGCTCCAAGCTATTAACATCATTACCTCGGATCAAATCGGGGAACTTGGAGACATTCCTAGAAGTAATTATGAGGCAATTTACCTTTAGAAGATCTACCTACCTATAGTCTACTTATAAGATGTTATACTTCTAGCATCCCTGTTAATTCGGATTCGAACCGGAAGTCGAAGAGTAGTCTTTACTTAAAAAATTCTGACCAATTCTCACCACTTTGCGTTGAATCCGAGATGTCGGCGTGGAAGGTTCACTACATAACTCGACTGAAAATAATTAATGTGTGTCCTGTTGTAGACATACCAGTGTAGAAGACATACCACGTAGTATTACACAAACCTCCAGAATGTATAGACGAGCTGGTCCGGTTATTATTGAATGGGGTCACCATGAAAAGAGTCGTCGCAGGTACCGGTGCTTGACTTCAGTACGGGATATTATATAATTTTTAAAATCAATTAAAACGCCTGATCTCCCCATTTAATATACTGGGCATTATTAAAAACTTCTTTGTATCAGTGCCATGTAAATGGACATTCAGCAGTTGTTTTAAATGCGATATGCATACAAACAAGAAATTATTTACAATTTTCTATTGATTTAATTGTTATTGCAATTCCGTGGCATAATAAATACATTGATGTCGTTATTAGCGCAATAAGCTACTTCCATGGAACGTGCAGAATTGTGATATTTATTTAATACTAGTTACAGAGAAATTATCTAACAAACTAGCCTATTTGAAATAGTGTTAATGTGAACAAGATAAATAATTTTGTCTTAAAAATATTGTTAGTGGTCGTATTATAACGACATTATTAATATTTGGGTCGCCGTTTTTTTATCTTATCATTTTTTGGGGTTATAAAAATAAAAATGGAATTAAAACATTGTTAATTGAAAAATTTGTTAGTGAAATTGTTGCGTTACTTGTTCTTTATTTAATTTATAATAGTATTTTTTGAACAATAATAAATCTATTTCTTGAAAATATTGAAGTTTTTTTCGATTTTATCTTTTTCACCATTTTGTTTGTATGTTTCTCTTTATTTTCGGTTGCAATTATTTTAATATTTCTACATTCTTTTGTTTTCAGGAGATAATAGAATTCATGGATAATAAAAACCTTAACTTTTATACAATTGCGTGCACATTGAATATGAATGATTTTTCTATTTTTCTCAATTGTTTGAAAACGATATGAAAGGTTTATGAAAATAAATCTAATTTGAAACTATTGTACCACATTTGTACTATTTATTCCATCGCTATTTGCCAAATAAAGAAACTCTCTTATCTTATTATCCTACCGATAAATAGAACAGTCTACCTGAGCCTAGCCATAAAAACAAGCCACGGTATGTTTTGAGATTTTTTATTTGGCAAATAGCGATTAAATAAACTATACATACACTTTCGGTTTACTCGTAATAGTTTCACTGTAAGGACTAGTCGAAATTCCATAGTTAATCAGTGGCGTATCAGGATATAACAAGAAGTAGTGTATACCTTACATTGCAGCAAATAATAATTATTATTGGCCAAACTTATTATTATAGGTTAAGCCAATATTCCGAAAATATTTACCGGATTTTTTATAATCCGGTTTCGGAATAATTTCTCTTTCGTTTCGTATTAGGTGTAACTTAAAAAAACTGTTTTTGGAGACTTTGGTCATTTATTGTTTACTGTCATTAGTTTTCATAACTGGTCATTTATTGGTGACCAACTGTAGACCCGCGAACATTCTATTTATTTCGGTTTACCACATCAAATGTCTGACAGTTTGTTATACATTTTTGGTTCATATTTTTATCTTTGGATAAAGCGAAATAGCCAATATATTTACTATAAATATATTCTGAGACTGTTTATATGCACGTTTTTTAACGAAAAATTCGGATAAATCCTTTGGAAGCACAACGGGCCGTCGTTTATTCCACCACCCGGTAGTTTTTGTTAAAAATGCAAAGCTCGACGTAAAACTTTGCGTTTTATGACAGATCGGCAATTTTTACGTTTTTACTGTGGAGCGGCGGATAAAACAATGCCAGTAAGTCCAAGTTTATGGAACGCATAAATAACGTCTCTCGTAAATCAAGCGCACTTATGCAACAAATTAATATCAGCGAAACAATAAACGTGCCCCGTAATGCAGATATTGCGATTTGTAACGCGATCGCGTATGATTGCCAGTAGCGCGTTTGTTGACGGATATTTTATTGTTTTAATTAGGGGCAATCCTGTTTGCGCCGGCTACTAATTATATCGTTAACAATACGCGTGTTGGCGTAGTTCTACAAAAATTACCTGGCCACCCCACCCACTCCACTGCACTGTAAAATGTTGCACGGCAATAACTATTTTTAAGTAATAATTAATTAATTAATAACAATACTAATTCTTCTATTTGCTTATAAAGTGATTCGAAACTAACTTTGATACAATTAGATATTTTAAACCGTATAACCAGTTGTTATGAATAAAGATGGATAGGTACTGGAACTGAGATATCTAAAAGGACGAAAATTGGCATATTGTGAATTCGTCTGCCTTCATTTTCTGCATCGAAGACAGTGCTCTGCTGAAGTGTCCTTTGGTTTTGATTCTTGCTTCTGGGGCATTGGATCTCCCGGGTTCACTTTGATCCGTGGGTGTGTTTAAGACTGTTTAAGATCGTGGATTACTGAGTTTCGGAATTTTTTATTTGGATTTTTCGATTCTTAAATATTTGGATTTATTTTTGTTTCAGAAATTTTGAATTTTTCGGTTTTTGAATTTAGAGATTTCTTTATTTTTTAATTTTTAAATTTTTGGGTTTTTTGATTTTTGAATTTTTTTTCTTTTTGATTTTTTTTTAATTTTCTGATATTTTTTGCACTTGAATTTTTTAAGTTTGGATTTTTGATTTTCGAATTTTTTAATTTTGAGTAGATTTTAGAATGTTCAAAAATTTTTTCAATTGTTTAATTTTTGATTTCAGAATTTTTGGATTTTAAAAATTTTTGATTTTTAAATTTTTCTTGTTTTTGAATTTTTTATTTTAGAATCTTTGGATTTTTGGATTTTACAATTTTTGGATTCTTAATTTTTTTATTGGATTTTTGAACTTTTGGATTTTTGGATTTTACTGGTTTTCAATTTTTTAAATTTTGAATTTTTGGGATTTTTTATTTTAGAGTTTTAAGTTTTTAAATTTTTTCGTTGAATTTGATTATCCTTTTGAGAAAAATGAAGCTTTCCTGAGTGGTAAAGAACTGATAACACCATTAATGCGTTCAGGGTGAATAATTTTATATTATCATCAATTTTATCAAGCTTTTCATTGAAATCTAGGATGTACTTACATTTAAGATCCATCTTAATTTTCCATCATGAAGTAGAAGCTATGATTCTACTTCTAGCAACTTAATTAAATACGCACAGTCAATGTTTTATATATTTTTCTATTAGTCGCCGTTAGCCTTGCAGAAGCAACCCCCGGCAACTGTCGCGACGAACAATTCTCGCAATCCACTTAGCCATTTTTGCTTTCTAATCCGCATTATGACGAAAGATACACCACACCGGCTTAAAATGTATAGCAATTGAAAAAGTTTGTTCAACAAAAGTTCCAAACGCAATTTGCAAATCTGAGCATAAGGCAAAGTTTGAGATTTCAATTTATGCTGAAAGGAGATTTTAATGGACAAAAATTGTAAGCGGCAAATTAAATCTCGTTAAGGGGACCAGAGTATGGGGCTGGGCCGAGCGGGATGGGGAAGTACAATCGAACGCTCTAAAAAGTTCGTTATTAATTGAGGGGTACGTCACCAGGGGAGGCCGTATTCGTTGAGTTTTGCGCTACATATCCGATATTTATTCTGGATTAATTACACCTTAGCTCGGGCCTATACTATCGTCAGGTGCGTTGTTTAAACCTGTACGGGCGGTTTCTATTTTTTGCTTGTCAACACTCTGGAAACTGTTTGCCGACGCCGAATTTCCAGAATGTCAATTTACCGTTGCGGCCTGTTTAAATAGACGCGTGGGAGATGGATGAGAACGCCGTCAAGGCTGGTGTAACAAGAGAAAGTAAAAATTGGTTTTAAAAGTTTTCCGACTTTCCTTAGTTGGGAGATTGAAACTCAAATTGTCGAAAAATATTAGGAGAATTAGCGGGGAATATTCTTTAAACGCGAATCATTTATCGCTAAGGATATGATAATTTAGTTTGTATATTTTTAAAGTTTGATTTGGATTATAATGATCTGAGATCTTTACGTAGGGGATGTGATTCGGTTATGAATAAAGCTGTAAACTGCTGTTGTCGGAGATGCTCTTCTGGTTCCTGTTCCTAGGGATTCTGCGTTTTTGGTGTGGTTTCACTTTCTGATGAAGTCTCCCGAATTTACTCCTGTTTGTTGGTGCATTCACTTCAGTTACATTTTGAATCTTTAGTGCATGTCACGGAAGACGCAGTTGATCCTTTTGAAGGATCTGGTTGATTATGGATGCATATTCGATGATATTATGATTCGATCATCTCAAAAGATATGGTTGACCCTTTAAGATGGATTTTGTGAGTTTATAACAGCACGATAAACTCGGTCGGGTCCTTTTAGATGGATTTGGTGAGCGTCGCGAAAGACGCGGTTGGATTTGATCCTTACGGAATGTTTAAACATCTGTCTACTGGAATGCACTGTCGGTGTCTTTACAAACTGGTTCTGTCACTGATACTCGCGCTCGTGGGAACTGTCTCTAGCTTCGTGGTGAGTCACTGTGTCCATGTTTGTGTTACTTAGAAGTCACTCTCACTGATAACTGCACTGATTGGTGAGACTTGGTTACTAAATACTGGCTGTACTTAACTGTTGACTGTCTGATTAGTTTTGTGTACTACTACTGCCGTTGTTCGATGCTCAGTATTTATTCCCGCCGGCTGTAACTTCTCGTGCTGCAGCACTGCATATATCTGATTTGTGTGTTTTCTAGATCGTTATTTTTTGTCTTTCTATTCTTGGGGGTTTTACCCTATTTATGACCCAAGGTTGAGTGGAAGACTGGAGTTAAATTTCCAAAACTCTGCGTTTTAGCAAGATATTGTATTCAAAATATTATGAAATATGTATAAAGTTTATATTTTGTCGTTCCATTGTTGTCTTGCTAATGAAAGCTATTTATTTTACATTGTATTTCAAAATTATAGAACAACACATGCGCATTCAAGGGGTGTAGATTTGGCATAATATTCAACATTAATCAATGCAATAATGTAATGAAATACTATAGGATGCTTAATTTCGGCATTAGATGTACATATATAATCACCATTTTTTCGCCAGCCATCTCTTTTAGATTGTATTAAAATAAGCCATATTATTTAGTAGAGGTAAAATTCTTGTATTTTACCATACAAACTTTATACAACGCCATTAATTACATAAACCCCCGTAATTGTTGCATGGCTTTGGCACCACGATATTATTAAATTTCAGCCGTGGAATACATGACCCCCGTAATTCCCCCTGGCCGTTTTAAATGCGTTTGCGGTTTTTAATTCACCATGTATTCCATTACCGAAAAACGTTGGGCAATGAGCTGCGCCACAAATTATTACAATCTCATTGCGACACTTTAACGCCGCCGAAATTTATGCCGGCGTTAAATGCATAACGGCCCTTTTGGCAGGCGCTAAATTCAACGAAACACTTTATAAGATTCCATGACATGGAGATCTACTGCTTCAACATGGTCGAACGGCTGAGGAACGGTGGAATCTAACAAGGAAGCGTCGCTTATCCGGAATGAGATCTTTAACTTGTTCCGGGCAACGGTGCCCGGAATCATTAGGGCTAATAAGGTCGGGAGTTAAATGAGGGGGGGGGGGGGTGGGTGGGAGGATGGTTCGTCGATTCTTTTGTGCGTGATTCAGGTTGAAGCTAATAGCAACTTGGGGCGAACAAATCAGGAGACAAAATACCGACAAAGTACCGAAAGGTGAAATATATTGCTCTCAAATATATCTACGTATATATTTGAGAGCACAGCTTATTAAAAATCGTTTGTATAAACACCTATTAGATGCACAACTCCCTTACAGCGATGAACTTGTAATATACCAAGTTACTATTCGTCGAGTAATGACCTTGTTGAGAAATTGGCTCCAGGGGTCACACAAAACTGGTATTGGTGGTACCCCAACTGTTCGTACAGAAGAAGTAATTAATGACGTTTAGTAACATACACAGTAAAACCCTAAAAAACCCAATTTATTTTTTTCCTCCGTCGCCGTCGTTAAAAGTTTCTATTGTAAATTTTCTGTTAATATTTCGCGATCCTAAAAATTTGCCATTCTAAGTATGGGTTATTTACCATTTGGTTTTGTATTTTCGTGGTCTTCTGGGTCTCGGAAAATCATCAAAACCCTTCAATAATTTCGTCAGGCTTTCTGTGAAGATTTTTTCAGTTGGTCACAAATTTTGATTGGTATTCTTGATAACTACTTGACCAAGTAACTTAATGATCAGAAACATGGACTACTATACGTGTAGACACCTTCCCTTTATCTATGTAAAAGAGCATAAACATTGTACTTATCGCTATTATATAATTCGATTAGCATGTAACCAATTTCTTTCCTCTGATTGTCAAAGTTCCTATTGTAAATTTTGTTGATTTTTCATCTGGTCGCGATATCGAAGTTTTCCCATCCCAGGTGTGGCCCAATTATTGCGTCACATCTATCAAGCAGAAGTAAACACGTCGCAGAAAATTTTAAACGGAGCCGCCACGCTGGCGCGTCACAAATTCGGCGATTCTTATGATCGTCACGTATGAAAGTTTGCTGAATAGAGAAGATTACCTGAGCATTGCCCAACGTTGAACGGCTTTTAGTTCGTCGTCGCCGTCTGAGGTCTCTCACCAAACGTGATAAATCGTGGCGGATAGAACCGCCGTAGTTGCGCTGTTAAAATTTATCAGTTCGAAATGTCATAGAGATAAATATCTGATGGAGGTAGATCGAAGGCGGGAATTTTTATATTTTATCGGATGTAGTCGAGTTCGCTTTATAATATATAGTTAAGAAACCACCCTATATTTAATGACTTTTTATTTTTATCTATCATGAAACTATGTAACATAAACTAAAATGTTATAGAACGAACTGTATATGATTCATTAAGAAAATAGCTGAAACAGCTAAATGTACATTATTATAAAAGCTGAACGGTGAATCATATGTCAGTTCTTGGATAAATCACTTACAGTTACCATTGTAACGCGACGTAATAAAAGTGTTGTGACCAACGTGTTGTTTTTCGTCTCGTCGCGAACCTCCCACCAAAACTGGCGCAGCCGGTAGGATTCATCAGGCAGTAGGCTCACTGAAGAAACTGTAGGATCTCAATCCTCACTGGTGATTCCGAAAAAAAAACAGCAGGCTCACTGAGAAGTTGTTCGAGGGTTGGCGAGCGAAGAAAACACCCGGAGTGCGGCACCTTTCCACTCCACGGACCGGTATTCCTGTGCGGCACCTTTCCACAGCTACCAGACGTCCAGACAACACTTTATTACAAAGTAAGTACCAAGTACTCATTCCTTGTTCTTTCATTGACTTTGTGTGATTAGAACTTGGTTCACTCCGACCTTTAGAGGTATTTAAGTTAAGTTTTCAGTTTAAGTTTAAAGTATTTAAATTAAAGTCTCAAAGACTTTTTTCAAGTTTTTCAAACAAAAAAAAGAAAAAGAATTTTTTTTTCTTTTCAAACTTGTTTTTCACTTTTGTATTTTTTCACTTTTGAATATTTTTGTTCAAATTAATATTTTTTATGAGCAATTCAGATTCAGAATCTAACGAAAATCGAGACAGTGAAAACAGCGATTCTGACAACACTCAATTAATCGATTCTCAACAACAAACTCTATCTATTACTTTACAACCTCCAAAGCTAGTGTTACCATCTACAATGGCCGTTAATTACCAATTGTTAAAAATGTATGTTGACGTCATACCACCATTTGACGGAAACACCTTTTTACTAAATGACTTTTTAACTAGTTGTGACGAATTGATAACTTCTTTTGCATCACAGACCAATGAAAGCCAGAACGTATTTTTATTAAGAGCTATCAGATCTAAACTTGTAGGTCAAGCCCAACAATTAATTTCTAGTCGTTTAGAAATTGCAACATGGCCCCAAATTAGGGAAATGCTTTCTCAAAATTTTGGTGATCCACGAGATTTACCATGTTTACAGCAAGATCTCTTGCATTTACAATTTAATAGGTCTAAACAAACGTTGTTACAATTTGGAAATCAAGTTAAAGAATTCCAATCTCTACTAATGTCGAAATTGCAACAAACTAGTAAACCAGTTGGTGTTAAAACAGCTTTAGCTGAAGTTTACCAACAGCTGGCACTAGACACTTATGTTCGTAATCTTCCATCTCAATTACAACAAATGGTTAGGACAAAAGAATTTACAACAATTGAAGGTGCAATAGCTTTTGTCACCAAGGAAGAACAGTTTTCCCAATATAAAAACAGTCTTTATGCAACAGCTAATAATAAACCTAAACCACTTAATCAATTTGATCAGAATTCTAGAAATGTTAGGCCCATGTACAAACCACAGTCTTTCCAAAATTATCAACAACAATTTAACGTAAATCCACAACAACACTCATTTCCTTCAGCCCCAATTAACATACAAACACGTCAAATTCCACAACGTTTCCCGACCAATGCCCAAGTTTTCGGAAAACAAAATGTCTGGAAACCCCAACCAAATAGAAATCTTTCTAGTACATCTCGTCCGACTCCAATGTCCGGTGTCTCAGTCTTACCTAAAAGACAGCCAATTCAAAACCAAAATATTTCAAGACCGACCCCTATGTCTGGTGTTAATACTATACAATCCCGACGTCACCCATTTCACGATACTGAATTATTTAACACAGAAACCGAAGATAATTTAGAGTACGACTTAAACCCAACTTCTGACAGTACTTTTGAAAATTCTTACCCTGACAAATCTTCTAATTACTTTGCCGAAAGCGAAGTAGACAGTCAACTTGAATATGACTTTGATTTTCAAGATAGTTCTCGTGACAATTCTGGAAATTTTATGAAACCTGGCCCTGCGAATTCACAGAGGTAGTAGAAGAATTTAATTCGGTAGTTACTCCATCTTCCCTTCCGTATATTTGTATAGAAAACCCTCCAATGAAATTATTAATAGATACAGGTTGTTCTAAATCGATAATTCGCCCTGATATTATTCAAAACTATTTTTCTGATTGCATTTATCAGAACGAAACAAAAATAAAAACTTGTACTGGAGAAACTCAAATAAGATTTAAAGCCGATATCCCAGCATTCTCTGAATTCCTTTCTAATGAAACAATGACAGTCCTTCTTTACGATTTTCACGATTATTTTGATGGGTTAATAGGATTTGAAGACTTGCTGAAATTCAACCTATCAATAATTTTTTCAGAAAACATCCTGTATAATCCACAATTTGCACTTCCATTGTTCTACCGTCAACCATCAGACAAAACAGTTCGCTATTCCATTAATGCTAACGAAGTTATTCTTAGAAAAGTTCCAGTCGACTCGCTTAATGGTGATATCTTAGTCCCGGCGTTATCTAATGATTCATGCATGATACCTGAAACAGTTACTTATTGTAATAATGGTCAAGCACTCGTTGAGATACACAATATTTCAGATAAACCGACAACAATTGAATTTACAGACACCCTTTGTGTTGAACCTCTTTGTAATTATGAGTCATATGATTATCATATCAATGACCCTATAACATCTTTCCGATCGTCTTTAATTCCAAATTTATTACGTACTTCTCAAAAACGCTCTACAAATCAGGCCGACGTTCTCTCTCGAATAAAACTTAATGACGAAATTAATGCTATTGAAAATGAAGATAATGTTTCAGTAATTGCAAATCCAGGCACAATAAACGATGATGTAAATGACATCCTTGACAACATCCCGGAACCTGATCCTGAAGTATTTCAAAATTTATTAGACAATTTTTCCGAGTCCGAAAACCAAAATCCAAATGAACAGCTACCTTCCATGCCCTTACTCGACAAAGACAATAATGATAATGACACAATTCATACAGCTGCAGAAAATCCTATTTTACAAATGCCTATTACAGATAACCCCCTAAATCTGTTTAAAAATCAATTAGTAATCCATGAAAGTTCAAACGCACTATTCGAAACCTGTTCGACAGAAAAATTATTTGGATATAAAATACGTCATTCTATAACTTTACGTCAAAACCTTTCAGACGCTGACGTAGTGAAATTCATTAAACAGTTTGTTAATCCCTCAGATATCACTTGTCTTTATTTTACAACTCCAGAAATCGAAAAGAAAATGATACGCATACTGCAACAAAATTTTAGCTCTTGTATTAGATTCTTTATAACAAAAAAGTTTTTGAATGATGTTCAAGATGAACTAGAACAGCAGAGGTACATTAAATATTACCACGAAACAAAAACATGTCACCGCGGCATTAATGAAACCCGCACAGCTATCTTAAGACGCTATTATTGGCCTAAAATTCATGCAGACGTTATTAAATACGTCAACACTTGTAATACCTGCCAATTATCAAAATATGAAAGGCATCCACAAAAAATCAAATTTCAAATAACACCCACTTATACTAAACCATTTGAAGCGATACATATTGATGTGTTCCAAGCTGACAGACAACAATTTTTAACTATCCTAGATCCCTTTTCAAAATTTGGCCAATCTTACCATTTAGAAAATAAAACTGCTATTGAAGTTCAAAATGCATTACTAACTTTCGTTTCACATTTTGGTATTCCAGGAAAAATTATTGCTGACAGTGGAACTGAGTTTAATAATATTATTATTAAAGAATTTTGCGCATTACATAAAATTGAGTTACATATAACTACAATTCGAAATTCAAATTCTAATTCACCAGTGGAAAGATTCCATTCCACAGTTTTAGATTCAATACGTTGTCTAAAACAAGAACATCCAAATAAACCATTACCATACCTCATGAAACTAGCAGTTATCGGCTACAATAACTCGATACACAGCGTAACGAAACTAACACCATTCGAAGTAATATTAGGTCACACTAACAAAATTACTCCTTTTGAACTCAATGAAAATATTATCACTTCTGATTATATTCAAAAACATAAAGACTTGACACAACAATTGTATCAACAAATAAATTCGAATATCTCTCAGAACAAAGACAAAATTATTTCAAAACGAAATGAATCCCGAGACGAACCCGAACCTGTTGAACCAGAACAACCAATATTAATAAAAGAAATTACCACAGGTCATAAAACGCGTGCTCGATTCAAAAGATCACAAGCAATTCTTGATAAAGGGCCTACCCTTAAAACAAAACATGGACAATTTCATAAAAGTCATGTTAAAAAGAAACGCAAAATTCCTAAAACTAATAAAGAAACGTTGTTGCAAGACAAACAACAAGACGAAGAGACTGACAAAAAACTGAAAAATGACAAATCCACTATCCCTACTCCTCCTGACAATGACAATAATATCCCTAGTACATCAAGTGCGACTAGACGATATAACACTAGATCATCTACAAAATCCAGTTTACCTCGTTAAAATAAGTAAAGAAACAAAAATTATTAATCAATACCATACTTTTCTCCATGTTATAAATTTAGAACCTATTCAAAATAATATAAGAAATCTTAAAATTCAAATCGATAAATTAGAATCAAAAACAAATAAAATAATAGCAATTAATTTTACGACTCAAGCTCTATTTTTATTAGATAAAATACAAGAACGATATGACTCACTACAAGCAAAACCTATTAGAAACAAAAGAGGACTTATAAATATTGTTGGCACCACTCAAAAATGGCTATTTGGCACATTGGATAATGATGATTTAGAAATTATTAATTTAAAGTTTCACACCTTAATAAAAAACTAACATTCATTAGCTGATCAAATAAACCTTAAAACATCTATGATGGTAACCCTCGCTGAAAAAGTAAATACGACCCTGGCTATTCTTCATAATAATCAAAAGGCAATGGAATCTTATATTCAGCATTTAGATAAGGAAATAAATTTAATAATCGTACGTTATCATGCAATTATATTAGCACAACAGATTGTTAACAACCTTGAACTCATTTTAGAATTCCTTGACACTGTCGAAGCGGCAACTACCTTCGCGTATTTAAATACAGTGCATCAGTCGCTTCTTTCAATTCCTGACCTTCAATTTATTTTAAAAACCCTTGAACAAATTTATTCAAAAGATCAATTAGTAAATTTTGAATATTTACAAAGTTACTATCAATATTTTGGTGTTTCAGTCAAATTAAGAAAAGATAAAATTATTTTCTCAATAAAAGTTCCAATCATGCAAAATGAAAAATTTTCCTCTTACCATGTGTACCCTATTCCTATCAAAAATTATACATTTATTCCACCTAAACCTATCCTGGTACTTGGTACACAACATCTACTTTTGGATAATCCCTGTCCACTGATGGAAGAAATCTCCATATGCCAAGGCACGTTACGACCCAATGATCAGCAATGCATGCCCACATTAGCCAATGGACTCTACGAGGACTCCTGTCAAATGACCCCCGTCATTCTTCAAAGGCCCATCGCCGAACAAATCGATAAATATCACGTTTTGTTACTTACTACCAAGACTGTCGATGTTAAAAGTTCCTGCACGAATAACAAAATACAGAAAATCAGTCATCCAGTCGCAATTACCATTCCAGATGGATGCAGCATTACACTATTAGACACAACCTTCGGCCCAGATCCTACTCTTTTGAATGGATCCACGCTGTTACTACCCGAACTTCCACAAATGTCACATCAACCAGTAAAACGTCCCCTTATCCTGAAGGACATCAGACTTGGTGATATCCAGCAACTGCATAATATTCTTCAGCATTCGCAGCCGGTCACCTTAGAAGACCTACCTGAAGCGGTTCCATATTCGCTTCTATTCTATGTAATACTTGGACTGATACTATGTGTTAGTATCTTATTCATTATTTACAACTGTCGACACCGAGTCAAACCATGGACAACATTCACTTGGAAACCGAAGACCAAGCGATCCGAAGGCAACGTAGGTTCGAATCCTACTCCCGACGACTCCACGTCGCCGTTCTAATGGGGGAGGAGTTAAGAAACCACCCTATATTTAATGACTTTTTATTTTTATCTATCATGAAACTATGTAACATAAACTAAAATGTTATAGAACGAACTGTATATGATTCATTAAGAAAATAGCTGAAACAGCTAAATGTACATTATTATAAAAGCTGAACGGTGAATCATATGTCAGTTCTTGGGTAAATCACTTACAGTTACCATTGTAACGCGACGTAATAAAAGTGTTGTGACCAACGTGTTGTTTTTCGTCTCGTCGCGAACCTCCCACCAAAACTATATATATATATATATATATATATATATATATATATATATATATATATATATATATATATATATATATACATATATATACATATATATATATATATATATATATATATATATATATATATATATATATATATATATATATATATATATATATATATATATATATATAGTATGTATGCATTTGGAGATACTGTCTTCCTCACGTATGCAAGTGATACAAGAATTAATTCTCGTAAGTTGTCAAACTTTCCAGTGATTGAAATAATGTAGCCTTTATCTCTAAGATAGATCTCCTTGTCCTCTTTTTGACATATTGTCTTTTGCATTTACTTTTCTGCCTCCTTGAAATTTTATACCAACCCTCCAGGATGCCTTCTTAAACTTGATGGTCCTATCCCACCTAGTAAGAATTGGTGAAATATTCAGATAATCCCCAACCCGGGAGAAAGTTACCCGCACCCAGTTTGTGCTTTTCCGATAAGTACCCACGGAAACCGATGACTTCCCAGTAACGCTAATTTATTAATAACCGTGCACTGCGGAAGAATTTATAGACCCATAAATAAATCCCTCTAATGTTTGCAGTAAACACTCATAAAACACCGTGAAGGCATCAAGTCTGGTTCTCGGCAATCTTTCGCGAACAAAATAAATATGAGCGCCGACAGCTGATCGGCGTCGAGAAATATCAGGTATTTGTGCCGAAGCAAAACAAATAAGGAGCAAGGAAATTGATTTGGGCGGTTGTTCCCATACAAACAATATTCATTTGAGTAATGGGAGTGAAGGTTTTCATCGGTTTTCTGTTTTAATAAACGAATTTCGGTAATTGGAATGGTAAAATATCGTTCTTTCATTATTTTCCATTCGTAGCCGTACTAATTGATTTGGCGGTAGCGTTATGTGATATTTTTACAGTCTACATCGACTTTATATTATGTTTTCGAAACGCATATGACAGTGACATTGCCACTTATTTAAAACATATAGGGCTATTGTTTGAGACACATATGTCAGCCTGTCAGGAAGGGAATTTGGAAAACTGTTTAACTAAAGTTCAGTTCAAGTCGATTAGTTGTACACTAGTTTTATTCTTTTCTAATTGATGTTAAATAAATATGCAATCTTCAGGAGAGTTCAAAGTATGATATATTCTTGGATTGTTAACTATTAAAACAGAATTACAGCCTACAACATTGACAATATTATTAATAAATGATAATATCGTAATAACAATGGTCCTAGTTTCGATCCTTGTGGGATTCTATAACTATCGTTATATGACTGAATGTAGTTTCAGAAATAATTAGATTGTGTAGTATGTTTTCTCTACCATTTCGGAAAGAGCAGTTACACATTTCATAAAATTATCGACAAGTTTTTTAACTAACTATTTTAACACCACCAAATTCTGTCGTAATAATGCATTTAGAAGATACACATTTCTATGGCTGTCCTATGTTTCAATACTTTCCAGTGAGGCAAATTTCGATAGTTTAATGCTATAGTAGTAAGTAGTTTGAAATATTAGTGTACTAGTAGTCATATGAAAAACTTGACTTGGAATGAGTGATACAGTTTCGGTAAAAGGATTTCTAAACAGCGGAAATTCTAAATTTGTATAATTTTTTTTATTATAATTAAGTTTAATTTCTGTGACTTATAAAGCACTCTCTTTTATAAAGATAATATAGAATCATTTAAATCGTGTTGCTTTATATAGATTATGAACAAAGTATTTTAACAAGATAAGCTTTTCTCGTTATGCACGACTGCTAACTTAGCAATTCGCATTTTTTTTCTTAGTTGTTCTTCCTATTTATAAAAAAGTGACGTACCTAATACTTACCCATTTTCGCTTAGGAATCGCCTGCATTTTACAAGTTTTAACGCCGTCTTTCTTTCTCCTTCATAAGACATTGAGCATAAACTGCATCTCTTAACGTTGTGATGAAAGAGCCAAAGTGCCGGAGACACTTTCACGTATAAGACGTTAACTGAGGGCTGGTCTAAAGGGGCTTATCCCGACCTAGTACGGAATGAAAGAGTGAGTCTAAAGTCTTGTCAGGCAGCGGCGTTACGACAGAAGTTCTGCTCGACTATGTGTTGAAGGAACTTTGGAAGTTGGGCCAATTTTTATTTGAAATAAAAACATAATAATCTTTAATTGACCTTCCATAACTGCGCTTTATGTTTTGTAAACGTTTACAATTGATGTCATTATTTTTGGTTTCAAAATGAAATTATTCTGTTATATGCCGTTTCCATGCCTGATGTCTTCGCTGGCAACAATATTGTCGACTGAGTTTTGTATTAACTGGTTGATCAGCAGGAACTGAAAGGGCGACCACCTTCGCCGCCGCCGCTGTCCTTTTGTTTTATTGTCTCCTTTATTGCCTTTTTCACGCGGCTCTGATGACTTCCATGAAAATTAATTTGAACTCGGTTCGTGAGCTCAATTGTCGGGGAAGATTTATTTTTTATATCCCCGTAACTCGTCGCCCGCATTCCTGCAGGGGCATATCTGAGTCGTGCCCCTTGTTTTATAGTTTTACACATGATCAAGCCGCATAGCCCGCTTAACAGGTTACAAGCGTTAATTAATTTCTTTTATTTAACTAGCAATTTTCACGCCAGCGAGTAAAACATGTTTAGTCAGGCGTTTTTATGCAGGAAGAAAAATCAGTTTGCTATCATTTGATATTTACAAGTTTCGGTCTTTGTTTACCACTTGAAAAACTACTTAAAATAGGCTGGCTAATGCCTAGACTGACTTCGCACACTAATCTGACAATTTTATACCATAAGAATGACATACATAAAAACAAATTGTAGCCATAAAGTTGAATAAATATTTTAAAATAAAAATGCCAACAAATCGATATTAAAGATAGTAAGGGTCGTGGCGACCATTATTTGGATGGGTGAAAAATCGTCTCGGGCTTAACTTCTAGAGGGTTATATATCAGTGGACTTTTCGAGGCTGTACAGACTTAGATAAGGTTTATATAGATGACATAAGATCCCTTCAATTGTTAGGCACGTAAAACGTGCCTATGAAGATTCGGAAAATATTCTAGGTTGGAGGTAACTCGTCTTATAACTTTTCTATTTTCAGTTTGTAAATAAAATGTTTACAGTTTCCAAGTGTTTTCAAATTTACAGTTTATTAGCTTTAAAATTTTAGTTAGAATTAGAATTTTCACTTTTCGAATATTTTGTATATGAGTTTTTCTCATCGTAGGAACTTTTATATTGTACTCTCATTTATCGTGCTTCATTTTTCAGTATTTCCGATTTTATAACATTTCAGTATGCCTGTTTTGTGTCATTCGAATTATTTCGTTTTTATTGTTGCTCAAGAATTATTTATTTTTTTGAGCTGAACTATTTAAGTGGTATGTTTTATTTACAACTTCAATAGACCAGAATGTCACCTAATAGACGTTTTTCCAAGTGAGTTGGCATTACCAGGATGATTAAAACTGGTATTGAGATTCTGATATTCGCGATTCTTTTAGAAATTTGAAATTTTAACACATTTTTTTAAATTATTTACTTTCTAATTTAAAATTTTCTGATGCAACAGAACTTGTTTCTTATTATTATATCGATATTTAAGTGGATATTTCAGTCAACTTTTAGATTTTCTGCAGTGTAGGAGTGTAACCCATCATTATTTGTATAAGTAAATAATTGGATCGTTTCTAATGTTAACAAGCGTAACAAATGCCTTTTAGAGTTTGATAAATAAACTGCAAACATTATCAACATGTTCAGCTTAACTCGTATTGAACTCAACTTCTATTTTCGTCTACTTAACTATATGTTTTGGATTTATCGAAGAAATATATTACATGTACATGTAAAAATATATTACAGGTTACTCATTTTTTATAACGTCTTTTTTACCTTGGAAGCAGACTTACTAGACCTACATATATAGTCATGCATTTCAAAGAAACGTGAATATTTTATAAAAATTTTCTCGCATATTATATTAATGTTATTTTCACCCTTCCATTAAGACTAGAATGAAGACAACAACAAAAAATGTGGTTTGTGTAAAAAATAAGTTTAAAATTTAGGAAACCACTAAAATATTGCTCTTTCTTTGCAATAATGGATACAAGTCTCCACACCCTCTCAAACTAGCTTTTTATGAAAAGTTAACACAAAGCCCTTCTATGTGTGTAATTTACATAAATGTATAATTTAAATAATTATTCTCTCGTACGTTTAAAAAGTATCAAAACAATAATGGAAACCCGCAAAACGTAATAAAAATCCATTACCTTTCATTGTAGTGTTGTTTTGTAACTTTGTGTGCTTTGTTTTCAGAACCGGCTGGATTTATAGAGTGGTGAAGCCAGTGGCTGGCGCGCGCACGCCATGTTCCTACTTTTGTTCTGGGGCGCAACCCTAGGGCTGGCCTCCGGTGAGTACAATTTAACACATTGCATATTATTTGACTGTTGAAAGAAAAAATATTTATTGCCGTAATGAGAAATCTGCAATCTAGGTTGTTATCCCACTTACCTTGTTATGTTTCTAAATAACGAGATCTCGGGTATCTATGGATAGAGAAATATAAAATAAAAACGACACTAGGCACAAAAATTAAGGGATGTAAAAAATCCAACATTTTTAGGTGCTTTCAAAGGGCTGTGACTTGGAAAAAATCGCAGAACAATTCTAAAAACAGCAAATTGAAGCTCCTACTTTCTAGTTTTTAGATCTTGAATTAAAAAATGTTTAGCATCAAGAGGATAAAATTATATAAAAAGCTTGATGATGAAACTACTTAAAAAAAGTCCGTGGACCTTTTGAAAGTCAAGCAAAAATTTAGAAACACTTTTTCCGATGGTTTTCTTATGATTACTCAAAAACTGCTAATGGTAAAAAAATTTGAACTCAATATCTGAAAACTAGCAATTTGGAGCTTCAATTTTCTTTTTTTAAAGTTGCTGTACGACTATGTTTTTCAGCCTTTTGAAAATCACTTAAAATTTAGGATTTTTTTTACATCACTTAATTTTTATGTCTAGTGTAGTTTGAATCCCATCGAATACGTCTGTCTAAAAATATCTGATGAGGATATGAGGGTGGGTAGGTGAGAGGCGAGACGCACTGTATGTTATAAAAACCTTATTAACTAATGTTATCATCAACCATTTCTATATTCGACATTGAAGAAAGCTTTATACGTATTGTTCTGTCGGTCCCTTAAGGTTTGTGAATTAGAGTAGCTAGTTAAAATGTGTGTAGTTAGTTCATCCATGGAATGAAATATTATACCATATAGTAGATGTATGTGTGGTCAATGGTCCATATGTGGTCCGCTTACTTAATGCCCAGCGTAATCTCAAGTTGTAGTTACACTTCCATAGAACGTTAGAGGTATAACGTATCTAATAGGTGTATCAACGTTGCCCTATGACTTACTCAAAGATTTTTTCATCACTTTCACGACAATCGCACACATTAGAGAGTGGAATCCCTCAATAAGAGCGTTCCGATGTCCTCTCGGATCTCGTCTAAAAGCTACCTCATTAAATTGGCGCCTATGACAAGCCATTTCGGCGTCCCGAACTGAACCGGAAATGTAATATTTCGACCTTTATGCCTTCGAAATGTCTTCGGCTGAAATACGCCGGTGACAATGCCGAGAATGGCATCCATTTGGTGGGGCGCACGACGCCGCGTAAGGGACCAGGGACCGATTCCATTTAAATACTTAGCATAATGTTTCGACTGACGGCCGATCCGAATCGGTTAATTAATGGCGCGCTATTTCGGTAACGCCAGTGTCATAGCCGTCGTGACGAACAATGGGGAATGTTATGATTTGTTGATGGGTCCTATGGAGCGGAAATAAACTATGTAAATTAAATTCCGTTTTGTTTGTTCTAGCAGGTTCGGATGTTGTTTGCGAAATGTTCGGTTTTGTGTTATTATGTTGGGCGCTTACGACATATTGTTTAATCCACTGTTTAGCCCCATAAGCCTTGCTATGATTCAATTGCCTAAGTGTTAAGCTCAAAATTTTTATTGTGGCTACAGTAGTTTCATTAAGACAAGTGTTCTGAGTGGATACAAATTATTTAAAACTCAGAAATTCATAAATATCTTTCATAAGATCACCGGAAGGGATTGGCTTTGCATTTTTTACGATATTAGAAATCGACTTCCTGTTTATCTAGCAGCTTCTACCATACACAGAAAAGGGTATGAAAACCTGTCCCAGAAGTACTCGACCTGACGTATAGATGGCGATTGTTCAATACTTAACACAATACTTTCATTTGAAAGACCTTCGTCCGCTGATATCATAGCGGAGCTAGATTCAGCTCTGGAGGAGTCTGCTCTTTCGTTTACAACAGTCAAATATCGGGTGGCAGGGTTTAAACAAGGCCGTACGAGCTGCCAAGACGTAGATCGCAGTGGTCGACCAAATAAGATGACCACGTCAGAAATGGTAAAGAGAATCCATAAAATGGTATTGGATGACCGTCGACTGAAAGTACGAGAGCTATCGAACATGGTAGGCATTTAATAAAATGCTATACATCGCATATTGAGTGCAAATTTGAACAAGGAAAAGCCGTTCTCAAGCCGGGTGCCACGATTACTCAATGGAACAAAAACAGCGTCGTGAGGATATTTCAATTCTGTGTTTTTACAAAGATAGAGCTGAGTTGCGTCGATTTATAACCATGAATGAATCATGGGTCCATTACTTGATACTTGAGATGGGGGAGCCGACTCCAAAGATGGCGAAGACAGTTCCATCTGCAGGAAGGTCATGGTGTTAGTTTCTTTGGGATACGAGTGGGATAATTTTCATTGATTATCTAAAAGGAAAAACAATCAGCGTTTGAGTGATGAAATCAAGACAAAACGGCTGCATTTGGCGAAAAAGAAAGTTTTGTTTCATCAAGACAATGCACCAGTTCATACATCCGTTTTCGCAATGGCCAAAATCAATGAGCTAAAGTTCAAATTGCTTTCTCACGTATTCTACTTGCCTGATTTAGCCCCCTCGGATTATCCAAACTTGGAAAAATGGTTCGGTAATAAAATATTTGCCAACAATGAAGAGGTAGAGTTTGCGGTTGTTTACTATTTTGAGGAGCTCGACGATTCTCACTACAAACAGGGTATCGAAGCTATTGAACGTCACTGGGAAAGCGTATCGAGCTAAAAGGAGACTATATAGAGAAATACAGATATTTTTCCCAAATTTATTGTGTTTTCTTTGTCAGGTCGGGTACTTCTGGGCCTGTCCGATGTCAATTCTTGATTCATTAGATTCACCTGACCTAGTTCTTACATTCATGACGATATTTTCTCAACTCACTCTCATTTTTCATCATTTCCGTTTGCTTCGACCGAATTTTTCTAGATGAAGCCTTCTGGAGACTAATCTACATAGATATATGTCTTTCCTTTGGTTTCGTAATTGGTCTACAAGGATTCACGGTCTGTTTGTGATTTGTCGCACATCGCGGTATCTGTGTCACACATCCTGGTATCTGCGACAGTGCTCAAATCTCCTCACAACAGCTAATGATTCCCTTTCACTGATACTCCTATCCTATTTCATATAACACGGAACATTTGGCATTTTACTGGAAGTTAGTTAGTTAGGAAGTTATTTGGAAGAATAGATGAGGAGCATGAGAGTACTGTTGTTTTTAATTTTGACTTTTCTGATTGAAAGAAAGGTATCAATAGTGAGTAGGTAAAATAATTGAAAAACGGGACTGATTTCTTATTCCATGTGAGATACTACCAAATGAGATGCTGGAGTAGGTTGGAACCTTTGGTGTGAACATAACACTAACTTAGTATTCCACAAAACACTATACACTACACTCGACGCGCGTTTCGCCAATAAAGTTGGCATCATATGGGATGATTAAAACTAAAATTAGGACTGTTTTAATCATCTCCAGATGAAGCCAACTTTGTTGGTGAAATGCGCGTCGAGTGTAGTGTCTAGTGTTTTGGTGTTTTGTGGAAAACTAAGTTAGTGTTACCAAATGAAATGTAGATTCAAAGATGGTAATGAACTTTTATAGGAAACAAGTGTTTATTGCTCAGTTTTACTTACGAATGCATTTAATGGAGGATTTTATAACGTGATTGATTATAATAATATAGTGTATGTCATATTATGTGAACTAGCGTAACTATACAATGGAATCTCGGTATTTTGTGTTGGAGAAGGCTTATTGAGATACGTTTAATCAAAAATCGTTCTAAAACCTTCGTGCACAATCTGTTATAGTGATATTTATGTTCGTTAATGTAACAGGATTCACCAGATAACTGGACGACTGTACAGCGCTCAGCTCTCATTTTTAATTAACGAAATATATGCGCAAAATCTGCATCAAGTTGGCGCGCCGCGATATCGATTCAATTAAACATTAACATAGCAATTAAATGTTCTAGTGGTAAGTTATTAAACTTTGTGTTTTAGTAAACGAGCTTCTTAAATCTGAATTAAAGTTTCGCCTCGTGGTATTACCGTTCGACAAATTTCATTCAACGACAGGCGTCGCCGTGAATCCAATCAGGTTCTCCAAAAAATACAAACCATTTCGAGAGCAAACACTGTTCGAGTTAGATCTGTATTAAAATCTGATAAATCCGAGGATTGAAACATGCGTTATTTGAATGGTGCTCGCGCGAAATTTGTATTGTGTCGCGCGCATTTCGGTTCGATTGATTTGTGGTTGTCTCGTCAACGTAAACGAAGACAAAACCGTGATTTTTACAATTTAGGTTGTTTTTTTTCTCTCACTACCTCAGACAATCGCTTTAAGATAGTAATATTCATTCACAGAGGTACCCTGAGGAGTAAATTCAAGGTAAGCGATTTCTTTGATGTAGAAAAAACAAACCATCGTGCATGGACTTCATATTTGATTTCACTTGTCGTTTTTCGATTTGATTTATCTCCTGCGATAAATTTTGACAAAAATTCAGGATGAGTCTGTGACTGTTCTTTTAATTCCTGGCACATTCTCCGACGGTTCTCTCTCTGGTCATCGAAAAGCAGTTGTGGAACAAACTTTGCCACGACACGTGTCATGTTCAAATCTTCAGTTAGTATTCATTGGTATGAACTCCAGGAAATTCTAGTTATTTTTTCCAATTCGTTCATCTTCAAGTAACATTTGACAACATCTGAATCGGGCAAACTACTCGTAAATTCTTGCCTGGCTTAGAGATTCTTTCCCATAAGCTTCCCGAAGCATTGAATTTGTTTCTGACGCTGTTTTTTTTAACTGGCGCGTAGCTTTGAAGTTTGCCATCGAAAAATCGTCGAAAGAGTTTTGATGAGAAAAAATCACTCTGTCCGCTACGATGGTTTTACGTGAACTATACTTGGCCACCTGAACAGGGAGAGTGTCTCGTAAACGTACATAACGGGAATAGGCAGCACTGTCAACCCACTTTTTTGTGACAACCGTCAACGGCGAGCGCTACAGATTGATGATATGCAACTTATTGTGGCATAAACTGAATTATATGGATACCGACGACATGAGGTTCTAACAAGACGGTGCTACGTGCCACACAGCGCATGCTAGGATGGACATTCTTCACGAGCGATTTGAGGGCATGGTTATCTCTCGCAGCGGCGACGTGAACTGGCCACCGAGATCGTGCGATTTAACGCCTTTAGGCTTCTCCTTTGGGGCCTATCTTAAATCGCAGATCTATGCGAATAAACCGTAAACAATTGATGCCCTCAAAATTATCATAGCGATCGCTATGCAGCAAATTGAGTAAAATTCAAGCGACAAAGTCATCGATAATTGGACCTCTCGAATACATGCCACTAAGCAAACCCACGGCGGACATCTGAACAACGTCATATTTCATACTTACTGTCATAAAATATTCTTTCAAATAAAGAAAAAATTGAGTGGATATCTCGCACACAACTTGTTTTATTTACGTTTACAAATGAAGCGTCCTTATTGAAAGATCCTTTAATAATGCTCGAACCCTACCGAAAACTAACCTTTTGTAGATACATACACTGGACGGATATAGTTCTTGATTCCTTCTCCAGCCTTCTGCAATAAGCTTCAACATCCTAACCGAACTATTCCCATTATCAAAGGGGAATACCGAAGCGTTTACATAACGAACATCGATTAATGTTGTTAGTGTACATCTTAACTGCCACTTTAATGCAGGAAATTTGACTAAATTGTTGAGCAAATCTTTGTAGGTCCATTCATATAGCCTGAGGCGGTCTAAACCGAAGGGTTCGTTTTGTGTTAAACACAAACGGACATGAGAGACGCTGTGGCTCTATAGTATATCGGAATAGCGTCGCTTTAGGCCCTTTTTTGCTGTAATTTTACCCGTATTTAGCGTAAAAGTCTGCGGTGGAGTTAATCCTTTGGGATAGTAGGGCGTTTCCACGAAATATCAGGGACATGTTGCTCTTGAAACTTGTACTATTCATATCATCGCTATTTGCCAAATGAAAAACTCTCTTATCTTGCCGATAAGTGGAAGAGCCTACCTGAGCTTAGCCATAAAAACAAACCAGGGTTATATTTTGAGATTTTTTATTTGGCAAATAGCGATGAAATAAACTATAAAAGGTTTTATATATTTTTTTGGTGCTCGTAATACGTGATTTCACTTGCAGACAAATTGTCTGCATTTTCGTTTTCATTTTCACCTTTTAGTGATTGGTATACTATCTCATGATAATCATTTGGTTCACCTTTTCAAATGCCGATTCTGTCGTCTACTATACTAACTAATAGAATTATGTTACGTTTTATACATATCGAGGGCATCATAACAGAAGATCGTATCAAATTGGTATATTTTAAAAATGACAAGAAACACAAATCACAGCCAAATTTGTTATTAAAATTATTGAATGAGGCTATTTTGCAGGGGCCCATCCCGCACTAATATTGTTATAAAATTTTTACAAGTATTTAAAATTAATTACTCAATAGAAGTACTTATGAATGCAATATTACGAAAGTCTCGCAATTTGGTGCACATACGTCCTTTTGTTATGATGTCCTCGATATGTGCATAGCTCTATATATAGCTTGGATCTATTCCCGACCGTTTCTCCTCTCTTGACACCCACTTTACATACCAATGTAGCACAATACTTTCCTGTCAGTTTTACTCTTTTTTAAATAGTACATTAAAATCCCAGGAAACAGATGAAGTGAACCTTTCCTGCTGATTTTTGGAAAAATTTGAGAAACTATTTCAGTTGATAAGAACTAGCATGTTCCGATTCTTTTAGTTACTTCTTTGTTCACTAAATCATAGTGATGGAAGATATGCTTAAATTATTTCGATTGCATATTTCGAAAAAAAAAAAGCTAGGGGCGGAAGATAGCAAAAAATTGATGTCGTAGAATGAATGTTAAGACATTACATAAATACCAACATATTATTGTTTAAACTTGTCAAGTTTACTATTATTATACCTAAGGACGAGTATATTTCTTTACATACAGATTTATTATTTTGTTATATGGGTTTGGGCCTCATCAGCAACTGATCGCATGGGTAGTCCCTTGGCGATCCCCTCTTATACGGGTCATTATCCAAAAATGCTATCCCATAAAAGGAGCAATGTTTGCATGTCCCCCGCCATAAGTCTCGCCTCCTCTAAGATAACAGGAATCACTAATATAAGGTATCTCTTCTCCTCCAGTGCAGGGCAGATGTAAAGAATATGAATTGAGGTTTCCTCGTCTTATTACAGTATCTCAAGGCCGGGCTGTCAGCCTCAGCTTGTGCTTATATGCATTCAGGCTACTATGGTGGTCCATTATGATTCTCACCAGGGTTCTGGCTTTGTGCCTGTTCAATTTAATGAATTCTTGGGCCCATTTCTCAATCTCTGAGTATTCGATGATGAGTTTGGTTATTCGACAACCCGTTACTCCTCTCCACCTTTTATTGTGCTGGTCTCTTGCCCAGCCATTGACGCGGTCTCTGATCAGATTCCGACTTACTCCCACTGCAGATTCTGGTCCATAGAGGTTTTCCCTGGTCCCTAGTCTGGCAAGGTCATATGAAATTAGATTTCCCTTAATGCCATTATGCCCAGGTATGTAACCCAATACTTTACAAAACTGTGTGGATTATATGTTCAAGTGTTTTACAACCGTGTCGGCCATGTTCCATACGTGATTAAAATTTATGAAGACAAGTTTTGAAGGTTATGTATGCTCTTGGATCAATTTCATCCTTCATAACGTCGTTAACAACTTCTGTAAGGATGGTTGGTCTACCAGTAATCACACGGGCAATCTCACGATACACCAACACATTTTTAAGGCAAACATAAAATCCTTTGGTATTACTGCTTATAAGTCTAGAAAGTGTTGTGAAGATACGCCACTGATATAGAAATGTTCTCGTCTTACATCATATGTTAGCATAAGTATTTGCATTGCTTTTGTGAGTCAATAAAGCCGGTGATAGACAGTGTAGCGACGGTGACAACTTCAATAGCCCTCACGCCTAACAAGTGAGAAGGGCCGCACAATCAAAGGCCCAATCGATCAAGCGCTCCTTTAAAAATTGAAAAAGCGGTCGTCCGCCGTTGATATAATCACAACTGCGGAAATCGGAGCCGAGAACGCCCTGACGAAGGAGATTTGTCGACTGTTCGGTCGCTGTCGGTAAGACAGATTACTACAATGGGAGCAGAACATTAACACCCCATAATCATCGGTCAGTATATTCGGCAATATAGTTTACAGGATCGATAATCCGCTAGGGCGGAACATCAGGAAATCTGTCCTTGTATTGTTTATACTTTATGGAGGTGATTTTTCACGTGGCGTCCATTAGCTAATAGAAAGGGAGGTTTACATCTATTTATAACGCCTTTCTGTTGATTTATTTGCGGCCCGACCATGTATATTTATGCGGTGGTTAATAGATTTTCTAACTGTTTGGGTTTTTATTTACGAGGGTCTCAGTGTCCTACACAAATAGAGGAGGGCAGTAGAAACTTTGCCGCATGTCCTTCGATATTTAGTGTTCATTAATTTATAGCTTTACATTTGTTCTCATGGAAACTCTCTTTTCTAAGAAAATACATGCTTTTACTCAAGGCTTTAACAAAAGTTAACAGTGGAAGGAGACGGTTGGTTTGGCAGTGGAAGTCGGTCTCCTGTCTAAATTGCCAGGTCAGAAGAACTATGATGAATTCACCTACGATTTAAATGGAGATTGAAGAGAAAATCCATAGAGTTTATGAGTGTAATAGAAGGCGTGTTTATGCCAGTAGAGTGATCGAAAAAGTATGGAAACAATACGCCTTTTCTTTTGCTGTAATGAATTTGCCTCATCTATCTATAAAAGTGACTACATGTTACAAAATCCTTATGCTTGCAACAGAATAGAGGCTAAAAGACCACTATGAAAAACTGAAGAACTTAACAGCCATTTTTAAAGCTCAGGGACAATATTACATCATAGCCAAAATAATAGAATTGTTTTATTTTCTTATCATAAACATTGATTTTTATTTCCCACACATAATGTTTTCAATACAAGATCAATGTACATACATGAAATGAATCGGTGGTAGTTAACAGCTGAGAAATAAAAACAAAATCTAAATTAAATGTGTCGGATTTGTTTTAAAATACACAGAAAATATGGAAATTTAATTTAAGGTAATGAGTAAAATTACTGCAATGTAATTTTTTTTTTTAATTTTCGACATCAGCGTCCCCTTAACTTTTGTGTTGTTTTTAATAACATTATAGTAATATAATTAACTGTAACTACTTTTTAGTACCAACGAGAGTTCAAAGAATAGTTTGCTTACTTTTAAATGCACCAGGAACAAATTAGAGTAAATTTATAGAGTAACAAATTAAAATGAATACAGCGCATTTAACCCACTTCGATTTTTTTTTCGGCCATCAAAGCTCAGAGCAAATATCAATAATTTAATTAAATTGGCGCTTGTGTCACGGCCTCTGTATGTGTCTCTTATTATTGTCCGATTTATTAGCAGTTTTTATTGTGTATTCGACTTTAAAATTTTAATTTGTTACCATTCGCGTACAGTCACTGACTGCTACGATAATTGCCTGCGCTTTGAATAGAATTCTATCGAAATTGTAGTTTTTTTTTATTGTATATTTTTGTATAATGAAAATTTTTCGAATAGGCGTTGGAAATGATAATATAGTTTATTTTTGATCTAGGTGCAATAGTGAATCGGATATTTATTAAGTATATCAAATTATTAAAAAATGTATATTAATTTTCACACTGATTCAGTTACTATGATATATATTATTTTCAAAGAGTAACCCATATTTTTTTCTACATGTATCGTTATAATTTAAGTTTAAATCGCAGCGATTTCTATCAGGTACAAAATGGTGGTTACTATACAAAAGATCTGGTAATTATTGCTCAATAATGCACTTAACCTATTTTCAAATAATTTACTTGTTTAGTTTAATAGTCAGGCAAGTAATCAGAATATTTTACCGCTTTGTTAAATAACTATATACTTTATAAAATAACCATATCTATGTCATATAGTTTTATAGTTTTTTAATGGACATAATATTGTGTTTATATTTCTTTTCACCTTCCAATGCCCATTAAATTCGTATGATCACACCTTCATTCACTATATACCTTGGGCGGTTATTTTGTTTACAGGTACAACAAAGGAGGCGTGCAGCGACAACAATCAGTTTGTTTTATCAGTTATCACTTGACAGCTTGTCAAGGTAGACGTATTTGGGTCGTATACGATTTTCATGATTATTCGTCGTGTTTCTTTTCGTATTTTTTTCAGTGCAAAAGCAGATAGTGGTGTTATTGATTCGTAAAATATAAAATAGAAGTGCTTGTGAAGACAGTAGCAAGAATTTGGTGGTAAAAATGTCTAGGTGAGTTAAGAATTCAATTTTTTACATGTGTAAGATCGATGTAATTTTCTAGTAAAATGAAACTCATCGCGAACAATAATTGTAGACGAAAAGTTGACCAGTTTCTGAATTATTGGCTTTAAATTTGTGTTTATTTGTACTATAATTAATTAGATTTTCATTTAATAAACACTATAGTGTTTAAACATATTTTTTGTAATGTTATGTATGTATTTGATATATGTACATAGATCTGCATACATAGAAAAATTTCGATAATTTCACAGAAGTGCGATAATAATAAAATTTCTATCCTCTATGGCCCTTTTTTATAACAAAAAAATGGGAATTACCTTAGTTTTTTTCTCGATTAAAAAAAGTTATTTACATACGTGTTCTTCAGGTACTATTCTGTACAGATTAAAGTATCCATAGCATATTTCAGGTAGATTCCTTAAAACGACATTCTCTATCTGACTAATATTGTTCTATCAAAATATGGATTGTTAATAAAATTGGAATGAAGATTAATATTGATTGATCCCCCGGCATTCTTTATCGATGATATCATTGAGAAGCATCTTAATGAAATATTTGATACATTGTTCAGAAATATCCAGCACTTGTGATTTTAACAGTTATACTACTAGTGCACTACTTCTAATACCTAATCTTCTAACAATTTCCATTGATGACTAGTGAACCATAATAATCCATTAATGTCGTCATTCAACATACAAACCATACCTAACAGTCTGTTAGGTATGAGGCTTTTGTCTTTGTTCATGTTATTTGTCTAATCTTCCATATTTTAAATGAGCCATGTGCTTCTTAAATCCAGTTACAATTGCACTTTTTGTTTGCCCAATAGACTTTTGTCTTCAATCTTGGCAACTTTCCGGAAGAGCGCACTAATGGCATTCTCAGATCTTTGAAAGCTCTTTCGAGGCTTCTGGTAACTTGTGGTTCACATGGAATTGACACAATTTTACGATTTTTGGAATCTTTCCGAAATGTGGGGTTCAGACGAGTTGCCCTGAATCTACGTTTTCTAATTTCGGTGTTTGTGGAAGACTGGTCTCCTGTTTTGTTGCCTCATCGCAGCATTTAGTCTCTTCCGAAGATTACGAAATAAAATGTTAGTGTATGAATCACTCCGTACATGAAATACAGCTCCGAGCGGAGAATCCAAATTAATCCAAAACGGCGTTGTAACACGACGACGAGACGAGATATGCATGTATATGTAGCAACAACACTGGCCGTTACATATATATTATTATTTCGAATTACAAAAGCTTTTATGGGCCCTATTCAATTACAGCGCCAGGCTCTTTTTATATGGACCGTAATTTGCCGGGCCCATTTATCTCTCTCGGAGTGCAGCGGCCGACTGTTCGCTACACACTTTTTGTATAAAAACACTATTTGCATAGGGAAATAGGACGGTTGAACCATATTTTCCGGCGGACTGTTCAGTTCTTATCTCTAGAAACGCATAACTTGTCGCGTTCGGCGCTCGCGCCTTCTTTTCGGAAGATTCTCCGGCAAAGAACGCATCAGATTGTTTCTTTTATGGTTGGAAGTCGATAATATTAATACTACCAATGTTTAATGTACGTGGAATCTATGATGTAACAACTTTATTGTATTGGATTTTTTTTAGACTAACAGCGTAAGACCTGATGGGATACAGGCCTGTCAATAAATCTTTTTTTTAGTCCATCGATTTGGATATCTTCAAACGCCCGTGTCCGTCATCTTTTAGATGCACTACTTCAGAGCAGAATAATTTACGATTCTTAGGTGTTCATTCGTACTAGTGAGGAAATGAAAAATATATTTTATCACTAGTGAGTAATATATTTATTTCCTCACTAGCAAGAATATATTCATTTCCTTATATATTATTACGTAATATATGCATATCCTCACTAGTGAGTAATATATTAATTTCCTCATTACTGAAAAATATTTTCATTTCCTCACCAGTGAGGAAATGAATATATTACTCACTAGTGAGGAAATGGATACACATATTTTTTACTAGTGAGAAAAAATGTATATCCATTGTATTGCTCACTAGTGAGTAAATGAATATATTTCTTCATTTATATATTATTACGTAATATATTCATTTCCTCACTAGTCTTTTTCTCTAAAAATATCTTTATTGCTTTCTAATATCATATTTTTTCTACATGACAGTACGGCAAGGATTTGTTTTACTTTTTAGTGGACACTATGCCCTCACTAGGGAGTAACATATTTATTTCCTCATTAGCTAAAAATATTCATTTCCTCGATAGTAAGGAAATGAATATATTACTCACTAGTGAGGGAATGACTATATTACTCACTAGTGAGGGAATATATATTACTCCCTAGTGAAGAAATCGATATACACATTCTTCACTAGTGAGGAAATGGATATACATATTTTTCACTACTGAGGAAATTAATATATTTCTTCACTAGTGAGTACACCAATATAATTCTTTACACTAGTGAATATACTAATCTTCTCGCCAATGAGAATATAGTAACTGCTAGTCAGAAATGACATTTCCTTACTGGTGGAAAATGACGTTTCCACACTAGTGAGATATGACATATTTTCCCACTGATGAGAAATTAATGTATAAGTAAGGTATACCATAACAAATAGTCAGTTTAAATAAAAATTAGTTGAAAAAAAAAACATTTTGGTCTGTATCTCGCTTATCTGTGGTCCTAGGGGGCGGTCTTACCTAAGAGTTCTCTGTAGTGGACATTGAGTTTCAAAAAGAAGTGTGTTAATTTTTCTCATTTTCTTTTTCTCTTTGAATCAATTTACTCCCCTAAAAATGTTTATATAAAAACCTTGTATTTGCTTACTCATTTTTCCTTAAAGATGAGTACTTCAAAAAATCATAGCATTCTTAAAATAATTAGGGCGATTCTATCGTTAGGGTGACTTATAGGGACTCTAGGGGTTGTCTGTTATAAATATCAATGTTTCATGTAGCTTACTGGGGATTTGATGATTTTTGTTAAACTTTGTTTCCTAAAAATATTGGACTTATTTTATTAAAGAAAGCGTAGCGTCTGTAAAGTATTCATATCATTTAGTGCATATTAGTGAGATCTTATCTCTAGGGTGACTTAAGAGAAACTTAATGCGATTGATAAATTCATTACTAATTTTACATCAGGGGAACGTATCGAATGTGTCTAGTGTCTATATTATTTCTTGGTGGTACATATGAATACACAAGAGTAAAACAATTAAGAATAAATTAAGCAAGGAATTTGCGATATTTTTTCATCCTTCAAAGGAAGGTGAAAACCAGATGAAGCCATTGAAGCGATCCACCTCGCTCCTACGCTCAATTTACCTGAAGTGCTTACCGTTTACACTTTGCCGACGTTTTTCTCGCCGAGGTGAAAATCGACAAAGTGATTGCATATTTCACAGGCGACTCAGCCGTATAGCTACTTTAAGAAAGTTCCCTTTTTTAATTTCATCCCAACTTTCCTTATAGCCCCGTTAGAGTTTATATTAAATCTGCGAAGTTTCCATCGTTATGATCATTTTTTGTTGCTCACTTTTATTTTTTCACTTCCCGAGGAGTAAAGTTTCCTCTACAAAAAATAAGTTAAATTGCAGTTTTCCTTACGTTTTGCTGCGAGTAGAATCGTCGCTCTGCGAGTTGGGGAATTCGAAGTGCGCCAGGTTAAAAATCGCCCTCCGGAAGGCCCTAAGTCCTCCATTAATATACAAGTTACATTTTCGAGCCTTCGAACTACAATTCCTCCTTTCTTATTGGACCATGTTTTACTCAGCGTTTTCGTGCTGGTCTGGTAAAACTGAATGTTGAGTCAACCGCAATTCCATGGTTTCAGCGATTTACTATAAATTTATAGTTAAAATTAAAGCACTTATGTGGAGCTTTAAGTTTTGGCGTGAATAAGGGTGAACGTTTACGTATAGATCAGAGTAAGGTAGATACACAACAGAAAAAATTTTTCACGTGTATTCGAAGAAGGCTTAATCCTTCGTTGGGCGCAACCGATCTGTGAGATCTGGAAGTAACTTTTTTGCCCTTTCGTGTGTATTACGAATATTAACTCCCTCATAGCTTCCTAGCTCGGAAACACTCTTCTTGATATGGTGTCGATTATCCTTAGTGCATTCCCTAACTTTATATGGGCCGCCCAGATCTGTCAGATGCATTGCGCCTGATTACGTTATTATTTTCAATTTTATATTATGTTAAATTTCTTTTATTATTTAATTTAAAAATATTTTTTGGGACCTCTACACTTATTCTGACTTTTTATGGTATCATTATTAAACATTAACACCTTTTGGGCATTAAATTAGTGGTTTATACTAAACATAACTTTGACTTTTACCTGAAAAAATAGGTGGGCTGTTTTTTGTATTCAAAATATTGGTTCAATACCAATTTATGTTTGTGTTTTGTCCTTAAAACAGAAAAAAACTGGTCAATAGCTAGTTGTCCTGTAATATTCCAATATTATTGATTTACAACATTAAATGAGTTTCTTTGTGAAAATTTAATTATTGCGATTAAAAACTAGTGTGAAATATTTATTATTGTATCGTATTAATTAAAATAAGCGTTTAATTAAGTCTCCACCCCATTAAAATCTAAATTATGTAAGATGTGATTATGGGATCTCTCAGATGCATTGCGCCCGAATGTGTTTGGATTCATACTGAGCCCGACGGAAAGTTAAGAATTGATTAAAGGTACATCTTCTAAAAATACTATACGAAAATATCGTACTAAATTGTTATATTTAGTACGATAGTATATTTATATAAACTCCCCATCATTTTTTTCATCAAGAAAACGGTTCATGATACATTGAAACAAATAAGTCATTATAATTAGTCAATTACGTTATCTCCGGTGGCAGCGATTCATTAATGAAATCTTTTAATTACCTTTAACATTTTAAAAAGTTACTTTGAAAATAAAGAAACACATTATTTGAATACAATAATAACATAAAGTTCTTCAATCTCATGTGCCCTAAGTTTATGTATTTTATTCTAGTATTGTTGTTTCTCTTGCATGGCGATAAATATTTTAAAATATTGAGAGACAGACAATTTGGGTATAGTGTTATTCCAGGTGATTTTTTTAAGGGAAACACCTCTGTATCGTTGTTAATAATAAGTTAACGATATAAGTTATGTAGAACTTTTTTCACATTGGCATCTAGGCTACTGAGAGGCAAAAAATATTCTAAATCACTTCCTGCTTCACCGGATATGGCATACATTACCTGTTGATTCATAAATAGGATATCTGTATCATTTTATGCAATATTGCAAAACGATTAATTGTCAAAACTGAACCAAAAGCACAAGGTATCTCATTTATAAGTCGAAAGTTAAGGCCATTTCCGGTGAAAGCGGAAGTGATGTATCTACATTGTAACCCATTATTAACAGAGACGCAGAGGTGGTAGATGAAATTTGTTCAAGATAATTTTTAAGGGTAGCTTATTTTAATTTTTATCTTAAAATTAGATAGTCATTAAATTCTGTGTATGAAGGAAACCTTTTTAAAAAACCTGCGACCACAGTTTAGAAAAATTATAGATCGCACTATAAATCGTTTGAAATATTCGGAATTGGTTCTATATGACTTTCACAACTAATTGGATATAAACAATTTTACCGGATTTAAATGATTTCACCAAAATCAATCGCTGATGAAGGTGAGCCCTTCGGCTTGCCAATAATTTATATAACCGAATCTGAAAATTGCTCGACTTTGTCAGTATGTTCGGCAGAAAGCGTCCCAGTACCCGATTTTAATTACCAATTTTATAATTTAACTCCGTTCATGATTGTGATCGGATCGACTGTTTTTAACCGATTAATTTATTAATCGATAATTGCAAACAAAGGTTGTCCATTTACGTTGTGAAATTATTTATTTGAAACTAATAACAGAATTAAAATATAGGGCCTACTGTTCGGGTGACATGTTCATATGTGAAACCGCATTACACTAAAAACACTTTATATTGTGCTTCATATGAAATATTGCCGTATCATATTGATGCGGCAGTAAAATTTAAAAAAGACACTAACCTAAAATGATTATGCCGAGGTATATATCCTAATTTTTAAAATGAAGATCAATTCTTCGGTTTTTGTTTGTCCAGCGAAAACGTCTATCACTGTTTCTTCAAATATTGGAGACTATCTCATATCTTCTAACAAGGCACTTTCAATATTTATTAATCCTAAAGCTGACAGTCTTTCTTGCTTTTGAAAATTTCGCAGATAAGTCCTTATTCTCTTTAAACATGAAAATGATCTTTCCGCGGAACTGCTTGTGGCAGGAATAGTTAAAATTAAACGACACAATTTTGATGACTCCGGGAAAACAGAAGATAATTGAAGGGACATAATATATTGGTGAAGCTCAACACAGTGCTTTTTTCATATCGGGATCACTATAAATCACTGAAAGTTCACTTTTTAAACGATTTGCGTCAAAGAATATTCCATATGTATCTACTAAAGAAGAAAAAAGTTCGTTATGAAAACGTTTCGCGAATGAAGTAAATTGTGTGGAATCTAGATTTAAGAATTTCAGTTTAGAAATTTCACTAAACCGTTCAAAGTTCAAAGTAATGACATCCGAAATTTCATAAAAGAATCGTGCGTAGGTGCTTTTCTTATCTTCCTCAGGAATTAAATCCAAACGCATTCTTTTACTTGGTGGTTGATGTTCTAACACAAATCTGTTCATACGGTCCCAAATGTCACTAAACTCGTTTCTCATTTTTTGAATATGTAATTTGAAATCGGCGATCTTTTTATTGCAGTAACTAATATCTGATATTTTTGTTTGTAGAATTTTAAACAGATTCTCGGAATGTGGGAATATTGGAGAAAACACTGGTAAGGAAAAATTAAAATCAAAGTCGCGCAATAAAGTTAAAAGGCCTCTAGCATAAATAACGGTTTCTTGATACCATTCCTCATTTTCATTTTCCACAATTACTTGAAATTGTGCTTTCAAATCTTTCTTATGTTGCGGCGACAGTCGCTAAGATGCGTTCACATACTCGCATAACTGAGTCCGGAAATAACGACAACACCCACTTGAAATTCCACTGTTGACTGCGTAAAATCACTGACCTCTTCGCCCATCTAACGCGTAGCTTGGATGTAACGTGGACCATCGCATTTCAGCACTGCAGCAAGTAACGCGGGAGTCCAATAATATCGGGCGCCTTCACGGCCGATTTGAATTAAAAAAGTTGATGATAGCATTTAAAGTAAGTAATGTATGTTTGAGGTCGGTTTAAAATGAATAAAATATTGTAATAATTGAATAAATCGATTGAACTTTTAAATAACACTAATTTGTCAATTTCTTAAGGGATGCGACGCATCACTCGCATCCATATATGCTACGCTCCTCTCTTACTTGGTTGCCAACAATTGGATAAAACCTCTCCAAACAGGCAAAGTAAAACAAACTGATAGCCAACATGGGCATCAGACTTAACTCAAGAGAATTGTTTTCGTCAGGGTTACCTCAAGTGTATTCTTCTGTTAATGAAGATCGAATGGCCGTCTAAGTCACCTGACTTGACCCCTCTGATTTTTCCCATACAATTTAGCTAAAAATAGTAATTAGACGCTTATCTTCTCACTCGTTACTGCAGCTGACACATTCTTGTGTCCCTTGCAATCTTCGTATTGATTTCACCGGCTCCGGAGATGTAATATTTAAAACGAACGCAAAGCCGTCGCTCCACGTCAAATCCGAAATTATAAAACTCTCTCTCCCGTCTATTTACACTCGCCAATCAATCCTTTTAGGCCCTCCGTTCGCGCACTTACATTTATCTCCAAAAAGAGGATCCTCAAATATTTACATCTAATTTGAAAAAGAAAAAAAACTCCTTTCATAAACAACCTGCATCGGCTAGAGTAAATTAAAGATTACTTGCCCAAATGGCTCGTAAAGTAGCACTTACGGGGCTGTTCCACTGGGGCCCGGGCCCTCGTAGACGTTTCCGACAGGAGTTCCGAGGTGGGGTTTAAGTCGCGATAAATATTCAGATTAACGACGATGCGATGGTATGGGCTTTTTAACTGAGGAAAAGACGCTGAAAATAGGTTAATTCGTTTAACAATAATAAGACACACTTATTATTGTTAAACTATAAGTCTGACAGACAAAATGTCGAATAATAATGCTTTTATTACCCAACACAAATAAATTTATAGGACAAAAATACAAATAAATACATGTATGTGTACAGGGTTATCCACATAACATTCTACCCCCCTTAACTGTTTTATTTTTTGAAATAGAAAAAAATGGTAAGTACAAAAGTTGTAGGAAATTTTACTACGATCTCAGACATGTATTTAGAAAAACAATCGAATCTCGCGTTTTGGTAAACCAAACTTGTGTTTTTTTTTAAAGGAACACCCTATTTATTTTTCGACCTATAATACACTATAATTCTTTACCCTTTTGCACCCTAGTTGCCCCATATTTAATTCCTCTGCGAGACCGCTTTAGAGGTACAAACCCTGATACAATTTTTGTTTAAGTTCTAAGTTTATAATAGGATGCCACGTACACCTAGATTTTAAACAGAATTGTAATTAAATATATGCACTTTCCAACGTAATTCCGGAAATTTATGAATTATGAAATATGACGTTCAACAACGTGCTTCTAATTAACTTCGTGTAGCTGTGTGGATGAAAAATAACAGCTCGACAGCGGAGGTTAATATATCACGGCAATTTTTATGTAAAGTGTGAACAAAATGAACCGGAAACATATACATAGTGTCTATCTGATGCGAACTCGTTATGGTCAAGGTATATTTTTTATTTTAATAGACTGGACGATGTTAAATAAATAAAGAACACAATGAAATTAGATTAATCAAGCTCGAACAAATTAATAATGTTTGTAGAAGTGAATATGTCGCTGGGCACTTGGTGGACCATTTTTGACTAGTAAATGAAAGAAAACATCTATTTTAAGTAATAAAAAATGAATTGATTTTGCAGAGCACTGTATAACAAACAATCATTTTCCGGGCTACCAAAAAATAAAACTTGTACACAATGAACGAAAAGGCAGAAGACAAGATTTATTAGAAGTATTAGAAATACAAAAACAATGTTTAATAAAAAAGTAATACCAATGATCAAACAGATTTTGGAATTTCTCCAATAATAAAAGTAGCCATAGTATAAAATCACCAGATGTTGTTACCTGTCTATATAGACTGAATTTTAACTTATTAGGTTTAGTAAAAGTTTTTTACTCTTTGAGAATGGCGTAAATTCCGAAACAATTATTAGAAATATAGTTTGTAATTATTGTGAAACCTACCAAGTGTTTTCTTTCATTTACTATTTAATATTTTACGAGAATTTAAATTTCTCTAACAATGTCATTTCATAATTAAGATATGGTATGAAAATTGTGACAAAGTAAGCAAGCGAAACGGTCTATTTGCAAATTACACCCCAATTCGTGTCACAGTGCAAATGTTATTAAAATTTTCGTTATATCCAGCATAGGAGGAACATCTCAACCTCCAGCAATGACACCGCCGGGGTGTATATCGTGCAAATGATCTCAATTTCTCAGGCAATCTCGCAACTGAGACGCCTAGATCATAAATATAAAACAGGATAGTCAGCATACGTTGTATCTAATGTAATGCAAATAGATAACGCGAATGCCTTGTTTGAGGTAAAATATTCAGAATGTACCCGGAAAGTTGGCTATAAAGGTGGTTAGTTATAAAAGGGATTATTTTAAACGCTTTCGTGTGTCACGGAAGTTTTTAATTGGAGCGGATCGGACTGCGTTGTAAAGTGAGCGTTTTTGTGAAAGCCTCAACTGAAACTAGCGACAGTTTCCTATGAAAGATTTGGAGAGTGTAGTCGGCGACGGCCTTGTTAATCAATATTTAGTCCTCTTTCTAACGAAACAAGTATACGTTAAGTGTATCGCGATCGTTTTTCAAACTAAGAGTAAAAAACTCTCTTCATTTTAATTTAAGATAATAAGTTGAGGTCGCTGGTGTTCCAGATGTAATACAATTTTGTAATATTCAGATGTATTTACAGATGTAATTTATGAGTCTGTTATTCTTGCAAGAATATTTTACGTTTTATTTTTTTATTTTATAGTAACTCCTACTAAATTATATACTTGCTTCTCCTACCGTCCAGGTTTCGCTACCGTATAGCGCCGTGCTCCATACATACGTTTTCAAAAATCTCTTCCTTGTTTCCAAGTTTATTACACCCGAGCATAAAAGTGCTTTCTTTTTGTTAAAAGAGTTGGAGTATAAACTCTTTATTTATGTAGTTTGAATATTACCCTCTGCGTAGTAAAACTTGGCATTATACTGATTATATTCTTTATTTAAATCCTCCCTCTTCAATCCATTACCAAGGGGTTAAAAAGGAATTTACAACATGCATGAACAATCACACAATTATTTATTATGTTTCTTTGTCACTTTAAAATAATCATGTTTAATATCTTATTCTATTTATTTTCTAATATCTGCATTGTATTTCTTTTAATTCTTTAAATACTGTGCCTGTTGCAGATAGAACTATTATATTTGTTAAATAGTTGTAATAAAAATATAACTACCATTTTTACCTAGTCAATGAAAAGATAACATTTTTATTTTATTTGAGATAATTGATTCTAGCTGTAATAAATATTCACTAAGAGAAGTTTTTTTACTTTCGTTTTTACGCCGTTTCAAACGTCATCCTTCTCATCCATTCGAGCAGTAGTTCAATTCACTTAAACGATCGATTAAGTATAAATTTTCCCTCGCCTACCACTACCCCTATTAATACATCTCGTTTAAATTTAAATGTGAACGTAACGTTCGCAAAAACTGCCGGGGCTTAATTTGCTCTTCACTAGCAAATGCAATTACATCGCAGTTGAATGTTCGAAATTGATGATGAGCCCTCGAAACGTAAAGGTTCTGACCCCTAATTACCATGTAAATGTGGGAGAGCCATGGTTAGATTCGTTGATTTGTTTTGTCTAAGAAGGGAGAGAGTGGGAGGGGATTCTATGTTAGAACAAAGACAAATTGTGTTTGGAATTATAGTCGTAGTGCGATTTGAAAAAAACAGGTTTGATAATTAATTAGTTTCATAAAAATATCAGTAACGTTCGTAATGCGCTTTACCCTCCTAGCCAGTCGACGTACTACAAACGCCGATGTTCATTTTACCGTTACTTTAACTTCTTTACAATAACGTCAGACAGAAAACGATAATAAGTCAATAGTAAGTGATATTAACTGCAACACTATAGAAATAGAAGAAATATTTGTATAGGATGAACGTGAAGGACGTTAAACAGTGGCTAACATTTACACTAATAGTAGTATAAGATCCGGCAGCTGATTCTTGTCAGGTATCTGTTTTGTTTTTTTTTTTTTGATGAAGCTTAATTCAAATAAATGATTAATGACAATGTAATACATTGCTGCCGGGTTGCCTATCAAAAATTTGCCGCGGTTACCTTTAGTTAATTGGATTGTAATTAATTTATTTTAATGAATTCCAACTATATTTTTATAGTTGGAATTATATAGTTGGAATATTAAGTGAATTAAACGTTATTTGAAGGAAAATGACGTGAACAATTAAAAAAACATGGTTGCTAGCTCTCAGTCAGCCGCAACCTCTAGATTGCCAGATGTAAACAGGTATGTTATTGTTCATCATCATTAGGTCATCAGTCCGAAGACTGGTTGGATGCTACCCTCCAGCTTCTCCTATCTTGTGCTAACCTACGCATTTCGCTAATTGTGCTACAACCTACATCCCTTACTATTTGCGAACAGTAGTCTAATCTAGGCCTACCTCTGCCTTTCTTCACTCCTATTTCTGCCTCCAAAATATCGCGGACTATTCCTCCATGTCTCAGCAAGTGGCCTACCATTCTATCTCTTCTCTTCTTTAAGTTTTTCCACATACTCCTTTTCTCGCCGACTTTCTCCAATACTTCTTCGTTTCTAACCCTATCAGTCTATGGTATTTTCATCATTCTTCGGTAACACCACATCTCAAAAGCTTCTAATTTCTTCCTACTTGCTTCCCCTACCGTCCAGGTTTCGCAGCCGTAAAGTGCCGTGCTCCATACATATGTTTTCAAAAATCTCTTCCTTGTTTCTAAGTTTATTACCCCCGAGCATAAAAGTGCTTTCTTTTTGTTAAAAGCTACTCGACCCTGCGCTATTCTTTGTTTTATGTCTTTATCGCTTCTTCCATCCCAATTTATTTTACTTCCTAAATAAGTGAAGTCTTTAACTTCCTCCAATCTTTCATTGTTAATTTGTACTTTCGTTTTTGCTCTGCTCTCGCGCCCTCTGCACACTAACACTTTAGTTTTGTTTTTATTCACCCTCATTCCGTATTCCTCTGTCAACACTGCCTCCATTTCGTTCAATGCTGATTCTAGTTCCTCCTTACTAGATGCTAATACTGCTATATCATCCGCGAATCGCAGCATTTTTAGTTTCTGTCCCTGTACTTTAATCCCGAAATCCACTCTATCTTTTACCACATTAATCGCCTCTTCGATGTACAGATTAAAAATTAGTGGTGATAGCGTACATCCTTGTCTTACTCCTTTCCTAATACCTACTTCCCTTTCCTCCCCTTCTACTTCTATAACAGCAGTTTGCTCTATGTTATTGTTAATGTTATTGTTAATTATTTATATTCATCGTATTTTTCAATAAAATATTATACTAAATTGGAGTTAAATTTTTGCTGTACACGATAATATATGGTTGCCTGTAAAATATTGGCCGCAAGTATGGTTGCCATGATTTAAATTAATTACTCTCGCTCTAGATGAGTGTGAGCAAACGCGTGTAAACAAGGATACAATGTGGTGTGGTTAAAGTAATTTCTCTATATAAAATGTTATCAAAATTTATCGTATGTCAGCTGCAACGGTTGAAAAAACAATTTATAAATATTGGTCAATCAGGGCAATGAAATATGTATTTCATAATAATGATATTACAAAATTATTATGATTTTAGTAATTTTTTTCTTTATTGAAAAAATATAAATCAATTTTTTTACCAAATAATGAATTTGCTTTAAAAATATATTTTTCTAACATGAATTTAATAAACCTAAATTATCTCTTATTCATCTTCTTCTCCTATTGAACTTCTGTCAACTTCATCTAAATTATCAGAGCTTTCATGTATATCAGAACCTTCATCCGTGCCTTCCTTCTACCTCTTTTGACACGGATAAAATGTCTTCGACTCTCATCGGCGTCGGATCACCAATGAACCATGTTAATTTTAAAGTATCATCAATTAATGACCAACCTCAATCCTCTGCATTCAATTTCACACAACGTGGATCTAGTGCATTTAGCCACATCGAATTGATAAAAATAGTTTGCAACATTTTTAACGACTTCCAACAAGGTGAAATCTGTTTAGAATCAAAACTACTTACTTTTTTTTACTTTTCACTAGTTCTTGTTGCTGAATTCTTTATTTTAATATCTGATATCTGGCCTTATTTACACTTGTGCGTTTTTTGACGCCATACATAAGAGCGATACATTTCTGGACAACATTAATTTTTTATCATTAAAAACGTCAATCGCATCAGTCACTGACGCGAACATTTTTTGAAAAGTCTTGTTCTTTGAAAATATTTTGAATATACATTATAGAAAAGTATATTTTTTGAAGCAAATTCATTATTTGATTGGAGAATATTATTTATATTTTTTCAATAAAAAAATTCTAAAATCGTAATAATTTTTTAATGTCATTACTATGAAATACATATTTCATTGCCCCGATTGGCCAATATTTATAAATTGTTTTTTCAATCGTTGCAGCTGAGACACGATATGTTTTGATAACATATTATGTAGAAAAATTACTTTAACTGCACCACATTGTATCCTTATTTGCACTCGTTTGCTTACACTCATCTAGAGCGAGAGTAATTAATTCGAATCCTGGCAAACATTACTTGCGGCCATTTTTTTATAGACAACCATGTATTGGTTGGTGAGAGAGGAATTTGAAATAGCACTAAGGGGGCTAAAGAATAATAGAGCGCCGGGTGTAGATAAAGTACAGGCGGAAATTTTGAAATGTGCGGGACAGAAAGTAGTAAATAGGATGTTTGAACTGATAAAATACATATACGAAACGGGCGAGATGCCGGAGGATTATAAGAGAAATATTATCGTTACTATACCGAAAAAGAGAGGAGCCGATAAATGCGAGAACTTTAGAACGATTAGCTTAACTTCCCATGCGTCAAAAATCTTAACCAGAATAGTGCAGAAGAGGATGGAAAATAGAGCGGAGGAAATACTAGGAGAAGACCAATTCGGGTTTAGGCGAAATAGGGGAACTCGCGAAGCTATTCTGGCGCTAGGAGTGATGTTAGAGAAAACAATAGAAAAAGGAAAGAACGCTTATATAGGATTTGTAGATTTAGAAAAAGCTTTTGATAACGTAAGATGGGAAAAAATGTTCGAGATACTAAAGAGCGCGGGAATGAAGTATAGAGATAGGAGAGTAGTACACAATCTATACAAAGAGCAAACTGCTGTTATAGAAGTAGAAGGGAAAAGAAGGGAAGTAGGTATTAGGAAAGGAGTAAGACAAGGATGTACGCTATCACCACTAATTATTAACCTGTACATCGAAGAGGCGATTAATGTGGTAAAAGATATAGAGTGGATTTCGGGATTAAAGTACAGGGACAGAAACTAAAAATGCTGAGATTCGCGGATGATATAGCAGTATTAGCATCTAGTAAGGAGAAATTAGAATCAGCATTGAACGAAATGGAGGCAGTGTTGACAGAGGAATACGGAATGAGGGTGAATAAGAACAAAACTAAAGTGTTAGTGTGCAGAGGGCGCGAGAGAAGAGCAAAAACGAAAGTACAAATTAATAATGAAAGATTGGAGGAAGTTAAAGACTTCACATATTTAGGAAGTAAAATACATTGGGTTGGAAGATGCGATAAAGACATAAAACAAAGAATAGCGCAGGGTCGAGTAGTTTTTAACAAAAAGAAAGCACTTTTATGCTCGGGGGTAATAAACTTAGAAACATGGAAGAGATTTTTGAAAACATATGTATGGAGCACGGCACTATACGGTTGCGAAACCTGGACGGTAGGGGAAGCAAGTAGGAAGAAATTAGAAGCTTTTGAGATGTGGTGTTACCGAAGAATGATGAAAATACCATGGACTGATAGGGTTAGAAACGAAGAAGTATTGGAGAAAGTCGGCGAGAAAAGAAGTATGTGGAAAAACATAAAGAAGAGAAGAGATAGAATGGTAGGCCACTTGCTGAGACATGGGGGAATAGTCTGCGATATTTTGGGGGTAGAAATAGGAGTGAAGAAAGGCAGAGGTAGGCCTAGGTTAGACTACTGCTCGCAAATAGTAAGGGATGTAGGTTGTAGCACAATTAGCGAAATGCGTAGGTTAACAAGATATGAGAAGCTGGAGGTTAGCATCCAACCAGTCTTAGTACTGATGACCTAATGATGAACCATGTATTATCGTGTACAGCACAAATTAAACTTCAATTTAGTATAATATTTTATTTAAAAATACGATGAGTGTAAATAATTAACAATAATATACCTGTTTACATCTGGCAACCTAAAGGTTGCGACTGACTGAGAGCTGGCAAAATTTTTTTTTTAATTCTTCAAATAAATCATCATTTTCCTTTTAACGTTTAATTCACTTAAACAAATATAGCTGGAATTTATTACAATAAATTAATTACAATATAATTAATTGAAGGTAATCGCGGCTAATTTTTGATAGGTAACCCGGTAGCAATGTATTACATTGTTATTAATCATTCATTTGAATTAAGTTTCATAAAAAAGAATAGATACTTGCAGGAATCAGCTGCCGGATCTTAATCTATAATAGGTAGCGGAGTGGATAAGGACATACGGGACTGTAACTTGTATATGGAGGATTTCAGTAAATACTACTCAAACAGGTCGATTTTTAATCGCGACTGTATATGGGACATGATGACGTGGCTAATATGTCTATTTAGCCTTAGGTTGCCTTTACGACACTTTACGTGCAACAAAAAGTGACGCACACAAGTTCGATTGTTTATCCAGAAATTCCATTTTAGTTGTTTCGACTAAAGCTTAATAAAAAACCCCACAAATCCATTTTCCACTCCATTCCGCCTCGAGCATTAGATCCTTCCGCATCGTGGACTAACAATTAGGGTAGATACAGCTAGAACAAAACGGCCAACCCTTTCACCTGTGGCAATAATAGAGAACGATAATGATCCGGGCTGGCGTGAGATTTAATTAAAGGAAAATTGTCAGAAGTAATTAATATTAGCGGGTTCGAGTGTTATACAATTAGACGACTCGGAACGGAGGGGGGTCGACGGAGCCCGGTTTAATAAAAACTGATCAAACGGTTCTAATTCCATTCCGCGGCGCAAAAGAGTAATTAAAGAAATCGCTCCGGCCCACTGGATCCCTTTAATTATCATTACTGGAGTATGGACCGTTTATAGCGTGCCCCGGATCCGGCAGATTCCTTGCCTGTCTTGGTCGGTGGTGGCATAATTAACCCCACCTTGATGGCAACATAGGGCTTGAATAGCTTTAGCACTACTCTGCAAATAAAGCAGCTAAAAATAGGCACAGGTAATTGGCGCTGCCCCATATATTTACTAAACTTTCCGAAGAAATTCGAAGGCTGAAGATGCTGTCATCGACTGAAGTGTATAATGCCTGTAACTTTTTAATTAGCTATTTATTTTACTTACATGTGTTGGCGAGACTTAGAATTGGCGAGAAAACAGTTAGTTTTTGAGACTCATATTTTCTACAAAATTCTCTTGCTAAATTATATTATATTTTGTCTTTTCATGACCATCATCAGGTTTTTTGTAAGAATTTATTTTATTTTCCATCACATGTCATGTGACGTGAGAAACTACTAGAATAAGTATTCCCAAATTTTGCCTTTCCTAAATCTATTCAAGAGTAGGACGCAGACGGTACACCTAAAAATTTGAAAGCGCTGCAGTTTTTTTCACTGTGTTCAGAATGATTGAATTTGTCGTTTTTCTAAGAATTAATTTAAGGATGAATTTCTCATTCTTTATTCATTTTTTGAGGCGGAAAATGTTATTTTTAGCAATAATCCATATATTTTTGATCAAAACATGTTAATTATTGTCAAAAAATGAAAAAAATAAAACAAAATTAAATCTGACCTTTTTGCTCTGAACGGTGATAACTCAGCGAAAAATCATAGTACGAGGCCTTTAGGCCACTTAAAATAAAGAGGATAAAATTATGTAAAAGCTTTTATGATTATGATCTCTGAAAAATATTAAAATTAGAAAATTAAATTTATTGCTTTTTGCAAAAAATTTTTAATATTTCTTTTCGATGGTTTTTTTTATGATTACTCACAAACTACTAACAGTAAAACATTCTGAATTCAAGATATGAAAACTAAAGACTTGAAACGTCAACTTGATTTTTTTAAATTGCTGTGCAACTATTTTTTCCAAGTTATAACCCACTAAAAATCACCTAAAAATTTAGGACTTTTTTCTTCCCTTAATTTTGGTGTCTAGTGTACGTTCTAATCTACGTTCACATTGACCTAAATTGTAGTTTGCCTGCAGGTATCTATCTTTTGCTGAGGGTTAAAATTATTCTTATTCTTCAGTTTTATTTTTCCCAGTAGTTACATAAATAGCTATTTTTCCATAAATAATATTAGATAATTTTAATATATTTCTTATGCACTTGTTATAGTATTTTAGTACCATAAATTTTATAGTAACATTCCAGTAATTGTAAATATCAACATAGCTATTTAAGTATTAACAGCACAAATAATTATCTGTAGAATAAGAATACACTCTATATACACAGCAGATTAACTCCAAACTACATTAACGGGATCTCAACCCTCCCGAGCTGGGAGAATGGGGATAGCGCCCATTCTTGTTAAAATATAATTATGCCTACTGTTTCTACCCCTCGGCGCAACCTCATTCCGGCACAATCGGTTAATATTTGGTCGGAATTGGCCTTATTGTAACAAGGACCGATTGTTATATATGCAATTTCAATGTTATCAAAAGCGGGAATCCCCGCCGACTCGAAACTTTCCGCAGCGGCATCCTACCCCGCCATTATCTCGACGTTATCAAGTAGATTGGAGAAATGTGGGCCATTACAGTTATTAAGTTGGAAAACTCCAGGGCGGGGGCTATCATCTTTAGTGCAATGGAGCTACGTGGGGGTGCAGCAGTATAGTGAGAACGGAAGTTCTACTTATGCGACCGTACGGATTTAATTAGAACGGAGCGAAGGTGAAGACTTACAGGAGGCAATAAGCGGTTTAATCCGCGTTCTGTTGGAAGAGCGGGAGAGGCAGTTTGTAGGCTGTAGAATAGAGGTGTATGGTGTCTTACGATAGGCGAAATTACCCTTAGAACCAACAGTAACGTGATGGGGTTGTATGAATTGAGATTGGGTCATATCATTTTATTTATTTGGAGGTGAAATAATTAAAAATTGCTGAAGTAGATGAAATAAACTCCCAATAAATATGTGGCGATTTAGAGAATAAGAAAAAAATGTTTTTACTAATTAACGTAAATACATTTACTGTTTTCTTCATCGCACGAGTATACCCATTGTTAATTTCAATATCAAAAGTTGATTAATTCAAAGCAACGATTTTAAAAAACCATACAAGGTTCGCATAGACCTGAGATTTTAGATAACCCCAAAGCAAGAAGTCTAAAAGTGTTAAATCGCACTATCTAGTGAATTAGCCACCGAAGTTCACGTCGCCACTGCCCGAGATAACCATACCCTCAAGTCGATTGTGCAGAATGTCCATCGTGGCATGCGCTGTATGGCACGTAGCACCGTCCTGTTGGAACCACATGTCATCGGTATCCATATCATCTAGTTTACGCCACAAGAAGTTTCTTATCGTCAATCTGTAGCGCTCGCCGTTGACGGTTATGGTAATCTCAGTTTCGTTTGGAAGAAGTACGGACCGATGATTCCGCCAGACCAAGATCCACACCAAACAGTGTCACTACGTCCTCGGGATGTATTTCGTGCTAGTGTATCTCGTCTTAGATTGGTATCGTCCCAAATCCGACAGTTATGCTTGTTCACATATCCATTTATTCAGAAATGGGTCTCGTAGTTAAAGATTTCATTTTTTGGCGAAATTTTGCCAACTTCCAACAGCTCCAGAGCCCAATCAGCTAACACAGGGCGTTGTTCATAGTCGTTTACCTTAAATTCCTGGCTCAGTTGAATTTTATACGGGTGCAAACCCAAGTCCCGACGCAAAATTCATCAAGTTGAGGTCACAGAAAGCCAAATTCTTTTCAAGAACTTGGCTTTCTCCAATATTTTCATACGTTGTTGAACGCTATAACCTTTCATGGTACTTTGCCATACACTACTGAACAATTCGTAATAAATTTGAAAGATGTTGCTTTAATAATGTGGCCGCCATAATCTAGCAAATCTCGAGCGCCCCTATTGAAAGACCGTAAATGAACTGACCTGTTCATAGTAATAGAAAATAGGATAAGACTTCCAAAATATTCCATGGAATTTTTACTACTAAACGTCCGAGAATATTTCTTCCAGAACATGTCTAATCTTTAGAAGAGAACTAATTTTTAAAAACAAAAGATATTTTTGTCATTAATAAGTCCCAGCTCCTCCACCAATATTGATAAAGCTAATATGTGTTTTCTAATTATTCATAACTTTTTATTACCGTGGGAAAGTATTTAGTATACTATTCTAACATAGTCTACTAGCATGCATAATTTTGTTAAATATTCATTGAATATTGTTACCATTAATTATAGAAATTATGTAAAAATATTTTTTGGGATGGCGGAATAATCTGATGAATAACATTATCTCAATAGAAATAATGTTTTTACTGTTAATATAATAATATGTTTTATGATATACACAAAAACAATTCTTGGGAAGGGGAAGGGTTCTTTTGTTTTTATTTTCTAATAATATTTTGAAAACAAAAATTAATTTCCGTATAAAGATTTATTTTGAAAACCCAGACGCCTTCGCCATTTTTGATAATGACAGAATATGATACGCAATGGCCACCAAAATACAGCTTCCAAATGAAGAAATATGTATATTTCAGATTCTGTGCTAATAATTTGATACGAAATGTACTGTGCGATTTTTTATTTGAGTAGAAAACTTTAGTTTAGGAGTTTATTGAAATGATTAGTAAGCTATAGATTATTATTATTTTAAAAATATTTTCCGATAAATTTTACAGTTTCTGATAATTTAATTAAATTATTTATCCTTAATTAACCAGTCTACAATTCCGACGAAAAAGCCAACGAACATTTGTCACGTTTAAATTGCACAGGCCGTAGACATCGGCTTGGGGAAGGCGGCTTTGGATCCCGGGCGAAAATAAGCGTATAAATCAAATACCGACAGTAATAAGGAAACCTAATATGCGACACTGCGACATCCTCCATATAAAATCAGAACGCGGAACCGCCGGCAGGAGGAACATAAAAACATGCTTTGAAAACAATAATTTGTCAGAGATCCGCTTTACGGCAAGAATAATGGCGAACACAAACCAGAACTGATCGTCCTGTGGTAAAACGCGCCATATTGTCAGTCAGTGGCGCGATAGGGTTTTTTTCGTGGAACGATATGTTAGTTTAGCGAATTATTTCAGACATACATATTTATTTAGGAACATATTTATTTTAAATTGATATTTTAAAACAATTTCAATATGGAATAGTGCTGTAGTAAATAATATGCCACAGTTACGTAACATATGTGCAACAACTATGCAACTTATGTGTAACAAATACATAACATATATAATAAATTAATAAATTGACGTTATTAATATAAAGGCAAAGCTATACTATTAATCAATGATGTCACATATTTTGTTTTTTCAGTACTATCTAACGGAATCATTTATGAACATATCTATTTTAAGATTGAATCTCATTCATGAAAATTTAAACGACATGAAATAATTCTGTAACAAATATGTCATGTAATGAGTAATGTAACAGCAATGTAACAAATATGAAACGTATATGTAATATTTAAATGTTAGTATTCTACCATTTAATGTCATATAATAGTATCTTCAAGTTATTAATATCTGTTGAAAATGCTCAACAATTGCTTATTCATATACATGGTGCTTATTCATATACAAAACCATCCTGCATCGTTGTAGATATGATAACCCTAAAAAATCAAGTAATATTACTTGAAATTATCAATACATCAGTTCTACATTTATTTTCTTTAATTATTGTCTTTTATTATAATCATCTGCTATTATGATAATATGCACTGTTGCCTTTTTGTTGTTTAATATAGTAATAGTACTGGGTTTGAAACCAGAAAACTGTAATAATTTGTATTATTTTTAATATGTCAATAACTATTAAAGAACAGAAGTCTAAATAATCGGTGCCATCAGATAAATTATAATATTCAATATAAAATTAATTCTAATGTTAAATATAAAATAATAAAATTAATTTATTATAATATAATAAATCTCATAAAATATCTCTCCAGCCAATGGCACAAGAAAATTATATCAGCCTTTAAGATTATCTATATCATTGTAGATGTAACAAGTCTCAAAAATTGAAGCCGTATTTTTCCAACTGGTTGACCATTCTTCTGTTTTCAAAATTGCAAGATATCAGTTACTTCAAATGTTTACAATAATATATGTATCTAACTATGTTACAAAAGCGTTATTATCCTTATCGGTTTAGGGTTTTTGAAAACAATGGGTTTTACCCTGTATAATTGCTTTCGTGCTAAAAAATATCAAGAATATAGTTTACTGGTAATACTGATACTTGAATTTTGTTCATAACTTCAAAAAAAATCATGCAAACTTAGACCAAAAATTGTTATGATAAGGATTGTTTGTTATAACACAAGACACGCACTACTACCCATACCAGCGTTGACAATACGCTAACAGATACTTAAAAGGCAGGTTACCTGTATACATGCGTATATTTGAATGAAACATTACATCATTACTTTTTAACACTATTTAACTTATCAACACATTTTTCAATCACATTCAATTTTTTTATGATATTCTTCGACACATAATCGCGTTGGAAATTCCCCTGCCCACGCCACTGCTACGTGCCTGTTGTGTTTGAATATCGTTACGGCGAGTCGCAACAAGTGTTGTTTGATTTTATAGACGCCATATCCTCGTGGACCTAAATTGGAAAACGACTGCGGTAAAGGCTACGACATTTTGAGGTTACGGCTTTATTTGCCTCCGAATGACCCAATGCGACATATCTGAACCACGTACCATATCATTTTCGCATCATATTGAGTGTCTTTTCGTAGAGTGCAAAATAGTTACCAGAATATTGATTGGGACAATTTGGGCCTTTAGTATTCAACTAAACATAATTAAGTACATGGCACTAAAGGTTCAGATTAACCATTATCTTCAGTGGCAGAATGTGAATTAAAAACGTTATTGTAATTTGCTAGTTAGTGTAATGGTGACGAGCTTATATACAGAAAATCATACCAGGTATAATATTTACTTTACTTTAAACAATAATGGAAACTCTATTTATTATCCTCCACTAAAATGAGTGGTAAATATATATTTTATAATAATAAGATAAATTAAACGACCTAGGAAACGAAGTGTCACACTTTGGGATTTGTATTAACTCACATTTCGATTTCACATTAATTTTAATAAAGAACGTCCTCTGAGATTATCTATTGCCTTTATTCCCGCAGAGATTCATAGTTAATGCGAGTATATGACATGGCATCTACCTTAAGTGAAAATCCCTGTTCGAATCAGTCTCGTCTAGACTTGCACTGATACGTTATTGAATTAGCTTTACTTGAACCTTATGGTACGTCTTCTTGCATGACGCTAAAAAATATATGATTCACGATAGGATAACCAGAATATATTATACCTTCTGGAGATATTTGTTTTTGCATTATATACGAATATAATACGTACCGAGATGTCACTGTGACCAACAATTAAATAAAGAGGTACATATTGCGATGCGCCTTTTATTATGTATACTAAATACTAGTCAAAACTATAGTCAATGTAGTAGAACGTATTTTACCACATTACCACCAGACAAATGCTTTTGTTTGTGACTGATGCATCCGAGTGGTATCGAGATACGTTTCGAAAACTTACACTGATGTTGAGAATGAGAAATTTCAGGAGTCCCTAAAATAAAGATATAACGTGAAATTAGGGTCCTCGAGTACTCAGAAATGGATCTTAAATTTGTGGCAACATAATTTTCATAGTTTTTGTTCCCCAGTTATGAGTGACTTGTTTACAGTTGCTCTCGACATCTATGGTGAATATAAGGAAAATGTTTAACTTCACCATGATTAATATGTGAAAAAAGAAACTATGGAGCAGTCTAAATATATCAATAAAACACATCAGAGTAGATATAAAATCATAGGATTGATTTTAATAATGTCGAGGAAAAGACATTTAAAGTAACTTACCAAAATATCGAAATAAAGAATGATCAATGTTTCTTTTTGTCATCAATATTTATAAAAGCATGTATTCACAATATGACAGCATAACAAATTAGAGTGTGAGAAACGTATTTTGAAGGTCCTTTGTCGACAAACCCGAGGCAAACGCGCAAATTGGTTAGTTCTATCATAAACGGCTCTAACTAATTAAAAAAATAATAATAAAACGCCGTTCACTATAAACCCACAATCGATCTTTTGTATAATTTAATTACTAGCATTATCAATGATCCACCAAAGCACGTACGGGAATGTTTTCAAATTAGCAATTTACATAAATCCACACGCAAATCCCCTACAAGCCAATTATTTCGTCACTCCCGCCGACTCCGAGAGCAATTCGAAACAATAAAGCGGAGATTATGGGGCACTAGTAAAAATCCACGCCCCCAGTATGCGATATGAAAAATAACGCAGCGCGGTTTTTAACCGTGCGCTTTATCCCCCCGACAGAGACCCTACTTATCACTGTTGAGCAAGCTCATATTAAACCGGGGCCCAGGGATTATTTATGATCTTTGTTACGTTGTAACACTGTCAGCCACTAAACTATACATCTTTTTGCCAGCCGCAAAACATGTTTCAGTGACACCTAAATTTTTTTTTTCTGCGGGCGTCGGCGCGTTCTATAATTTGGCGGCTACGCCGGGTGATTATTTTCTAGGCGATCTACGCTAGGGTCACGTGGTCCACTCACTATTATCATCGTTATTTATTCGTGAAAAGTTGTCCATGTTGCAGTACGTATAGCGGGCTTCACGTTCCTTAACCATTTTTAACAGTTTTTCGTATTCCTGTAGAAATGGAATTGTGGAAATTTTATATAAAGGGTAGATGCCCATAATAGTTTTAATTAAAATATTTACAATTAAGCTTTCAGCTAAATTTTTAATTGAATTCTTCTCTTTTCTGACCAATTTATGGTTATATGCTCCTATTCCAAAAAATATAGTTTTTAATATACAAGGTGTCCCAGAATATCTTTTTCGATATAGAGTAATCCATTTTCTTCTCATAAAGCCTTAGACTGCGAAAAATATTACCCATAGAAACGAGGACAAACGTACTAGTCCTCAACGAGAAGTGCCAAATTTCCGATGTTGGGACTTAAACGCAGGCAGACAGTCATATCCCTAATACAAGACCCAGCTCGCCACCCCGGGCCACACGGGGTGGTGAGTGAATGACATTCTTGCAGCCAGAACTATAGCAGGATACGGTAGGTTACCCATCCATGTAGTGGCCGCGGTTTAAAGTCAATATCTCTGTTACTTGAAAAGTTAAAAAGGTGAACTAAAAACTATTCTAAATAGTTTTCCTGGTCCCTAGTCTGGCAAGGTCATCTGCAATTAGATTTCCCTTAATGCTATTATGCCCAGGTATCCATAAGAGTTCCACCGGTCCCTTCCCTGCCAAGTGGTTCAATGCTTCATAGCAATTATAGACCAGCTTCGACTTTGTCGTTGCTGAATTCAGGGCTGCCAACGCCGTGGCCGCCCTGCTATCCGATCAGATACATACCTTCTCCTGGGTCCGATTTTGGTCGGCCCCCAAAACACTGTATGTAATTCCAACTAGCTCGGCCTGGACTGCGGTAGTGTATTTGCCCAAGGGGAAGGTTTTACCTATCCCGCCGCGTCGCCTATACACCCCCGCACCCGCTCTGTTCCCACTCTTGGCTCCATCCGTGCACCAGATGTCTCCATTGAGCGGCAATCCAGCTCGACCCTCCATCCAGTCGGTCTTATTGGTGAGGGAGATCTCATATTTCTTGTCAAACAGGAAGTGGACACCCGTACCATCAGAGGGTACGGGTCCATAGGAGTCCCTCCTCAGCTAACTCTCTTGAAAGTCTATTCAGGTCTCTTACCTTCCTATTCATGTTACCCACCCTGTGCATTGCCTTTGCGGCTTCCGCTTTTAGTATGACGTCAAGAGGTGGTATCCCCGTCAGTATCCCTATCGCCTTGATCGGTGTTGATCTTGGGGCTCCGGTTATACTTCTAAGAATCAATCCTCTTAACTTGTTAAGTCGGTTGGCTTCCGACTTTAAACAGGCTCTCTCCCACCAGACATACGTCAGTCTGGGTTTGAGAATTTCCTCATACATCCATTTCATGGTTTCCGGTTTCAAGCCCCAGCTATTACCAATGGCTCTTCTCAGTTGCCAAAGTGGTGCTGTGATGTTGGAACATATGTGACTTAGATGTTTTCCCCATGACAGTTTGCCGTCCAGGATTACTCCTAAGTATTTCACTTCGCTGTTATAGCTTAGTTCTTGGCCACCAAGTTTCAGCGGACATGTTTTGTTCCACTTATATTTCCTGGTGAACACCATCACCTCTCTTTTAGAGGGATTGACCGAGAGTCCCCTCTCCCTGCACCAATTCCCAACCTTGTTTATTCCATACTTAATGCCATAAAATATTCTTTCAAATAAAAAAATTTAAAAAAATTGAGTGGATATCTCACACACTACTTGTTTTATTTACGTTTAAAAATCGAGCGCCCTTATTAAAGAACCCTTTATAAAGTATGAGATTCATGAAAATTGTCATTCAGTTTCATTGCATTTTTTATCGTACCATGCTGGTGTGGGAGGGCTGATTCATTTTCTTATTTTCAATGAGTCATCCTGTCATTATGGCATTCTCTAACTCTTCTAACAATTTATATATTTTTTATAGTTTCTTGTACCTACGTTTAGTAATTATTGAGATTTTATGATAGAATTAGGTGGCAGTAAAAGAGCAAGAGATCATTTTCCCATAGACTTCGAAAGATTATACATACGTTCCTTGACGAGTATTTCGCCAATCAAGTTGCTATCATCAGGAGATTATTAAAACTAACTTTGGAATTTAGGAAAATTCAGAAACACTATAATATACAAGGTAGTTCATGTGAAGTAAAAAAGTTAATGGAAACTTTCAGTATAACCGAAAATATTAATATTCATTGATTGAATGTCTCGTTAATGCGCCTATGCAGCCTATCATTCTGACGCCAATTTCTAGATATTTACATTCAAAATAAACGGAAATATTCTAAAGTTATTCTCTTTAAATCGTTCTTTCGGCGAAATTATTCTCATTATTTCATTTCGTAAAAAATGATTTATTAATTCTGCTTTCAGTTAACTACAAATATAAATGAAAATAATTATATTATAACCTAGCAACGTGATAGATCCCGTACGTGTGTATATCGAAATAATTTGCAAAAGGAAACATTTTCCGCAACGCTATTTCCGCGGGCGTATTTCCATGTATCCAATTCAAAACAGAATTTAAAATTAGGCGATTTGTTTGCTATGATAAATCGATTTACATTGAAAATGAATTGAATTCTAAAGAAATATACCGCTACTTGTACTATTCCACACATGTATAAATCTTAACTTGTTTTGTTAACCATTCCATTCGATTCGTTTAAAAATTTGAGCAATGCATAGTTATATTCAATGCATTTACATCAATGCACACAGATCAGGTGGAATAGTTGATGTGATATAAAAACTTTAGCTTATATAGCACGATGATGGTATCCTTTTAGGGCATTTTATTTTCTTCTCAAACCAGTGTTTGTGTTTCAATCTTTTCATATCGCGGTATATTTTCTTACAAGTTTTTCTTCTAAGTTGTTTTAAAATGCGAAAGTGATCGCTTCTGTCAATTTAAACCGTTAAAAAGTCCGCCGACAAACGAGCAACCCCGCCGCCGGCGGCTAAAAGGTATCAGACCGAGAAAGGAAACAAAACCTAATGAAAACCTCCCTCGGTCCGTGAGCTAATTCTGCTTAGCCCCCAATTTTTTCTGTGATAAATGAGGCGCGCCGAAATAAATGAATTTAGCGCCCTTATCGCCGAGGCACGGATGCGAGCCGGAGTGGATCATCGATGTCTTATTAATGGCGGGGTAGGGGGAGGCGGCGGCGGCGGCGGCGGCTTCTGTCGATTATTCCCTGTAAATTGTGCGGTTTAATACGTGCAAGGCGTCAAATTAATGGACAGACAATGAACGATGAAGTGTCTTACAGTTCGGGCACGGCCGACTAAGACGGATTAAATTCGTACGGCAGAAGCCAGTGTACTAATGTATTCGGATTGGCGACGAGGATAGGGGTGTGTAAATTACTAGACTACCAATATTCAAGTTATTTTTAAGATGGTCATCTAAAAAAAAAAATCGACCTGCCCTAATATTTTTTCATACTTTCCGGGTAACGATTTAGGTTTAGCGACAGAGATCATTGGTTAACTTATTAAAAATGTTTAAAGGTAAACAATTGGATGAGTTATACAGTTATATATGATACGAGTATGAGCCTAGGCTCATAATAGTTCTGAGGAACATAATTCTATTAAGTACAAAACACAAGTACAAAACGTTATTAAAGAAAAATCTTGGTAACGGAAACAAAGTATAAACTTTTTACTTAAATACGATGAAATATTACTCTTATGACGTGTCAGTGACAAGTTTGTTAATAAAAAACATTAAGATTCGCGGTTCAGAATAGGTCGGCCGCTTCATCAAAACTGTGTTACAGTTATTAGCAATAACAGCTTTAACTGTGGCAGGCATTGTATCTACCAGCTTAGCGCATTCTTCAACAAGCGTGCTATCCCAAATTCCTTGCAATTTGGTGTTTAGATCGTTAACTGAACGGGCTGGATGTTCGCGCAACTGTTTTTTCTATTTTATGCCACAAAGTTTCTATTGGCGAGAGATCTGGATTGCTAGAGGGTCATTCCATAACAGGGACATTATGTGTTGTAAACCAAGCTTTGACAGTTTTTGCTGTGACACGCAGCACCATCCTGCTGGAAAATGTACTGCGCATCAGTGCCTTGACATATTGGTATTGACGCAATAAGCTGTCTGTCAAAATTTGTGTATATTTTTCTGTTGTCACAGTACAATCTACGAAATGCAATTTCCTTACGCCTATATTACTCATACACCCCCAGATCATAAGAGACGCAGCGATCGTCACTTTCGTAACCAAACAGTCAGGACGATAAGTTTCCTGTGCAGTTCCTAGCAGACGCTTTCTGGTATCACCCAAACAGATTTCAAATTTGGATTCGTCACTCCAAATTACCTGGTGCCATTGTTGTAAAGTTCAGTACCTATGTTCTCTGGCCCACCGTAACCGATTCACTTTCTGTCGTTTAGTTAATAACGGCTTTTCTTTTGCCTGACGGAGAAACCGGTACGTCCAAAAGTAAAATGTGGATCAAACTTTAGCTTGTAGAATTTGTATCCTATTTTCTCTATTAAGCGTTTAGTTGTGGATACAGAAATATTTCTTCCATTGGCCTGCTTTCATAGTACCGTAACTTATTTTGAACTGGATCATCGGTTTGTTACAATCCTCTTCAGATCATGTTGATTTAACCGTAATATTTGGGATGGTCGACCAGTTTTCTTCATTTGGGCTGTGCATCCAGTTTTTTATACAAGCTGATTATGCCTTGCCCTGTAGATTTAGGCAGCGAATACGTAGCAGATATTTTCCGAGCCAAAGTTCCCTGTCTATGAGCATTAGCAATTGATTTTCCCACATCGGCACTTAACGCCACACCACGTGCTATTTCTTTAGAAAATATTAACAAACGCGTCCAAAACATGCATTATAATATCCGTTTGGATTAAATTTTGTTTTAAAACGCTACAAACGCATAGCGTTTAAGCAACTAGCCGAACTACTGTAACAAGGATATGAAAAATAATAATATACGTCATACATTTTACGACATTTGTAAACATAAACAACGATGGCGAAGTTAAAATTTTATATCATTTGAAGGATACCTTACATGTTTCTCTATTAGAAAATCAAAAAATACTTGTATGGCTCTTTATTGTACTTAAAGATATCCTTAGCATGTAAAAACAGTCTGTTTAGCATAATTTTGTTAACTATTAATTACCTACAAAATGAATATTTTTTTATGAATATATTTTTCTATTTCTATATCGTCCTTACTTTTATGGGGCTAAGTTTGAGTTTAAATCAGGGGTATTTTTGCATCTAAATCATATTGACGCACGCAGTCATACTCAGCTGACTGATGTGGGAATCGAACCCACGCCCAGATTTCTTCGAGCCGGCGATCTCTATTAGGTTTCGTATATAGGAAACCCTAAAATAAACAAGCAATTTGTAACTCGTGTAAGTGGTTCTTCCACATCGCGCCGCCTAATACCGCCTACAACCAAGTCCTCTCGAGGATAAATGTTAATCGACTCGCAAGCGAAATGAATAGTAGGGACGAGCTTCCAGTTCAAAGGAATCGCCTCTATGGTTTTAATAAATACACTTTCGAGGGCTTAAAAAGGTTTCCATGACGCGGCGTACAAGTCTAGTCGACGTAACCGCAAAGCTCCCGAAGCCCAGCTTTTTGAATACGTACATTAATCCGGTCCCAGTAGCCTGATCGGGGTTGTTTAAAACTACTGCGGCATTTGGCTGAAGAAGGGTTTGCTTAATGACGATATTTTCCCTTTCGCGGAGGATTCCAGCAAAGGAATAAACAAATGCGAGTTTAATGCGAAAGTCCGGAGTTGCCCAACTATTTTTTCCGGCGTCGACGCTTTGTTTAATCGAACCACCCGCTCCCGCTTATTGTAGTTATCTCATAAAACATCTTAAACATCCTAAGTGGTTATTAAATCTTCGAACAACATCTGCACGCGTAGTCTCATGTATCTCCACCGATTCCTAATTGGTTCTTATCTGCTCTCGCATATGTTATACATCGTTCTCAGAAACATAAATCCAAAACGTCTGGGAGTAAAGTGAGATTTATTAAGCGGCTCGGTAATCTAAATGACATATTGTTTTACAAATGGAACGCTTAATACCGATCCGAAGATAAATCAAGCTGGGATAATTTCCCCGGCCGACTAGGATAATTCATTACGCAATCATTTAATTTGGCGGAGTTAACGACGATAACAATAACAGGGGGTGGTATCCCGCATTGAGTGATAGGAAAACAAGGCGCTCGTCTCGCGAGAGGGAGGATGAGTTAGGCAAGAAGTGTTAGAGAGTGTAGAACGAAGAACGTATGTTCGTATGAAAAAACCAAAGGGAGGTGAAATATTTATTATAGATGCAAGAAAATGCAGTACTTTCGTAAAATAATGAATAAATCCGTTAAAAATTCAAGGAATAACTTTTGGGGAAAACTCTCGGACCCATTAAATTTTATTTTGACTTGAGTATGTTACTATTTTTCTATAATCTAGAGGAAATAATTATTACGCAGATCATGTTCTGTGAATATTAAGTGTACCTTTTTTATGCCTTATGTACAACAAATTTACAGATTAGAAAAAAATGAAAGGTCATTTTATACTACGTTCATAAAGCATTCCGAAGTAATGAAACTATCTTGATCTATATACTATTAATTCTCAGCACTTCTACGGAATCATTTGATCTCGCTTCCCTTTATGCTCCAGTGTTTCCTCACACTGCATATTTAGTAGGTATGGGGGCCGTTGGGGCTGGGAACTTTTTGAAGACCGTGGGAAAATGAAACTTGCGTTTTTACCTAATTCACAAAAATTTGAGACGCTGGCACTCGTCATATTGAGATAAAAGGATGCCGCCAAACAGATGTTAATTACAGGTGCACCACAGGCCATTCTTACTTATTTCACAAAAATTTGAGGCGCCGGCACGCGTCATATTGAAATCAAAGGATGCCGCCAGACAGGTAACTACAGGTATGTCACAGGCCAGGGCACTGGAAATATTTAAACAGATAATTGTTCGAAGAGCCCAAACCGGATTCCAAGAAGATAATCAGTTAATTTCAAGCTCAGTGCATTAGATTTTGAGTTTCAGACTTATTAATTAGTGTATTGTTGGTAAAAGAAACACACTTTTAGAGGCAAGAATAACGAACTTAGAATACAGCATACTCATTTCTCACAACTTTTTCTAAATGCCTGATCATAATTTATTTTGATCCCATTGCATCAGCATAGGCAGAACTTTACCTGTCGATTTTTTTTTATTCTCCGTAACAATTTTTCAAACTGTGTAATGTTTTTTTTTTTTTTTGGAGTTTCCTGTCTATTTCCCAAACCTTCGCCATTTTTTTTAACATTACGTGTTTAATTAAAACTGCTAGCCGCTATTTCAAAACAGTTACTTATTTAGAACCCGTATCAATAGAGAGACAGATTTCCTAGTCTACTTGTTGGTCGTACAACAATGCAGATATTGGTATCGCCCTCGCAATATTCACTCACGTAGTTGTATATTAGTGGATTACTCTAACAGCTTTGTGTCAATCAGAAACATGAGAGGTATATTGCGATTCATATTGTATACGAATAGCTGTGGTTAGCTAGACCGTGTGAGCTCTAAAGCCTCTAATGAAGTTCAATCTACCTACGATGTTTGGTCGATTCCGAACTGATTTGTCTCCCTACGCGGTATCGGGGTTACTCGATATCTGTTTGGATTGTTCGCAAGGGTACTTTCGTTTACACCTGAAGGGGAATGTAGAGAAAAAAATTATCTGTAGTTTAATTAATTTGGTTGCATTTATTTCGCAATTACACAAGTATGATTGTAATATTCCCAAATGTATGTGCAATAAGTCCAATTTTTTGACACAGACGTTTCAAATTATTTATTTCAAACTTCTGTGTCAAGGGGTTTTGTACGAATCTTACGACATAAACACAATCTCTAAGGGACGCATAAAAATCCTTTAGTATTACCGCTACAAGTACGAATAACAAATATTTTCGAAAATTGTGCATACATAAATACTGGCTGTATTCCCAAGGTCCATACACCAGTACATCTGTTCGAAAGACAACTTCAGTCATGGCAATGTTGTGATAAGATGAGATCGATCCATATATCAAAAACTACTTAAATTTGGCTACTTAAATACTTGACAAATTTTGACAATAAACCAGTGTTTGACGTAGATGCACAATAATAGTTCTGGACATTTTTTTAAAACCACAACCACCTTTGATTGTGGATAAATAACAGATCAAAGAGGATCAGTTATTTATAAAAAGAATATTAATTTTTTGAATGAAGCAACATTTGGCTTAAATTGAATAGTCGAGAAAAAGAACTATAGAGACTGTAATAGGGAAAATCCACATTGGATAATATGTATTCACAAGGCATGTATTCACGATCTTAGAAAATAAATATTTACGATGGAATTGCAAATAATCAAATTGTTGATATTATCAGAAATAATGAAATTTTACACCCTATTCGGGCCATCAACTTTACTACAGCAGATTTTCAACAGTGCAATAGAATGCATAAACACATTTAGTGTCATCAGGTTTCAATGAATCTGTAGAATTCTCTATCATATAATTTATTTTTATTAATTTCAGATGTAAATTAATTAAATGATTTTGCTATGGAACAAATTCTATATGCAATTGTACGTTAAAACTGAGTTTACACTTTATTTACGATCTCAGGGTCATAACAGTTCGGCCAGGCATGATTTTGCAACTAATATATTTAAATAAAAATAATAATACTCTCAAAACTATTTTATTAAAGAAAAATATTTGATAACACAAACAAAGTATAAACTTTTAACTTCAATACGATAAAATATTAAAGCTTGTTAATAAAAAAATTAAGATTCGTGATTCAGAATAGTTCGGTCAGTTGCTGGAATGCATAGTAGAATAAACGTTAGTAGCGTTTTAGAACAAAATAGAATCTCAATTGTTGTCGAAGTCAAACAAATATTATAACATGTGTATTGGACGTGTCTGCTAAAAAATGACACGTGGCATAGCATTAAGTAACAATATACGAAAATCAATTGTTAATTTCGGCTCGGAAAATATCTAATACGTATTCGCTAAATCTACAGTGCAAGGCATTATTAACTTGTATAAAAAAACTGGATGCACAGCCTAAAGGAAGGAAACTGGTCGACCATCTCAAATTTTACGCTTAAATTGACATGCTCTAAAGAGGATTGTAACAACAAATCGACGAATCAGTGCAAAATAAATTATGGTACTACGAAGGCAAGCCATTTAAAAACATATTTCTGTATCCACAACTAAACGTTCAATAAAGAAAATAGGATACAAATTCTATAAGGTAAAGTTTGATTTTTCACATTTTACTTTTAAACTTGTTGGTTTCTCCGTCAGCAAGCTGGTAGATACAATGCCTGTCAGAATTAAAGCTGTTATTGTTAATAAAGGTGATGTAACACAGTTTCGATGAAGCGACCGAACTATTCTGAACCGCGAATCGTTTATTAACAGACTTGTCAGTGACACCATAATGTAGTAGTATTTCATCATATTTAAATTAAAAGTTCATATTTTATTTCTGTTAGCAATATTCTTCTTTAATAAAATAGTTTTGAGAGTGTTATTACTTTTATTTAAATATATTAGTTGTAAAGGAATGCCTAGCCGAACTATTATGAGTCTGGACTCGTATATAAACCACAATGTATACGACATAAAATATCAAAGTCAATTCACTTTCGTTGGGTTTATTACACATATAAACACTATCACTGCCCTAGTATAAGTATACACATTATACGTATGATATAAAAGAATTTTATGAAAATACAATAATGATAGTAGTGATTCTGGAATATTCCTCAGGCGTTGCATCTCCTATCTGAAATATAAGAGGCTGACAGCCATCCCCTTCTGGTGCGACGCCCCAAAAAAGTTATGACACCTTGATCATTTGTATCTTTCCTCTATAAACACTCGACTACTTTTCAGTTTATAGAGCTGCCACAGATGCCGCATTTATCATCATAATAATATTTACAGTTACCGGGAGAAACGTGGAGAGGGCGAGAATGTTGCCTCTCCATTTGTCTTTCTCAGGACTGTCATTAAAGGTATACGCCTGGGGCCGCGACGATCATCTTATTAATGTTGATATTTATTTATGGTGTGTCTGGTACTTTATCGGGTCGGGATATTTATGGAGAGCCGGGGACAAAGGATGATGTCCCGCGCACTTGTTTCTATTATGTCGAAGCGGCAACTTTTATTAGGAAATATTAATTATTGATAAAATATATTGTGTCGATCCTGGTTTCTTTTGTGGCAATGAGGTCTGTCCCCTAGCACCCGGAGTGCTCTGGATTTGAAGTTTTATGGCGCTATTGATTTGCTACCGAGCGCGTAAAATCGCGTGTTCTGGTTCCGAGATATCAAAAATAATCTTCGTCAAACGTGGCCATGAAATGGAATACGTCGGTCTTAGTTTATCTAATCATCTTTTCGAAATAATTGTCGTAATTTTCTAATTTCTCTATGTCCAGGACTGGTAACTCATACGCACTACAATGACTGTATACTGTCTGAAATGTGTGAAATGTTTATTATACAAATGTTATAAATGTTGTCAATGATAAATTAATGTTTTCTTTTTTTATTATTAGGTTCAGAATATAAATAATGCCCCTCGTATGTATCGTCCTGGCTATATGTGGTCTAATATGGCAGTTTTTAGACTTGTTCCTATTCTTGACATGCTGTACTCATTTATCGTTAAAAGAGGAGTTTAATGAGAAATCCAAGCCAATGAAATTAGTTGAACTGAAAACCACCGAACTGACAGATAATATTTTCAACTAGTGTGACAGAAAAATCACTATAGAACCTCCAATTTTTGTGTATGATCAGATAAAATACAGATTACTTAATTGTTCGACAAATCTACGCAGAAATATTATGTAAAGCTATTATAGATTTATTTTTTCGATATATGCAATTCTGTCATCACAAACATTTTGAAAACCCCCGAAATCTAGGTGTCATGTAATCAAATCCTTTAACTGCTACTACCTATACGAATGTCGTTTGAATATACTATAAATCTTCTATATCACCTCAATCAGTCTGAATTTCCCTGTATTATATTTCGAGTGTTCAATATCAATTGAAAACTATTATGACTACTAGAAGTACTAGAATTAGGGGGAATAGGAACTAGTTATGACTTTGACTGTCGCCACAATGAGTTCAGGCAGGTACTGAACTCGTTGTCAGATAAATAACCCTAAAGCAATATCTGCGGGATTTCGCTAAATCGCTGCCGTTCACAATTAGCCGCGGCCAAATTATTCTTTCCCATCCAGTTCCTTAATAATTGCCCCTCGCTAAAACGAGATTAAAACGTTTTAACATCTTAAAATAACGGCCGAAAAAATCGAGTCGGGCTTAATTGTAGCTGGAAAGTAATTTAAAAGGCTTTTATCTCATCCCGCCGTTTTGGAACATTGAAATGTCGGACGGACCGCTATACGTTGCCCCCCGGCTTTGTTTCCATCCCGCGCCTTTTTTTTTTTTTTTGATACGCGTGTTCCAGTGAATTATTGTGTGCTTCCACTATACCGAGACTACTTAGAATTTTTAATGAAAGTTGGTGCAGGTCTCCGGAACAATAGGTGAAGATTTAAACGAGGGGCTAGGAATTGTTCGTCGAAAGTTCTCGGTTTTTATGCCCTTGTTTACATCGGCGGTAATTGAAAGCTCACGAGCTGTTGCTGACAAACAATGCAGCGTGATTTATATTTTTATTAACCGTCGTACTTAGTGGGGTTTTCCGAGTTGCTGCTAATTGTAACCCTTATTTTATACAGTGCTTTCGTAAACTGTTCCATGTATCGGCAAGATAAGAGACTTTTTTATTTGGCAAATCACGATGAAATGCATAGTACATAAAATGTTTAATTATAAGAAATAGTGAAAAGTTTTGCTGATGCATTAATTTTGTCCAGAAGTGTATATATTATTATTATTTTTTAAGCCAGTTCAATAACTTCTATAAACAAAAATTAAATTTTTGGGCCATCCGATATTATAAATAGTTAATTGGATGCGTATTATTGTAATCCAGAATAATTTCAACAAAGTTCCCTTTAATTAGGTGCACTTTCAAAACTGCCACTCTGATTGTTTTACTTTTCAAAATGCAATTGGGCTTCGCAGATACATTTTCCGGGATACTATTCCGGGAACAGCGGACGTCATCCAGATCATCAGGAGTTGATCGAATCCCCATCCGCCGCCACCCCCTCACCCTCCTAAGCAATTAATCCACTCGCCACCTATTATGCCCATAGAAACTGTGGAATCAGGATCATCTATCAAGCGAACTATGATATTATTCCGTCTGTTCGCAACAACGATAGCTAATTTATTATCATATAATTGCGTACGTGCCACGGCCAAACCGCCATCATATCGCCGATCATGATGCTCGAGTTACACACAGGGTCATTTCCGAACGGACACCACCGGAAGCGCATGTATATTGGTATATGCATGGACGACAATCGTTATTCGCTTCATTAGCGTGTGACGACGTGGAAACGAGTTTTGAGGTTAGAAAAGCTCAAGGTAAATAGGGCGATCATTTAGGTTACCAATTTTGAAACTGGAACTAGAAAATACTATTCAAATTAGTGCTAAAACTTACAGGAAAATGAAACTATCACACCCTTAATAGGATCGTTTGAAACTATTTTATTTTATATTTCAAAAGATCGTAATAGAATTGATATTTAAAATTGATACAAACGGCAATAACGGCAAGAACCATGACGTTATAAGGAAGAGGAAATTCCTTATGGCCTATTGATTCTTGTCACTGACATCTCTGTTATTTCTGCTTCTAGACTAATACATTTATAACATTAACAAGAGATATTATTATATGTAGTAGAAGAGTTGCTTTGCTTCAGTTATGTAGTTGCTTTAACCTTGGATTTAAGGCAACCCTACAAAAAATATATCAGCGGAATTAGATCCGGAAATTTAGCTGGTCACTCTTCTAACAATAAAAGATACTTGTACCCTTGTAGTACCAACAATTCCTGCCGACGCGACAATTTTCTCTAGAAGCTGAGTGTGTTTGTCTATCACCCAATGAGAATGTGCGTCGGCCTACTATCTGCAATTCTACATATTCATTGAGCCATTTAAATAAAAAGGGATCTTCTGAGGGGCAACTGAGGCTTAGGAATTTAGAGATTATTATTACATCACTCCATATTTATCAAGAAATTCTATCCTGCTGTCAGATTCTTCCTGAAGTTCATGAACTGCACTTTGTATGGGTGCCTTGGTAGTGATTTCTTCTTCAGGAATTTCAAAACAAATGACTGAAACATTGCAAACTGCGATGCTATTTCGTGAGTTGGTTAACGAGAATGTTCCTGCATGTCCTTTCCTCCCACCCCCCATACCATTCCTTCCTTTGTCATAATTATTTCTCACAGTATGAAAGAGTTTTTACTAGATTGACACTACCAATTGACGAGTGTCACTTGTTGACCCTGTGGAACAAAGAGCTGGATATAAGGATGGTATTAAGTAGGTATCATCTCATGCCGTAATTGGGATTCGACACGTATACGGGTGAAATTGTATGTGTTTTGACAACATTAAATAGCATTGAAATAGGCCAATTGTCGCCGGCTTCAAAAAACCCTTTCACTTACCGCTCGAATTCGCATTTCCATCCCACGATGCAAAATTCAGTTCCGGCTGGTAAATGGGAAACGTGCTCCCTTACATCCGGACGGGCTGCCATCTGCCCCAATCCAGTATTAACAACCCTCAAAGGGTAGTAGGACGCGGGCGCCTGGTTTGTTGGTCACATCTATAAATACTTGATAACCAACTGAACGGGATTCACCAAATGGGACAATCGTGGAGGGAAACTACGCGATGGAATGTGTGCGATATTTTACGATAAGCCGAGGGTTGTAATATACGGTGTGTTGAAAAACGCTATGTGAAGTCGATATGTGTTACTCCTAGAATATTCTACTCTAAAAATATATTTACTCAATATATTCCTATTTTTCTATATGGGAGGTACTTTTCTAAATTTAGGCTTTCTTAATATCCCCCGATGCGCATTTGAATTAAATTCGTTGACATTCATGTATTCCTAGAACTATTCGTTCGTTCTATATTTACTGATGCCGTGTCTGATAATTAAATGTAAAAAGTTATTAATTCACGTCTTAAACTTGTGGGGAATGTGCACAGAGACACCTGCGCCACAATAATTGATGGTTGTTCGTCTTCGTTAATATGGCGACAAAAAAAATTGCCATCAGCACTGGTTACGTCCTTATTTCGAAATCAATCTTACTTTAAGAAGTTGCCAGTAGAACTCTCTGGAGTTGGGAGGGTATCTATCTGTCGAGGTAAGTTTTTATTTCGATGAAATAGGAGGTCGCTCAAATGGAGTGGAAGCCGAAGATCTTTTAATTGATATTAAGTAAGAAAATAGTGTACCATTAGCTATTGTGTTTTATATTCACAAAATTTTTTTTATTCCTAACCGCATATTTAACATAAAAAATTTGTCAAATGTATGAAAATGAATACAGAATATTTTTAATTTGAAATTGGTACTTCATCTTCAGAACTATTTAAGTGTTATTCCAATTTATTCTTATCTATTTTTAAGGCACTATAATTTTCATTTATTCATAAAAAGGACTTTGTTTCTAGAACTAGAACAAAAGACTTGAGTCACGTCTAATAATTCGCTTCATTAAACCGAATTAATCGAAAATTAAACATTCTCGAACCCCCTGGAATCTAGGAGTTGATTAGATATTAGTGTTTTTTCTGCCGCTACATTTATTCATTTTTAATAACCGGATTTTTGGGGGCCCTCGTAAATTCATATTACATTACGTAGGGGTGAATGCGGATCCAGTTTTAGATTTTCTACCCTCCGCAAGAGTCGCGCAAAAACCTAATTTTTCCCCCTTTGTTTCAGGACTGCCGTCTATGAGAGACAGCCTCACCAACCCCGTTCACGTGTACGAGGGCGACGATGCGCTCATCACGTGTGTCGTCAAGGATATCGGTTCCAATACGGTAATGTGGAAGAAAGAGGACCGAGAGAGGCATAGTACAAGGGTGCTTACCGCTGGGGAGAACAGGGTCACGGCCGATAAAAGATTTGGAGTACTCCACGATGCAGGTGAGCTTTCTTTCCATTTTATAGACAGGCTTAAATTAAATATATTCGTTTTTTTTTAAACAAAATTAGCCCTCAAAAAAGATGAAATAACAAGAAAACAGTAAATGGAAACGAATTGCCTACACATTACGTGGAATTGTAATTATAAACTATTTAGATGACGGAAATTATCGTGAATAAGCACAGCCTTGACAAGGGTGCAAATGTCACTGACTGACTGGGATGGGACAGAAGACTGAACTGGGAGAACGAACTCGTCTTAATAGGGGAAACGACATATTTGCGTCACTCTTCACTTTCAATCTCCACCTAACTCGTAGTCAGTTTGTATAATAACAATTCGTCTAACATAACAGAACAAAAATTACTTTTGATTTCCCGATATATTCCGCGTCAGACTGAAATTTTTAAATGAAACGCTTTGTATATTTTAATATATTCCGAGTTTTTACGAAATATTGTACACAATAAATTTAAAGTTTTGATATATCCCTCAAAGTTATAATGAAATTGAGGCAAAGAAAATATGTTTACCTTCTACAGTAGCATTCCTACGACCGTAAATCATTTGACACATATGTATTTAGATGTTACTAATCTATAAGACCCTACTATGTCGTAACTTTTACCTACGGGTATTTTGTAATATTCCTGTTTCGTCAAATAGTTCCTGTGGATTTAGTCAGAAAGTACATATTATTAACTTTGAGAATCTTACAGTTTCCACTTCGATTTATTATTTTTAGTTGAATATAAAAATTGTTTTAACTGTCGTGTTATTTCTCTTAAAATAAATGCATTTGTTCACTGGCTGGTATAATTGAATGTAGACTACACTAAGTCATAATTTCCCTGCAGTTAAATAAGGATGTACTTTCTTCCTTTTGGTCTTTATTTTGATAAACTATTTAGTACATTTTTTAAAAGAGTTATGAGATAAATAAATGATTCTTCTATCGATTAAGTATCGTTAAATTATGTAAGATGATTTCTTTGGTATCTTCATCGTTTTAATACTGATCCAGGCTTTGGGAGATGTTAGGAGAATATTTTGTATCGTCCTAAATCAACAGGTGCTCTTATGTTTAAGCGAAACCGCTCATATTGGGTCTGCGAGTTTACGGGGGTGGATAAATTGAATACGCACCAATATCGCGATTCCGCTCCTCTGGCAATTTTATATTCCGGCGGAATATTTAATTACACTAAATATGAATTTATTCCGTAATGCTAAAGATAAAGCAATCCAAGGGATCACTTATTGGGACTAACTAGAATGCAATATAAATTCCATAGTTATTGGAATTCGGTATGAAGGGAGTATTAGTAAAAGTTTAAATAAATGCGTAAAGACATTTCCAGCCATTGAGGGACGTGAGGGGGGCATTCCCGCCATATCGGTCGTTAGTTACTTTATGAAATATTATTTGGAGGAGATAAAGTGAATTGGAAAACTTTGTTTTATGCAGATTTCGTCCAGGAAGGGAAAGATCGAATGTAATCTTGTTGAACCCCTTAAGCGATTTATAAAGGGTGTTTTTTTTTTAGAAACTTCGACTTTATTTTCATCCAATGACAATTCTGACTGTAATTGGTCTTTCAAAAATAATTCTAGTTTAATATATCGTTATGTCAACGAACTTTTTCTACATAAGCCACAATGCATTTGTGTACACAATGTGCGCATATTGTTACGCTGATAAAAAAGCCGTTCGCTCCCTGGTGTATGAGAAAATTTACGTCCACGGGAATTACGCCAGACCGTTATTAATTCCGAAGGCACTAAAAACCACCGGCATCTCGAGTTACTCGTTTTGCTGGCATTAATGCGGACTAGAAACTTCAAGGGGATAGTCGCATCCTCCTGAAATTTTATCAGAGACGGTAAAAACTCGGGCCGCGCGCTCTTGTTCTATTTTCTGGTGCGGCAACAAAGGCGTCCGCGGTTCATAACCGATCTTATATGAGAGAAAAGAATCAATGAATGTGAACTTTGCACCTTTTTTATTTTAATTCGGCCTTTTGTCTTTGCCGCTGCGGAACAAGCACTTTGCATTTTTATTGCCCGGAGTTATGGCGGTCTATTAAGGGGAATTTTTAGCGCGTGATGCCGCCATGTTAATAACTCATGTACAGGGTATATCGGTTACGGGGTCCTACGTGTCTTAAACTGTCAACGAGATCATGTATCAGTGCGCCATAAATTGGGATAACATTTTCATAATTAAAACTCTGGTATCAGAAGTAAATAGTCTTATTTTGACATACATACTCCTACAGTGCTTTCATCAAGGACATATTTTGTATTTCTTGATAAATTCTTGCGTTTAAATCTTCTAAATTCTCCGATATAGTGACGTATTTTTAAGTATACTCATAAAGAGTAATCTATAGGTGCTAAATATGGCGTTAAATCTATCAAAATAAGTGTAATATTTTACAAAACACTTTATCCTGGAACATACTTCTCGGATGAAATTATTTTTGCATCCGGAAAAAAAGTTACAGGCCCTTAAAATTAATCGACGACGACAGTCCCTAATGAAACTTTAAACGAACCGAAAGCGTGGCAGTTTCCTCAAACTTCCGGAGTCTCGCCGAATTCTTTTCGAACTCTCGAAGTTATTTTAACGTAAAAAATGTATTTTATAAATACCGCGTTTTACGAGTAAGTTGCGAGGCATTTTACGGACGGTTGAACCTCGAGATGTTTTCTATTTAATCGGGGATACTCGCGCCCGGAATATTGGAAGCCGTTCATCAGGCGGCGATGGATTTATGATGTGGTAATGTCGGTATACGCATTTCATTCCTGTAATGCGCGGCGCCATGGTGTAACGAAATCGGATATTGAAACATATCATGAAAAAGAAACAGGCGACCGATTTTCTACTACCATCAAAATATACCTCACTCGACGCGCATTTCGTCAGCCAAGTTGGCATCGACAGGAAATGATTAACGCGAGTCGACCGCCGTATAATCTTCTAAAGAAACTGTGCTGTTATTTATTGTTACTACTTTGAGGATTCAGCCCTTTCCAAAGATGAAATTGTCATAGTTCGTGTCGGTAATTTGACCATCTAAGTAGGCATTGCGACGTCTGAGGGTGGGAACATTTTGTGGACCGTGGGAACTTTTTAAACCTCTGTCGACATACATGAAAGGAACCGCCAGACAGGTGTTCATTGGATAATGCTCGAGTGTGTCGGCCGGCCCAAACCTTCGCTTCATCATTTTATTATAAAGAAATAATGGGAGTGGATAGTTTTGAAATGCAATCAAGCGCTGTATTTTACCGGTTTCCATGGGAAAGAAGAAATTTGTTCGCACTAACACTGGGCCCAGTCCACTACCCTGAACCTCAATATGAATGTTATTGTCACGACCATTTATATAGGAGAACCCATCTATGTAATGGCTGGAGAGAAAAGTAGGCATTGCGGCGACTGAGGGTGGGAACATTTTATGGACCATGGGGGCTTTTAGAACCTCTGTCGGCATACGTAAAAGGAATCGCCAGAAAGGTGTTAATTGGATAGTGCTCAGGTGTGCCGGCTGGCCCAAACCTCTTCGGAACGTGAGAACTTAAGACCTCTGCAGGAATAGGCATGAGCCTTGAAAGAATATAGGGAGCCGGTCGTCTAGGACCCAAACTCATTGCTTCGTACTTTTATTATAAAGAAATAATAGGGGTGGATAGTTTTAAAATTAAAGCACCGATTTCTATGTAAACGAAGAAAGTTTATTCGCAATAGTGCTGGGCCCAATCCACCAGCACAGACCACAGTATGAATGGCTTTGTTACAGTCACCTCTATAAGAGAACCCATGCATGTAATGGCCGGGGAGCAAAGTGCTGCACTTTTATGAACGCTGCGTCGGGCAGTTGACATAAACGCCCATCGTATTCACTTATGTCAGTAAATATAGCGTTCTAATTATCTTCGCAGCTCTTATTCTCTGCGTATTATAATATTATGAAACTTTTTCCCATAAATCGTCTTCAAAAGCGGGTCGAAACAATTCAGTAGTGCCTTGCATGTAACCGACCACCTGTGTAGTTATTTAAATTGCGCCAAGCTTCGGCAATATCGCTGAAGGAACTTCCGCATACACTTACTTGCCTCCATACGTGTTTGTTCCCGACCTCCTCGCAGGTGTGTAAATAGGGTCGTATTCGCGTCTTGCATCGCGATCGTAAAGACGCCTCCGGGAACGAATCGTCGTCGTCTCTATTCCGTTCGCGTATCAGAAACTACGTATTTAGACCACGGGATATTTTTCTAAATGAAAATTTGACTTGGAAATGCGAATCATTTCCGTAGGAGAGTAAAATACAAAGCCTCGCGGGGCTATCGGTATACAAATGGTTTGTAAATAATGTAAAGACCCTTCTTGATAAGTTACTTCGGAATGCATAAAAATGTAAAATAAATTTTAAAAGCTATAAACGGTAGATAAGCGAAGGATAGGGCGATGTCGGGGTTCAAGACAGAGGGCGGCATCTCGAGTAATCGGTGTATATTTATGGGTGCCTTTCTCCTGTGGAGATGATGTTAAAAAATAATAGATGTTGCGATCAGGTTAGTTTTATAAATATAAAACCATGAATTTTAATGGGTTCATTTTTGGTATTTGGGTGAGGTTTATTTATAAATCTTTTTTATGGCTTCTTTTGTAACTTTTCTAAGTGAAATGTACGTTCTCACACTTCACGTGTGACAAAAATAAAATATAGTTTTCTTAAAAATAAAATTAAATGGTTTTGAAGTCTAGAATCAACACAGCACACATCATAGTGATAACATTATTGGACTTTGTTTTTTTTGTTTTAACTTTAAAACACATTTTTATTTTTTAAAAAGACGTTGACGAACATTTTTTCAGTGTTTGTGTTTGAGCCGTTGCGTCATAATTTCATTTACACAAATTATTTCATAAAATTATGAATTTTGTGCGAAATTTTATCACACACTGTATATAGAGGGTACAAAGAGATCAATAAGTAATTAAATAAATATAAATTTGTATAACATTCTGAATTTATTGTAATCTACTATGCAACGTCAGTCATGATAATTCTCTCATTTATATCGTCGATGTAATATGACAACAGTGGTTTCTAAAATAACGATATGGTAGTTTTTTCTTGAACGATTTCTATCATCAGTTTCAGTAGTATATTCAGGGAGTTTTAGTCAGATTTTACAAACTGACTTTTTTGCTTTGAATGACGATAACTTGGCGAAAAAGCATCTTACAAGGCTTTTAGACTGCTGAAATTAAAGAGGATAATATTATCTAAAAGAGCTTTATGATGAAATCACTGAAAGGACATGAAGACCGTGGACTTTTTGAAAAGGACGCAAGAATTTGGATTTTTTCCGATAGTTTTCTTATGATTACTCAAAATCTGCTGGTGGTAAAAAAAATTTAATTAAAAATCTGAAAACTAGAAACTTGAAGCTTCAGTTTTTTTTTTAATTTCTCTGCGACTATTTTTCTCCAACTTACAGCCCTTTGAAAATCAGCTAAAAATTTAGGATTTTTTTTTATCTCTTAATTTTTGTGCCTAGTGTAGATAGTAATCAAATCTTTGTTCCTAATTGGCTGGCCATTCAGTTGATATGTTTTAAGGAAAAGTTATTTGGGCATTAAAACACACAAATTATATCAATAGCAAATACGATTCTTTGAGTAGTTAATTAAATCATTAATTTAACTTCTTCACGACGTAGAAGCTTTTTCATCTGAAGATTATGAAGTAATTCTTGGCTAAGTTCTTATCTTTTTTTTTTAGAATCCTTTAAATTATGTGTTCAGTATAGATCTTACCCTTCATTTTAAATATATTCATAAGAGGGAGAAGGGAGAGGTGATGATATCGGTAGTCACTGTAGACCTCCGTAATAGCTCCTGCGTTGGTCCAAAGGCATTGGTCCAAATAAACTCCAAAATATGGAGGAGAATCGTTTTATCGAAACCAAATAGCATCAATTTTGATATTTAACTAACTGCCAGATGTGCCAAAATCCATCGTGTTTATGTAATCCAAATTTAAGGGTTGAGTTCGATACATTAGACCGTTGGGAAGGTATGTGGGTACTGTTAGTCGCCTAGTGCGAATATTTATTTGGAAATAAGAAAAAAATGGAATCTCAGGTAGAACATAATTGTTAAGATGTCACAAGACTCGTGTAGCCGCTACTGCTATAAGAATTCGAATTATTTTCATTAGATCTCTTCCAGGTTTTCACTGCCGTGTTTTAAAATGATCCAGTATAGAATGAACTAACAATTTTAAAATATGGCTGATAAAAGTCGATCTTCTAACCCCGTTTCATGAGCAGATTAATTCATGAATTTCAACAGTATTTTCACTATATTTATAAAAGAAAACCGCCATATGAGGCATCGGGAGAATTGGAAAAACTCAATAAAGCATCCTCGGCAGGCAAATCTAGTAAACATAAAATATTCTTCCGGCAGATAAAATTTTCATTCGGGCTAAACATTTTCTAAATATTCCGAACGGATTCTCGTCCGCAAGGCTGCTGGATAACCGACCGCAGTCGTGTTTACGTGTGGTCTCAGCGAATTTTTCGTTTTATGGTTATCGTTTTGTTTTGGTATTCATTGAATTTCATTGTCTCGGAGTCTGAAATGTAGTGAAAGATGGCTCGGTAACTACGTAGATAGCTTACATTAGCATTTACGAAGAGGTGCATCACATTGTAATGGTTACAATGCAACAAAAATTTTTAAAAAGTCATCATGGTTGTGTTATACACTACTCAAAAAAAAAATAAGGGAACAAAAAAGTTTTGAAAAATTTTCAATGATTTTTGAAAGCTGTAACTTTATGAAAAATGGTCTTACCGAGATAAAAAAACTAGTTTAAAGCTTTGAGTTTCTTCTTTTAAAATCTTTTCTGTATGATCATTATTTCCCGAGTATTGAATTACCAAAGTTAAAACTAATTTTGAGCTTTAAAAAGGAAGATAACTCAGCGAAAAATCATCGTACAAGGCTTTTAGATCGTTGTAACTGCTGATGGTAAAAATTTTGAACTCAATCCTTGAAAACTAGAAACTTGGAGCTTCAATTTGCTTTTTCTATTGCTCTACGACTATTTTTCTCCAAGTTACAGCCCTTCAAAAATCATCTATAAATTTAGGATTTTCTTTACATCCTATTCATTTTTGTGCCTACTGTATATACTTCAACGACAGTACTAAAGCGCCATCCTCTATATTTAAGTAAGTTTCCATTATGGCTTATGATCGGCAAAAAGTAATAGTTTTTCTTCTAATTTAAACACACCTCTTTCTAACACACTCGTAGCATCACTTCATCTCGTATATCACGAGACTGTAGGATTATGTTTTCGCACAATTCTCATCCATAATGAAATCATTGGAATAATATAGATGGTCGAATCAGAATGTCGGCAATGCTCTAAATTAATAACTCAACGCAAATTGTTGTTGGGAGTTGGTTTCTTGGACAGCGCCAGATGTTCTCTCCAACTTCCTGTCGCATGTCGGGCGAATCCCACATCATCTATTCACAAAACCGCTCTTAAAAATTCGATCGTGTTTACATCGTTGCCTGTGCCTATTCACTAAATTATGGTCAAGGTAAATTAGGCGGGAGCAAAGCTTGAATCTTGCGCACGTAATACAATTATAACCCGGTAGTGATTCTTCTGGTATTCATGTCAGGATCTTCAGTTTTCAATTGCACCAAAAAGAGAACTTGCAAAACATTACTTATTCTTGGCTCCTGTTCTCTACAGATATGACTGCTACAATGTCATTCGTAATGTGGTCCGTGGCAGCGGATTAGGCCCAGTATTGGGGTGTCATTATATGCTCAGGTTCGAGTCCCAACGGGACGATTTTGGCACCTCTTTCTGGGTGCGTTTGTTCTTATCTTTACGTGTTACCGTCTCCTCCTCTGCCTAAGGCGTCAAGGGAAGAAAGTCGATTTTTGTGTTTAAACTTTTTTCTGTGTGGAATACTCATCGCAGGAGTGCGCCAACTTTTAGATTGCTTCTCTGCCCTCAAAATAAGCCAATAAAACCTGAGTTGATTAAGTTGGGGGCGGCATACGTGCAGCTCTCACACAGCGCCTTCCCGCTCGATTTCTTCTCACGCTCGTGTTTTTTCTAGCCGTCCATTCCGAAAGTTCCCAACTAAACCGCTAGTTTCAAGTTTCGTCATATTTATACCAATACGGAGGCAATCTGGAGGGCATTAAAAAGTAATAAAAACAGGAGATCTTGATTTGAACTTTTAATATCGAAGTTTCGCAGCAGAGGGCGCGCTGCCGAGGACCTGAATATAATAAAACTTGTTAAAAGTTCACGGTTACTTGGGCGGAATCTGTATCTATAGATGCGACGACGGGCGATATCATAACTCTTTTCAGCAGTTATCCGAAACTAAAGTTCTACTCGGGGAATTACGACAGTCAATTACGCGAGAGCCGGGGAGAAAGCCAAACGTATTTTCTTAATTTATCGCGTATTGTGCAGGCCCTGGTAAATTAAATACAAAGGTGGGGTAGAAGGAAAGTTGCCGAGAGAAAACTTATTGATGAGCCAGAAAGTTTTCGGCGCTTTGTGTGTTCCACACTCATACACGGTCGGTTTATTTAAGGAATTTCTTAGTCATTCGTTAGTTGTGTTAAAAGGCATCTATCATCATTGGAGTATGTGGACTAAATCAAATTTTGAACGTTTAACGTTTTTACCAGAATTTATTTGATATCCATTTCCATGAGGAGACAAATGTTGATATTGCGAGTCGCTTTTTGATCCCTTGTCTATCAATTCATCCCCTAGAATCTAACGTGTAAAATGCAATCATGCACATCTCTCTATCCAAATCCAAAGTTGATAACACATTTTGGGAAAACCAGACTATATTATTCAAAATCCGTCCAACAAAATTTTTAGAGCATCTTTTTCAAAACCAAATTGTTAACATTATACAAAATTAAAACCATTGCTGGTTAGATTTTCACTTTTCATTTGTTAAACATATTGTAAACATAAACAATTGTTTCGCCAACACAGTGGCTTCTTCAGATGTTGAGTACATAGACTCTATAGAGTATATGCACTCTTTTGTTTGTTATGCTTAACAAATAAAAAGTGAAAATGTAACCATCAAAGGTTTTAATTTTGTATAAATATGGATTTTCATCGAGTAACGGCCCAATCAATTCAGAATGTTAAAATTGTACCGAATTTGTTACTTTTATCGTGAACCCACGGTATAATAAATAAACGTAGTCGAATATTTGGCCCGATTTTATGAGCCGCCGGTATTAAACGCACCGAAACGTTTTTATTCCATTAATGATATTTAACAGATCTTTCAGACGACTCGTCAGGCCTACCATCTGGCGGCGACGTATGGGTACTAGTCATAAAGAGCGCCAAACCCACCGACTCCGGCGTGTACGTTTGCGAAGTGAACAGCAGCCCCATCGTGAGGAGTTTCCACAAATTAAGCGGTAAGTAGTGAACGGCAATAACAGAAATTAGGATTTCTACTGTTCGACACTTTCGGAAGCCGTATATCGACCACGAGCTGCGAACTGTCGAAGTCGTCCTGATAATACCGTACAATCAGTTTCTCGGTTTAGGTATGCGTGTCGTAGAATTTATAGAGAACAGTTTGTCAAATAGTGGAGACAGTATGTGAGAGGCTTGCGTCGTACTTTTTTCAATCCTTGACGACTGTATTTCCTTTTCAGTGTTACTTCTTATTTAGATTTGTATTTTCTCTTTCCTAATATTCTTCTACGAGTATCTAAGTTGATGGACGACACTTAATTTTTTTTTAGTCCTCTCTAAATCTATGCTCCCTCCAAACAACACCACCGACGCCCTATCCCAATACGAGGATCCCAGGCAAACCATCAGCAGTAAAAATCACAACTACACGGATTGCTGTATCGGGAAAAATGTGTCTTCTGCCTGTCTGGGTTTCTGCAACATCCAGAGCATATTAGAAGGTAATTTAGCGACGCTCGGGATGTCCCTCACGTAATCCATTTTATAATTTCCTGTAGGAACCACGGGGCAAGATCCGGAGCAGTGCGAAACAGACTTTCCGGCCATCGTCAATTGCATGGCCGACGGCAGGAATCACGTTCCCTGCTGTATCCAGGAGAGGGTGCCCGATATTTGTCAGGACGTCTGTCGCGGAGAATACACCGCTATAACTGATAATATCAAGACGCACTTTTCCTGTTCGTCTTATACGGAACAGACGCTGGCCTGTATTGTCGAAGGGATAGGTAGGCAGGCCATCGCGTTTACCCTAGCACAGTTTTATTTTTTTTTTTTTACTTAGAACTGCTTCCAAGCCCTCCGGAAAATGTCGATGTCGAAGCCTTGACCGAAAAATCCCTCAAGGTCGAATGGGCGCATCCGATCTCGAACACCGAAACAGTTACAGACTATCACATCAACGTCACGTCGTTGAAAACATTCGACGAACAATTTTACGAGTCGGATGACGACGGTCCCAAAACCAACAATACATTATCTCACAGTGTAGTAGTGAAGGTACCTGGTAGTCAGAACATGACCATCTTGCAGGATCTAGTTCCGTTCACCATGTACGAGATAAGAGGTAAGTGGCGTGGTTTACTTTTTAGGTATATATCTCGCCAAGGTCTGGACGTCATTCAACGATTCTTTCAACATCATCTACACTACTCAGTAATATTTCCAAATTGAAATAGAACTATATTTACCCTCCGCAAGTTGCGATTGTCTCCTAGTCCCACCAATATCACTTTCCATCGCAATACGTCCTTATCCTCTAATCGCGACCTCTCCAAAATCACTTCCCGTCTCCACCAAGACCATCTTCTATCGTCAGGTCGTCCAACCTTTCTGGGTTTTTTCCAGTTACTGCTCTAAACGCCCATGGCGCTAGCCTCCCTAGTTACTCGGTGCGTTCGCTCACCCTCACCCCCGGCAACATGAAGCAAACCGCCGTCGGTCAGGCTCCCCAGCTGCCCGACATAAGGAGCTGTTGCGCCAACAAGGGCATCGTCCATAAGACGTGCGTCAACAAGCTGTGCGATCCGGCCGAGGCCGCTTCTGCGGAAATCACGGATCTGATGATCTGCGCCCCCTGGGCTGCCGACACCTTCGGATGCCTCACCAACGGCTTGGATCACACCCCGTGCTGCCGGGCTAGGGGGTTACCAGATATCTGCCAGCAACTGTGCACCGGAAACGTGTCCAGCATAGACTTTAATTACTTCAAGTAAGATATAAAAGAGTACTTAATGCGTTTTATAATCGGTTTGAAATTGTAGTCGAATTTCAAGGTCATACTTGGACTATTTGAAATTGCTGAATAAACGATTTTGTTAAACTATTCCATAAACAAAATAGGAATAATTAGTTAATCGCGATTGAATTTGTGAAAATCATTAATCAAATAATGAGTACAATATTCACCACAATCTGAAAACCCAGCTTTTGTCGATTTCAAATCTGAATCCAAAAAGTGACTGGCCTATATCCGCTCAGGTGTCTCCGTTATATGGGCGAGTACACCAACTGCCTGCTCCAAGGCTACGGCGTCCTGCCGAGCGCCCCGACCCAAGTCCACATCACTAACATAGAGACGGAATTCGCCATCCTGCATTGGGCGCCGCCTAAGACCCTCGGCGACACGGTCCTTTACTACAACGCTCACCTAAGAAGGATCGGCGAGGAGAACGAGGAATACAAAGCTATTAGCAAAGTACGCAGCCCTTACATCCTGGAGGGGTTGGAGAGCGAGACTGACTACGAGGTGTACGTGGAGGCCGCGAACATCCACGGCGTTGGGATGCCCAGCAGCAGGCTCACCTTCGAAACCGACAGTAAGGTAAGTCTGGCGCCGCCGCGGTAAAAGAAAATCGCATCGACGTGGTACGCTTTTATTGAATTTTGAAACAAAACAAATCAATACCCCCTCTTATTCTCGTTCAGGTTTCGTTTGATCCACTTGTTCGGATTGCCGGCCCTCACCCAGAACTTGTAGGTGATGGTGTGCTTGTAAGTCTCGCCAGGTCTCAGTACGCAACACGGGAAGTTCTTGAAGTTCGCGCACGCCGGGTAGTTTTGCGTTTGCAGCGAGATTCCCGCGTGCATGTTGTAAACGGCCCGCTCTTTACCCACTATTTTGTCGGTGCTCTTGTAGAAGAAGGGTATCGCGTTCTCCTTGGTAATCCTCTTCTTCTTCTTTGGCGCTGCGACCGTCCTACTGGGAATCTTGAAGGAATCCGCGATGCTGCCATTATCGATATTGCCCTCTTGATCATGCGTGGGCGGTTCGTCTTCTATTATGGCCGCGTCTAGTATTTTCGCCATGACTTCCTTCAGTTGCACCCAATCATCTTCGTCGATAGCCTCGCAGACTATCTTGAAGGTGTTCTCTAGGTAGTCCATCTGTAGGGGGGATAGATAGAATTCCGAGACGCATGATTCTTCCTCTATTTCTTCTTCGATCGTTCCCTGTGGCGCGCCGGCGGGGGACTGACCCATCGCGGAGTTTTTCGTGTTGTTTACGAACGCCGACTGGTCCAGCTGGCATTTCTTTAAAGTCGATATGGAACCCGTCTCGGGGGTGTTGTTCAGCGCCTGGACGGCTTTGGCTTTTTCTCTGATTTTCACTATCAAATCGCGTATCTGCTCGTAGTTACTTTTCTCGTCTACGGATAGATGCATTATTAATTCTTTGTGGACTTTTTCGAAGAGCGCTAGGATCGGATCCGGTTTTTCGACCTCATCTTCCGGCACTAATTCTTGCATGGACAACACTCTCCCATGGCCGAATTCGTCCCCGGTAGAAAAGTTAACGCCGCTTTGGTTGCTGTAGATTTCTAACATCCTACCGCTGGGCGGGTGTAAGACCCTGGCGACGAAGCAGTCGTCTTGATCCATACCGCGATTCACGCACAAGTTTTGATTGAATCCGTCCCTCGGCACTATCCCCATGACTTTACCCAAGATCTTCGGTATTTGAAAATCGCATGGGGTGTGCACGACATTGACGATCTCTCCCGTGGGTATACCATTTGGTTGCGGCGTAAAGCAGTTGCTATTTATCGTAATAATATGCCTATAAACATGGTCCGCACCGGCATAGTGTCCTGCCAAATTGAAGTAAGTCAAATTGGACAAGTTTACTATAGTCGGTTGGGTACACTGCGCGTCCATCTCGATGTTAAATTCGTTTCTAGCCGACAGTTCGAAGCATACCCTCACGAGTAAGTCTCCTGGATAGCCTTCGTTTAAGTGAGGACTGACGTGACTCATTATTACTTTCTTGCCTTCCACGTACGTTTTCCAAACGGCCTGATCCAAACCCTTCGCTCCACCGTTGAAGTGATGTGAGCTTCTATTAGGCGTCAACCAATATTGCTTGTTGTCTATTTGAAACGTGCTGTTTCTCACTATGTTGGTCATGCGTCCGATCGTAGCTCCGAAGTAGTATTTCTTGTGGTACAAATAACCCGCGAGATCGTGAAAACCCAGCACTATATCTTCGATGGCCCCTTTCCTGTCCGGCATTTTGATCGAGGTTATTCTAGCGCCGTAATTTATCACCTGAACTTGAATTTTGTTCTTGTTCCGCCACGTGAAGCGCTTGATGTTGTGCGCATCGCCGTTCTCGTCGTAGTACAAGCCGAACACGTCCTCGATCAGTTGAACGTCTGGTTCGGGCGTAGCGGGGGGTTGGTCGGCGCTCGACTTGGAACCTCTGCGTTTCGACCCGTCGCTCCTGGACTCGTGGAGTCCCTCCACCTTGATCAGTTTCTCCGACGGGTTGTCCGACAATTTGCTGGTCCTCTTTTCCATGATTATTATCGGGGATTTGAAGGTTTTCCGAAAGTTAACGTGACGGCAATCGACGACAATGGCGGGAATGTCATAGTGACGCTGGCAGTTTGACGCCAGGGTGTCTAAATCGAAGTGTCGCCAATAGATGGCGGTATATGGCGCAAAATTTTGACTAACTGTTTGCGTTTTTTTTTAATTTAGTTTTAACAAACTACTTTAATAAATCGCGTGGTATTCGGGCGTTTTCGCAGCTTATAGAGGAGAAACTGGAGGAGGTCGCCGCCTATAATGCGACGGCATGTTGCGTTGAGGCCCAGCTGAACAGTGTCTGTCTGCCGCTCTGCTCCTACAACGCTAAAATGACGGACATCAAGCTGCTCGCGGGCGTCTGCGGCGCGGAATTCCACAAGATCCTCCGCTGCGGCGCCGGCGGTAGGAATCACAGGCCCTGTTGCAGCAGACGAGGAGTTTCTTCGAACTGCCTATCACTATGTTCCGGAGTCGTATTAGATTCTCTACTGGTCACCGCTACGACTTGCGTGCCATATATAGGCAATATAGCTCAGTGCTTCGAGGAAGGTGAGTGGTGATATCTTAGATGGCCAAGATCGATAAATTGTCGGGGATTTTTGCGTGATATTTCTTTTAGGTACCGGCAATCTACCGGGACCCGTATCGGCCTTGCACGCAGTCGTCGTGGACGAGCACAGCATCCTGCTGGAGTGGAACGCCCCAGAGAATTCCAGCAAAGTCACGGACTACGTGATCCACTACCAAAAGGTCGACAATACGTCGATGCACGAAACCTTATTGAAGTTAGATAACGTACGTTGTGAAACGTTAATACATCTGACCGTACAAACTTAATTCTTTTCACGCGTTACAGCAAATAAACACAACCAGCACCACGGCGACGATCACCGATCTGGAGGAAAGCCAGATGTACCATATCTTCGTGGTGGCGCAGAACGAGAACGGCACTTCGTTGCCGTCCTCCATTATAGTCATCAATCTAGTCAAATTAGGTAAGTAGTAGTCGACGGGTTCGCACCGGCTCCGTTTAAACCGTACTCTTTTCCTAGATCAAGGCAAGTGGGTCGGCGGCGTTACCTCGCCTCCTCACTCGCTGGCGGTGGCCAGCCACAGCGCCACCTGGGTCACCATCACGTGGCAGCCGCCCGAATTCAGCCATCCCTCGGAAATTATAAATTACAGGTGAGCATCCACGCGTGAGGTAAGTTTTACGCGAGTTAAACGAGCACCGTCTCCCCCGTAGGTTGTACCACAAATCGACGGCCGAGGAGCAGTTCCACGTGAAAAATTGCACGGTGAACTCCTTCATGATAAACAGCCTGAACCCCAACACCCAGTACATCGTCTACGTGCAAGCGGTGACGGAGAAGGGCGTCAGCATGCCGTCCGAGACGCTGATCGCCTGGACGGACCCCGCCTATCCCGCTTTCGTCGAGGTAAGTGTTCAGGGGCGTTAACGTTGCGAGGTAAGGGGCTAAGGCGAGAACCTTGCGGTATCTTTGCTGGCACTTAGGATTCGTTCGTTTGTGCGATGTATGGCGATGGAATTGAATTGAGCAGCAGGCACTTTATGCTGTTCTCGTTGTTTCCTCGATAATAGGTGTGTGAGAAGGCAGTTTCTCCACTGTGGCTTTTGGTAGAGCTTTTTTTAAATTGTCTTTCTGATCGAGTTACGTTCTTCTTTCTATTCGGGGTTTGTCTTTTGCCAGCCGCCGACCGTCCATCCGATCAACCTGGTCCTCGAGGGCAGCAGCATGACGATCCTGTGCATCGCCATGGGCACCCCCATGCCGACGATTTCCCTCTACATATCGGGTCGGCTGGTCAGGCAGGAGACGACTAGGCACATGGTGACGGTCATTCACAACGTCACCAAGGACATGGACCAGATTTCCTGCTATGCCGACAACGGGTACGGTACGCCGATGCAGGCCTCCAGGAAGATCACGATCAGCCGTAAGTGGGCGCAATTCTCTTTCAGTCGAAAGCCCTTGACTCGGGATGGTTTGTTGTAGACGCGCCTCACATCCAGGCCAGCGGCATCACGATGACGACCCTCGGGGACTCGGTGACGTTGGAGTGCCGCGTGGAGGCGCACCCCGAGCCGAAGATGATATTCTGGCTGAACCACGAAGACCGGACGCCGGTCATCCAAGGCGGGAAGTACGATATCGCGACGCGCGCCGTCAAGGACGAGGAAGATAAGTACGTGATGCAGCTGACCATCAAGCAGATCGCGAGCGACGACGTCGGCGACTACTACTGCCACGCGGAGAACGTCTTCGGCACGGCCACGCAGCCCGTCTCGGTGCGGATCAGGAGCCTGGCGGCGGTGAATAACGTCACGCAGTGCTGCATCGAACAGAACGTCAGCTCGTCGTGCATGGACGCGTGTTACTTCCACGTCGACATGGACGCCGTCATCGACAAGCTGGAGTGCATCCAGGACTTCGATAAGCTGATGAAGTGCGCCGCCGACGGGTCGGACCACAGGAGTTGCTGCGCGCACGTCAACGTGCCGAGGAGGTGCCTGGACTGGTGCCGGGGCGAGCCGATTTTGAACAACAAGGTGTGCGTGCTGTACCACACCAAGCAGATCATGAGCTGCTTCCACGAAGGAAGGTGAGTGTTTCTTTCTAAATTTTAATCTTCCGGGACCGGAGCCGTGCGTACACGCGAAGAGAAATCGCGTCCTCAAAACTGAAACCGTGTAAACACGCTGTTGTTAACTGAATGAAAAACAAAATAGAGCTTGTAATTTTATTTTATTGCTGATTACAGAAATTTGTCATAAAACTTTGTCAATTAAAAGTCTTCTTTTAATTGCTGAATTGTTCCAAATTATTCCATGGTTATCTGAAGCAAATAATTTAAATTAATGGATAAATCGAAACTAATGTTTTTTTTATTTTATAATAAATTCGTTAAAAAATTATTTAACTTAAAAAAAATTGTTTGTCGACTTTATAAAATCTCTTAAAATATTTTAATAATCGCAGCTAATAAATTATAACAAACATGATCGGAGTGAGACTGCGCACGAGCTAACTAGAGTAGTATGCACTTAAACGCCTAAACTGACGCGTAACGAAAGGCTCAGCGCTTATGGCGTCGAACACATGCGGAGCTCCTTGTATTGTTTTCTTAAATCAATAAGAAAATTGTATATCAATAGAAGAGTGATAATCTTTTTGTATCGTCAGAGAAAAACTTCCGGGGCCGCCTCAGAACGTCCGCATCGAATTCATCGATTCTCATTCCGTCTACTTGATCTGGGATCCGCCGATTAAAAATCCTCACACCGTCGAACAATACAGGGTGTTCTGGAGGTCGACCGACTCGTCGAGCAACCACCGACAGAAGGCCGATACGTCTGATACTCGACTGAAAATAACCGACCTTAAAGGTAGGATTTCTCTTAAACATAACCTCAATTATAATCTTACGTTTACTTTACGTTGTATTAATCGGTGTTAACTTAAAGGCAATAATCTCTGTAGCAGTTGTAGCGGATACAAACTGTTGTTTTTTTTTTAACGAAAATATTTCTAATGCAACGTAAATTACAGTTACTTTACGCTACATTGCTTAGGGATATGTTTATAATACCACATTTAAAATTTATTATGTTGGTAGTATTATTGTATATACTACGCTTAAAAATATGGTTGAAAATTCGAACGCTTTTTGCAACGTAAAGTAAAACTTAAGCGTAGGTTATACGTCGCTGTATAACCTAAAATATATTGAAGGTTGAACTATCTAATTGTATTTTTATTGCGTTTTATTTGAATTACTTTCGTCAACTTACGCAGAGCCGCGGTATTTTACATTACGTTGGTTTACGTTACAGAAATAACGTACGCCAATATTCTAAATTCCCGGTGTACGTAAAAATTGTAATAGCTGTGCAACAAAATATAATATTCGATGCATTTCTATTGCTACCTCTCGTGCGTATGTCCAACGTAAAGTAAATTATATATCGGACTGCGAAATATTTTACCAAAGAAGTAGCAAAGTAATATTTAGTTTCGTTATCACGAGTATATTTACTTTGAGTGACGTAAATCTGCGTTACCTTACATTACGCCACTTAGTGTTACGTAAGGTAAAAAGGACACCAAGTTACGTAATGTAAATTAACGGAGATTTACGTTGTTTACTCAACGTGAACAGATTCAAGATAACGGAACTAAATATTACTTCGCTACTTCGTCATTGGTAAAGTATTTCGCAGTTCGATATATAATTTACTTTACGTTGAACATACGCGCGAGAGGTAGCAATAACAATGCATCGAATATTATATATCGTTGCATATCTATCATAATTTTTACATATTGGCTTAGTTATTTCTATAACGTAAGTCAACGTAATGTAAAATACCGCAGAACTGCGTAAGTGAACAAAAGTAAATAATATAGAATGCACTGTGCAATGTATGATAACACAAATGATTATCGGTGAGGTTTCTTCCGAGTTATTTTATTAACTCGCCACGTCTATTAATTTACGCAGTCTCCTGATTATTTTTACTTTACGTTGATTGTTGATTATTGGGCGCTTTTAAATTCGTTCAAGGCTGACGAAGAATGGTAAACATTAATTGCACGTATTCAAGGGTTACGTGAGGTGACGTAAGGCGTAACTTTATTGAACGCGACGTAAAGTAAAAATACATTTTTACTTTACGTTGCATTTTTTTTTTTCTAGATTCAGATAGTATTACATTACGTGACTTTACGTGAAGGTAGTATTTTTGCTTCTCTTATCGGACACTACGTAGAATGAAGGAACATTAATTTTACGTATGCGAGGCTTACGTGAGGTGGCGTAAAGTAATACGTACGTTATTGAACACAACGTAAAGTAAACATACGCTTCTCTACGTTACATTTTTGTAGCTTCCCCTCGTGTTACGTTACGCGACTTTACGCGCAGATAATATATTTTCTCCTTTTAGCGGGTAACACATACGAGGCGGTCGTGAAGGCCGGCAACAGCAAGGGCACGTCCCTCTTCACCGACGTCCTCAAGTTCACCATGGGCGACAAGTACGTAACGTCGGCGGCCAGCCAAGACAGCCAGGACGGCCACGTGGGCGTCGTCGTCGCCGTGATACTAGCTCTGGTCGTCGTGGCGGCCATATTCGCGGGCGCGGTATGGTTCGTGAGGACGAAGAAGATGCTGGGCGTGAAGAATTCCAACGGCATCGCCTTCGAGAATCCCAGCTACTTGCGGGAGGTCAACATGGATCACATTCAGGTAAGGTTTAGGAGATGAGGACGAGGCAACTCGGATCTAATTGCGTGGTTTACCGTTTCAGGGTCAGAACGAGTCGTCCGCGGTTCCGAACGGCACAGCCAATGGCATCGCAGTGTCGTCGGCGTCAGGCGGACAGGGGTGGAAGAACGAGGCGCTGCACGTGCCGGCCCAGCAGGAAGTCAACCCGACGCTGTACGAGGAGCTGAAGCTGGGGCAGGACGGCGCCGGCTTCAAGCGGCTGAAGCCCTAGTATGAGGACACGCAGGACCAGGGCGTCGAGTCTCGGTTTTAAACGTAATTCATCACATATTGTGATAGTGATAGTAAATAATTTTCTTGGGGGGCCTAAAAGCAATATCTGACTAGGATTAAGTGGAGCGAGGTGTGGCGGGCGCGGCGGCCGCTCTCGGTCGGAAACTGCTTTTAGAACGCGTCCCGCATAGGTAAAATGCAGACCTGGGTATTGTAACAATTTTTTTTATTTCACCTTCGCGCAATACCTCAGTAGGTTAACTTGTTTAGTAATACGAGAAAATGTGATGTATAATTTGAACAAAAAAAAATAATAATAATAATATGGATATTTAATTTGGGATATTGGACATACATAGGGTAGTAAAGAGATATACGTATAGATTACATTTTATAATGTATTTGCACACTGTATAGTATCGAACAAAAAAAAAAATGTGAAAATATCGACTAAAAACGAACGAAAAAAATAGTAGATAATGTTTATATTGTATGGACTGAATGTAATAATTTTTTTAATGAACCTTCTTGGGCTTGAGGTGTGTTTCCGTACAGTCTGGTGAGTACAGTTTTAATTATACCTCTTTTTCGAAGTTACAAATATGATTCTTTTCTATTTTTGATTTTTAATTTTTCGGCCCATCAGAGTATTTTCTTATCCTCACTCTTTCATTTTAAAGTTCCCACTCAATAATCTACCTCATCATGATGTTTCTATTGTTAACGTTTTCCTTTTTGCACTTCGAACGTTTCTAAATCGACGTAACAATTTAAAAAAATTGCCCCACTCTATCCTACTGCACCGAAGTTTCAAAGTTTGTCCTTATCGTATACTATTGGTGTGTCTTGCCCCAATTTAACCACGCTTGAATAATTTAAATTCTACTCCAGACACACATTATTAACGATGTTGCCCGGCTGATCGAACAGATTTCACGAAAAATTACCCCAGTCTACCCCATCTTCTTTTTACCCAATCGAACTTGAGGTATATTCTCGAATTGTATTGGCATTTCGAATATTTTTAACCGCTAAATAGGTGCGAATGTACTCTTTCTGTTGCCCCACTTTACCCTGCTGTCATAATTATACACTTTAGTGCGGCATACCTTTTTTCCATTACCAATGCTTTTTCCGTTTCCAGAACTTACTGTTCCACGTAACGGGCGGGGTCGGGAAGAATTGCCCCACTCTACCCCATCCTTCAGTTTAGCTGCTCCGATTCTAAAAGCAAGACTGCTTTCAGCAACTCGCATTCTAAAAGCAAGAAGATCAATTATATCTTTCTTAGGAACGCGGCATTTTTCACAATCCTTTTTGTATTCAATCCAACTCCCTACTAACGCAAAATCTACCATATGCATTATTACCCTCAAAGTCCATTTCCGGGATCCGATAAAATTTCGATAAAGACTTATGAGTTGGTCAAGAAGATCTACACCTCCCATACTATGGTTATATCTTTTAACAACTTCTGGTCTAGATATTTCTATATACGCAGACGACTGTTTATCCCATCTTTTCACAATATCTTCATTTCCTTTTCCTACAAAGTTGGAAGCTAAACATACGGCCCTATTGTCGAGCCATTTCACCAGAACTATGCCATCACTACTTGCGACCTCTTCAGCATATCCCCGTCCCCTTTTCCCCATTTCTTTATCTGATGACAGAGGTGGCTCGAAAAACCTATTGACTCTGACTGTTCCAGCTGCGAATACATTTCTGTCCTTCGAAACCTTTAGTAATGAACGAGAGGAAAAATAATTGTCATAGGACAATTTATGGCCGTTTTCTGGGAATATTCGCTCGGCAAGATGAAGGACAACCAATGCTGCCCGTTGGCCGTAAAATTTCTGATTTTCTTCATTCACACCGGAATTCTTACCTTGGTGAAAAATAAAATCAAACGGTTGTCCACTTTCACCACAAAGAGCGTATACTTTTATGCCCCAGGGACAAGGCTTCCCTTTTATATACTGTTTGAACCGGAGCTTTCCAGTAAATGGAATTATCTGCTCATCAATGCAGAGCTCTTCTTAAAGTGGTAAGAACTGGCCGTTTAATTGTCGATTATTCCGCTAGATGGTGCATTACGTTATAAATATCCTTTAAATACGTGTACATTAGTATGTACAACCGGCTGTAATTGGTAGGAGATGCCGAATGAGCAAATAGAAAAAATTTGAAATCAATGTACATTATAATGTGCATCTGGTCCGAAGGGGTTAAGTTTTCTTAAGTTACCCCACTTTTCCCCAAGACATTTACTTTGCGAGTTCTTCACGGGCGAATCCATAGGCGTAACCGTTTCTTTTTTTAGGGTTCTCACTCCAACTAATTTAATTATCAAAATGCAAACGATTTACACAAAACGGCGAACATTCCTGACGAGGTAATATTAAAATACTCTGAACAGCTTGGCCACCATTCAAATTGAAAATCAATTGTCTAGACTGGTACCGTCGAGAATGGAAGTAATGAGACACTTCCGATAAGTCTCCCGGCAATGAGTTATGAATTAATTTTGGAGTTAATTATGCTCTCAGTCGCAGAATGGTCGCGCCCCCTCTTGACCAAGAGCATACTTAATTGAACCACTTGACAATATATGTACGTATCGAAGTGTCGCATTACTTTCTATACCGTCGGTACATCATCCCTTTTTCTTATTGATTTCTTTTATTGTCGTTTTTCGAGCTACGTAACACGTCACATATCAAATTCGATTTACTTTAACCATTTAAAATAAAGGCGCGGCGTTAAATTTACCAGACTATTAAAAGATATACATGAGGAACCATTCCAAAAACATTCCGTCAATTTAACCATTGTATTTAGGTTAATTTCTAAATCCAGGCGCAAGGAAATATGGTCGCCAGTGCCGTACGTAGTTTTTTTTTTTTTTGGTGCAATAAAATGTCACAATGGGGGTTAAATTTGGGCACGAATGAGATCGATCGGCGTAACACTTTGTAAACACCTTCGCGACTGTTGAAATTATGCGAGTTATTCCGAGAGTGAAAGCATTGTTTTTTTATTTATCACTCAATTATTTCAATTGAATCGCCACTGTTACGCCCCTGGCGTGGGCAGGGACGGGCCGTCGTGATTATTCGCGCGAGTCCGGCCATATTTCCGGCGCACCTTATCCTATACATACATACATACATGTGTTATTTTCTTGTAATCTATTGATAAATGTGTATGAGAGTGCATACACGTACATGTGCCTTTCGTAATAACTTATTGTAAAATAATACTATATATATATATATATATATATATATATATATATATATATATATATATATATATATATATATATATATATATATATATATATATATATATATATATATATATATATATATAAAATATATCTCAGATATGAATGTGTAGAAAGTCTAGGTGTAATTCCTTTGTACATAATTTCTAACAATTTGTAAAATATGTCACACACAGATATAGAGATGATAGATGAATAAAAAAAAATATATATAATACAATCGACGTTCGGCCTTTTGATTTCGCCGTTCCCGTTCAACGGTAATTAGGCGAGGACGAGTTGCCTGATGATTGTCCATGTAATTGTGACGTTTATCAATTTTCCTTTTTCGTAGAAGAGTTAATTTCTAATCCTCATTAAAACGGAGACCGCCATGGTGTCCGGAGAGGTCGTTTACGTCGTTCTCAATGCAATATTCTCGTCGATTTTGAGACTTTCGTGTTTTTTAAAAATTTCCATGCCCATCGAATTTTACTCTGTAAAAAGCTTTTTCTCGAGAACAAAGCCGCGAAGATTAGTATAGACGTAAGAAAGCCTCGAGAATGCAGTGGCGCTCCCAGTTTCCTTCTAAAGTTGAAGGTTCTCTTGGCAGGACGGAATTTCCAGAATGATGTATTAATCTCGACGACATCTCAAGAGTTTTTCTCGGTTTGCGAGGAAACCGTGCGTTTTACAGAAAAGCGGAAGGTAGTGCCGCATTAGGGAGGCTCTCTTACGTAGCTTAGGCTACAACTTACGTGGATGTGAGTCTTTCAGATTTTTTTAAAAATTGACATGCTATAGTCCATCGAATTTTTCTCTCTAAAAAGCTTTTTCTCGAGAACAAAGCCGCGATGATTAGTATAGACGTAAGAAAGCCTGACGAATGCAATGGCGCTCTCAGTTTCCTTCTAAAGTTGAAGGTTTTCCTGGTAGGACGGAATTTCCAGAATGATGTATTAATCTCGACGACATCTCAAGAGTTTTTCTCGGTTTGCGAGGAAACCGTGCGTTTTACAGAAAAACGGAAGGTAGTGCCGTATTCGGGAGGCTCTCTTACGTAGCTTAGGCTACAACTTACGTGGATGTGAGTCTTTCAGATTTTTTTAAAAATTGACATGCTATAGTCCATCGAATTTTACTCTGTAAAAAGCTTTTTCTCGAGAATAAAGCCGCGAAGATTAGTATAGACGTAAGAAAGCCTGACGAATGCAATGGCGCTCTCAGTTTCCTTCTAAAGTTGAAGGTTTTCCTGGTAGGACGGAATTTCCAGAATGATGTATTAATCTCGACGACATCTCAAGAGTTTTTCTCGGTTTGCGAGGAAACCGTGCGTTTTACAGAAAAACGGAAGGTAGTGCCGTATTCGGGAGGCTCTCTTACGTAGCTTAGGCTACAACTTACGTGGATGTGAGTCTTTCAGATTTTTTTAAAAATTGACATGCTATAGTCCATCGAATTTTTCTCTCTAAAAAGCTTTTTCTCGAGAACAAAGCCGCGATGATTAGTATAGACGTAAGAAAGCCTGACGAATGCAATGGCGCTCTCAGTTTCCTTCTAAAGTTGAAGGTTTTCCTGGTAGGACGGAATTTCCAGAATGATGTATTAATCTCGACGACATCTCAAGAGTTTTTCTCGGTTTGCGAGGAAACCGTGCGTTTTACAGAAAAACGGAAGGTAGTGCCGTATTCGGGAGGCTCTCTTACGTAGCTTAGGCTACAACTTACGTGGATGTGAGTCTTTCAGATTTTTTTAAAAATTGACATGCTATAGTCCATCGAATTTTACTCTGTAAAAAGCTTTTTCTCGAGAATAAAGCCGCGAAGATTAGTATAGACGTAAGAAAGCCTGACGAATGCAATGGCGCTCTCAGTTTCCTTCTAAAGTTGAAGGTTTTCCTGGTAGGACGGAATTTCCAGAATGATGTATTAATCTCGACGACATCTCAAGAGTTTTTCTCGGTTTGCGAGGAAACCGTGCGTTTTACAGAAAAACGGAAGGTAGTGCCGTATTCGGGAGGCTCTCTTACGTAGCTTAGGCTACAACTTACGTGGATGTGAGTCTTTCAGATTTTTTTAAAAATTGACATGCTATAGTCCATCGAATTTTTCTCTCTAAAAAGCTTTTTCTCGAGAACAAAGCCGCGATGATTAGTATAGACGTAAGAAAGCCTGACGAATGCAATGGCGCTCTCAGTTTCCTTCTAAAGTTGAAGGTTTTCCTGGTAGGACGGAATTTCCAGAATGATGTATTAATCTCGACGACATCTCAAGAGTTTTTCTCGGTTTGCGAGGAAACCGTGCGTTTTACAGAAAAACGGAAGGTAGTGCCGTATTCGGGAGGCTCTCTTACGTAGCTTAGGCTACAACTTACGTGGATGTGAGTCTTTCAGATTTTTTTAAAAATTGACATGCTATAGTCCATCGAATTTTTCTCTCTAAAAAGCTTTTTCTCGAGAACAAAGCCGCGATGATTAGTATAGACGTAAGAAAGCCTGACGAATGCAATGGCGCTCTCAGTTTCCTTCTAAAGTTGAAGGTTTTCCTGGTAGGACGGAATTTCCAGAATGATGTATTAATCTCGACGACATCTCAAGAGTTTTTCTCGGTTTGCGAGGAAACCGTGCGTTTTACAGAAAAACGGAAGGTAGTGCCGTATTCGGGAGGCTCTCTTACGTAGCTTAGGCTACAATTTACGTGGATGTGAGTCTTTCAGATTTTTTTAAAAATTGACATGCTATAGTCCATCGAATTTTTCTCTCTAAAAAGCTTTTTCTCGAGAACAAAGCCGCGAAGATTAGTATAGACGTAAGAAAGCCTCGAGAATGCAGTGGCGCTCCCAGTTTCCTTCTAAAGTTGAAGGTTCTCTTGGCAGGACGGAATTTCCAGAATGATGTATTAATCTCGACGACATCTCAAGAGTTTTTCTCGGTTTGCGAGGAAACCGTGCGTTTTACAGAAAAGCGGAAGGTAGTGCCGCATTAGGGAGGCTCTCTTACGTAGCTTAGGCTACAACTTACGTGGATGTGAGTCTTTCAGATTTTTTTAAAAATTGACATGCTATAGTCCATCGAATTTTTCTCTCTAAAAAGCTTTTTCTCGAGAACAAAGCCGCGATGATTAGTATAGACGTAAGAAAGCCTGACGAATGCAATGGCGCTCTCAGTTTCCTTCTAAAGTTGAAGGTTTTCCTGGTAGGACGGAATTTCCAGAATGATGTATTAATCTCGACGACATCTCAAGAGTTTTTCTCGGTTTGCGAGGAAACCGTGCGTTTTACAGAAAAACGGAAGGTAGTGCCGTATTCGGGAGGCTCTCTTACGTAGCTTAGGCTACAACTTACGTGGATGTGAGTCTTTCAGATTTTTTTAAAAATTGACATGCTATAGTCCATCGAATTTTACTCTGTAAAAAGCTTTTTCTCGAGAATAAAGCCGCGAAGATTAGTATAGACGTAAGAAAGCCTGACGAATGCAATGGCGCTCTCAGTTTCCTTCTAAAGTTGAAGGTTTTCCTGGTAGGACGGAATTTCCAGAATGATGTATTAATCTCGACGACATCTCAAGAGTTTTTCTCGGTTTGCGAGGAAACCGTGCGTTTTACAGAAAAACGGAAGGTAGTGCCGTATTCGGGAGGCTCTCTTACGTAGCTTAGGCTACAACTTACGTGGATGTGAGTCTTTCAGATTTTTTTAAAAATTGACATGCTATAGTCCATCGAATTTTTCTCTCTAAAAAGCTTTTTCTCGAGAACAAAGCCGCGATGATTAGTATAGACGTAAGAAAGCCTGACGAATGCAATGGCGCTCTCAGTTTCCTTCTAAAGTTGAAGGTTTTCCTGGTAGGACGGAATTTCCAGAATGATGTATTAATCTCGACGACATCTCAAGAGTTTTTCTCGGTTTGCGAGGAAACCGTGCGTTTTACAGAAAAACGGAAGGTAGTGCCGTATTCGGGAGGCTCTCTTACGTAGCTTAGGCTACAACTTACGTGGATGTGAGTCTTTCAGATTTTTTTAAAAATTGACATGCTATAGTCCATCGAATTTTACTCTGTAAAAAGCTTTTTCTCGAGAATAAAGCCGCGAAGATTAGTATAGACGTAAGAAAGCCTGACGAATGCAATGGCGCTCTCAGTTTCCTTCTAAAGTTGAAGGTTTTCCTGGTAGGACGGAATTTCCAGAATGATGTATTAATCTCGACGACATCTCAAGAGTTTTTCTCGGTTTGCGAGGAAACCGTGCGTTTTACAGAAAAACGGAAGGTAGTGCCGTATTCGGGAGGCTCTCTTACGTAGCTTAGGCTACAACTTACGTGGATGTGAGTCTTTCAGATTTTTTTAAAAATTGACATGCTATAGTCCATCGAATTTTTCTCTCTAAAAAGCTTTTTCTCGAGAACAAAGCCGCGATGATTAGTATAGACGTAAGAAAGCCTGACGAATGCAATGGCGCTCTCAGTTTCCTTCTAAAGTTGAAGGTTTTCCTGGTAGGACGGAATTTCCAGAATGATGTATTAATCTCGACGACATCTCAAGAGTTTTTCTCGGTTTGCGAGGAAACCGTGCGTTTTACAGAAAAACGGAAGGTAGTGCCGTATTCGGGAGGCTCTCTTACGTAGCTTAGGCTACAACTTACGTGGATGTGAGTCTTTCAGATTTTTTTAAAAATTGACATGCTATAGTCCATCGAATTTTTCTCTCTAAAAAGCTTTTTCTCGAGAACAAAGCCGCGATGATTAGTATAGACGTAAGAAAGCCTGACGAATGCAATGGCGCTCTCAGTTTCCTTCTAAAGTTGAAGGTTTTCCTGGTAGGACGGAATTTCCAGAATGATGTATTAATCTCGACGACATCTCAAGAGTTTTTCTCGGTTTGCGAGGAAACCGTGCGTTTTACAGAAAAACGGAAGGTAGTGCCGTATTCGGGAGGCTCTCTTACGTAGCTTAGGCTACAATTTACGTGGATGTGAGTCTTTCAGATTTTTTTAAAAATTGACATGCTATAGTCCATCGAATTTTTCTCTCTAAAAAGCTTTTTCTCGAGAACAAAGCCGCGAAGATTAGTATAGACGTAAGAAAGCCTCGAGAATGCAGTGGCGCTCCCAGTTTCCTTCTAAAGTTGAAGGTTCTCTTGGCAGGACGGAATTTCCAGAATGATGTATTAATCTCGACGACATCTCAAGAGTTTTTCTCGGTTTGCGAGGAAACCGTGCGTTTTACAGAAAAGCGGAAGGTAGTGCCGCATTAGGGAGGCTCTCTTACGTAGCTTAGGCTACAACTTACGTGGATGTGAGTCTTTCAGATTTTTTTAAAAATTGACATGCTATAGTCCATCGAATTTTTCTCTCTAAAAAGCTTTTTCTCGAGAACAAAGCCGCGATGATTAGTATAGACGTAAGAAAGCCTGACGAATGCAATGGCGCTCTCAGTTTCCTTCTAAAGTTGAAGGTTTTCCTGGTAGGACGGAATTTCCAGAATGATGTATTAATCTCGACGACATCTCAAGAGTTTTTCTCGGTTTGCGAGGAAACCGTGCGTTTTACAGAAAAACGGAAGGTAGTGCCGTATTCGGGAGGCTCTCTTACGTAGCTTAGGCTACAACTTACGTGGATGTGAGTCTTTCAGATTTTTTTAAAAATTGACATGCTATAGTCCATCGAATTTTACTCTGTAAAAAGCTTTTTCTCGAGAATAAAGCCGCGAAGATTAGTATAGACGTAAGAAAGCCTGACGAATGCAATGGCGCTCTCAGTTTCCTTCTAAAGTTGAAGGTTTTCCTGGTAGGACGGAATTTCCAGAATGATGTATTAATCTCGACGACATCTCAAGAGTTTTTCTCGGTTTGCGAGGAAACCGTGCGTTTTACAGAAAAACGGAAGGTAGTGCCGTATTCGGGAGGCTCTCTTACGTAGCTTAGGCTACAACTTACGTGGATGTGAGTCTTTCAGATTTTTTTAAAAATTGACATGCTATAGTCCATCGAATTTTTCTCTCTAAAAAGCTTTTTCTCGAGAACAAAGCCGCGATGATTAGTATAGACGTAAGAAAGCCTGACGAATGCAATGGCGCTCTCAGTTTCCTTCTAAAGTTGAAGGTTTTCCTGGTAGGACGGAATTTCCAGAATGATGTATTAATCTCGACGACATCTCAAGAGTTTTTCTCGGTTTGCGAGGAAACCGTGCGTTTTACAGAAAAACGGAAGGTAGTGCCGTATTCGGGAGGCTCTCTTACGTAGCTTAGGCTACAACTTACGTGGATGTGAGTCTTTCAGATTTTTTTAAAAATTGACATGCTATAGTCCATCGAATTTTACTCTGTAAAAAGCTTTTTCTCGAGAATAAAGCCGCGAAGATTAGTATAGACGTAAGAAAGCCTGACGAATGCAATGGCGCTCTCAGTTTCCTTCTAAAGTTGAAGGTTTTCCTGGTAGGACGGAATTTCCAGAATGATGTATTAATCTCGACGACATCTCAAGAGTTTTTCTCGGTTTGCGAGGAAACCGTGCGTTTTACAGAAAAACGGAAGGTAGTGCCGTATTCGGGAGGCTCTCTTACGTAGCTTAGGCTACAACTTACGTGGATGTGAGTCTTTCAGATTTTTTTAAAAATTGACATGCTATAGTCCATCGAATTTTTCTCTCTAAAAAGCTTTTTCTCGAGAACAAAGCCGCGATGATTAGTATAGACGTAAGAAAGCCTGACGAATGCAATGGCGCTCTCAGTTTCCTTCTAAAGTTGAAGGTTTTCCTGGTAGGACGGAATTTCCAGAATGATGTATTAATCTCGACGACATCTCAAGAGTTTTTCTCGGTTTGCGAGGAAACCGTGCGTTTTACAGAAAAACGGAAGGTAGTGCCGTATTCGGGAGGCTCTCTTACGTAGCTTAGGCTACAACTTACGTGGATGTGAGTCTTTCAGATTTTTTTAAAAATTGACATGCTATAGTCCATCGAATTTTACTCTGTAAAAAGCTTTTTCTCGAGAATAAAGCCGCGATGATTAGTATAGACGTAAGAAAGCCTGACGAATGCAATGGCGCTCTCAGTTTCCTTCTAAAGTTGAAGGTTTTCCTGGTAGGACGGAATTTCCAGAATGATGTATTAATCTCGACGACATCTCAAGAGTTTTTCTCGGTTTGCGAGGAAACCGTGCGTTTTACAGAAAAACGGAAGGTAGTGCCGTATTCGGGAGGCTCTCTTACGTAGCTTAGGCTACAACTTACGTGGATGTGAGTCTTTCAGATTTTTTTAAAAATTGACATGCTATAGTCCATCGAATTTTACTCTGTAAAAAGCTTTTTCTCGAGAATAAAGCCGCGAAGATTAGTATAGACGTAAGAAAGCCTGACGAATGCAATGGCGCTCTCAGTTTCCTTCTAAAGTTGAAGGTTTTCCTGGTAGGACGGAATTTCCAGAATGATGTATTAATCTCGACGACATCTCAAGAGTTTTTCTCGGTTTGCGAGGAAACCGTGCGTTTTACAGAAAAACGGAAGGTAGTGCCGTATTCGGGAGGCTCTCTTACGTAGCTTAGGCTACAACTTACGTGGATGTGAGTCTTTCAGATTTTTTTAAAAATTGACATGCTATAGTCCATCGAATTTTACTCTGTAAAAAGCTTTTTCTCGAGAATAAAGCCGCGAAGATTAGTATAGACGTAAGAAAGCCTGACGAATGCAATGGCGCTCTCAGTTTCCTTCTAAAGTTGAAGGTTTTCCTGGTAGGACGGAATTTCCAGAATGATGTATTAATCTCGACGACATCTCAAGAGTTTTTCTCGGTTTGCGAGGAAACCGTGCGTTTTACAGAAAAACGGAAGGTAGTGCCGTATTCGGGAGGCTCTCTTACGTAGCTTAGGCTACAACTTACGTGGATGTGAGTCTTTCAGATTTTTTTAAAAATTGACATGCTATAGTCCATCGAATTTTTCTCTCTAAAAAGCTTTTTCTCGAGAACAAAGCCGCGATGATTAGTATAGACGTAAGAAAGCCTTACGAATGCAATGGCGCTCTCAGTTTCCTTCTAAAGTTGAAGGTTTTCCTGGTAGGACGGAATTTCCAGAATGATGTATTAATCTCGACGACATCTCAAGAGTTTTTCTCGGTTTGCGAGGAAACCGTGCGTTTTACAGAAAAACGGAAGGTAGTGCCGTATTCGGGAGGCTCTCTTACGTAGCTTAGGCTACAACTTACGTGGATGTGAGTCTTTCAGATTTTTTTAAAAATTGACATGCTATAGTCCATCGAATTTTTCTCTCTAAAAAGCTTTTTCTCGAGAACAAAGCCGCGATGATTAGTATAGACGTAAGAAAGCCTTACGAATGCAATGGCGCTCTCAGTTTCCTTCTAAAGTTGAAGGTTTTCCTGGTAGGACGGAATTTCCAGAATGATGTATTAATCTCGACGACATCTCAAGAGTTTTTCTCGGTTTGCGAGGAAACCGTGCGTTTTACAGAAAAACGGAAGGTAGTGCCGTATTCGGGAGGCTCTCTTACGTAGCTTAGGCTACAACTTACGTGGATGTGAGTCTTTCAGATTTTTTTAAAAATTGACATGCTATAGTCCATCGAATTTTACTCTGTAAAAAGCTTTTTCTCGAGAATAAAGCCGCTATGATTAGTATAGACGTAAGAAAGCCTGACGAATGCAATGGCGCTCTCAGTTTCCTTCTAAAGTTGAAGGTTTTCCTGGTAGGACGGAATTTCCAGAATGATGTATTAATCTCGACGACATCTCAAGAGTTTTTCTCGGTTTGCGAGGAAACCGTGCGTTTTACAGAAAAACGGAAGATAGTGTCGTATTCGGGAGGCTCTCTTACGTAGCTTAGGCTACAACTTACGTGGATGTGAGTCTTTCAGATTTTTTAAAAATTGACATGCTATAGTCCATCGAATTTTTCTCTCTAAAAAGCTTTTTCTCGAGAACAAAGCCGCGATGATTAGTATAGACGTAAGAGAGCCTGACGAATGCAATGGCGCTCTCAGTTTCCTTCTAAAGTTGAAGGTTTTCCTGGTAGGACGGAATTTCCAGAATGATGTATTAATCTCGACGACATCTCAAGAGTTTTTCTCGGTTTGCGAGGAAACCGTGCGTTTTACAGAAAAACGGAAGGTAGTGCCGTATTCGGGAGGCTCTCTTACGTAGCTTAGGCTACAACTTACGTGGATGTGAGTCTTTCAGATTTTTTTAAAAATTGACATGCTATAGTCCATCGAATTTTTCTCTCTAAAAAGCTTTTTCTCGAGAACAAAGCCGCTATGATTAGTATAGACGTAAGAAAGCCTGACGAATGCAATGGCGCTCTCAGTTTCCTTCTAAAGTTGAAGGTTTTCCTGGTAGGACGGAATTTCCAGAATGATGTATTAATCTCGACGACATCTCAAGAGTTTTTCTCGGTTTGCGAGGAAACCGTGCGTTTTACAGAAAAACGGAAGATAGTGTCGTATTCGGGAGGCTCTCTTACGTAGCTTAGGCTACAACTTACGTGGATGTGAGTCTTTCAGATTTTTTTAAAAATTGACATGCTATAGTCCATCGAATTTTTCTCTCTAAAAAGCTTTTTCTCGAGAACAAAGCCGCGATGATTAGTATAGACGTAAGAGAGCCTGACGAATGCAATGGCGCTCTCAGTTTCCTTCTAAAGTTGAAGGTTTTCCTGGTAGGACGGAATTTCCAGAATGATGTATTAATCTCGACGACATCTCAAGAGTTTTTCTCGGTTTGCGAGGAAACCGTGCGTTTTACAGAAAAACGGAAGGTAGTGCCGTATTCGGGAGGCTCTCTTACGTAGCTTAGGCTACAACTTACGTGGATGTGAGTCTTTCAGATTTTTTTAAAAATTGACATGCTATAGTCCATCGAATTTTTCTCTCTAAAAAGCTTTTTCTCGAGAACAAAGCCGCGATGATTAGTATAGACGTAAGAAAGCCTTACGAATGCAATGGCGCTCTCAGTTTCCTTCTAAAGTTGAAGGTTTTCCTGGTAGGACGGAATTTCCAGAATGATGTATTAATCTCGACGACATCTCAAGAGTTTTTCTCGGTTTGCGAGGAAACCGTGCGTTTTACAGAAAAACGGAAGGTAGTGCCGTATTCGGGAGGCTCTCTTACGTAGCTTAGGCTACAACTTACGTGGATGTGAGTCTTTCAGATTTTTTTAAAAATTGACATGCTATAGTCCATCGAATTTTTCTCTCTAAAAAGCTTTTTCTCGAGAACAAAGCCGCGATGATTAGTATAGACGTAAGAAAGCCTTACGAATGCAATGGCGCTCTCAGTTTCCTTCTAAAGTTGAAGGTTTTCCTGGTAGGACGGAATTTCCAGAATGATGTATTAATCTCGACGACATCTCAAGAGTTTTTCTCGGTTTGCGAGGAAACCGTGCGTTTTACAGAAAAACGGAAGGTAGTGCCGTATTCGGGAGGCTCTCTTACGTAGCTTAGGCTACAACTTACGTGGATGTGAGTCTTTCAGATTTTTTTAAAAATTGACATGCTATAGTCCATCGAATTTTACTCTGTAAAAAGCTTTTTCTCGAGAATAAAGCCGCTATGATTAGTATAGACGTAAGAAAGCCTGACGAATGCAATGGCGCTCTCAGTTTCCTTCTAAAGTTGAAGGTTTTCCTGGTAGGACGGAATTTCCAGAATGATGTATTAATCTCGACGACATCTCAAGAGTTTTTCTCGGTTTGCGAGGAAACCGTGCGTTTTACAGAAAAACGGAAGATAGTGTCGTATTCGGGAGGCTCTCTTACGTAGCTTAGGCTACAACTTACGTGGATGTGAGTCTTTCAGATTTTTTTAAAAATTGACATGCTATAGTCCATCGAATTTTTCTCTCTAAAAAGCTTTTTCTCGAGAACAAAGCCGCGATGATTAGTATAGACGTAAGAGAGCCTGACGAATGCAATGGCGCTCTCAGTTTCCTTCTAAAGTTGAAGGTTTTCCTGGTAGGACGGAATTTCCAGAATGATGTATTAATCTCGACGACATCTCAAGAGTTTTTCTCGGTTTGCGAGGAAACCGTGCGTTTTACAGAAAAACGGAAGGTAGTGCCGTATTCGGGAGGCTCTCTTACGTAGCTTAGGCTACAACTTACGTGGATGTGAGTCTTTCAGATTTTTTTAAAAATTGACATGCTATAGTCCATCGAATTTTTCTCTCTAAAAAGCTTTTTCTCGAGAACAAAGCCGCTATGATTAGTATAGACGTAAGAAAGCCTGACGAATGCAATGGCGCTCTCAGTTTCCTTCTAAAGTTGAAGGTTTTCCTGGTAGGACGGAATTTCCAGAATGATGTATTAATCTCGACGACATCTCAAGAGTTTTTCTCGGTTTGCGAGGAAACCGTGCGTTTTACAGAAAAACGGAAGATAGTGTCGTATTCGGGAGGCTCTCTTACGTAGCTTAGGCTACAACTTACGTGGATGTGAGTCTTTCAGATTTTTTTAAAAATTGACATGCTATAGTCCATCGAATTTTTCTCTCTAAAAAGCTTTTTCTCGAGAACAAAGCCGCGATGATTAGTATAGACGTAAGAGAGCCTGACGAATGCAATGGCGCTCTCAGTTTCCTTCTAAAGTTGAAGGTTTTCCTGGTAGGACGGAATTTCCAGAATGATGTATTAATCTCGACGACATCTCAAGAGTTTTTCTCGGTTTGCGAGGAAACCGTACGTTTTACAGAAAAACGGAAGGTAGTGCCGTATTCGGGAGGCTCTCTTACGTAGCTTAGGCTACAACTTACGTGGATGTGAGTCTTTCAGATTTTTTTAAAAATTGACATGCTATAGTCCATCGAATTTTTCTCTCTAAAAAGCTTTTTCTCGAGAACAAAGCCGCGATGATTAGTATAGACGTAAGAAAGCCTGACGAATGCAATGGCGCTCTCAGTTTCCTTCTAAAGTTGAAGGTTTTCCTGGTAGGACGGAATTTCCAGAATGATGTATTAATCTCGACGACATCTCAAGAGTTTTTCTCGGTTTGCGAGGAAACCGTGCGTTTTACAGAAAAACGGAAGGTAGTGCCGTATTCGGGAGGCTCTCTTACGTAGCTTAGGCTACAACTTACGTGGATGTGAGTCTTTCAGATTTTTTTAAAAATTGACATGCTATAGTCCATCGAATTTTTCTCTCTAAAAAGCTTTTTCTCGAGAACAAAGCCGCGATGATTAGTATAGACGTAAGAAAGCCTGACGAATGCAATGGCGCTCTCAGTTTCCTTCTAAAGTTGAAGGTTTTCCTGGTAGGACGGAATTTCCAGAATGATGTATTAATCTCGACGACATCTCAAGAGTTTTTCTCGGTTTGCGAGGAAACCGTGCGTTTTACAGAAAAACGGAAGGTAGTGCCGTATTCGGGAGGCTCTCTTACGTAGCTTAGGCTACAACTTACGTGGATGTGAGTCTTTCAGATTTTTTTAAAAATTGACATGCTATAGTCCATCGAATTTTTCTCTCTAAAAAGCTTTTTCTCGAGAACAAAGCCGCGATGATTAGTATAGACGTAAGAGAGCCTGACGAATGCAATGGCGCTCTCAGTTTCCTTCTAAAGTTGAAGGTTTTCCTGGTAGGACGGAATTTCCAGAATGATGTATTAATCTCGACGACATCTCAAGAGTTTTTCTCGGTTTGCGAGGAAACCGTACGTTTTACAGAAAAACGGAAGGTAGTGCCGTATTCGGGAGGCTCTCTTACGTAGCTTAGGCTACAACTTACGTGGATGTGAGTCTTTCAGATTTTTTTAAAAATTGACATGCTGTAGTCCATCGAATTTTTCTCTCTAAAAAGCTTTTTCTCGAGAACAAAGCCGCGATGATTAGTATAGACGTAAGAAAGCCTGACGAATGCAATGGCGCTCTCAGTTTCCTTCTAAAGTTGAAGGTTTTCCTGGTAGGACGGAATTTCCAGAATGATGTATTAATCTCGACGACATCTCAAGAGTTTTTCTCGGTTTGCGAGGAAACCGTGCGTTTTACAGAAAAACGGAAGGTAGTGCCGTATTCGGGAGGCTCTCTTACGTAGCTTAGGCTACAACTTACGTGGATGTGAGTCTTTCAGATTTTTTTAAAAATTGACATGCTATAGTCCATCGAATTTTTCTCTCTAAAAAGCTTTTTCTCGAGAACAAAGCCGCTATGATTAGTATAGACGTAAGAAAGCCTGACGAATGCAATGGCGCTCTCAGTTTCCTTCTAAAGTTGAAGGTTTTCCTGGTAGGACGGAATTTCCAGAATGATGTATTAATCTCGACGACATCTCAAGAGTTTTTCTCGGTTTGCGAGGAAACCGTGCGTTTTACAGAAAAACGGAAGATAGTGTCGTATTCGGGAGGCTCTCTTACGTAGCTTAGGCTACAACTTACGTGGATGTGAGTCTTTCAGATTTTTTTAAAAATTGACATGCTATAGTCCATCGAATTTTTCTCTCTAAAAAGCTTTTTCTCGAGAACAAAGCCGCTATGATTAGTATAGACGTAAGAAAGCCTGACGAATGCAATGGCGCTCTCAGTTTCCTTCTAAAGTTGAAGGTTTTCCTGGTAGGACGGAATTTCCAGAATGATGTATTAATCTCGACGACATCTCAAGAGTTTTTCTCGGTTTGCGAGGAAACCGTGCGTTTTACAGAAAAACGGAAGGTAGTGCCGTATTCGGGAGGCTCTCTTACGTAGCTTAGGCTACAACTTACGTGGATGTGAGTCTTTCAGATTTTTTTAAAAATTGACATGCTATAGTCCATCGAATTTTTCTCTCTAAAAAGCTTTTTCTCGAGAACAAAGCCGCTATGATTAGTATAGACGTAAGAAAGCCTGACGAATGCAATGGCGCTCTCAGTTTCCTTCTAAAGTTGAAGGTTTTCCTGGTAGGACGGAATTTCCAGAATGATGTATTAATCTCGACGACATCTCAAGAGTTTTTCTCGGTTTGCGAGGAAACCGTGCGTTTTACAGAAAAACGGAAGATAGTGTCGTATTCGGGAGGCTCTCTTACGTAGCTTAGGCTACAACTTACGTGGATGTGAGTCTTTCAGATTTTTTTAAAAATTGACATGCTATAGTCCATCGAATTTTTCTCTCTAAAAAGCTTTTTCTCGAGAACAAAGCCGCGATGATTAGTATAGACGTAAGAGAGCCTGACGAATGCAATGGCGCTCTCAGTTTCCTTCTAAAGTTGAAGGTTTTCCTGGTAGGACGGAATTTCCAGAATGATGTATTAATCTCGACGACATCTCAAGAGTTTTTCTCGGTTTGCGAGGAAACCGTACGTTTTACAGAAAAACGGAAGGTAGTGCCGTATTCGGGAGGCTCTCTTACGTAGCTTAGGCTACAACTTACGTGGATGTGAGTCTTTCAGATTTTTTTAAAAATTGACATGCTATAGTCCATCGAATTTTTCTCTCTAAAAAGCTTTTTCTCGAGAACAAAGCCGCGATGATTAGTATAGACGTAAGAAAGCCTGACGAATGCAATGGCGCTCTCAGTTTCCTTCTAAAGTTGAAGGTTTTCCTGGTAGGACGGAATTTCCAGAATGATGTATTAATCTCGACGACATCTCAAGAGTTTTTCTCGGTTTGCGAGGAAACCGTGCGTTTTACAGAAAAACGGAAGGTAGTGCCGTATTCGGGAGGCTCTCTTACGTAGCTTAGGCTACAACTTACGTGGATGTGAGTCTTTCAGATTTTTTTAAAAATTGACATGCTATAGTCCATCGAATTTTTCTCTCTAAAAAGCTTTTTCTCGAGAACAAAGCCGCGATGATTAGTATAGACGTAAGAAAGCCTGACGAATGCAATGGCGCTCTCAGTTTCCTTCTAAAGTTGAAGGTTTTCCTGGTAGGACGGAATTTCCAGAATGATGTATTAATCTCGACGACATCTCAAGAGTTTTTCTCGGTTTGCGAGGAAACCGTGCGTTTTACAGAAAAACGGAAGGTAGTGCCGTATTCGGGAGGCTCTCTTACGTAGCTTAGGCTACAACTTACGTGGATGTGAGTCTTTCAGATTTTTTTAAAAATTGACATGCTATAGTCCATCGAATTTTTCTCTCTAAAAAGCTTTTTCTCGAGAACAAAGCCGCGATGATTAGTATAGACGTAAGAGAGCCTGACGAATGCAATGGCGCTCTCAGTTTCCTTCTAAAGTTGAAGGTTTTCCTGGTAGGACGGAATTTCCAGAATGATGTATTAATCTCGACGACATCTCAAGAGTTTTTCTCGGTTTGCGAGGAAACCGTACGTTTTACAGAAAAACGGAAGGTAGTGCCGTATTCGGGAGGCTCTCTTACGTAGCTTAGGCTACAACTTACGTGGATGTGAGTCTTTCAGATTTTTTTAAAAATTGACATGCTGTAGTCCATCGAATTTTTCTCTCTAAAAAGCTTTTTCTCGAGAACAAAGCCGCGATGATTAGTATAGACGTAAGAAAGCCTGACGAATGCAATGGCGCTCTCAGTTTCCTTCTAAAGTTGAAGGTTTTCCTGGTAGGACGGAATTTCCAGAATGATGTATTAATCTCGACGACATCTCAAGAGTTTTTCTCGGTTTGCGAGGAAACCGTGCGTTTTACAGAAAAACGGAAGGTAGTGCCGTATTCGGGAGGCTCTCTTACGTAGCTTAGGCTACAACTTACGTGGATGTGAGTCTTTCAGATTTTTTTAAAAATTGACATGCTATAGTCCATCGAATTTTTCTCTCTAAAAAGCTTTTTCTCGAGAACAAAGCCGCGATGATTAGTATAGACGTAAGAGAACCTGACGAATGCAATGGCGCTCTCAGTTTCCTTCTAAAGTTGAAGGTTTTCCTGGTAGGACGGAATTTCCAGAATGATGTATTAATCTCGACGACATCTCAAGAGTTTTTCTCGGTTTGCGAGGAAACCGTACGTTTTACAGAAAAACGGAAGGTAGTGCCGTATTCGGGAGGCTCTCTTACGTAGCTTAGGCTACAACTTACGTGGATGTGAGTCTTTCAGATTTTTTTAAAAATTGACATGCTATAGTCCATCGAATTTTTCTCTCTAAAAAGCTTTTTCTCGAGAACAAAGCCGCGATGATTAGTATAGACGTAAGAAAGCCTGACGAATGCAATGGCGCTCTCAGTTTCCTTCTAAAGTTGAAGGTTTTCCTGGTAGGACGGAATTTCCAGAATGATGTATTAATCTCGACGACATCTCAAGAGTTTTTCTCGGTTTGCGAGGAAACCGTGCGTTTTACAGAAAAACGGAAGGTAGTGCCGTATTCGGGAGGCTCTCTTACGTAGCTTAGGCTACAACTTACGTGGATGTGAGTCTTTCAGATTTTTTTAAAAATTGACATGCTATAGTCCATCGAATTTTTCTCTCTAAAAAGCTTTTTCTCGAGAACAAAGCCGCGATGATTAGTATAGACGTAAGAAAGCCTGACGAATGCAATGGCGCTCTCAGTTTCCTTCTAAAGTTGAAGGTTTTCCTGGTAGGACGGAATTTCCAGAATGATGTATTAATCTCGACGACATCTCAAGAGTTTTTCTCGGTTTGCGAGGAAACCGTGCGTTTTACAGAAAAACGGAAGGTAGTGCCGTATTCGGGAGGCTCTCTTACGTAGCTTAGGCTACAACTTACGTGGATGTGAGTCTTTCAGATTTTTTTAAAAATTGACATGCTATAGTCCATCGAATTTTTCTCTCTAAAAAGCTTTTTCTCGAGAACAAAGCCGCGATGATTAGTATAGACGTAAGAAAGCCTGACGAATGCAATGGCGCTCTCAGTTTCCTTCTAAAGTTGAAGGTTTTCCTGGTAGGACGGAATTTCCAGAATGATGTATTAATCTCGACGACATCTCAAGAGTTTTTCTCGGTTTGCGAGGAAACCGTGCGTTTTACAGAAAAACGGAAGGTAGTGCCGTATTCGGGAGGCTCTCTTACGTAGCTTAGGCTACAACTTACGTGGATGTGAGTCTTTCAGATTTTTTTAAAAATTGACATGCTATAGTCCATCGAATTTTTCTCTCTAAAAAGCTTTTTCTCGAGAACAAAGCCGCGATGATTAGTATAGACGTAAGAAAGCCTGACGAATGCAATGGCGCTCTCAGTTTCCTTCTAAAGTTGAAGGTTTTCCTGGTAGGACGGAATTTCCAGAATGATGTATTAATCTCGACGACATCTCAAGAGTTTTTCTCGGTTTGCGAGGAAACCGTGCGTTTTACAGAAAAACGGAAGGTAGTGCCGCATTAGGGAGGCTTTTTTACGTAGCTTTCGCTATAATTTACGTGGATGTGTCTTTCAGATTTTTTTAAAAATTGACATGCTATAGTCCATCGAATTTTTCTCTCTAAAAAGCTTTTTCTCGAGAACAAAGCCGCGATGATTAGTATAGACGTAAGAGAGCCTGACGAATGCAATGGCGCTCTCAGTTTCCTTCTAAAGTTGAAGGTTTTCCTGGTAGGACGGAATTTCCAGAATGATGTATTAATCTCGACGACATCTCAAGAGTTTTTCTCGGTTTGCGAGGAAACCGTGCGTTTTACAGAAAAACGGAAGATAGTGTCGTATTCGGGAGGCTCTCTTACGTAGCTTAGGCTACAACTTACGTGGATGTGAGTCTTTCAGATTTTTTTAAAAATTGACATGCTATAGTCCATCGAATTTTTCTCTCTAAAAAGCTTTTTCTCGAGAACAAAGCCGCGATGATTAGTATAGACGTAAGAGAGCCTGACGAATGCAATGGCGCTCTCAGTTTCCTTCTAAAGTTGAAGGTTTTCCTGGTAGGACGGAATTTCCAGAATGATGTATTAATCTCGACGACATCTCAAGAGTTTTTCTCGGTTTGCGAGGAAACCGTACGTTTTACAGAAAAACGGAAGGTAGTGCCGTATTCGGGAGGCTCTCTTACGTAGCTTAGGCTACAACTTACGTGGATGTGAGTCTTTCAGATTTTTTTAAAAATTGACATGCTATAGTCCATCGAATTTTTCTCTCTAAAAAGCTTTTTCTCGAGAACAAAGCCGCGATGATTAGTATAGACGTAAGAAAGCCTGACGAATGCAATGGCGCTCTCAGTTTCCTTCTAAAGTTGAAGGTTTTCCTGGTAGGACGGAATTTCCAGAATGATGTATTAATCTCGACGACATCTCAAGAGTTTTTCTCGGTTTGCGAGGAAACCGTGCGTTTTACAGAAAAACGGAAGGTAGTGCCGTATTCGGGAGGCTCTCTTACGTAGCTTAGGCTACAACTTACGTGGATGTGAGTCTTTCAGATTTTTTTAAAAATTGACATGCTATAGTCCATCGAATTTTTCTCTCTAAAAAGCTTTTTCTCGAGAACAAAGCCGCGATGATTAGTATAGACGTAAGAAAGCCTGACGAATGCAATGGCGCTCTCAGTTTCCTTCTAAAGTTGAAGGTTTTCCTGGTAGGACGGAATTTCCAGAATGATGTATTAATCTCGACGACATCTCAAGAGTTTTTCTCGGTTTGCGAGGAAACCGTGCGTTTTACAGAAAAACGGAAGGTAGTGCCGTATTCGGGAGGCTCTCTTACGTAGCTTAGGCTACAACTTACGTGGATGTGAGTCTTTCAGATTTTTTTAAAAATTGACATGCTATAGTCCATCGAATTTTTCTCTCTAAAAAGCTTTTTCTCGAGAACAAAGCCGCTATGATTAGTATAGACGTAAGAAAGCCTGACGAATGCAATGGCGCTCTCAGTTTCCTTCTAAAGTTGAAGGTTTTCCTGGTAGGACGGAATTTCCAGAATGATGTATTAATCTCGACGACATCTCAAGAGTTTTTCTCGGTTTGCGAGGAAACCGTGCGTTTTACAGAAAAACGGAAGGTAGTGCCGTATTCGGGAGGCTCTCTTACGTAGCTTAGGCTACAACTTACGTGGATGTGAGTCTTTCAGATTTTTTTAAAAATTGACATGCTATAGTCCATCGAATTTTTCTCTCTAAAAAGCTTTTTCTCGAGAACAAAGCCGCGATGATTAGTATAGACGTAAGAAAGCCTGACGAATGCAATGGCGCTCTCAGTTTCCTTCTAAAGTTGAAGGTTTTCCTGGTAGGACGGAATTTCCAGAATGATGTATTAATCTCGACGACATCTCAAGAGTTTTTCTCGGTTTGCGAGGAAACCGTGCGTTTTACAGAAAAACGGAAGGTAGTGCCGTATTCGGGAGGCTCTCTTACGTAGCTTAGGCTACAACTTACGTGGATGTGAGTCTTTCAGATTTTTTTAAAAATTGACATGCTATAGTCCATCGAATTTTTCTCTCTAAAAAGCTTTTTCTCGAGAACAAAGCCGCGATGATTAGTATAGACGTAAGAAAGCCTGACGAATGCAATGGCGCTCTCAGTTTCCTTCTAAAGTTGAAGGTTTTCCTGGTAGGACGGAATTTCCAGAATGATGTATTAATCTCGACGACATCTCAAGAGTTTTTCTCGGTTTGCGAGGAAACCGTGCGTTTTACAGAAAAACGGAAGGTAGTGCCGTATTCGGGAGGCTCTCTTACGTAGCTTAGGCTACAATTTACGTGGATGTGAGCCTTTCAGATTTTTTTAAAAATTGACATGCTATAGTCCATCGAATTTTTCTCTCTAAAAAGCTTTTTCTCGAGAACAAAGCCGCTATGATTAGTATAGACGTAAGAAAGCCTGACGAATGCAATGGCGCTCTCAGTTTCCTTCTAAAGTTGAAGGTTCTCTTGGCAGGACGGAATTTCCAGAATGATGTATTAATCTCGACGACATCTCAAGAGTTTTTCTCGGTTTGCGAGGAAACCGTGCGTTTTACAGAAAATCGGAAGGTAGTGTCGTATTCAGGAGGCTCTCTTACGTAGCTTAGGCTACAACTTACGTGGATGTGAGTCTTTCAGATTTTTTTAAAAATTGACATGCTATAGTCCATCGAATTTTTCTCTCTAAAAAGCTTTTTCTCGAGAACAAAGCCGCGATGATTAGTATAGACGTAAGAAAGCCTGACGAATGCAATGGCGCTCTCAGTTTCCTTCTAAAGTTGAAGGTTTTCCTGGTAGGACGGAATTTCCAGAATGATGTATTAATCTCGACGACATCTCAAGAGTTTTTCTCGGTTTGCGAGGAAACCGTGCGTTTTACAGAAAAGCGGAAGGTAGTGCCGCATTAGGGAGGCTTTTTTACGTAGCTTTCGCTGTAATTTACGTGGATGTGAGTCTTTCAGATTTTTTTAAAAATTGACATGCTATAGTCCATCGAATTTTTCTCTCTAAAAAGCTTTTTCTCGAGAACAAAGCCGCGATGATTAGTATAGACGTAAGAAAGCCTGACGAATGCAATGGCGCTCTCAGTTTCCTTCTAAAGTTGAAGGTTCTCTTGGCAGGACGGAATTTCCAGAATGATGTATTAATCTCGACGACATCTCAAGAGTTTTTCTCGGTTTGCGAGGAAACCGTGCGTTTTACAGAAAAACGGAAGGTAGTGCCGTATTCGGGAGGCTCTCTTACGTAGCTTAGACTACAATTTACGTGGATGTGAGTCTTTCAGATTTTTTTAAAAATTGACATGCTATAGTCCATCGAATTTTTCTCTCTAAAAAGCTTTTTCTCGAGAACAAAGCCGCGATGATTAGTATAGACGTAAGAAAGCCTGACGAATGCAATGGCGCTCTCAGTTTCCTTCTAAAGTTGAAGGTTCTCTTGGCAGGACGGAATTTCCAGAATGATGTATTAATCTCGACATCTCAAGAGTTTTTCTCGGTTTGCGAGGAAACCGTGCGTTTTACAGAAAAACGGAAGGTAGTGTCGTATTCAGGAGGCTCTCTTACGTAGCTTAGGCTACAACTTACGTGGATGTGAGTCTTTCAGATTTTTTTAAAAATTGACATGCTATAGTCCATCGAATTTTTCTCTCTAAAAAGCTTTTTCTCGAGAACAAAGCCGCGATGATTAGTATAGACGTAAGAAAGCCTGACGAATGCAATGGCGCTCTCAGTTTCCTTCTAAAGTTGAAGGTTCTCTTGGCAGGACGGAATTTCCAGAATGATGTATTAATCTCGACGACATCTCAAGAGTTTTTCTCGGTTTGCGAGGAAACCGTGCGTTTTACAGAAAAACGGAAGGTAGTGCCGTATTCGGGAGGCTCTCTTACGTAGCTTAGACTACAATTTACGTGGATGTGAGTCTTTCAGATTTTTTTAAAAATTGACATGCTATAGTCCATCGAATTTTTCTCTCTAAAAAGCTTTTTCTCGAGAACAAAGCCGCGATGATTAGTATAGACGTAAGAAAGCCTGACGAATGCAATGGCGCTCTCAGTTTCCTTCTAAAGTTGAAGGTTCTCTTGGCAGGACGGAATTTCCAGAATGATGTATTAATCTCGACATCTCAAGAGTTTTTCTCGGTTTGCGAGGAAACCGTGCGTTTTACAGAAAAACGGAAGGTAGTGTCGTATTCAGGAGGCTCTCTTACGTAGCTTAGGCTACAACTTACGTGGATGTGAGTCTTTCAGATTTTTTTAAAAATTGACATGCTATAGTCCATCGAATTTTTCTCTCTAAAAAGCTTTTTCTCGAGAACAAAGCCGCGATGATTAGTATAGACGTAAGAAAGCCTGACGAATGCAATGGCGCTCTCAGTTTCCTTCTAAAGTTGAAGGTTCTCTTGGCAGGACGGAATTTCCAGAATGATGTATTAATCTCGACGACATCTCAAGAGTTTTTCTCGGTTTGCGAGGAAACCGTGCGTTTTACAGAAAAACGGAAGGTAGTGCCGTATTCGGGAGGCTCTCTTACGTAGCTTAGACTACAATTTACGTGGATGTGAGTCTTTCAGATTTTTTTAAAAATTGACATGCTATAGTCCATCGAATTTTTCTCTCTAAAAAGCTTTTTCTCGAGAACAAAGCCGCGATGATTAGTATAGACGTAAGAAAGCCTGACGAATGCAATGGCGCTCTCAGTTTCCTTCTAAAGTTGAAGGTTCTCTTGGCAGGACGGAATTTCCAGAATGATGTATTAATCTCGACATCTCAAGAGTTTTTCTCGGTTTGCGAGGAAACCGTGCGTTTTACAGAAAAACGGAAGGTAGTGTCGTATTCAGGAGGCTCTCTTACGTAGCTTAGGCTACAACTTACGTGGATGTGAGTCTTTCAGATTTTTTTAAAAATTGACATGCTATAGTCCATCGAATTTTTCTCTCTAAAAAGCTTTTTCTCGAGAACAAAGCCGCGATGATTAGTATAGACGTAAGAAAGCCTGACGAATGCAATGGCGCTCTCAGTTTCCTTCTAAAGTTGAAGGTTCTCTTGGCAGGACGGAATTTCCAGAATGATGTATTAATCTCGACGACATCTCAAGAGTTTTTCTCGGTTTGCGAGGAAACCGTGCGTTTTACAGAAAAACGGAAGGTAGTGCCGTATTCGGGAGGCTCTCTTACGTAGCTTAGGCTACAACTTACGTGGATGTGAGTCTTTCAGATTTTTTTAAAAATTGACATGCTATAGTCCATCGAATTTTTCTCTCTAAAAAGCTTTTTCTCGAGAACAAAGCCGCGATGATTAGTATAGACGTAAGAAAGCCTGACGAATGCAATGGCGCTCTCAGTTTCCTTCTAAAGTTGAAGGTTCTCTTGGCAGGACGGAATTTCCAGAATGATGTATTAATCTCGACATCTCAAGAGTTTTTCTCGGTTTGCGAGGAAACCGTGCGTTTTACAGAAAAACGGAAGGTAGTGTCGTATTCAGGAGGCTCTCTTACGTAGCTTAGGCTACAACTTACGTGGATGTGAGTCTTTCAGATTTTTTTAAAAATTGACATGCTATAGTCCATCGAATTTTTCTCTCTAAAAAGCTTTTTCTCGAGAACAAAGCCGCGATGATTAGTATAGACGTAAGAAAGCCTGACGAATGCAATGGCGCTCTCAGTTTCCTTCTAAAGTTGAAGGTTCTCTTGGCAGGACGGAATTTCCAGAATGATGTATTAATCTCGACGACATCTCAAGAGTTTTTCTCGGTTTGCGAGGAAACCGTGCGTTTTACAGAAAAACGGAAGGTAGTGCCGTATTCGGGAGGCTCTCTTACGTAGCTTAGGCTACAACTTACGTGGATGTGAGTCTTTCAGATTTTTTTAAAAATTGACATGCTATAGTCCATCGAATTTTTCTCTCTAAAAAGCTTTTTCTCGAGAACAAAGCCGCGATGATTAGTATAGACGTAAGAAAGCCTGACGAATGCAATGGCGCTCTCAGTTTCCTTCTAAAGTTGAAGGTTCTCTTGGCAGGACGGAATTTCCAGAATGATGTATTAATCTCGACGACATCTCAAGAGTTTTTCTCGGTTTGCGAGGAAACCGTGCGTTTTACAGAAAAACGGAAGGTAGTGCCGTATTCGGGAGGCTCTCTTACGTAGCTTAGACTACAATTTACGTGGATGTGAGTCTTTCAGATTTTTTTAAAAATTGACATGCTATAGTCCATCGAATTTTTCTCTCTAAAAAGCTTTTTCTCGAGAACAAAGCCGCGATGATTAGTATAGACGTAAGAAAGCCTGACGAATGCAATGGCGCTCTCAGTTTCCTTCTAAAGTTGAAGGTTCTCTTGGCAGGACGGAATTTCCAGAATGATGTATTAATCTCGACGACATCTCAAGAGTTTTTCTCGGTTTGCGAGGAAACCGTGCGTTTTACAGAAAAACGGAAGGTAGTGCCGTATTCGGGAGGCTCTCTTACGTAGCTTAGACTACAATTTACGTGGATGTGAGTCTTTCAGATTTTTTTAAAAATTGACATGCTATTATAGTCCATCGAATTTTTCTCTCTAAAAAGCTTTTTCTCGAGAACAAAGCCGCGATGATTAGTATAGACGTAAGAATGCCTGACGAATGCAATGGCGCTCTCAGTTTCCTTCTAAAGTTGAAGGTTCTCTTGGCAGGACGGAATTTCCAGAATGATGTATTAATCTCGACGACATCTCAAGAGTTTTTCTCGGTTTGCGAGGAAACCGTGCGTTTTACAGAAAAACGGAAGGTAGTGTCGTATTCAGGAGGCTCTCTTACGTAGCTTAGGCTACAACTTACGTGGATGTGAGTCTTTCAGATTTTTTTAAAAATTGACATGCTATAGTCCATCGAATTTTTCTCTCTAAAAAGCTTTTTCTCGAGAACAAAGCCGCGATGATTAGTATAGACGTAAGAAAGCCTGACGAATGCAATGGCGCTCTCAGTTTCCTTCTAAAGTTGAAGGTTCTCTTGGCAGGACGGAATTTCCAGAATGATGTATTAATCTCGACATCTCAAGAGTTTTTCTCGGTTTGCGAGGAAACCGTGCGTTTTACAGAAAAACGGAAGGTAGTGTCGTATTCAGGAGGCTCTCTTACGTAGCTTAGGCTACAACTTACGTGGATGTGAGTCTTTCAGATTTTTTTAAAAATTGACATGCTATAGTCCATCGAATTTTTCTCTCTAAAAAGCTTTTTCTCGAGAACAAAGCCGCGAAGATTAGTATAGACGTAAGAAAGCCTGACGAATGCAATGGCGCTCTCAGTTTCCTTCTAAAGTTGAAGGTTCTCTTGGCAGGACGGAATTTCCAGAATGATGTATTAATCTCGACGACATCTCAAGAGTTTTTCTCGGTTTGCGAGGAAACCGTGCGTTTTACAGAAAATCGGAAGGTAGTGTCGTATTCAGGAGGCTCTCTTACGTAGCTTAGGCTACAACTTACGTGGATGTGAGTCTTTCAGATTTTTTTAAAAATTGACATGCTATAGTCCATCGAATTTTTCTCTCTAAAAAGCTTTTTCTCGAGAACAAAGCCGCGATGATTAGTATAGACGTAAGAAAGCCTGACGAATGCAATGGCGCTCTCAGTTTCCTTCTAAAGTTGAAGGTTCTCTTGGCAGGACGGAATTTCCAGAATGATGTATTAATCTCGACGACATCTCAAGAGTTTTTCTCGGTTTGCGAGGAAACCGTGCGTTTTACAGAAAAACGGAAGGTAGTGCCGTATTCGGGAGGCTCTCTTACGTAGCTTAGGCTACAACTTACGTGGATGTGAGTCTTTCAGATTTTTTTAAAAATTGACATGCTATAGTCCATCGAATTTTTCTCTCTAAAAAGCTTTTTCTCGAGAACAAAGCCGCGAAGATTAGTATAGACGTAAGAAAGCCTGACGAATGCAATGGCGCTCTCAGTTTCCTTCTAAAGTTGAAGGTTCTCTTGGCAGGACGGAATTTCCAGAATGATGTATTAATCTCGACGACATCTCAAGAGTTTTTCTCGGTTTGCGAGGAAACCGTGCGTTTTACAGAAAATCGGAAGGTAGTGTCGTATTCAGGAGGCTCTCTTACGTAGCTTAGGCTACAACTTACGTGGATGTGTCTTTCAGATTTTTTTAAAAATTGACATGCTATAGTCCATCGAATTTTTCTCTCTAAAAAGCTTTTTCTCGAGAACAAAGCCGCGAAGATTAGTATAGACGTAAGAAAGCCTGACGAATGCAATGGCGCTCTCAGTTTCCTTCTAAAGTTGAAGAATTTCCTGGTAGGACGGAATTTCCAGAATGATGTATTAATCTCGACGACATCTCAAGAGTTTTTCTCGGTTTGCGAGGAAACCGTGCGTTTTACAGAAAAACGGAAGGTAGTGCCGTATTCGGGAGGCTCTCTTACGTAGCTTAGGCTACAACTTACGTGGATGTGTCTTTCAGATTTTTTTAAAAATTGACATGCTATAGTCCATCGAATTTTTCTCTCTGAAAAGCTTTTTCTCGAGAACAAAGCCGCGATGATTAGTATAGACGTAAGAAAGCCTGACGAATGCAATGGCGCTCTCAGTTTCCTTCTAAAGTTGAAGGTTTTCCTGGTAGGACGGAATTTCCAGAATGATGTATTAATCTCGACGACATCTCAAGAGTTTTTCTCGGTTTGCGAGGAAACCGTGCGTTTTACAGAAAATCGGAAGGTAGTGCCGTATTCGGGAGGCTCTCTTACGTAGCTTAGGCTACAACTTACGTGGATGTGAGTCTTTCAGATTTTTTTAAAAACTGACATGCTATAGTCCATCGAATTTTTCTCTCTAAAAAGCTTTTTCTCGAGAACAAAGCCGCGATGATTAGTATAGACGTAAGAAAGCCTGACGAATGCAATGGCGCTCTCAGTTTCCTTCTAAAGTTGAAGGTTTTCCTGGTAGGACGGAATTTCCAGAATGATGTATTAATCTCGACGACATCTCAAGAGTTTTTCTCGGTTTGCGAGGAAACCGTGCGTTTTACAGAAAAGCGGAAGGTAGTGCCGCATTAGGGAGGCTTTTTTACGTAGCTTTCGCTGTAATTTACGTGGATGTGAGTCTTTCAGATTTTTTTAAAAATTGACATGCTTATAGTCCATCGAATTTTTCTCTCTAAAAAGCTTTTTCTCGAGAACAAAGCCGCGATGATTAGTATAGACGTAAGAAAGCCTGACGAATGCAATGGCGCTCTCAGTTTCCTTCTAAAGTTGAAGGATTTCCTGGTAGGACGGAATTTCCAGAATGATGTATTAATCTCGACGACATCTCAAGAGTTTTTCTCGGTTTGCGAGGAAACCGTGCGTTTTACAGAAAAACGGAAGGTAGTGCCGCATTAGGGAGGCTTTTTTACGTAGCTTTCGCTATAATTTACGTGGATGTGAGTCTTTCAGATTTTTTTAAAAATTGACATGCTATAGTCCATCGAATTTTTCTCTCTAAAAAGCTTTTTCTCGAGAACAAAGCCGCTATGATTAGTATAGACGTAAGAAAGCCTGACGAATGCAATGGCGCTCTCAGTTTCCTTCTAAAGTTGAAGGTTTTCCTGGTAGGACGGAATTTCCAGAATGATGTATTAATCTCGACGACATCTCAAGAGTTTTTCTCGGTTTGCGAGGAAACCGTGCGTTTTACAGAAAAACGGAAGGTAGTGCCGTATTCGGGAGGCTCTCTTACGTAGCTTAGGCTACAATTTACGTGGATGTGAGTCTTTCAGATTTTTTTAAAAATTGACATGCTATAGTCCATCGAATTTTTCTCTCTAAAAAGCTTTTTCTCGAGGACAAAGCCGCGATGATTAGTATAGACGTAAGAAAGCCTGACGAATGCAATGGCGCTCTCAGTTTCCTTCTAAAGTTGAAGGTTTTCCTGGTAGGACGGAATTTCCGGAATGATGTATTAATCTCGACGACATCTCAAGAGTTTTTCTCGGTTTGCGAGGAAACCGTGCGTTTTACAGAAAAACGGAAGGTAGTGCCGTATTCGGGAGGCTCTCTTACGTAGCTTAGGCTACAACTTACGTGGATGTGAGTCTTTCAGATTTTTTTAAAAATTGACATGCTATAGTCCATCGAATTTTTCTCTCTAAAAAGCTTTTTCTCGAGAACAAAGCCGCGATGATTAGTATAGACGTAAGAAAGCCTGACGAATGCAATGGCGCTCTCAGTTTCCTTCTAAAGTTGAAGGTTTTCCTGGTAGGACGGAATTTCCAGAATGATGTATTAATCTCGACGACATCTCAAGAGTTTTTCTCGGTTTGCGAGGAAACCGTGCGTTTTACAGAAAAACGGAAGGTAGTGCCGTATTCGGGAGGCTCTCTTACGTAGCTTAGGCTACAATTTACGTGGATGTGAGTCTTTCAGATTTTTTTAAAAATTGACATGCTATAGTCCATCGAATTTTTCTCTCTAAAAAGCTTTTTCTCGAGAACAAAGCCGCGATGATTAGTATAGACGTGAGAAAGCCTGACGAATGCAATGGCGCTCTCAGTTTCCTTCTAAAGTTGAAGGTTTTCCTGGTAGGACGGAATTTCCAGAATGATGTATTAATCTCGACGACATCTCAAGAGTTTTTCTCGGTTTGCGAGGAAACCGTGCGTTTTACAGAAAAACGGAAGGTAGTGCCGTATTCGGGAGGCTCTCTTACGTAGCTTAGGCTACAACTTACGTGGATGTGAGTCTTTCAGATTTTTTTAAAAATTGACATGCTATAGTCCATCGAATTTTTCTCTCTAAAAAGCTTTTTCTCGAGAACAAAGCCGCGATGATTAGTATAGACGTAAGAAAGCCTGATGAATGCAATGGCGCTCTCAGTTTCCTTCTAAAGTTGAAGGTTTTCCTGGTAGGACGGAATTTCCAGAATGATGTATTAATCTCGACGACATCTCAAGAGTTTTTCTCGGTTTGCGAGGAAACCGTGCGTTTTACAGAAAAACGGAAGGTAGTGCCGTATTCGGGAGGCTCTCTTACGTAGCTTAGGCTACAATTTACGTGGATGTGAGTCTTTCAGATTTTTTTAAAAATTGACATGCTATAGTCCATCGAATTTTTCTCTCTAAAAAGCTTTTTCTCGAGAACAAAGCCGCGATGATTAGTATAGACGTAAGAAAGCCTGACGAATGCAATGGCGCTCTCAGTTTCCTTCTAAAGTTGAAGGTTTTCCTGGTAGGACGGAATTTCCAGAATGATGTATTAATCTCGACGACATCTCAAGAGTTTTTCTCGGTTTGCGAGGAAACCGTGCGTTTTACAGAAAAGCGGAAGGTAGTGCCGCATTAGGGAGGCTTTTTTACGTAGCTTTCGCTGTAATTTACGTGGATGTGAGTCTTTCAGATTTTTTTAAAAATTGACATGCTTATAGTCCATCGAATTTTTCTCTCTAAAAAGCTTTTTCTCGAGAACAAAGCCGCGATGATTAGTATAGACGTAAGAAAGCCTGACGAATGCAATGGCGCTCTCAGTTTCCTTCTAAAGTTGAAGGATTTCCTGGTAGGACGGAATTTCCAGAATGATGTATTAATCTCGACGACATCTCAAGAGTTTTTCTCGGTTTGCGAGGAAACCGTGCGTTTTACAGAAAAACGGAAGGTAGTGCCGCATTAGGGAGGCTTTTTTACGTAGCTTTCGCTATAATTTACGTGGATGTGAGTCTTTCAGATTTTTTTAAAAATTGACATGCTATAGTCCATCGAATTTTTCTCTCTAAAAAGCTTTTTCTCGAGAACAAAGCCGCGAAGATTAGTATAGACGTAAGAGAGCCTGACGAATGCAATGGCGCTCTCAGTTTCCTTCTAAAGTTGAAGGTTTTCCTGGTAGGACGGAATTTCCAGAATGATGTATTAATCTCGACGACATCTCAAGAGTTTTTCCCGGTTTGCGAGGAAACCGTGCGTTTTACAGAAAAACGGAAGGTAGTGTCGCATTCGGGAGGCTTTTTTACGTAGCTTTCGCTATAATTTACGTGGATGTGAGTCTTTCAGATTTTTTTAAAAATTGACATGCTATAGTCCATCGAATTTTTCTCTCTAAAAAGCTTTTTCTCGAGAACAAAGCCGCGATGATTAGTATAGACGTAAGAAAGCCTGACGAATGCAATGGCGCTCTCAGTTTCCTTCTAAAGTTGAAGGTTTTCCTGGTAGGACGGAATTTCCAGAATGATGTATTAATCTCGACGACATCTCAAGAGTTTTTCTCGGTTTGCGAGGAAACCGTGCGTTTTACAGAAAAACGGAAGGTAGTGCCGTATTCGGGAGGCTCTCTTACGTAGCTTAGGCTACAACTTACGTGGATGTGAGTCTTTCAGATTTTTTTAAAAATTGACATGCTATAGTCCATCGAATTTTTCTCTCTAAAAAGCGTTTTCTCGAGAACAAAGCCGCGATGATTAGTATAGACGTAAGAAAGCCTGACGAATGCAATGGCGCTCTCAGTTTCCTTCTAAAGTTGAAGGTTTTCCTGGTAGGACGGAATTTCCAGAATGATGTATTAATCTCGACGACATCTCAAGAGTTTTTCTCGGTTTGCGAGGAAACCGTGCGTTTTACAGAAAAACGGAAGGTAGTGCCGTATTCGGGAGGCTCTCTTACGTAGCTTAGGCTACAACTTACGTGGATGTGAGTCTTTCAGATTTTTTTAAAAATTGACATGCTATAGTCCATCGAATTTTTCTCTCTAAAAAGCTTTTTCTCGAGAACACAGCCGCTATGATTAGTATAGACGTAAGAAAGCCTGACGAATGCAATGGCGCTCTCAGTTTCCTTCTAAAGTTGAAGGTTTTCCTGGTAGGACGGAATTTCCAGAATGATGTATTAATCTCGACGACATCTCAAGAGTTTTTCTCGGTTTGCGAGGAAACCGTGCGTTTTACAGAAAAACGGAAGGTAGTGCCGTATTCGGGAGGCTCTCTTACGTAGCTTAGGCTACAATTTACGTGGATGTGAGTCTTTCAGATTTTTTTAAAAATTGACATGCTATAGTCCATCGAATTTTTCTCTCTAAAAAGCTTTTTCTCGAGAACAAAGCCGCGATGATTAGTATAGACGTAAGAAAGCCTGACGAATGCAATGGCGCTCTCAGTTTCCTTCTAAAGTTGAAGGTTTTCCTGGTAGGACGGAATTTCCAGAATGATGTATTAATCTCGACGACATCTCAAGAGTTTTTCTCGGTTTGCGAGGAAACCGTGCGTTTTACAGAAAAACGGAAGGTAGTGCCGTATTCGGGAGGCTCTCTTACGTAGCTTAGGCTACAATTTACGTGGATATGAGTCTTTCAGATTTTTTTAAAAATTGACATGCTATAGTCCATCGAATTTTTCTCTCTAAAAAGCTTTTTCTCGAGAACAAAGCCGCGATGATTAGTATAGACGTAAGAAAGCCTGACGAATGCAATGGCGCTCTCAGTTTCCTTCTAAAGTTGAAGGTTTTCCTGGTAGGACGGAATTTCCAGAATGATGTATTAATCTCGACGACATCTCAAGAGTTTTTCTCGGTTTGCGAGGAAACCGTGCATTTTACAGAAAAACGGAAGGTAGTGTCGTATTCGGGAGGCTCTCTTACGTAGCTTAGGCTACAATTTACGTGGATGTGTCTTTCAGATTTTTTTAAAAATTGACATGCTATAGTCCATCGAATTTTTCTCTCTAAAAAGCTTTTTCTCGAGAACAAAGCCGCGATGATTAGTATAGACGTAAGAAAGCCTGACGAATGCAATGGCGCTCTCAGTTTCCTTCTAAAGTTGAAGGTTTTCCTGGTAGGACGGAATTTCCAGAATGATGTATTAATCTCGACGACATCTCAAGAGTTTTTCTCGGTTTGCGAGGAAACCGTGCGTTTTACAGAAAATCGGAAGGTAGTGCCGTATTCGGGAGGCTCTCTTACGTAGCTTAGGCTACAACTTACGTGGATGTGAGTCTTTCAGATTTTTTTAAAAACTGACATGCTATAGTCCATCGAATTTTTCTCTCTAAAAAGCTTTTTCTCGAGAACAAAGCCGCGAAGATTAGTATAGACGTAAGAAAGCCTGACGAATGCAATGGCGCTCTCAGTTTCCTTCTAAAGTTGAAGGTTTTCCTGGTAGGACGGAATTTCCAGAATGATGTATTAATCTCGACGACATCTCAAGAGTTTTTCTCGGTTTGCGAGGAAACCGTGCATTTTACAGAAAAACGGAAGGTAGTGTCGTATTCGGGAGGCTCTCTTACGTAGCTTAGGCTACAATTTACGTGGATGTGAGTCTTTCAGATTTTTTTAAAAATTGACATGCTATAGTCCATCGAATTTTTCTCTCTAAAAAGCTTTTTCTCGAGAACAAAGCCGCGATGATTAGTATAGACGTAAGAAAGCCTGACGAATGCAATGGCGCTCTCAGTTTCCTACTAAAGTTGAAGGTTTTCCTGGTAGGACGGAATTTCCAGAATGATGTATTAATCTCGACGACATCTCAAGAGTTTTTCTCGGTTTGCGAGGAAACCGTGCATTTTACAGAAAAACGGAAGGTAGTGTCGTATTCGGGAGGCTCTCTTACGTAGCTTAGGCTACAATTTACGTGGATGTGAGTCTTTCAGATTTTTTTAAAAATTGACATGCTATAGTCCATCGAATTTTTCTCTCTAAAAAGCTTTTTCTCGAGAACAAAGCCGCGATGATTAGTATAGACGTAAGAAAGCCTGACGAATGCAATGGCGCTCTCAGTTTCCTTCTAAAGTTGAAGGATTTCCTGGTAGGACGGAATTTCCAGAATGATGTATTAATCTCGACGACATCTCAAGAGTTTTTCTCGGTTTGCGAGGAAACCGTGCGTTTTACAGAAAAGCGGAAGGTAGTGCCGCATTAGGGAGGCTTTTTTACGTAGCTTTCGCTATAATTTACGTGGATGTGAGTCTTTCAGATTTTTTTAAAAATTGACATGCTTATAGTCCATCGAATTTTTCTCTCTAAAAAGCTTTTTCTCGAGAACAAAGCCGCGAAGATTAGTATAGACGTAAGAGAGCCTGACGAATGCAATGGCGCTCTCAGTTTCCTGCTAAAGTTGAAGGTTTTCCTGGTAGGACGGAATTTCCAGAATGATGTATTAATCTCGACGACATCTCAAGAGTTTTTCCCGGTTTGCGAGGAAACCGTGCGCTTTACAGAAAAACGGAAGGTAGTGTCGCATTCGGGAGGCTTTTTTACGTAGCTTTCGCTATAATTTACGTGGATGTGAGTCTTTCAGATTTTTTTAAAAATTGACATGCTATAGTCCATCGAATTTTTCTCTCTAAAAAGCTTTTTCTCGAGAACAAAGCCGCGATGATTAGTATAGACGTAAGAAAGCCTGACGAATGCAATGGCGCTCTCAGTTTCCTTCTAAAGTTGAAGGTTTTCCTGGTAGGACGGAATTTCCAGAATGATGTATTAATCTCGACGACATCTCAAGAGTTTTTCTCGGTTTGCGAGGAAACCGTGCGTTTTACAGAAAAACGGAAGGTAGTGCCGTATTCGGGAGGCTCTCTTACGTAGCTTAGGCTACAACTTACGTGGATGTGAGTCTTTCAGATTTTTTTAAAAATTGACATGCTATAGTCCATCGAATTTTTCTCTCTAAAAAGCTTTTTCTCGAGAACAAAGCCGCGATGATTAGTATAGACGTAAGAAAGCCTGACGAATGCAATGGCGCTCTCAGTTTCCTTCTAAAGTTGAAGGTTTTCCTGGTAGGACGGAATTTCCAGAATGATGTATTAATCTCGACGACATCTCAAGAGTTTTTCTCGGTTTGCGAGGAAACCGTGCGTTTTACAGAAAAACGGAAGGTAGTGCCGTATTCGGGAGGCTCTCTTCCGTAGCTTAGGCTACAACTTACGTGGATGTGAGTCTTTCAGATTTTTTTAAAAATTGACATGCTATAGTCCATCGAATTTTTCTCTCTAAAAAGCTTTTTCTCGAGAACAAAGCCGCTATGATTAGTATAGACGTAAGAAAGCCTGACGAATGCAATGGCGCTCTCAGTTTCCTTCTAAAGTTGAAGGTTTTCCTGGTAGGACGGAATTTCCAGAATGATGTATTAATCTCGACGACATCTCAAGAGTTTTTCTCGGTTTGCGAGGAAACCGTGCGTTTTACAGAAAAACGGAAGGTAGTGCCGTATTCGGGAGGCTCTCTTACGTAGCTTAGGCTACAATTTACGTGGATGTGAGTCTTTCAGATTTTTTTAAAAATTGACATGCTATAGTCCATCGAATTTTTCTCTCTAAAAAGCTTTTTCTCGAGAACAAAGCCGCGATGATTAGTATAGACGTAAGAAAGCCTGACGAATGCAATGGCGCTCTCAGTTTCCTTCTAAAGTTGAAGGTTTTCCTGGTAGGACGGAATTTCCAGAATGATGTATTAATCTCGACGACATCTCAAGAGTTTTTCTCGGTTTGCGAGGAAACCGTGCGTTTTACAGAAAAACGGAAGGTAGTGCCGTATTCGGGAGGCTCTCTTACGTAGCTTAGGCTACAATTTACGTGGATGTGAGTCTTTCAGATTTTTTTAAAAATTGACATGCTATAGTCCATCGAATTTTTCTCTCTAAAAAGCTTTTTCTCGAGAACAAAGCCGCGATGATTAGTATAGACGTAAGAAAGCCTGACGAATGCAATGGCGCTCTCAGTTTCCTTCTAAAGTTGAAGGTTTTCCTGGTAGGACGGAATTTCCAGAATGATGTATTAATCTCGACGACATCTCAAGAGTTTTTCTCGGTTTGCGAGGAAACCGTGCGTTTTACAGAAAAACGGAAGGTAGTGCCGTATTCGGGAGGCTCTCTTACGTAGCTTAGGCTACAACTTACGTGGATGTGAGTCTTTCAGATTTTTTTAAAAATTGACATGCTATAGTCCATCGAATTTTTCTCTCTAAAAAGCTTTTTCTCGAGAACAAAGCCGCGATGATTAGTATAGACGTAAGAAAGCCTGACGAATGCAATGGCGCTCTCAGTTTCCTTCTAAAGTTGAAGGTTTTCCTGGTAGGACGGAATTTCCAGAATGATGTATTAATCTCGACGACATCTCAAGAGTTTTTCTCGGTTTGCGAGGAAACCGTGCGTTTTACAGAAAAACGGAAGGTAGTGCCGTATTCGGGAGGCTCTCTTACGTAGCTTAGGCTACAATTTACGTGGATGTGAGTCTTTCAGATTTTTTTAAAAATTGACATGCTATAGTCCATCGAATTTTTCTCTCTAAAAAGCTTTTTCTCGAGAACAAAGCCGCGATGATTAGTATAGACGTAAGAAAGCCTGACGAATGCAATGGCGCTCTCAGTTTCCTTCTAAAGTTGAAGGTTTTCCTGGTAGGACGGAATTTCCAGAATGATGTATTAATCTCGACGACATCTCAAGAGTTTTTCTCGGTTTGCGAGGAAACCGTGCGTTTTACAGAAAATCGGAAGGTAGTGCCGTATTCGGGAGGCTCTCTTACGTAGCTTAGGCTACAACTTACGTGGATGTGAGTCTTTCAGATTTTTTTAAAAACTGACATGCTATAGTCCATCGAATTTTTCTCTCTAAAAAGCTTTTTCTCGAGAACAAAGCCGCGAAGATTAGTATAGACGTAAGAAAGCCTGACGAATGCAATGGCGCTCTCAGTTTCCTTCTAAAGTTGAAGGTTTTCCTGGTAGGACGGAATTTCCAGAATGATGTATTAATCTCGACGACATCTCAAGAGTTTTTCTCGGTTTGCGAGGAAACCGTGCATTTTACAGAAAAACGGAAGGTAGTGTCGTATTCGGGAGGCTCTCTTACGTAGCTTAGGCTACAATTTACGTGGATGTGAGTCTTTCAGATTTTTTTAAAAATTGACATGCTATAGTCCATCGAATTTTTCTCTCTAAAAAGCTTTTTCTCGAGAACAAAGCCGCGATGATTAGTATAGACGTAAGAAAGCCTGACGAATGCAATGGCGCTCTCAGTTTCCTACTAAAGTTGAAGGTTTTCCTGGTAGGACGGAATTTCCAGAATGATGTATTAATCTCGACGACATCTCAAGAGTTTTTCTCGGTTTGCGAGGAAACCGTGCATTTTACAGAAAAACGGAAGGTAGTGTCGTATTCGGGAGGCTCTCTTACGTAGCTTAGGCTACAATTTACGTGGATGTGAGTCTTTCAGATTTTTTTAAAAATTGACATGCTATAGCCCATCGAATTTTTCTCTCTAAAAAGCTTTTTCTCGAGAACAAAGCCGCGATGATTAGTATAGACGTAAGAAAGCCTGACGAATGCAATGGCGCTCTCAGTTTCGTTCTAAAGTTGAAGGTTTTCCTGGTAGGACGGAATTTCCAGAATGATGTATTAATCTCGACGACATCTCAAGAGTTTTTCTCGGTTTGCGAGGAAACCGTGCGTTTTACAGAAAAACGGAAGGTAGTGCCGTATTCGGGAGGCTCTCTTACGTAGCTTAGGCTACAATTTACGTGGATGTGAGTCTTTCAGATTTTTTTAAAAATTGACATGCTATAGTCCATCGAATTTTTCTCTCTAAAAAGCTTTTTCTCGAGAACAAAGCCGCGATGATTAGTATAGACGTAAGAAAGCCTGACGAATGCAATGGCGCTCTCAGTTTCCTTCTAAAGTTGAAGGTTTTCCTGGTAGGACGGAATTTCCAGAATGATGTATTAATCTCGACGACATCTCAAGAGTTTTTCTCGGTTTGCGAGGAAACCGTGCGTTTTACAGAAAAACGGAAGGTAGTGCCGCATTAGGGAGGCTTTTTTACGTAGCTTTCGCTATAATTTACGTGGATGTGAGTCTTTCAGATTTTTTTAAAAATTGACATGCTGTAGTCCATCGAATTTTTCTCTCTAAAAAGCTTTTTCTCGAGAACAAAGCCGCGAAGATTAGTATAGACGTAAGAGAGCCTGACGAATGCAATGGCGCTCTCAGTTTCCTTCTAAAGTTGAAGGTTTTCCTGGTAGGACGGAATTTCCAGAATGATGTATTAATCTCGACGACATCTCAAGAGTTTTTCTCGGTTTGCGAGGAAACCGTGCGTTTTACAGAATAACGGAAGGTAGTGCCGTATTCGGGAGGCTCTCTTTGGTAGCTTAGGCTAAAATTTACGTGGATGTGAGTCTTTCAGATTTTTTTAAAAATTGACATTCCATCGAATTTTTCTCTCTAAAAAGCTTTTTCTCGAGAACAAAGCCGCGAAGATTAGTATAGACGTAAGAAAGCCTGACGAATGCAATGGCGCTCTCAGTTTCCTTCTAAAGTTGAAGGATTTCCTGGTAGGACGGAATTTCCAGAATGATGTATTAATCTCGACGACATCTCAAGAGTTTTTCTCGGTTTGCGAGGAAACCGTGCGTTTTACAGAAAAACGGAAGGTAGTGCCGTATTCGGGAGGCTCTCTTACGTAGCTTAGGCTACAATTTACGTGGATGTGAGTCTTTCAGATTTTTTTAAAAATTGACATTCCATCGAATTTTTCTCTCTAAAAAGCTTTTTCTCGAGAACAAAGCCGCGAAGATTAGTATAGACGTAAGAAAGCCTGACGAATGCAATGGCGCTCTCAGTTTCCTTCTAAAGTTGAAGGATTTCCTGGTAGGACGGAATTTCCAGAATGATGTATTAATCTCGACGACATCTCAAGAGTTTTTCTCGGTTTGCGAAGAAACCGTGCGTTTTACAGAATAACGGAAGGTAGTGCCGTATTCGGGAGGCTCTCTTACGTAGCTTAGGTTACAATTTACGTGGATGTGAGTCTTTGAGATTTTTTTAAAAATTGACATGCTATAGTCCATCGAATTTTTCTCTCTAAAAAGCTTTTTCTCGAGAACAAAGCCGCGAAGATTAGTATAGACGTAAGAAAGCCTGACGAATGCAATGGCGCTCTCAGTTTCCTTCTAAAGTTGAAGGATTTCCTGGTAGGATGGAATTTCCAGAATGATGTATTAATCTCGACGACATCTCAAGAGTTTTTCTCGGTTTGCGAGGAAACCGTGCGTTTTACAGAATAACGGAAGGTAGTGCCGTATTCGGGAGGCTCTCTTACGTAGCTTAGGCTAAAATTTACGTGGATGTGAGTCTTTCAGATTTTTTTAAAAATTGACATTCCATCGAATTTTTCTCTCTAAAAAGCTTTTTCTCGAGAACAAAGCCGCGAAGATTAGTATAGACGTAAGAATGCCTGACGAATGCAATGGCGCTCTCAGTTTCCTTCTAAAGTTGAAGGATTTCCTGGTAGGACGGAATTTCCAGAATGATGTATTAATCTCGACGACATCTCAAGAGTTTTTCTCGGTTTGCGAGGAAACCGTGCGTTTTACAGAAAAATGGAAGGTAGTGCCGCATTCGGGAGGCTTTTTTACGTAGCTTTCGCTATAATTTACGTGGATGTGAGTCTTTCAGATTTTTTTTAAAATTGAAATGCTATAGTCCATCGAATTTTTCTCTCTAAAAAGCTTTTTCTCGAGAACAAAGCCGCGAAGATTAGTATAGACGTAAGAAAGCCTGACGAATGCAATGGCGCTCTCTGTTTCCTTCTAAAGTTGAAGGATTTCCTGGTAGGACGGAATTTCCAGAATGATGTATTAATCTCGACGACATCTCAAGAGTTTTTCTCGGTTTGCGAGGAAACCGTGCGTTTTACAGAAAAACGGAAGGTAGTGCCGTATTCGGGAGGCTCTCTTACGTAGCTTAGACTACAATTTACGTGGATGTGAGTCTTTCAGATTTTTTTTAAAAATTGACATGCTATAAATAGTCCATCGAATTTTTCTCTCTAAAAAGCTTTTTCTCGAGAACAAAACCGCAAAAATTAGTATAGACGTAAGAAGGCCTGACGAATGCAATGGTGCTCTCAGTATCCTTCTAAAGTTGAAGGATTTCCTGGTAGGACGGAATTTCCAGAATGATGTATTAATCTCGACAACATCTTAAGAGTTTTTCTCGGTTTGCGAGGAAACCGTGCGTTTTACAGAAAAACGGAAGGTAGTGCCGTATTCGGGAGGATTTATTACTTAGCTTTCGCTATAATTTACGTAGATGTGAGCCTTTCAGTTTTTTTGAAAATTGTCATGTAGTCCATCGATTTTTTTTTCTCGAGAAGAATTATAAAAAAAAATCGTATAGATGCAGAAAGGCCTGAAGAATGCAACGGCGTCTTCGGATTCATTCTAAAGCCAAGAGTTTTCCGAGTAAGTAGTAATTTAGAAAGAATAGTCTCCTCGGCATGGACATGCGCAAGACTTTTTTCGTTTTACGGCCAAACCGGCCGTTCCCCATTAAAACAGAGATCGCCATGGTATTCAGAAGAGCCGTTTACGTCGTTCTCGTCGATCTAGATACTGTTCGTTTTACAATTAAATTGACACCACATCACATTCAGATCACCTTTTTGAAATCACTTAATCAAGAAAATTACGCTATTTTTTGTGATACTTTGGACGATGGAAAATATTTACATGCTTTATGAGTTATCATATCATGATTTATTTCACGTATAACACAATATACAGATAGTTCATTTACAAATGTTCCAAATACAAAATTTGCCTCACGATCTCACACAAAACCCAGAACTATTTCGCACGGAAGCCAGTCGGCCATAAAAAATCTTTTATTTTCACTCCGGTCAGTCGCAGATAGGCAGTTCTCAACGAAAAACGTTTCGACGATTGTTTATTTGTTTTCAGTAGTGGAACGTATGATCGGTCTTTTTGCTCGAAAGGGAAACCGAAACAGAGATTCACCGAGCTAGAATGAAACTAGAAAAATCGGCGTAAAAATGTGGTGTAATGTATAAAAGATGAGCGCAATGATAAGCGGACGAAATAAAAGAAATACTAGCGAAATATTAATATATCAGGATAAAGATAAGGTAGGAAGGGTTATGTCAGTCGATATGTAAGTTACGGAGAAGTTAAGGTATTTTTAGGACCCAAAGTAAATTTATAATTCCAATTCAACAATTTCAAATCTATAAAAGGTCTGTAACTACTTGTTTTTACTACATGTATATAAGTACCATTTCAAATATGATACTTATGAATTTGGTTACGCTGTTATATATAAATATCCTTTAAATTTGCACTACCATATAATATACCACTAACATTTCATTAGTGCGATAGAGAAATTATCTCTGTATGTGAAAAGAAAAATATAATAAAGTGTATTCCATTCAAAGGCGTTTTATTTTCCTTCATTTTATAGTATGGACACGAAATTTATATGAGGGTCAGGAATTAGGAGACATATTAGAGGAAGAATCTAGCATCGATAGAGAAGATGTAGGAAAACCTATATTGAGAGAGGAATTTGAAATAGCACTAAGGGGGCTCAAGAACAATAAAGCGCCGGGTGTAGACAAAATACAGGCGGAAATTTTGAAATGTGTCGGACAGAAAGTAGTAAATAGGATGTTTGAACTGGTAAAATACATATACGAAACGGGCGAGATGCCGCAGGATTATAAGAGGAACATTATCGTTACTATACCGAAAAAGAGAAGAGCTGACAAATGCGAGAACTTTAGAATGATTAGCCTAACTTCCCACGCATCAAAAATCTTAACCAGAATAGTGCAGAAGAGGATGGAAAATAGAGCGGAGAAAATACTAGGAGAAGACCAATTCGGGTTTAGGCGAAATAGGGGAACTAGCGAGGCTATTCTGGCATTAAGAGTAATGTTAGAGAAAACAATAAAAAAAGGAAAGAACGAAGGATTTATAGATTTAGAAAGAGCTTTTGATAATGTAAGATGGGAAGAAATGTTCGAGATACTAAAGAGCGCGGGAATGAAGTATAGAGATAGGAGAGTAGTACACAGTCTATGCAAAGAGCAAACTGCTGTTATCAAAGTAGAAGGGGAAAAAAGGGAAGTAGGTATTAGGAAAAGAGTAAGACAAGGATGTACGCTATCACCACTAATTTTTAATCTGTACATCGAAGAGGCGATTAATGTGGTAAAAGATTTCGGGATTAAAGTACAGGGACAGAAACTAAAAATGCTGAGATTCGCGGATGATATAGCAGTATTAGCATCTAGTAAGGAGGAATTAGAATCAGCGTTGAACGAAATGGAGGCAGTGTTGACAGATGAATACGGAATGAGGGTGAATAAAAACAAAACTAAAGTGTTAGTGTGCAGAGGGTGCGAAAGCAGAGCAAAAACGAAAGTACAAATTAATAATGAAAGATTGGAGGAACTTAAAGACTTCACTTATTTAGGAAGCAAAATAAATTGGGATGGAGGAAGCGATAAAGATATAAAACAAAGAATAGCGCAGGGTCGAATAGCTTTTAACAAGAAGAAAGCACTTTTATGCTCGGGGGTAATAAACTTAAAAACAAGGAAGAGATTTTTGAAAACGTATGTATGGAGCACGGCACTATACGGTTGCGAAACCTGGACGGTAGGGGAAGCAAGTAGGAAGAAATTAGAAGCTCTTGAGATGTGGTGTTACCGAAGAATGATGAAAATACCGTGGACTGATAGGGTTAGAAACGAAGAAGTATTAGAGAAAGTCTGCGAGAAAAGAAGTATGTGGAAAAACATAAAGAAGAGAAGAGATAGAATGGTAGGCCACTTGCTGAGACATGGGGAAATAGTCCGCGATATTCTGGAGGCAGAAATAGGAGTGAAGAAAGGCAGAGGTAGGCCTAGATTATACTACTGCTCGCAAATAGTAAGGGATGTAGGTTGTAGCACAATTAGCGAAATGCGTAGGTTAGCACAAGATAGGAGAAGCTGGAGGTTAGCGACCAACCAGTCTTAGAACTGATTAAAATTGAAATAAGGTTTCACCACTACAAGCTGATGATGAAGTTAACACCAGACATCGTGTTTATTTACCTTGTATTTATTTACGTACATATACCCCACTTGGTGTGGAATTGTTATCCACTTTTACACCACATTTCAGTCTAATAATGTAGGGTCTTTCAGAAGGGCCGCTTAAAATTTGTTAGGTTATAGCGGCCATGTTGTTAAAACAACATCTGTCAAATTTATCGTGAATTGTTCAGTAGTGTATGGAAAATCACCATGGAAGGTTATAGTCAAAAACGTGAGCAAATCATCAAATTTTATTTTCAAAATGAAAAACGTTCTGCGCATTACGTGATTTTTATCCTCGCCCAATCGTCCCGCCGAGTCGACTATTCGACGTTTGATGGCCAAATTCGAGTCGACCCATTTGATAAATAATCAGCCAACATCCGTACGTTACCGAAACGCAAAGTCTGCTGAAAACATCGCTGCTGTGCGTGAGAATGTACGAGAAAACCCAAGACGGTCAATTTCTGGTCGTTCACAAGAACTCGGCCTTTCTGTAACTGCAACTTGACGAATTTTACATCGGGACTTGGGTCTGTACCCGTATAAATTCCAACTGTCCCAAGAGCTTAAAGCAAACGACCATAGACAACGCCGTGTGTTCGCTGATTGGGGATCTGGAGCAGTTGAAAATTGACCCAAATTTCGGCAAGAAAATCGTCTTTAGCGACGAGGACCATTTTTGGATGAATGGATATGTGAACAAGCAAAATTGTCGGATTTGGGACGATACCAATCCATACGAGATACAAATGCATCCCGAGAAAGTCACTGTTTGTTGCGGATTTTGGTCTGGCGGAATCATCGGTACTTTTCCCAAAACGAAACTGGAATTGCCATAACCGTCAACGGCGAACGCTACAGATGGATGATAGGCAACTTCTTGTGGCCTAAGCTGGATGGATATCGACGACATGTGGTTCCAACAGGACGGCGCTACGTGCGACATAGCGCATGCCAAGATGGAAATTCTGCACGAGCAATTTGAGGTCATGGTTAAGTCGCGCAGCCGCGACATGAACTGGCCTTCGAGATCGAGCAATTTAACCCCTTTAGGCTTCTTTCTTTGGAGCTACCATAAATCGCAGGTCTATGCAAATAAACCGCAAACAATTGATGCCCTCAAAGTCAACATAACGAAGGCCATCCAGCAAATTCAGCCAGATTTATACTACAAAGTCATCGAAAATTGGATCTCCCGAATACGTGCCACCAAGCAAAGCCGCTGCGGACATTGAACGACGTTACATTCCATATTTAATGCCATAAAATATTCTTTCTAATAAAAAAATTGGGTAGATATTTCACACACTTGTTTTGTTTACATTTAAAAATCGAGCGTCTTTATTTAAAGACCATTTATAATAACTTTAATTGTCCAATGTATCTAAATTTTCTTCAAGAAAATTTGAAAGACTATCACGAGGATAAAAAGGATCCTCCTAAATATAGATCCTGAAGTCACGTATTATTGTTGTACTGTAACAATTTAAAAAAATACACTCATATCCACCACGCAACGGCGCGGCGTAGGCACGAAATTTTATATACAAATCGATATTTAAATGAATCCCGTTTCACATTAATTAATTCATCAATCAAGATAAGATAAATTATCAATGCCAAAGCATGCGAATAATTTACACCTGCTGCAGTCGTCAGTTTCTCTCGACTGCCAATTAAATTATGTCGCTGAAGTAATTAATTTCGTATTCTTTCGACGATTATTGTCGACACTTGCAGATTTAATCGAGAAATGTGAATAAATTAACGCCTTTGTCTAAGTGCGGATTGTGATACGTCACAGGAAGTGCAAGGGGGGGAAATGGGACCTAACATAATTATCTTACATGGGTATGTATGCTCCCGAAGTAGAATAAGATTCATCAAATTAAAATAAAAGTTTTTTGAAGAGACTTCTCGGGCACGTCGATTTTTATTTTCAAATCAACACCTGCAGGGGTTGTTCCCAATTCCTCGCAATCAATCTCGAAAGCTCGAACAACACCAATTTTAAAATTTCGAATATGGTTGCCAATGATTTCAAATAAAGAAAATAAATCTCTACAACAATAAGAGAAATAATTTCGTATAAAAGAAACATCAGGAAGCAGTGACAATTAAATGGAACATCAATTCTGAAAAAGGAACAAGGCCACCAAGGATTTAAAGGAATTAATAGCGATTGAAAAAAAAAAGAATTCGAGGATACCTGCGAAACCTAGATGCAACCGAGAGAACTGAATATTCCTGCTGAAACCAAATACGCTCATGAAACAAATCGTGTTCGTCATCATGTCGGAATGAAACGATTAAAAAGGATAATAACTCAAATTGTAAGAAACTCAAATACACATTTCCATTCACAAATAAGGCACCACCATTCTTCCTGTCCAAATATATACTTTTTGTGGCTTTTGCCTAAAATAAAAATCGACATGTTACTCAGACACGTCGATTTTTATTTTTCTCCCAAAAACGTTTATTTTAATTTGCTGATTTCATTCTTAACCCAAACTGTAGGGACATAGTGTATATATGTATGTCGCAATTGATCTGTGGTAGAATATACAAGGTAAAAATTATTTTGATATTGATTAACGAGTATATTGATTTAGTCAAAATGTCGAAATTCTAACGAAAGGCATTTCGTATATCGACCTAAAAATTTCGTGACACACACACGAAAACAGCCGTTTAGTGAATAGAGATACGTTTATAATTGAAACTGGAAACATACAGGGTGGCTCAAGAAAGTGTAGAGCCATAGAGTTTATTTCAATGGAATTCACTGATATTTTTAGATTACTGAATTTTTCTTGATGAGCTGACTTATAGCTTAAATTATTAAACAGGGGAGAGAAGGAGAGGGGAGGAGATGGGATGAGAGGGGAGGAGATGGGATGAGAGGGGAGGAGAGATGATAGAACAGAGGACAGGAGAGAGGGGAGGAGGAGGTCTATTTGTTTTGCTTTAATAGTAATGTTGCTCATATGCATGTGTTAAATACGATTCTTAGGGTTATGTTAGATTATCATAATTTTCAATTTACTTTTATAAAAACCTAGATTAAAGAAAGTCGTGTTGAAATCAAGACCATACAATATTTTATTTTCTTTTTCCAATTATGAGAACGTTTTTTCTGAGGACGAGAAGAGATTTTCATTTCGACTTAAAACGGTATCATTAGTGCTAAATGAATATTCTAAACAAAGTTGCTGTAACAAATTAACAGTCAACACTGTAATTCAGAAGCCCTCATAATATTTTCATATACCATACAAATGTTATCTACCACAATTACCTATATTTAATTTTTTTAGTTTTATTTTTTCGCGATCGCCTCACTTAGAAAGCGTGGCAACCTCTCCCGCGCGACCCTGATGTCCATATCCGCCATATTTTTCGAGTTGACCGATCCCATTCGAAACGCATTCGCAACACCGTCAAATAATGTGCTCACCCATCTACTTCTATGAGCTGGAAAAATAACGTCGACTAAACAGCGCTACAGTTTACAGATTCTCTGCTCACATTTGGCGATTTGATGTTGAGTAGGTCAGTATACCGGAAAGAGCGGTGTAACGTAAACGCCGGTCCACCCAGTACTCAAATTATCCACTGCCACGGTTGTCCGATGAACTCGAAATCGTATAAAAAAAGGGTCACATCGACGGAAGGTATTGAGAACTGTAATGATAACTCCCCCCTTAAATTTGAAACTGAGAAGCTTCAAAGAACGAAAATTGAAAATTGACGTATTAAATTGAAGTATAAAAATAATGCTTTAGTTAATAAATGGTCATATAATTATCGAATATGGAGTTGCGGCGCCATTTTGAAAATTATTATTAAATGGCAACCGTGTACAATGTAGTAACACCTCATTCGGAAGCTACTTCAAAAAATATCTATTCAAACGTTTTTGTTATGGTATCCACCATTCGATTTTTGGAAAAAAATCAATTAAACGCCATATTTGTTGCACTATCAAATATTTTAAGCAGTGTCTACCTGTAAAAGCAAAGTGTAAGGTTTTTTCTTACGGAAATAACGCAAAAAGTGAATTAGACGTTTTAGATGTAAATTCTAGATTAATAGAAAACAATAAATTTAATTTAACACGATAAAAATAAGAAGTATAACTACATATCTTAAAAAAACATTCAAAATGTGCACTTCCTACTTGCTGATAGTACATCTTGTCACAAAACTCTTCTCTCACCCATTTATGGGTTTCTACAGAAATTAAACTACATTCTTTAATAATTCTCTTGCCTAAACAAAATCTCGATATTACCGGATTGCATAGCATAAACATCGAATTTCAAGTAGCGCCATAAAAATTAATCCAAGGGCGTTAGATCTGGAGATCGAGTGGCCACTCTATTGTATGACCTACACTCCGCCTATCCGTTCATTGAGAGAATTTCTTACTACGTCATAATAGTGTAGAGTAACACTATCCTGTTGAAAAGTTATTTCTTGATCTCGAAATTCATCAAGATTTTCCTCTAAAATGTCCAAAATTAACAGCTCAATTGCATTCTGCAACATATCTAAATACACTTTTTAAAAACTCAGGTTCAACCCTTTGATTACCCAAAGTTGATACCTGCTAATATGTTGACTATTTTCCGAGAATTGTGTATAGCTGTCAAGAAACATATGAGGATTTCTATTTCCATCACTCCACTACCTTACATTCTCCATATTCATATTATCATTTAGGAAAAATGTGGATTCATAGATAAATCAAATTGTTTTTGAATAATAAGGTTCTAAGGCTATTTTGTCTGATATAATTCTGTCAATTGAGATAAAATATCAAGTCTGCAATCGGAATCACCTTCTGTGAGTAGGTTGGAATTTCACTAACTTAAGCTTTTTCTTAAATTTTCTCATCGTACTGGCCATCGCTCACGGAATCGCAATGCTACAGATTTCTAGCCGAGTCAGCTCGAATTTTAGTGCTAACTAAAATTCGAATTTTTAGGTAAGTATTACATGTTATATAAATTATTATAAATTACTATAACTTGTTGAGCTATAAATTACAACAATCGATATATTTTAATCGGGAAATATTTAGAAGCCCCCGGCAATCCTAGGAAAACGACACAACCGACATTCCCGATTTTGTTTCAAGTAATTCGCTTTGCACTCGAAATACCATACACCTGTTTCGATTTCGTTTGTTCGCCCTGTATGATAAATAAATCTACCGAATACGGTTCCTTCCGAACAGTCAGGCTAAGCATAATTAATAGTCCTATTGCTATCCAAATGGAATCACGAAGACTGTCAGTATAGCATTGATTTGTTACCGAAAAAACATGTTTACTCTCCATTTTCATTTACCAACATAAAAATATCCTTGTTAGGTCATTAGTAATACGCTGACATCTCTATTAGGAGCGATGGTTTCTATCATATATCATTTTGCGGCGGAATGAAGCCAGCTAGTAAAAAACCGATAAATCCAATTAAAATGAAATTTAAAGCAACACCGAGTAGGCATTTTAAAATTCATCTCTTTTAATGAGGCGGGTTAGCCTTTGGCTTCGGTCCGACGTGGCCCGTTTTACAAAAAACCAATTCTACAGATAAAAGGTTTTAAATATGTTTTTAAATACGCTTTATAACATAAATATCGTATAAGTGCTTATAAATAAATGTATATAACTAATAGTATTTCTTTATGGAAGATTATTATTCTGGACTTTGTGGTTGAATCAAATTTTAAATCTAACGTTTCGTACCTTGACGATCATCATCACATTTAAAATCTTCAATACGGATCTGGACATTTTTAAGGATTAAATAGAATGTTTTCTTCCGAATTCAGCAGGGTATCATACTTATGATGCTCTTAACATTTCATTACTTTAATTCTGCAGCCAGGGAATTAATTGATATGATTTAAAATTATATCAAGTATTTAATTATTTAACATCCATAAAATCAATAAACACATATTTGTCTTTTTCTTTTTTAGAACAAATACAGTTAAAAAACTATTGTTTAAGAAAGTATGTACTTAGGTGTGTATAGAGGTAGATAATTACTTAGAAAATACAAAATAAATTAGTTGTTGGGCCGTTATTTTTTAATAAAAACCATGATGGTCAAACATATTTAAATTTCCTTCAAAACGATTTGATTCTATCTTTGTCAACTATCTGTCTGCCCAACTGAGTGGCCGCCAAAATCTCCGGAACTTACCCCACTTGATTTTATCTTGTGGGGATTTTTGAAAAATAAGGGTCATGAAACAACACCAAAAACAAAAATCGACCTGTTTCAGGATTTTTTATTGAAACCCTTCATATTCGAATTAGAGAATTCCTCCCAGGTAAGGCTCCCGCTCAGGATCGGTCAAACACATCAATGAAAACATGTTTTTAAACCTCCGTCGGGCGCAACCGATCTGTGAGATTCGACAGTTACTTTCTTCTTTGCCCTTTCGTGTGAATTACGAATATCAACTCAAACTACCTTATAGCTTTCTAGCTCCAAACCACTCTTCTCGATATGCTGTCGATTTTTTTAGTGTATTCCCTGGCCTTTTATGGGTCGCCCGGATCTGTCAGATGCATTGCGCCTGATTACGTTTTTATTTTCACTTTTTTATTTTGTTAGCTTTCTTTTATTATTTAAATTGATAATATTTTTTGGGATCTCTACCTTTACATGTTCTAGCTTTGTATGGTATTATTATTCAAAATTAAAACATTTTGGTGTTAAATTATTAGTTTATACTAAATATCGTTACCAACAATGTGACATTTATTTTTGTTTGGAACATGCTAAAATGATGAAGAGGATTTATAATTCTTTACACTTAAAATAGGCAATTACTTATAGCTTTTATTTGTAATTCACGTCCAATATTTTTTTTTATATATAACTTTGTCTTTTACGTGAAAAAATAGATGGTTTGTTTTCTGTATTCAAAATATTGTTCAATATTAATTTATGTTTGTGTCTTGTCCTTAAGACAGAAAAAAAAATTGTCAACCTGGCTCTCCTATAAGAATCTTCCAAATTTATTATTTGACAACATTAAATAAGTTCCTTTATGTAAATTTAATTATTGCGATTAAGAGCTAGTGTGAGATATTTATTATTGTATTGTATTAACTAAAATAAGCGTTTAATTGTGTCTTCACCTCACTAAAATCTAAATTGTGTACGATTTGATAAGGGATCTCTCAGATGTATTGCGCCCGAATGTGTTTGAATTCAGACTGCGCCCGATGGAAAGTTAAATTGAAAAATATCCCATCCTAAATTATTTCCTAAATGCTAGATAGATAGTGCCGATAAAATTAGGTAAGTAATAATTTATCAATACCGTTCCAAATTTCAGAAGCCCTTCTTTTATGGTGAACAATTTATTTTATATGCAGTACTTCTGCGGGCACCCTGTATGCAAAGGAACAATGCTCTGGGCGTGAACAATTGAAATTGAAATTAAATTAAAAACACTACGCTAATGGCAAAAATAACCGATGTTTAATCGACCCATAAAAATATTAACTTTTTGTTCACCCTGTATCACTCCAAAAGTCCGACGGAAGAAATTATGACATTCAAAACTATGAATCTTACGCGCGTTATTACACCGCAATCAAAATATTTTTCTACCGCAATCTGACCCGCGTATTAGATAATAAAAACAGCAAAGACGTCGAATACGACTATCAAAATTGTTAACCATCTTACCGGTTTTTGTCTCAATTGGCAGACACCCGACGAATTTTTGAATGGCATCCCCACGGTTTTTAATGGCGAAACGAGCGGTTCTTCCGCACCTAATTATCAACGAAAAAGGGGGCCATTACAGCTGATACAACAGGTGGACGAAGTACAGTGCGTTCGTCGCTAGTAGAGGAAATGTTAGTGGCGGCGTTGCCAGATCGACCTGATAAAAATCCTTGCTTTCAGATAGTTGAGATAGATCAGATATTAGACAGGGGCTTTTATAAATGGATGTTACATTTTAATTATACAGTGAGGTTGCGAAGAAAGCCAGAAATTAGATATAATTTTCACAATATTTTTTTCAAGGAAGACCCGAAGTTACTAAAGTTGTTGTTTTGATCACAATACCCTGTATTTATTTACAGGTTTAAATAGACGGTAAAAATATGTTTTCAGTAAATCCATAGGCGTTTTCCTTATGAATAGGTTTTATAGTATTTCCAACATGTAACGTTTAATTTGTTTTATATTTCACTGCAAATAGAATCCAATTCTTAAATGGAAAGTGATTTAAAGCTGTTCTGTTTGTTTTTTTGTAAAATTCTGTTCATGATTTTATTTCATCTTTTAAAAGTTCCTAGTCCATTAAAGCAAACTTTAGTCTACCAGTAGGACATAGAAAATGGTCAACAGGGGTCAAATTTGGGAATCCAGCTAGTCACTCTCTACTTTTCGTCTTCCACTGTGATCAATTGGAAATATCGTATCAAGATTGTAACGAGTACCAGGTAAATATAAAGATATGGCTCCATTTTACTGAAACCAGAGTGATTTATTGGCAATATAGCAACTTTATGGTCACCTAAGCTAAATTCTGGGATTAACTCCAACTCTATAACGATCAAGTTATTTGGCCAGGGCTTGAGATGGTTTGCCATGAAAGAAAGGCTTAATCGTATCATAATATCTTTAACTATCTCTTGGAAATTAAATATCTCTTAAATATATAACTTTTGTAGAAAGTATCAGATCAGTATCTACAATTCAGATTATTTACTATACCTAAATAAAATCTTATTTTGTCAGAAAATATATTTGTTAACAAAATAACAATCGTCAAAATACTGGTTTAAAATAATTTGCCAGAATTCATGTACATGTAATCTCTGAACCAATCTACTCATTAAATTAATTTATCGTAGGGAAATACGCTTATTCTTGTGTACTATACATGAGAGAAGGGTAAACACGTCTCAGAAGTTTCATGAGTCGCTTTTATACTAAAAATACACTAAACGCGACAGAGTTTGACTTCAGTATAAGTGAAAATCCATGTCCAAACTTTATAATCAGTTTCTTACTATCAACAGTGTTCTGCAGGCAGACATATCACCTTTCTGATTAGTCCTAATCGAAGGTTATTAAACTCCACGACATACAGTTCCATATATTTATTTCCCGAATACTCCTAGTTTATCTACATATCTCCCTCTAATATAACATACTTTTTTCCTGTAACCTAAATTCCTTTATGTAAGATCAAGTCGATATATCAAATATTCCGCGCCTCTTGTGCATTTTTAACATCATGAATTGAAACATTTCTTCAAAGACAACATTTTATATACAAGAAATATAGTAGGAACGATAATTCCTTATTCTAGGGAAATTTTCCGAGATGCGGCAACGCGGGGCCTGATCTAGCCTAGGCATCGAAGACGGCGATGCATTTTCTTCAAGTACTCACCGATGTTCGTTGCTTTCAGTTCGCGCCGCGACTTATCAAGGTAGTTTTGGAAGTTCACGTGCGTTTTGTTTACCGCGATTGTCATAGCGCCTCCTTTGTGAACTCTTTTTTTTAATTGTTGTTTATAAGTGGGTGTGTTGAGTTAAAGAAGGAGGAATTTTAGGGAAAAAGTAAGGTAATTTTTTTTATTGTTGCAATAAAAAAATGTGAATGCTTAAAAAAATTAATTTGCATTAATTAATTAAGATTACGAAGCAGTTAACAATAAATTAATTAGGCCAGTAAAATATAGAAAAAGTAATATATGAATATTTCCACTTTTATACACACATATGCATTATTCTCATTTCCTTGGGAATGAAAAATCTAGTCCTTTATCCTGTATCAAATATATCCATTATGTTTTATAAATTTAAAACACGGAGGAATTTAATAACATTTTATTGGTAACAATGGTTTTTATTTTTTGAATTCACGATGATCTTTCTTTTTTTGGAAAATTCAAAAAATAATTTAATATCGTAAAATTTCTTTAAAAATAAAGACAAAAACCTGTCAAGTAAATACAAATATTTAAATCTCAAGATGATTCTTGGAATTAACATAAAATAATATTACCTTTGACCCATGTAAAATTTTTGGGGAAAACTATTTTTTTTTCAAAACCACGTCCTTAAAATGAATAAAGAGTACTCACCCTAGAAATATGAAAAAAATATAAATAAGAATTTAAGAACTTCTTTCTTCTTAATTCTTCTTTAGGAATAACGAAGCCTTTATTAAACATCCGCACAAAAATTAATATAGAGATCTCAAATCTGGCAATCTGGCTGGCCACTCAATTGGTCCCCTTCTCCCTATCCAACGATTTGGGAACATTTCATCTAAATAATCGCAGACAGGTGCTGAATAATGGGGAGATAGGTGCACCATCTTATTCAAAGAAAAAATTATTTCTCGGATGACCAGGTTCCTCCAACCCCCGAAAAGGGGGTTGCTATAAAAAAATATCGATAACAGCAGATCTCCTGCACGAATCACCCTGTATATATTAATTATATTTAAAAGGGCAATTAAAATTTTAACAGGTCCGAGGGATTGTCCCAAAAGTTATTCCTTCAATTTTTCGTTATTTTCCGAAAACACTGTATAATTATTTACGTATGTTTATTAAACCTAAAAATATTTACCTAAACACCCAAAAATAATACAGAGGCTATAGGTTAGGGTATATTACTAAATAAAAAGTAGATAAAGAAAGAAATGGAAAACAAAAGAAAAAAAAACAAAAAATAAAAGGAGGAAACGGAAAAGAGAGAAAAAATTACATGAAACGAAAAAGACGAGAAATAGAAATGAAAGGAAAAAAGAAAAGGAGAAAATAAAAACGGGGAAAATAAAAGTAAAAAATTAAATAAAAATAGGAGACAAAAATAAGAAAAAGAATGGAAAAGATCAAATAAATTGGAAAAGAAAATAAGAAAAGAAATAAAGGCAAACGAAGCCAAAGGCAATGAAAAAGAAGTCGAAAGAGCAATAAAAAGGAAAATTATAGTAGTTCATAATTATTTGAGGAATTTGGTGATAAGGATAGAGATAAATTAGAGTCACTAAAAAGACATGAAATAAAATCAACTACAACTTACTAATAAAAAAAAAGTAATTACAAATAAAGAGTATCGATACAGTAAAGTAATTATATAAATATTCAAGAAGTGAAAAATGTATTTCATTGACCTTCTGAGAGTACTGAGGCAGATTTGACTCCCTACAGTTAGTAGGAGAATATTGCTTTTCCGCACTCAACTATACCAGAGCGGATAAGTAATGTAATCTGGTAAAGAAAAATGGAAAAATATTTTTTTCTAGCGTTTATTTTTCGCTTTTCGGCCTAAAAACAAAAAAAAATGGTTTTTAAAAAATTTTGTCTGCGTGTGTGTCGTTGCCGTCGGTATCTTAAAAATTTCTTCTTAGCACGACAACTCAACTAAATCATGTCGGATCGATCGGGTTTTGACTGATTCTGATTGGGGACGTCTCTCACACGACACCTATTGATTTTGAGGTGGATAGGATACAGTTTACCATGTTCATGGGTCATGAGAAAGCACAATGGTGGACTATTTGAGAAATTGCCTTTGTTAGCACGATCATTCAATTAAATCGTATCGGATCGATCGGGTTTCGACTGAATCTGATTAGGGACGTCTACCAGACGACACCTATTGATTTTGAGGTGAATAGGACACATCCCACCCTGTGTATGGGCCATGAGAAAGCACGATGGTGGACTATTTGAAAAAAGTAAAACTATCGCATAAGACACATATTCTGTTGTTATGTTGGTTTATTTTTGCTCGGCCACTCAATTTCGAGATAGAGATGTTCTACGTGCGAAATAAAACCGTTATAAAACTGTTTATTTAAAGTACAAGAATGGTTTGAAATTTCATGAATTAGATACGAATAAAACAATTCGCAAAATTACTGCTCATTTAGAAAAAACAAAATTGAGTATGCGTGGCTGGAAAAAAATCCGGATTTATTAACGGCTTTCCTCATAAAACCGGTAATTTCTCCGATTTTATTCTTGAGCCTAGCAGGCAGAGGGGAATTATCACTTTTACGACTGCGTGTTACGTTAATATTGAGGATGTACGTAAAACGTAACGGTTAGTTCGTTGTGCTAAAATTGTAGAAAACATCAAGGATTATTGTTGATTTTATATGCTTTCAGAAAGTCCCGGCTGAAATAAAACAAGCAGGCATTTTAAGAGATGAGTGGCGGCGCTAGTATTATTTTGCGGTTGGGCGACAATAGGCAGGAAATATCTAGAGTCGGCGAGGGCATTAAATATATTATTTTATGTGTGAATATGATAAAGTAGTGTTATAAGAGATTTGGCGATTGGTTGGGCGAAAAGAATTTTGCCTGGGCGCTCGCCCACCCGTGCCCACCCCTGTCGCCGCCACTGTAAGAGGTGCATAAAACTGTGAGGAAGCAAAGTACGCGGATAATCATTAATGTTTATTGTAACAGTCTACGCTATTTATCACAATTACTACAAGCGGTGAAAACCGCAATAATTTATTTATTTAATTTATTAAATAAATGGAATAGGCCTCCGTCACTTGACCACATGCCGTATATGTTAAATAAGCTCAGGATTGTACCGTTTATATCCAAATTGAATAGTTAATATACGTAATTATAGATATTATTTATATGTATAAGAGTAAAACAAGTGGGAGGTCGTACAAAAACGACAGTGCTCCAAATTGGTTCGAGTTGATTCAAAATAACGGCGCATTGAGTTAATTAACGCTTTGGTACGTATAAGCTAAATGTTAGGAGATATTTCATTTAAAACAAAATACCTAGAACTGTTGAAAACAGTCTTTTTTTGTAGGAAAATGCAGCGACACGTCAATTTTTGTTTTCACATCTTGTGACATAAAATCTCTTACTATCGGGATATTTGATAAAAACTGTTTTAAAAATACATGTGTCGCATATTCGCATACAAAAATAAATAACAACTAGACTTGTACTTTTCCAATTTTAAAGACAGACAACAAATACAGAAATAAAACAATATGTATTATACGGATTAAAAGCCACATGGTTGATATGTATGTCCAGAGAACGATAGATTATCATCAAAGTACACACCAAGATCCTTAATATTCTCAGAACGTTTCAAAACAGTACCGCCAAGAGAATAGACGTATATCAGTGGTTGCTTCTTTAAGGTATACGAACAAATCTTATATTTATGTTCATTGATAGTTTACTCTGCGAACACCACGACACAACAAGGTTGATGAGTTTTTGAAATCTCAAGTGATCGTCTAAATAGATTATACTTAAAAATAATAAGTCATCGGCAAAAAGAAGATGATCCGATAAAAGAATTAAATATAAATCATTAATAAATAAAATAAAGAACAATGGTCCCAAATTTGAGCCATGAGGTACTTCAGAGGACGCTAAGAAGATTTCGGATTTAAAGCCATTAAATGAAACAAATAATGTACGTCTAGATAAATACGATTTGATTAAGCTAAAAAGATTACTACTGCATCCATATCATTCTAATTTTGAAATTAGTAAATTATTCACCTTGTCAAAGGCGTTTCTTGAATATGATTAGATATAAGCTAGCAGAACTATGACAGACCCAGTTATCCTCATTTAACTTATGTGAAAGGCTAATTTTATAGGGATTAAACTAAAAATTGACCTCTCATATTCCTGTATTTTCCTACATCATCATCATGAGGTCATCAGTCCTAAGACTGGTTGGACGCTAACCGCCAGCTTCTCCTATCTTGTGCTAACCTACACATTTCAATAATTGTGCTACAACCTACATCCCTAACTATTTGCGAGGAGTAGTCTAATCTAGGCCTACCTTTGACGTTGATTAAATATCTTCGAGAAACATTTGGTCTGCTAATAAATAACAATCCCAAAGTACCAACAACAAAATCCGGAACAACAATAGATGCAATTTTTACACGTTATCTAGAAAATATCGAATCACAAACATATATTTCATATTTTAGTTATCACAAACCAATCATATCAGTATTACCAATTGAACCACCAGCCGATGATAGTGTAGATAATGAATGAACCGAATATTTTTTACACAAATTTTATATTGTTATATTTCTTTTGAAATTATCCCTCTCCCTTTCTCTCTCTTTCAATCTCTCACTCTTAATCTCTCTCATTCTCTATTCTAAAGAAGTATTCACTTCTATCACGTGTACTATGCTGCACATGATTTTTTTTTAGATTGTAGATTCTGACAGTGTTTAAGATATCAAAGAGATTTAGGCGAAATGTCAAATTTATGATCATACCTGAGAAATGAACACAAACTTGGAAACGGTTTCGTGCGAAAAAAATCTAATTAGCGGCAGCAAAAAAGCTTTTGATTTGTAAGTCCAAATTTCATCAAAGCCCACGTACCCAAATTCAAATTCTCTCCTTATCATATCCAGATTAATTGGAAACTGTTTGCACATCAAAATCTTACATAAATTAAACAACAAATATTTTATAGCGATTGTCCCCAATAAATTATTTCTGAAACATCACGAAAATCATGTTGTAATACAATACGCGATTTCTATTTACTTTAAAAAATACTTAATTCGTGTAACCTTAACCTTGATGCGCAGATGTGTTACGTAACACCATTTGAATTCCTTACAGACGTGATAATTACAGTCTACAAATAACGTGAATTGTTTCTCGTATTTTTCTTTTTCCTTAACACGAGTTACGAATAATTTAAAACTGATATTTCTAAAATTAGTTTATTATCTTAGAAGAGAAATAATATAATACAAGTAAGCAAATCGCAATAATATTGCGCCACCCCCTCGCTTATATCGAAGCCACCTCCGGAGCATGCCTTTAGAGGCTTCGGATCAAAAAACAAAAGTTACCACGTCGTTCGCAAGGGTCGATTTGCTATATTGATTTTGTCAAAATGCCGAAATTCGAACGAAAAGCATTTCGTACATCGACCTACAAATTTCGTGACACACACACACACACACACGAAAACAGCCGTTGAGTAAATATAGATAACATCGTGGTGACAACTTGGTCACACAACGGTCACGAGTTTGTTATTAAATAATTTTTTCAGAATTTCCTATAAACTTAATTTTCTTCGTTATATTATTTGTAAGTCAAAAGTGATTTCTGATAATCAAGCTTATATGTCTAACGACAAGTAATAAAACATGTTTTTCTTAAGAGTATTACTTAAATAGAATATAAAGCGAAGGTTTTAATATTATCGTCAATGGGACTAAAGTAGGGATTTTTAATTGCTTTCAGTCCCAATTTGCATTGTGTGTTATTGTTGCGATTACATTTCATTGTACTAGTTTTCCTTTATCGAATGCAAGTAAATGTATTATCATAATTTATTATTATTATACACTAACTTTACCTTCACGCTAACTGGGTATGCTATTTTATTATCTAATGAGGATCTTCTTGAAGTCAATTTACAGTTATGATGAATATACTCTTTCATTGAGGGGAAAAATCGCGACAAGGAAAAAACAATAAACTTTAGGGGAAGGTTAGGGGAAGTGAAAAACGCATGATTCAGACATCACCTCTCATGAAAAAAGTCTTTGAGGTTTAGGTTTCAAAATAGTTATTGGAAAATATGAAAAATGAAGTCTGGGCGACCTTATTTCCCTAACCTAAGTTATCAACCGACGAAAATCCGCAACACGAGAAGTGCTGAGAGTCTTGGTGTGACTGGAAGAAGGCGCAAGCGGTGGACACTTCCTTGGACACCTTTCATCATAAGCCGCCGCTTCCTAGGACGTTTCTAGGCCATCAAACCGATTTATGAGAACCTGAGCCGAGACGAGTTGTTAAACCGTTGCTTGGGAGGCTACACGCAAAATAGCAATGACAGCTTGAATGCTACTGTTTGGAAATTGGCTCCAAAATCTTATTCAAGTAGCTAGAAGTCTTGAATATAGCAACTCATATTGGTGTGTGCACTTTTAATGATGGTCTGACTAATATTCTTCCAATTAGGAAAGTTTTGGAGATGGATATTGGCGTCCAATCATACAATTTTTGTCTAGAAGCCCATCCTAAGCGGATCAAGCACGCGGAGATGTCTTCGACGGATGCAGCGAAAGAGGCACATTCTAACATAAAATGTTCGAGGAAAGAGAACGAGGAAGAATATTTAAATATAGCTTTATGGTCCTGGGATAGCAGTTTAATGGTAAACATTTTTAAACAGTCGGATTTCTCATTTCTTCATATCTATAACATAGTTCAAATCTTTAAACATGATTTTTCAAAACGGCACGCAGCATAACTCCAACAATTTTCATTCTTTTGCATGCGAATTTTTAACATTACTTTTAAAATAACATTTTTTGAAGTGAAATACGTACGGAATTTTCGATAAGTTAATTTAAACATTTATTAACAAATGATTGCCCTTTTTTTGTTAAAAATGTTATCTTCTTTATTTAGATACTCTTATAATAAAATAATAAATCTTCTTTCATTTCCTCGTAGATAGATCTCGTTTTCTTGATAGGATAAAGAAATCACAACGTTAGTTTACATCTTTAAACCGAGATCGTACAAGGACGCCACTGATGGGACGCTACTTTTTTTCTTCCCCTTACAAAAAAAAATCTCGCATGGATGTTGCGCTATTTTCCAAGCGTAATCTGACTCCGATGATACACCGACCAATCTTCTACGAATGTGCTTTTAAATCTATACGAGGCACGCAAGATGGTCATGCGATAATTAAAAAAAAATAGGAGCAATTATGACCCGAGTCTCGTTATTAGATATTATTACAGAATAAAAACAGTTAGCGAAAATGGATAATAAAAAAGCAGCGGAGCAAAAAAGGCACTGGCCTGCAGACCGCGAACCTAATAACTATAGCATAATATCGTTAAAAATATCGTGAATATGTACCTATTCGCGGAAAAAATCGGATATGGTTGAATTCGTTACGTAATACGCATTGTTGTAACACAAACCACATATTAGTGGTCAGGTTGAGGACTTGTAGAAATAAAAAAATACGTATTAATATAGGGATTGGTTGCGCATATAGTGGTATTAAACAGAGAAAACAACAACAAAGAAAAAAATAAAAGAATAGAACAATACACACGACAAATTAGAATGTACCTAGGAAACTGTTATATTCATAAACAAACTGCCAAATAATTTTAGTGAGTCACTCAAAAATATAAGCTTATTTCAAAATATGGTAGCTCCCCCAACTACAACCCTATCAAATTGAAAGTGCTCAGTAATAAAGCAAGTGATGACTAAAGTGTCTATTCTAGTAATCAGCAACAAAGACGCATCGTTTCTACAACAACGCCATTGCCACCGCATGTTACACAAAGCCATGCTATGGGTTTGTATGTATGTTGCGATGTAATCACCGCGGTAAAAATCAATGATATAGCAATCTCCATAAATCTGAGGAATTCTTTAATGTTTGAGTAGGGCAATCTGGGTTCAATATCGCTAATAAATCAAGAACATCGGGAAAACCACCGCAAAGAGTAGACATATGATAGAACGTTCCGGTGTATTAATACAGAACCGGAGCCATACAGGTATGGCTCCGTTTCTGTATTAATGATAATTTAAAGAAACCTTTATCAAAATCCAGTTCCTTTTGCGTCAATTTTTTTATATATCGGGATATTTTGTGTAAAAAAAAACCTTACAGAGACAAGAGAAGTATCACAGAAAATCAAAGTAATTTTGTATCGTGAATATATACAATTGATACTACTATAACGTGGAACTATAGACGTCATTGCGCGCTATTTGTGTTCTGTCAAAGATAGAACGTCATAATTTAACGATTGTTATCTACAAAGCATGCGACGTCAACGTCCCACGATTAACAGTTCAACAACGAATAGTTTGTGTACAACTGATGAAAGTAAGCGATCCTTTACAGTTGCATTAAGAAAAATTAGCACAAAATTAGGACAAAATGAAACATCTACAGAGTTAACAGGACGTCATTTAATCAAGAAATTTAAAGAGACGGGTGCTGTTATTGATAATGCAACACCATTACGTCCTCTTCGTGGTCGGTCAGATGAAAATATTGCCGAAATGAGATAAATGTACCAGCGTATCCAAACATATCAATACCACGCCATGCCCAACAATTGAATCTGTCAAGAGCCACCACGCATCGGATTTTAAAGAATATCTGTATCTGTCAGCATAAAGAATTCAGTTGTCAAAACAATTAAAAATTACAGACCATTTAAAGCGTCGTATATTAGTTAATTGGGTGTTAGAAGGTGCTGCTCATTGGTGATAATAAAATTTTCACTCTGTAAAGGTTTCAATTTGGCTGAGTAAAGACCAGGCTATTTACTGCGCACCTCGTGGACGGTCCGATATCGCAATTTTGAGACTTGTTCCTATTTTTGTTGAGTTGTAAAAGATATTTCTCAAGCGCGACGTTAACCCCCCATTACCCCATTCACCTTAAGATAAATAGAACGTTTTTAGACATTTTTAGAAAGATACATGTTTGAGTTTTTAGTCATTAATATTATGTTTCTTCTTAGGTTCTCCGAGGAACACCGAATACCGTTACAAGATGTAATATTAGTGCGTCACCTACTACGAACCTCAGGCAAAATGCCTCAAACGATCCTCCGGGCTCATAACCACGCCCACAACGGTCACGTGAACCATAACGGACACAACGGTTACATTCCCAACGGTCAGAGTAGTCACAATGGGCACGCGGGTCATAACGGACATACCGGTCATAGTGCCCACGCCAGTCACAACGGTCATAATAGTCATAACGGACCCAATGGGTACGGCCATAACGGACAAACGTCGATGTTCCAGCAGAACGGACACGCGAAGACTAACGGACATATAGGTAAGTTCTTTTTTTTTTTGAAAAGTGTTTAGCTTATATATAATTGGTACTAATTTTTACACGTCGTTTTCATGACTTCTAGGATACCAAAAATAATTTTTGTTATGTCTGTTTTGTAAGGAAGACGAAATAAACTAAGATGGGCTTTTTGATTTAATGACTACCTTAAATCAAGATAATTTTTGTTATCTCGGTACAATAATAATATAATCATATCCGTTGCTTATATAGGGTGTTTCTAGGATTTCAATTGCGCGCCATTTGTGTTCTATGAAGGAATAGAGCGTCAATATTTAACGACTGTCATCTACGAATCATACGACGTCAACACGTGATGATAGTGTTCTCCGTTTACTGTGATATCATTACAGGCTTCATTTTCAAAGAAGTGTGGTCCAATTACTTCACCGTACCAAATCACGCATCGCTGTGGATGCATTTCTTTTTCGTGAACAGCACGTGGATTTTCAGCACCCCAATATTCGACAATTTTGTTTGCTGACGTATCCATCAAGATGAAAATATGCTTCCTCACTGAACAAAATTGTGTTGCAAAAATCAGCATCACCTTCTTTCTTTTCCAACACTCAATTAGCAAATGTACAACGTTGTAAATATGTAAATTTTGTGCGAATTTTTCTTAATTCAACTGTAAATGATCTCTCATTTTTACAAAACAGTTGTACACAAACTATTTGTTGTTGAACTGTTTATAGCAACATGTTGACGTCGTATGGTTTGTAGATAAGAGTCGTTAAATATTGACGCCATATTTTTGACAGAACACAGATGGCGCGCAATTCAAATCCTATAGTTCCAACTGAGACATCCTATAGATATTGTTTAATAATTTCTACTGAAAAAGTGTCACTGTGTTTTCGTTTATTTATTGAAATAATTAATACAATTTTTGTATTAGAGCTTACACAAACCGCCAAAAAGTGTCACCAACTGAGAAAGGTATTTATTATTTTTCAAAAATTGCGTAATCTTCTAGTAAACATTATTTTTATTTGTTAATTAAAAAACATCCAAGTTAGTCTCATAACGAAAACTATGTAGATTAAAACAAACATAATAACATAGTAGAACACGAACAAATACCATGTCATTGAAATGCCACATGCTTCTCAGTTCTCAGATAGCCGGCTATTGTTTTTCACTATAGCAATCTTCGATCGGGGATGTATTTCTATTTAATTATTTAAATATCGGTATGCATGAAAACACCTTTACATTGTGTGCGGATACGGCAAAATAAGTGGATATAATGGGTATACGAGTATTATCGTCAGCAGTATTTGAAGAACATCAACTCATTAGGCTAATTATTACCGTAATCGTTTTCACCATGAAATAAAGATCTGAATGTTGCACTTTGCCATTGCATGTTAGAGAGAGACGATGTGGAAATGACGTGATAAATAACGATAAACAATTAATTGATGGCTCTTTTCTTAACTATAACAAAGTCAAGGTATTGGTATACTAGATACAAACAATTTTAGAAACAGACACTGCAGAGAAATGTAATAAATAATTGATAAACAATTTTTTTTAATAAGTTTGAGATTTGGAACTATTTTTTTAGTATAAGAAACTCATAATCTAGGTAGTTGGTATAGTAAGTAAAAAGACAGATATTAGAAAGAGACAATATGGAAACAGCATGATAAATAATCGATAAACAATTTCTTCAAATAAATTTTCGAGATATGGAACTCTTTTTTAAACACGAAAAAATTAAAAGCAAAGCAGTTGGTATACTAATTAAAAAAGGAGACAACGTTAAAGAATGCAAACAAGTTCTTTAAATACATTTTCGAGATATGGTGCCCTCTTTTAAGTATAACAAAGTCAAAATTAAAGCAGTAGGCATACTAAAATAATTTTCGAAAAGGACACTGAAAATAAAATGAGAAATAACTGATAAACATTTTTTTTTTAATAAATTGTCAAGGTAAGGATGGAGCTCTTTCTTTAAGTTTAACAAAATTAAAATTAAGGCATCTGATATACTAAGAGACAACAATTTAAAGATATAATATAAAAACAATGTGATAAATAAATAAATATATATATATATATATATATATATATATATATATATATATATATATATATATATATATATATATATATATATATATTATTTTTTTATAACTTTTCGCCATATGAAGCTATTTTTACGTATAACATGAGACAATGTGATAAATAATTGATAAAAAGAAATTTAAATAGTAACCAACAATCATCACATTTTAAAATACACGACTATTTTTAATCAAGATACTTTTTGATATCTCGGTATTATATCTAAAAGAAACTAATACTATGGTTCTCATAATTTGCTACTTTTAAGCAAAACTCTGTAGAATGTTAATTTTTAATTTTAAAACGACATTATTTAGAGAAAGTAGAACAATAGAAATATATAACTACCAAGCCAAAAATCATAGAAATCTTTTGTCGGACTTACCTTAACACCCTGTATAATTTTATTGGTGTAATGACAATATGTTAGATCTGAGAAAAATTTTACTATTAGTATGAATTATCTTCACTAAAAAATACTTCGATTTTCTGTGATACTTCCCTTGTCTTTATAAGATTTCTTTTACACGAAATATCGTGATATGTCCAAAGAAAAATCGACGCAAGGACCTGGATTGTAATAAAGCCTTTCTTAAATTATGATTAATGGAGAACCAGAGCCATATATCTTATACGGAAGCGTTCTATTTCTACCCTCTGTGGTGGTTTTCCCGATTTTCTTGATTTATTGGCGATATTGAATCCCAGATTGCTCAACTGAAACATTAAAGAGCTCATCAGATTTATGGAGATTGCAATATCATTGATTCCACCGCGGTTATTACAACGCAAAGTAGTCTATATATTTTTGTAGGAATTTACATGGGAATAAGATGAACATAAATTTCCACTTGCCAAAATAGCCCAATCATTTTGATAGCCCTGATCCAGAAAAAGCTTAAAAAAGACGGTTAATTATTTTCTGATGTATCTATTTTATATTCTGGCAGTTGATTGATAGACAGAACTGTCTAATAATTAAAATTGTATCTAAAAATATATTCTTTACTATATATTTTTTTATTTATACTAATTTCGGAAATATTAAAAGAGTATAACTAGCTAATCAAAGCAAAAACTACAAAATCCAAGGTAAAATAACGTAAGCTCGATATTTCGTCAGTTTATTTGCTGTTCGAAATTATATATTCGTTCGCAAACATAGCAAATGCGCAGTAATGTTAAAAATAAAAACGTATTAATTAAGCCTATAAAAAGGAATACAAAATAATATTGCCGTGAAATCTTTAATATGACTTACGAAATTTTTACCATTGTCTTACATTAATTGTTTTATTTTTATATATAAGTCCTTGAATAAACCAATAAGTATTTTGAAGTATTTTTTGTTTTCCATAATTATTTATTCACATATCGGCATTATAGATGAAACTTTTGGATTTTAGTTGATTAAAAGCAAACAAACAACAAACGCTAAATCCAGGACCATTATTCTTCCTTGAGATATATACACAGGCGATTAAAAAAGGCTAGTTTGTAACTTAACTCACATAAATGATACTTCATAAAGGGTACTAATAATTTACAGGTTTATTTTTGAGCTTAGGTTTTTGAGCTGATTTGGAAACTTATCCTTTACAGAAAGCAATGAAGTTTTCCTGTCATGTTTATTAAAATTTCAACGCGTGAAACTAAATCTTCTTAAAAAAATATTGTTTTCATCTACGGATGATATATTCGTTTTGAATGTCTTGTGGAATTATTAGAAAATAACGCTTGAAGAAGTCGTACAGAATTTGTGCGAGTCCAGGAATTTGTGCGAGTAGAACTACTGTATTTTCAGTCATTTTTAGGAAACATATTTTTAAAAAAATCACCACTCCCTACGTAGACCATATACACTCTCTATATTCACAGCAGACATCTCTTAGAGACGCTACGATTTTTTAATTAAAAAAAGTACGATATTTTCAGTCATTTTTAGACAACCTGCTTTTTAAAAAATCACCACTCCCTACGTAGACCGTACACACCCTCGATATTTCCCACATACATCTCTTAAAGTCTCTATTAAGACACTCTAAAAACAAAATTCTTTCAACTATTTTTTTTAGAGACGCTACGATTTTGTAATTAAAAGAAGTACCATATCTTTAGTCATTTTTAGGCAACGTGCTTTTTAAAACATCACCACTCCCTACGTAGACCCTACACACCCTGGATATTCCCCATCCACATCTCTTAAAGTCTCCACTAAGACACTCTAAAAGCAAAATCCTTCAACTATATTTTTTATGGACGCTACTATTTTTTAATGAAAGAAGTACGATATCTTCAGTCATTCTTAGGCAACGTGCTATTTAAAGAATTACTACTCCCTACGTAGACCGTACACACCCTCGATATTTCCCACAGGCATCTCTTAAAGTCTTTACTAAAGCGCTCTAAAAGCAAAATCCTTCAAATATTTTTTTAGAGACGCTACGATTTCTTAATTGAAAAAAGTACGATATCTTCAGTCATTTTTAGGCTACGTGCTTTTTAAAAAATCACCACTCTCTACGTAACCCCTACACACCCTCGATATTTCCCACAGACATCTCTTAAAGTCTTCACTAAGACACTAAAAGCAAAATCCTTCAACTATTTTTTCAGAGACGCTACGATTTTTAATTGAGAAAAGTATGATATTTTCAGTCATTTTTAGGCAACGTGCTTTTTAAAAAGCCACCACTCCCTACGGAGACGATACACATCCTTGATATTTTCCATATACATATCTTAAAGTCTCTACTAAGACACTTTAAAAGAAAAATCCTTCAACTATATTTTTAGGGACGCTACGATTTTTTAATTGAAAAAAATATGATATTTTTAGTCATTTTTAGGCAACGTGATTTTAAAAAAATCACCACTCCCTACGTAGACCCTACACACCCACGATATTGCCTGCAGACATCTCTTAAAGTCTCTATTAAGACACTCTAAAAGCAAAATCGTTCAACTATTTGGTTAGAGACACTACGATTCTTTAATTGAAAAAAGTACAATATTTTCAATCATTTTTATGTAACGTGCTTTTTAAAAAATCATCACTCTCTACGTAGCCCGTACACACCCCCGATATTTCCCACGGACATCTCTTAAAGTCTGTATTAAGACACTCTAAAAGTAAAACCCTTTCAACTATTTTTTTAGAGACGCTACAATTTTTTAATTGAAAAAAGTACGATATTTTCAGTAATGTTTAAGCAACACACATTTAAAAAAATCACCGCCAAAAGACACTCTGGAAGCAAAGCCCTTCAATTATTTATCATCATGCAACAAGTTTGGGCTGAATCAATATATACGTCGCGTTGCATTATTTTTCTGAAAATTTTGTCCTGACCCAAATTTACACTGCTTTAGTATACTTTTATCTTATTTTCATATTATATACTTCAAGAAGTAGTTATTTGGGAAATAAATACAGTAGCGTTTGGTGTGAAATGGAATAATACTTCTTGATTAACAATCAAAATCATTATGTTGTGCACAACATATATTATTAATTACAAAGCGTCTGGTCCACAGAGACGGACTAACAATGGATATACAGTCCGCGTCCATTTCTCTAGCAATTACAATGCCACCGCATGTTACACAAAGGTTTGTTATAGGTTTATTTTCATCTTATTGTCGTTTTCTCTGTTTATGCGGCGCTGAGATTTATGTCTAAATTAATTTTTTTATTTTCCTATTAATTCGAGTATGCATTAACGTTCACTATTATATTATAATGCATTTTCTGTGAATTCTCGCTATGTAATAAGAGTGACCTACGTTCGATTCTGTTGCAATTTGCTGGAATAGACGCTTTACTAATTACTCCTCATTCATATCTAATCTAAAGTGTTTTACCAAGTACCGAAAAGCCGATCGAGTTTTCGAAAGCCGCTTTCCGCGATTTCTTCCAGCACTAATGCACTTTATCGGCCGATACCGGCCTGCACAATGCATTCCGCGTTACGTTAGACACCACGGACTATAACGCGTTCGAGATTTTTCTACGTCGAATGCCACTAAAACGCCTTATTATCATAAGAAGAATGCAACATTAAAGTAAAGTCTATTATCTAACGGACAGTAAATTTAAATGGCTTACGTTTTAGTGTCCATTTAGAGATAAAATCCGTTGTAAAGGAAACTCGACCTGAAATTTATAGAAAATAGGTTATCTTAATTGGACGTTGACCGCTTCGAGAATGCAGGAAAGCGAAGGCGGGGTCGGGATGATTCGAGATTGTATTCGTCGTTTTAGTAATGGATATATCGAATGTTGGGTATGGTCCGAATGACCAGGAAGTTTTCTTATATTAATGAAGATAGTTGTAGAGTGTTTCATCAAAACTTGAAAGTAATCGTCCAAATTCAACAGTACTGCATTCGCTGATTACACCTTGCACCTTCAGCGCTTTACACATTATGAAATTGTCGTGGAGCAGTAAATGCAGGTCATCTAAAGGGTCCTTCAATAGGGACGCTCGAAATTTGTTAGGTTATAGCGGCCATGTTGTTAAAGAAACATCTGTCAAATTTGTCGTGAATTGTCCAGTAGTGTATGGCAAATTGCCATGGAAGAATGTGGCATTCAATAACGTGTACAAATTTTATTTCCAAAATCAGCGCTCCGTGCGTTACGTAATTTTTATCCTCGCCACAACCGTCCCGCCGAGTCGACTATTCGACGTTTGCAAACCAAATTCGAGTCAACCGGTTTTACTAAATAATCAGTAAACACCCGTGCGTCATCGAAATGCAAGGTCTGCTGAAAATATCGCTGCTATGCGTGAGAGTGTACGGGAAAACACGAAGCAATCAATTTCTCGTCGTTCACAAGAACTTGGACTTTCTGCTACTCCAACTTGGCGAATTTTGCGTCGGGACTTGGGTCTGCACCCGTATAAAATCCAATTGACCAAGGAACTTAAGGTAAACGACCATAGACAACGTCGTGTGTTCGCTGATTGGGCTCTAGAACAGCTGGAAGTTGACCCAAATTTCGCCAAAGAAAAACATATTTAGCGATGAGGTCCATTTGTGAATGAATTGATATGGGAACAGACAATATTGTCGGATTTGGGACGATACCAAACCACACGAGATACACCAGCACCTAATGCATCCCGAGACAGCAACTGTTTGGTGTAGATTTTGGTCTGGCGGAATCGTCGGTCCGTACTTTTTCCAAAACGAAACTGGCACTGCCATAACCGGCGACGACAAGCGCTACAGATCGATGATAAGCAACTTCTTGTGGCCTAAACTGGATGATATGGATACCGACGACATGTGGTTCCAACAGGACGGTGCAAAGTGCCACACAGCGCATGCCACGATGGGAATTCTGAGCGAGCGATTTGAGCGTATGGTTATCTCGCGCAGCGGTCACGTGAACTGGCCACCGAGATCGCCCGATTTAATGCCTTTAGATTTATTCCTTTGGGGCTATCTTAAATCACAGGTCTATGAGAATAAACTGCAAACAATTGACGCCGTCAAAGTCAATATAACGAACGCCATCCAGGAAATTCAGCCCGATGCGACAAAGTCATCGAAAATTGCACCTCCCGGATACGTGCCACCAAGCACGCGGCAGACATTTGGACGACGGTGTATTCCATACTTAATGCCATAAAATATTCTTTCATATAAAAGAAAGTGAGTGGATATCTCACACACAACTTGTTTTATTTACATTTAAAAATCGAGCGTCCTTATTGAAAGACCCTTTATAAACATCCATGTCAATTCGGATTCAAACCGAAAGTCAATCATGTGGAGAGAAAAGAAAACGACCAATTCTTGCAATCCAGGACGCCAATGTGAGAGATCGAAGAGTTGTCCACTACATCACTTGATCGATTTTGTCAAATGCGAAACAATGCACATACGTGTATAAATCCTGTCTAAACAGATGACCATATTTTGGATTATACAATGTTTTTGTTAAAAAATGAATAAATTTTTGGAAAAAATTTTCGGATCCATCAAACTCAGATTTATTTCTAGTTGCAAAGTTAACTTTGCAACTAAAAAATGTGCTCTTTCACATTCTGTAATAAAATAAAGGGATTGCCATTAAAAAAATATTGAGGACATGCTACACGAATCACCCTGTATGTATTAATTATATTAAAAAAAAATGGGCAACTAAAAATAAAAGTTGACGGGTCCGAGAGTCTTTCCCAAAATTTATTCCTTGAATTTTTAACAAATTTATTCATCACTTTACGATAGCAGTGTATAGAAGTAAGTCCCATGGCTTAGGCCGAAGTTCTCGTCTCGATCTTAAACTCAAGCCAGGTATTACTTTCCCCATCTCATAAATAAGGCTATAGATGTAAGTAAAAGGTCATAGGCGCCGGTGCCTTAGCATCAACATAACTAGTAATCTATGAAACTGGTAGTTTGGAAATATAGTGAAAATATTTGTGTCCTAAAATTGAATCGTGTATTTTCAAAAAGTGACAAAAATGTTAAAATTTTTTTCGAAATTCGTATTTTAGCCGGATGTTGTAAATTGGTCTGTAGTGACACATTAAACTGGCGCATTAGCAGGGATAATGAGTGTGCCTCGATAGCTCAGCGGTCAGAGCAACTAACCGGAAATTGGGAGAGCCGGGTTTGATTCCCGGTCGAGGCAAAATGCACTTTTATCCTTGCTATCGCCAAAGGTCCTTCTCACACCAATATGCGAAATGTGGTGGCTATATCTTGAATATAGAAGGCAATAGAAAATAAAACAAATTCAGTTTATTTTCAAAAGTTCACATGTCCCAGGACTAGCGTGATTATTTATAGTGACTAGTGGCCAATGCACTCCCAAAAAATATTCTGTCACGAGGGTGCACGAGCAAAAAATACCAAGACAGAAAAATTTTTTGGTATATTCTCATACTATATGTTCGAATACAAAGACGATTTGTTTAAAACACTTAATTTTATCGATGGCCTCACTATAAATACTTTAAAATTATTTAAAAAAATCTGAAAGCGGCGTAAAATTTCCTAACGAACCCATCAATTCGATCACAATTGAGGAGAAAAAGAATGCTGACATCAGGAAAGTTGTAATGTAGATAAATTCGTTTTATTTTAGGAGAAGCTTTTGTCACGGAAGACGAAAACGAGCGGGGTATACAACTGAATCAGATAACGCATATCATTTACTACTTTATTTTTTTTTTTTCATCGACAGTCATTTTCTAGCCATCTGATTTTTATTTTGTATTCTACCTAGGTACTTATGTAATAAAAACAATATTTTCACTCAGGAGACAGATGTCCGAATTGGTTTCATGGTTTTGTGGATCAACAGGTGGGATAGAAAAAACGTGTGCGTCACGGGACGCCCGACAGAAGTGATAACTTAAACTAATCTAAGTTGAACTATTTGATATTGAAATTGTTTAACTTGAGAAAAGCTTAGGTTATTACTTAAAATTTTATGTATATTAATATGACAATGTAAGGAAAGGTTATTTATTAATTAAATCTTTTATTGATTATAAAATATATTTTATTCTTAGTTACAATTCTTGAATATGTACATTAGAATTTTGTGTATGTACATTATTAGTATCATTATTTAATCCTATAAAAGTAACAATTGGCTTATGGTAGCTATAATAAGCAACGAAATTTTTACATTCTATGTCATCTAAAAATCTTGCAAAGACTGCATCAAGTACAGTTCCATGACTCGTTGTAGCTTCTTCTGGCTTATTAATCATTTTTAATTGTAATTTTGATTGTAGGAACGATACTAAATTTTTAACTCGATCAGCAGCAAAATTAACATTAAAACCTCCGGTTAAAATTAACGGAATTATATAATAATTTTTTTTATTATGTTTATCAGAACGTGTATAATTATTTTTTTTACTATGATATGCTGTAAAATTACTAAATTTACTAATTACTAAATCATAGAGGCGGCCCCGCCGCAGCAGCGACGCACACATGCACATGCACGTAGATGTAGACAGCGAAAGCACGCAGAGAGGAGGAGATAGAGCTCGAGATCGTGCGAGAGAGAGGGAAGCGTCTGTCCGAAATACGGCTAGCGCTGTGGGTTAGAGTGAGAGAGGAGGAGCCTGCCTACCGCTGCCGTATGCGTGAGAGAAAGGGAAGCCAGACAGACTGGCGCTGTAACGCGTTACGTAACGAAGCGGTTTACCCTCCCATAAGAAGTTATCACTTCAAAACTCAAAAAATAATAAATTCATAAGTAAACCCAGGATTTGACTTCGGACATTTCAGATTCGGACTTATACGTGTTATGAAATATCTGTTAGAAATATAAACACCGTAAATAAACGTCACAATCTTATAATAAATTATACAATAAAATATACCATTGCAAAATTAGTTGATAAGACGTTAAAAGAAGTATCGGGCGCTAAATACGAGGAAACCAAAAACATGGTTCTACTTTTTCTTACGAATGCTGCGCCATACACAAAAGCAACTTGTCAACTTTTGAACGGAACGTATACATGTAACGTGCCTAGCACATGGTCTTCATTGCGTAGCAGAGGCAATCCATGGCCGTTATCTGAATGTCAACAAGTGTTTTTGAAAACCCCGCAGAGAGTGGCATTATTCACATAAATGTTTCCCCACACACAGTTACCTCCAGCGCCTGTAATAACTCGCTAAGGAACATGGATCAAGGCAGCTTTATATTATTACTGCAATTTTAATAACATCACCAGGGTGTGTCAACAGTTGGATCAAAATGATGCTATTGCTATTGCGAATGCGCAACAGACTTTAGTGGATTCAGTTATTCGGCAAGATCTGGCGTATATACACGGTAATTTTTCGCGTATACCAAAATCCATTGAAAAGCTTGGAAAAAACGACAGACAGATGAATTTTCAAAGTTGATAGTATAAACGTTGTTTGGGATCTTCGGCAGTATATTCTTCAGTTAGAGGGGGATACTACGAAGGCTATAAAGAAAAACATTAAGCACTTCTCGATAAAGACCCGGGGTTTTCTACTGTAGCAATTATAGTAGATATTTTACAGCACAAAGAAGTTCGTGTCTCTAATCCAGAAATCAATATGAAGGCCCTATAACATTATTCATATTTCCGGTATGTTCCGTTGACTTCCGTTGATGTAGAAGGGTCACTTTCACATTATAAATGGATATTTACTGACGAACGTCGCTCGTTGACTGCTGAACATTTAGAGCAGCTACTAATAATTTACTCATGTGATCATAGGCGTAAATGGTGTTAGGTGTGTGGTGATGTTACCTTTTTGGCGATAGCAAGGATAAAAGTGCTTATGCCTTGACCGGGAATCGAACCCGGCTCTCCCAATTTCCGGTTGGTTGCTCTGACCGCTGAGCTATCGAGGCACACTCATTATCCTTGCTAATGCGCCAGTTTAATGCGTCACTACACCTTGAAGAACTACTGTGTTGTCCAGATCGTTTTGACAATATGGTAACGTGATGACTTGCTCCGCCCCTGGACCTGACTATGCATTTTAGGAATACAATTACAAGTCCTCATTTGTTCCTAAACGACCACGCAATGAAAGGTAAAATAATATGTGAATAATTTTTATATGTAATCTGCTCTTCATCGTAAGTCCGCCTCTGCTGTTTACATCATGCCGACAATCAAACCCGGGGCTTGCTTAGGCCCTTAAATTCCATATTTAATTGATTTTATGTTGGTCTTGAATGTTTTCGATTTGTGAACATGCCATTTTTTGAAAATAAGTGCTTCAGTTGTTTCTCAAACATTTTTTATTGGTCAGAGACACTTTGTGTCAGAGAAGTTTTCCACTATAAACGACGATGAACCCCGGGCATTCCACGACTGTACTTTGAGCGTTAATAAGTGGTTTTTATCCACCGTGACCTACGATATCGTTTGTTCCGCATCCCCGGAAGTGCTGTCCCAGATACTTTCCGGCACTTTTGCCTCCGCGAGACTCTTCACGCCTTTGTCGTCGGTCGCGTCTCGCCAGACGGCTCCGTGAAGTGCAATTATACTCAGCACCCGGCTACAGTTCCCTACTTATTGCTGTTTCGGACAGCAACCGGCGTTGCGAGGCATTATGGTGTAATAACAATAATAATAAAGATGTCTTGATATGGTCCTTAACGCGATGTTCTTCGAGTATGAGCTGTTCGTTGTGTTCGGGCCAGTCGAGTGGGATTTGACGTTCAGGCAGGCCGTTGACATGGAGTGTGAGATTGGAACGACGCTATGAACGAGATGATTTTAACATGGTCTTGTTTAAAAATATGTAACAGTTGTTGAGACTCTGCCACTAATAATATAAATTATAACTGTGAAAACGCATTTAATTTTTCTTTAAAGTCTAAGATTGAATTGAAACTGGTCCTTATCGTCTTGTTAAAGGATGTGCTTTGGTGTTTGCTTTCCAGATTTCCATTATTTTCAATTTATCCCTTGAATCTGTAATGCACTCAAAAGGGTGTCCGAATTTTAAAGACAATATCAATAACTACCTCAATACACAGTGAAAGTATTAATCACAAAATTGTTACGTGGTTGGTTCTGTGTACGACGGGTACTATTTATATTTTGAGCCTTGGCAACACTAAATGTTGTCAGACGCCATCTGACGTTTCCAATGGAAAGTTTGACATTTGTAACCATAACCTTCTTCAGAACATTTTATCATTTGTGTTGTTTACAGTGATTTGAAAATTGTGTCTGAGCGAAAACATGGAATTAACTCGTCGAAATTTTCGTGCGATGATATACTACGACTTTCGACGTGGATTATCAAGACAAATGTGCATCAATCAACTTACTTCCACTTTTGGCGATAAAGCCTCATCCTTTGCTACTGTGAATCGCTGGGATAACGAGTTTAATCGCGGCCGCCATTCGCTCACCGACGAAAGTCGTGAAGGTCGTCCAAAATCAGTTCTTGTGCCAGAAAACATTGATACTGTGTAAAAACTGATAATGCAAGATCGTCATGTGACATACTGTGAGATTGAGGCAACCTTAGGCATTAGTTCGACTAGCATATATAAAATGTTGAATGATCGTTTAGCTGTAAAAAAGGATTGTTCTCGTTGGATCCCACATTATTTGAAAAAATCTCAAAAAGATGCTCGTGTAGATTGGTGCAAATAAATGTTCAATAAAAACAATCGCGGTGCTTCAAAAGACGTATATAACATTGTAACAGGTGACGAATCATGGATCTATATGTATGAGCCGGAAAGTAAGTAGTTGTTCGTGCTCGAAGCACTTCGAAGCAAATGGTCGCCTGTTTTATCGGAAAGACTGGTCATGTAGCAACAGTGCCTTTAGAGGAACGTAAAACGACAATTCTGAATGGTACACAATCATTTGTTTGCCGGAAGTCTTCCGTGAAATAAGAAAAACAAACAAGTGCCGCTGAATCATTCTTCATCATGACAGTGCGAACTCTCACACATCTCATCTAACAACCGAATATTTGAACACTCAAAAAATCTAATTAATGGGTCATCCGACGTACAGTGCTGATTTGGCCCCCAATGACTTATTTTTGTTCCCGAACGTCAAAAATAAATTGCGTAATGTGCTTTTCACGTGCCGAAACAATTCTGTCACGAGTAGTAAACAGAAGAGATTAGTATAAAGAAATAGGGTCGATAGGGCACGGAATATTAAAGTCAACTGCGCTAGCTGTATTCACCATGAACCTAACAACTTGCTAACCTGACCCAGTGGCGTTCTGTCATAGGAGGTTCCAGGTTTTTAATTTCATATTAGACTACTTTACATTTTAAGTTTTAGATCTGTGGTAGTTGGGCCACTGACCTGTTAACTTTATGCCAGAAACTGTCCTAAAACCCTGTATATATGAAGCGATTGTTATGAGCTGCACAAATTTGATAAAACTGTTTTATACTTATATTTCTATCGACGCTAGTGGAAAGTTTAAAACAATTTTAAATGTAGTACAAAGTTATCTTCGTAATGTCACTTTATGGAATAATGTGTATCTGCTTTGTGATTATTTTATCGAGTAATAATGAAAATATGCCAAGTACGTGTACATTCTTAGTCTTAACTACTTTATTGTTATTCATCATTAAAGCTTCTAAGATTGATAATTTATGAACAGTTGATTACCAATTCATTATCTACGACTAATGACTGTTAATGAATTGATTTCTTTGTGTTTTAAAGCAAATACGACGTAAGGTGTTTCAATTAACAGACATAAATGAATCACTCTAATACCAATAATTTATTTATTAGTCGATAAGGCTTCTATTAGTACATCAAAGTTGATAATCGAGTCACTGAATAAAAATACCAGTACCGTTTTTCTGACTGGAAAATTTTTCACAAACTTATGATTTTAAATTCCTATTACCTGGCATTTTCTTTCATGTCCATCGCATTTCACACTCTTCTTTAACATTCCGTTATTGAGAATCTAAACGAACTCATAAGTTTAGAAAATGAAAACACCAATGGAAATATCGGGAAGGCAACTGTAAGTGATCACTCACTGTCATAAAACAGTTGTACATAAACTATTCGTTGTTGAACTGTTAATTTCGACATGTTGACGTCGCGACAGTAGTTCAGTAGTTCAGGAAGTAGTTCATTCATCAAGAAATAAATTAAAAGAACTTTTAGGCAATCCAAAAGATAAAATTAAAACAAATGACAGGTCGGGGATTTGCGAAATCAGCTGTAACGACTGTAATCAAAGGTACGTTGGACAGGCCAGACGATCTATTGAAACCAGGTTCATAGAACACATGGCGCATCTCAAATTTGGTTTGAACAGATAAGTCCAGTGTTGCCCAAAATGCGTTCGAGAACAACCACAAGATATATATTAGCAACTTAAGATTAATTAGGAATGTAACAAATACTAGATAGCTAGATGTATTTGAAAGTTTGGAAATTGAAAAGTATAAAAATAGTATCAATAGTGACAGAGGGTCTATTTCACATAGGCCACTTTATTGGTTAGTTACTCATGGCTCGCTGGGCCGCAGCCATGACGGTGGTAGTTCAATAGCGATGTGGTAGCGATGTGATTGATGGTGGTAGTGGTAGCGATGAAATGAATAGTACATTATAATTGGAGAAAAAATACACAATATTTCTACGTCTTTATCCATATTTCATCGAGACTTTCGTCTATCCTCCCTCGGCATCTACACGTACTCTTTCAATTAGCGCTGCAACTCTACCTGGTTGTAATATAAATGTGGATACCGACATATTTTTCATTACTTTGAGAAAAAAATCTTCGTTAATGTCTTAATAATTGCAGGTTCCATCACAGTCGGTGAACATGCAGCGTCTGCTGGTAAAAAAGTGTCTGTTGTACAAGAAGAAATAGGTTTTTTATTCTCTAAGCTCACTTGTGCATCTATAGAAACTTCTTACATATTTTCTTGAATTATTCTCTCGCATCAAAACATGAACAAACTTGGCAGAATCTCAAATAACGATACGAAATATATTCAATATTTTCGATGACAGTAATTTTAAAACAATTTTAATTTAACTGTAGGCTAATAGCTCCTTTCAAAATAACATCAAAATAAAAAAGTAAACAGTTTTAAAACCTTAAAACGGACTTTTCCGCACGTAGAACATCTCTATCTCAAAACTGAGTGGTCGAAAAAAAATAAACCAACACATAAATGCAGAATATGTGATTTATGCGACAGTTTTACTTTTTTCAAATAGTCCACCATCGTGCTTTCTCATGACCCATGGACAAGGTGGGGTGTGTCCTCTCCACCCCAAAATCAATAGATGCCGTCTGGGAGACGTCCCCGATCAGAATCAGTCAAAATCCGATAGATCCCACACGATTTAATTGAGTGATCGTACTAACAGAAAAAAATTCTCAAATAGTCCACCATTGTACTTTCTCATGACCCATGTACATGATAGAGTGTGTTCTATCCACGTCAAAATCAAAATCAAAACCAATCAAGGACGTCTACCACACGACATCTATTGATTTTGAGGTGGATAGGACACACTCCACCCTGTCCATGGATCATGAAAAGCACTATGGTGGACTATTTGAAAAAGTAAAACTGTCACATAAAATAAACAGTTTTAAAACCTTAAAACGGACTTTTCCGCACGTAGAACATCTCTATCTCGAAATTGAGTGACCGAAAAAAAAAACAATACACATGAATGCAGAATATCTGTTTCATGCGACAGTTTTACTTTTTTCAAATAGTCCACCCTCGTGCTTTCTCATAACCACTGAACAGGGTGGGGTGTGTCCTATCCACCTCAAAATCAATAGATGTCGTCTGGTAGACGTCCTTGATCAGAATCAGTCAAAACCCGATCGATCCGACATGATTTAGTTGAGTTATAGTGTTAACAAGAAATTTTAATGCCAATAACGACGGCACACACAGCAAGAGATTTTAAAAACCATGTTTTTTTTTGTTTTTAGGCCGAAAAACGAAAAATAAACGCTAGAGAGTTTTTTTTCCCCGTTTTCCTTTACACGATTACATTAGTTTTCCGCTCTGGCATAGTTCAGTGCGGAAAAGTAACAAACTATCCTCCTGTATTTCTGACCTTTTTTGCAATGTGACTCACCGACACTCGCAAAGGTTTCTATGTTAATTGCTACTTCTTATCGCTTTCTAACAAAAACCTATTAAATTCGAATATAGTAATAGCCAACAACAATAGATTATTCAGTAATATTTATTGTGTTTGCCAAATGGTTATTAATGAACGGTACCGTCGAGAAAAATATTCAGGCTACGCTACCTCTGCAAATGTTCTGCATAATGTGTCTTAAATTAGTTTCTCTTAAATATGACGTAGGTACACATGGTGAGAAAACAGAAACAACTTGTTCAAATATTTCGCATATGGCTTATTTTGCACAGCGATGTCGCTACTAGACCATAATTTTTTAAAGTGACATTTATTAATGCTATATTACAAGCTCTTATTTATCAACGTCCCTATTGAGATTAGAACGAATAAAGTAAGCTTTTCTTGACATCGATCTGAAGATTTAAGTCTCGTGTGTTCTATACGAGTCTATGTCCGTGGGCACAACATATAGCGTGTCCCAAATTCAATACAGGAAATTCGCATTTAAAGTGAATATTTTTATTACGAAATGTAAAGGAGGACTTGACAAACTGTCCCAATCAGAGGGTTGAAGCTTCTTATTTGAGGGAGTAACTGTCCGACACCTATTGTGCGATGTTGCCATCGTGTGCATGTCTTGAATCCACGGAAATTTCGTAAATTTTGCAACAGTGTATTTGTATATTTAGTAGATCCTAAAAACTATTTAAGTATCGCAAAAATCGATTTTCTAAATGTATGAAACAACATGGACAATGACTGAAATAAATGTCTTTAACGTTACCAAAACTTTAAATGATCATACCGTTAGAAATCAATTTATTTACCTTAAAAGACGATTCATATGACGCTGTAATGATTCATCGGATAAGATATTAACGAGGGTTGCAGATGTTCATTGTTTTTAAAATATAAATAAAATTTTAAAATTCAAATTAATATGATCTACAGACCGTTTCCAAGGATTGTCACCATTATAGTTACAGCTCTTCAAGAATAGGAAAAAGTCTCAAAGTTGCGATATCGGACCGCCCACGAGATGCGCAGTAAATAGCCTGGTCTTTACTCGATCGCATTGAGACCTTTGCAGAGTGACGTATATGCAATGCGAATGTGCACAGACTTCGATCTGGCCGCGCGTAAAATGCATCCTCTTCCTTCCGAATGCTGCCTCATTTTTTCTTCTACGTATACATAGAGAATCTCACACTTTTTCCTACTATCGACGAGCAGCACTTTTACATATACAATTACTCACGTAGATGAGACGTATTAGATGCTTCACAATTATTACATGTCTCCCAAATTTTGAGGTTAGAAGTACTGATAATATATTCTATTATTTCAAAACATAGTTTTTAACCGCTTCCGGTCATACCGGAAGTAAGAATTAACCCTATTATTTTATTCAAACATTTGATATTACGAACATTTTAGGTACCAATGATATTCCCCAGTCTCCCCTATTCCACATCGCAGTTGGCGAGGTGTTAACACTCTAACAGTTGCGGTTAAATTTATTGCCTCCTTAACTATTTTTACGTGTATTTACGGCCTTTAGGTGTGACTTAAATATGGGCTAACCTGCCAGGAAGGCTATCACGTGCCAATCACTTATGTAATGACGTAAATCATTGTTGGCGAATGTTTTCTCGCCTGGCGCGAGGTTTTTATACCCTCTCGTTAGATATCCCTAGCTTCGATTTATATTATTATGCTCTCTATAAAACGTAGTATTAATTAAGATTTCTCTGTCTTTTTTATAAATGCAAATCCTTCATATAAATATTGAATTCATTTAAGTTAATATCCAATCTGATGATATTCGCATTGATCTAGATAATAATATTGTATTCTAAATACTAAAACAGTAATTAATAGTTCACGGGGTGATTGTGTGTGAAATGATACTAGTTGTTATGTTGCTATAACTTTTATTCAGAAGATAAATAAATAGCGAGCAAACTAGTACCGAAAGAGACAATGTTTCGGGGCGAGATGCGGGAATCGACTGATTTAAACTTATCGCAAAAGCCGATGGACTGGTGCGGCTAGCCAGGCCTGAGGTGGTCGCATTTTTACCCTTAAGAAACAGATGTGCCCTGGTTCCAAGAACTTAGCTAAACAAGGGTATCTACTTTCTAATATTTACACAACTTAAAACTAATATATACAAAAAAATAACGGCTGTTAATGTGGAGCCACGTGTGTCCACACATTGATATCGAACATAAATGTGGCATGTTCTGCAAGCCAACAATGATGTATGTACATATAGATAAGGTCTCCTACTAAAAAAAATCAAGACAGTTAAATCAGGTGCCCTAATCAATTGGACGTTCTCGAACCAACTACCAAGAGACGTTTAGTCTATGTGTTCTAAAAAATAGTATTTTAAAGACAACGATCCTATATTCTTATTTGATCAGATATGTCTCCAACAATCTATACTTGCCGACCATTACTATCGTCACTCTACTCTTGCAAAACTAGACAGTTGCCCTACAGTTCACCTAACTTTAAAAATCCCCCTGCAATAACTCATTTTAGTTATTAAATTGGTAGAATATTCGCTATGTGCGCGACATCAGTGCTGCATAGCGTTAACAACATTGTAGGCTGTCATGTGTCTATCAGAAATTCTGATTAAATTGGTAATATTATAATTGCACATAAAATCGCACTAAATTTTATTGCACTGCATCAATTCTTGTGGACAAAAGTCTTAGCAAGTAATTTATTTCAATAAAGGGATGAAGGCTTCATAAAACATGCACTATTATGTAGTGAAATCTTTTATTTTGAACATTATTTACAAGAGTTGCTTTTGGAAAATACTGCTGCTGGTAGCAATAACGTGATACATGAAAAACGAAGTTTCACTGGAAAAGATGTAGGCAATTTAATATAGATTTTATGTAATATCAAATAAATAAGAATAAATATGAAGAAATTTTTATAAAGAATTATAAGAATTAATGTTGACTATTCATAACAAACGTTTATTTTTTATTATTTCTTTAATTATTGGGGGTTGTAAATTTATAAGTACACAACAAATATGTACAATGACATCAACGTGGTTAAATAAATAAGTAGGAATTTTATTTAGAATTTGATAAGTTTTTAGTTTTTGCATTATTCTCTCGACATGAATTCTGACACGGGCAATATTGTAAGTTTCTTGAGTTTCTTCCCTGGAAAATTCACTCTTGTCCTGTAGACTAGGCATAACTATTCTCCCTTGCTTTCAACTTCGTTCAAAACTCGTCTTAGTTCTGAAAACCCTTTGTCCATCAAAATAATGTCGTCATCTTCCAAGTAATTTATTAATTCAGATTCTACAGTCATTTATGAATCACTTTTCCTTCCACCTACCACTTTAGACTTAAATGAAATAAAGCCTCCAGGAGTAATACCAATAAGCAACTTCTTAGTAAACCCCTTTATGTCCATTTCTGTCCATTTCTTGCATTGCTCTAATTTCCAAGCTGCCGTAGGAAATCTATAACATTCGCATTTACTATTTCTTCCCGTATTATTGTAATTTTCAACACAGCAACTATAATGGCCAATTTTTAGATTCGTTTACGAATTAACTTTTGTAAACACACATATGACCTGACAGCCTACTTTAATGTAATTTCTGTCCACTACAAGCGCTGCCATCGAATTCTTTACCCCACCCTATACTCTGCCCACAGCGAATACCATTCACTGTGGGCAGTGTGGCGAATACAGTTCGCTGTGGCATTCGATATCATTGACAATATTTTGTAGTTTCTCTTATAAAACAAGACCACACTGTGTAGGCCACAGTTTATACCACTGGGTTTCTTTAGACAGAGATTCATTCATTCATTCATTCATTCACACAATCAACGTTGTTCGAAATTTTAAAAAATTGAATATACCGAGATATCAAACATTTACTTGATCAAATATAGCCATGTAATGCAAACCATCCCTTATAGCTTAAATGTTTAAATTATTTTTTACTACCACCTTTGACCCAGATTATTTTTAATATATCAATTTGTATAACAAATGAAATTCTGTGGACTTTTCCATCAGGGAAATAAAACATAAATGCTATGAACCAATTTAAATTTGATACAACAACGTTCCATTCATGGTTCAACCATCTACTAAGACCTACTTACTTTAGGTTTTTTCAAAAACCCTACTGTGTAAATCCACGTAGAATGGAGCCAATACTGCGAATTGGATTTACTGATATTACCAAGAAGAATACGACCAACTCAACTGCTTTAGTATTTGGGCATCGTATGCAGAAGGATCTTGGGTAACTTGGCGGTGTTGGCCATCTTTATTTCAACAATAAAGGTTGTTAAATAAGATTCACACACGAATTCTTGTAGAACCTTTCAAGACCTCGTCATTAGTGAGAGGAGAATTCCTTTTTGAATCACTTTGCTATGGAGAGGGGTAAAAAGATACCAAAATATAATGTTTTTGATTAAATTAGCATTACTTTCATGGTTGTACAAGCGACTGCGTATGGGCTTACCGAAACTGATAAGTAGCTGTCCCGTCATAAAAAAACAGTATAATCACATATGTATAATTACGAAAGAATGAGAATTAGGAAATCGAGACACGTATAGAGGCACGCGCCTACATTTTTCCAAGTCTAAAAACAATCGCAGCGAGAGACATATGATGAAGTGCGAACAGGAATGCGTGGTGCATACAGGGTGATAAGAGGAGGAAACGCAGGAAGATCCTAATCAACTTCCGATTAACGTATTAACATACATAGGATAGGCTGTTATGACTGTTATTATGATAACTGTTATGACTAAGAGTTCCGTCAAGCTAAGCTCTGTGTTTCTACAGATGCCTTCAAAATGTTATCTAAAGAGTCCATTTGAACTCAGGTTATTATTACAGAGCCATAGTTCACAAAAAATACTTAATTTTGATCTGATCTTGATTCTTCAGATCTTCTGCTTTTCACTATGCAGCTGCGTCCATTAGCATTACTATTAATTACACTGAATTGTCTCGATGTGGCTATATACAGTGAACGCAATCAGTCACAAAACCTACACTTATTTTGTGGTTTGATTCTGTCCAATGTCTTAGAAACCACTAAATGGCTGCCACTAGCACTGTTAGGTTTCAACGCCCAATTAAAAAATTTGCCACTGAAGCATTTGTCAGTTGTTTCGTTTAAATGAAGTATACAAAATTTTACCCAACCTGGTTGCCAATGTTTTGCAATACATTCTCGCATATCTGGATAACATATCTGTTGCGTAGCCTAGTTAGATTAGATAGTTTTTGGTCAATATGTTCTTCTAGAAACTGACGTAGTATGTAACGAAATATCACTTGCCGAAAAGACTACCGTGAGGTCATAGAGAAATATAGCGTCATCGTTATCATGGCCGCTAGACGAAGATTGGCTCTTCACGTATAGTGCTACATTACTTTTTTTAGACGAATTTATACACTAGGCACAAAAATTAAGGGATGTAAAAAATCATAAATTTCTACGTGATCTTCAAAAGGGCTGTAACTTGGAGAAAAATAGTCGTAGAGAAATTTATCCACCGTGTGTTCTATCCACCTCAGAATCAATAGGTGTCGTCTGGGAGACGTCCCCGATCAGAATCAGTCAAAACCCGATCGATCCGCACGATTTAGTTAAGTTGTTGTGCTAACAAGTTTTAAAATGCCGACAACGACAACGACGCACACACAGACAAAATTTTTTAAAAACCATTTTTTTTGTTCTTAGGCCGAAAAACGAAAAATAAACGCTAGAAAAAAATGTTTTTTTCCATTTTTCTTTACACGATTACATTACTTTTCCGTTTAGGTATAGTTGAGTGCGGAAAAGAAATACATTCTGACACAGACACATCTTGTATCGTATATCGAACATTTCAACTATCGATTTAATATAGCTGTATTTCTATCACATAACCCGTGGTATACCAGAGCCGGTATGTCCTGGCCTAGACAGTCCATTAAATATTTTAATGAACATATTCCTTACATCCTCTACAGAAAGTGGTTGCAGGCGACTCAAACTAAAAATAACTAATGCCCGACCGTTTGCTTCCTTTGCCACGAGAAAAGTTACGCCATCATAACAGTAAACCGTAATATATAGATCTACATTACGGGTATATTTATATGGCAATTAAGATGTCATTTGAATTGTATTCGCGAGAAAACGCCAGAGTAACTCAGAGACGTGGTTGGAGGCGACCCGGTCGAGATTTACATACCTCCCTTCGAAGTGCCTTCTCCGTTTCTTTTATTAGACGCCTCCGATACGGGAGGCGGGAGATACTGAAAAAAAAAACGGCGTCTTCTTCGACCGAGTGTCGAAGGCCTTAATGATATGCAACATAAATAAGATATAAATGAGGCGATACGGGGTTTCCGGTTGAATAAGAATCGGAGAAAAAAGTTGTCCGCTACATTATTATTGACATTTATAGCGCTTGGATTTATTATTAGCTAGATTGTTGTTCTGTACCGACAGAAGCTACTAAATATTCTACTTAAAACACTTAACAAAAATATTACTTACATAATAAATTATATTATATACAGCGTCTTTCAATAAGGACGCTCGATTTTTAAGTGTAGATAAAACAAGTTGTGTGTGAGATATCCACCATTTTTTTTATTTGAAAGAATATTTTATGGCATTAAGTATAGAATATAACGTCGCACAAATGTCCGCCGCGGCTTTGTTTGGTGGCACGTATTCCGGAGGCCCAATTTTCGATGACTTTGTTGGAAAAGTTGACAAAAGAAGAAATTTAAAGGCGTTACATCGCACGATCTCGGTGACCGGTTCACGTCACCGCTGCGCGAGATAACCATGTCCTCAAATCGCTCGTGCAGAGTGTCCATTATGGCATGTGCTGTGTGGCACGTAGCGCCGTTCTGGTGTCCCCACATGTCGACAGTATCCATATCATCCAGTTTAGGGCACAAGAAGTTGCTTATCATCAATCGGTAGCGCTCGCCGTTGACGGTTATGGCAATGCCCATTTCATTCGAGTGCGGAGAGAAGAAGTGCGGATCGATAATTCTGCCAGACCAAAATCAGCACCGAACAGTGACTTTCTCGGAATGCACTTGGTTGGTGTGTCTCATGTGGATTGGTATCGTCTCAAATCCGACAACTTTGCTGGTTCACATATCCATTCATCAAAAAATGGGCTTCGTCGCTAAAGATGATTTTTTTTGGCGAAATTTGTGTCAACTTCCAACTGCTTCAGAGCCCAATCAGCGAACACACAACGTTATCTATGGTCCTTTACCGTAAGTTCCTGGGTCAGTTGGGTTTTTATACTGGTACAGACCCAAGTCCCGACACAAAATTCGCCAAGTTGAAGTCGGAGAAAGACCAGGTTCTTGCGAACGACGATATATTCACTGCTTTAGGTTTTCCCGTACACTCTCACGCACAGCAGCGATGTTTTCAGCAGGCCTTACGTTTCGGTGACGTACGGCTGTTGGCTGATTGTTTATTAAACCAGTTGGCTGTCAAACGTCGAATAGTCGAAAGAATTAACTCAGAGAATCTGTTAACTGCCGACTGTGAGAAGTCATATCCTTCTGTTACGAGTATCACTATAAGATTGTTTGTAATTTATTTCAATTATTTCAAACTATAAATATATTGTTTTAACGCATGATTTTTGCGCAATTACAAAAATTGACAAAACAATTTACTAAATTGAACTAATTTTCTGAATACTAAATTATCTTAATTTACAGAACAATATTAAAAAGACGAAACTAATTGGCAAACAAAAAAAATAACATAATAAGCAAACATTTACTCAATTTAATTTGTTATTACATTCGACGTTGTTTTAATAAGCAAATTATTTATTTTGCATTGCGACCTTGATTTTGTTACGTTAATTTCTATGTTCAAATGCGACATATAACGTAAACATTAGGAGAAAATATATAAATGATAAAATATACATAGAATATGTGTGGTATGTAAAACTATTTTTCCCGAGTTTCTTGAAAAACAAAACAAGCTAAATTGTGTAAATTTTATTCAAGTTTCAAGCATATTATGTATAAATGGAATTGCAATTTTAAAATCAAAAAATATATAGGAAATTTCGTTAAAAATACGGTAAATTCAATTTAAATCTTCGAAACGCAGTCGAGTTTTTGTTTCGTTTAATGAATTAAAATGATTTTCCGGCAATACCTGTATTTACAAAAATAAAAAATTCTTCATTTGTTTCTATTTTTTAAGATACGAGCATAAATTTGTTAACTATTTTTTATAGGGATTATTCCCATTACTTTTCAAATATTACAAATCTTAAAATATTGTGTATAAATGTTTGTATTTACAAAAAAAACAAAAAATCTTCATTTGCTTTTATTTTATGAGACATGAAAATAACTTTTAACTATTTTTTTTATTGTTTTTAGTATAGGGTATTGATGTTCGAAATTTGTTAGGTTATAGCGGCCATCTTGTTAAAGCAACAACTGTCAAATTTATTGTGAATTGTTCAGTAGTATATAGGAAATCACCATGGAAGGTTATATCGTTCAATAACGTGTGCAAATCTTTTATCCTCGCCACAACCGTTCTGCCGAGTCCACTATTCGAGGTTTGGTCGCCAAATTCGAGTTAACCGGTTTGAAAAATAATCAGCCAATACTTGTACGTCACCTAAATACAAGGTCTGCTGAAAACATCGCTGCTGTGCGTGAGAGTGTACGGGAAAACCCGAGGCAGTCAATTTCTCGCCGATCACAAGAACTCGGCCTTTCTGCGGCTTGAACATGGCGAATTTTGCGTCGGGACTTGGGTCTGTACCCGCATAAAATCCAACTGACCCAGAAGCTTAAGATAAACGACCATAGACAACGCCGTGTGTTGGCTGGTTGGGCTCTAGAGCAGTTGAAAGTTGACTCAAATTTCGCCAAAAAAAATTACTTTTAGCGACGAGACCCATTTTTGGATGAATGGATATATTAACAAGCAAAATTTTCCGACTTGGGACGATACCAATCCACACGAAATACACCAGCACCAAATGCATTCCGAGAAAGTCGCTGTTTGGTGCGGATTTTGATCCGGCAAAATCATCGGTCCGTACTTTTTTCAAAACGAAACTGGCATTGCCATAACCGTCAACGGCGAGCGCTACAGATCGATGATAATCAACTTCTTGTGGCCTAAATTAGATGAGGACGGCGCTATGTGCCACACAGCACATGCCACGATGGATATTCTGCACTAGCTATTTGAGGGCATGGTTATCTCGCGTGGCGGTGGTGTGAATAGGCCACCGAGATCGTATGATTTAACACCATTCGACTTCTTCCCTTGGGGCTATCTTAAATCGCAGGTCTATGCGAATAAACCGCACACAATTGATGCCCTCAAAGTTAACATAACGAACGTCATCCAGCAAATTCAGCCAAATTCATGCGACAAAGTCATCGAAAATTGGACCTCCCGAATACGTGCCACCAAGTAAAGCCGCGGCGGGAATTTGAACAACGTTAAATTCCATGCTCAATGCCATAAAATGTTCTTTCAAATAAAGAAAAAATTGGATGGATGTCCTACAGACAACTTGTTTTATTTACGTTTAAAAATCGAGCGTCCTTATTGAAGGACCCTCTCTTCTTCATTTATTATTTTAGTAGAACAGAAATCAATTTTAATAACATTCTGCGCGACATCGTCTTCAATCAATCCGGATCTCCCTGTATAGCAATCATGGCGAATCAAAGTTGCGATGAGCATAACGCAAAGTTAATTATAGACGCCCGTATTTGGATACAACTACTACCTGTAACGGCATATGTAAACAATTGCATAATGGCCTTCGTATATATACGGCACATCCTACGAACCATAACACACATCACATGCCAGAACACTCAATATACTTCTCCGCTTCGCTCGAACGTGATGCGTCGAATTTTAAGATACATCCTGTGTAGCGGCGACCAAAGCTGCCTTCGACCAAATGAAAAAACCGCCACCGCGAACGGTTCCTTCTTCTCGCAGCGCAGTAAAGGTGTTGGAATATACACCTCACAGTTCATTCCGTAATTGGGTGGAACGCAAAACGGATAATTAAATTAATTACCAGATTAAGAGATACCCGAAGAAATGCGCAGCACACTGAGGAAAATTGTTTTATTTTTCAGCTCCGACAGAGGGAAACGGTTAATAACTTTTAGTTTTACGCTGCTGCATAGTTCACTGAGTATCGGTTCGGTTGGGACTCTCGATTTTTTTTATTACCGCTTCCATTCCATCGGTAATAAGGCGTATCTTGATTAGATAGAAAAATAACGGGTTATCGCTGCGTCTTTACAAAAAAATTAAATTAAATTACAACAGTAAACGGCGATAATATCTACATTAAAAAAGCCAAGCGTGGAAAGCAGGCGGCGAGGCGTGCGTACTGTTGATGTACGGTACGGGTATATTTAATAACGAGTTAGATTTTTTGTATATTAGGTTACATATATGTAAGCCACCAATATGTGGTAAAACTGGTATTGTTGCCGATACCATCAGTACCATCCCTCTAAATAAACTCCTGCACAAAATTAACGCATCAATGAAACTTCTCTTTATTAGTTTTATTTTGTCCCAAATTTAAATCATAGTACCTACGTTATAAAATTAAATAATTTCAACTATTGGTTAACAAATTACACTAGGAACCAAGATTAAGGGCTGTAAAAGAATCCTTGCGTATTTAGGCATATTCGCTTGTCTTTGCATAACTTTGCAAATAATGGATCGACTAAGGATGTTGAATGTTGAATCACTGAAAAAAATTATTGAAACTCGTGGACCTTTTGAAAGCCAATAAAAAAATTGTTTTTTTCTTATGATTACTGAAAAACTGTTGCTGGTAAAATAATTTCTCAGGAACTCTCAAGATCTGAAAAATAGAGACTTGGAGCTTTAATTTTCTTTTTTTTTTTTTAATTGCTCTGCGCCTATTTTTCTCCATATTCCAGCCCTTTGAATATCACCTAAAGATTTAGAATTTTCTTTACTTCCCTTAATATTTGTGCCTAGTGTACCACGGTATTATCGAAACAAACGTAAATAAAAAAACATAAAGGAACGACAATGTCAAATGCAATTAACACGGCGTTAATGAAAAGCTGTAAAAAAATCGGAGGAGAAAAGAAATCGGAAAGGTTTGTAGTTATTTAGGCATGCTATCGATTAAGCGATGAATGGTTTCCTGAGGAATATTATCCCATTCTACAAGAACGAATTATTCGAGTTCCCTAAGGCCGGCCACACACGTACAGTTTTAACTGTCAGTTAAAACTTTACGTGTGTGGGTATTTCAGTCTCAGTTCAACTCAACTGAAAGAATCATAGCGCCTAACTGATCATTTTAGTGCATCCCATAGATGCTCTATGGGGTTCACATCTGGGCTTCTTAAGCTTCGAGCGTTATCCTACATAAAAATGAAATTGTCCTCGAAAAACGGAGCAAATGGCATCATGTTCTTTTACGATGTTTTCTACGTATAAACGTACATTCATGGATCTCGCCCCTATGGGAACTGAATTCGTGCAACAATCGAAACAAATTCCTCCCCAGAACATTATTGGTGTACCGAAAAATGAAATCCTTGGAGAGATATTGCAATCAACAAACCTCCCTCCTGGCCTCTACTAGGCTCGTCATTGCCCATCTGGTGAATTAAGACTTACTCTTGTTTCGTCTGAATACAAAATTCGCTTCCAGTTGTCAATGGTCAATTTATATGTTCTCTTGCAAAACGCAGTCTAGGAACTATGTTCTCTGGTGAGCAGTGGTGCAATAGCTGGTCTTCTACTGTCCAAATCCTCTTTTAGTAAGCCATCTCCTGACCATTCGTCCAGAAATTGCTACATTTCGAGCTAGTGCTGGGTCTTTGATAAGTTCTAAACTGGTAGAATGCCTGTTTCTTAAGGCAACTTGCGTAAGATATCGCTCATCTCTTGCATCTGTAGACTTCTTACGACCTCGTCCTGGGGTTCAACAGTAACTTCCAAGTTCATTAAAACGTTTAACTCTTCCACTAATTGTTGATTGTCTATCTCTTAGCCAAGTATCGCTGGCTATATTCGAGAACTTCACAGACAGTATCCCGATATCCCTGAATCATCACAGCCCAATCTTATTCACTGTAGAACACAGTTACAGGCAACGTTTTATTATCTTGAGCATTTCCACAGAATAAAGTCTGTAGTGTTACAATTTGATCTCAACGAGGCAGCTGCTGTCAAGGAAAGTCAAACGATATTTTAAGATCCTCAAGTTGAAGAAGATTCACAAACTATTCATTACAACAAGTATTACAAGGGACTGATGGTGGCAATAGAAAAATTGTAAAATCCTTCCTTGTCGTTAATGGCGTAAACTAATGGAGTAGAATAAACTGCAAATAGTGGATGCTGTACACATAGATACATTGTTTAAGGGACACAAAAAATAATAGTGTCACGGCAAAGTTTGACACTGTTTAGAAAAGATTAAGATTTTGCCAGATTGAAATAAATATATGTTGTGTTTCTGCGTCTACAGATCCGTTACATAATTGCAACGATTATTTGAACAACGCCAATATTATATCTTTGAATGTCGAACGGTCGTCCTCTTCATATAACATAATTTTTCACCACGACGGACATCGCTCCCTGAAACTACTGGAGAAGCATACCTAATGCCGCATATATTTAACCGAGCTAATCCAGCTGATGACGCTGTTTGAGAGAGTAAGTGTTTTATAATGTTGCATAAATTATAACATATAACCAGGCACTTATAATTATATTATTACTTAGCATTACTTTAGTGGCGATGGTGACGCCTCTGGTACGCTAAGAAACGCACGGCTCTAATTATAATATCCATATTATATAACTAAATAATTTAATTGCTGTTATTATTTATCAAACTGAAGCAATAAATTTACCTAACTACTATTTGTCGACCTTAATAAAGACAACAAAAGTGTCATATTGTAAAATATAAACTAATAAATATACAAAATGATTTAATAACAATAGGAAATTTAATACGATCACAATTTCATATAAATGTAACATACAGTAATATAACGGATATTATTTCTGTTGGAACTAATACAACATAAGTACGTTTCAGAACGTGATGGAGTGTTCTGTTTTTATCTTTTTCGACTCCTCACAGTTACTTAATATGGATATTGATTATGGGAATTCTTTAAGTCCTCTAGTACCAGATCATCCTTTTGTGTCAAATAAAATACAAAATAATAAGACCACATATAAATAAAATACTGCGATATACTACACGTACCTTTGACCTATCACGATAATACACCTCATAAAATTCCTAGCGACAATGTAGCTTCATAATCTTAAAGTTAATTTTAAATCGCAAACAAAATCGTCAACATTATTAAGCAATGCAGAAGACCAAATAGAAAATTGTAAAGGCGCATGAGTTTATAATGTATTCCATATAGCTTGTCATGTGCGAACTATATAGGTCAAACTGGTCGTTTATTTGAGCTACGGTTCAGAGAACATTTGCGTTAATTCAAAGTTCGAGGAATTGATTCGACGTTTACAAATTATAATCTTAAATCAATAACTTTGTAAAATCTACAAGAAGGAACAGACATGTCGATGTCGACTAAAATTCGCATACATTTTTTAATGAAGTGTATTTAAGTGAATTTAAAGAAATTACAACGACGTTATCTCTCGAAAACAAGTGACTATCAGTCGATAACTTGCACTTGCCCATCAATCAACCCATTTTATGTTTTTGATATTATCCTGTATTGGGTACTTATAAAATATATTTATCGCAATGTTTGAACAATGAACAGACTTAACTCAATCTAAGGATAAGACGCGTGAGTCACAGCAAAGGCATTTAGGTAAACAGGGTTGATTATTAAGAATGCACACATCCATTGTGGAAACGTCGATATTTTTATTTGAATGCAAATCCTCGCTTGGCATGTTTACGTTCTCGTTACATCAGGCATTCACAGATAATAGCATTGACGGTTTCTAAGAATACACTCTGATATATTATTTTTCAATATGAGCGATTACAGATGTGGGCAGGTACAATAATAGTGCTAAATATATATAATTATCCGATTAATATACAGAGCTGGCAATTCCACATCTTGAATGGACTATTTATGTGTGGTAGAAAAGGAGAGAAATACACAAACTTGTGTTCTAGAAAGGAATAGCTTTTATCGACGTTATTGCCGCTAACAGATTTCGCATGGATGTCACCAGAGAGCTCACTTTCATACAATATAACGAAGAATGCCAACTTAAATAATAATATCAAAATAAGTGTCTTATTGACAGACGGAAGTTCATTTTTGTTGTATGATTACCATAATCCATCCACAACTAGGTACTTCTCGAAGGTAAATACCCAACAGTATCCTCAAAAATAAGTGTGGGCTGAAATTCTACTGGACAACGTTATTGGTTCTATTTTTATTTATGATAGAAACCTTACAGCAAAAAGATATTTAAATTTATTCAAAAATTATATAATTACTACTCCTCGAACTTTGGACATAGATTTCGGGAAAATTTAGTATCAGCGAGACGGTTGTTCTGTTCATAATGGGGGAGAGGGTACAAGCGTTACCTCACATCTTAAAGCATATTAAATATTCTTGGGGAAAGTTACTGATAGTAAGGCTATTTCAAACGAGGCGCCAGTCCTCCTCTAAAAGAAGTACAGCTCAACAAGAATAGGAACAGGTATCAAAACTGCGATATCGGATCGCCCATGAGGTGCGCAGTAAATAGCCTCGTCTTTACTCGGTCAAATTGAGATCTTTACAGAGTGAATATCGATGAATATATATATTGAATGTGAGTGTACACAGAGTTCAACCTGGCCGAGCATAAAGAGAATCCTTTTGCCTCATATATATCTTCTACGCATATCTAGAGAATCTCACTCTTTTCCCATTCTTGATGGGCAGTAATAAGAATGCAAGGACATAAGCTGTCCAATTACAAAATACGGTAGGCGTGTTCTCTAAATAAGTGAAATAAACATATCTGCTAATCTTCTTAATTTATCTAGTTATGCATTTCTATGTTAGGGAATTTAATTCATAATGTATGATGATAATAGAATTGTAAAAACACAATAAACTTCGCATCGTGGACATATGATTGGCTTCTATCGCGTACATTGGTTTGTCACTTCTCGGTTTGCAATACTTGTAGTTGCCAGCTCTGTATATACAACACATGTTACACTGTTTAAATTTTTATAGCCTCTAATCAATTTAAATGTTTAACCAACGTTAATTTGATGTTACCACGGGTTAATATACGTGATGGAGTATATGCACTTCTCAATTAGTTTCAGGGTGTTTACGATGCTTCTGGTCTGCGTTAAATACCATGAAATTTGATTGTTTTAGAAATGTTGACTTAATTCCATACTTTTAGTGCGCAGTGTATAACAACAAAGTAGGCTTTATTTATTTGCCCCATCCTGCAAATAAAGGCATTCCAGCTAGTTTTCTTGGTAGAATTACACAGGCAGCACATTGCCGAGGAGTTATTTTCATCGCCTCGTCTCTCTCCATCAATTCCAGCTGACAATTACCTATTACAATGTATCATAGCTGTGTACGCATTCCATTTGATCACCTGCACAATTAAGCTGTTCTTAATGACTTGCGATAATTATTGAGTGCTTCAAAATTGCGCGGTTCTTCATAAAACGAGCTTTGTTGTATTCGCTTCCCAGCAAATAAGCACTCTAGTAAGATGGTGATTCGTTATAATAGGCAACGTTGAAACTACGATCTATAAACATTAAATGCGCAAGAATGTGCCTTCTTTTATATGATATCTTGCACTATACAATCAGTATAAGGCAATATGGAAGAATAAACCGAGATAAAAAAATTAGTTTATTTATATCAGTCATTTCTTGATTATCAAAGGACTCTTTCTGTTGTAATCTTAAGTAGTTGTCTAATTATGATTCAAAACACTACATAACGTATGATTAACATGCCTGAAACCTATTTTCGAAATGATGGGCTAATGGTATTTGGGAATATAGACAACGTCTATATTCCATCTTTGGATAATTTTCAAGTGAGCAATTTCTAGACTTAGCAATAATACTAAAGAATTTTTATGCACGCCTTAAAATCCTGTCTTTCGGGTATTCCACGGTATGTTGCAACTTATTATCAAAATCAAAGGAAGGCATTTTCGTTGGACCACAAATAAGAAAATTAATGCAGGGTCAACAGTTTGAAGAAACAATCGCAGAAATTGAAAAAGAATTTTGGATATGTGTTAAGAATATAACAGAAAACTTTTTATAAAATTATAAACATTTGCAGTATGGGGAAATTGTCAACAAAATTGTGGATAAGTGTAAGCAACTGGATTATAATATGAGCATAAAAATTAATTTTCTGCATACTCATCTAGACTACTTTCCAGAAAATCTTGGTGCTGTTATTGAGGAGCAAGGTGAATGGATCCATAAGGACATAAAGAAGATGGAAAGGAGGTACCAGGGTCGATGGGATGTGACAATAATGGCAGATTACTGCTGGATGCTGTAAAGAGAACATTCAACGAATGATTACACTAGAAAAACTACAAAATGAAGTTTTTTGTTAAAGATGGAGAGATCTTCAAAGAAAAAAAGCAATTAGAGACTCTAAACTAATTGCGTTGTTGCTTTTTACTATGTTTTTTAAAGTTTATTAAATATCATGTTTATTAAAATGTAATTTTTCCTTTGGTTTTTAATTTATTCTGATTATTAAGTTGATCAAAAACCTTGGCAAAAGTGGCAGATGAAATCAGTGTAAATAGCTCACTTGTATTCACTTATTAAACCCAAATCAACTTTTAAAATGTCAAAATTTGTAGGCCTGTGTTATAAGAACAGGCATTGGATTTTTATTTTGAAGAATTTTTGCTATGGTATAAAACTTAGGATCTCTATGCATCCTGCATTCTACGCATAGGATGCATAGAATGCAGGAATAAATTTTTTCGTACTTTTTTGTTTTTTTTTTTTATTTATTGTTACAGATCTAAAACAAATTGTCTTGTAGTATATCAGGCAAAGTTATATATATATTATATAAGATAACAATTCACTGAATAACATCCTTAGTTAGATCCTTATTTCCGAACAATTTTATATAAAATATAACCCTTACAGGAGATTATTAAAACCTTACATGTAGTCATCAGATGACATACTTCAAAAACAATAAAATAATTTACACTTATTGAGAAAAGTGTTATATTTAATATACTGCCTACCCCATGTGGTAAATATTTACATGAAGAAATCTAACAGTAAAAAAAATCTTAACATAAATTCAACATTAATAAAACGCTCTGCTCATCTACATTAATTACAACAAGTTGAAAACGATACTGTTAACAATCGCGAACTTGAGTCTTGGACGATGTAACTAACACGTGACCTTAAAAACAATCAGAGCAATTATTTACATGGGAACTTGGTCACTCAGCACCGAAGGTATTCACAAAAAATTCGGAATAACAATCGTACGTCATAGCGTCGCAGAGAATAATTGTATACTTTTCCAAAACTTAATTCCCCTTGTGAAGATTCCATACCCAGCTGATTACTTATTGTTACTGGCGAAATAATAGTCAAACGAATAAGCAAATCGCAATAATATTGCGCCGCGCCCTAGCTCATATCGAAGGCACCTCCGGAGCATGCCTCTAGAGGCTTCGGATTAAGAACAAGTTACCACGTTGTTCGCAAGGGTCGATTTACTATATTGATTTTGTCGAAATATCGAAATTCGAACGAGAAGCATTTCGTATATCGACCTAAAAATTTCGTGACACACACACGAAAACAGCCATTTAGTAAATATAGATACGAAGGTTATTAGATACTGACAGAATATCATTTTAAATTAGCTTTTTCACAATTACCATTCGGTATCAAAATAAGTTGCTTCTCAAGAAAGTAACGACTTCGATGAATATATAAATTAGAAAATGATACGAGAGGCGAATAAAGTTTTTCATTATAAATATTAACAACACGGTTATATTTTGTATTAGGAATACAGATGGTCATGAGATGAAAGACATCTGTCTTGGTGAAAACCATAATTCAACACTGCTTAAGATTCTAGTAGCAAGAAAACTTCACCAAGACTACTTGACGAATTTTGGCAATCGAAAAATAATCAACATAAATGCGCCAAAAATTATTATTAAAACACACAACGACTGATGGCCAAGATATTTTTTTATATCTCTGAAACACTTAGAAATTGTCACCAATTCCACATAGGAGCATTATATTTTCAAATGATTTTGTGCCTATTGTCTAGGGATCCCTCCGCGATACTTATCCTTCTTGAACCATCAGATGATCTCATGATGACCCATTTTGAGTATCGTCATGAGATCAGTCAATAATGCAGTGAAATATTTCCAAAATCGATGGTAATATTGAACGAACACAAAAAGAGTGACCATTATTACTTATAAAATTAATTTCTCTCAAAACCACATGTAAGATATAAGTTTTAATCTTTCTTGATTTCTAACCACAGTCACGACCTACGTTTGTCAGTCATTTTCGTCAATAACACTTAATGAACGTTTGTGATTATGGCAAGTAGTAGGCTGTGGAGTTAACAGTTATAAAATTGTTTTATTAATATTTGTAATCAATAAGACATATTTTTAGCTAATTAAAATTCTTGTCCATTCCGTAATAAATAAACAGTTTTAAAACCTTAAAACGGACATTTCCGCACGTAGAACAACTCGAAATAGAGTTGCAGAGAAAAAATAAATCAACACATAAATGCAGAATATGTGTTTTATGCGACAGTTTTACTTTTTTCAAATGTCCACAATCGTGTTTTCTCATGACCCATGAACAGGGTGGAGTGTGTCCTATCCACCTCAAAATCAATATATGTCGCCTGGTAGACGTTCCTAATCAGAATCAGTCGAAACCCGATCGATCCGACACGATTCAATTGAGTGATCGTGCGAACAAAAAAAATTTCTCAAATAGTCCACCATTATGCTTTCTCATGACCCATCAACATACTAGAGTGTGTTCTATCTACCTCAAAATCAATAGGTGTCATCTGGGAGACGTCCCCGATCAGAATCAGTCAAAACTCGATCCATCCGACATGATTTAGTTAAGTTATCGTATTAACAAAAAAAAATCCTCAATTAGTCGACCGTCATGCTTTCTCATGACTCATGGACAGGGTGGGATGTGTCCTATCCACCTCAAAAGCAATAGGTGTCGTCTGGGAGACGCTCCCAATCATAATCAGACAAAACCCGATCGACCCTACACGATTTAGTTGAGTTATCGTATTAATAAAAAACAATCTCCACTAGTCCACCATCGTGCTTTCTCATGACTCATGGACAGGGTGGGGTGTGTTCTATCTACCTCACCATCAATAGGTGTCATCTGGAAGACGTCCCCGATCAGAATTGGTCAAGACCCGATCGATCCGACACGATTTATTTGAGTTATCGTGCTAACAAAAAAAATTCTCAAATAGACGCATGGACAGGGTGGGGTGTGTCCCACCCTGCATCATCTGGGGACGTCTCCCAGATGATCCTTATTGATTTTGTAATGTTAATGGGTCATGAGAAAGCACAATAGTGGACTATTTGAGATTTTTTTTTGTTAGCACGATCACTCAATTAAATCGCGTGGGATCGATCGGGTTTCGACTGATTCTGATTAGGGACGTCTACCAAACGACAACTATTGATTTTGAGGACACACCCCACCCTGTTCATGGGTCATGAGAAAGCACGAGGGTCGACTATTTGAAAAAAGTAAAACTGTCGCATAAAACAGATATTCTGCATTTATGTGTTGGTTTATTTTTTCTCGGCCACTCAATTTCGAGATAGAGATGCTCTACGTGCGGAAAAGTCCGTTTTAAGGTTTTAAAACTGTTTATGTTTTTATTATATTCTGAATCACATTGTTCTATAATCTATCTTCTCATATACCACAAGATTTGTATTTTGTTAGCACATCCCCTATAATTTCATTTTAATTGTCCGGAGAAAACGATTGCTTATCATTATAAACAGTCTGCGTTTTTCATGAGAACGTATGAAATAGATACCTTATTTCACAACGTTCAGGTATATTTATTTGAAACATTTTTGTAGAAAACAAAATTAAAAAGCTGCAGGCATTATTTCATACTTATACCGGACCCTGTATTCGTTTCCGATGTATCTATAAAGAAGGTGTTCGACTAACTATATATCAATACCTGTTCATAAACATTTGAAACTTCATCACACTTCTATAAGGTGTGCCAGTGACCATTGTAGTCCATTTATCATATAAATTCCACGAGACCAAACGGAATCTGAGACTATTTCATAAAATTCTACAGTTTCCATGAGAAATGAAGACATTATAAACTATTCCCCATTCTTAATAGAGTCCCGACAGACAAAAACGGTAAAGAATGCCCGCTACGATTTAACTGGACATCGATAATTTGTAGAAAAATGCGAATACGCCACTTTTACAGTTAGCCTTCCCGCAACATTAACTTATTACAGATTTATGGGCACGAGAAGTGATTTGTTATAAAGGCCGCATTTCGATATATGTTAATTAGACCGGTAATTATATAAATATACAACGGACTAATGAATAAAATATATTACTGTCGTTAGAGAGTCGAAATAATACGGCCGGTTGTTGAACTCCGGAAAAACTATCAGAAAGAAATTAAACGTGACGACCTGTTGGGAACTGCCATGGATATTTGGAAGATGAACAAGTAATAATTAAGTTGACTGTGGATTAGGCTCGGCTGAAAGGAGCTGTCTTTATGCACCATGTAATTAGTCAAATCGCCTAATCGTTCGGTGAGCCATGCGTTCACGAATTAGGGTATCCATGGCGGGGATCTATCTGGTACAACAGATTAGAAAAATATCTTCGGGGGCTTCCCATAGAAATATTGTTATTGTTGCAGATGAGTCTCGGGGGAACTTTGGGTTGCGTAATTACTAATTGCCTGCCGGATCTCTCTCCCACATTAAAATTAAAATGTCAAGAGAAGTACATATTATATTTTGTACAAGAAAAACATATATCATTTAAAATTTTCACTCCTTCCTATTTTGTCCATTTTATTCAAACCCACCAAATTCCATACTCAAAATTTGACGATCTTGGCTACTTCAATATATTCTCTCGGTCCACTGAAAATTTCTGATCTACGTTCAATTGATTTATACACAATTTGTATATAAAATAATCCCGCAAGAAAAATAATCTGTTTTATGTCGTAGGAATGTGGACGTATCTACTCGTACATAGGTTTACGATCCTACTACGCAAGAATGTGAACTATAGGATTTCAATTGCGCATCATTTACGTTCTGTCAAAGATAGACGTCGATAGGGCATCAATATTTAATGACTGTCATCTACAAACCATACGACTTCAACATGTTTGCGTTACCAAGTTTAATTTTCAAAGAAATATGGTACAATTAATCGACCACTCCAAACCGTGCATCTCTGTGAATGCATTTCTTTTTCGTAAACAACATGTGGATTTTGAGCACCCCAAATTCTATAACTTTTGATTATTGCGTCAACTGAATTTTGTATGCTGATCTTTCTTTAAAATCCGATGCGTGGTGGCTCCCGTACACCTTTTCTCACTGCGGTAATATTTTTATCCGACCGACCACGACGAGGAAGTATTGGTGTTACCTCATCAATAACAGACCCGTCTCTTCAAATTTCTTGATTAAGTTACGAACTGTTAACTATGTAGGCGCTTCATTTTGTCTTAATTTTATGCGAATTATTTTAACAATTTGACTTGTCCAATCCCATCAAACTCCGTTCTGAAAATCTACTGTAAATTTTGACCTCTTCCACTATATTTCCTCAGTCCGTCAATAATGCCTAGTCTTGCATGTAATTTATTTACACATACTTTGATTTGAAATAGCACCTCAAGAAGATATGTCACATATAATGGTACCCATCAATGAATCCACTTCTGTCCATTAGTTAGTTAAAGGTTTATCTATTTGGTATCCAGATAGATTTTCATATTTTTAAATTAAAATATGTGAATTCACAGTAGCACTTATTCAAAAAAATATTAGCAAATTATGTTCCAAAGTGCATTAGTTAAAATGATTCAATATATTCAAAATATATTCATAATATTCCCACAATTGTAACCGCGTATATTTATCATTATCATATACCCCCACTTCTTGTAAAACTATCGTAGTTTTTAGATGTTTCTAACTTCCGCTAATTTTGATTTCTTTTTATTTCACTCTGACTGAAATTGTCGTCACATCAATCTTATGATCATCTAAGCCATAACCAGCTGTTTTTGATATCAATTTTCTCACATCTTTCTTCGCCTTCATGGTCTAGATCTTCCTGAATCACTATCGCTTAACTAATTATTTGGCCAGGCTATTACTTAACTAGACTGTATATAAAATAATTACAACACGTCGAATATAATGTTAATGTATTAGAAATCGGTACTATTATTTTAACGTGAATTTCAATGGTCTTAAGGACGCTGTTTCTCGCTCACACTTTAAAACAATCGCATCTGCCAAACGTCGGCAATAAACTCTAACAATAACAACGACCCGGAGTATTTTAATGATGTCGATTTTACGCAACTTGACATTACAAGGTGGCTCTTAAACTTGCGACAGAATTTTCTTAGTATAATATTTAAGATGTACAAAAAATATGTTCCGCACGAGAATGATCATAAGAATGATTTCAGGATTCTGAGCGAGTTTGGAATTCTATGGTTTAGAATTTCACGATTCCAGGATTTCAAGATTTGGGGGAGACTTTATTTCCAGATTTTCAGATTTGCAAACAAAAATATGTTCTGCACGAGAATGACCATAAGAATGACTTCAGGATTCTGCGAATTTGAAATTCTATGGTTTAGGATTTCGGGATATCCGAATTTTAGGATTTCACGAGAGATATTTTCAGATTTTCAGATTTCAGATATTCAGATTTTCAGATTTTCAGATTTTCAGATTTTCAGATTTTCAGATTTTCAGATTTTCAGATTTTGAGATTTTGAGATTTTGAGATTTTGAGATTTTGAGATTTTGAGATTTTGAGATTTTGAGATTTTCAGATTTTCAGTTTTTCAGATCCTCCGACTTTCAAATTTTGAGATTTTCAGATTAGTAGATATGTGGATTTTAAATTGTACCATTTCAAGATATTGGGATTTCCGATTTCTGTGTTTCAGAATATCAGAATTTCAGAATTTCGAGAAGGAAAACGAAAATAGGATAATCACGAAATTAGGGAATTAAAAATTCAAGGTTCACTCCAGAGAATGTTAAAGGCGACTCTAAACTGGTAATATTATTGACTAATAATAAAACCGAACTAGCTGGACAACGAGACACCCTGTACTTATTCCTCTCGAGCAATGATAAACGCCCCTTGCGTTCACACAAACTCGGCAAACGAACATTCTATCTGGGCTCAGAAGTAGGTCTGCGGGTATAAATTACGCCAAATATGGCGATCTATCGCATTCCTCCTCTAATATTCTACCTTAGGTACTTTTACATGTATTTCTGGCTACCTGATCTCGACGCCGAGACTGGTATTCAATGCGTGTAGACGCGATCGTAAGTAGACCGGCCGTGGCACCGACGTAATTAATAAACCTATTGTTTCAAATGCACCCACAGCTGAAAATGTACCAAATATGGTTGGCGCTGGACAATGAGTTGGAAGTGGAAATCTCGCGGCATCGTGTTTTATATTGTACAATGTACATACTAACATTACCTATCGCAAAAATATGAAAAATATACTGTGAGAATACGATGGGAATTTAGGTCAGTTGCCCTGCACGGTGTTAATAAAAATGAAGCACTTTGTTCTTGGGTAACTACATGGATGGATAACCTATGATATTCGTCTGCAGAAGTGGCTGCGAAAATGCCATTGGTACTGCGATCCGGGATGGCGACTAAGGCTCAGTTCGTATGGTTGGCGCTGGACAATGAGTTAGCAGCAGAAATCTCGCGGCATCGTGTTTTATATTGTACATACTAACATTACCTATCGCAAAAATATGAAAAATATACTAATGTGAGAATACGATAGGCATTTAGGTCAGTTGCCTTGCACGGAGTTAATAAAAGTGCAGCACTTTGTTCCGCAGCCACTATATGGATGGGTGATCTATGGTATTCGTCCACAAAAGTGGCTGCAAAAGTGCCATTCGTTCTATGATCCGGGGAGGCGAACTAAAGCCCAGTTTGCCAAATATAAAAATATCAATTACAAAGTTGAAATTTCATTCGTCAAAAATTTCATAATTCACTAAATAAATGTTAAATTAATAGAATTAACTAGCAAGAATCTCAGTTTGATAACATTTATTTCATTTTTCCATTATTAAATTTCCGAATTAATTTAGTAATTGAGTCACGAGATAGAAGAAATCAAAAAGACTAAAATATTCGACGATTAAAAAAATGTATATCTCAAGTTCATAATGTAATATTAAAAATAAAATGCATAAAATATTTGGGGATGTAAAAAATTATAAATAATTTTAATTTTTAAAATTATTGAACCTCAAAAAACATTAATTCCCAGGCTTTAAAATCTCAAGAATTCAGCGTTTAACAATTAAAAAACTTAAGAATTCTAAACCTTCTTAATTCGAAACTTCATAAATCTAAATTCTAAAATTCAAATGTACTTCATGGTAATTTTAAAATAAAAAATACAATTGGCATACTTACATTAAAATAACATTTTAATTAATGAGTAGTGATATTATCATCGCAGGTGGCGTTGCGGCGCCATGTTGACGTCCTTATTACACTGTTGCCATTTAAACATTATTTTTAAATGGCAACTGTGTGTGAGTAACACTTCATTTGGAAACTGCTTCAATATCTATTCAAACATTTTTATTTTGATATCTGCCTCTTGAATTTAATATTGGCATAAAACTTTTTAGGCAATGCCCTAATGTAAAAAACTGTCCAGGTTTTTCTGACAGAAATCACACAAAAAATCTTTTCAAAATCCTGATGTTAGCGGGTTTTGTAGCGAATACCTTATATTTAAGATAGCTTCATAACATAAACCGAAGGGCATTAGATCTGGAAACTAAGCAGGCCACTTTATCCCCCTATTGGGATACTGTTCATCGAGATAAACTCTTACTGTACTATAATAATGTGTAGGAACACGATCCTCTTGGAAAGTTATTTCCAGACTTCGAAATTCATCAAGAATTTCCTCTAGAATCTTCAAAGTTAACGGCTCAATAACATTCTGCAACATGTCCAAATACAAATCTCCCGTTAAATTTCGAAAGGTGGATTGAACGCCGGTGTATAATAGAGTGGCCTACTCAGTCTCCAGATCTAATGCGCTTAGATTTTTTTTACCATCTCTGATGATTATATCAGCATCTATTAGTTAAAGCATTATTTTTACACTTTGTACCAATTTCGTTCTGTTTGGTCTCTCAATTCTAAAGTTAGAAGGGGGGAAGAGAGTTTAGACACGCGCTGTATATCTGTAGCAGTTTTGGACGATTACATTAGGGGCAAAGAATTGTGACTTTCAATAAAGATTAATTATTTTCTTCAAAATAAGAGTAAAAACCTAGCTGTAAACCATTAATTCAATCAGAAAGGAAATTAAAGCAACTTTCACGATATAATAACAATGAAATTATACGTATAGTATATTACAGCTTATTTTTGTAATCTGCAGTTTTCCCACTTTTAATTGAAAAAGGAAAATCATGAAATTAATTACAGCTTCATTTATTTCCACCGCTTCGACTCGAGAAGCCAACAGCACCCACGAGAAAAAATATTTACTTTCATCTATTGTATCGTAAATAATTATTACACTAGTCAATAAAACGTCCATATATTACTTTCATTAAGCGTGTTACCGTGTTTTTCATATTTCCTCCATAACAGACCTAAATATAGTTATCACGCAAGAATGTTGTTATTTAAAATCACAAACCTGAGTATAATCAACAATCTTCCGTTCTTCAAATCTACATCTCGTATTCAGAAAATTAACATAAAGTCGCCGATGTATTGTAATATATTTTAATTAATTTCGGAATATAGAGAAAGACTTCACCGATATAAAACTTATAATTCTGAATATTTTAAATATCTTCTCTTATGGTAATTAAAATAAAATATTAGTCGCTCTTCATGAGTGTAAGAATTTTAATCATTTTACCGTAATAGTCGAGATTTACCTCCGTGGAATTTCAAGGCGACTTTCGATATAGCTAACAATAGGCATTCTACAAAATACACTCACTATACCGGATGTCCAAGAATGTCTTTTATAGTCGATATCTCTGTTATTTGAAAATATGAAACGATAAACCAAAAATTGTTTTATATTGTATCAAAAAACCTTGCCGATTGCGAAATAAAATTCTTCTTGTTTTTGCAACCCTTATGAAACTACTACAATTTATTTTTTCAAATTACATCCGTACTTTTCTGTACTGAAAATGAGTCCTCATTTTATTGTTAAATAAACATTAATATTGTTATGTCTCAGAATAGCATGTATCAAAATAATTAGCCGCCCAACCCCCCTCACCTTTTGTCTGAAACTAAAGTTCATTGTAAATAATACTGGTATGCCATATTTTGTTAGTTAAAAAAATTCATACTTATTTCAAATTAAAAATGTACTACGTGTACGTTTTTAATTTTTTTTTAACTTTGCATCTTTCACAAGAAATTAAAGGTGCTTCTACTAGTAGTGCGAGGGGCACTATTTATGTTTTGAGCCTTGGCAACACTAAGTGTTGTCAGACGCCATCTGACGTTTCCAATGGAAAGTTTGACATGTTTGACCATAACCTTCTTCAGAACATTTTATCATTTAAGCGTGATTTGTGTTGTTTACAGTAATTTAAAAATTGTATCAGAGAAAAAATGAAATTAACTCGTGAAAATTTTTGTGCGTTGATTTATTAGGACTTTCGACGTGGATTATCAAGACAAGAGTGCATCTATCAATTTACTTCCACTTTTGGCGATATAGTTCCATCCTTTGCCACTATGAAACACTGGTATAACGAGTTTAATCGTGACCGCCATTCGCTCACCGACGAAAGTCGTGAAGGTCATCCAAAATTAGTTGTTGTGCCAGAAAACGTTCATGCTGTGCAAGAACTGATAATGCAAGATCGTCATGTGACATACTGTGAGATTGAGGCAGCCCTAGGCATTAGTTCGACTAGCATATATAAAATATTGCATGATGATTTAGCTGTAAAAACGGTTTATTCTCGTTGGATCCCACATAATTTGAAGAAATCTCAAAAAGGTGCACGTGTCAACTGGTGCAAACAAATGGTCAAACAATACAATGGCGGTGCTTCAAAAGACGCATATAGCATTGTAAAAGGTAACGAATCATGGATCTGTGCATATGAGCTGGAAAGTACACAGCAGTCAACTGTATGGGTGTATCAAGATGGACCAAATCCAACAAAGGCATTTCGAAACAAATGGTCGCCTGTTTTTTCAGAAGAACTGGTCATGTGGCAACAGTGGAAAACAAACAAACGCCGTCGGATCATTCTTCATCATGAAATTGATGAAGAATCTGTCACACATCTCACAAAGAAGCTCTCACACATCTCGTCTCACAACCAAAAGTTTGAACACTCAAAAAATGGAATTAATGGGTCATCCGCCGTACAGTCCTAATTTGACACCCAATGACTTCTTCATGTTCCCGAACGTCAAAAATAAATTGCGTGGGCAACGATTTTCGTCGGCAGAAGAAGTCGTTGATCAAAAACCATGTTTTGGAGATATATCAAGCGAAATGGAAAAAATGCTTTGATAAATAATTCGAACGCATACAAAAGTGTATAGATCATGAAGGAGAATATTATTTGAAAAACGATAAAGTAATTTTCAATGACAAATTAATGTTTTTTTATTATTAGGTTCAAAATACAAATAGTGCCCCTCGTAGCGACTGCAATGGAACTACAAAGGTTAAAAATTTCGTCTTATGTACTCCACACAACTTCAAAATGTCGAAATAGTCCCTCGGTACACGTATTTCGAATGATAACTTGTGTAATACGTCATTGTTAGTAGGTCGTTCAAATTCAGAGATTCAATTTGATACATGACGTCTTTGAGGTAACCCCACAAGAATAAATCTAACGGTGTAAGATTTGGAGACCCTTCAGGATAATCTGACACCTATTACCAAACCATCTATATTGACATACGTTATTCAATTGTTCAGTGACGATTTGTGCATTATGGGGAGGAGCACCATCTTGTTGCCAGGTTATAAAATTCCGTTCTTCTAAATAAATATGTTCCATAAGATTTAACAATACAGTTATAAGAAAGTCCAGGTATATTTGCCTTATTAAAGTACCTCCATAAATGTATAACCACCAAATACATAATAATACGTACTGAACATTTAAACTTCGTTCTTTGCAAACGCGTTTACTAAATCTAATAGACGGTTTTCGTTTGACCAATAAAAAGCATCCAGTGATTCATTACTCTATGGCAGTCTTCGGGGTGCATGTAGCGAAATAATTCTAGTGGTTATGTTGTTGCTATAGCTACGTTTATTTCAGGTATACTAAATAGCGAGCAAGCTAATACCGAAAGAGCAGAATGTTTCGGGGCGAGATGTGGGAATTCACTCATTTAAACTTATCCCAAAAACCGATAGCCTGGTGCGGTTATTACCATTCTTCTGAACACCCTGCAGATTCCAAATAATACCTCTATCAGTCTCCCTTATTATGCGTAACGTCGCGTAACGTTACATAACGCTACTTTGCTTCCTTACCGGAAACGTAATATTGCCAAACGATTTATTTAATTACAATAATAGACCGCCTGGGACAAATTACATGGAAGTATACCTGTTTGATTAATAACCTACCTAGGATGTGGACGAGACATAGCGAAACGTACGATTTTTTCACCTCGCGTTGAATGCAGCTCAAAACACGTGGGCATTCGCAAATTGATGTAGTCATTTGTAGCCCTGGAAAATCGCGCGTGCGGTCAAAGACAGGCGAACGGAGTTATGAATATTCGCTTTAGATTTATGTTTTTTGTTACTTTATCTGGGTTCTATTCACTCAAATTATTGGTATCTATACAGATCTAAGAGTAATGTTAGAGAAAACAATAGAAAAAGGAAAGAACGCTTATACAGAATTTGTAAATTTGGAAAAAGCTTTTGATAATGTAAGATGGGAAAAAATGTTTGAGATACTAAAGAGCGCGGGAATGATGTAGTAGTATAGAGATAGGAGAGTAGTACACAATCTATATAAAGAGAAAACTGCTGTTATAGAAGTAGAAGGGGAAAGAAGGGAAGTAGGTATTAGGAAAGAAGTAAGACAAGTATGTACGCTATCACCACTAATTTTTACTCTGTACATCGAAGAGGCGATTAATGTGGTAAAAGATAGAGTGAACTTCGGGATTAAAGTACAGGAACAGAAACTAAAAATGCTGAGATTCGCGGATGATATAGCAGTATTAGCATCTAGTAAGGAGGAAGTGGAATCAGCATTGAACGAAATGAAGGCACTGTTGACAGAGGAATACGGAATGAGGGTGAATAGAAACAAAACGAAAGTGTTAGTGTGCAGAGGGCGCGAGAGCAGAGCAAAAACTAAAGTACAAATTAATAATGAAAGATTGGAGGAAGCTAAAGACTTCACCTATTTACGAAGTAAAATAAATTGGAATGGAAGAAGCGATAAAGATATAAAACAAGGAATAGCGCAGGGTCGAGTAGCTTTTAACAAAAATAAAGCACTTTTATGCTCGGGGGTAATAAACTTAGAAACAAGGAAGAGATTTTTAAAAACGTATGTATGGAGCACGGCACTATACGGTTGCGAAACCTAGATGGTAGAGAAAGCAAGTAGGAAGAAATTAGAAGCTTTTGAGATGTGGTGTTAGAAACGGATAGGGTTAGAAACGAAGAAGTATTAGAGAAAGTTGGCGAGAAAAGAAGTATATGGAAAAACATAAAGAAGAGAAGAGATAGAATGGTAGGCCACTTGCTGAGACATGGGGGAATAGTCTGCGATATTTTGGAGGCAGAAATAGGAGTGAAGAAAGGCAGAGGTAGGCCTAGATTAGACTACTGCTCGCTAATAGTAAGGGTTGTAGGTTGTAGCACAATTAGCGAAATGCGTAGGTTAGCACAAGATAGGAGAAGCTGGAATTTAGCGTCCAACCAGTCCTAGGACTGATGACCTCATGATGATGATACAGATCTAGTAAGAAGGAGTTAACAACAATTGCTAGCCGTATGCCTTTGACAAGTAAAAATGACAGATGTCAGGTGATGAGGTTAATTTTTTACTTATATGTCAAGTATCTTTGGCATCTCGTGTTTGTTTTTTAAGCCTTGAGTAGGTCGCAGCCTCAGTGTCATATGTTATACATGGATCTTAATAAGGATTCATTACTAAATAAAATGAAAAAGAGACAATCAAGACGTAAGTGTTGTGTTGTTAATTGTGGAAATATAGAAAGTCAAAATTCAGAATTACAATTTTATTATTTTCCTGGACAATCTTACGAATTAGAGAGGAAAAGAAAATGGATTGTAGCAGTGCGTAACGTAATTATTTTTTTATATCTCAAATCATGATTAAATGCATAAAACAAGTGGCGAAGCGTCCATTAATGCTGTAAGGTTAGCTAAATTGCATAACATTCTTCGCGTCGGCATGCCGTTAACTGGTAGTACGCGTGCACTGTCTGGGCTAACTCTCCACCGCCTTGGCTTTAAGGACTTTATTGAGATCCGCGGCGGAGTGGGGGGAGAGAAGAGTACGCGAAAAATTATATGGAATGTAGCTAGCCGTATAGCCTTAGTGGACGCTTCGCCACTGCATAAAACATAATTATTGCCGTTTTATTAAAAGTAATACAGGTTTCTGGCTTTGCACATATCACGACAGACGAAATGATGAAGAAATTTACTGGAATAGAATTATTTTGTTCCAAATTTTACTCAAATTTATTGTTCCTGGAAAAGTAGTCAACCTGCATTTTTTTAAAAAGTTTCTGCTTAATAATAATGGGGTGGTGGTATCTTCTCAAATCTGTAGATACTGGGCTACAGAAAGTCCTCATTGGGTTATTAATTGTAAATACCAGAAAATAGCTCTCTGTGCAGGCAAGGAGTTTTTCCTTTAGTTTTTTAATTTATGGGGTTACCTCAAGTGTAGACGTGAATCACCCAGGGACTATTGAAGAACTGAAGCCTAGAAGCAGCGAGGTCATTCCTGAAATTCCGCACTAATTGTGCGGAGTTTTTTTGTAAAGGATAGCCAGGATTGGATAGGTTATTTTTGCCCTCAGAATGATGGTAACTCCGAGCCACTGTTGTTTTGTTCAGTTATGTCAAAGATATAGATCCCTTTCAGAGGAAACTGATAAGATGATGATGGAAGACGACCAGCGCGACATAACCGTGGTTGTTTATATTTTTGCCAACAAATCCGAATTCAATTTGCAGTATCAAATTTATGCGAATGTTTGTTCTCGAAGACATCACCTCGAATCCCCTTAAACAACATGGAAATTCCTGACCTTCACTTTACGAACCGCTAGGCTAGTTTGACTAGAATTGGGCACACTTTGCCAGTAACCAAAATTCTCTCGACAAATGGTGCCAGTTTGATAATATCACCAGGTACCAAAAATTAACTAACGTGGTACTAGAGATTCTCACGACTGCAGTGAATTTTAAATTGTCGCTTACAGACACATGTCCTAATATGTTTCCTGCAGGTTTTCCTGCGTCGATTCCACGATTGGCGAACAACAATTAAAAGATTGTTTATCGCCGCTGGCCCGATCAAAGATACCGATTGAAATGCACTTAATGTCGCGTATAAATTTACATCTGTATTTTTGTTAATCTCCGCACTTGCAGATAACATCTCGAGTCGTACAGATTAATTGGATTAGCACTTTTTCCTTGCCTTTTCGGGATAGGCGCAGGCACAATTAAACTGTTAAATTTCGATTATCTCTACATCGGTTGGCTTTTACGGAACCACGCGCGGTCCGGCCTCTCGTTCTGATTCATTATACGGGGAAGTAATTACGCGCGGATGCATTTTTAGTCTCCGGAGGTATGTCAATTATATATGTGCCGCAGATTATATCGCGCTTCAGATAAATTCCTCGCCGGTTTCTGAGTGTCTGAGTGTTTTCCGTTCATCGGGTTGCCATTGTCTCGAATATACGAGGGAACTTCTTCGGTGGTTTACACAACAACCCTCACAGACTGACGAACCCTTTACTCGGTCGGATCTCACCGACAACATTATTAACATCGATTGTCCAAAAACATCTGGACCATCCTCACCACGTGTGTTAATTTGGTGGATAATAAGCATAGTTCTTCCTAACGTTGTCAACACCATTGAAATACAAACTACAGAAATAAGGAGATTATACTCCAACCCATCTGCAAATGTCTTATATAATAAGGACTAAACAAATTAGATCAAAACAGCTATTCTCCTGGCTATATGTCAAACGCCGAGCGCTGAATTACATGACAACATTTGCCGTATTTTGTCTAATAAAGTTAGCACTACAATACAGTGATTCAGATTGTTCGAAAACCACAAGGAAGATGCAAAGTGTCACCTATCTCAGGATATCGTTAACTGCAGACCGGTTTCGACCTTATCTTGGGTCTCGTCAGTGTAGTGTAAACGAGTATACCTTTGACAGATGAAGCTCACATCTAGTAGACGTTACTACGTTCCACCGCAGTAGAACGTACCAAACGCCATCTCTTGGTAGTTTCGAGTTTTTACTCGAATTTTACGAATTATATTGTTCTCTTTGCAACCGATTGCCCAATTTATATGTAGGACAGTTGAAGCAAAGATATTATTTCTGAGGTAAGTACTTTCTGTAAAAGAACTTCTATACAAAATGAAATATTTTCAATGCATCTTTGGCGAATAGCCAGGATCAGGATTCACCTAAACCAGGACATCAACTCATCACCATCAATCCCAATATACCTCAATAAATCAGCACGAAATATATGGCCAGATCTGTTGATACTGCTTATAAGAAAACTCCCGCGCAACTCAAGACAACGAAGTCAAAAATTGTAGCTGTTAACCTTTAACTATTCAGTTCTACAAAGCTAAAGCTCCTCGTTCCTGTGTGGATATCTGTCCTTACTTGTAACTGACAAACATTTGTAAATTTCGTGCATAATCCATTGGACTGGGGTTAGAAGACTATGAGGAATTGAATTGACTTTAATTTGATGGAATACAAAATTCATTAACCTCATTGTTGCTCATTAATCTTAGATTTATTAATGTTCCATGTACCACAGACCAAAACTCTGAATTGTAACAGCCTAAAATGGCCCAAAATAGACAAGCAATGGTACGACACTAGTTAAAGATTTTCCACATATCAAACATATGCATTCCTGTTTTCGCTCTCTCTCTCTCTCTCTCTCTCTCTCTCTAAATAACTACGCTAAAGCTAAACATAACGTGTCACTTTTCCATTTCAAATGCGTACCATGTCTTACTTGACGTACGATAATGGTATATTTTATACAAATTACCATACAAACCTATATTTTAGTCGTCAGAGTACCATAACATGGACGGTTGTTGTCCACCTGTCAATAGTTAACGTTTAGATGAATAAATTCATACGTCGAACAAAAGCGTAGGTTACAACTTACAAGTAAGCTGACAGCGCCAGGAAATGTGCCTATTTTCCACAAGTCTCAAAGCCTGGTAGGTTCTCACCCTCGTTGGGGTTTGTGCCTGCAGTGACGTACCACCTACAATTTTTTCTTCACTTTTATTTGTAATATTACCCATCAATACCTCTCTACAATGATCTGCCTATAATGATCCAATTTGTGTACTAATCAGATTTAACGATATTAGAAATATCACAAAAATTATTTGAATTATTAATTTTGAATTAGTAAAACGAGACTCCACGTCTGGTACAACAATAGGTTGATGGGCACTATGCAGTTGCTTCTGCGACAATGATCCAATTTGCAGCTACCTCATCAAAGCCTTAAGATGTTGTTCATTCATCCACATCATGAGACTTAAGGCAACCATCACTAAAAGAAATCCAGTGGAATTGAACCTGGAAGTATGATGATCTATTAGACCTACTATTTCGACCAATAACGCCCCGCAGATCATGATCAATGTGAGTTATTTCGGAACGATCAGTTGGAGCAAGATCCTCAATTACAACTCCCTGAATAGCGTATCGATTCACTTCGAAACCATCGAGCAAATATTGACAGTACTCATGGTGGCGCCACTGCCGACTCCTTCAGGACCCATTGGTATTTATTTTAATTATTCGACTCATTCACAAAGAAAGGCGTGCCTAAAATATATCACCGCGCACGCATACTTATGTTAATAACATCATTGTAACTATCTCGCGGTAGAGCGAAAAAACCACGCGGATTTTTGTATCGCCACAAAGGCATTCCCGGTCGGTATTCTCTGATCTCATGAACGTACAACTTGTGTGTGCCGGCCAACTGTTGTTACACTATGGACGTAATTCACGTTCGGATATTTTTAACGCCGGCAAATACGGGGGCCTTCTATGCAAATGGCCATGTGTAACTTAGTGGTCTGCAGATACCGCTGCCAACTTCCGGAGCGTGCTCCATCGCTTCTTCTCGTGTGGTCGAGGCTTCGATGACGTGCCCGAGACCTACCTCTGGACCGCCTCTATTTTTTTTTTTTTTTGATTTAACGATTATGGTTGCGATACCATGGGATTAACTATATATGATCAGATTAATTTATCATACGTTTATTAGGGTGATATTGCATTCAGATTGATCAAGACGATATCCTTCAAAAAAGACAAGACATTCAATGACCCCTTGGTTTTTGTGCATTGTTTCCAAGTGTTCCTGTGCCACAACCTCTGACCTATCAGAAAATGTTAACTAAATAGCTTCAATTCCAATGCCCTACCTTGCCTGGTCTTTGTATGAGGTAAAATTGTTTCGTATTCAATATATTTTGAACATGAAGCTACTGCAATAGGTAACTAACTCTCACGACTTTTCTCGAACATTTTCGTGAATTGGTTTGAGACAGGAGCCAAGGAAGGATTTGAGTATTTTCCTTGAGTATGATTCTATGATATTTTTGTTGTACCTATCACCGATGCAGAGAAAAACGTCAATAGTTAATATAACTTACCGTTTCGAATAGTCGAATTTTATATATGAAGTTGAAAACAATGAACTACTATTTCTTGATGAGTTGATTATTCAAAATGCATATAATAGACTAGAATATACTGTAACTAACACTAACACTTTCAGATACATTGTTAACGATTTCACTGCTACCAAGATTAAACATTGTTGTTAATTTTTACAACAACCAACAATATTGTATGCATTAATTTAGTAAAATAGCTAATAAACTACTACATCAGTTAATGGACAAAATCTTTATATTCTTTGACTTTTTGGTTACTTCACGATGACCACGACAGAGCCCTCGTCAAACTGGTGCCATCATCAGTGCAAAGTTTTTCCCGTAAAAACGTCCAAATAGAGTATGAGAGAAAAAAAACGGTCGATGTACGGTCGCGGATCGCGCTTTGTGTATGTCCCCGAGATATAATGGACAGTTCCCGTTCTCAGTATAAGAATCTGTGTATGGATACGTGATAGTTATAAAAAGCTGATACATTTCTATGGGTATAGACTAAAATATTATGATAGCGATGAGATGGGCAGTGCCGGAGCGTGTTTTTGCGCGTTAACGTTTTTTCAGTAATGTTCAATCAGTTTTATTGCTAGGATTTGCTTGACCAACAAGAATCGTAGAGGATTAATAATAGTTATTATAATAAAGATGGTTCGTCAGCGTTTTCGCAATGAACTGGTATCTACAACAGCCAGTGAATCTGGAACAATGACATATTCTATTCCAGCATTATAGTGAAGGCCTGAAGTCTTCTTAGGAATACACTTTAATATACTAAATTCGAAGCCATTGTCAAGTATGTAAATATGAAACCGGAATTTACCCATAGATGGCCTAGCTGCTAACTACCGTAGTAGTTACCGTCATACCGCGCCCTTGACGCCATCTTCTTGTTTTGACATCTGATAATGGTTTTTATCTCACAACAATACAAGTCTCATACAACAAAATCGTTTTAATAGCGTTAAACATGACGAATTTTGTGCCTGGAAACTACGATATTCGGAGAGCATTGATTTTCCGTTACCATTTGAAGAAAACTGCTGGAGAAACGCCTGGAATGATTGTAGAAGTCTACAGTGAGCATGCTCTTGGTAAATCACAGGGCTTTGGGTGGTTTAAAAAATTCTAAAGTGGCAATTTTGACGTGAGAAACGAAGAACGTGGAAGACCACCGAAATAGTTTGAAGATAGCGAATTGCAAGTATTGTTGGATGAGAATGACGCTCAAACGCAATAAGAACTCGCGGATCAATTGAATATGACACGAGAAGCCGTCTCCATACGTTTGAAAGCCATGGGAAAGGTTCAGATGACGGGTAAATGAGTTCCACATGAACTGAATGAAAGACAACAGGAAAACCGAAAAACCATTCGCAAAATGCTACTCGCCAAGTATAACAGAAAGTCAATTATCCATCGAATTGTGACTGGCGAGGAAAGTGGATATATTTCGAGAATCCTAAGCGTAAAAGATCATTGTTTACCTCCAGGCGAACCATCGACATCGACTGCAAGGCCACATCGCTATCGACGGAAGACAATGTTCTGTGTTTGGTGGCATCAGAAGGGTGTCATCTATTATGAGCTGCTAAAACCTGGCCAAACCATTAATACTGTAGGCTATCGACAACAAATGATCGATTTGAATCGAGCTTTGCGTGAAAAACGATCAAAATATCAAAAAAAGGCAACACAAAGTGATTTTGCTTCATGATAATGCGCCATCACACACAGAAAAGCCGATCAAGGAAACGATTGGGGATTTTAGTTGGGAAATACTTTCGCATGCGACTTACTCACCAGACTTGGCTCCGTCCGATTACTACTTATTTGCATCGATGGGACACGCACTTGCTGAACAGAGCTTCACTTCTTACGAAAATGTACGAGAATGGCTCGATGACTGGTTTTCCTCAAAATAGCAAGATCTCTTTGGCGTGGAATTCATACATTATCACAAAGATGGGGAAAAATGTATAGCTAGTAATGGGCAATACTTCGAATACAATATTTTTTATCATTTTCATACAATAAACGTGTATTTTCTTTACAAAATATTCCTGTTTCATATTTACAAACCTGGTATATTCAAAAACAATTATTGACTTAGTGTATTTTCCTTTCTACCATCCGGCAAAGGCAAATTAAAGGAACAGATGAACTATAGTCACCTTCTCCTGATTAGGATACTGAGATAATAACGCTAAATGTTCATAGTAACATTGACAAAGAGGATTAGGTCTCTCTTATGTATAACCTCCTACATAGTCTTGAGCTGTGTATGAATACCCCAAATAAATTCTAGTGAATATTTATGAAAACTGATCTATGATGTAGATCAAACAAATGTTAGGAATTAAAATAGAGGTTATAGAACTCTTCTGTAGTTCCTGGTGGCACTAAATTATGTGATATTTTTCGAATGACACATTATGTTAGTACCCCTAGAATCATCAGTTAGCCAATTGTATGATGTTCTTGGACAATACAAACCTTACAACTAAAGAATACATAAAATGTTGTCGACTAATATTGACCACAACCACAAATACTGATAACGTCTAATAAGGAGACTCGATATTTTAATTCAATAGTAGTTTTCTCATATTATACTTACAATAGATGGTGCTGATTCAGTAATTTTTATGTGTATGTGTCGCACAAGAGAAACATGATAAAATACATTTTAAATTTGTAACGTGTCAAAGAATCTCAACTCCAACCGAGATTCTTCTTTTAATTCGTTAGTATTCCTTAATTATCGATAAAAAATTAAATTACCTTACCTTGTGAAGTTACTTCAGTTCTGTCCTACTTGATGGCCACTACATAAGTTTGATTAGCTATCGTCTTCTGACGATAAATTCGGATTCTGCTTTGTATTGCTCGGGCTCGGGGCCGGTACGGCCCTGTCGTATCTGTAAGAAATAACATTAATATTGTAGAGTCGGACGGAGAGCGTGTATCATTGGCAGGAGAGCAAAGCATGGCGGTTAGATCAATTTAATGGTAATAGAGACAGAGCGTGTACTTCATATTTTATATAACGTTATTGGATCATTTCTATATGATCTGGATGGTATACGTAATCACAGTTGCTCACCATTACTTCTAGTACAACGTGGTTTTATCGAAACCGTTCATTATACAGGGCGAATTTTTGAGTTGAATAATAAAATAAATTTAGCAAAATTTCTATTTAAACTCGCCCTAAACGAATTGATTACTGCTAGCTGTGGTGACGCATTAAACTGGCGCATTAGCAGGGATAACGAGTGTGCCTCGATAGCTCAGCGGTCAGATCACTCAACTGGAAATTGGGAGAGCCGGGTTCGATTCCCGGTCGAGGCAAAATGCACTCTTTATCCTTGCTATCGCCAAAGTGGTGACCCCGACGTGATGTGATTCGTCATTCCAGTATATGCAACCTCCCTTACATCTCAAATTCGCGGATTCGATTCCCGTCCTATCCATCGCCCTATAGTCCCGGGGGTTACCGAACAACGGTTCGTAAGAATGGCGAACGCGGTCACATTCCGTTAAATTGTATCGAAACAAAACCATGTCTATGGAGGGAGTACTGTAGTGACGCATTAAACTGGCGCATTAGCAGGGATAATGAGTGTGCCTCGATAGCTCAGCGGTCAGAGCACTCAACCGGAAATTGGGAGAGCCGGGTTCGATTCCCGGTCGAGGCAAAATGCACTCTTTATCCTTGCTATCGCCAAATAGCAAATGAATAATAAATCCGCTGTTGTCAATTTAATATGACTTTCCCATAATTCCACACGAATCATCTACGAGACATTTTTTTTATTTTTATAGCAACAGAATGACAACAAAATAATTTTGAGAGAATTGTTTTCATTATTAAACAAGATCTTTTTAACGGTCATCACCGATTTAGTGTCTGTAATTATATTATGAGAACTATTAATTTATATTACAATGAAAAAAAAAACGTTACTATTAGTGTTAAAAGTAAAATATTGTCTAGCTATAAAAGCGTCAAAAATCAATTTACTTCGTCCCAAAATTCTCCTCCATAATGAAGAACTTCTCAATATCTGTTAAATTATTTCCACTAGCAAAAAAACTTAGTTAATTTAAAACGTGTTTATTAGGCTTAGATTGATGAGAAAAATCACAACTGTTTAAAGAAAATAGTTGAATAAAAAGAAATATTGCCGCACGTGATTTTTTTTAAATGGTCCAATCTGTATCTATGATTACATTTCCGTTCAGACTTCAATGACTGGATATTAAATTTTTGTAAAAGCATAGTACGACCATAACCCCTTACTAGATAATAATTATCTATGCGAATTGACATACATTAAGAAACGCCATTGAATATTTTCAAGTTGATTCATATAACTTAGATACCGGAGATACCAAATAAGGCTACAATATTCTAATTTCGAACGAACTAACACAAAATATCAGCATTTTAAGGCAGCAGTGTTATTAAACGATTTCGTGTTTTTAATCACAAAACCAAAGATTTGATATGCATAAAAAGCCAAATGGTTAATATGCCCAAACAGCAATAATTTATCATCAAAGTACACACCAAGATTCTTAATATTTTCAGATACGTTTAAAAACTGTACCACCAAGAAAATAATCGTATTGTAACGAATTTACTAGAAAGTTCTTTATTTCGAACACTTATTAACTAATCAACTATTTACAAGCCCAACTAACTAACTAACTTTCTATCTACTTTAACTAATTTTCGCATTGCATTACACAATATCACTTTCTTCGCACCGTATAATTCACTATCGCGGTCCAGATTCAACTAACTCCTGGCTGGACGATACAATTCTTATATAGGCAGTAGGACGTCTCTCCAGACACTAGATAAAGAACTTTGGCGAATCTTCTAGTATAGATCGCACTGAAAGTCAACTCCACACGCTCTTGATGGTTTCGAATATTCCCGGCGCTCGGTATCGCTCGAGGCGTTCGTGACACTATATTAGTGGTTGCTTCTTTAAGGTATACGAGCAAACTTTACATTTATGTTTATTGACAGCTTATTCTCTGAACATCATGGCACAACAAAGTTGAAGAGTTTTTGCAATCTCAAGTGATCCTCTAAGCAGGCTATATTTAAAAATGACTTTTAAGACATTTTCAAAGATCAGATGCAACATAAGCATTAAAGACAAATCGTTAATAAATAATACAAAGAATAATGCTCTCAAATTAGAGCCTCGAGTACTACTAAGGACGCTGAGAAGGTCTCTGGTTTAAAGCCATTATATGAAACAAATAATGTATATTTGTAATTTAGTAAAAGAACTACAATATGCTTGGCAACTAAACGAATCTTCGTTTCCTTTACTTGTATCCAGTAAACAGCTTCCTAAGACCTATAAAGAAATATTGACCTTTGGAGTAACAGATACTATTAGAGAGAAGGATTCAGGACTAGACTAGCTCATAGCCAGCGCAAAGAAGGTTCTTGTAAAATCCCCGAAAATGATTCAAGCATTCCAGACATGTTGTCCGAAACTTATAATATGACCTGATCCAATATTACTCAGATTGGAGTACGCAGTTTGATGCAAGCGTATATCCTAGTAAGACAATAAAATCCTTCACTGTCAAAATGGGATTTTCGATGGAAGCAGTACTAATGGTACAGTACGCCCCTACTTTACAACGTGATTTACCTTCATCAGGATCCGGAATAATAATAAAAATTCATTTAAATAATTTTTATGCATATGTGTGTTGTCAGTCCTTGCATGGACGTGTCACGCTACTGAAGCACGACGAAATGCACAGGTCTATTAAGAATAAGTCGTGCTATACGTTTTAGTTAACGCTTTAAAACAATATTTATCTCGGAATCCGTTATTTCAAAATTAATTTTTAATCATAAAGAATTATACAATAATACTGAGTAGGGCAAACTACAGACTTAAAATTCCTAAGATTCATTAAACAAAATTAATATGTTTTCTCGCAAATAATGTATAAGTGGTATCACTAATTAAATCCCTAATTACAATTAATTAACGACAGTTAACGACACAAATCGCTACTTATGTCCTACTAACAGCTAAGACAATGACATTATGTGCACATTACTTAAATAAGCAAAACGAAAACGCGATGAACTTTTAACCGTAATTTGAGGACTGCCATTTGATGGCTGGCATTCAGAGAGTGGGACTCTTCGACAATTCTTTACTACTGAATCTGTGCTACAAACGCAGAGACAGATAAAGTGGATAACTGTTTTGTGCACACGTTGTAACGGTGGATTTCAAGCACATAAAAAGATTTTAAATAATACTGCAACGTTGATGTTTTATAAATGTTTTAAATCGGTCTTTGCTGTAGAGAATACGCGTGCAGTTTTTTTTTTGTTTTCAGAAAAAATACTCGGCCAAATTGCTTCCCCAAGAAATTTTTCAGTATAGAAGTTAGTGATAAGAGATTTTATAGAACAAACGATAAGTTTATGACCTCACGAATCTAATGTTCTGGTAGCAATAGTCTTTATAGATATTGATAAGCGAAATTATTAAAGAATTCCACACTGATTTCGATAAAACTTTTCAAAACGTTTCAGAACAGAAAACACGTATATTTTTCACATCCTGGTACTTGTTTTGATGAGATTAAAATGACGTCTGAAGTTGTCCACATAAATCTTATTTTGGACTACTCAAAATGGTTTAAAAAACAACATCCAAACGAAAGAATATAAATAAAAAGAGTAGAGAAGGTACAAGTTTCGTCCTTACATTTTACTAACTTTAAAATCTTTTTATTTGCTCTTTATGTCAGGCTTTACATCTTATAGTCTTAATCTAAGTATTAACATGTCATTGTATAAAAGTATTATTACTTGACATTTTAGTAAGCCCTGTATATATATTTATATATTTATTTTGGCACATACGTTATTATTTTATCTCCTACAATACAATATAAGGCATCTGGTCAGTGGACCAGACCTCGCAGTTTTGATTTTCTATTGTTTTATTTTTTAATAATCTAGCTCTGTTAATCTGCAATTTTTATTTTTATATTTAATGCATATGTCTTTATTAATTAATTGTTATATTACTTTTCCGGACTCAACTATACTAGCAGAAAAATAATGTAGTCGTGTAAAGAAAAATGGTAAAAAAAATTTCGTTTATTTTTCGTTTTTCGGCCTAAAAACAAAAAAAATGGCTTTTAAAAAATGTTGTCTGTGTGTGCGTTGTCGTTGTCCACGGCATTAAAATTTCTTGTTAGCACGATAACTCAACTAAATCGTGTCGGATCAATCGAGATTTGACTGATTCTGATCGGAGACATCTCCCAGATGACACCTATTGATTTTGAGGTGGATAAGATACACCCCCACCCTGTCCATGGGTCTATTTGAGAAATTTTTTTTGTTAACACGATAACTCAACTAAATCATGTCGGATCGATCGGGTTTTGACAGATTCTGATCGGGGACGTCTTCCAGACGATACCTATTGATTTTGAGGTGGATCGAACACCCTCTACCATGTTCATGGGTCATGAGAAAGCACAATGGTGGACAATTTGAGAAATTTTTTTGTTAGCACGATCACTCAATTAAATCGTGTCGGATCGATCGCGTTTCGACTGATTCTGATTAAGGACGTCTACCAGACGACATCTATTAATTTTGAGGTGGATAGGACACACCCTACCCTGTTCATGGGTCATGAGAAAGCACGATGGTGAACTATTTAAAAAAAAGTAAAACTGTCGCATAGAACACATATTCTGCATTTATGTGTTGGTTTATTTTTTCTCGGCCACTCAATTTCGAAATAGAGATGTTCTACGTGCGAAAAAGTCCGTTTTAAGGTTTTAAAACTGTTTATTTCATTTTTATGATGTTATTATATTTTGTTATAGGTAAATAATTAATTAAAAACCATATAATTATTTTATAATATTGTACACTACCTATCAGCAGATTATTAGTTTTGCTTGTTTTATTTTCTTTTTATTGGTACTTTGACGTCACTGGTTTTTCTTCCTGTATATTTTCAGTTACGTCAAATGGACGTTTGGTTATTCCCCATTAATCGATGTGTGCGTCTTTTTCTTATTACATCCTCCACTGTTATTGCCCGTGTTGTCTCTCGTTATTCGTAGAGATTTTCATGTATGTATCTGTGAATGTGTGGCTCGGTATTGTTATATGTCTGCTTTATGTTTTCAGTCAGTGGTGCTATATATATTTGTGTATTTTAAAACTTCTGTGTTGCCTCTTTTATATACTGTTTTATGTGTATTATACCAGTATTGTTATGTAATGTTTCTATCCTGGAGTAGGTTGGAACCTTTGATGTAAAGATAACACTAACTGAATTTTTCACAAAATACCAAAACACTATACACTATTCTCGACGTGCGCTTCGCCAACAAAGTTGGCATCATCTGGAGATGATTACAACTGACAATATGGTCTTATATGATAGTATTTTATAATATTAGTAGTAATTTAAAAATAGTAATTCTGCTGTACATCCAAGTACTTACGTCGGGTCGGTATACCCTCAATAAAAAATCATATCATCCCCCAATATTCCACTCCCACATTTACTTCTGGGGATATTCAGTTCTTCACATAGTATATGTGAAGAACTGTATGTATTCACAAAGTCTATGGAGAGTGTCATAAGTCCCAGAGTGTAGAAAACCGCTCATCCACTGGCGTAGTAGCTTGTGGACGAGACGTTCGGGTCGAGCAGGACCACTGCTCACATGCATATTGACGTATATACGTGATGGAGTAATCACATCCGTTAACGACGACACGGAAAAAACTCCACCGGTATAGCGTTGCATTCAATCCGAAATAATCAGGTGTGCATGAATCTCCTTGCGTTAGAAGTGAGGAACAAGCTGTGTGGTCCTGCTAACGCACTCCGTCGCAGCAATTCCGAATAGCTGTAGATCACATGCACGGCGCAAACACGAGATAGGCCATTATGAATAATCTGAAAGATGGTCGGGATTCAACACCCGGAGATGGATCGGGTGACTGCGGCGCGGTATCAGGTGTGACGATGACATTTGCAACTTTACGCTCGTCTGCTACAAATAAATTTATCGCGTTTGCTACACATGCAAATGCGCGGTGGTCCGAGGGATGTGCGTGAAGACGAAGAACGAGAAATATGTCTTCCCATTTTGAATATTGCAGGTACATGTAAAATAACTCCAACGGTGTAACGATCTAAAAGTAGGGGGCCAGCTTTATGTACACCGAAAGATTATATAATTTCGCCAATCCAGTTGGCATAATCAGGAGATGATTAAATCTATTTCAGTCACTTCTAATCGTCTCCTGATGATGCTGATATGATTAGCCTCCTGTTTTTGTTGCTACATCGAAGATTCAAAGTCTCTTCCACGATCTAAAAGATAATTTAACGAAGTATGGTGTTATAAAACCTCATCTGCTTGTTCACCCCCTAGAAGAGCATTGATACAAACAATTTTGAACCTAGCAAAGAAAATATGGAAGAACATTATTTTGTTGAAATCAAGTAACACTGCATGCCAAATCACGTTCTATAGAAATATTGGAACCGCAAACATGTCTTCTGTAAGGATTTCCTAAAAAACAAATACGTTTCTTCTTCCCCTGAACTTTTTTCTCAAGTTCTTCTTTTCCAAGATTCCAAGTTCTTTTTCATTTCTCTCCCTTTTATCAAAATGTGTGTATTAAACGTCTGTCATTCAATTACTATAATAGTAATGGAAACCAGATATCCACTTTAAAATTATGATTACTACAAAGTACTTTTTAGTTGTAGTTATCGCAAAACGACGTCAAAGTAGCGTCACCTCACGGATTGTAATTCCTTGGGAAAACTCAATTCGTCGTCTTAAAAGTATTCTTATGTTTTTCTCTCTAGAATGTATTCACTTGAGGTATTTCAATTACGAAAATTATTTACATAAAGTTTAGGAAATTAATTACAAATTGGTTCTCTTTTTCTATAATTATAAGTGTAATAAGGCGTAACAATGCATTCATAAATCTAATAGACTTCTCTGGCTGCAGATCAGTGTTGCCAAATGTATAATAATTACTGTAATCTGCGATAATTTATTCTCTAATAGTAATTACCAGGTATGTAGACTGGATTTTATTTGTGCAATTACATTTTATGAATATGAAGTGATTAAGCGTTGAAAATAAGTTTATAGGTTTAAACATACGGAAATGTAGAAACAAAATTGCGCTGAATAAGAATATGTTATATAAAGGTGTATAAATGCACTCATATGTATCTATTTTATTTTTTTTATGATTTTTTTATATTATAAAATATTCTCACGTCTAAAATTGCGAATAATATAATAGTTCTGATAATCAAACGATCACAATCTGGCAACACTCTGCTGATTGACAATTTATTTTAACCTCGAACCGGACGTTTGATAATCCCCGTAATGTAATCCTGATTTGGAATTTATGGTAATGTTAGTAGACAATAAGTAGTAATAGTTACTTTGAGGTATTTTTCGTGGGTCACGCAAACGTTATTGTCACTTTCACTTACCAATGCATAGTTCCTAACTTTAATGGTGGAGCTAACACTCCCAGAACGTTACAGTGACTTTGCGGCTACTTAAAAGTTTTAAAAACTTCTAGGCGACCAATAAGTAACTACCCAGTTATTGGGACTTCATTGTTCGAATAATCTTGAGGTTATTTGACTTTGTGAACAATACGATTTACTATATATCAAAATTTGCTTAGAAGTGAATATACAACATGGTTCTCCTTAGGATGGAATGGCATATAATTACTATAACATTCTTAATTAAGGTTTAAAGTAATTTTACTTGTGAAGTCGTATATTTAGTAGAAATTACGTAACAACCACAGTTGGAATAACTTAGATGTTACTGGGGATGTAAATACGCTGGTAACAAGCTAGATAGTACGATTAATCTACGACATATCTAATATGCATATTATAAAACAATGTGGTTACCAATACGTTTTCCTAAGCAAGAAAAAAGATTACTTTCACGTCACATACACCTGCAAAAATCTTGTAAATTTGTGGTCTTACTAAAAACTGTAGGGCGGCGTTACAACAAACCATATTTTGATGTTATTCCTGGCTGCTGAAAGTGAGTAATTTTTCGCTCGTCCCAATTTGAATATCAATCGGGCGTGACGACGAAATCGTGTCCTATTGTTCGAATAATACTTTCAAATGAAGCGAACAAGTGAATTTACGAGAAACCGAAGGTAAGGTTGAGTACGTTATGAATGAATATATATGTATGTAATATTAGCAGAGTGTGAGGCATGGGTGGGACAAATTTATCGAGACAGGTACGCGAGGCTATAACTTCGGTTTAGAACAGTTCTAACTCCTCAGCTTGACGCAAACAGGTATAAACTATACTTATTTTCGCGTTGTATCTCATATCTTGCATAATCCTCGGCGTTTGCCGTAATTTTTCTTTCAACGAGGCACAACATGTTTTCCATAACGTTAAAATGATACAGCACGCAGAGTATATTGTAATTGAAAATACCAGCGTCGTTAATTGCAGTAATAAAAAAGATAATTAAGCGACACCTATCTGTATTGATAACGATAATTGTCACTTATCACACAGTTGATATTAATTCAAGCAGATATTGAGTTATCTCGGAATTACAACTATATCCAATAGTTGCTATCATTAGAAAAAGGTTGTTACTTAGGTCAAAACTATTTTGAAATATTGTTATAAATAAAAACTTCATCTATATGAAACGACTTTTGCCCAGAAAATACCAGAAGGTGATCTGCAACTCGGGGGAGTTCAATTATGTGAAGATAATGAAGAAAATGCACAAAAATGCCGTAACACTTGGCGCCAATATTATTTCAGACAATAAACTGGAAGTACTGTAGGTATTGGTCAGAAAAACATCATTGGTCATTCGATGCATTGGACCCGGTCGCGCAGAAAGTGCATCCTTTTCCATCCAAATGCTGTCTCACTCTTTCTTCTACGCATACCTAGAGAATCTCACATTGTTTCTTATTCTCGATAGGAATATTCACAAAATTAAATCCCTGCACATGCACCTGGTCCACTCGACTCTACAAGTCAAACTTTGGTTTCAACAATAAGTTACTGGAGTAGTGGAGAGTGTTGTGTTTTCAACAATAAGAGGCAATACCTCATTAAGCTGTAATTGTCCGAGTGCTTAAGCGACATGGTACTGGATACATGGATTGGACGAAGTGGTGTTATTAATTGACCATCTATGTCACCAGGCCTTACGTTATCTGACTTTCTGTGGGGTTTATCTACCAATAAAGTAAGTGAATCATAGTCATATGACATTAATGATCTCAGGGGAAGAATACAAACAGAAATTAGGAATATTTCACATCAAGTTTTAGAGAAAGTTAAACAGGAGTTTTACTACTTACTAGGTTGTTGTCAATAAACAAATAGAGAACATCTGACTTCCCTCCGGAAGCCATAGGCTGTGGAGAGGACGGTTGCATGTATAAACGAAGACACCCATGCCCAGAAGGAAACGCAAAGCCTCCATCCCCCTTTGGGACTCGAACCCAAGCATATAATGTCACCCTCATGTAAACATTAACGTTCAAATAAGGTTTATCAACTATCTCGTATTTTAAAATCAAATCTCCTGATCCATTTAAGGACAGAATTATTTTTTGTGAGATTCGGATGTTGGTACATCGTCAATTTGGATATCGTCCCACGATACAGACTATAACTTTGGATATACTAACATGGAACTATCGAAACTTGGAATTTTTGGAAATACTAACTTGGAACCGCCCCTAATGTTATCATTGATCAAATTGTACACGATTCGAACAAGAGAATAGAAATAGATTAATGCAAGGACTTAGAGGCTTTTATTATCGAACAGGTGGCTGCGTATTACCGCCGACATTGCGCTCTAGATCAAAGCCCCATTCGAATTAAGATATTTATTAATGCGCCGAATGGATTTACATAATATTAGACCGTAAGGTCAGAGTGGGAGGTACATATGTTGCAAACTATTAAATGCAAAATCACAAAGTGACAGCCAGTACAATGGGGTACTTGTTCTGTTGTCGCATAAATAACTAATTGTTTATCACACGCTTATTGTGTTCGTGATTTGTTCAAAGGCTCGAGATACATTGCGATCGATCCCATTAAGAATTTTCTCTGGTATTTTTTTTTTAATTTATTCAACGCCAGTCAAAGACCAAATCGACGAGTGAATGAACAAAAATTAACAAAACTGACCTAACTCTAATCGTCGTATTTTACATAGATTTTATTACAAAAAAAAAACTGTTTTTAAAACCATGTATCTTAGCCCACTATAGCGTAGTAAAAATATCATATTTGTACTAGGTATAGGTCAGAATTACAGCTTTCAGGAAATCATTCACTGTTCACTGAAATATATACAGAGTCATCATAATTTAACAGCCAATATAAGCAGCCATTTCAGGCATTCCATTTTTTTTAAATGGAACCCCTGATATTTGTTAAGATATAGTACTTTAAAAATTGTTATGCAAATGTCTAAACATCTCAAAAACCCTTAATATTTTAGATAGGAATATATGGGATCCGTCAGAAGTATGGATTAATTCCTGTAACTTTTTCATCTTTTGTTGTATATAAAAATGTCAAATAAAAGTTTTTTAGCTATTTATTCCACAGATGTCAGTGACCTTCAAACTTTTTTCGGCCTTGTGTCCCTATGTTCTTTTTATTATATTTCGAACCAGTAAATTGGTTAGAACCAGTACATGGTTGTACATAACTTTCATTGGCTTTCATTAAAAAAATGTTTATAATACAAATTTAATTTACCTTCCGTTATAACAAATGTTCCACCGTTATTTTCGATACACAATTTAAGTCTATTTATAGAAGATCCAACTAGTCTATTATAAATGACCAACAAATCGGGCTCTTAGGTCAATAAAATTACTAGATCGTTCTTCGTATGTGGCTTTTTGCGTGGCCTCATGAAACAGTCACAACAGGTCAAATCGGGCGACCGAGCCGGCCGCTCCACTGATTTTCTGCTCCCTGTCCACTTGTGGAAAAAAAACTGTCTAAACAATTGTTCAGCATAATTCGAAAGTAAAGAAGTGCCTTATATTATAGAAACCAAACATTGTTGTCATGAGAATACAGTGTTTATCTAGCAGGAATATTATCACTTATTAAATGAAAATGTATTTCCATGTGTCTGTATTTTTTTTAATCATATTGAACGTACAAGAGTTAGTAATAAGAGAGCGGTTGCAATAATCATCAATTAATTAAAACATCAACTCGTTTGTTTTACAATAATTGTAATACGATTATTACCAAGTCACTGTGTTACATATCAATTCGTCCAAGTAATTTCATGAGCTATCGTGATTGATTTCTCTCACCACATCTTTACGCCATTTATTTCGAAGAAAACCTTTCCTCAGTCGTAAATCGTAACAGATAATCTCATAAAAATAGCAATTAGTCATCTATACACCTTACAATTTAATGAATATTATGTAATACAGACAGAGGCATAAAGAATCATTGACAGTAGGTGGTCAAGTATGCCATATCTAATGAATTAATTGTTTATTAGCAATAAAAAAACTGTTATTGAACATCAACGATAAATTATAATCTGCTACGTGAGAATAAACAACATTTGCGTTCTTGTAAATATATTCAGGCGAGCATATGTTGTGTGTTGTGTTAAATTGAGAATGATGAACAAGTATGAATATAAACATAAGAAATAGTAACGGTACGCAGAACAGCATCGCTGGAAGTACATATAGATATGGGTGAAGCATTTTTTATTTATGCGGGTAGCCTACATTTAGAAGTAGGTGTCCATGAAGGATATTTTTAAATTCACTCGATTATTTAGGATTTTTAGAAAAACGATAATCAAAAAATTCGTTTGCCCATTCTAAGTTCCTGTTCCAACGCGAGGTCTTATCGAATAAGTAACTAATTTTAGATAACCTCTAAATAATATAATGTAATAGGCTCAATAATGTAAAGGAAATGTTTCCTTTATCTACATAAATTAGAAACACAGAAAATAATTCTAATCTGATAGCAACAAATTAAAACAGGCCAAAAAGCTATTATTAAATGCAAGGTTTATAAAATAATAAAATAACACATATTTAATTAATTATTATCTACAAAACCTGCATCACTATAATTGTAGAAAAAAGGATATGTATGAATTTTAAAAATAGATTATAATAATATACTGTTAGATAAAAACTGAATAACACTGACTTCATAATTTTCACAATATTTATTATAAACCAAATAACAGGATAACGACTAAATGAATCGTTGAAATGGAAATATTTGAATAATCAGATCACACTTTAAAAATGTCGATCGCTAGGCTCGAGTGTCGGGTGAACAGTAAAGTCCCCCGATCGAGACAAGTGTGATGCCAGGTCCTGGCAACTCGGTTTGCTTTAATCTAGCGGCCCATCAGGATTTGAATCTAACAATACTCATTTAAGAAATTGAGTATTACATACTTCCCATATTTGGGGATTATGTATGGAAAATCATATCCAGTAAATGGCTGCCATGGCTTTGGTGGCACACGAGTACCCTTCTGGCGAAATTCTCAGTGGTGGATTTACATGAATCTTGCGGAATTTTGTTAATACAGTTTTCGATTCAATTTCGGCCTTCAATGATTGAGCAGTCGTGGGCTTGTTGGTGTAAACCTAAGGCTCCAGAAAACTCCACAGAAAATGTCCATAGGTGTTAAAACGCAAAATCGTGGCGGCCAATTCTGATCACCAAAACGGTAGATGACATGACCAAAAAGAAAACTCGTGCAAGACCATCATTCATGGATGGTACGGCACCGTGGCACCGTCCTGCTGAAACCGCATATCTTCAAGAGCAATGTCTTCCAATCAAGGCACAAATAATTGGGTTATTGTGTCATGATAACGTTCGCCATTTAACGTTAATGCATTACCTGCCTCGTTTTCAAAGAAAAATGGTCCAATGATTCCTTCAGACCACAATGCACACCAAACAGTGACATGTTGGGGATGCATTTGTTTCTCATGAATCATTTTTGGATTCTTTGAGCCCCAAATGCGGCAATTTTATTAACCAATTGCCTATTAACCAAGCCATCAAGGTGAACATCCTCGTCGCTGATGATGATTTTGACCACAAAATCAGCATTCACTTCTTGTTGTTCAATGATCCAATTGATGAACTCTTCTCTGTGCTGTGCATGGTCTGTTGGCAGAAGTAGTTCAGTCAACTGGACTTTGTAAGCATTTGTAAAGAGATGCAAATCTTTAGTGAAAATACGGTGAAGAGTGGCTGTTGAAATGTCCAATTATTGTGCACGATAACGAATGCAGGTTCCTGGAGTCTGGGCCACACTCTCACGAACTGCCGTGATGTTTTGTTGTGAACGACCACTACGAGCTTGTGACGTGTATTTCACATCAATACCTGAACCAGTACATTTGAATTTTTCGATTATTATACAAAAACGTTTATTTTAATTTCAACTTATTTTAGACTGTATAGTTTATTTTATCGCTATTTGCTAAATAAAAAATCTCAAAACATAACCTTGGCTTGTTTTTATAGCCAGGCTCAGGTAGACTCTTCCGTTTATCGTCAAGATAACAGAGTTTTTTATTTGGCAAATAGCGATGGAATTAATAGTATGTATACATCATTATTCTGACAGATTTACACAACGCTACATATTCGACGATCCTTTCGTATTACCATTTGTAATTTCTCAGTTTCGGAATATTAGTCGGTCGTTTATAATAAACTACATACGACAGCCCAAGTTTACATAACTGAATGCGTTTGACCTTGTTTCTTCGAACACGAAGAACATGTATACGCTCAAACAGTTCTTTAGTTATTATGTTATATAATAGCCTCTTTAGAAGATTACTTACTGACCTACATTTCATACCGAAAACATTCTGTTGAAGGTGTTAATTTAATTGAACCAAAATACTTCAACTAAAGTAACGTAAGGTTCATGTATTGTTTAAAATAATTTCAATTCTTTAGCCTCATATTTGACTGTGGCCTCTATTTGGATATATAGAAAAGTGGATATAGAGTTACATTTGCATTTTACTTTTTTTTATCATATTTGAATACATTTTTTTTTAATAAATCAATATATAATTATTGATTATTATTTTATAATTATGGAAGAGTGTTCCATATAAAAAAACTCAATCTAAAGTTGTGCTTGTATGTCAAAAGCGAAAAACAAATGTCGAATCGTTTTTATACAGAATGCATGTCAGTTTAACAAAATATTCCACTAAAATAGATTGTAAATATAAAACCCGCATGCAAAAAAATATCTCAAAAACTACTACGGATAGGTGTAGGAAACTCGAGGCAGGGGAAGTACTTTAAATTAGCGGAAATTAAAATATACAGAGTGTCTATTTAAAATAACAAAGCGAGTGGGCGCTTCTACTCTGAAATTTAAAGTTAAAAAATACTCTGACTTCCTTCCAAGCAAATAAATTATTAGTATTAAAGTATTAACATGCATAACCAACCCCATTTCTATGGGTTATGTAAATTTAATTGTATCTGTACCACAACATGGCAGACCCTGTATAAAAAGTCGATAAAGTTCGCAGATTACCCAATTTTTGAAACACCTAGCCTATCGTTAGCATTGATTCGTATTTCACAGTTCAATTTTATTTTCTTAATGAATATCAGAACGACACTCGACCACATTGAAGATATTTACCTGTGCAATTAACATCGTTATCAGTCTTCTGATATTCCATGTATATAAACGTTATAACCGTTAGGTTAGTTCGTTATAACCGTTAGTTAACACAAGCAGTTCTAGAGTAAGGTCGTATTTATAATATGGTGTTTGACTTTTCAGAAAATTGGCTACTTATCAAAAGTAAGTAAGTAGAACAAGTTCAGGTTTCCTTGCATAAGAAATGTGTTTTTACGTATTATAAACAATTCAGTACGGTTTATTGTTGTTCACTTTTATCACATCGTTGAGACCGTATAGTGTTTCTGTAAATACTAATTTAAAAAATGCCACATTATATATATATATATATATATATATATATATATATATATATATATATATATATATATATATATATATATTCACCCTGTACATAATTAAACTTTATCTAATTGATCGTAAATAATCAATAAAAAAAATTACATGCGTCGCTTGAACTGACATAATTAAGAGATTATCGACAAGCGCTGCATCCTTTTCCTGGATACGAGTTCCATTCATGAATTTAATTAATTTTTACTGTACCTCGTAATTAAACTGGTTCTATTTGAGTAATTAGTGGCGACTGATCTTTGCACAAAATCACTGGAGGAAAATAAACATTGCAAATTTATTAAAGCAGGCTCCTGAAGCACAGTTATCACTATGAGTTCCAGAAGATTCCTTGGTGCTGTATTTGATGTCTATTAAATTTATATCTGGAGACGTTGATGAAAATTACGATGGTATATCGCGGCAGCCGATATTCAGTCACCTATATTAGATATTTCAATCGATATATGTACAAACAATTTAATTTATTACAATTTATCTCGTCTCTGTAACTTTCGTATTTCGATATGCCGAAAGTTTGCATTAACAAACGACTGTTTGGGCAAAATACAAAAAGGTTTATATAATGGAAAATTAACAGAAATATGACGGGTCAAAAAGTAATATATTTAGTTTGTAATCTAAGCTGTTATGCCTTTAAGAAATCTTTATATATAGAGCATGTAAACAATCCAATCATAAATAAAAAATATGTCTATGCAACTGAAGCTCGTTCCTGAGGCATTTACCATTTATTCGTGAGAAACTTAAAAATAATATTAGATTCCAAACAACAATGGTTAATTGTGGTTAGTCGTGGACGAGTCAACTTATTCTAAAATAAAACATTCTGCGGACAATATTAGTACGTACATCTAATTTGCTTCAACCGTCATCTGCGTAGTTACTACCCAGTGAAAAATTCGAAAAACGTACTATAATGGACGTTTGACATGTGAAAGCTATTGGTGTTGGAGAAATATTTAATGCAGTTATTAACACGTATATAGTAACCATGGCTGACTCGGATAAATTAATAATTTCAGAAAACATTATCACTATGCAAACATTACATCTTTAGATGCCGAGCGGTAATTTTCTTTATAAAAGAACATTTATTTCATCACGTTAGAAATGACCGATGGAAACGAGACAAATGAAATGGTGCAAGTATTTAGCCGAATCAGTCGGGTTTTTAAAGATAAATGAGTCTATATTAGGTCTATATACGATGCCATCATTAGGAATCCAAGTGGTTAATTCTAATAACTATCTAGTAGGCTTCTATTTGGCAGTACCTATTAGAATACCTGGTAATTGAAAATTGTGAAGGGAAAATTGATGAAACTGACGATCAGATAATGAACATTCAGAATATTACTCGACGTGAAAGAATGTGAGGACTATAAACTTTAAAATTAATCAGCTCAACTTCAGTTGTGGTGGGTTGAGTTTAAGGTAAATCATCAAGCTGCCATCGAGATAATTGCCATTATACGAGTACTCTTATTTACAAATTTAATAAATTAACTTCATATGGATTCCGTGTTTTCCTTTCTGAAGAATGCTCCTCAGAAAGGATTCCTTTGTGAGGATCTTCTTCCAGCATCAGTAAAACATCTGACTCACTGCGTTCTGGACCTGCAGGAGAAACTTTTTTCTAGAGAAAAACCTTTTCTTTGTTTTGTTAATTGCTGGTTGTGTAATACGTTTATCTGCATATTTGTCATTAAATAGATCATAAATCTTAAACTCCAAATCCGCTTTCATCAAACTTTATATCATATCTGATGTAAATCTGATCAAATCATACCCAAAATAATACCTAGAAGTTCGGTAATTGGTGTCAGGTCAGTCCGAAACCCTGGCCCAAATTTGTAGTCCATAAACAACCTCTCCAAATGAAGACGACCGTTCCTAATCACCTTCCGACCCTCGTAAGACTCGGTCCCATTGTCTGACGGGCCGAAGCTCAGGCACGAAGAAAGGGAACACGACAGAGCATCCGAACAGGTGCGCTATTATGCAAAGCAGGCAGTTGGTAGCGCGCTGGTGCAAAAGAAACATCTCGCTTTGCAGTTACACAAACTTATTGCAGGAGTCAGTCATTTGTATTATCTGGGATGTGTTAACAATGAAGTCCGTTACACATTTACACGTATTAGAAGCGCCAACAGTTATCCTCACCGTAATTGTATTCAAATACAATGGGCGAGCTCCTCGAGAGCGCATGGGAATGTTCAGGAACATTCCTCGGGTTTACTTTCCTTCGGCCGGCGAAAATGAATTGTGCTTCGTGATCGGCTCTGGTAAATTAACGTTCCATGCCATTTGTTGCGGAGTAATCGGCGCTCGATTAATAAATGCTACGTATCTATCTCTAGCAGACTGAATAATTCTGATGTTGCGTGTAAATACATATTAACCTTTTCCACACGTGATTCTGCTCTATTTCTATTTTGCTAGAATTTAAGGTTCCAACGAGATTTTCAAAAATTATAAAACGCAATGAAAATTTGCTGACATGTTCTTCGGCTTAAAATAGAGCTTCATGAATTTTTTGATAATTTTTTACCATTCGGATTAAGATAAAAAAAAATAATGTAAAAGAGGTAAAATTGATTGATTCTTATGACGGGACATTTTCGAATGACGGGAAAAGTACCTTCGGAACAATAGAAAAATACCGTGTTTGTTACAGTGATGCATCGTGCTTTGTAGCTTTGAATGACCCAACAGACATGAAAATTGACCATCTGGTTTATTCTATATTGCAAATTAAACACCGATGCGTTTAGCGTCGTCGGCTGATTTGACCGCATAACGGCAACTCCGCGAAGCACGGGCTATTCAAATAATTGTATGGTTTGTATAATGGTTATATTGCGTGTGTGTCACAGATAATAATCGTATGAATCAATCAACTGACATTTTTGAACAGTGTCGTGCCGAAAAGACATTTTAGGATAACAGTTAGTACAATACAAATCCGTCGACCTATGACAGAGTAATAAAAGGATTGTCCACAAAAACATTCAATTGAAGTGATATTTCCATCAAAATAAATGACAATATTCAACAGAAATCAAAATAAATGAAACAAAAATGAAAGTTTTACAGAAATATTGAGACGCCAATGAGTCAAATTATACAATAAAGCTATTTGTTCAGCAAATTATTAACTATATATGCCGTACGTAGTTGATTGAAACATATGTCGCTAGACATACGTGCTGGTAATTGTGGTATATATTTAACAATTGCAAGTGGTGCAGCATGTGATCCGTACTTCGTCAATAAATTGATACACGCGCAAAGATCCATTATACAAATTGTATTCCTTGGCATTCTTGTACTGGTTGGCGTTCGAAGCTTTGTTCAGCAATAAGCAATTGTGACATTTTATAGTCAGTTTCGTGATGTCGTGAATTCGAGCGTGAACAACTTTTGTTGGATGTGGTTCATCTTGAAACACCCATACAGTCGACTGCTGTTTACTTTCCGGCTCATACGCATAGATCCATGATTCGTCACCTGTTACAATATTATATGCGTCTTTTGAAGCACCGCCACTGTATTTCTTGAGCATTTGTTTGCACCAATCGACACGCGCAACATTTTTGAGATTTTTTTGAAATTATGTAAGATTCAACAAGAACTACCCTTTTTTACAGCTAAATAATCATGCAATATTTTATATATGCTAGTCGAACTAATACCTAAGGTAGCCTCAAGCTTATAGAATGTCACATGACGATCTTGTATGATCAGTTTTTGCACAGCATCAATATTTTCTGTCACAACAACTGATTTTGGACGACCTTCACGACTTGTAGTTGAGCGAATGGCGATCATGATTAAACTCGTTATGCTAGCGTTTCGCGGTAGCAAAAGATGGAGCTTTATCTCCAAAAGTGAAAGTAAGTTGATCGATGCACTCTTGTCTTGATAATCCACGTCGAAAGTCGTAACAAATCATCGCAAGGAAATGTTCTGTCTGACAACATTTAGTCTTTTATTATTTGGTGCAGTTACATATCCGAGCACCATCACTGTTCACCATTGATGATCGCACCCTCGCGGTCACAGCGATGTGAAACAAATACGTTCACTGATATGAGAGCGTTCATAGCGAAGCACCTTCACTACGATGCTTTCATTGCACCCTCGCAGTCGATCCTCGCTGTTTACAGGAATCTCAAAAAATTTTATTTCTCCTTGCGGTCAGGAGGGAAGTAGCGATGTGGGCTCATTCGTGATTGGCTGAGGCTGCCACTCTTATTTTCGCCCAGAACCCAACCCCTAGTACTGTTTTTTAATACTAACTAATAACTCTTACTAATTACCCTTACTAATAACTTTTGTTCAATAAACATCTATTGAAATCACCTTTGCCTCTAATTTTTGGAATTCTTCTTACCTTATTGTTACCACAAGTCATTCCTCAGCCAAAATTGGATTAGCATGACAGTTCTTATAATTCTTGACGTTCAGTAGGGGCTCAAATTTGTCGAGTATGTATTTGAATGTTTCTTTTGACATCCTCATGTAGTTGTGGACCTCGCTTCATCTTCCTTCAATTGAGCGAGTAAATGGTGATACTCTCCCAATTTTTCCCTCAACTGATTCACTGGGTGGGCCCTGAATCTTCTGTTTGGAAACGAATCACTCGCCAATAACCACAACTTAACTGATGCCGACAAACAGACATTATCATCTTCACTCTTACTGGAAATCATTCGGCCATCAGAGCTCGAACACAACTGAAAATACATTAAATACCATGAAAAGGAGTGGGAGAACGGCCATGGTGAATTGAACCACTATGAACATCCATCAATGGTCGATCAGCGAGGCAAGTATTGCGGTAAGGCGCGAGGGTGCGATCATCGATGGTGAACAGTGATGGTGCTCCGATAATTACCCTTAGTGTTACCAAGGCTCAAAATATAAATAGTGTCCTTCGTATGTGCTTTTATAAAAGCTCTAAATACTTTTCAGAAATTAATTCATCGTCAACAAAGATGGTCCTACAATTGCAGTACCAATAATTCCATATTGAGTTTCTCTGTAAAATTTTTATAATATAATGAAGGTTTTCAGAGGTTCAATGTCTGCAATCCTTCACACGCACACTGATTAGTCCTTATAATCCTTTTACGTCAACATCGTAACACCACTGGATTCCGCCACGATTTAGACATACGAGTATACCGAGTGCAATCTCAACATTATCGCATCTTTTCGTACGTGATGGCGATCTGGGTATATCGAGCGCCGTTTCCTCGGAACGTGTTTAAATTAATTTGTAACACTTGCTTCCGAGAGAAATTTATGCGACCAGTTAATTAAAGGCGAACGTTCATATCAACTTTTTTACACGGCTAATTAAAAATTACCATAGTGATTAGGCTGCCTGTAACGGCATTACTCGGGTAGACGCTCAGATGGGGAGCCGGCTATTATTATTATTGTGTGCGTCAGTGTTTTCGTTCTTTAATTACGTGTATGATGGGAAAGGAGGAAGTTTTTAGTCTCTGGTGAATTCGCGTACTGTTTTTGTTGACAGTGGCGCGCGTTTTGTTAATTACTTTTCCCATAGATATTCTTCGGTGAACAAAAAAATATATATTAATGTTCTTAGCGGGTTACTAGGTTATGACCGCAATTCGTGGGCCTATATCTTTGGCGGTTTTCAGAGTTATGTAAAATGACGGTCTTAACTCTTTCTTTTTTCAGATTTCGTCAAAATGATTGTCGTGATTTATATTCTTTTTGTACCAAAGAACATGCAGAGATATTCAGATTGACTTGAATGTGACGTCACATATAAAACACACTAAGATACATTTGTATAGTTTTGTATCTTGTATTTTATATAGAATAGTTGTATAGTAAAAAGAAGTCATTGGGTGCCAAATCAGGACTGTACGGCGCATGACCCATTAATTCGATTTTTTGAGGGTTCAAATATTTGGTTGTTAGACGAGATGCGTGAGAGCTCACATTGTCATGATGAGGAATGATCCTACGCGCTTGTTTGTTTTCCTTATTTCATCGAAGACTTCCGGGAAATAAATGGTTGTTGTACCATTCAAAATTGACCGGTTTAGGTTCCTCTAAAGGCTCTATTGCCACATGACCAGTTTTTCCGAAAAAACAGGTAACCATTTGTTTTGAAGTGCTTCGTGTCCGAACAACTTTTGTTGTATTTGGTTCATCTTGAAGCACCCATACAGTTGACTGCCGTTTACTTTTTGGCTCATACTCATAGACTTATGATTCATCACCCATTACAATATTATATATGTCTTTTGGAGCACCACCATTGTATTTCTTGAACATTTGTTTTCACCAATCGACACGAGCATCTTTTTGAGATTTTTTCAAATTTTGTGGGATCCATCGAGAACAAACCTTTCTTACAGCTAAATGATCATGCAATATTTTATATATGTTAGTCGAACTAATGCCTAAGGTTGCCTCAATCTCACAGTATCTCGACAAACGGATGTCGACAATATGTTTCTCGAAAAATAGTAGGAAATATTGGATAGGAAATATTGGTCATATCAGTTGAAATAGTTTCACTGGAAGAAAGAAGTATTTTAACATTGAAACTTAAATGGATAGAAATTACGTTGTACGTCTGTTCTATGCTAAACAGAAGGTTTTAGAACCTCAGAACAGTTCACACTCATGAAACAGTTGATGAATTGAACTCATACGATGGCCTTTTGCAGAGACTGAAGCGGGAAATATTGACTTCCCTGTATGAACAAAGGAGAATACGTGTGTGAGGAAGGAACAGGTTTCGAAGATCAAAACTTTTTAAATCCATTATGTAAAGTGACAGGTCAAATCTCAACATCAGCCAAATTATATCTTCTAATAAAGTTGCCATATTTAATTAAAAGTAATTTAATAAAATTATGAATATTATACGAATCTTTATCACCACCATATATATCATAACTATTCACATCAACACTCTGTCTAATGAAATAAAACACCTTGAAACTCCTACAAGTAAACTTATTTAAACTTTTTCAAGAAACGACACAAACAAAAAAATAAATTTACCCAACAAAACTTTTACAGCTGTCATACCTCATAGATATTCCGCTCGTATCCTAATGTAATATTAAAAAAGCCTTTTTATATGTTTATTTCAACGAAGACTCACGGCTGGAATTCGCTGAAAATATTCTGTACGTAATATGCAAAATAATTTAGATAAAATCGGAAGATATCTCATTATTTAACCAAAACATTTTTACCAAGGCTATTTAAAATATTTCTCTGCTCGAATATATAATAAGATTTATCGTGCAAGGAGCAGTCAAGGAATGTTAGTAAATCCTTAGTTTATATTGTGAATAAACCGTTATTTATGTAGCATCTGGCCTCAAATTTAATTTAAGCTGTATAAATTATCGGAAAGGCCACACAAATTCACATACACTTGAGTAGTAAATCTGGATAAACCGTTCTGAAAATTTGAGTAGGTTCAAATCTGGAACACTCGGAGGTCAATGCCTGCAGAAATATTTTGGGCGTATCCTAATCGATGTGCTCTTGTTTCAGGTGCTAATGGAAACGCTAGGGCCTATATGAACGGACACCTGTGCAAGCCAGAAGATAAACACTCCACCCTCTCCAGGTAACAGTCCATAAAAAATTAACTTTTCTTCATAAAATATTTTTGCCATCATTCATTTAATGTCTACATTATTTGGACACAAAAAAATCGACCTCCTTCTACTAAAGCCTCTATAGAGGGAACGATTACACATAGAGGCAAGGACAAACACACCCACGCTTAGGAGAAGTTTACTGTTTAGTTCTTATTATATAAGGCACTTGCAGATGGGATGGAGTATAATCTCCTCACTTTTTACTTTTTAAAAATTACCCTCTGCCAATTAGAACTTTGCATAAACGATAAGGCTTTACTTCGATTTGGATTGTTTTCGAAACTACCGAGAGGTGGCTCTTGGTTTGCTCTACTGCGGTAGCACGTAACGGCGTATACAAGGTGCAAGACTCATTTGTCAAAGGTATACTGGCTTACACTGCACTGAGGAGACCCAAGATAAGGTCGAAACCGGTCTGCAGTTAGCGATATCCTGAGAGGTGACACTTTGCATCTTCCTTGTGGTTTTTAGCGATCTGAATTACTGTATTTTAGTGCTAACTCGTTAGACAAAATACGGCAAATTTCGCCATATCATCTAGCACTCATCGTCGACATGTAGCCAAGAGAATAGCTGTTTCTTCTGTTTCAAAACTCCTACTTATTTCAACTATCATCAAAATGTTCATACGACGCATTTTTCCTTATACAACTGTAGTGTGTAAATGTATGTACGACCTTCCACAGTTATAGAAAATCTGTCCAAGGTACATCACTTTTATTTTTATTAATAAATGTGTTTCTTCGCCAAAGCAAGAACATAAGCAAGTGAAATTTTGCTGTAGCCTATTGTACCAAACGTAAAAGTAAATTCGAGTTATTTAGAGGCAGCCATTGAAATGATATCCTAGTTTCTGTCACTGTCATCTGTCATGGGGCGGTAGAAATAAAAATTGTTGTGGCCGGAAAAAAATTTAAAGTTCTCGTATCCACAAGATGCTGCTGCTTCTATTGCCGCTGGTACTCGGCACATCCCTGTTCGTCGTATCCCTCCTCCTGATCCTCTCTGGCGATCTGAAGAAATTCAACCTGCACTGCACGAGGCGACCCCCCAAAATCACGGAGCTTCCAATCATCACTGCCACGGGACAAATCGTCAATTCTGTGGAGGAGCTGGACATGCACCTGGAGTTCCTCAGAACCCAACTGGACGAGAAGCTGAAGGAGCTCGAATCGTCCAAAGTGAAACTCGGTTCGACCGAAGAGAATCTGAGGAGATTGACGGACACGTCGAACGAAGTGAAAAAATACTACGTGAAGTTGAAGACCGAAATTTCGAAATCTGAGAACGAGTGTGGCGAATTGAAGACCCAGATCGACGACTACCAGGGCAAACAGGAGAGGCTGAGAGAGGAGGTTAATGAGAATGTGAAATATTACACGGATCTGTTGACTAATATAGACTGTGGTAGCTCGACTGCTCACGAGGGTTACGAGTTGATTAAGAAGGTGCCTTTGCATGGTGTTTAATTTTGACAATTTTACATCTGGAGTGAATAAAATTTTATTGTAGTTTATTATTTTTATTTATATTATATATGATAACGATACAACTAACTATGGTATGTCACAACTAACATTCGTCCACTATATTAAGTCATCGACGAAACTGATTATGATGACATTTTAGTCAAGATAATGCTTTTTGTTTTAAAGATAATGGTATAAGTTTGACATGCCTCGTTTGACAGGGGAAACAGTCGTGAAGAGTTCAGTTTTCTTATTGACGGATAATAATTATGAGGTTGTTGAGGGTAACATTTTTATACATAAAAAAATACATTTCATTTTGAATGACTTTTTTAGTAAGATACAATGCCGACAGGAACATATATTTTAGAATACAATTTTTAATTTTTTTGGAAAGCATCTCAATGTAGTATCCCATCTTAAATAGGGGTGAATCTTTATCCCTCAAAATTTTATATATTTTGCAGCCTTAATCGACTCTTGACAGGCATTATAATTTATAATATCACAACAGTTATTAGTATCAGTTTATTTATACCCAATGTATTTGTTTTATTTAGAGAGAATGTAATAAACTTTGTTTTTATATTTATTTGGCATTAGTAAATTCAATTTTAACTATTTTCTGGTTTTGTATAGTCCTATTTCAGCTTTTTCTTTTAACTCACTTGAATTATCAGAGAAAAACAATAAAACAGTAGCGTCTGCGTAGGCTAAATTTTACATAGAATTTTCAAGAATATGATTTATCTATAACTAAAAGAAAATAGGTTCCAATCTCTTCCAATGTGATACCTATGCCTAATGTTATTACATTTTATGTATTTTCAATTATATCCCCTTTTTTTTAGGTCACTCAATGTTTCGTGTTCACTGAATTTTTCTCGTTAACGTTCAATTCAACAATACGTCGTCCAATGCTTAGGTTAGTTATTCTGTTTACATTTGGCAAGATTCATTTTTTCAATACAATTTAAACGTTTCTGTATTACTTTCTGCTTTACAAATTTTCCTTTATTGTCCCGCAACTGATCACAACCAAAATTCATTTTTAATTTTCTATAAATTTTCTTTCACGCTCCGAAAAAGTTTACAGTCAGGTTAAATATAAGACATACACATCACAACAGATTAAAATACGACACAATGCAACGTTGTCATGTCCTTAGTATCAATTAATAAATATGTAGTTGTGTGTATACTTATACTAGCAGTGTACAGTGTCTGAGTGTGGAGTACAATCTCTGAAGAAAAATAATGAACATAGACTACTGATTCCAAATATTTTACGTCTACCCGCGCATTTATTTTTGGACCAGACGGTACCGGAGAAACTACCTTTGCCTCGTTAGAATATGCTATAACGAAGTACACTACCAATAAACATTATAAAAATTTTATGAAAAGTTAAATGTATTTACTTAGACACAAGTTTTAATTCATTGTTTCCGTAATTAAAAAAGTACACATTGTTTTCTTTGAGCCTTCTTTCCTATTCAAAAGTAAAATATTGGCGTGGGGATAATTCAAATAGCTACAACTATGCTGGGATATACTAAAAGACACCAACGATAAATAAACAAGTTGCTCGAGACAAAGAAAACGACCATTTGTGTACTTAACTACATTTCAAATTATTACATATTTCGCATTAAACACGCTGGCAGGAAACCAGCAATAAACATTTTAAATGAAGTAATAACAAATTAATGCCGGGATAGGTACACGGCGTATTCTTCAACGAAATGAGATGCAGTAGATAGAGCAACCAGATTTAACGTTTGTCGTTAACACAAGAGTACTGAGAAAATTGAAAACTGTAAAGGTTGTTTGCATTGCCGTGAAGCAGTTTTGTTCGCTTTAAAAAACGATACTAGTATTAAGAAAATAGATAATATTCAATAAGCAAAATACGTCCCATATTACAGTAGTAGCAAAAAATTTGTGATGTTGAATGAAAACCATCCTGATTAATACGATGCCATTCAAAACAGTAACTTTACAGTTTAATATTTTTCAATAAGTTAAGATTTGGCATTTTCAATCTATATGATGATTGATAGTGGATTCATCAGAATTCCTACTAGATATAAGGACATTTACAATGTTTTTTAAAGTAATGAATAAATTTGTTAAAAATTCAAGGAATAACATATTTCGAAAACTCGTAGACAGATATACTACAGTAATAATTATATTAGTGTGACTATAGGTTAGATACTACGAGTAAAAACAAATTAAGAAAACCAACTCCAAGGTCCAAGGTTAATAGGTCTAGCTATAATATTTTTTTGACATATCGAACATTTCTGTATCATTAGTAGAATCAGAAATATAAGTATTATATTATAGATATAAGTAGTACAAGTCCAAATTTCAAATGTAACTAAAATAAGTGCCAACTATTATATTTCTATAGAAGCAATTATAATAATTACGATGTCTATTGTGAGAAGAAGAACAGCATTAATAAAAATACAAAACACATCATTAATAAAGCTCTCTATACTCCGTGATTTACCAATTAATTGTTTCGCGTTTAAACATCAAAAATCGGCATTAAACAATTTAGTCAGCTATTAATTTGTAACGAGGTAACGTGAACACCGCTAGTAAATGACAAGACAGCACGAACATGCAATTTAGAAATAAATATGTCAAAGTTATTAGAGATTTTCTTCTCACGTCTGTGGCCCACTGATAGACTTATGCCAACAAAATGAAATTATGATTGATGGCATTCTAACTCTAGTAGGAATCGTATTCTAAAAGATGGTAGAGATAAGAATGTACAGTATGGTTACTTATGGTTACTTTAACTTAATCATTTAGAATACTAAATTCATGAAGAGGATTTATTGGGTCATTGGGGCCTAACAAGGACGAACTCTTTGACATTTTTTGTCAAGGGGTTCTATAAATTTGCTGATACAAAATATTTGGATGCATTGAATGCAAAAGGGGTACACGTATGTGGAAATGTTCACAATCGAATTGCAGGACCATATTTAATCTGAGTGGCCACCATGTTCATCTGATTTTACCCCCTTGGAGTTAATATTGTAAGTCTATGTTAATACGCAAAGTAATTTAGTGGATCTTCAGTAACGAATTCGAATCGAAATAGAAAATATCAAGTCGAAAATGATCACGTTCAATTCACAGCTAAAAATAACACAGGCCAACAAAGATTTCGTGATCGGGTTTTTTTTGAATTTTTGGCTTAGTTATATACCATGAACTACAGAAACACGTGCCATGTTTCCATCACGCACCAGTATTTGTAAGTGTATCGTACATTGTACAATAACTTGTAGTTTTTAAAACCGAGGTTCTATAAAATTAAATTTTGCCCCAATCATTGCGGCGCCCCCGTGTTTAATCGGTTTGAAACGTTCACACAAATATGAGGGATTTACCAAAACAGAGTCGACCGGTGGGGATATTCCGGTTTTATACTATTCGGGTATTTACGCAGTCGCTGTAGTACATTTTTAATGTGTGTACGTTTACTCGTGACATCGCGCCGTATTTTTATTTTGTTTTAAAAATTCGTAAAAGTTATAAAAATACACCAAATAAAATATATTGTGTTATAAACTTATAAACTTAACACCTGGTTCAAAAGACTGCAAATTTGGTTGATCGTTATTCATGCAAATTTGGTTTAAATTTAAAAAATTTAAATTAGTGCTGCCGGAAATTTAAAATTAGTCCGGAAATTTAAAAAGATCTTGGATATGCTTTAAAAATGTAACAGAACATTTTTTAGAAAATTATAATCATCCGCAGTATGAGTAAATTGTCAACAAAATTCTGGATAAGCTTAAGCAATTTGGTTGTAATATGAGCATAAAAATTCATTTTCTGCATGTTCATCTGGACTACTTTCCAGAAAATCTTGATGCTGTTAGTGAGAAGCAACGTTAAAGGTTCCATCAAGATATAAAGGAAATGGAAAGGATGTATTAGGATCGATATATTGTGGCGATGATTGCAGATTACTGTTGGATGCTGAAAAGAGAACATCCAACGAATGATTACACAAGAAATACTACAAAACGCAGTTTTTTGTTAAAAGGGGAAAGATTTTAAAGAAAAACAGAAATTAGAGACCTAAAACTATTTGTGTTGTTGCTTTTTATTATGTTTTTCAATGTTTATTAAATATAATATTTATTAAAATGTAATTTTTCTTTTAGTTTTAAATTATTCTGATTATTCGGTTAATCAAAAACCTTACGTGAGGGGCAAAAACGGAAGGTAGATATGAAATCAGTATAAATAACTCACTTATAATCACTTATCGAACCCGAATCAACTTTCAAAATATCAAAATTTATAGGCTTGTGTAATTTACGCCAGTCAATGCCTCTTCAAAAAATAAGGTTGACGTATTTAAAGGTTTTTCAAAAAATCATTTAATATGGATAATTGTCACAGCTGTTATTTATTCAAACTATAACATATCACAAGGTCATCACACGTATTTACAAGTATGTTATGTATTTACTTCACAAGTATGTTTACCTATCAGCTCAAACAACTATATTTATTTTTAAACTATATCCATTCACGTGAGTAAGCTTTAAAACAATTTATTGCACGCAAAGTCCATTCGATTATTACATAACACCACGATCGTTATGTTAATTGGTTAAATAGACAATAACTTTATAAATCATACCACAAATTCACAATCTACCATCGCATCGTTGCCAAACCAATTCGACTCCGACTAATTGAATGAACGATAAACATGCCACAGAAGACGCTCCACTCTGGCAGCGGGCGGTAGTGCGCCACCACTTCCGGAACGCCGCCTCGCGAGTTCTAAATACGGCGTGATCCCGCTTCGCACCGTTCTTCAGAAACCGTCATTTGTAATGTTATTTATCGACTATGACGCCCCGATACGTCGAAAAAAAGTGTCGTATTCGCGGTGATATTCGCCTCCAGCCGCGTTGGGAACGAAATATTGCGGTTGCGGTAAATAAACCGAGTCGAGGTTATTGCATAACTCTATAAATAACTCCGGATTCCCGGAGAAAGATAGCGCTTAGCATACGACCTCTGGGGTGGATTTTTAATCCTCGATTCTCGATCACCGGGAAGCGGATACCGTCACGTGTGGAATCGCAGAGTGCGCGTTATGGGAATAGATTATCAAACGCGACGAAACAGCTGAACTGAGTTATACTTACATTGATTCAAATTTACGCGACGGCGTCTCGGCTGCCGCAAAGTCGCCCGAGTGATGCGGCACTCACGGCGGTGAGCTTTACTGGTCGAGAATTGGTGCGAGTAAATATTAGTAAATATCTAATTGTAAAATCAAGTATTCTTCAGATGAGAATAAATAAAATAGTCTGCAAATTTGATCGGGTCAAGAACCAGGTCTGGTCAAGAATCTAGTCTTAATAAGACCTTACAGAGGTGTTGAAGACCTCTGTCAATCCATCTAAATAAAGATCTAAATGTTCGTTTGTTCAAAATCTTATATCTCCGAAAGTTATTCACCGATTGCTTTGAAATTTTGATACAACGTTGTATTCGAGTACGCGCATGTTTTTATATACCTACTATTATATAGATATCACATCTCTGACAGGTACAAAGCCACAGCAACGCGTGGTCGGGTACAGCTAGTGATAAATAAAAATAAATGTTGCCCAAAAGTAATTACGAATTTTAAAGCAGAAAGAATTTTTGTTGTTAAAGAACCTATATTTTTTATTCTAGTGCAACAAAAACACATTCATATCTAGTGACGGGTCGTGGAAATAAAGAGTTTATCTACTGGAGAGCTCAAAGCTCAAATTTCAAATCGTGTTCCTAGCTCTGGTGGAATAATCAAGAACACTCAGACGACGAAACGAAGTACCAAAAAAAAACAGACGTGAAGACAAAAAGAAATAAGAGACAAGAAAAGAGAAAAAAATTAAATTAATAATTAAATAAAAATAAAAGCCTCTAGATGTCGAGCGGCTTAATAAGTAGCCTAATTTCTCAACTATCTGGAAGATTAGATACACTTTAAATCAAGTTCAATAGAATCCGACAGAAAGCCGAGAGGAAATCTCACAACTGCAACGAGATAACTTCAATTATGAGTCTTGAATCCCTAGAATGTTTACAATTAATATATTTCGAACAAGTGATATGGTAAATTATTATTATAATAACTTGTAAAATCAAGTAACTAATTAGCATTGTCTAATCCCATAAAGAAACTGGTAAAATATAGGTAATTTTATGTAAATATGTGTGAATAAGTGTGTTATGATAATCAGCCATGTAACAGTAATAAAATTTACACATAACCAGAAGCTTTGTTCTTCAATCCCTACTACTGAAAGACAGCTTGCTATTTCTTCCCTAATCTGCGCACTGTGTCCTGAAACAGCTACACAGTCTACTAAACTGCAAATGCAAGTCGATCTTCTGTCCACGCATTCCGGCATCTATATACAAATAATACGTACTGAAAAGGCATGTCACTTTTATACATACGCATGCTGCAATATGATATACTAAAACATGGATTGCGTACAACGTTGTAAGCATCGGTGGACTATAGCATGGAAATTTATTAAAAATTCGAAGGGGTCAGAATTGGCACGAAACACATCTAAACCCACGTAACACAATCTCCCCGACACGGTGGTAATTTTCATTTTAACGAGAAGCTGCCAGTTTTATCGTGAAACTCAGAAAGTTTGTTGCAGCTCGCAGCAAGATTTCTAAATTCGCGCCTACATTGAGAACGGCCAGCTTTAAAGGAAATCCGAAGGCTCTACTGAATTTCTCGGCTTCTGCTGCGTCCATACGAATTCTTTCGTTGTTTTTCTAGAGGAAAAGTTTTTTTGGCGAAAAAAATCGATCGACGAAATACATGAAAATTTATTAGAAATTCGGAAGTAGAATCGGCACGAAATATATCTAATCCCACGTAACACGACCTCCTCAACACGGTGATAATCTCCGTCTTAACGAGAAACTGCCGGTTTTATCTTGAAACTCAGAAAGTTGGTTGCAAGTCGTAGCAGGATTTCTAAATTCGTGCCTAGATGAAAAACGGCCAACTTTAAAGCTAATCCGAAGGCTCTACTGAATTTCTCAGCTCCTCCTATGTCCATACGAATTATTTCGTTATTTTTCTAGAGAAAAAACTTTTTATGCGAGAAAAATCGATTGACTGTGTAGTATGCAAATTTATTAAAAATTTGGAAGTGTCAGAATCGGCACGAAATACATATAAGCCCACGTAACACGATCTCCCCAACACAGTGGTAATCTCAGTTTTAGCGAGAAACTACCGGCTTTATCGTGAAACGCAAAAAGTTCGTTGCAAGTCATATCAGGATTTCTAAATTCGTACCTACATGAAGAACGACCAACTTTAAAGCATATCCGAAGGCTTTACTGAATTTTTCGGCTCCTCCTATATTCATACGAATAATTTCGTTATTTTTCTAGAGAAAAAGTTTTTATGCGAGAAAAATCGATGGACACTAGTAAGGAAATTTATTAAAAATTCGGAGATGTCAGAATCGGCACGAAATACATCTAATCCCACGTAACACGACCTCCCCAACACGGTGGTTATCTCCGTTTTAACAAGAAACTGCCGAGTTTATCGTTAAACGCAGAAAGTTGGTTGTAAGTCGTGGCAGGATTTCTAAATTCGTGCCTACATGGAGAACGGCCAACTTTAAAGCAAATCCGAAGGCTCTACTGAATTTCTCGGCTTCTGTACCCATACGAATTTCTTCGTTATTTTTCTATAAAAAAAGTTTTTTGGCGAAAAAAATCGATAGAATATTCCATAGATGGACTATAGGACTATAGCAACAACCTGGAGTACAGTAAAATTGTACTAAAATATTCAATCAATATCACCGGCTATCTGAAGTTGACGCTATACCTAAACGAGTAGACGAGTAACTAGACTAAGGCGTTGTAACAAGTGACAAGAGAAGGTTAAATTCACCAGGGAACAAGAAAACTCAGAATAGATACCGAATAATAATGTACGAGATTCAGGGAATGGGACTTGGAAAAAACAAAATAGAAAACAGAAAACTAACATATATGACATTTATTAAAAGAAAAAGTAACAAATGTCTCATATATTGACCTCGAGAACTAGTACCTATTGTTTGTTTCCAAAATCAAATAAAACTGTGATATCGTAATTTAATACGCCTTTATGTACGATATATCTCTAAGCAGAACAATTCTAAATAGTCTCAGTTTTAGAACAGAAATTGGCAGATAATGAAGTGGATAGGTTTTGAGTGATTCTTGGGTTTATTTCGATGGCAAGGAAAGCCCTAATATAATCACCCTGTAGGTGCAATAAAAAGAGCTGTTCTCGCGGAGATACCGATCGAACCATCATCGTGGATTGGAAGTGGATCGTCAGAAAGCGAAATCACTTTATGCTAGTTAAATCTGATATTAGTCGAATTATCTTCATCATACGGAGCGAAATGATTGCCTATTTCTGGTCGAGTAGTACGTACGGGTACGACCTAACCCGGCTCCGATCCCAGCCGTTTTCTTCATGCTCGGTTTCGGATTATTGTTTCAATTTATTTCGCTTATTTCCTGGATCGAACGGGAACATTACTCTGGCACGTTTGTACGCGAGAGACGAAACGGTTTGCGTTATTGATGCCATTAGTTATTTTCAGCGTAATAAGTTCCCATCGTGATGATCCTCTAGCCGGTATTCCGCCATCTAACTGTACTGATTTTTACGAGGGGAAAAAACGGAAAACTGTTAGATTATAGAAAATAACTCTGCGTACTTCAGTCAGTCATTAATAACTTGCGAAAACGTGTCTATACCTAATAAATGATTTCAATAGAATCTCGTTATTAATATCGGCGTTATTGCTTAAAAAATTGCTTCAAATTCATTATAAGGATCTGGTCGACTGGATGAAAAAACAGGCAATTTGGAGATTTTCTCGAAACCTACAAAGGATAACAAAAAATGGATACCGAGGTCGACTTTTGAGAAAAGCCACTGGAGTAAACCGGAGTAGTACAAGAGCTATGTGAGTATGGAGCCGCTTGGAAGTAAATGGTATGTAGAGTGACCATGAGAGCTGAAGACATGGCTGGGCGTTGATGTCATTGACCAGAGGCTGCTGACCATAGGGTACTGCGAGGAGTGGAGAGGCAGAAGACAATGGTGTATCTGGTCATGAGCCATTGTCCATGCATGTCTTCGTCCTCCCTACCCCAAACTCTGATGTCTTCAGCCTTTGGTCATTGACTCATGTCTCCAGCAGCCTTAATTCCATGTCTTCAGCCCCTCGCCTCCCGCAACAACCGCCGATCAGCAGCATCTGATCATTGACATCAACCCCCGGTCATGTCTCCAACTTTCATGGTCACTTCGGATGGACACATGCCATCCATTTCCAAGTGACCCCCTATAAACATAGCTCCTCTACTCGCAGTTTTCACTTTCGTGAAGACTCAGTTCCTCTATTCGCAGATCACTTTCGGTTTTAGAGATGGTAAGCGTTTCTCAAAGATGTGATTTTCAACTAAGCCCTAAATATCAATTTCTAAGTGGCATATCAAAAAATATCAGAGTAACTGACTTTTTTGTTCTGAATGACGATAACTCAGCAAAAAATTATCGTACAAGGTTTTTAGACAGGTCAAACTAGAGGATAGAATTATCCAAAAAATATTTATGGTGAAATCACTGAAAATAAGTGATTGACGTCCGTGGACCTTTTGGAAGGCAATCAAAAATTTGGAAAAATTTTTTTCCTATGGTTTTCTTATGATTACTCAATAACGATTGGTGGTAAAAAAAAAAATTATTCAATTACTGGAAACTAGAAACAAAAAGCTTCAATTTGCTTTTTTAAAATAACTCTGCGACTATTTTTATCCAAGTTACAGCCCTTTGAAAATCACCTAAAAATTTAGGATTTTTCTTACATCCCTTAATTATTGTGTCTAGTGTACATCGTTAGCACTCATCTGTATTAACGACAAGAAACTCATATGATCAAATCAAAGTATACGTGTTCAAGAAATATCGATGAGTCATCAACCGATCCGAGGTCGATAATGGGCCACTCTCACAGCCTCTTGATGTATCCAGTCTTAATTTAATAACAATGTGAAGTCGGATATGGTTATTCTAGACACGTTTCCAGCATATGTGGTGACCTGAAAATGACCCTCCAGCTCCGGCGTCGATGCTGAATTAAACACGGATTGCGACTATCAGTAAGAAGAATACACGGTCATCAAATAAACAAAAATAAATCTCCGATTAGTTGTTCGTTTCTATGATTTGCTTTTACAAAATATAATAGCGTATAATATGCTACATTTTCGATTTTTGCATTAATTGGAAATGCTAAAAAAATTTATTTCATTTTGATCGATAGTGGTCGTTTAGATGTATGAATCATACAGAAAAATATATCTTCATTTATTGACATTAAAGCTGTAATGAAAAACAAATGCTAAAACGATCCCAAAGAATTTCAAGTGGTCAACTTCAAGAGGATTAAAGAGTTGATTATTGATTCCCAGCAAAATATTTACAATCTGTAACAAACACTTACTAATTCTCTATTTTCCAATCGTATTTGTTCCCAAGTAGATATTTTGATTTTAGTTTCATTTCGAATGTGATTTCCGAGTAATTTTTTACTAGTTCAAACTTGTCATTCTGCTGCCCATTCTGCAAGGAATATCGATCAGGTTTTTGATGAAGGGAATTCTAACAAAAGAACTATCCGTCGATGGTGTTTACAAAATGTTTTTCAGGAGATACGACCTTCGAAAATCAACCCCGTGGACGACCTTCTATGATACATCAATCGATGATGAACTTCTTAAAGAAACTGTGGAAGAAAATCCTCGTCAAACAGTCAGAAATCTTGCATCACATCTCGAAAAGAGAAGAAGGATCGTCTCTGATCGAGAAAATTAAAAACCTCGATATGTGAATAGAAAACGTGCATGGTAACGCCCGACCTTTTGTTTTGTTACAGACCGTAAACAAATAAAAGGCTTGTGGCTATGAACTCCTACCACATCCTCCATATCCTCCTGATCTGTCCCCTACAGAGTACCACTGTTTTCGGAGCTTTAGACACCTTTGTAAGGAAAAATGTTCACAAATGAATTGGACATATAAGTCGGGAATCGAGAAAGGAACCACCAAACTGCAAAGCGGTTATCAAGTAGTTCCCGAACTATTAATGCAATTAGTAGCAATGCTATTACATAATCGCTACAGGAAATAACTACTCCTCGGGATAAAACCCCGCCAGGTATTGAATTGTACCTAAAACCGATCCTCGATCCCTTTCTCGTGTCTCTGCACGATCAGACAAGGTTTCAGAAAATAAAACCCACCACGGGTAGGATTCAACATTTGTCCCAGATGGGAACCAAATGACAGACAGCTGTTTCGAACTTATATTATTTTGTACAACATATTCATAAAATAATGGTAAATTTCATGCAGCACACCCTGCACTATCCCAGAAATAAAAATCGGCATTCCCGATCACGTGATAGAGCGAGCTAGTCGCTAGACGGGCCTTAATGACGCCATAAGTTGGCGGAAGACACGTTTTCTGACGAAACTGGATCATTTATTTTGCATTAGTGTTAATTGTAAGAATCGACCGTTTGCATTTATTTTAATGGGACCGTTTATTTTTATTTGCCGATCTCGTGAGGTGCCTTTTTTATTTACTCGGCGAAAGGTTAAAGGGGAATATCGTTCTAAAAATTGGCTGAGCCGCATTTTCGACCGTTTACCGCCTTGAGAAACGTGACCGCTTGATTTTTTTGTCGACTGCGCCGAGAGACTTTCACATCTGTCAGCGGATCTTTTCTCAATAGAAATAATGTTCATTGCTTTGAAGAAATTACACTTTTTTCAATTACACAGTCTTTCTCATTGAATATAACTCTAAATAATAAATGATTGATAGTCTGGACTCCATGAAAAATCTCTAATAATATAATCCTGAAGTAATCAACTTTCCAGGATTATACCTGAGACATCTCGTTCCAATTAGCTTCATGCCGAAAACTCCTAAAGTTTATAGAAGGTAACATTTAACAGTCTTCTCTACATAATTTTCCTCATATTTTTGATAGAGGATTATCTAAAAAATACAATAACTTATGGGAACGATCAGATTCAAGGGCGTAGGCATCCCTTAAAAAATTGGAAAATTAGTGTTATTTAAAAGTTCAATCAATTTATTCAATTATAACATTTTAATTATTTTAAACCAACCACAAGCATACATTAACTTTTTTATTTCAAATCGGCCGTGAAGGCGCCCGTAACTATTGGACTCCCCCGTTACTTTCTGCAGTGCTGAAATACGATGGTCCATGTTACATCCAAGCTACGCGTTAGATGGACGAAAAGGTCAGTGATCTTACGCAGTCAACAGTGGAACCTCGACTGGGTGTTGTCGTTATTTCCGGACTCAGTTATGCGATTATGTGAACGCATCTTGGCGACTGTCGCCATAACATAAGGAAGATTTGGAAGCGCTGTTTCAAGTAATTCTGGAAAATGAAAATGAGGAATGGGATCGAGAAACCATTGTTTGTACTAGAAGCCTTTTAACTTTATTGCGCAACTTTGATTCTATTTTTTTCTTAGCAGTGTTTTCTGCAATATTCCCACATTCCAAGAGTCTGTTTAAAATTTTACAGACAGAAATATCAGATATTAGTTACTGCAATAAAAAGATCCCCGATATCATATCACATATTCAAAAAATGAGAAACGAGTTTAGTGACATTTGGGACCGTATGGACAGATTTGTGTTAGAAAATCAACCAGCAAGTAAAAGAATGCGTTTGGATTTAATTCCTGAAGAAGATAAGAAAAGCATCTACGCCCGATTATTTTATGAAATTTTGGATGTTATTACTTTGAACATTAGTGAACGGTTTAGTGAAATTTCTAAACTAAAATTCACAAATCTAGATTCCACATTATTTACTTCATTCTTCGAACGTTTTCCTGACGAACTTTTTTCTTCTTTAGTAGATACATCTGGAACATTCTTTGACGCAAATCGTTTAAAAAGTGAACTTCCAGTGATTTATAGTGATCCCGATATGAAAAAGGGCACCGTGATTGAGCTTCACCAATATATTATGTCCCGTCAATTATCTTCTGCTTTCCCGGAGTCATCAAAATTGTGTCATTTAATTTTGACTATTCCTGCCACAAGCAGTTCCACGGGAAGATCATTTTCATGTTTAAAAAGAATAACGACTTATATGAGAAATTCTCAAAAGCATGAAAGACTGTCAGCTTTAGCATTAATAAATATTGAAAGTGTCTTGTTAGAAGATATGAGATTGTCTCCAACATTTGAAGAAACAGTCATAAACTTTTCGCTACACAAACAAAAACCAAAGAATTGATCTTCATTTTAAAAATTAGGATATGTACCTCGGCGTAATCATTTTAGGTTAGTATCTTTTTTTTTATTTTTACTATTTTCATATGGCCTACCATACATCTGACTATACCTCTTCCCTTTATAAAATTTGTATCACATCCCTAGATTCTTTTCTCACGCTACGCCCCTGATCAGATTCCTAACTTTCTTCTGAGCGGCTATTCTAAGCCTTATCGAAGCCACTCGTAATTCTGTTTAACCTTATACTTACTAGACTTTTCCCCATGATTTAAACATAGCATAGCAATGTCTTATTCTAAAAAGTAATGATGATGACTTAAAATTATTTCGGAATGTCACTTGTATTGACAGCTGTTTAATTTTAGAGAGACTTATCGACATTGTGTCGACTTGGTGTCTACATAATAAGCTTTCAATAAATATAATTAAGTGTAAAATTAGTTCATTTACTCTAAACAAACCAACCAGTATTATATCGTTTTTCTCTTAATAATAGAGTCTTAACACGGTATCAAATCGTTAAAGATCTAGGTGTTCTTGATGACACCCTTGCATTCTTCGACAATATTAATTAAATAACTATGAATGCATTAAAATGCTAGGTTTTATAATTAGAAAAGAAAGGTTTACCACACTACACATACGTCGTAAACATTTGAAATGATGTAATCTAACAGGTCATCTATTATCGATTGGCATGGGTAGTCGTGCGAGTGTTGCGCAGCATAGTAGACTGTGTATTATTTTGGCATCGTGAAATAGGAATCGAAAAAAGTTCATTGCGAAATTACGTTAGTGATAATACACCCAGTTACATAACAAGTAATGCTCTACTACTGATGCGATGAGTTTTTGCCTCAGAACTGTATTATTACTTGGAACCAAGTAATATCTATCAAGAGCTAGACTTGATCGAGTAGCAACAGTTACGTATTTAACTTGTAATTTAGGTTTAGCCTTCATATAGATTGACATTATCGCTCTTACACAACAACATCGGAATTTGTTATCTCCGGAAGCTAAGGTATATTTGCTGAGGAAAAGAAACTACCATTTAACTATATCCTTTATCAAAAGAGTTGTTGCAATGATATTAATACAGTGAAAAATTAGTTAGGAATTGTTTACTAAATAAATAATTGGCCATTATTCTTGAACAAATACAGAAATTTGATATTAGATAATGGATATTTAAGAACTGAAAATGACTAAGTGGGCTACTATCTTTCAACTCGTTCGCCTTCCAATGAACTGATAACAAAATTGCATTCATACACCGTGAACTAAAGAGCCTCCAGGAGAATAAAGAGATAGATTTTCCAAAATGTTATATATAATACAAATAATCATGCCGTTTCCTTCCTTACCAGCCCTTATGAAATATAAAATTCGCAAAGCCTGATAAAACAGCATTTCAGCAACTGCCCCGTTAGATTTTAACAATAGTTTTTAACATGAGAATAAGGTTCGTTTTCTCACCTCTAGTTGAAGTCTCTCAAACAATTTAATGGAAAATAATCGCCCAACACGATTTTGATTATTTTTCTGCGAAAAACTGTCATCTAACCATTTTGTGAGGGTGTAGTGGAGATTTAACGAAAATATACAAATCATCAGTGGCTGATATACGATATAAAACCACGTTTCGTTCGTAGACCACTTCAACCAAGATCATTTTTGATGACACGGTACCATTTCTGCGATTCTGAAGAACACGTGTAACGGCTTCCGGAGCGCAAGCCTATTTACGGTATTCAAATAAAGAAATAGAGATAAAAGCGAGGTCTTTACTCGCTTAATTTTGGAAGAAACACGGCGCAAATATGATACAAATTGCCCTCGCATCCGCAATTGCTTGTTAATGGCGGTAATGAAAAATATATGCGTGGGAGTTGTATGAAATACCACGAGCGATAAATCATCAGAATGGCAAGTTCCACGCCATTTAGTCCACGTGAGGCGTACGCTGAGTTAACAATGCTTAAATTTTCAGCTAATAAATCATTAATGCACCGTTGTGGTAATGATTATCATTTCACATGTCTCCACGTGACGAACTATCATGTTTAAATCAATTAATTGCCGACGTTACTACGAGATTCCTCCCTACTTACTTACATTCGTTACATCTTCAAATGTAACATATTCTACGTGAATACCCTAAGGTGTTACAATAAAAGCGTAACATGTGAACTTTAAATAAAACACGGTTTTCTGTAGCAAACAATTGAAGTAGTTATTGATTTATAATGTTGGTGTTTGGCAATTATGTATGAAACAACGTATCCGGTAAGTGACCGCCACGGGTTTGGTGGCACATGAGAAATCTTTGTGGCGAAATTTCCAATAATGGTTTTGCATAAATGTGGCGATATTTCGTTGATACAGCGTTCAATTTCGGCCTTCAAAGCTTGGGTGGTCATGGCTTGCTGGCGTAATTCTAAGACTTCAGAAACCCCCACAGAAAAAAATCCATAGGTGTTAAATCGGAAGATCGTGGCGGCCAATTCTGGTCACCAAAACGGGAAATACGACCAGGAAAGGATTCGTGCAAGACCGTCAATATTTCACGGGTGGTATATTAAGGGGCACCGTCTTGCTGAAACCACATGCCCTCAAGAGCAATATCTTCCAATTGAGGCACATATAACTGAGTTATCATGTCACGATAACGTTCACCATTTCCCGTTAATGCTTTACTTGCCTCGTCTTCAAAGAAAAATGGTCTGTGTGTCACACCAAACAGTGACACGTTACTCGTCGAGCTACCTGGACTATTGGCCACACTCTCGCGAACTGCCGTGATGTTTTGAACGACCACTACGATCTCGTGTCATGTGTTTCACATCAATAACTGATCCAGCACTTTAAAATTGTTCGATTATTTTTTTCACGGTTGACAAAGGAACATTATTTCTAGAGAAAATTGGGCCTTTAGGAGTCTTAGCAAACAGACTCACCATTTTGATAGTAATGCATAACAACAAGGATGCGTTGTTTTATCGTATAGCGCTCCACGTTTACTAACTCTTATCTGTCTCCTATCAACCTGTCACAATTATTGATCTATAGAATCATGACAGCCAAAATGGCGTGCAATTCAATTCAATCCTGGGCTCTTATTGTAACATCAAAAGCATAAATCGATGCTTAATAAACAAGTTACATTCGTTAAAAGTAACGAACAATTATTATTCCGTACAGGTTTAAACAGGACTTTCTACATTAAAGAAAATTTTAAATAGAACCATAACGAGAAAGTAAGAACGCAATTTTGTTGCAGATACTGCACATCAGAACGCCATAAGAATTCTTCCAACTACCAAGCGATCAGGAGGTCGTGTAGAGAACATGGAATGCTTTTTGAAGACGCGGACTTTCCCGCAGGACCAAAAGCGCTCTATCACCACAAGAAACCTCCTTTGCACCCAATAGTTTGGATGAGACCACACGTAAGTACTAGATTTTAGGAACATGCGTGCAAGGGTATTTAATTCTACTAGTCACTTTTTAAATTTTGACTCACGAAATATTTTAAAAATTTTAGAAATTTTACAAATCTTAAAAATCTTTAAAATCTTATAAATCTTGGAAGTCTTAGAAATCTCGTTAGAAACCTTGCAAATCTTAGAAACCTTAGACAACTCAAAAATCTTAGAAATTTTTTTTAAAAATCTTAGAAATATCAGAAATATTAAAAATCCTAAAACTCTTTAAAATCTCTATAATATTAAAAATCATAAAAGTATTTTAATCTTAAAAATCACGAAAATCTTTAAAACGCAAAAATGTTAAATATCTGAAAAATATGAAAAATGAAAATTTTTAAATTTGAACAATGCATTTTGAAGTTTGAAAACTCTCTAAAACCTGAAAAATGTAAAAAATCTGAAGTCTAAACAATCTGAAAATAGTTTGTAGAAAATATAAGTCGCAAAAGAGACGCAGTTTACATTAATTAGAAGATAATTTGACCTTCTAAAGACGACAGCGATTTCCGTTTTGATGAGAAACTGTCGGTTTTCGCATAAAGCCGAAAAATATTGTTGATATGAAAATACTCCCTGTGACACCTCTTTCTAAAGTATGTTATTGTACATCGAATTCAACAAGAAAAAAAAAGAAAGCAAAGACAACGAATTGAAAACCTAATTTTATTTTCACCTACAGATAATAAGATTTAAAAAAATCGACTTAAAAAGAAGTAACTTAACTAAAAAGCAAGAAATAAATGTTTTCTACAACAATTTAATACTTATTTGTTGTTCCGTTTAATGTAGTTAACAAATTATTGTTTATTATGTACTTATTACTAATTATTTTATATAATTTTGAAGTCGGTGCCATACAATATTAGTAATGCGAATGCCGGCCCTCGGCAATTTTAAATGTAAACTCGTTGTGATAGTAGCAAGGTTTATATTTTTTTATGTTTTACTTGGCACCGACTTCAAAATTATATAAAACAATTAGTAATAATTACATAATAAAAAACAATTTCTTAATTACATTAAACGGAACAACAAATAAATATTACATTGTTGTAGAAAACATTTATTTCTTGCTTTTTAGTTGTTTATTTTGAAGTGGGTTTTTTAAACTTACTATTTTACAATTTTAATAATTTTAGTGATGGGTAAACCTACTAAGAATCTGCGAATGAGAAAACGACAGCTACTTGAATGAGGAGTTCCGTTGTGTATCTTCGAAGTCTAAGGTTCAATAGTAATGAAATTAAGATGGGACCACCTCGAAGCTATACTGAACCCAACGCAAAAAGAATAATTAAAATCTGTTCATAAACACAAAAGTTATACCCAAACATACATAAAAAACATTATACAGACGAATAGACAAACGACTTTTTGAAGTCGGTTAATGAAATGAGAAGTCAGTTCGAAGTGTTGCACTATATTCATCTTCATCAACAAATTACATAATGAAAAATGAGTAAAATTTACCACAAATTGGAAAAAACTAGCTATGTCAATGATTGATTGACAACAAGAAATCTCGACCAAAGAAAATAATGAAAAAATTAACTTAGCAACACGACGTTTCGAAATCTACAATTGATTATTACAAACACATACTGGAGTGGGTTGGAAACTTTGGTGTGAAGATAACACTGACGTAGTTTTCCACAAAAAAAACCAAAACGCTATAATTTGATAGCGTTTTGCGCAAAACTACGTCAGTGTTATTATATACACAAATATCTTAATAATCGCGTTACCCTATTACCCTCCGCCACTGGTCTAGCGTGAGGCCACAATTAAGACCATCCGATAAAATACAACATTTGAGACTCGCCTATCAAATACGGCGTAATTCGAGTCTACTCTCGGCTTTTAATTGTTTATTTATTACTCTGACGCATGTTACCCAATAACTTTATATCCCTTCGATGGCTGTGACCAGTGGGCGGTAGTTTATGGTGCCTCAGTTAGAGTAGTGCCCATTTTTGCGCTCGTAATAGTCGGTAATTGGAATTTGATCGAGTTGCCACCTACAAGCAGATTTCCTGCTTCCTCACGGGACGGTGGAATTTATGACGACACCGGGAGACCAGTTATGTCGTCCGAATCGGATTCATCGCTGGTTTTATGATAGTTCTATATATACATAAGTAGTTTCTTGTGGATTTTACAGTTTCGTTCTTTATTTGGTGATCAAAAAGTGAAAAACGGAAATATAACAGAAGAAAATAAACTATTAAACAAACTACATCACCGCAGGAAGCAGAACAGTTAGTACTATCTAATAAGGATTAGGTCCCAAAACTTCACACACAAGAATTATTATACCATATCAACTAAACTATAGTTGTGACCAATATTATCATAGGACAAACTAGACAAAGCAGAGAGTGCTGAATCTAAGAACATCAAGAAAACAGTAGATGTGAGATACTGTCCGTGAGTCATAAAAAAATTCATCTAGGCAGTGAAAGAGTTGACAGCTGGTAAGAATGGCACAACAGCAACACAGAGCAATAATAAAGACCAATCGTGGACAACGAATGTACCAGGCGTAATGGCTAGTCCTTGAAACCAATTCGAAGAACCTAAAAGCATGACCAGTAACATCACCTATCACCTATTTTACTTTATAAGTTACCAAGACCTATTATTTACGAAAAATTTTTTACTTTTGATTCGAAAATATACGAGATCAATTTTAAGAATGGATTTAATTAACTTCTTTGTGTTATCAAAAGTGCCAGTGGCACTTAGTGATTAGTGGATTAGTGATTTATCCCATGATAAGTACAGGATGATTTAATAATAAATCTATCAACGTCTAGAATACAGTCAAACTACACTAGACACAAGAATTAAGGGATGTCATAAAGTTTTAAATTTTTAGGTGATTTCCAGAGGGTTGTAACTTGAAGAAAAATAATCGCAGAGCAATTTTGAAAAAGGCAAATTGCAGCTTCTAATTTTCAGACCTTGAGTTCAAAATTTTTTACCGTCAGCTGTCTTTGAGTAATTATAAGAAGACCAACGGAAACGATCACGGACTTGGACTTTTCAAAAGATCCACGGACTTGGACTTTTTAGATACTTTTAAAAGGTAAATTTTGACTTTGGTAATTAATTACTCAGGAAATACTAATCGTACAGAAAATCTCAGTAGGGTTTTAAAAACTGAAAAGTATTCTTTACAAGTTGTAGTTATTGATTTTTGATAAAAAAAAAAATGTTCAGTGCGAGAATGTTGATTGAAGAAGAAGTAAAAATTATAAAAAGTATTGAGAAATGATATTAAGTAAGAGGTAAAGAGGTGGCACAACATTGAATAATGGATAGACGAAAGACAGTTTTTTTAACCTCATATGATCCCAAAAAAACCCTTAAAATTTCAAAACGCTGATTTTTTTCACTTTCTTTTAATCGTGTTCGGAATAATCGAATTTGTTGTTTTTGATAGAAATCAGTTTAAGAATTATTTTTTTCAATATATATTTATTTCTCGATGTTGAAAATGTTTCTTTTTTCTTTTATCAAAAATCCATATTTCTTTAACAAAAAATGTTAATTATTGTAAGAGAAACAGATAAAAAAAAAACATCGTACTCGGCTTTTAGACCGCTCAAATTAAAGAAGATAACGGTTACCTAAAAAAGCTCTATGATGTAATCATTGAAAAAAAATTATTAAAATCCGTGGACCTATCGAAGAGCAAGCAAAAATTTATTTTTTTTCCTGATGGTTTTCTTATGATTGTGCGAAAACTGCTGATAGTAATAAAGAAAATTTTAACTCAAGATCTGAAGACTAGAAAAATGAAGCTTCAATTTGCTTTTTCTGAAATTCCTCTGCAACTATTTTTCTTCAAATTACAGCCCTTTGAATATCATTGAGATTGAGATTTTTTATATCCCTTAATTTTTGTGCCTATACGAGTATAAGGACATCCTTATGATGTCCTTATACGAGTATAAGGACATCACTGAATATTTATTGACATAAATTTATTTTTCTTTTTCTCGGTAAAATCTCCTTATTTGTCCATTTTCGGATATTAATTTAGACGCAAAATTTACTAGTCTTTCAATATTCCATTTTAAATACACCATAACATAAAAAGACTCTGTTTTATTTCTATAATGTTTCCAAAATTTCTATGATCCAAAACTTCTTTGTTACCTCATCTGGACCTTTATCTACCTGCACATATAAACATTATACTTATAAAACATATTTTAACGATGAAAACTATTCTCAAAAATAGCTTTTTCTAATATTGCGGAAATTATAATGTTCCTCTTTTATTTCCACTTATTATTCCAATGTAAATTTTAGCAACTAGTTAGAACTTGTAGCGCAAAATTCCTCTTGGGAAAAAATCTAATCAAACCGTCCGAATGCCATTTGACCTCGACCCCTGTGATATCATCTCATCCACGAGTACCTCGCGCATTTTTTTTGCGTACACCACTGCCTCCCACACAAACAAGGTGATTTTTACAACGATACGTCGATAAGATCTGACTCACCACTGAGCTTCGTGTAGACTTTTTTCCCCGACACCTTCTGATCGTTAGTTGGAAACTGAAAATTTCAATTCTATTATTATCGCGACGATCTTTATAGTCCCGTGAATTTTATTGCGGGAAAAAAACCACCGGTATGCCACTTCAGAGCCAACAGCGCCGTTGAATTACTCGAAGAAAATAAACACGTGACTCTTTTTGCGACTAATTAAGACGAAGTTTATGGCGCTGACAGAGGTTTTCTCTTTTTACGTCGCCGACATCTTTCGGAGTTCGCTTGCTACCGATGATTATCTACGGGATTATTTAAATATCATACGTAAACTATTCTGTTACAGCTATAATTGGTGAAAAAGAGCAAGGGTAATGGCTATGAAGATAATAACTTTATTTACATAAAAAACTATTGACCATCTCGACACCCTGATCTTATCGCCATTGGTTCCCTTCGTATATAAGTTATCAAGAATTGCGATCATCTACCAGGAATGTAAATATAAAACAGGAATTTTTTGTATAAAAAATACCCATTTATTATATGAGTATGATAAAAAATATTTAATTCGAAGTATTCCCCATTGCTATCTATACATTGTTCTCATATCTCTGACAATTTGTGGATTCCATGCCAAAAAGAATTCTTACACTTTTGAGGCAAACCAGTCATCGAGCCACTTTCGTACATTTTCGTAAGGGTGAAGCCCAGCTCAGCAAGTGCGTGTCCCATCGGATGGAGTCAAGTCTGGTGTCGATGTCGATGGTTCGCCTGGAGTTACCCTTGATCTTTTACGTTTAGAATTCTCGATATATATCCACTATCCATCGCCAGTCACAATTCGACGGAGAAATGACTTTCTTTTGTACCTGGTAAGCAACATTCCGCAAATGGTTTTTCGGTTTTCCTGTTGTCTTTCATTCAGTTCTTGTGGAACCCATGCCATTTTACCATCTTCTGGATCCTTCCTTCCATGGATGGCTTTCAAACGTATGGAGACGGCTTCTCGTATCACAGTTAATAGATCCGCGAGTTTTTGTTGCGTTTGAGCATCATTCTCGTCCAAAAATCCTTGCAATTCGCTATCTTCAAACTTTTTTGGTGGTCTTCCACGTTCTTCGTTTCTCACATGAAAATTGCCAGTTTTGAATTTTTTAAACCACTCAAAGCACTGTTATTTACCAAGAACACGCTCACCGCAGGCTTCGACAAACATTCGATGAGACTCTGCAGCAGTTTTCTTCAAATGGTAACAAAAAATCAATGCTGTCCGTAACTCGTAGTTTCCAGACATAAAATTCGACATGTTGAACGCTATAAAAAACAATGTTGTTCTATGAAACTTGTATTGTTGTGAGATAATAACCTTTATCAGATGTCAAAACAAGAAAATGGCGCCAATGACGCGGTATGACGGTAACTACATTAGCAGCTAGTACATCTATGGGCAAATTCCGGTTTCATATTTACATACCTGGTAAAGAGATGCCGTGTATAGCTTTGCCATCGCCAAAGAACTTTTAACATACTCTTCAAATTCAGGACATGAAAATTTCTATTATCGTACACAGTTAAATTAATTTTTTCAGCATTTACTGTATACATGTTTTCTAGAAGCAACACAATCAAGAAATAACCACCATATTTGTTGCCCTTGATACAACCCCATAAAAAATCCAACGGTGTTAAAGCTGGTGGTCTAGATGGCCAGTGGAACCTCTTTGCCAAATCTATTCATAGGCAACGGTTTCGATTAAGTACTCTCTTAGAATTACAATATAATGGAATGTTGTTCCGCCTTGTTGAAACCAAATAGACTCACTTGGTAGGGTCCTATGTAGTAGATCTAGATCAAGTTCACTAGAGCAGGAACAACTTCATCTCTAATGCAATTTAAATATCTTCAGCTATCAAATTCTCCTTAAAAAATGGACCAACGTTATGATTGGGGATATCTGTCTATACGTTAACTTTCTGAGGGTGTTGTGTGTATATCCCATGCATTCAATGAGAATTGAATACACGAGACTAATATCTACAGTTCTGCAAGTCTAATTCCTTCCCCAATATAAAGATTGTTTTGTCTGCAAAATTGACTCAAAAGCTACCATTCTTATGTTCAGTTTGTTCCTTATTACTTTACAAAAAGGTCTTGTGTTAGTTCCTGGACAAATGTCATTTTATAAAGATTAAGTGTTATTCCTCTTTGAGTTTTCCTTATTTACCACCCATTTGGAAAAATGGGTAAAAATAACTTAACTTTGTGATTTAAAAAAAATACCAATAAGTTCACACAAACCTATTTTTGTCTACGTCACAATCTACTACATAATCTAGCTTAACTCTATAATCTAAACTACTTCTCTTTGTGACAAAATAGGAAAAAGTGTCATTTTAAATCTATCCGTCTAGTAGCAAGGCAAAGAAATGCGCCTGTTTAAAAATACTACAGTATAAATTTAACAAAAACTAAATAGCCTACGAAAGAATGTGCGATTTCACGCAAATAAAAATCTCCAAACAATTTACATTTTATCAAATTTAATTTCGATATTACTTTCCCAATATTCTAAATCGGTCACAGTTCGAAAATTTCAGGTCAATGTTTAGCGTAACTCGCAACGCCGAACTAGGTTAATGCCGTTTTTTATTTGATATGATGAAATTATTCAAGTTCAATGCAAGTTTATGATTTCGTTACTTTTTTGTACGGCGAGGCGAATTGTGGAATAAAGCGTGGAATTTTTATATTTAAGGGGGTATATTCTTGAGCTGTTCGCACGTACTGTATCATAAATTATACAGGGAGATCCAGATTTATTAAACGGGCCGCTTCTTAACCTTTAGTAGTTCCAGAAAAAGCTTTTCCACCTACTGCACATTCGAGGTAATGACTTGAGAAACTATTACCTACCTAGAGAACTTCTGGGTTTGGGTTCAATCTGAAGGCGCCATTAACTTTGTCTGCCCTTCGTCGACTTAACTAGGAATTTTTAGATTTTTCCTCGAAGAAACGGCTTTTTGCGAAAGAAATTCGATGAACCATCGTAGTTCGGAAATTTTGTGGGAAAGAATTATTATTAAAAAAATACAAAAGCCTCGAAATGAAGGCGAGTTATAGGGGATACACACGTAAATCGACCTCCTGAATACGATACAAATCGCCGTTTTAATGGAGAACTGCTCGGTTTCCTCTGAAACAAAAAAAAAATCCCGCAGGCATCGAACCAATAATTCTGCGACAAGATTCAGTCACCTAAACTTCAAACCTTGATAGGGTGTAAACCTCATTCACTTAAATTGAGAGTATTCTCTTCAGACAATTCTAATTTTGTGAATTTATTACGACAGTCAATTGTACATTTCAAGTTCGGACTTACAGCTCATCAAGAATAGGAGCAAGTCCTACAACTGCGATATCAGACCGTCCATGTCCACTAGATGCGCAGTAAATAGCCTGATCTTTACTCAGTCGCATTGAGACATTTTCATAGTGAATATCGAGTATGTATGAATGTACGCAGAGGTACGCAGAAACATCGAAATTTCGTATTATCAATAAAAAAAAATGATATTTATGTTTATAATAACCAAAACTATTTGCGATACCGGAAAGGTTCAGTGGCCTGAAATAAGAGGAAAGAGTGTATGTTAGTAGTTGCATACTTTCACTGTGAGATGTAACGAGTGTTCACTGACGTATACTTTATGATAAATCAAATTAATACTATTATTATACTTTAAAATGTCGCGCATCATCTCGTTAACCACTTCGAAAGTAAACTTTTGGTATATATGTATCGTCTTCTAACGAGACCACTATTGTCTAACCTTAAAAGTTGTTAATTACAGCATCTGTACAAACTTACAAATATATCCTTAGGTAAAACGTGGGTTGACAATAAAGGAAGATTATTAAATTTAATTTTAAGTTAAAGACGCCAGTAAGTTAATTTTAACTTACTGGCGTCTACAAGATGCGAGCCTCGTGTGTCAAAGGTATACTCACTTACACTGCACTGACGAGACCCAAGATAAGGTCGAAACCGAAAGGCAGTTAGTGATATCCTGAGATAGAGGACGCTTTACATTTTCCTTGTAGTTTTAGAGCAATCTAATTCACTGTATTTGAGTGCTAATTCTGTTAACAAAATACGGCAAATTTCGCCATATAATTCAGCGCTCTTCGTTGCCATGTAGCCAGAAGAATAGCTGTTTTGGCTTAATTTGTTTAGTCCTTATTATATAAGGTAGTTGCAGATGGTGTGGAGATATCTCCCCACTTAAATTTTTTTTAGCATACTGTATTTTGTTTATATATTTTCAATTACTGCTTTTGGCGTAGCATTTTTGGAACAAGTACATCTTGTTGAGACAAGAGGAATAAGAAACTCTAATTAAATATAAGTTTTTTTCTCTTTATTTACGTTGCTTTGCGTTTCCTATAAAGAACGAGTTTGTTACACAGTTATATCAATTATATTTAATTACTATTTCGTATTTTACATCGAGGAAGTATTCTCGATTGATTAATCCGTCTAGATACGTTTCCCTGCTACTCCGAAACACATCCGCGTATGTTCCAGAAACGATTGGGGCCCATCCATGCGTACCGCAGGAAATGCAGAGGCGCATAAGAAGTGCCATCTTTTACGGTGCGCATTGTTGGACGACCGTGAGTCGGTCGGACGCTAAACGGGCATCGCTCAGCAGGAGGCTGCTCGGCCGTGACGGGACCATGACCACCGCAACGATTTTTATTCGAGTTGGTACCAACAGACGACGCGACGACGCTACCGTTTACAGTTGGTCACATTACTTAAGGGTAACGCCGACATCCATAGAATGAAGAAAATCAAAATAGTACACTTTTAATTTTTTTACTATACAGGGTATGTAAGAACTTGGTGATTTATCTTTAATGGAATGCGCGTCAAGATTATACAAGTTGACTGTGCATATTATTTACATTATTACATTATGGTATATGAGTTTGGGCCTCACCAGCCACTGATTGAATGGGTAGTCCCTTGGCGATCCCCTCTTATCCGGGTTATTACCCAAAAATGCTATCCCATAAAAGAAGCAATTTAGGCACGTCCCCCACCTTAAGCCTCGCCTCCTCTAGGATAACAGGAGTCCCTAATATAAGGTACCTCTTCTCCTCCAGTGCGGGGCAGGTGTATAGAAGATGAATCGAGGTTTCTTCGTCTTCTTTACAGTATCTGCAGGCTGGGCTGTCAGTCAGCCTCGGCTTTGTGCCTGTTCAATTTATTGAATTATTAAGCCCATTTCTCAATCTCTAAGTATTCGATGAAGAGTTTGGTTATTCGACAACCCGTTACTCCTCTCCTTATCTTTTATTGTGCCTTGTGGGTCTCTTGCCCAGCCATTGATGCGGTCTCTGATCAGATTCCGACTTATTCCCACTGCAGATTCCGGTCTATAGAGGTCTTCCCTGGTCCCTAGTCTGGCAAGGTCATCTGCAATTAGATTTCCCTTAATGCCATTATGCCCAGGTATCCATAATAATATCCGAGTTCCACCGGTCCTTTCTCTGCCAAATGATTCAATGCTTCTTAGCAATTATAAACCAGCTTCGACTTTGTCGTTGCTGAATTCAGGGCTGCCAACGCCACCCTGCTATCCGAGCAGATACATACCTTCTCCTGGGTCCGATTTTGGTCGGCCCCCAGAACACCGTATGTAATTGCAACTAGCTCGGCCTGGAGTGCGGTAGTGTATTTGCCCAGGGGAAAGGTTTTACCTATTCCATTATTGTTAAAATTAAAAAATTATTAAAAATAACAAATAAAAATTATAATAAATAATATTGTTTGAAGGCCTGAGTTATTGAGTTTTTAACCGACTTCAAAAAAAGGCTGAGGTTCTCAATTCGTCTGTATATATATTTTTTTATGTATGTTCTGGTATAACTTTTGTTTATGAACCGATTTTCATTATTCTTTTTCCGTTGGATTCGGTATAGCTCCAAGGTGGTCCCATCTTCATTTCATTGGTATTAAACCTTGGACTTCGAAGAGATACAACGGAACTCCTTATTCAAGTAGCCGTCGTTTTCTCAGTCGCAAAACATCCTTAGATCTACCCATCACTTAAAATTATAAAATAATAAGTTTAAAAAAAACGACTTAAAAAAGTAACTTAACTAAAAACGAGGAAATAATTGTTTTCTACAACAATTTAATACTTATTTGTTGCTCCGTTTAATGTAATTAAGAAATTATTGTTTACTCCCATTACGTAATTATTATTAATTGTTTTATATAATTTTGAAGTCGCTGCCATACAATACTAGTAATGCGAATGCCGGCCCTCGGCAATTTTAAATGTAAACTCGTTGTTATAGTAGCAAGGTATATATTTGTTCATGTTTTACTTATGTTTTTGCTAGTTGTTGTTGTATGCATCATTTACTCTTCTCTTCCTAAAATTTACATAAAGCTGTCTTAGAACTTTATGCTATTGAGCACAAAGTTTCTGAGCATGCTGTATATTGCATCAGAAAGTCGTAACTTTCTAACACAAAACTTGAAATAAACGCGTTATAATTTCAACTCTTCCTTGCAGGAAATTTGTCAGAGGCCTCGTTTCATGAGTGAACCGAACGGCAACAGCAGCTGCAGATTTTCGGTGGAAGCCGGCGAACTTGGCGACCAATGGTTACTAGCTGCGGTAGCTTCGCTGGCCTTAACCCCCAAGTTCCTCGACAGAGTAGTACCGCCAGATCAAGGATTCGACAATTCGAATTCGTACTGCGGAGCCTTCCGGTAAGTAACGGGTTTTCGCAAAGCGCCATACAGATGGATAGTTGATATAAACGAGGATTAATGATGGGACCTAGCATGGATCCTTGTGGAACTCCGTCGTTCTTTCTCAATGTTAAATGTAGGGAGATATTGGTTTGCGAATAGAAACTAAATACAAATGAGTTTTAGTATGGAATATGCAAAATAAGACCAAAAACAAAAGCATTGACCTCAAATGAAAATAATTTCTTGTCGTGCTCAAAATTTCTAGATAAGATAATCACCAACGAAATAGTTAACTTAGGATGTAGACTCAGAAATACCTTTTACACAAAATGATTTGTCTATTATATAATTGCAAATAAACACTTAAGCACCAAATAAACTGTAGGAATTTAACCAATTCCTACGTTTGTGATATCAGCATTGTACGTAACTTGACCAAGACGATTCCTTATTTTGGTCGATTTTCTATGGTTCTCAACTATCTAGAACGTACTACAGAAAATAAGGAGTTTATACTCCAACCCATCTGCAAATGCCTTATATAATAAGGACTAAACAAATTAGGTCAAAACAGCTATTCTCTTGGCTATATGCCTATATGTTTTGATCTAATTTGTTTTTAGTCCTTATTATATAAGGCATTTGCAGATGGGTTGGAGTATAAACTCCTTATTTTCTGTAGTTTGAATGTTACCCTCTGGTAGTAAAACTTTGCATTATATTGATGATATCTAGAACATGTCTAGAACATATCCACAACAATAAATTAGGGTAATTATAGAAATAATTTGGATAGAATAGTTGTCTAACCAAGATAATCGATTTTTCAGTAGATTCCCAGAGCTCGGAATTTTTCTGTTAATCTCGGATTTCCTAAATCTGTTTATATCCTTTTCTCGAGTATCTCTGTTTCGAATTATTTATTGTACATATGTGCATATTCAAGACGACTCGCGACTGTAGCATCAGACTTTTCCAACAATATTCTGCATATTGTCGATATCACCATATTTTAATTGTCATCAACCTGGTCGAAAGTAGATTAAACTGATGACATCTAGGTAGCGATTCGTAATCCTTATAACTGTGGCATCTTGAATAACTGAAATAATGTTCATCTTTTAGTTTTTTAACAGTCGAGCCGATGAGCTCGAGCTCGCTACACAAATGAACTACTTAAAACTCTAGTTATTACAGAGTCGGAGGTAAATAATATTGATTTTCAATTTAATGGCGGAGTTAGACATTATTTCAACGCCTACTCGACCGAACACAATAAGCCTACAACTATTTAATATTTGTTGGGACGTACACCTTACACCCACCACCCTATTCTGATCATTTACCTTCGAGAGACTCTCTATAACAAGCTATATTTTACTATGCACTTTGTGCATTTTTTCGCCGGGGATCGTTTCCGATTGTAACACAATATATTATATTAGATGTAAGGATAAAGCGGCGATGCGCGTTCTTCGCTCTTCTAACAAACTATCTTTCTTAAGTGATTATTAAAATGAAATATTGAATAGTTTTTATTGGATGCAGCTATTCGCGTTTGCGATCGATCCTTTGTTTCTTCGATCGAGCCTCGACTGGAGCATAGAGGAAGTGCAGAATCGCCACGTGGATACAATGGTCACTTCCAATAAACAGGACTTGGATGACTAATTGCATCATTAAATTAGAATGACTTCCATACGAGTACTTGAGCACCTAGGATCACCTAGGCAGACTTGGAAGCATGTGGCTATCATCGATATTAAATATCAATCAACGGTCGTGGCATCCATCTCTTGGATGAATAGATTAATTACACAGGCCAATAAAGATTTTGTTATCGGACTTTTTTAACTTTTGGCTTAATTACATACCATGAACTAGAGAAACGCTATTTTTTTGTTTCCACCACGTACCAGTATTTATAAACGTACATTATACAATAATTTGTAGTATTTAAAACCGAGGTTCTATAAAATTAAATTTTGCCTCAATCTTTGCGGCGCCCCTGTGTTTAATCGGTTCAAAACGTAGGCACAAGTATGAGGAATTTACCTAAACAGAGTTGACTGTTGGGGATGTTCCGGTTTTATACTATTCGGGTATTTACATAGTTGCTGTAGTACGTTTTTAATGTGTATACGTTTACTCCTGACATCGCGTCGTCTGTTTTTATTTTGCTTTAAAAATGCGTAGAAGTTGTAAAAATACACCAAATATATTTTGTTATGTATATGATGTTTCAAAAAACGTTATTCATGCAAATTTGGTTGATCCGTAAAAAATTCTTTTGCCGCCACTTCATATTAAATTAGGATTAATGAAGCAATATGTAAAAGCTATAGATAAAAATGGTAATTGTTTTAAGTACTTATGTGGCAAATTTCCAGCTCTTTCTGAAGCTAAAGTAAAAGAAGGCATTTTCGTAGGACCACAAATAAGAAAATTAATGCAGGACCAACAGATTGAAGAAATAATGACATAAATTTAAAAAATGTCTTGAATATGCTTCAAAAATGTAACAGAAATTATCTAGGAAATTATAAACATCCGCAGTATGAGGAAATTGTCAACAAAATGCTGGATAAGTAAGCAACTTGGTTGTAATAAGAGCATAAACATTCAGTTTCTGCATGCTCATCTGAACTACTTTCCAGAAAAGCTTGGTGCTGTTAGTAAAGAGCAAGATGAAAGGATCCATCAAGACATAAAGGAGATGAAAAGGAGACAGCAGGATCAATGGTATGTGGCGATGATGGCAGATTACTGCTGGATGCTGAAAAGAGAACATCCAACAATTGATCATACAAGAAAAACTACAAAGCGAAGTTTTTTGTTAAAAAAAGAGAGATTTTCAAAGATCAAAATAAATTAAGATTTATTATAAGAGACTCAAAACTATTTGTGCTGTTGCTTTTTACTATGTTCTTTAATGTTTATTAAATATAATCTTTATTAAAATGTAATTTTTCCTTTAGTTTTTAGTTTTTTCTCTTAGTTTAGTTTAATTTATTCTCATTATTCAGTTGATCAAAAACCTTACATGAGGGACAAAAACGGAAGGTACGAGTAGATATGAAATCAGCATAAATAACTCACTTATAATCACTTATTGAACCCAAATCAACTTTCAAAATGTCGAAATTTGTAGACATGTGTTATCTATCACTCGCTCACTTCTATCATTTCACTTTTTTCAAGTATGCGGTTGGAGTTGCTCATCAAAGGGTTGTCTTTTCGATAACAATTTACCAATTCCAGGATTGAAAGCCCCAAAACTTATCGTCGATTACTTTCGTCAATTTCGCCTCTCAAAAACTAAAAACCATCAAGAAATAATACTGAACTCTCTAAAAATTAGGGAATAAACATCTCTCATTATTTCTCTTCTTCTCATTCTTCTTTTTATTCAATTTTCCTGCAAATATTGCATTATCCGCATACCAAATATACACTGAGCACTGCGCTGACATTCCTCTTCATTTAAAAAGGTTTCCTCTTTGGCTAGTATATCTGCTTGCTTCATTGGAAGATTATTCACAGAATTGCTTCGCCAAAGCATCAAGCTATTCGAACTATGATATTTTTGATCAACTAATTCTTCGAAATTCTGCCAATCAGCTGCGACCAATGAGCAATCAATAATTAGAGGTAAAAAACAAAAACAGGTGACCAGTTTCTACGAACACCGAAAGATCGCGACGCACGTATTTAGGCGACCCAGTTGGCGTCAGCAGGAGATGATCAAGACTGTTTTAAACATCGCTCTATATCAAAATAAGTTTTAATTGTCTCCTGATGATGCCAAATTGGTTGGCGAAACGCGCATCGAGAGCCGTGTACTCTTTCGATGTTCTCGTCTCCTGTTTCTGTTGCTGCATCGGAGGTTACCACCCCTTGCCAGGAATAGGAGATAAAATAATAACTTACAGTAAATTTGTATTGTAAAGTTAGAGTCTTTGTAAAATATTTTAACTCAATTCGTGTATTTATTAAGCGCATATTTAGTATTGCAAACGTTGTACTGGAGGTTCAAAACTATACGTCTACTATTTTCTGGCGTTTCAAGATGTTTTCAATTGGCAATGTGTTTGAGAGTTCGCTACATTTTATCGTCGTAATTACGACGTTTAACTGAAACGATCTCAGCATTTAATCCAACGTTTTACGCCGGTGTATTTTACCCGAAATTAGCGTATCGTAACGAGGGAGTGCTAGCAATGCATTAGTTGGCGTTTATTGCCGGTTTATCTTCGGGTATTAAGCGGATATTTGCTATTAACATACCTAAACTGTTTATTTGCGCCAGACGGCCGAGCACACGAACACTTTTTCAGCTCGCGATTGCTACCTCTTGCACACCAGGAGCGTACCAAATGGTCATTAGAAATATATTTAGTAACAGTACTAGGATGGAATTTGACCAACCTCTTTGGGTAGAGGGAAAGAACGTTATATTTTATGGCGTATTAAAAGTATTATCATACAGTGTTTTCGTAAAGGAATGAATAAATTCGTTAAAAGTAGCGTAGCTTATGTAAAAAATGTGCTTTTTCACATTCCGTACTAAAAGAGGGGGTTGTTATTAAAAAAAAAATATATACCGATTACATTATACGTCATACACAAATGACCCTGTATGTATTAATATTTTAAAAATAAGCAATTAAAAATAAAACCTTACGTATCAGAGGTATTTTCCCTGAAGTTATTCCTAGAATTTTTAACGAATATATTAATTACTTTCCAAAAGCACTGTATAATTCTAAAGGGTGCCTCAGTTGAAACTATAGGATTTGAACTGCGTGCCATTTATATTCTGTCAAAGATAAAGCACCAATATTTAACGACTATCATCTACAAACCATACGACGTCATGTCACGATAGCGTTTTCCATTTACTCTTATAGAATGATCAGTTTTATTTTCAAAGAGGTAGGTCAAATTACTCCACCACTCCAAAATCCGCCCCAAACCGTGCATCTCTGTGGAAGCAATTCTTTTTCGTGAACAGCATGTGGATTTTCAGTCCTCAATCCGTCAAGTTGAAAATGTTCTTCATCGCTCAACAAAATTTTGTTCCAAAAATCAGAATCACCTTCTTTCTCTTCTAATACTCAATTACCAAATGTACGACGTTGCAAATGGTCTGTAACTTTTAATTGTTGTGTCAGCTGAATTTTGTATGCTGACAGATGCAGATCTTTCTTTTAAAGTCCAATGCGTGGTGGCTCTTGGCATATTCAATTGTTGTGCACGACGTCGAATTGATGTGTTTGGATACTCCTGAACACTTTCTATTACTGTAACAAACAATATTTTCATCTGACCGACCACAACGAGGACCTATTGGTTGCCTTATCAATAACAGAACCAACTTCAACTTTCTTGATTATGTTACGAACTGCTACCTTTATAGGCATTTTATTTTATCCTAATTTTGTGCGAATTTTTGTAAATGCAACTGTAAATGATGGATCACTTTCATAAAACAATTGTATACAAACTGTTCGTTGCTGAACTGTTAATCGCAGCATGTTGACGTCGTATGGCTTGTAGATAAGAGTCGTTAAATGTTAACGCCCTATCTTTGACAAAATACAAATGGCGTGAAATTCAAATTCTACAGTTCCAACTGAGACACCCTATATATACTACATGTAATTACTATTGTTTCCGTATTCTATTAGAAAGGTATATCGTTGTTATTCAAAAACAAATCACCGATAACTTTATATACCGAATATAACTGAGGAAAATATTATATTTTATAGAATTCCAAAATCATACAATTCAATCAGCTGGAGGCCATGTATGATGTATCAATACCACTGTTTTCCCAAAATCAAAAAGATTTCCATATTTTCATTTTTTCTTTGAGTATTACAACGTTCAAAAAAATAAAAATATACAGGATGCAGTCTATGGAATAACAAACTTTTATGCATATCCAAAATAAACTTCATGAGAAAATGCGAATTGTTTTTGTAATAATATATTTTGAACTATTTTAAAAAGTTTTCGCTTTTATAAAGCAATTGTATTTGTTAAATTCAAAGCACAGCAGTTAAAGAGTATACCAGGTATATAAATGTGAAACCGAAATTTACCCATACATGGCCTAGCTGTTTAGTTGACAAATACCTTCCCATGCGGCTTACTCACCAGACTTGGCTTCGTCCGATTACTACTTATTAGCATCGATGAGACACGCACTTGCTGAGCAGGGCTTCACTTCTTACGAAAATGTACAAAAATGGTTGACTGGTTTGCCTCAAAAGAGCAAGCATTTTTTGGCATAGAATCCACAAAGTGTCAGAAAGATGAGAAAATGTATAGCTAGCAACGGGCAATATCATCATCATTTTATCATTTTCATGCGATAAACGTGTATTTTCTATATAAGAGGTTCTTGTCTTATATTTACATATCTGGTAACCTCTTTTGATATCTCTATATACGTTTAATTAAAGACGTCTACTCTCCGCCACTGCGCCTTTATCTATACAAAATATCCAATAAATCTAATTAAGCAGCCTCCGCCAGCATTCGCATGCATCTCTTCTCAGAAACAAACAAGGGAATATAATAAACCATCATTTTTTTCTCATAACAGAACGTATGAAATTATCTAGATGGCTGCCCGCCTTAATTTGTTTAACAAGATCACAAATTGCAAATAAAGATCGACGATATAGCGCTACGCATCTAGAGTGTATTCTGTTTATTTCATTCGGCGTTATCTCGGTCTAAGAAAATGATCGTTCTCTATTGAGAACTGCTCGTCGGGGTGACATTCCTGCGACGATCAGACCGGGGCCTGCACGAGACCGTAATTTGTAACGGAGGCCCTATCGGCGGGAATCTCACCCCGACGACCAAACTCCTGTTCAATTATTCCGTTCCAAAGGGATATTTAGTTTCAAGCAAGATAAAATCAACAAGTGATACAGTGTAATAATAAAACTGTTCTATTAAAGTTTGGAAGCTGGTAGAGTGATTCTGAAAGTAACTTAACAGTCTATAAGAGTAAATCTATATTAAATGTTACGCAATGGCCGCCGAGTTTGCCGCTTGGATGGCTGACCGGCTCGCCTATAACTTCTAGGGGCCTGTATATCAAGGGGCTAGCAGAAGCTACACAAACTTAGGCGCGGTTTGTATAGGTGACTTGCCAACCCTCAGATAGGATGTAAGTTCGTAGATGCTTTGTATATTATATGTTAGACAAGTAGTAGGTACCTATCTGACTATAAGAGTGGGGGCCCGGCAAAATGTCCTTCAGGCTCTATGGAAAAAAATAGATCTCTGTCCAAACTTTATTTAGAGAATTTACAAGGAAATCTACTCCCTTTAAGCAAATACAATGTTCTGGATATAACATCAGTATCTTCTGGCAAAGTTGTAAGAATCGAATATACAAATATGATGTACCTAGAGAAATGACTACGTGAACGAAAAATTACTAAAATTATTATTAAAATACTTAGAAATTAATAAAAATGGAATACCTAGTATTTTATTAAATTATCAAATATAAATTAGTAAGTGACCTCTACTCAATGTGTTTAGAAGAAATATTTGTTAAGCCATAAAAAATACATATATTTAAATAGGGTTGTAAAGTATTCAAGAGTAATTTTATGTAAATCAAACTATAATTCTAAAAAAATTCAAAAATGTTTGTATTTAAGCAAATACTGGATAGTTTTAAAATTAATTTTACCTCCACCATCTGAGGAAGGGAAGATTTGGGGAAACAATTGTTACTATACAAAATAAATAAAAACCAACAAAATAGTGAAAACCAGATAGTATCTCTCAACAATAATTTAAAATGTTCCTGAATTATTAACCAAAGTGTATAATTCAAATATTGAGACAAAAAAGGGAACTTATCACCTGTCATTTTCTGTGTATAACGTTCTATATTGGACAAACTGGTACTGTTTTTTAAATATGATATAGAGAACACTTACGTTCATTTATACTTTAAGTAATTAATTCAATCTACTCAAATGATATTTTACAATTAAACCATCAGTTTCAGAACTACAACAATCTCAGTATATTACACGTAAAAATGTATTAGAAACATCTGAATGAATTTTGTCATAAAAAAAATAATTCCTATTATTTATTTCTCATTAAATCAGTCCTAAACAAAATATTACACATTACATCGTTACACCTCATTATAATTATGTATTTATTTAATTGAAACATATATTTCGATAGTTGTGTAATCACCTTTGGCAGAAAATTTCATTTCTTATCCGAATGAAATCTTGAAACTGATGATTCATATTAAATATATTCACCATAAAAGTCAAGCTGCAGAGGAAATACCTCCAGTAAGTTCTATCTAATCTAATATTAATTAACCTTTTCATGTTCATTAACAATTATTATTTATACATATTTAACGCACTGCTCTACTGACGCTGATATTTTTATTCGGGCGAAATAGAAACCAGTGAAGCTGAAAATTACCTCGGACCAGTTACTTTATTGTTATTATTTACTTCTTTTTTGTGGTATCGCTATGAACGACATAACTGCACTGAAATAGTTTAGAGTTTTTGTACTTACGTACGGTTTTTATTTACTATTTTTCCGCAAATTTTGTCACATCGTTGCCACATATTTTGAAGAATCGATTCCCGTTTTCACCGCAATCGGAAAAATGTCATCGAAATTATACTACGTGACATAGAACATCAATTGACATTTGTTGATGAAATTTGTAAGTGTATGTTGTAAAAGACTTTGTACTTTTCACTATGGTTTATGATTTACTCAACAGTTTTTGTTGTCACAAGTCGTTACAATAAAATATCAACCGAATTAGATAATGTTTACTGAATGTTCCATGTTCTATGTCGTTTAACATACAGGGCGTTAGAAAAGTTTGGAATTAATTCAATATTTTTAATAATGTACATTATTCTGCGATGACATGTACATGTCGATTTGATTTTTTTCTTGGGCACGTTTTGATATACAAATGTCGTAGGTATGGCGCTATTAAAATTCTAGATGTAACATAATCGATTATTCTTAAGCAGCAATAGTTAGAGTTCAATAGTTTTGTATACGAATTCTTTCTAACAGCAATATAACATATTTGTTTTTAAAATAAAATTTACTTTTAGGGTACCCTCAAATTAAAAAATACAGTAGGGTTTAATTTAGTAATTGAGGAGCCCCAGGAAATACTTCTTCTAGATATTGCCAGACTTTTCTTATGTAACGCTGGGGTGTTTCATCTTGCTGAAACCAGATTTTAAGCATTCAAAAGTAATTTCAATTTTATCATTTCCAGATTTTTCAGCTTTTTCAGGACATGTGCCCAACACGTGCCATTGTAGTTCTGTTGTGCCCGATATTGATATTCTTCCGCAAAAAGTTTTCAAGGGAAAAAATTAGATTTTTCGAATATCTCGAATTTTTCAGATTTCCCAGATTTTTCAGATTTTTTCAGGTTTTAGTTTTTTTTAGATTTTTCAGATTTTTCCGAATTTTTATGTTTTTAAAATTTCACATATTTTTCAGAATTGTTCCAATTTTTAGGGCTTTTAGACTTTTTTTACATTTTTCGTGTAACAATAGAATGTTCATAATTAAATGTCTTTTTTAAGCGTTAATTTGCAAAGTAAAAATAAAGTAGACATATTTCCTTATTCAGAAATCTCTTCTACGAGATACTACTGAAAAAATACATATAAAGCGTCTTTCAATAACGGAGCTCGATTTTTAAATGTAAATAAAACAAGTTGTATGTAAGATATTCACTCAATTTTTTTTCTATTTGAAAGAATATTTTATGGCATTAAGTACGGAATATCACGTCATTCAAATGTCCGACGGGGCTTTGCTTTGCTTATTATAAGGATTAGGGAGGTCAAATTTTCAATGACTTTGTCGCATAAATCTGGCTGAATTTGCTGGATGGCGTTCGTTATATTGACTTTGAGGGCATCAATTGTTTGCGGTTTATTCATATAGACCTACTATTTAAGATAGCCCCAATGGAAGAAGTCTAAAGGCGTTAAATCGCACGATCTCGGTGGCCAGTTCACGTAGCCGCTGCGCGAGATAACCATGCCCTCAAATCGCTCGTATAAAATATCCAACGTGGCATGCACTGTGTGACATGTAGCTCCGTCCTGTTGGAGCCACATGTCGTTGGTATCCATATAATCCAGTTTAGGCCATAAGAAGTTGCTTTATTAAAAATCATGTAATGCGCGGGACATTTCTCGAACGGAGCACTGATTTTGAAAATAAAATTTCATGATTTGAATACGTTGTTGAACGCTATAACGTCGCATGATTATTTGCCATACACTACTGAACAATTAACAACAAATTTGACAAATTTTGCTTTAACAACATGGCCGCTATACAAATTTCGAGCGTCTCTATTGAAAGACCCTGTACTAGTCGTTTAAAAAAATATCGATGCATTATTCATCACCTTCTGTACTAGAAGGAAATAAAATCAACGTATTAGAACACATTACTTAACAATGCACATGATTAAAAACATTAAATCTATTTAAATAAGAAAATAAAACAAAATTACTTTTTCGAATATTTAATTTCGAAATAACTACTCCATAATTTTCAGGCGCGCTGTATACAGCGACCTTACACGGATTCACGTGCGATTGACGTCAAGCCTCTAATCGACAAAAAAAAAACGATGTCTCTAACGTATTTATTGATAAATTAAGCTGTAAAGTCGAAATCGTTCGCGATTACCCCGGGGATACATCTCCAGCCCGAGGATAATCTATCAATCAGAGGTAGACGCGCGAGACCGTACAATCATCTAATAAATAATCTATTAATAAAAACGGGCAAAAAGTTGACCGTGAGAAAATATAAGTTGCTGAACTCTCGTCGGAGGTTAGAGCGATACAAATGAGATTAAAATCGTCTATTTCATGACCTACCCCATCACTTTGTAGGCTTTACTTTCATTACTATTAATGACCTAACTGTTGCGATGGTTTCAGTTAACTGCTCGTTATTAATTAGAAACTGAAGCGTTGTCGGCGTATCATCGATTTTCATCCGTAGATTAGGCGAAATTATAATGGGCAAATTAGCCGCGGTGGTCATGAAATCAGATAAATGAACGCTTAGGCAACGGGCGCGCTAAAGCTGAGTGCTTTTCTTATGGAAATGGAGAGATTTTAGATGATATCGTTTCCGTGTGTACGGTTTTACTCTTTCCTTAAAACTGAAGCCAAACCCAATGATTCTTAGTAAAAACGACATAATAGGTTTCTGCTTATACGACGTATCCCACAGGTTAGCAATACAATCCATACAGGGTCTTCCGGTAAAAATGCAACAGCCCGAATATATTTTTTTTTTCGTGGGGACATACAGTCATAATAGTGCAGTGTTACAGTAGTAATAAACTATTATATTTAATAATTATTTTGACATATTGCAGTTCTAACTCAAGTAATAGTTTCCTTTAAGAGTATCAAATATCCTAGGTTGGTAACATTGTGTCTATTCCGCATCTCAAGAAATCCCCCTGTTTATCAGTAAAACGGTTACAAAATAAGACCTGACAGGCCGTGCATTAAAATAGCAGTGATATTGTAGTTTTGTGTTTTGAAGCAAGAAATAGGGATTAACAAAATTTTTTTCATGAAAGCATGAAGTTAACAAAGCGTTAATTAAAAGAAACTGTTCTTATTTGTCATTGTATTTTAGTAAATATGGGTCGAGAGAAACATTGCACCCAAAAAAACCGTGAATTAATATTAGACATGTTAAATGCCGGAAAAACTTGAATTGTTTCAAAAACTTGATTGAAAATATATTGAATTGTTCTGCAAAAATGGTTGCTAATGCAAAAAAATTTTGAAAAACAAAAGATAATTTTTCAGATTTGCAGATTTTTGGGAATTTTAAACTTTCTCAGATTTTTCCAATTTTTCGCTATTGGCAAGACACTACTTATGTGTTTCTGCATTCTCCTGAAAACAAAACCGGCAAACCAAACGAAGATTATTCCTTACTTTTTGGTTACCCTGTATATTATTGTAACACTTTTGAGCCATATTAGAGTATACAATTTAGTTGATATATGTTAAAATTTCCACAATTCAAATATGAACGTATATGTGCATTCTGATGTTTTTAACTAGCTGATTTTAAAATTTACTTACTAATGGTCCATCAACAATATTCACATGATTGAATTGCGAGAGGACAAAAGATTCACGCAGTACACAGTCAAATTCTATTTGTAGTAGGAAGGACATTCCTATTGCTAAATGATAAATTCTATTTTGTATTATATGACTGACATGTTTTCAGGAATTTAAAGAAGAATCCATGTGTACATAACCCTAAATTTTTATTACCTCCGTTATCTGAACCTTATTACAAGTCGACCTACCAGAAAGCATCGCCTGAGATTTCAAGGGGTTAATTGTGAGCAAGAACTGTTCTGAGGTTTGTAAGAGATCTTAAATCCTCATTCGTTCTCACATAAGCGGTAGCAACCTCATTTTGCTAGAAAGAATAATAGACCTACATATCATCAACATAGAAGTATGATGCACAATATGATGAATCTCAACAAATTGAAGCGCATACAGTAAATAATAATGGTCCAATATAGACCCTTGAGGCACACCGAATACCAATTTATCTCTTAGCTTAACACTTCGCAATCTACCATCTGAATAATTCTGCAATGAGTATCTTTATTGCAGAATTATTTAGCAATTTAATTTATATAACAATTTCGGTCAAAACCGACATTGTGTATATAATGTATCACTACCAAAAGTATTCGATTATTATACAAAATTAAAACCTTCGCTGATTAGATTTTCACTTTTTATAAAAATAAAAAGTGAAAATCTACTCAGCAAAGGTTTTAATTTTGTATAAATATGGATTTTCATCAAGTAACGACCCAATCAATTGAGAATTCGATTGTTAATTACGTCAAAGGTTTTAAATAATCTAACAATACAGGTAGTGTTAAATTAATACTATCAACTGATGCCAGAATATCATCATCATCATCATCATGAGGTCATCAGCCCTAAGACTGGTTGGACGCTAACTTCCAGCTTCTCCTATCTTGTGCTAACCTACGCATTTCGCTAATTGTGCTACAACCTACATCCCTTACTATTTGCGAGCAGTAGTCTAATCTAGGCCTACCTCTGCCTTTCTTCACTCCTATTTCTACCTACAAAATATCGCGGACTATTCCCCCATGTCTCAGCAAGTGGCCTACCATTCTATCTCTTCTCTTCTTTATGTTTTTCCGCATACTTCTCTTCTCGCCGACTTTCTCTAATACTTCTTCGTTTCTAACCCTATCAGTCCACGGTATTTTCATCATTCTTCGGTAAGACCACATCTCAAAAGTTTCTAATTTCTTTATACATGCTTCCCCTACCGTCCAGGTTTCGCAACCGTATAGTGCCGTGCTCCATACATACGTTTTCAAAAATCTCTTCCTTCTTCCTAAGTTTATTACCCCCGAGCATAAGAGTGCTTTCTTTTTGTTAAAAGCTACTCGACTCTGCACTATTCTTTGTTTTATATCTTTATCGCTTCTTCCATCACAATTTATTTTACTTCCTAAATAAGTGAAGTCTTTAACTTCCTCCAATCTTTCATTATTAATTTGTACTTTCGTTTTTGCTCTGCTCTCGCGCCCTCTGCACACTAACATTTTAGTTTTGTTTTTATTCGCCCTCATTCCGTATTCCTCTGTCAACACTGCCTCCATTTCGTTCAACGTTGATTCTAATTCCTCCTTACTAGATGCTAACACTGCTATATCATCCGCGAATCTCAGCATTTTTAGTTTCTGTCCCTGTACTTTAATCCCGAAATCCATTCTATCTTTTACCACATTAATCGCCTCTTCGATGTACAGATTAAAAATTAGTAGTGATAACGTACATTCTTGTTTTACTCCTTTCCTAATACCTACTTCCCTTCTTTCCCCTTCTACTTCTATAACAGCAGTTTGCTCTTTGTATAGATTGTGTACTACTCTCCTATCTCTATACTTCATTCCTGCGCTCTTTAGTATCTCGAACATTTTTTCCCATCTTACATTATCAAAAGCTTTTTCTAAATCTACAAATCCTATATAAGCGTTCTTTCCTTTTTCTATTGTTTTCTCTAACATTACTCTTAGCGCCAGAATAGCTTCGCGAGTTCCCCTATTTCGCCTAAACCCGAATTGAATAAATGAATAAACCAGAATATCATGAGTGACTTAAAAGTGCTGTTATGCAGCAATGGTTTAGCCTGAATCCTGATTGATTCTTCGACAGAAATTCGTGTAAGGAGCACAAATCTGTACTCTTTTACAGTACGCACCTGGATCACATTAAAATTCCCAGTATAGTTTATTCAATCGCTATTTGTCAAATAAGCGTCAAAATAATAAAAACCCAAACGTTTACCCACGCGTTAATTACCTAAAGCTAAAAATAACGAACTCCAGTTCCACTTTATATCTATTTCTACGTACAAATTATGCCCGACCGTTTTCCCATAATTTCCCCAGATATCCTTCTACGGAACGACGAAATAATAACGTTGTAAAACAATCTCAGGTATGTACTTACACCCGTTTGTGGTCGATGATAATAAGGCCTTATCTTAACGCCAGATCGAGGCAGTAAAAATTTGGTCTTTCTCTACCGACGATGTCTTTACGGGCGCATAAAATACCCGCCAAGACAATAAACAATCGCTAATAGTTTTTTAATGACCTTTCGATAATTAAAAACGAGCTGTTTGGTTACGCCATTCGAAGGCTACGATGGATTTATGGCCGTTGCGAAACACGGGAGAAGATTTAAACGACAGAAATATTGTGTACACGTAACTTTGTTGCGGTTATCCAGTACATTAGATGCGTTCAATTTCTTTGAAAAAGGGAAATATCAAAAGCCTGTCGGAAAAAAAATTACTCAATTCTAAAAAAATACTCTGTTACCAAAAAGATTAACTCGATCATAAGTTGTTAAAAATTTACATGGAACATAATAACATGGAAAAATAAGACACATGTCGGGAAAATATGGGATATTCCAATAACGCCCATGTTATAGGCGTGAAGAATGCGGCCCGCCATGTTGCTTTAACAACATGGCGGACCATGTTGTTAAAGCAACATCTATCAAATTTATCGTGAATTGTTCAGTAGTGTATGACAAATCACCATGGAAGGTGATTTTAGCGTTTTTCTGTATACCACCAGGCATAAATACTCCCTTGTTTATTGACAGGTACCTGTTAAAAGTAGTAGGGTACTGTAACAGTATTATAGATCTGTAAAGAGCTGTGTCAAATGTTTTTAATAGTACCTAACTACGAGTGAAACAGTGACGTTACAGATCATATACAATCCGCCAACATCCTGGTGGAGAATTTATAAGTTTTTGTGGTACTCCAACAAATCTTATTACCTATCTGACTACGAGCTTGGGTCAGACAGTCGCAGATCGGAAAAGTTCGATTGTGTACTAGACTAGTACGCCCACGCGCACTCCCCTTTATTCTCTTCTACGGGTCACCTGCGAACGGCAACCCTTTGATGTATGCCGACAAAGACACCGCCACCTGTAATTTTTGTGAATTAGGTAAAAACGCAAGTTTCAATTTTCCCACGCCGCCAGAAATTTTCCCACGCCCAACCGCCCCTTTACCTACTACTGTCTTTGTCCTCTATGTACCGAGAAGATCGCTGCTGTACGTGAGAGTATACGGGAAAACCCGAGGCAGTCAATTTCTCGTCGTTCACAAGAACTTGGCCTTTTTGCGACTTCAACTTAGCGAATTTTGCGTCGGGACTTGGGTCTGCACCCGTATAAAATCCATCTGACTCAGGAACTTAAGGTAAACGACCATAGACAACGCCGTGTGTTCGCTGATTGGTGTCTGGAACAGTTGGAAGTTGACCCAAATTTCGCTAAAAAAATCATCTTTAGGGACGAGGCCCATTTTTGAATGAATGGATATGCGAGCAAGCAAAATTGTCGAATTTGGGACGATACCAATCCACATACTCTCGAATATGTGCCACCAAGCAAAGCCGCGACGGACATTTGAACATTATATTATACGATACTTACAATTAATGCCATAAAATATTTTTTTAAATAAAAAAAATTGGGTGGATATCTCACACACAACTTAATTAACAAATTAATTATTTAAATTTAAAAACCGAGCGTCCTTATCGAAAGTGCCAAAATGAATCCCTTGAAGTCACTTAGAAGTAATGAAAACTAAGAAACTGTTTCTAAAATATTACAAAATATTACTTTACATCAGTCACACAATTGTAATTGTTTATCAGCAGTAACAGGCGATATCTTAGGCCACCTACATAGAATGTTACAACTTAAAAAAAATATAATAAATGATGAAAAATTTTGCTGAGGCGTTAATTTTGTCCAGGAGTGTACATACCAGGCGATTTGTTGAAGGTACGCACTTCCGTAATGGAACACCCTCTATTATTAATACAATTTTATAGAACTATCAATTATAAACAATTTTTCAAATGGGGCCATATTTCATAAAATCAAACAACTCAGGTATGTGTAAAAAACTCTTTAATATACTGAGTCGATCTTTTAATTAAACAAAACAAAGGCGCATTTGAAAACCGATGGAAAACTTAAGAAATTTTTTCAGAAAACATGGCAGAGAGTCTCAATGTATCGCGATAAGAGTTAAGCCATTTTATTTTTATGTTTTATGTATGTTTTTATGTAATATTTCAAAGGCATCTTAGTTTGATTAAAAAATACAAAATGTATTCAAAATATTTCCGCCCGCATTTCAGTAGCTTGTATGCCACTATTAACAGACATACAGAGATGTTTCCCTTAAAACAAATCACCCGGTATTTGTAGATATTTTAAGTTTTAATAATATTGTATTTTGTTAAACACCCCGTGTACAAATACATACGTGTGCGTTACACTTTTTTCCTTTTATTGCAATCGCACATAAAAATTTCATGGCATTCCACAGAAAATCACCCCAATCCCGTCTCGTTAAACTCCCTTTTCCTTAATTCTAATAAATATTCATACGATTATTCCGTTCCCTACGCCCCTGAGTCCCATCTGGTATTTCGATGGCCTATTCTGGCCTATTCGCAAACGGAAGACGTCTCCGCATACACTGAATACCAAATTAACTGCTTATTTTGTTGTCGATTTAATGGTAATCTACTCTAATGTGTTTGTCATGCCTTCTCGTTCCGTTCGGACACCGTCTAATACATTATTAAATACAGGGATCTTATTTCGGCGGAATATGACGCAGGAGGCGATGCGTTGATTGATCGGGTCACGATAGGAGTTACCGGTGAAGCTTACGAAAATAATTATCCCCACTGACGGTACGTTTGACTATATAAATCATATAAACTGCTATTTGGGAAATTAAAACAGATACAGATGCAAAATTGTTCCCATAGTTAGGTTAGTTTAGACGCGAGTTTGCGTGGCAGTAGGTCATGATCTAGTTTGGAATGATCTACGTTCCAACGACCTTTGTCTCCTTGAGGGTATTCAATACATGAGTGTGTTTTTCTCGTCAACTAATATATTTAAGTATACCATTATCCAGATATCATATTCTAACTTAAGTATCAAACTTCTGAACATCTTAGGGTTACAGTATGTTGACATTCCTAGTTTATTATCCAATTTAATGTGTCGTTTCAGCCTTCAAAACCTTAATACTTGATGTATCAGGCATATAAATATGATACAGGAATTTTTGGTATATAAAATACACGTTTATTGTATGAAAATGATAAAAAATATTTTATTCGAAGTATTGCCCAGTGCCAGCTATGCATTTTTCGCATCTCTCTGACAATTTTTGGATTCCATGCCAAAAAAATTCCTCGCTCTTTTGAGGCAAACCAATCATCGAGCCATTTTCGTATATTTTCGTAAGAAGTGAAGCCCTGATCAGCAAGTGCGTGTCCCATCGATGCAAATAAGTAGTAATCGGACGGAGCCAAGTCTAGTGAGTAAGCTGCATGCGAAAGCATTTCCCAACTAAATGCCTCAATCGTTTCCTTGGCCTGTTTTGTTGTGTGTGATGGCGCATTATCATTAAGCAAAATCACTTTGTGTTGCCCTTTTAATATTCTGGTCGTTTACACGCAAAGCTTGATTCAAGTCGATCATTTGTTGTCGGTAGTGTTCAGTATTAACGGTTTGGCCAGGTTTTAGCAGCTCATAATAAATCACACCCTTCTGATCCCACCAAACACAGAGCATTGTCTTCCGTTCACAGCGATCTGGCCTTGCAGTCCATGTCGATGGTTCTCTTGGATGATCTTTTACGCTTAGGATCCTCGAAATATATCCACTTTTCATCACCAGTCACAATTCTATGGAGAAATGACTTTCTTTTGTACCTTGCGAGCAGTATTTCGCAAATGGTTTTTCGGTTTTCCTGCTGTCCTTCATTCAGTTCATGTGGAAGCCATTTTCCCATCTTCTGGATCTTTCCCATGGCTTTCAAACGTATGTAGACGGCTTCTTGTGTCACATTTAATTGATCCGCGAGTTCTTGTTGCGTTTGGGTGTCAGTTTCATTCAACAATGCTTGCAATTCTTCAAACTTTTTCTATGGTTTTCCACGTTCTTCGCTTCTCACGTCAAAATTGCCACTGTTGATTTTTTTAAACCACTTAATGCACTGTGATTTACCAAGACCACGCTCACCGTAAGCTTCGACAAGCATTCGATGAGATTCTGCAGCAGTTTTCCTTAAATAGAACAGAAAATCAATGCTGTCCGCAAATCGTAGTTTCAGGCACAAAATTCGACATGTGCAACGCTTTTAAAAACGATGTTGTTGTATGAAACTTGTATTGTCGTGAGATAAAAACCATTATCAAATGTCAAAACAAGAAAATGGCGCCAATGACGCGGCATGACAGTAACTACATTAGCAGCTAGGCCATCTATGTGCGAATTCCGGTTTGTTATTTACATACCTGGTAGATTCCGGGATCTTGTAGAAGATAAATTTATAAATTTGGCACCCAACAAAATATGGTACCATATGAAGCATTTAAATATTATTTGGTTAGCGTCTACATAAAGGCCCTATCCTCAGTAATAAAGTGATACTATGCTATTAATATTGAAGATGCGTCGTCTAATTTGGCATTCATCGATGACAATTTAGCAAATATGGTTACTGTTTACGCATTTAATATTGTAATGAAATGACTAGTGTCGCCTCGGTGCTTCATTAGATCATTATTTAAGACTTGCATGTAAATTACGGTATTATTAACACACTATTAACACTACCTACAGTAGAAGGTTACTAAAGGAAGTTCTAATGATGTAGATGCCAATGTTTACTATAACATTTTGCGTTTGCGCTTAATGCATACGTTCTTATTTTGCAATTTTTAATGTCTCATTTTAGTTGTCATATTAACCTTGAAATGTAATCTGTATTTGCTAGACACAAACAAGTATAGAACATTTTTTTTTAAATCGCGTTAATGATTGAGAATTTTCAGAAATAATATCAGACGATTCGACTGTTTGGACTGATAACAGTGGAAACCTTCTAGAAGATTTGATAATTGCCAATAAGCTTTGGTACAAATAATGGTGCCACGTATAAGTTTTTAGTCCTCACAATTTGTTCAATTAAAAGAAAAAAACTGATGTTTTAAAAAAATAAAGTATAACTAATATTTTGAATTATTTTATTAATTGTGGTTAATTACATTATTCTTATTTGCCACAAGGAAATAAAATTATTTTATTTTTGTGTCTTATATATGATGACGTTAGCGTAACTGACTTAAGATACAATTGCAAACACGACTAGAAGAAGGTGGTATGTAACAAATACAAAATATTGAGAAATCCAAATTCAAACATTCGTTATAATTTCTTTTAATATATTTTATACTTAATACCATATGTTTAAAATGCATAAAATATTAATGTCAATGATACAAAACTCTATCAACAAAGTCTATTAACCTAAGATGCTCAACTTGAAGCATTTTATGTATATTCCTCAATTTTTGTACACAAAACATTCTTCTACTCCTATCTTCAATTTTGTGGGTTTAGTGTGCGTTTACTTATGTTACTGATGATAAGTATAGTTTGTGTGAAGTAATGTGAGTAGGATAAAGCTTTAAATATTTTACTCGCATATAATATACAGGATGGCGATCAGGTTACGCACAATATTAATAATTTTGGTGCTAAATAATGTTTTGAAAACCCCTGAAATACCTTATTTTTTAAACATTGACTGACGTACAAATTTTATCTACAGGAAGGTTATTACTGGGAGGAACATTAGGCCCATGACTTTCTCTGAACATGGTGAATGAAAATATTTTTTGTTTCAATTTATTTGAACGCAATCCAAGGAACAAGTTAAACAAAATATATTTCAAATATATAATTGTGTTTCCATACTAGTTTAATGATAATAAGAAAGGTACAGCTTGTCAAGAATAGGAACAAGTCTCAAAACTGCGATATCGAACCACCCACGAGGTATGCAGTAAATAGCCTGGTCTTTGAATATCGAGTATATATGAATGTACAGAGTCGATCTGGCCGCTCGTAAAGTGTATCCTTTTCCCTGTGAATGCTGCCTCACTCTTTTTTCTACGGATATACATAGAATCTCACATTTTTTCCTATTCTTGACAAGCTGTATAACTATCTCAATAAAGTATTCTTTTATTTTACGTTATAGGGTATATCAAAACGGCCACGATACTTACATGACGTCTATTGTTGACGGAAGTTTTAACGTTAAAGTATTCGCTAGCTAAAAGCACTCTTTTAATAAAAAAATAGATATTTGGCGTCAACCTCTCCAAACTTTGCAACTAATCCGGTAAGTACTGTAAAGAAAGGCGTCTTCTTTCAGCTTCAACGCAAATTCTCGACGGTTTTCGTCAAGCTTGTTTACATGTTACCATTGGAAAGTTACCGAAGCAGATATAACCGCACGACAAGGTAATTTTAGTAACACTGTAACACTAGAGTCTATAAATTGAAAAGTTTTAATAGTTTAAAACCTTTTAAAAGATTTTATTAATCCTCGTGAAACAGTCTACTTAATTTTAATGGCTGACGTGGAGTTTTCTTCAAAATAATACGCCAACACTTGATGATATGAAAATACAAATACGATAAAGGAATCGCGTAACAATAATCTATGTATATCCACGAAAACATCAAGATCACGTCTTGATTAATGAATACGGTAGTTTCCAGAAGGAAAGTTGGCAACAGCAATTGTACCAATTAAGTAGCTCTGCCGCATTCTCATCAAATTAGCGAGTCGCTTAGAATCCCTCGGAATCAGCGAAACGATCACTTACATCATCAACTAAGAATATAATAGCTACCCGATTAAATTTACATAATGGCTGTAATTATGGTGGCGGCATGGTTTTAAAAAGTGACAGTGTGAGGAGCGTCCGTGAAGAGAAAAGACCGGCGGATTATAATCGATTTTGATGGGCTCGAACGTGATTAGACGAAACAATAGCTGGTCGCTTACTGAGAATTAAATTCCAATAACGACATTATTACAATGGCGTGTTTTATTTGGAAAGTAAACATTGTTAATAATCAGGGGTGATGGAAAGACAATTGTAAAGGTGTACAAGTGTATCCAAACAGGTGTGAGCCTAGTAGAATAATGCTTCAAAAATACACTACACTATTGATCTAATTCATTTCATAATACCGTCGAGGTCATGCATCCAAGTGATTTCTTTTAGCATCTTCAAGCTAGAGGAAGTTAAAAAAGACATAGTTGTAACGATCTTCATGCATCGAAACTATATATAGAGATACACAGTACGTGGGAAATGTTTACAATGTTTAAGCATGAGAATACAAGAGCGTAGAAGCCACCTCCATAATAATACACTAGTCATAAAAATTAAGGGATGTAAAAATATCCTAAATTTTTAGGTGATTTTGATAGAACTGTAACTTGAGGAAAAATAGTCGCACAGCAATTATAATTATTATAATTATAATAATAAAGAAGATTAAAGCTGAGTTTTAATCATCTCCAGATGATGCCAACTTTGTTGGCGAAACGCGCGTCGAGTGTAGTGTATAGTGTTTTGGTCTTTTGTGGAAAACTCAGTTCGTGTTTTGTAGATAGTGGCTTGATTGGCTGGATTTATATGGAAAACAACCAACTATAGAAATATATATGTATGTGAACATGTAAATAGGCCACACGATTTTTTGAGATAGGAAATCCTACCCTACACAACTCCTGCTGAAAAATACTAGCTTATTGTATTTGTTTGAAAAAATCCAATACTGATGATTTTTTCTTATTCGAGCTGTAGTTGTTACATTTCATATTCAGAATAATTTTAATATAATTCTCATATTATAATAAATTATAATATTTGAATAAAACCAGATGATTGGCTTCCTCATTTTCGGATTGATGTGACACATTATTGGGGGCGTAGCGTACATGGATGCAAGTGAGGATCGCATCCCTTCAAAATTGGCAAATTAGTGTTATTTAAAAGTTCAGTCGATTTATTCAATTATTACAATTTTTTAGTTATTTTAAACCGACCGCAAACATACATTATTTACTTTAAACTCTACCATCAACTTTTTTATTTCAAATCGGCCGTGAAGGCGCTCGAAAATATTGGACTCCCGCGTTACTTGCTGCAGTGCTGAAATGCGATGGTCCACGTTACATCCAAACTATGAGTTAGATGGGCAAAAAGGTCAGTGATTTTACGCAGTCAACAGTGGAACCTCGACTGGGTGTTGTCGTTATTTCCGGACTCAGTTATGCGATTATGTGAACGCATCTTGGCGACTGTCGCCATACCATAAGGAAGATTTAGAAGCAAGCGCTGTTTCAAGTAATTATGGAAAATAAAAATAAGGAATGGGATCGAGAAACCGTTATTTGTGCTAGAGGCCTTTTAACTTTATTGCGCGACTGATTTTATTTTTTTCTTAATAGTGTTTTCTGCAATATTCCCACATTTCGGGAGACTGTTTAAAATTCCACAGACAAAAATATCAGTTATTAATTACTGCAATAAAAAGATCGCCGATTTCAAATCACATATTCAAAAAATGAGAAACGAGTTTAGTGACATTTGGGACCATATGGACAGATTTGTGGTAGAAAATCAACCACCAGGTAAAAGAATGCGTTTGGATTTAATTCCTGAAGAAGGATAAAAGAAACACCTACGCACGACTGTTTTATGAAATTTTGGACGTTACTTTGAACATTAGTGAACGGTTTAGTAAAATTTCTAAACTGAAATTCTTAAATCTAGATTCCACACAATTTACTTCATTCGTGAAACGTTTTCCTGACGAACTTTTTTTTTCTTTAGTAGATACATATGGAACATTCTTTAACGCAAATCGTTTAGAAAGTGAACTTTTAGTGAGTTATAGTGATCCAGATATGAAAAAGAGCACTGTATTTGAGCTTCGCCAATATATTATGTCCCTTCAATTATCTTCTGTTTTCCCGGAGACCCTCAAAATTGTATCGTTTAATTTTGAATATTCCTGCCACAAGCAGTTCCGCGGAAAGATCATTTTCATGTTTAAAAATAATAAAGACTTATATGCGAAATTCTCAAAAGCAAGAAAGACTGTCAGCTTTAGCATTAATAAATATGGAAAGTGCCTTGTTAGAAGATATGAGATCGTCTCCAACATTTGAAGAAATAGTGATAGACGTTTTCGCTGGACGAACCAAAACCGAAGAATTGATCTTCATTTTAAAAATTAGGATATATACCTCGGCATAATCATTTTAGGTTAGTATCTTTTTTATTTTTACCATTTTCATATGGCCTACCATACATCTGACTGTATCTCTTCCCCTTATAAAATTTTTATCACATCCCTAGATTCTTTTCTCACGCTACGCCCCTGCACATTATCATGAAATATGTTCAGATCGCTGAATAGGAAAATATATTGATTTGGGCCACCACGTCGTCCTTATCTAATCCCAGTAAACTTATTATCGTGGAACCGCTTTTAGTATTGATTTTACATAAATGTTGTGGGGCACACTGTATATTATATAATCCATTAGCCACAACTCGAAAAGCCTATCTAATGAAATAAACCATCGGCAGAAGACGTGGCATATGGTAGATTATCGACGATCATTTTCGAAATGCGTAACAAACGTTGATGGTGAGAGTGATTAATAGACGTCTTGGGCAATTTTATGGGATGGAACTACCTGTGACAAACGGCTATCGTTTCGTATAAGTAACCGAATGGCATTTGGCTCAAAGAAAAGCGACGCGATCGTTTTTCTATCGAGTGATTAATGTTTTATTTAATTGATATGAATATGCCGTGCAAGAAATTCAGTTTTCCTATTCGGTAAGGCAAAAATCTGGAAGTAAATGTGAAAGAGTAATGGATTCGTAT